>OX382356.1:12087965-14587965 GCA_947508005.1 Amphipoea lucens
TAACATGAAACCTCTTACAGGCAGGCGGTCACCGCAGACGGCTTTCAAATAACTTTCAATAAACGACGCGTTGTTAGACTCAGTCCGCTGTTAACTGCGGCCTTGCTGCCCTCATATTATTGAATTTTCTTAGCTTTAGCTCGGATTTTCCAATAAGTGAAGTGCTTTGTTGCTTGAAAATAGGTTTTACCCATACTTGTGTACGATGCCGTACTTGGGTGCATGTTAATTAAATTTCATAAGGAACTCATTAGGAAACCTCGAACATATTTATAATTACTTTCTTATTACGAATCATTGTTCGCTAACGAAATATATGTACGTACGCAAAGTAGGTGGGTAACAATTTAAATCCCATTGAATACATAATAAACAAACACCTGAAACAGCGCCTGTAAACAAAATAACCTTTCATGTGTCTTGACGTCTCGCAAAACAATTCATGAATTTGGAAACAGATAAGGCAATCCTTTGTGCCCAAACGAAGGGCTTATAAATTGTCAGGGGGCGGCGGAAACAAACAGCAATGCCTCAAACACCGATTGTCACCTGATCCTCCCGCACGCACACAGCCACACCCGCACCTCGACGGTAGGTAGCTACTACACAGAAGTTCAGACTGTACTTCCGGCTAACAGTAATTATTTACTAAGAGGAAACGTCTTACATAAGCACAGACAACTAAATAGCTACCTAACTGAACCGTAGGTATATACGCTTAGACATTTATGAGAACATCTAGACTGATATTATGGAAACATCAATCAAGCTTTTAAGCAGACTCTAAATTATTCAGTCAGATGAAATGTGATGCATCGTTTCGCGAGGATTTCCCGACCTGAGTGTCAACAGTCACCGTTATTACTGAAATATCTAAGTTTTGATTTTCTTCTCTTTTCTTCTTGTCCCTTTTAGATTTTTTTCTTAACTTTTTATTTATTTGTGATACACACACCGAAGCAGCAACAGATATTACAATTAAATACTGAGAAGTGTTTTAAAGGATTGCCTTTAAAGACGAGTTCCAATTATCTACAAAGGTAACGTTTCATATGTATGTATACGAAACGTTACCTTTGTAGATAATTGGAACTCGTCTTTTGATACCTAAGTGAATGTCTTTTCAATACCAATTAGAAAGAAAAATAGGTTTATTTGTCATAGGAGCATGTGCAAACAAAAAGATAATTAACTCGAATAATAAAGAAAAATAAAATAGATCTATAATCAAGAGCACCAAAAATAGAAATAGTCGACAGCACTGAGCATGATACTGTGCTATGCCCACAGCACAGCGCTGATTTTCAGTGGTTACCCGAAAAGGACGTACGTACGGAAACCAAGTCAGGTTTAATAAGTTGTTAGAAAAATATTTAACAGAATGTTTGCGCTTCACTTGCCACCCGTGATGTCTTACACTACAGACTAGTACAGACTACACGGCTCGCTGTCTGCCGACACCTGAAGACTTCCAAACTTTATTGCGTGCCGTCTTCATTAACTTCAGTTTCTTTGAAGTTTGCATACTGCGCTTTCACTACATACTTTGTCTGGCTCCTGCTGTAATTCTATTTTAAACAACTTCTATTCAACGTCTGTAAGGCGTCTTACTAGGTAATTATAAATCTAGTTAGCCCGTAAATAACTTTGCTGTAAGTTGAATTTGAGTGGGTCGCATTAGGCAAAAGACGAGCGACGTGATCCGAATTTCTAAGCTCCTAGGTATTTATTCTGTTGCCGAAAAATAAATTCAAATGACATCATTGAATGCCTCCAGTGACTGGCGTTGTCCGTAGTAATGTACTTTAACAGAAAATGTATACGTACCAATGTAAGTTCACGTAGAGCTGTAATGTATAGAACCTAAAGTGGTATCTGACGGCCCAGGGGAAATCATCCGAAAAATCTTTGTGATTCCCGAATTCATGTGCGATTCATAACTAAACATTGGTCCAGTACGAGTGTTATCGAAACTGTAATACGGCTCATTACTGCAGTCTAGACACTAGCTAAGCACATTCTCATAACTGCGACACCATATTAATATAAAGCACCTAATTTCGCTTTAAAATACACCGCACCATAGCTTGCAAACGATATTTTTGTTGTATTGATTTATTTAAGCCTCCATTAACTTTGCAAGACCATTCTGGCGTCTTATCCTACGCATAAACCTATTCTCTGATCCGCTTACCGAGTACCCGCGTCACGACCTTAGCTAATGGACTAAAGTATACTTGTGAACATTAGTATATATACCAATAAATACGTATACAACATTGTTTACTTTCTTGTTGATAAATATAATTTAACTGAAAACAGAAAACACCGGTGCGAGATGGATTTCAGACATGAATAGGAGCCTGTGTACTACGATAGATAGGTGATGTACTCAGGTATCTATTGTTTACAATTTCAATAGCTGAAACGTGATTTATGGTAATCGGATAGCGATTGATTGTACATTGTTTAATGTACCTAGATGGCGTCCCAATTGGTGATAAAAGCATTATTAAAAAATTCACGCCACGCTACCTCCATATTGACAAAACTGATTCAGATCACAATCATTTCCTGTGAGTAATGTTCGCTCGATAAAAGTGATGTACGCCACTGATACGAACAATTTTAATTAAGGTAAAATTTCAGTTTCGGTGTCTGTGACGCGCCCGCCATGAAACTTGTTGAAATATGCATCAAAGGAAGCTGGCAAATTGAACGCACCACGAACAAGCCCGATTGCCGATGGACCGTGAGTACACACACGTTATATTATAGCACAAGCAAAAGCACTAACCAATCAATCAATCAATCAGCCGATCACTAAAATAGGAAGCAAAAACTGTAGTACTTCAAACACAGAAGTGTGGAGTAATAAAAGTGTTTTTCGCGGGTATATTTTATGAGAGCATTTATTTATATAGCCTACATAAAGCTCGTGGGGTACAAAAAGGTTAGCAAAAGGTTGTGTTTAACGCTCCCGTTATCATAATAACGACACAACAAGTATGGCGCGGTACGGTTTTCGATCGGAGTCGGAGATGGCGTGCATCCGGTTCCGGGAGTGAAGCGACTATTTCAGCGCCACGATACAGAACGCCAAACGACCTCCCCTCATTTCGTACTTTACCATCTCATTATTTTTACACTGAAAGATAACATTGAGTGACTTGAACTACATATTATGATTATAATTGTATGTTTTCTTCTCGCTGGTTTTACTTTTGCATTTTAAATATTGTGTTAGGTACTGCATACAGGAATGCAACGGGGTCTGCCTCAGGCAGTGTTTAATTAATTAATTAAATACAAAGTCTTATTCAGTGACTGTTTAATTAAATAACATTACATTACATTACAGCAAACTCATTTATTCACAAGGAAAATTAAAATTACAATTTATTATACACCAACAAACATAAACACAGACAATTATGGACAATGAAGTAAAACGTCACAAACAATAGAAGTTTACCAGCACAGGTGCGACCCAATTTAATATAATATACGCGAGCGAATAATAATACACAAATATTTCAAAACTTCCACACTTAGGTACATTACAAATATGTTTTGAAAGGAAGTTTCTATAACAAAGTTATTATTACAATCACTATGGCAATGTGTGGGGTGTTCCGAGACGCGGGACATACGCAACCTCGCTCGAGGGTTCATTCCTGTTATAATAACAACGAAATTGAGTTCAATTATTATCAGATTAAGAACGAAACGACAAAGGCTTTGTACCTCTAGATCTATTATTGTGTACAGACTCCCCTATTATCCGTATTTTCGCATTACAAAGTTTATTATTCTGTCGGTACCCGGCAATAGGGCGCTATTAAAAGATTTTCAAAGGAGAGGAGTTCTTTGTCCCCGGCGGCAGATAGAATGCCCATAGTTTAGTAATAGGCGATTGTTATCTAGTATAGTACATAGGTCATTTTTCTTAACAAGCTCTAAATGAAATGCGGGATCACGCTCCGCTCGTCCAGTCGCGATTCATCGGCAGGATATCGACGCTATTCTAGCAAATAGGCCGGAATGAGCACATCGAGCACGCATTCTCGTTTGTGAGCGCCTGCCTGGCGGCGAACTTCTCTCTATTACGTATTTCCCAAATAGGATAGCTCCGGTTATGATTGTGCCAACTATCGCCGGGATTTAGGAAAACTTGCCTCACCGCTCTACTACAGCTTCTAACAATATCAAATTTTATTTAAAGCCAAAAGGATACGAAAAGAAAATTGGTCGTCGCAGTACGCCAGCTTTAAGCTTATATATAGTTTCTCACTCAATTTTATATCCGAATTTCAACTCCAGGCCCAACTCGCTGATATGAACGTCACGTTCTCGGCTTATAAACTAAGAATTTTGCAATTCAAGCAAGTTTCATGTAGCTAACTTTATAAGTTACCTACCCAAGTTTTAATTAGAATTTATTAGACTTCCAGTACTTTATTTATCAGCTAACGGGAAACTAATTTTAAACTTTCTTTGGTAAACAAAGAAACCTTAGACGGGCTGTTGTGTGCATGTGGGTACAATGCTACATATACATAGTGGAGTGCAAGTTTAAAAGCGGCGAGTGTATAAATTGAAGAGTGTCGGCAGATAGACATCGTTCCCGACTTGACACAAAGATGTGGGTTTAGGGCGATCTTTTAGAGGCTCGTAGAGATAGTGCGGCGAATTGAATGCTGCCCGTTTGCTGGCTTATCCCAGTGTAACAGATACTTTGTTATTTTTTATTTTCGTTCTCCAGGCACTTGCTCGGTGATAACACTATTTTCCTTAATACAACCTCCCATACTCCATAATACAGAACTTTATATATACATTACTTTCCTTTTTTGCTAAAGTAAGCAATTTTGGAATGGAAACGTCACAGTTGGAATTATTACCCGGGTAGGTAAGCTCATTCGAGTTATCTGATATATTAACTCTTACACAAACAGGTATAATAAAGTTATGTCATAAGACGGTTACGTCGCCATATTTTTATGGGCTTATTTAGCAGCATCCAATAGGGATAAAATAGATATCTGCGCGTCAGCTTTACAACGCTGTTTTATGTTAATCAATTATCGGCATTTCAGCGTCGATCCAACTGACAATAAGAACAAAGGAGGAATGTTTTATTTAATTTTGTCTTTGAAAGGAACGATGTCTTTGATAGAGTAAACGTTGGATATAGTTCGTTATTACGTAGAGGGCTACGGAGCGTAGCACGGTAAAATAACAACGTGTGCCTCTGTGGAACAGAACACCGCCCGATGGCACTCTCGTAGCCCGTAGCACTCGCAAAAACGCAAGGTAATGCGAGAATTTCCTCCAAGTGTTCACTGCTTTTGTATTTGTAGCAAGGATTACACATGTCGGGGACACACTCGTACGTTTTTCTAATAGTTACATAATAGTTTTGTTTAAAGTTCTGTCAACTGAGAATTCTCGTAGCAAGTTGCTACGAATTTCGTAGCAGTTTATTTACTTTGTAATGTCTTTGGATCATTACGAATATTAAAGGTCGGGTTTGTTTTGATCAATTATTGTTTCTGCTTATGACCCGAAAACAGAGATAACTATTTATAATTAAAAAGATTTTCGTCTTGTACACAAACGATTTTGGGACAATAACATAAAAATTAATGAAGGTTCTTTACGTGACCGGGACTTGCTATGTTCTGTTTATTGGACGGAATGGACGGCCATCCCAACAAAATGACAATATAAAGTCATGAGCAGGCTATATCAAGACTGCTGAGTAATACTCGTCATATAATAAGAAAGGGTCTTACATAAAATGAATTTACTATGATATCAAGTGCAAAGGTGGGTCATAAATTCTTATGAAAAGCCGCGTCTATTTATAAAGTAGACGCGTCTAGCTTTATTACTCGGCTTGTAACAGCTTAAACTGCTTTTAGCGAGCTCAGTACATGGTCGTGGTGTCTCGGGGGAGATGTGAAGGCTGTACGGCGGGGCTGCCAGGTCTGCTGCTTATTTGTACAACAAACCAACAATGCCGCCGAGATCAAAGGTACAGGAATTAATTTGCGAACGCTATCTCTCGCCCCTCGACATGCGAGTCCCCAGACCATGATAAGCCCTAAAAAAATATTATCCTTTTTTTATATTCCTTTTCGTGTACTACCGTGCTCCGGTGCTCGCCGGTGGAAGGATTAACGAATATTTCGCAGAGCGCGGCACGACTGACTGGCACGTCGATATCACAAAGATGTATCTTTTTTCTAAAACTCATATTCAGAAAAGTAATAGGTAGGGTATCTTTTATCTAAAACTCTGAATCATAAAAACTAATATTGTTCCAAAAATTATTCCAAACTTGATTTCGTTAATGAAGTTGGGTAATTGATATGTATACTTAGTTACTAGCATAAGAAACTAGCTATAGCTACACTCACAGAACAGTTAAAATACGCTATTATCACCTTTGTGAAAATTTTCAATTTATTTTGAACTCTGATGTCCGAAATAGTAAACAAACAAACAAAAATATCAACTGATATTTACATTTACCAAGTGAATGGATTTCATAAATAAATAATATACATTCAGTGCATTTTGATGGTAGGTAAACAGCCAGAATACCGTGCATGCCTGTTTCAATTAAACGTTAAAAGTTATACAAACAAATGTTGAAATAAAAACGATTGCAAATGCATTGGACCTAATATATTATGTTCATCAATATACACAGCGTAGGTGCAGCATGCATAAACAAGATGCATTTAATTATGCAAGTCAATATCAACATGTTTACCACTCCGCATCTAAATACCTATTTGAAGAGAACTTTCAAGTCTGTTTTCATGCATGTTAATATACATAAACAGGCCATGGAGGATTTAAAATATGAGTATATGCATTTTCTTTTAGAGTAAAGTTTTGTATTAAAATTGCTACGTCTTTTGCATATTTGGCATGAAATCATCTGATCTTCGTATTCTTATCATATAATTTTGATCTTATAATTTTACTATTATAAGAAGTAATTTACTAAACTGTATGGGCTCATTGGCGGCACGGCACGGCAAGGGATTTTTATGCGACCAATATAAATATAACTTAATGGTATGACAATAAAATTTAAATTACAACGGCAATGATCCCGTGGTATCCTTAGGCTTGCCGCGATATCATCATCATTGAAATTTCAATTTTCGTCATACTATTAAGTTATATTTCTATTTGTCGCATAAAAATCCTTTGCCGTGCGCTGCCGCCAGTGAGCGATGGTCCTATTAGTTATGTAACTTCTAAGCGTTGCTCACTAGATCCAAAATACTCATTACATCGTTAGCCAACTGAACTGTTTATAATTAGCGTGAAATACGCTACGCTGGATAATTACGTCAAAATAGATACCTGTTATCAATTTTAGTAGCGAAAAGGTGCTTCAATTAAGGCTGACATTGTTCCTGATTATAAAATTGACGTTGAAACTTTATTTTCTGATCTTGTAGTTGACAAAAAAGAGTAACGGCAATTTAAAAGTTCTCAAAGAATATTATCTTTTTTTTCTATAACACTCTTAACAAACGATAAAAATAAGTTGAATTTTATTACCTAAACTAAAAAGATCGTATATTGTTTAAATCTATGTATAAAGCTCGGTAAACTTGACAGTGTGTTTAAGGGCGATCCCTTAATTACTAATCTAGTGGAGTAGATAAATAAGATAGGTAACAAATTACCTCTTACTTGGACGGAGAAAGGAGCTAGTTAGTTTAAGATGGCTTGCACACTACACTGATTAACTTAGAAATTAGATTTAAGACAAATATATCTTGCGGAAATGTAAGGAAAACGACATGTTTATTGTGGTTGAGGTTATTTATAACGTGAAGTGTTGTGTTGCTAGCTTGCAAAAAATACCTTGTTTTATTTGACAATTTGTTATGAATTAGACGAAATAATATACAGTGGTATTGAAGGTTCATATTATTTAGGTCGAATAGGTAATATCACAAGAAAACTGAACAAAATTTTCAAGAATTTTAAAAGTGTCCATTCTACTTTTCACATTTTTATAAAACGCCCTCACTATTCACTTTAATCTTGACTTAAACGTGTGTGCACATCCTAAGCTGCTGAGGTGGAGCAGAACGTCGCCCGATGGAGGCAATATGTTAAGGTAATGGACCGGCCCTCGGAGTGCACTTGATTAAGTCGATCCGTGATAGCGACGCGATGAGCCTATCAACTAGCCACTCAGCCGGACCGCTAACAAAAGTAACTATGTGCCCAAATACAGCACTACCTATCAGATATTAATTGGACATTTACATAATTATACAATCTTCAGCCTTGCAGAATAGGACAATATCGATGGGAATTAATTAAGATTCCAAACTGGAGAGCAGGACTAATTAAGAGCTGTTCAGTTATATCTATAATCCATTGAAGTGTGTTAAGTAATAACATCTTGTAATGAAAGGTTATAACCGCTCTAATTAAGCACACGAAACAATTAGCCTAGGTATAACCATTATTAGGCAAAGACGGTTTAACATGTACCTAATTAAACAGCTACTAAGCTTTTGAAGCGTTAAAACACCTTGTTAGTTCAGACATCATAGATCAGGGATAATTTTTTTTTTTCAAAAATGGACGTCTATTTTCGAATAAAGTTCCAGCCTTGATAGAGTTTTTAATGAAAAATGGCGTCTTCCACTAGATCCCTTGGGTTAATCTGCGTAAATAGCCGACCATCCTGTTAAATAGCGGAGGCACATCGCGTGATGGCGCCGAGTGTTCTTCATTAAGTCGATATCCGGGGACCACTCCGCCGCGAAATGTGCTTTGGCTAACGTTTATTTTCAGTGTTTTTACTTCTAACCCACTTTAATTTATAATAATTGTTAGGGCATTGTTATCTTTGCCTTTATATCTGATAGAATTTACTTTTTCGCATTCCATAGCATGGCACTAAGTAATTGCAGCATGTGTATATTGCATGCGTTACAAATCCCCAGGTTTACAGGGCACGGCCATTGTAAACACGAATTAGGCCAGCTAGGGGACAGCGTCGCCAAGAGATGTGGCGATAGGGGCCGGCCGAGATCCCTCGTGCTCAGTACGATTGATTTAGCTTTATTGCTGGTAATAAATTTACCCCTCACTAGCTATTTTATTATTTGACTTTTAGTCACATATATTTAGTGGAAACATGAAAGCTACTTCATTTTTATTAGATTTCTTTGAAATCGTTTGTGATTAAATTTTCTTCTTAGCGTAGGTATTATACTCGGCTAGAGTAAAGCATTTGTAGTAAACTTTGATGGCAGCTTCTGTTGTCTGGGGTTATACTATCCCCGGCGACATTGTTGCATGAAGAGACTTTTTACGATCATTCCGCTGCGCAGGCAAAATGTTCCTTTAGTGCCGATATCATTCCGTAAAAGTAAATAACGTTTCAGCTCGCCCGATAATACGTCGGAGCAGTTTAACGAGTCAGTGTGGAAGATTTACCTGTTCCAGTGCATTGTAATGGTTGTAACGTTTAACATTCTTCTGGCCGTGTGCCAGCTGCCTATTATTGTAGCTATTATTTCGTGTTAGCTTCTGAGAGTAATGAATGTAAATTGTATTTATAGAGAGTAACCGTCCGCGGGCGTCTGTGAAGTTGTAGCAGAACAAAGGGCGTCGAAGACGGCGAGTAAACAAGTTGCAATAAGTTTCACGGCGAGCCTGACATTTACTCACTCCCTACCTTGCTACAGTTGCTACAGCTCGCCGCCTCTCTAAATGCCATTATTGCAGTCTACTCCAACTGTTGAACACAAGACTTTATTCCGTCACTGCTTAAATATACTTTGTGAAGAAGAAGTCACTTCGTTGTCTTCTTTAGAAAGCACTCCGTCTTAAGCTCTGTTCATAAAGCTCTATTCAGAAATATGATATTGTAGTCTTGTGTACGATAGTGCCTATAGGCAGGTACCTACAGCTTCAAACACGGTTCAAAGTTAATTTAATAAAGCTAGTTCAAATATTATAATAATTTTACTGTATAAAATAACAATTTACGATACCGTAATGTATTTAACATTTCATCTCATTTTCACTTTGATTTAAATCGTGTCTATAACACAAACGAAATCGCTTGAAGCCAGGAAACCTTTTTAGTATTCCACGATTCGGCACTTTATTTACTTCAACATTGACTGTGCTCCACATGGACTGGACCTTTTGTGTTTGATACAAAAAAAAACAGGAAACATTTAAGGTACGTGACGGAAAATTCCATAGGTGTTAGGCGGCGAGCGGGGTGAGGGCGGCAAGTCGACGCGCGGAGATAAGGCCGGCCGGCGGAGGCTACAATTCAATTTTCCGGTGGAGCCGCGGCCGCCGCGAAAGGGTTCTCACTCTCGTTACGCTACGATAAGGAGTTGCACCCATTGATTGTACCTACACCCTTACTTTACCCTGGCTCTGTAGTTTAGCGTATTTATGTGGATACCTATGGACACCGTTCAGGCTACGCAAGTACATATCTGCACATTGAATAGACTGTCTTTTCTGAGATAGTGTTAACTTTATACAATTATAAAACTCAAAGATTTTACAGTATTTTTAGAACAAAAAAAAAAATTTCATAATTATGCTGGAAAAAGTAAGTCTATTGTAACATTTGCGATAAATAAGGCTACCCTACGGCACTAACGTTATCTTACCTAAGCATTAAAATTTAATGAATGCAGACATAAAGGCCATGTAAACACAGCTCGTAGTAAACACATACTTTTGCTCACAAGATTATGTAGATATTTGGAATTGTTTTGCTCAGCAACCTGCGAAATGCGATTACGGTAAAACCGTCTGAATCTGTATGAAAACAGAATCTCTTTAATTCCACAATAGTGTAATGTGGAGTCTTTAATCCGCGGAACGGTTCTAATGCAGACAATTTAGCAAGACCACAATATGGTTTTGTCTGCCTTATCGGGCATACCGTGCAGAATTGCAGATGCATGCTCACTCGCCCTTCAAATATGATTGTGTTTAGTACCTACAGCTTATATGGATATGCCTGTATTAAAAGTTGTGAGTTATATTGACACAAGTTTTGTATTGCTTTAGATTCTTAGTAACTAAACATAAAACGGACTACTCATTTTCCTGTTTTAGAGAAACTATTTATAATAATAAATTCGTAGGTGCTTTTTGTCAATAAATGTGATTAGATCGAGAACGCTACTAAAATGCAATCATTTCACGTTATTTTTTAAACTCCCAATTTTGTACATTTTCTTATAATCTGTTATTGACATATTGGTTCAGCTATTACACCTAACATCGAAAATTAAATTAAAGTTGTGTTCAGTAATTAATGAAACAATGTTAGCTGCGCACAATGTTGTACAGTCGCTTCAATTTCCAATTTCGTGTTTCATTAACGAAGGCCTTATGTAATTCGAAGCCTTTTCTCCCCATTTTGTGCGTTTATAAGGATTGCTGGATAATTTGAAAATGTTATACATTTTAATTGGGCTGAGACGAAATAAGGCAAACAAGTCAGTCTAGTCTAGACATGCCGACGAGAGAGCGCGTCACTCGGGTTCACTTATATTTTATTAATACTTTCATCTTATAGGTAAGTTGGTATGACATCTTGTAAGCCGCTAGCTACACACTTTTTGCATCTAATAAGTCTATAAAGAACATTTAATTTTTTTTTTCTTTTTCTAATGGCAATTATTCTGTTCAAACTATCGGTGAGACCGGCGGGAAATCAATGAGGTCCATTCCGCAACCGCTGTTGACTTTCTCTAATTGAAATCAAACTGCAATGGACTAATGAATTGAAACTGAATTTAATTTACATATCCCTGTGAGTGTGTACTTTTCCTATGTAATTAAACGTATTGTGTTCGTATTACACACTTCCTAACATGTAATTACATTGTTTTCGACGTTGCGATAAACATCGCCGTTGTTAGCGGCCGGTTCATGAGTTCTTTATTATCAGTTTTATGGCTCTATCTGTGCGCAAATTGCCGATAACTACTAAAGTTAATAGATATTGTAACATTACATTAATATACGATATCATCACCGTCACACTGGGGCTATAAATTCGGGCTACTATCAGACAAATTGACGAACTTTGAATATAAACTCTCTCGCCAAAGCTTTATATGTTTATAGAACTAAAACGGCAATGCGAGATCAAAAATAAGAGTAAATAGCAGAGCCGAAATTTTAATTTTATGAATCATATCATTTTCAGCGAGGATGTGACGTATATGTATATCAGCCTGCATAAAATTTACACATAAAACATCAAATAGGTATATAAAATAGCGCGCAAGAATTTGATGCGCTTTCATCCTTTTCGGAGGTATAAAACTTCCACGCGATATAAAAGGTACAAACCAACCGCAGTTCGGAGATTTGCGTTTATATCGCAGAGCTTTATTTAATAATCTGACTCATGCTGCACGTTCCACGTTATATCGAGACAAGTATAATATGTGAAATACTCTTATGAATGAAGTTAGAGGTACTTATTCACTTCAGATTATGTAAATGGCCACATCTGTGGATATAATCGTCTTGTTAACGTCCACTACCGACAATGTGCTTCTCATTAATCGGTTTCTTCGTTATTATAAGTAAGGTATTAGAGGAGATTGACTGCCCCGTTGGTCTCGTGGTCGAGAATGCGACTGCTGGGCGGTGGGGTCCTGGATTCGATTCCCAGGTCGGGCAAATTGTTATTGGGTTTTTCCGTTGGGAATTTCTCAGTAATAAAGTTTGAAGTGGGCGGTGTGATACCACCGTGCTTAGGAAAGCACGTTAAGCCGTTGGTCCTGCACCTGATATATCTCCGGTCGTGGCGGATTGCGTGCCGTCCCATCGGACTATGAGAGTGAGAGTGCACCTGTGTCTGCGCACACACTTGTGTACTATAATATCTCCCGCGCCGAACGAAGTCTCCGTTGAGATTGGCCGCCATAGCCAAAATACTGTCTGGAGGACTATTTATAAGAGGAGCAAACAATACTGATGGCCTCCTATTTTCAACGACCCCTTTCTATTTCTTTGCCATGAATCACTCTGCTGTATCTATACATCTAAATCTTCTTCTATATGTACATATAATCAAATCGTAGCCAAGTCAAAACTATGGAAACGATTCTAATGCCGAAATTTTTTTTTTTTAATTTTTGTGTTTTTCTCTTTGTCTGCATCTATGTTCCAGCACCACGCAAATACTATCGGATAGATTTTGTTCAAATTCTGCATAGATATTTCTTATAAGTCTAGTCAGTCTATCTATAGGCTATAAATTATTACACCATTTGCTATTGGGGATGAGCAATATTGCTTTGTGTTCATATTCTTTTATAGTTTACCGCAAATTGTAAAAAGGCGAGCCAAAGATTAGAATATTGCACTAGTTACAGATTGAACCTTTTAAGTAATAGGCTAGTTTCCTAAAAAATTCTAATTAGTCCGTCAGTTAGATTATCGAAAAATAATGGACCCGTATTTTTTCTTTTGTCAATCAAACAAAAAATGACAAAGATAAAGCACGTCACGACCAAATTTTAACGTGCTTTATCTTTGTCATTTTTTGTTTGATTGACAAAAGAAAAAATACGGGTCCATTATTTTTCGATAATCTAACTGACGGACTAATTAGAATTATTATTTTTTTACCCAGGACACTACCCTATTCACGCTATATTTTTATTGAGCTAAGCAGTCAATAATGTATAATAAAATTAAATATCGATGGTTTATTGACTGCTAATGAGGAATACAGCGTGTTTACAATCTACTGTTATATTATTTTATTGATCGTTCGAACACGAATAATTTGTAAGAATGCAACAGTCAGTGTATCCGTGTTATGCCATTAGGTAGCAGGAACGCAGGCGTTAATTAGTTCGCTATAAACGAAAAACTTCACGAGCAATAGGAAATGTTCACTGAAGGATGCGACTGTCAACCTCAGGACGAGCTGCATCTCACACAGACAACTATACGTCGCATGCTCCCGCGTCACCAGTCCTGACACTCTTTGGCGATTAACACATGGCACCGCGCACCGCCGCGGAGGGCGGTGGCGGTAAAGCGGATTTCGTAGCGGTGCCCCGTGCGGTAAGGCGGTTTACGCGCCTGTCCGCGCGGATGGATTTAACACAGTTTTGACAAGTTTGATCACAAACACTGGCAAGAATGTTTGTGTGAAAATTTCACCAGAAGAAAAACTTCTTGTGACCTTGAGATAAGTGCTGAAGAAGTTTGACAAGTCACAAGTTTGACCTGGCTCCAAATATCCTCGTATTAAAACAATTTCTTCCCATCTAGGAGTCTATCACTATATTGTGTGCTTTTCATGTCCCAGATAGCAGAGCGACATTCAATCTCCGAAATAAACTTTTCGACATCGAAATCCATTTTTAAATTGCAACACGTCCTGCAGCCACGATGATCCGTGCGGTTATGCGGCGCCCCGTGTGTGAGGCGCCGCCCTGCCGCGCGGACGGCAGCGCGGAGGGGCGGTGGCGGTGAGAGCACCGCTCAACCGCGCGGTCGGGCGGTGTACGTGTGTTAGGCATCTACGGATTTATTAGAGGCCAATGCGACATGAGATCCGCTTCACCGCCTACCGCGGCGGTGCGCGGCGCCGTGTGTTAATCGCCTTTATATTTTAGCTGGTGAGAATAAAACTACAAACGTAGTATATAGGGAAGTTTTATAAAAATCTGGCTGTTATTTTAGCACATAGTGATGTCTTACGACTTCCACGCGAATGAAATCGCGGGCAGAAGCTAGTCAATCAATAACTTCGTGGCCTACTTCATTTAATGCATAGGTACCCTGATATCGTGACGTTAATTTCCCTTTTTTATTAATGAGTTTAAATACTAACTATTATGGGTCCAATATTTTTTCCTGTACAAAAACTGTTATGGAATTTTCAGGGAAATATCTTGTGAAAACTCGAAATTTCATTTTCATCAACCGAATTTTTTTATAATTAAAAATGTGAGAAATGTTTGGTCAGGATACTGCCGGGGAGTTATTTATTGTTTTCAACACGTGGCGTTTCTAGTGGGTGTATTATGTTTTATATTGTAGACGTGGATTTATCGTAGCTGTGTGCTATGTAAAATGAAAGCGGGTATGGCCACAATGCTGGGGGTGTACAGCTGTAGTGGGCACGGGGCTCGGGGCCACGAAATATATAGGTGCAGAAGGTCGACGGTCCTAACAGCGAGCGGAAACGCAAGCACACAACAACGGGTCCACGTATAACGTGTAGTGCAAGCGCACTCGCGACTGGGATTCGTTTTGGGAGACGGAGTCAAATACCCCGAAATAATTTTAATTGAATTTTTATGTAGAAAACCACACGCGGCGCGTTATCTGCGCCCCGTCGAAAACGACGGTGTGCGCGGTGTGACCCGCCTAAGATCGCCGTAGGTATGCTTTTACAGATGTGTGCCTGCTCCTGTTTTAACTCGTTGTATGGTGCGTGCCTTCTGTACTTATTCTCTTTGTGTCGGGCCGCACGGCAGACGGAGACGGGGCAATTACCACAATTTGCAATTAATTACAGCGCGGCAGTGACCGCCACTGGCCCCCGTCGCTCGCCTACCTTGTTTATCCCTTCACTGTACCTATATAACAGCTAAATGTTATTCAATTTCATCAAGTATTGCTCTTTGTCAGCGGAAAATCTTTAAAGGTGTGTCGTGACGTTTTTCTAAGTACATGTAGCGTAAAGTGTATCTATAACTAGTCGGTAGCTGTAGTCTATAACTTGTTTGTATAGCGTTGTGCGCACTACTTACTATGCTCAAGTAAACTACATAATAACAACGTCGTTATTCTACATAACATAACAAGCAAACTACTGGCTGTTAATTTGTAAGCTACTGTGTACTTACTCGATGAAGGTGCTTGGCAACTTGGCATAATATTATATAGCTCAGCTTGTGTTTTGTATAACAAACAGGAAATTATTTTATAATTTACCTCTTAATCTGGCCAAAAGATTATTTTGTAATCCCGACAGCCCTCAGCTCCTAAAATTCGTATTGTATTCAAAAACTTCCCTTTCGTTAGGTAAATCTGATGTTGTTTGTCGTAGAAAGAAAGCCTTAAGTTCCTTACTTACCTTCGTCTCAAAACAATATTTGCGTGACCTTTATTTCATCTGGCAGTGCGCCTAGGTTTATATAAGAGTCGATTTTGTTACTGCTGCGGCTCAATCTCGAAGTATTTGCTTTAGGCTCAGACTCGTCGGTTTGCGCGAATCGCAAATATCTCAGATATTATTCCCATTTCAATTTCAGTATAATTAAATATCCGAGTTTTTTAAACGTATATTCTGTAGTCTGAAAGACTGTTGACAGCACCTGAAACAATGTTGCTAGGGATTATTGCTACGTTTAAACCCAATTAAGATGCTCAAGTGAACGTTTATAAAGGCTTTGATCGTATCTCTAGTTTAGACGTAGTGACGAATGGAATGGTGCTCAGTTACAGTTTAAGTTGCCTATGTAGTGTCGCTACACAGTAGCACTGTCGATCGAATAGATGGCGGCTCACAGCAAATAGGGGTCCTCGAGTTGATGACACCAGAACAACTCGCGGCAATGTATCTAGTGTCTCCGAAACCAGTTAACGTGACTCACCAAGTTATTCGAACGGGAAAGTCATTAGCAATTCAAATACCTAACCACCGCATGGCTACCCCGGCAGAGGAGGGGATCCTCTTTCACATGACCGCTTTTGTAAATTATTTATTACTGTTTGGCCAGTTCCAAAAACCGCTTTGTTTCATGGACTAATACGAACTTCGTAAATGGAAATAACTCTCTTAATATTTGGCTCAGTTCCGCAGTATACCGTTGTTCTATTTGCGAGAGTTTGTACTACAGAACTGCTTTTGCCTGGCGCTTGCCCGGTCTGTTGGCGGGTTCTAGTTTAAATAAAGGAACCGATCTTTAACAAAATACCTATGCATGGTGTTCTCCTTTGTGTAGGACCTGATAATATTATTTATGCCATTATTAATTTGAGTGACAATAAAAGAAAGAAATGAAATTGTTTACTCTGTAAATAGGATATCGGAATCACTTTTACATGTCATATTATATATTTTTTAAATAAGCTAGTTGTAGTCGACATTTCCTATCTGACTGCTCCTGAGAAGAAATGGTGAAAACAATTCAAGGGTCATAGACTCTTTTAAACACACATACCTTATCTTCGTCAGATAATGTGAGGATAATGCAGATTTGTGCCTCGAATGGTTTTTTGAGGAAAGAAACACACAGATTTGAGAGAACCAGTCCAGTCTGTGCAAGCATTTGTCAGTAACCGTATAGCTTAACTCAGACAACGACTGGGACTTTTATCCACTAAACTAAACCCCTCAATTTTAAATTAAATTAGCAGTTTACCATTTAAGCAGCCTGGCCTGCACAATACCATAGACCTTAGTAAAGTTGATGCTGCTACCACTCCAACGAATCCTATTCCAGTTCCGCAACCAACAACACTTGTTACTGGTCTTAATAATCTTAGTCAAAGACTGGTTATTATAATATAAATTAGATTAGATACCTACATACAAAATATATAGTATTGCGTTTGCAAGAGAATATGCTAATTTAAATTTGCTAATTACAACACTTCCATTTCTTAGTGTCCGGGCGTTTAATGCAAATCTCCGGAGTTCCAGTTAAAATGCTTTTCAAGTATGTTACTGTGGCAGGGGTTGGTTCCGGGTTTTTAATTTAATTTTAATTAATTTGTATATGTTGTAACTGCTAAATCAGGTTTGCATTTCTTTGGGTAGGTCGCAGTCCACGTCCTTTGCCAATTTACATCGTAGAATTTCGAAGTCCTTGATGCAACTAAATATAACGCAAAATCTCTAAAATTTTAGAATCTACCATTTCACAGAAATATATGTTTTAATCTGTTACTCAAACAACGCGAGTCACTCGTCTTCCAGTCATATGACAGCTTTTGTTTGAAAGAACGATAAGAATTCCAATCATATCGCCGCCGGAGGTTTCTCGAGACAAATTGCAGACGACTTTGTTACAAATACGTACCGCGTGCCGAGCCACACTGGGCGTGCTAAACTTAGACACAGTGTGGCAGCGACCTTAGGATTTACGAAATCACTTCCTTTGTAATCTTTGAATGACTGGTATATTTTATTTGTGATACCAGCTAATACCAAATCTTTATTGTTATTATAGGATACAAGACACAAACAAGCGTTTTGTTTTGTTACATTTAGTTTCTTCTGTTCCTACCATTAATTAGTAAATATTTAAGTTGTAATCTGTGGAAAGTGTAGTGGGCAGTGTATTTATTAAGTTGATTGTTAGAATATTTCCATTTACTTTTATTATTATATGCAGTACTGTTTGTTTTCCCTTACAAATGAAATACGATTGTTTATTCTGAGAAAGGTCTTTTTTCACGTGTACCGGTAAACCCAAGTCGTGTACTAACTTTTAATTGAAATGTAAGCTGTTGTAAAATCTGACCCATTTTTAGGACTGACTGACTTCATGTTGCTTATGCGGGATTGAAATCAAACCTCCGATAATAACAGAAACGAGTTAATAAACAGAAAGGAAAAGTTTCAATATCTTTGAAAGCGCATAATATCGTAACGTTCGAAGTTCTCCGCCTTTTTATTTTACCAGAAAGGAAAGGTATGTATGAGACTAAACAACGGCAATACCGGGAGAATATTACCTATAGAATCTTTTAATATTTGCGGAACTCGATATGTAAGACTTTTTCTACTTACAGTTCTGTCGACTTTCAATGAAATTTTATGATCCCTCTCTAGCGCATTGGGGACGTAGACTAGATGTGGAAGCACCTTATGGTTAACTTCAGTATGTTTTCATTTCAAAGCATAAGAGTAATTCCACCTGTTATGAAACATATTTTCTCTATTGAAGTAGAAATTTTGTTCTACATGAAATTCAAAATAAGTACCTACTTATATTTGATACTACAGAAATACATACTTCAAGTTGAGTTGCTTATTACTGCTGAAATTTACAACCTCTTAAATACTTTACACCGAATTTTGGAGAGGAACCTTCATTATAAGTTTTAAAGATATCGCTGCGTGCTTTTCCCTAAGGAAACAAATCAATTTAATGTATCCGTCGACGTTCAACCGTACGGGTACTGTCGTTACACAACGTATCGAATTACAATGGGCATTGATCACGGGCGATGTACGTAACTACACGGGTTGATAACACTTTTGGGAACTATTCACACAACGTGAACGGCGAGCGGAATATATTAGCTGGTTATCACGGCAGACGGATGTCTATCCGTCACACCATGATTAATTTACCTGAGAATGTAATCCAATCCCAGCCTTAAACTAGACACGCGGAGCACGGCTATGAATTAATTGTTATCACATATACACTCACGTGTAGACATTCTACTCGAGATTCCCACATATACATACCTGAGCAGTGAATATTTAGATTCGCTCTGATATTAATTCGTATCAATTAAGTTAGTCTAATAGTAAATAGAAGGCCGTGTCGCTATTGAGCCGAGGGTACCCGCTGACGATATAATTGGAGATCCGTATAAGGGCATTAATAACAAAACAGATAACGATTAGAGGCGGAGGTTCCGGACCCCTGCCACTCGTTATGTTGGAAACAAGGAAATTGTAATAAAGTTACAGGATACGCCCGTTGCCCGGTAATATTGTTAAGGAAAATCGTTACAGGTTGTGATTGAGACCCGTAGCGGAGCGTGTGACAAGTCGGCCATGTCACAAACCAATCTGATTATGTTGCTCCTACAAATAGTTGTTGTTAGGGACGGGGCGAATAACATTTTATAGTTATTGTAGGTTAGTGGTACGGCTTCAATAAAGGCATACTTATATGAAATTAAGGACGTGAAGCTAATTAATGTAGCTCATCCATAAACGTATAGGGCTGACATTGGGGTTTCTAATAGATGAATGTGGAGAGCTTACGTTATCTGTGGTTGCCACAATCACGCGCTTACTTAATACGTTGGTGATTAAAGTGTAGATGGATTCTTCGGCATCCCTTGTGTTAGTTTTTTGAATATAATAGGCAATCATATATCATTTTTAGCACTTACGTCTTGAATATTATTGCCATGTTTTATAGCAATCCATAGACGGTTATTATTTTTTTGAGCGTTTATAACTGCGTAGTTGGCACGAAAAAAGGGCCAAATATTGTTTGTCGCAGAGCCCAGTCGGACTCTCGGAACTTTAATTTTTTGGACATGTATCTAATATCAAATATGGGAATTCTTTTTTCAGACTTTTTGTTTTTTCGGCACTTTTTTGTACTCGGTGTCTGATGTACGGGCTGCGGGTTAGATAGCACGCTTTTTTGTGTAAAGTTTTTTTTGGGGATATTTGATAATAACTTTTCTGCACTACCGAGTCTAAACGCGCAAAACTACAATCTTCTTTCAATTACTGTCTTAGTAAGGACTATGAATATTTATCCATGTTTAGACATAGGTTATGACTCATGAACGTGTATTTTGTTTCTGTAATCAAACCCACGAAACATGTTTCTTTTAAAATGATGATATCATTTATTATAGTTACGGTAATTTGGTCAAAAATAAACTAAAAAAATACTTCTTTTGGTATTTTTTTTGTAGTTTTTTCTACTAAAATAGAACTAATAAATAAATCAATAAAATAATAAATCTCTAAACGGCTGGTTGACACTTCCCGTGACCCAAGGGCTGGCTTTTACCTTGACCAGAGGCTAAGCATTGTCATATAACGTAGCAATGCTGTCAGTCTCTTGGGTACATTACCAGTCAACAGAGATGCGGAGGAATATTTCGACGCAATATTTAATTTTTTTAATAGTTTTAGGGCTCATTTTTCAATCGACAGGTAATTTTTATGGAAGAACTGTCAAAAATTCAAAATTATTCCTCTGATAAAGTTAACTGGCGTTGAAAAAATCGGCCCTTAGTCAGATTAGGTTATTATATTGTTATTTTAATAATTTTTAGTTTATTTAGTATTAGAAGTTTGTATATATTAGGTAATAAATAGTTTATAAATAAAATTATTTTTTGCAAAACAACAATTTTAAATACACTGTACTAATTGCTTACTTACTACCTTTTCAGTAAACAGTACCATAAGTAAGTAGCTCCATCAGTTACGAATGAATATACCGCTATCTACCTATCTACTACGATAAAACGAAACACATTAATCCAAGAGTAATCCTTAACCGTACGTATTGCAGTTACAGGGCGACTAGTTAGTTTCGCGTTACGTTGCGTGTACGTTGCCACAAAGCTAAATCAAACGTCATTGCCACTGAAGCCCTTAATCACCCAACAAGCCTTTGATAAACCGAGCTTGTTGCTGAAGTGAACGCGTAAAGGACTCCACTACACGAACGTATTAATATTATTCAATTAAATGGGAAACTTCTATGAAATATATTTAGAACCGTACCTGTGCACATGATCAAGGAGCATGATGAAGGGCCCGTGGCTAAATAATAACAGCCGCACAGGACGATCGATCAGGTAAAGCTACGCTTGCCGCGGTTGGTGTATGGATGGGTGACCATCTTTACATACCGAGACCCCTTCGTGCCTCGGAAAGCACGTTAAGCCGTTGGGCCCGGCTGTCATCTTTGTCACAGTCGTTACGGGTAGTCAGAAGCCCCAAAAGTCTGACAACCAGTCTTACCAAGTAGTACTCAGGTATCGATTTAAGTAACTGGGTTGTGGAGGTCAGATAGGCAGTCGCTCCATGTAAAATACTGGTTTTCAGCAGAATCCAGTTAGACTGAAAGCCGACCCCAACGTAGTTCGGAAAAGGCTAGGCAGAGAAGAGGGGCCTGTGTACATGATACTTTGGTACTAAGAATCATATAAACTAGCTTCTGCCCGCGTGAAATTTCTTGTTCACCGCTCCATCCCTCGCATCGCATCACCTGCCCGCGCTAACACTTCGTATTCGCTTACCGTTCTTTCTGAATTTTTCTTTTTTCTCGACTCCTAAGGGTCAAAGAGTGATGCTAAATAGCCTATAGCCTTCCACCAGAATTGAGCTATCAAATACAAACAGAATTTTTAAAATGCGACTGATAGTTCCAGAGATTACCCCCTGCATACATACAAACAAACATATTTTACCTCTTTATATTATTATTATTATTATATTTTAGACAAATTCCGAGTGACTTGAACTGTAACTATGTTTTAAAATTACCTAGGAGTGGAGGTGTAGATGTAGATATTATTTCGTAGCACTCTGCTACGGGAGTGCTACGAACATCTTTTGCTGTAGCAACTTGACTAGCACGCGAAGTTATGCAGCTGACCATACTCTTTGATTTCTTAGAACTCTCAGATCTTACTTCAAGATAACTAGAGACACAGAGCTTGAATTATTTTTGTATCCTTGTATTTTAATTCTCCTAGTAAACATTTTAACAAACAACATTAACAAGAACATATTTATGAGTAAACTTTATATCAAACGAATTCACTCAAAGGGCCCGCTGTTCAATGTTGAATTTGTTTTATTTACTTAGGTAAAGAGTAATCGAGACTAATTGTTATAGAGTAAATAAACTGATATATGTAATGATCGTTACGTGGCTTTTGAAAAAATACAATTTTGTTTTCAGCTTCGGCTCGCAGCTCCACAAGAATTTAATTAACTCAACGGAGCGGCCAATTTCAACGTTTGTGAAAAGAAAATGTTAATTTCATTTAATTTTAGCAACGATCGAGTGGCCGATTGCATGATAAGAAATTCGTTTAGCAGAGTTTGTCGGCGTTCAATATTGTACAAATAAACGAGAATATATCACGATACAGACTAGTTAAATTCAAATGAAGACATAAAACTCTAAGTACGTGAATATATGTTGCTCATTTAATTGTTCAAAGCAGTTAAGTTTCGTAGATGCTCATAAATGTACACATAACGACTGTTTCGAAGTTGATCCTCGATTATAAAGTTTCAATTGTGTAGCTTATTTGCGTGGAGGTAGTACTCGACATAATTTGCTGGCGTCGACCTCGTCTAGCAGCCTCTGATGCCGACGATTGGAACAAGAGCTGTTCTGTCTGCCAACTTTGTCTTCATCTACTTTCATAAGTAGCTGCAGGCCTATTACGTACCCGGTCATACAAACTGCCAACATGGCCGAGTATCTTCTTGTTTTTTTAGAACACCAGTGTGCAGTGGTTTTAAACAGACAGTGTATTACCTGAAGCGTAATATTTTTTAAATGTTTGGCGTAGTTTTTCAGTCATAAGTTTTCAGTACACGAATACATGAACTTTTGAATTTACGAAATAAAATTTCAACAAAAAAAAAAATACAGAATGCGTGATTCGATTTTATTGAACTGGACAGAGACGCTGTATATACATTGCGTTATATTTAGGTACAAAGGTTTCAGTTTGTATCACGTGAACGTGAACGTTATGATTGCCCCAATATTTTATTCTGTTTATCTAAAATTCCGGAAATTATTTAGACAGCCAAACCTACATGAAGTCAAAAGGGATTAATTTAATTGTTAAATTCATTTTGACGGTAAAATATATTTTCTTAGGGGAAGCAGAGCGCGGCTAATTGGATTAAAATTTTAGCACTTCTTGCGGCTCGCGTTATTGATTTTTGATGAACTTCTTCGCAAATAAACTCAACGAGAACACTCGGGCTTTGTTTAATAATAAATCATCATGTTTTGAGTTTGATTTGGAATAATCAAACTCAAAACATGATCATTTTCAAATACGAGAAATGACACGATCACGTGTACATTATCTGAAATTCACTACAAAATAAATTTAAGTAATCAAATAATTTTACAAAATATATTTATGTTCGGGTAAATAAATACAAGGCACATAATATCAACCTCATTCATACATACGCCTACATACAAAGGACAAAAAACAACATAAAATTGGGAGCAGTCAAAGGGTTATTACAAAAATAAAATTTAAAAAAATATAGGTATTTCTGCAGGCAGAACATTGTTAAAACATAAAGTAACTTATGTAACGTTTGTCACGAAGTCAATGGGTACAAAGTTGAGGACTGCGTTACGTTTCATTGGGCATTTTCAATGGCTATTGTTAGCAGCCGTGATTGGACAAGTTCGTTCGGGATGTTTGACCGCAGTTTGTATGTTTCATGGATTATTGCTTGTCACTGACTGTACTAAAGAAACAATGTAACTTTGAGTGTGTTTACTTGTTACAGTCCTAAGTACTTCTTGTGACACAAAACAGCCGATTTCTTCTGTAAAAACCTCACCGTGAAAACTGAGGTGAAGCGAGCTGTCAATAGTGTAAATCTCAAGTATTTGGTGGATTGACAGCTCACTTCAGTACGTTTTCACGGTGAGATTTTTATAGAGAAGACCGGCGGGCAAGTTTTGCTATTACCTACTGATATGGGTATCATATCTTATGGTGAGGCATCCGTGTGTTACCTGCAACGAGTTAGTAGACCAAGTAGGTAACTGTGAAGGACTAATGAGCCCTTCGAAGGAATCAAACAACGATACGATTTCTTTACTTTTATACTGACTGAACGTCTTTACATATTGCCGTCTAAACTAGCACTGTCCACAGAGCATGTACAATTTGCAGTTTCTTCCTAAACAAAAAAAAAACCTAATAAAATATTTGACATCCCGTTCTAAACTTGCTTGAATGTTCGAATGGAACCCGCGCTAAATTATATTATAGCCAGCCTGCACTACATGAGGTTGACTTTGGTGGACAACCTTTACCGTATGTACTATTATAGGTACTACAACCTTTTACGAGAAATTAAATTGACATTTGCGATTCCTAGTCAGAAATAGCTGGCCTGTCCCTTCAATTAGTGTACTGTGATAGTGATGGTAGGTAAACACCATTCCCTATTATCGTTAGTAATAGCCGAAAATTGCGAGAGGCTGTCAATGATACAACATTAATCTGTCAAGCTCCGCTAATGAGACACAATTAAAATTATAAATTATATATATTATAATTGATTTTCTATTGTTTCGTCGCCAATAGGCGACGCGCGCCGCTTGACCGGTTAATTAAATCAATACTACACGCAGACGCCCGTTTCTTAATATTATAAATCAACCAGATGTAGGTACCTAGTACTCGTAGTTCTCAATGTAATATGTAGATCTGGGCAAAAAACTAATTCATGTTAAAAATATAAAAACGAGCAGCACAACAAAAATCAGCACCAGACAGCCAGCCGGACATCAGTGTGTTTCATTAAAATATAAAAAAAAAAACAATATTTCGCTAACAAATAAATAAAATCAAATGTTAGATGTAATTTCGTCCGTCGGTGCAGCTGCCGTGAAAGCCACGTATAGCAATAATGTCCGGATGTGAGGATTGCTACAAAGCATTTGTAGGTACCGGGTCAGCGAGCATTCTGAATCGCACCAATTTCTATTGTATGCTACAAATTAATTGATATTGTTGTTGTCATCCACAGCTGAATTCAATCACAGATGCTTTTTTTCTACATTTCGTTATTCATTGTTCCATACTTTACAACTCATTACAATGAAACAATAAGTTAACTTACAAAGTCGACAAAATACCTGAAAAGTATTTCAGAATGAAGTATCACAATGTTAGAAAGCTTTCTGCGATACCCAAGCACTATTACAAAGCCGTAAATGCCACAACAAGAACGTGCCTGAAATATGGAAGTCGTCGTAACAGTTTATTGTCACATGAACGTTCTCTCATATGTATTATTATACCGACAAATCAAGTTGTCAGAGCGTATACAATGTAGGGCCGGTGTTGTGGGAAGAATGCTCTCGTATCCGCCGTCTGCTCTATTTGCACACGTTTTGAATGTCATTGTCACGGTGCTAATTGCCGGCGACTGCACGAGCTCGCGGCCTCGCCCACACCTCCCGCATCTACATACATTTACAATACCTCTCTATTTTCCCCTGAATATGCAATTTCGGCTTTTCATGCTACACCACCAGCTGTTCTCATTAAAACTTTAATGAGGTATAAGGTAATATTTATTCGTATCTCGTCGAGATTATTGCAGTAATATTACAACGCGGGAGGAGGTGCCCCGCAGGCGAGGGGATACGAGTATGATATTTTAAAGTCTGTTTATTTCGTTTATGAGGAGCGAAAATGATCGTGAAAAGCGAAGGCCGCACGCAGTCGGTTCGGGGAGAGGGCGCCTGGATGCCCTCGTCGCCGCCGCAGCTTCGAATTAATTTTTCCAGGCAGTTGAGTTCGAATGCGCTTCCGGCTTGAGTTGCCTCAACTCGAAAGCAAACTTTTCGTGTTTACATTACTTTAAATTCTTTTACCTCTTAGCTTTGCTTGCAATACTTTACATAGTATCATTCGTAGTAGGTATATTTATTTCATGTTACACAGGAAAGTAAAACGAGGAAGTTTCCCCGTTTTACTGCAGAATAAAATACTGTAAAGGCAAGTGTTTTTCTTTCGCTCTTAAAAAGTTTTTAATATTCAAGGTTTTACGCCAACATAGACTCACTAACGTCTGCTGGAGCAATAATAAATTTTACTGTGTCTACCTGACCTTAGTCCAAAAAATTACTGTTAATTTTCAGAAGTACTTACTTAAATAAATTGCGTGAATGTTTAGCATAGTTGGGAGTTACTAAATCACATTACTTTTATGTCTGACAACTTAAATTCACTGTGCACTTTTTAAATAACTATGTGTCATCCAGTTTTATACAAAAACGTAACAAATTAATCGTTTAAGTTCGACGCACCCATCGAAATACGTGCAAAGTAAATTTCATTCACGTTTCGATATTGCCTGACTATATTGCCTCCAGCAGAGGAAACGCCATTGCAAATATGATTTAGCGACGAGCTGTATCAAAGGCTAATTGTTCAATGCTACAATGTGTCGCGTTTTAAACAATATGAATACGTAGTTATAGCTTGCACTACACACATGAACTATTTATTATAAACGTGATTTAATTAGTTTCACTATTGTGTGTGGGTGTATTGATATGGTACCTATTACTAATCCTTTCACGTTGATAATAATGTAAAGTAGGTATGGGTATACCTACTGCTTTACGTAATAATTTTAATTGTATTTTAAAACTGATTCATTTAAGTATTATACGATCTCTTGCGTTATCATTTATAGAATAACTTACGTAAATGATTGTTATTTCATGGTACCTAGAAAATACGTTTCAATACTTATGTTTAATTTAATTTTACTGTTCTGTAGATAAGTACCGTCAAACGGGGTGAATGGGGATGCAGGGGTGAATCGGGACGAAACTTTAAATGCGATTTTAGCGTTAAAATAATATAGTTTGTTGCCGACAAGGGCACTTAATCGTTAATTATAATACAGTAAACACATTAGAATCCTTTTTGCGCTAAATTATCGCATTTAAAGTTTCGTCCCGATTCACCCCTGCATCCCTATTCATCCCGTTTGACTGTACTAAAGCCGTAACATGCAGTTCCATATTTCGGCTTATATCGTAGTAGGTAATCCTCACTATCGATAAATCCGTCAACGCTACTAAGTAAGTACCTACATACCTTAAAAGCCTCTAGGCATTAAGAGCTCCACAAACGGAATATTCAACTGAATATCAACTCGCATTAATACTGTTGTGAAAATTGTAGGGTGTAGTAATAACTACCCATATGTGATGCTTTTCGTAGTAATAAAACAAATTTCTGTGTGAGAGCTTACTTCGAAATCCTGGCTGGAATGCTTTGAATGCGACCGGTAAACCCTCGCTCTGAACTTAATATATGGCGACAAGCACTCAGCGTGATTAGAGACGGTAGCTCTAGATACTATTGCGTATTTATGTAAGCACATTATACGAAAACAATCACATCTCTATTTGCACTGTGATCTAGAATTGGAAGAAAAACATCGAAACTACTTCATTCTATATTTTATTTCAAGACTAACGTTGAATAAGGCTGTAGGCTAGTCTTTGAAATGAAAGGAGCTAGAAAGCTATCGTTGTGTTTCTGAACAGTCAGCCGAGATCTTACGGAATTTTAGGTTACAATTACATTTAAGCAATTGAAATGAACAGACAGCTGTGCTGCTGGGGAGTTTGTTGCGCCACTTTTTCTTCCCAGCAACAGCACTAGGTGTGGTGAGGGGCGGGAGTTTTGAGTTAATTTTGATTTTGAATTACATTATCATTTTGGATTATTAGAAAACCAGCGTCAGACAGCATTGGACATTATCGGCGCTCACAATTGTTGTTAAAACATATTTTCAGTTTTTTATTTGTAAGCATTTTATGTTTCGCGAACTGTATCGAAATAAATGTTATTCTTTCTTTATTCTCTTTCCATTACCATGATTTTGCTAATTTTATAATATTGTTGAGTCTTGACGATGCCATTAACACATCACTAAGATTGTAAATGATGCCAACTGCCCTTGCATTACCACTCTATGAGATAGTTATCTATTTACCTATTCAACTCCATACATATTCATTATTTTAATAAAAAAAGAAACATTTAAGTAATAAAAAATAATATAGTTTTATATTTTAAATGTAGATATTTTTATAATAATATACGGATTGAATCTTTTGTGGTAGATAATAATATGAATCCATTGTATTGGCGCCGACACGCTCCACGATGAAGCGTTCAATGAAGACGTCTTCAACTTACGCCACATTATCCACAAGCAGACACTTTGTATGAATAAGGTAACTTTATCTGGTCGCCCTCTGATTTTCCGCCTTCCAATTAACTAGTAATCATACACGCCCCGGGAACCCTTTCATTACTGGTAATGAGTTTTCACCCTTCGCCGAATAGTGGACATCGGAGCTTTGATAGACTGCGCCACCTTATTTTGTCTTTTGCTTTCATGCAGGCAAATTGGGCCCGAGTGACGCGTGCGCTCAATTAGCCGGATTTTAGATGCGGGGATCGCAGTCAATGTGTTGGACGATATTTAATTTTACTCGTCGACGGAACAGAAGCGACGACGCGGACGTTGATAAAAGTTGGAGTAGTTTTGTTTTAGTGCTACGGGGCGCAGGGAAATAAAAAAGGGCGACTTTTTACTGTAAAACTGTTAAGGTTTCGAATTTCAGGTCTATAGATTTTTTGGGGACGGCGTCCGCTAGGTTGAATAAACAATGGCCAATTATGAAGCTTTTAAATACTTACCTACGTAACTGTTTACAAATACTTAGGTAATTAGGTAAGTCAGGTATATAAAGCGCGGCATGGAAATTAAAAATTAAGTAGCCCAATGACTCCAATGTGTGCATCTAAATCGGCGCCCAATTAAAACTTTTAAAATCAGAATTTTACCTTTTTGAACTTACTTGACACAAAACACATTCACTCACATAATATTTCCGTTAACGTTACAAAAATATGCAGGTTATTGTATATGGAGTGGCTGACATATATTTTTATTTCGAAAACACTCCTCGGGTAGCGGTACCAAGTCATCCTCATTAGTGTTAATGGTGGTCCGACGCAGCCGATATCTGAGACAGAACGGCTTAATTAATGCCAGAGCCAGACTCTTTGTCAGATAATCGATAAATCATTTGTGATGCTGTATGGCGCTCATTAATAATAAGTGGATTAATAAACGGCCTTTATGACGTCACTTTCTAGGTTTATTGTAACAATGGAACGATTTAGTTATCGCTATGAGGTTGCGTGAACAAGAAAACACCAATTGATATAGATCGTTTAATGTGAACAATCGAAACGATTTTGAAAAAATACATAGAAACTGTTATAATCGGTTACAAAATTTGTGTGAGTAGCATTAAAGTCGCAATCTTATCAGTCTTGACATTACACAATTTGACCGACTCATCGCTTCGCTTGGGAATATCATTTACCAAGTGGTTTTCAGATGACTGCAGTTGCTGAATGAGTGTAGAATTAGCTGCAGATAACTACGACGTCATACCAAAATCTGAGCATATCTATGCGTAAATTGCAATTTATTTACATCTTAATTGTCTAATGTTATGTACAACGGAGCCTTGCCTGTGTGGCGAAGCGCGCGGCAGTAGCAGGTAACATGAAAGGCTTTTCAGCGAAACATTCAACTTTTCCGGTTTATTTACTGTTTGTTTCATTGGATGAATCTTTTTGTAGAGCATGTAAAGTATGCTATGAGTTCTAGGACTATGGTCCTTCGAACCCTTCCCCCACATTGCCATACACGCCCTGAAGTGGCACCCGATAGCAGTCCCGTAATGTCTGCTCTACATGCGACATTTTGCAAAGGGAAAGTATCCTGTTCTGGGCGGAAAATGTTTTATTTTCACGTGAAACTATTCTGATAAATCCAGGTTCTAAAACTATGCTTTGCCTCTGCCAATAAAATAGGGAATAAAGTAATACACAGTCAGTTTGAAGTCAATATCAAAGTGGTTATTACAGTTTGGCCCAGGAATTTATGTTTGCTGTTTCATGTTCTGGTATTAATAGGCAGATACTTTACCAACTAGAGCTAAATTATTTTGAATTAATTAACACTAAGCTACATAACAACTGTACAAGATTTTGTGTAGTACTTAGATTTCCTTACATTAATGAGAATGGTAAAATACTTTAATTAATACCCGTCGTAAATGATTGAGTAAATAAATATCCAATATATTATGTATTAATTGCAAATGTTGGTAATTTTTAAGATTGGATTTTTTATGTTGTTTTTTTTTCAGAGTTGAGGTAATAAAGATAGTCATAAACACACATACGACATACATATTTCAAAGTAGGTCTCTATGTGAAATGGTAAACTTCCATAAATTGTTTTCTTACACACAGAAAAATAACTTTTCGTAACTGATTTTTCTTCACAAAATCTTTGGCACGAGATTCTTTTGTTATTTAAATGTATGTTTCTTTTATATTGAAATATTATGACGACATGAACTTTTCAGAGCTTTATTTACAAAAATATATTTAAGTACATTAAAATAAAATATGAAATAACATAACTGAAAACAATAATAAATCCGTACTTCTTTCTACTGAATACAGCTTTTATCTTTAATACTAACTGTAACTACGCATTTCTTATATCAAAAAAATATTTCACTAAAAATGCGATTATTTGAATATACAGTAAGAATCTTTGAGGCCAAAATATTGGTTAACTTATTACATTATTATAAAACGTTTTATAAAAATACTGTAGAATTATAGCCTAAGTCATGGGTTTTTCAAAAACCTTATTATACTAATTTAACATCAACATAACTCAGTCAAATAATAAGTCAATATTACTGTGAGTATTTATCAAACATAATAAGATGAAGATGAGTATATCCGTTTAACAATTAAACTATAATGTTTGTAACGGGTTAGAGTTTAGAGTTCAGTGCTCATCTCGGCGGCTCCAGCGACCTTGTTGCCGTTGCCAGATGTGGTACAAGCACCGCCCGCGAGCCCAGATGTTGCTTCATTTGGCGTACTCAGTTGCTCTGCAGCCTGGGTTCATATACAATCGACTTTTAAGTTTTTTTTACAAATTAACACTTGATTTAATCATTCAACTTTACCAACAAATGTAATTGTTGTTTTTTTGGGTGTCGTATTAACAAACAACCTGTATATTCAGTTACGATAAAAACGGTTATCAACATTTTAATCACAACAAGGTGCAACACAAAAGTAACACAAATTAAAAACATAATTGGTTGGAGTAAACACAAAACATTAGCAGTTAGACATGTGTTAGTTAAGGGTTAGTCTACTTAACTCTAGCACACCACTATCCGTCACCAGCATGCAAAGACAAACGAAACAATGAACAAACCAAGGGGTGCGTGCAGCTACTCATTCCGCTAGTGTTGCGACACAAACATGGTGGATCGTCGGTGCGTGCCTTACTTACTGCGTGCTTTCTATGAGAGGTTTAAGGATAATGTCGAGGGTGTTGTCGTGGCGGTGGTGCGCGAGGCGCGCGTGCGTGCGCGCGATGTTCGCGTTGTGGTCGCGCGACTCGCGCGTCGGCCGCGCGTACCGCCGCGCCAGCGACCCGCTCGAGCCCACCATTATGTTGTTGTTGCTAGCATGTCTCTGCATCCCAATAATCATACACGCTAGACAAACTACCTGTGCACACCCTACAGCTTTATACATGGATTAAACAGTGGATATATATGCGTATTTATAAAAGAAGACTTTCGCCAAGTTCCCGAATGATAGGCGCGTACAAAGTGCTAAAGTAGTGCCATTTCATCATCATTATAATAAGACTAAGTACAAAAGTTTCTGATTGGCCATAAATGACGAACAATAGCACTCTGTGAAATTATAAGCCCCTTAAGCAATTAAGTAGAAGTCTTGAGAATATCTTTGAAATATAAGAAAATATATAAGTAGAACTACATATTTTCAAAGTTCGTCAGTGAAATTAGGCTAACCTACGCATGTCTGTTCTATGCTACGTTTATGTTGAATACTTCGTACTGAAATTATTTATTTATTCGTAATAAGATGTACATAACTCTGCACATAAAAATATTCTCGAATTACAGCAGCCTGTACACTGTTAGCTTTTTCAGCGACCCAGAAACAGGAGCTGCGGATTATTCCGACGGCCCTTGTGAGCTTATTTAACTCCGGTTATATTTTTTACTCTCAGCGATTTTCTTTTTCTACTTTTTAAGTGAAGAACAAGCGGGGACGGAAAATAAAATCTGTGCATATGATTATAAATAAAAGTCGGTTGCGAAATTGCATCAGGGTTATTATTTCGTACAAAGTTCAGGGTTCTTTTTTATTTCTTTAGGGACTCGTAACAAGGGCCATCGGTGAGCGGAAGACATGTTAGAAAGCAAAGCGCCCACTCACGAAGAGAGAAAAGCCGTCGGCGGGGTGAGGGTAGCGCGGGGCGGGGTCGCGGGGGCGGCGCGCGGTGGCGGAGTCGCTGGCCACCGACAGCAGCGAGCGCTGCGAGCCCGACGCGCGCCCCGGGGCCGCCGGCGGCCGCCGCGTCAGCGCGCCCGTGCCGCCCGCGCCCGCGCCGCGCGCCCCCAGCACCTCGCCCGCCGCCCACTGCCTACTCACAGGCGCCGTCCGCGACGAGCTCCCGGCGCCGCACTTGGCACTGTCGCTGGACCTGGACCCGACAGATTGCCTTACATCAGATTCCACTCGCCTGCTGCCGATAAAGTAATAATAGGATCACTGGTGACGTTATTTCTGGTGTCCGTTTCACCTTCAACCGCTGATGATTCATTCCACCCAGATGTTATAGCGAAAGTTTGAGGCAAATAGGGGCTGCTGCACGACAGCTATTTGATTTTCCAGTTAGACCAGATAGCTAATCTAACGATCTCCAATTGTCTCCAAGATAAGAATCGATTGTCACAGAGTTCACTAAACCATCAACCTAGCATTTTGACGGATTGCGATTTTCATGAATTTGACCGATTGTGAATTTGACCATACGCGACGAAACGGCATCTGACTTACGTTTTAAAGAGTAAAAAAATAAAGACTACAAGGCTACTCCCATATGGCATAGAGCTTACAGGAGTCGCAATATAATCACCTCTCCGAAGAGTACGCGTAGTCCTGGTCGGCGCCGAGTCCCGAGTCAGTGTGCTCGTGCGAGACGCGCGCGCTGCCGATCAGCTCGCCGCTCGAACTGTTACTGTTGCTGTTAGTGACAGGACTGTAGGGGTTGTTGTTATTCGACACCGGCGTTACGTTGCCTTTGTACCCGTTATTTGTCAAGAAATCATCGCCCGTCCTCCCGACCGGCTCATCGTAGCTCGGATAAACACGTCTGCAAAAACATGGCAAAAACCCACAACGTAAATTATCCATATTTGTGCAATAAATCATAGTTTATGGGTTGCGGCGCGTACCTTCCATGTTTCTCGTGACCGGTCCGGTGTGTGCTGAGGGTGCTAGAACTAGATCGAAGCGATCCTTGGTTGTGAGTATCGTGGGTGTTCTTGCCGTGAGATGAGGAACTTTTATCTCGTCTTGCTAATGATCCATTTTCGGCTCTACAAGTAATTCATCATCGTAAATAAATTATAGAAACAAAATAGGTACCAAATATACTACATGTTTATCGTATAAGGAAAAGTTATTCTTACTGCCTATGCTTGGACGAAGTTCTAAGCTTAGTCTGCCGCGCATGACTGGTCTGAACAACAGTGTACGGTATTTCCTTCAACTGCTCCTCCGTCATACCAGTAGTATCCACTAATGAGAACTCCAGGTGCTGTTTCAACTCACTTGGCAACCATTTCTTGTCGTTGGGGGATCCTGACCGAGATCTAAAAATGATAGAAGATATGAAAATAATTCCTTTTGGAGAATGATTAGGTAATTACTAAAATAATAAGATAAAAGTAATTATTATACCGATGTTTCCGGTGCCTTCGGTGTCTGTGAGATGATCGATGTGTCCCAGTCTCGGGTTCCATTTGTGAACGACGAACGTTGGCTACCTACAAAACAATGTGGTTTTATATCATTCACGCTAATTACTCATAATTTTATGTTGTATTTAGAACACTTACTTGGACTCCGCTTCCAACTGTAGTTTGTCGTAATACTTCCTTCCATTGTGACTCGGAATCAACCAGTTCATATTCTCTGTAAATTCAATGTCACGGTAAACATCTAATTTCACTTTTCTTGTGGGTACATTTGGTCCATTATAATATCGTTTATAACTACTAACTTGGTATCTGGTTGTGAGTCATCCCTCTCCGAGCCGGACTCATGCTTGTGCCGGGACCGATGCCTTCGATGACGCCGACCTGACCGACCTGAACCCCGGGACAGTTCACTCTCCGCATCAGACTGCTGTTTTCGTGAGCGATGCTTGTGTCTACATTACACAAAAACATCTTTAAATAATCTATTTTCCCAGATTTTCCCTAACCTAATGCATTCCTACTAATCTCGAAAACTCACTTTTACGGAGTATGTATCAAAAAACTTTAGACAGCGAACACTGACGTAAAAAAATGGACACTGAAAAAGTTCCCGCGTGATAATAATGGATTTTGAATTTTAGTTGGAAAGTTAAAGAGAGGCCACCATTATTCACCGCGTAAGAACTTTTGAAGCGGTAACAAAGTCGTAAGAAAGCAACGACTCCTACGTGCTTCGTGGAAAGCTACTGTGTGGAGCAAACATTGGTCCAATAAACCTATGTATAACTTAAGTGAAGATAGCTGCACGAAATGGTACATAAGGGAGTATGAGGCTATATAGTACTGGCATCATAAACAGATGAGCATAACAATCATACGAGTATCTCGTGGAACTTACTTGCGATTGGAACGTGAGTCATTAGAGCTTTGGGAGTCAACTGATGCGGAGCGATGTCGTGGAGCTGGCGGGGGCCTGGTGGCCGTCGGCGAAGCTGAGTACAGGCCTCGCCGTATTGGTGCTGACCGAGTCGACCGCGGCGAGCCACCCACCGTGGGGACTTCGCAACCCATCACTTCGCCACTGATTCTAAGCCTTAACATTGACATATAATTATAGAACATACCTACTTCTTGAGTAATAAGTTACACTCTTCAAGTAGGTAAAAGGTCGCCAAATTCTTTTTTCGTAGAGCAGTATTGTGGACACATCTATTGAGTTAATTTAGTGAAGTTAGCTAATAAACTTACGAGTTTGGTCGGTGTACTGAGGTAGGTTGTTTGATTTCTGGGGGACAGTCTTTTATTCTCAAGTCTTCTAGTTTCGGCACTGAAACAAAATTTTCGTGAAATCATCAAAAAGATAATAACAAGCATCTGATGACGTCAAAACATTCCATAATTTAGAAAGAATATAAATGTTTGGTTAAAGAAACCTTTCATAAAGACAGCGTGTCGTGTAAATCAATATTGTGAAAGTAGATATTTATGTGTTTGTCAGAAGAATTATCATATCAATACCGTCATTTAGCGATGCGTGTGAAGCGTGTGGCGGTCGCGCGTTGCGTCGGGACGGCGTCCGCGTGAACGCGGGCGGGGGCCGGGGTCTTGATCCTCTACCACTGGACAAACACAATAAATAAGAATTTAAAGGCTTTGGCACATTGGGGCAAGCCGCAACGCAACGCATTGCAAAAACCCTCCTTCTCACTTTTGTACATTTGCTACAGGCGTGTCGCATCGCACTTTTTACTATGACATTGTACGTTGCGATGCGGCCTTTTGCAGCAGTAATGTACACTTGGCTTTCACAGGAGAATAAGGTATATTACGGATCACTTGTTTATTAATTGTGAACGATGATTTCACAATGAATAACAGATTTCGACCGTGAATGGCTCATTCACGTTCGATCATCATCCGCCTAGCCTTTTCTAAACTAAATTGGGGTCGACTTTCAGTCCAACCGGATGCAGCTGAATATCAGTATTTTACATGGACGGACCAAAGCTATCCAAGTTCGATATTCTCGAAATATTAAACCAGTATGCCACAACTTTGCATCCTCCCGACCCGATATTTCATCATGATGAGTACCAATTATATAGGGTCAAATTAAATTAGCTAGCGAAACTACGCAGACGTGATAACTTTCGATATCTAAATATGAGTGAATAATAATAATACTAGCCGAAAGCCTCGATCAACATCTATCGAGGTTCTCGTTAGGCGGTTGGATCAAGGGCCTGATTCAGAAGGCAGTACTCCTCGATACGGCTCGCATTGTGAGGAGGTTTCTGTCTTTGGAGCCCTAACCACCGGTATCTTGGACACCGGCGGATTACTATTTTTTTATATTTTTAAATGTTTTTTTTTTATACTTATTTTTTATATGTTAAGGAATATTTAAAAATTTAATCAAATATGTATATAGACAAATAAACGGAATAATACTGGTATACAGCTGCATCCGGTTAGACTGGAAGCCGACCCCAACATAGTTGGGAAAAGGCTAGGCAGATGATGATGATCATAGAGTTATAGTACATATATATCGATGATGATGATGATCTAAATATGAGAGAACAAAAAGGAAATTAATTTGATGAGTTTTTTTTTGGGGTCATCAACCGCCGCTCTGGTAATTTTGTCATTTGAAATATCAGTTTAAAAAATCAGTTATTTTTTGTGTAAACTTAGTAATCGTGATGGGTGTCGATAACTAAACGCGATAAAACAGAAAAAAAAACAATTTTTTTTAGTCATACTTCAAGTACCTAACAACACTACCAACGGTCGCGGACCCCAAAAATATAAGTAATCAAATCTTATTTGTTTTTATTTTGTTAACACATACACAGCATTAACTCAGAGTCGTTGACATAATATTGATCTCGCATGTATTTAAATTATAGGAAAGCACGGCACTATCAATTAGCGTACTAGTACCAACATCATACAACAAATTGAAAATTAAACACCAAAACAAATTAAAACAATTAAAAAAGAATTTGAATACTACGTTATAGCTTAAAAATACTGCTTTTTAAATTTAATTTGACCCTACAAGTAAGTACTTATTTCTCTTCGCGTAAAATTTCTTCGTCTCATATATAAGGTGTTAAAAAATTAACCCTAAAAACTTTGAGAGGTGCTTCAGACCATCGAACTGAACAACTTTCACTATGTGACCAACTCCGAAATCACGAAAAAAAAAAAATCAGCTGTTTCATACAAAAGTTCAATACCTACTCGGCCAAAATGTATGAAACAGCTCATTTTTAGGGTTCCGTAGTCAACTAGGAACCCTTATAGTTTCGCCATGTCTGTCTGTCCGTCCGTCCGTCTGTCCGTCCTCGCTTAATCTCTGTGACCGTTAGCACTAGAAAGCTGAAATTTGGTACCAATATGTATATCAATCACGCCGACAAAGTGGTAAAATAAAAATTGGAAAAAAATGTTTTATTAGGGTAGCCCCCCTATATGTAAAGTGGGAAGTGATTTTTTTTTTAATTTCAACCCTAACGTGTAATATATTGTTGGAAAGGTATTTAAAAATGAATAGGGGTTTACTAAAATCATTTTTTGATAATGTCAATAATTTCGGAAATAATCGCTCCAAAAGTAAAAAACAATGTGTCCCCCCCCCTCTAACTTTTGAACCATAAGTTTAGAAAATATGAAAAAAATCTGAAAAGTAGAACTTTATAAGGACTTTCTAGGAAAATTATTTTGAACTTGATAGAAACAACAGTTTTTGTACAAAAAAGACAAAAAGTTGTACAAAATCATTTCTAGACTAAGTTCGTAGTATAATCGTATATGCAAGCATTTTTTTAACTTCGTTTACATATTTTATTATCCTGAACGTATCTTTTTTCAAACAAAAAAAGAATTATTAAAATGGGTTCTCGCAATCCAAAATTACCACCGAAAACTTCTGGCACGTCTATGTATTAATTAGTAACCCAATTCCCCGAGAGATGGCGCTGTAGGTACTTATTACATTGGGTCGGGTATTATCGAATTGTACGTGGGAACACTTATTGTGACGGACGGTAAACTACGGAACCCTACACTGAGCGTGGCCCGACACTCTCTTGGCCGGTTTTTTTTTCGTGATTTCAGAGTTGGTCCCATAGTAAAAGTTGTTCAGTTCGATGGTCTAAAGCACCTCTTAAAGTTTTTAAGGTTAATTTTTTTACACTTTGTATATGTTTAGCAACACCACTTCTGCTTTTAATTTGTTGATAACTAACCTTGTCCTCAACCTGGTTCCTAACGCAAAGATATCAGCAGAAGCTGGTGACGTCTGCTGCATCCTGAAGAAGGTGTGGTGGTCGGAGCAGCATCGCCACAAGTGACGGCAGGCTGATCTCGTCGGGGACTCGAACCCATAGGTTGACGTGTCATTCTACATCAGAATAAAATGTTAGAGTAATAACTAAATAATTAAGACGAAACCAGGAATATTAATTAAGTTTGCCTTCAAGTAAAACAACTCATTTTCCAATTTTGGACACGAAAACAGAATAAACATTTAAAACAACCTCCCTAGTTATCTCCTGGATTTTGGAATTTTTCATAATTTCTTCTAAATATTAACCCCCTTATTCATAAAACTTATCAAACCTATTTTAGTTAAAATGGGGTTTGTCTCTTTCTTACACACAGAAATGACAATGTGACAGATAAAGACAAACGTTCTATAAACCTATTTTAGCTAAAATAGAGATAAAATAGGATTATGAATAAGGGGGTAAGTATCTAATTTTATTTTCAAATTGTTTTCAAGATCCTATTAGACGATTTCGGTAAACGAAGGTCAAATTTTGTATTTTATATCGTTAGGTAAGCAATATTTTCCTTCCTAGCCGTACCCTTGTTCAAGATAAGCCAGATTATGTCTAGATTTTGTTTAACAAGCAGCAGTAAACTCCAGAGCTTATCACCTTCTTTCATGTTCGAGATTTCGTTTACGATTCTGTGAATCACTAAGTGCTCTATCTCGAAGGCTATGAAAAGAATGTGCTTAAAATACGTTATCTCCAGCAATATTGAATGTTTAAGTATCGATCGTGTAATACCTTTAACTAACCGTTCAAGCGAGGCTAATATAAACATCTGCAGACTTGGCGGAGGTAGCTTTTATTATGAAACTTGTTTCATTTTGGCTGATGCCAGGAATCGTCACGAAGTAGGCACTGTAGAGTTTCATACCGGTTATTATTAGCGTGTACCCGGTTAAGCCTGGAGCACCTACCTATATTGTTACAGCCAAATAAGGAGTCACATTAGGTAGGTCCGCCTAAGCTCACAATGCGTAGGCATAACTGACAAGAGCTTTTAAACAAGTAAAATAATAATAATTGCGCAGCGCCGTCGGTTATTATGGCCGTATTAACCATATTTTACTACGACCCGGATGTTCCGAGCTTTGTGGGTAAAGCACATTTCAGCAATAGATATTTACGGGCTATTGTGTTCACTAGCTATCTGTACAATGTAGGTATAGTTTTATTTGACACTTGTTCATACCACAATATCGAGCTCCCAACCGAACCAATGACAATATAAGAGCAATTGGTTTTTTTTACGTCTTTTGAATGCCTTATGTTTGGAGAAATCCTTAATGTACACAGCATAAACCATCGTCTTAAGGACTTAGTAAAAGAAAGGTCAGCGTTGGCCAGCTTGCCGGCGGTATATCAGCGGCATGCGGCGGGCTAAGCGCGAGCGCCGCGCCGCGCCGCGTTATCGCCTTGCCCACAGCGCTGTAAATACTGCGCTCAGTTCTACGCGACTTATCTGTAATTGCCTGCCTACGAATGTCTTTCAAGGAAGCGACGCAAGGTGGACTCTATCTTGCACCACTATTCAAAGTGCGCCCGTTATCACTCTCCGCGATCCGAAACGAGAAATGGGTCAAGTGAAGCGCCCGATTTTAATGTTTACTTATTCGTCTAACTCACATTCTTTGTATTTTTTGTTACAAGGAGTTCTTACATTTTTATCCGCTACACGGAGCATGAAGTAGCGTCCCTTGTAATAAAGTTTGGAGACGCGCGGCCAATAATAGTTCGCAACTGTGTGTTTTCCGCGTAACAGTAAAAGACCGCTTGGCGCCAGTCCGAGGAAATACTCGACACTGTCTTCACCCTGTCATACAAAAAGAAACATGTTTTTAACTCATAAACACGCATGTCGATCTTTCTTCTATTGAGATGTGTTTATGAATGACAAATATCTACCAAAACTGGATGCAGATCTACACCATACATGTCGAGCCATTTCACTTTATCCAAGTAGCTCAACTCAGCTTGTGCCGGCGAAATTCCCCTGTGAAAGAGGGCTGTTATTAATATTTTTTTTGAAAGAAAAGAGGTTTAAAAGTCAATTAAACTGTTATCCTTAATTAATAGGAGGCATTAAGGACAAAAGGACACAAAAGGCTAAGCAACAATGAATAATCCGGGCGGCGCGGGTGGCGTGGCGAGCCGGTGTCGCCGCCCTAAGCCACGGCTCACTTGGTGTTAAGTAGGTAGGTACACATAATTTGCATGTAATTGCGGCTTTGTGACGCGCCAGCGGCCGCAGACTGCATCTTTGCGCAGTTAAAAATTCATTCAATTACGCGAGAAAGGCGACGAAGTTTAATTTCCGGGCGGGCGGCGACGCTTTCGGCGTGAAACTGCGCCTCTGAAATCTTAATTTTTAGCAACTTGCCTTCTTCTTGGTTAATTAAGACAATAGTACGTATAACAGGAAAGATTCGACTTCCTCGCGTTGGATGCATAAGTTCTTAATTAATATGATATCTATTCTCGGAGTTGATGTAAATATAAATAAATGGCTCCACGTAGACATCCATATTTTACAGGATATGACTTATAAGTAGATTAAGAAGTCTTGATCGAGTTTTAAACTTTGAAGTGATTAGTAATACAAAGGGTTTAATAGTGTAATAAGATTGGTACTAATGAACAGTGCTGGTACTTACGTGAGTGTACGATGTATTTCAGCGGCGCGCGCCTCCAGCTCGGGCGTCTGGTGCGCCAGCAAGCGGAACTCAGATACGTAGCCGGGCCCGTGTCGCCTCGGGTCGTAGTCGCCCAGCTCCGCTGTACAAAACCAACCAATAACTACTACACACACAATGTACATTACTCAGATAACTTTATTACAAAGCCTACGGCAACATACCCAGCTGTAAAGTGCATAAAATAACGTACGACAAACATTGTGACGGTGAACTCATTTAGCTGACAGGATACTTCAAACATTAGGTGGAAATAAACCGGGAGAGCGGAGCTTTTCCATTTTTGGAACAAACATCTCGTTTAGGCGCGTGCAGTTGACCAAAAATATCCTAAACAAATCCTCTATGCGCGGTTGTATCGCTATTATGATGTCTCTAGCTCTTTTACAATCGCAATTAACTCTGTAAAGGCGGGGTTTGTGTCCTAACCAAATATATGACGCAAGGTAAACACAATAAATGTATCTCTACGCCTTGATTACAAAATTGAGGTTAGCTTGCGGATAACGTCGCGTTGGGGAGGAAGTATAGGTACGTATACCATTGTGATTACCTTCACCGAGAGATTTAAACTTTCTTTTCCGGAGAGGATCGAGACAATATTTCCAAGAGGCACATAAAAGAAAATAGTTGTCCATTCCACGTAGTTTACTAGACACGTTATGCAGGGTGAGAAAGAAATATCCACATACGGAGCGGGCTTAGAAAAAACTATGACTAGTGAACGAGGCTGACAGTCATTTCCCGTCGTATATCTTTTTTTTGGCCTCGGAAATCGCAACATCTGGTACGCTAGCGGAGTACACACATCGATGTTCAGACCTTTCATACATTAGTTTCACGCTTGTAGGATGAATAAAACGTTGTCATCACACGCTTAGTAATGTTTAAAGAATGTTGGTTTATGTCATATTATGTACTACGGTGAAAATAAAACTGAAAACATGAAGAAGAACGTACCTACGCTGTGCGCATGTTACAGTCTATCCTGAAAATCTCCTAAATATGTATTAGTAAATTAGTGTTGATAGTGTTTTCGTTATTTAGGTCCCACTATTATTTTTAATTATTACTACTGAATTATATATAAAGGGCCGAGTACCATTACCACCTGTGAATAAATAATATCGTGCTGACGTTTCGCCAGCCGAGAAGATGGATGTGGCAGGAGCTCCCCAATTAAAGGGCCACACCCTGTATCTAAGTGTGAACGTCTCTCGTCGGCCGTCAGTCAAGATGCTGATTACCAACTCGATGACTGTTTATCTATGAAAACTTACGTAAAATATGATCTAGCGAAAAGTCTAATGGTTTCCTATTAGCCTGAATATCAGACATTACACTGAAGCATCCATCTGTTGAAAGACAGCGCTCTTTTTCTTTTTATTTAAGTACATATTTATGCTTGTCGTTTAATTTCCGAGCAAGTAGCTAGGGGCGGCCATAAATTTGATTATTTTTAAACTCACTCGCTTCGGTTTATTTTATATGGATGCTTTGAAAAGTCATGATTCTCATGATACAAAGAGAATTACATATAATTATAATCTCTTTTAAAATAAGTTTATAAAAGATGCGTTTGCTTTGTGATATATTAGGATACTTATTATAGATATTAGTGGAATATTAGTTACATAATCATAACATAATCAGCCTATAACGTTCCCACTGCTGGGACACAGGCCTCCTCTCTGTGAGAGGGAGTGGGCCGTAATCCACCACGCGGGCCCAGTGCGGGTTATTTATGAAATGGGTTTTCATGAGGCATTTGTATGCCACGAGGCATATTCCCCAATGTGAATGACTGAGTTATTACAACAAACATTTGCGTATATCCACCACCTGTACGTCACGTTTTGTTATTTAGACAAGTTCAAAGAATCTTATTGGCTATGGTTTCCATCAGATACCCGATCGGTATAAGTCAGAGTCGGAATCTGTTTTATGTTAGTAAGTGTGAGTGATGTGTAAGAGACCATCTATCATTTGGCAAAGAGGCGAGCCGCCCACACGTCACGCACGGTAAATGAATGATACTAGCAAAACTTGCCACAGTCGCGTTCAGACACGCTAGTAAACTAACTATTGTACTGGCCAATTTAAATAAGCATTAGAGAATAAAATTACAAAGTCGTTAAGTTTCTAGACATAATGACATTGAGAAAAGACACTGTTATAAAGTTTTTTGTAAACTTTTTATGTTCTCACGCAGTCATGTAATTAAAACATAGAACCAAACAGATGTCTGCCATTTCACAAAATTAAGCTAGCAATCACTAATTGTATATGTTTTACTCGGTACACATGTGCTAATATATAGTTGAATAACAGTTAAAACGTTTGAAAAAAAAAACAATCTGATGGGAAAGTTGAAAATGGATAAAATATATACAGTCGAATCGAAGCTTCAATGTGTCTACATACATACCAACTCAATGATATCCACTAGTCAAGAATTAATAGAAGATATAGTTGTTATTAGTGCTACGTAACTTCACTTGAGTAGAGCAACATGCCACAGCTCCTGAAGCCTGAAATTAATGCACAGTACACATTGAGCGTACGTTCTGGAATGATAATTCAGCATTATAATCCCGCAGTGTGGTACTGTGGTTACATCTCAGTCGGCGCGGGCGCCAGTACGATTGTCCATCCACTTGATTAATGTGAACGCGTTATACGAGTCCGTTAACTTGTTGCGAGGGACAGATTGTTTCGCTTCATTCGTCTCTCCCAAACCGAGACTACGGACTAGACGAAATAAGAATACAATGTTGCTTGATTAATAGCATTTTAGTCTTGTTACTCAAATGTTACTGAAGATAGGGATATTCTTTTGTGAAGATAATTTAGTTAGAGCGTAGTGAGTTCGCTCTTTCTGAACAGTGAACGAAACTAAATCGTCACGCTCGGGTCGGTGACGCTGAATCGGGTATACTTGGCTCTAGTCGGTTGGTGACGCTGAATCGCGTATATTCGGCTCCAGTCGTAAGTTTTCACTTCTATCGTCTCATAAGCAAACACCCTCTTTTTTTCTTTCATGACCTGTAAGATTTTCTTACTTTATTTTTCATTGGATCGAGAATGTTATTGTAAATAGTAGAAAAGTTGATAAAGCATAGAAGATTCACACCCAGTCACTAAACTGAAAGTTATTATTTTGTATACTGACTTGTAGTTCTCAGCTCAACGTGCGAAATATTTTAATCATGTTTAGTGCTGTAATAGACTTTCTGCATTAACATCTGAACAAATATGATGTGATTTTGTCACCACGTGCAGCGTACTGTTTATAAAAATACTCCACAATGTTGCAGCCATGACGGAGGCTCTCATTCCGAATAATAAAATGAAATTATTTGAAGAACGCTTTGAGAGCACGTAACAATACTTTATTCTTTCGTATGTATGAAGAATCAAGTATATAATATAAAAGGGATGATTTCACGTGCAATTTATTACGAGGCATGTAATAGGCATACCTTTAACATAACGATGGTAATGGGAGTGGATCATTTGGGTGTAAAGGGGCGGAAAAACGCAAACATTTTACATTCTTGTTTCATAAATATATGAACGAGCGTTTAGAACGCTACATATGAAAATTTTGGTATCACAGGAAAGCAATGTTTATGATGTAACATTTCGTTTATTAACAGTAAAACTTATATTTGTAGTGTGCTCTTTGTTCAGTCAAATACTGAACTAACTCCTCACTCAAGTTGATAATAATTAAGAATTTATATACATAATTGAATTTTTTGCAGTAGTCTTTAGGGCCCATTGTAAATAATTCCCAGTTCAAAGTGACAGAACCGACGATTACAAAGTTCGGTAACACGCAAAAATGTTGTACCAGCGGTTAAGAACGGTTATAACGCCGGTATGTATCCCCTGAGGTCGCACGAGGGTCGCTGATGCCGGCAGATTAGATGCAAACGATGCTGCGCCGCTGATGGCTCATTTACCTCTTGAATAACGCATCGATATTAGACCTTCGCCGCCCCTACTTACTGCGCTAGATTGCCCTACTAACATAAATGGTACTTTGATGGTTCTTTTTTCTTTGATCTAAGGGTATAAGACCTCCTAAGTAGCATAAAGAATATGGGTATAATATCAGTGCTATAAATCTAAATCCTTACGCGGTACGCTTGCCGCTTATGACTTACTAACTAAATTCCTAATTAAAATCGTTCATAAATGTTTTAGCAAAACATTTCGTCGGCATGGAATCTTCCACTTTGAAGTTCCTCAATATAAAATATTTGTGTAAACGTCAGTATTATAACGTATATATTAACACATCACATGTTTTAAGAAAATTTTATTCAGGAATAAGGAGATCATAAGAAAAAAGCAATAAAATTAATTACATTACAAAGTCAATTATAAATATTGAAGCGAATATCAAATTGGGAGAGTAATTAATTACGTGAATCTTCAAAGGTAAGGTCGAGACGAGATGTAATTATCTCTTAATGTTTATAAAAATGAATTTGATTGCGTAAATTATGCCATAGACGAGCAGTCTCTATACGTCTGACTTATAAGTAAGTAGTTGTTATTATACTAATCGCTTTTATGGAGTTGGATAGATCTTTACTTTAAAACTCGTCGCTTAAAACATTTCTATAATCCGCATAGTTATCGGGCGGGTGCAGTCTATTAGTCTGAGCCTGAAGTAGCGAAGCGGAATGCCTGATAAATTTTACTGCGTTTGCGGTAAGATAGCTTCTCGTCCCGCCGCTGCAGAATCTCAGAAGAATGGCACTAGCTATTACTGGAAACGGAATTTAGACCGACTCAATAGCATTCTATGTACTACTGATGCGATGAAGATAGATTAAACAAACTTCTTATACTTAGTTACTATTTCTAGGGTTTATCTTTTGACGCTAAACACTGTGAAGTGTCTTTTGCGTCATCACTTCTCATTTCGAATTCTATTTAAATTCAGTGAGGTCAACTCACGAACCAGTGCAAAAATATTATTATGCCCGGTTACCACGACTCATTCAAAATCATTGTGCATTCTAGACCATGCGCTACATTTTCCATTTTTAAGTAAATACGAATGGAATAATGATGAAATCTTAGCATAGCTTCTTAACTTAAAAGCTAGATGGTGTTTGTGCCCTGCTACCGAGTCATGACTCATGACAGAATAATCACGTTTATACCTGTCTGTTTGATCAGCTATATTGTTCGATCTGAATCAAAGAACAGACTTTTCAGTGTGAAAATTTGATAACTAAACACGAGGCAATGTTGCGGAGGCGCGCCTAGTTTCGTGTGTTTTTTATGGAAAACACTTGGGATTTTGTGTGTAAACATTTCTATTTTTTCTGTTTCGTCCTTTTAGTAGGATATATTTTTTATTGCGCTATACATTTCGATTCATTCGCGGCAGTTTGTATGTAAGTGTTCATGCGTACTGCGGCTATCATGTGCCCCTCTGGCGATGAGTCAACGTCCCCACATGATCGCACACGTTATTATTCCCTTGCGTGTACTAAACAATTTTATAGAACGACGATTACTACTTAAATTAGATGTGTAGGTTAGGTACCAAGTTATTAATTCTTTTGGGAACTTTTTGTGTCCCGTCTTGGGAAATCTACTACTGACTAACATTGTTTGAAATGATTGTTGATGTCTTTCTGTAGGCGTCAACTTACAACAAAATTATAAGTACAAAATGAAAGGAAGATACTGCTTAAGTAATTTCAAGATTGTGGCTATTTCACAGAATCATATTTCTCAAAGTGAACCGTAAATAAAAGAGTATTTTTCCTGGAATCTCGGTTCGCAATCAAGTTAATAAAATAGGTGTGTTATTGCATGAAATAGTAAGCGTGTGTGAGGTGGGTACGCATAGCGTTGCGACCGCAAGTGGTCAATACATTATGTACCTGCAATAAATGTGGGTACTATAAATATGTATGTACCTACTATACATAACTGCCCATAAACGTCTAACCAACATGGACCTCTGAGCGTTTGTCAGGAGAATTATTGCCAAAGTCAAATAACCATGCTTGGGGAACGGTCTGGCGCTCACAAGATGACAGTGAACAATTAGGTGTTTTTCCATTGTTTTTTCGCAAAAGTGACTCCTTCTTTTCCGAAACTCACCAGTACATTTTACCTACAATTTTCAGCCAGGATTTTTTAATTCAGTTGAATTGATCCGTATTCGAACTACAAAACATAAATCCACGTTTCAAATGTTATTCGCATGCAACTTTATCAAATAATTTCATTTTGCACTTACAAAACATATACAAACCGAATAGGTACTAAAAGAATATCGGATTACAGCGCAATCAACCGAAAGGTTCGACATGATCATTATGACTGTTCCATAAAATCGCCATTTAAACTGAAATTGAGCCGAGTTTCGCAAATGGTTTCATCTGCAGTCGATAATAATATGACCGAGGATACAGATACAATCAGATCCCGGTCACAGTGGAAATTGTGATTACTGTAGGATTTGGTCACAAAAGTATTGATGAGAACTGTACCAGGGATGTGGAAAGGCAAAGTAATCTACCATCTACGTTGTTTTGGGAGCGTATTTTGATAAGGCATAAAATATTGCTTTCGCTCTCAGTTAACGGAGTGGTCTGTTGCGAAGGCTGTAATTAGGTACAAAGTAGGTACACTGGACGACTACGGGCTAATTTAACAGAAAGGTGTAGACCTTAGGAAAATCCTAGCATGTTGTGTGACGTCAGCAACACGTCAGTCGCCGCTACAGCTAAGCTAGCGAATCCTAGGCTAGTTACACAATAAGCCAGGCGGGTTAGTGGCCCCGCAGACACTTTGTAACCGGAGCACGGGTCGCACTTGCGGATTTTACCGACACTACTCGTACCACACCGAGAAACTCTAATTTGTCGCCGATGTTTACATAAATATACTTCCTAAGTGCCATCGGATTAAGTCCATGCCGCATTTCGTTATTGGTCTGGTCTCAGCCAGAGTTTGGAGTCGTTTTCTTTAATGTACGGACTTGTTTATTTGCTACCTTCAGTAGTTTGAATGGATTTTACGGTGTTATTTAGAGTCCGTGCATAATACCTGTTTTAACCGTTTTTGACGTGTTTTTATGGATTATGAATTTGTTTTATTACCGGCTAAGTTAAAAACCAATTTGAAATATAGGTAGGTATACTAATTTAATAAAACTTTTGACATGATCAGTAATCACATGGCAGTACGATTAATAATAAAGTCGATGTCTCGAGAAATCCTTCCCTACTTGTATTTCTACACCCAAGGGAGATATTAACGAACATTAAAGTTAGACCAGTTCCAGGTAGCGAAAATACATAATTACTATTAATGTCGCACGTAGCTCTTCATAACCATAGCCCATAGGTATAATATCCGACTTTTAATAAAATAAAATGAAATAAGTACCTAATAAAAAACTAGAACTTTTTAGTTGTAATTGTAACCTGTTTTTTTAAACCTTTTCGTTGTTATATTATTGGAATCATCTCCACAAGCCCTTTATTTGTATACCCCATGGTCATGGTGCTAAAGTTTTTAATTTGAAGACATCAATATTGACAGCTGAAATCCGCTATTTTGATTTTATAAAATACTAGCAGTGCCCGCGACTTCGTTCGCGTGGATTTTTCTTTGTTTTGCGCGGAACCCTAATTCATTTTCTATAATATAACATTAGCTATCTGCCAGTGAATGTCCTGTTAAAATCGGTCCAGCCGTTTCGGAGATAAGCCGGAACAAACAGACAGACAAAAAACAGTTTTTGTTATAAGTAAGTATACTTTCATATTCATCTAGTAAAAAGGTGTTATTTTGACATTACAAACATACACTTTAATTTTATTAAAATATTTGTATAGATTACTTAGCCTATCCCTAGCCTAGCCTACCATCACGCGACCCAGACGAGTTGATATACCTCATGTATTAAAATCCATCCAGCCATTAGGTTGTTCCTAAGATATAAATAATCTCACATATAGATATACCTACGCTTGAAAAACATAACCCTACCTTTACTGTCGCGCAGTCGGATTCAAAATCGTAGATGTTCGCACGACACATGGTTCACATTAAACTTACATAATTATGTCATAAGTGTAATAACATTAAAACATAAGTATAAGATAAGTCATAAGTGTGACTCACATTGCAGCACATATGCGGCGAGCTCGGCCGCGAGGTCGAAATTGACGGGCAGGCGCCCGCGCAGCACGTCTTGCTTCAGTTGCAAGAACAACTGGTACCTGATACAAGCAAACACATATTAGCTTACACTATAAAGCCTACAATAGTAAATAATTGCTGAATATCTGCAAGAATGATATATTGCAATAAAAATCAAAAATATAATAAATGTTAGCTCGACACGACCCTTCATGAACGATTGACATTGAAACAAACTTGACCTTCTAACTCCCAAATTTATTTTTTCCTGAAACACAAAATCTCTATTCACTCATTTCATTTTTCCTTAACTGGGAGAAACTCGTCAAACGCGTTGCGAAAAGATTGCCCTTAGAGGGAAATTAAATATTAAAAGACCATCAAGGCAAAGGTTTTCAAAGAATTTACGAGTATTAAACTGCGGCCCTTACCTAAAGGAAGACGTTTCCCCGTGTTATACGTAGTACATAGGTACCTACTGATGTAGACGCGGATCGCGCCGCCGCGCCGCCGGGTGCACCGTCAACACCGTAATAACGAAATTTTAATAAAACATCCCTGAGCCCGCCCAACATTCACAACGAATAAAATAAAGAATAAAATGGAAACTCTTAAAATTCCACTTAACTGACTTCAATTGTAGCTTTTGTTGTAAAGTTTAAAGAAAATACGAGTAAACGAAAGTTTCTCTGCGGTTTCCAAAAGATATTTTAGGCAGGAATTCACTTGTAGCGCTATAGAAAAAAATTAGCGGACTCTTGTTTCAGTGAATGGCAGATATTACACCGAGGGGCCTATTTTATAAAAGGTGTCCAATTAAAATTGTCCATGAAATGAAATTCCTGTGTTTATGTTTCACCATTGACAGTGAAGCGCAGCACGGAGCGCCACTGCACGCCTGGCCCCATTCATTTCATCAGTGCGACGTCAGTTTACGAGCTCACCGCGTTTATTGCGAGAGCACTACACCTTCTTTTGTATCCTTACTAGACTTCACTCTCTTTTATGATTATGAAATTTTAATAGTTTCAAGTAAAAAATACAGAATTAAGTAATTTGCTTCCAAGCGCTCATACATGAACACCGTATATATTAAGGCTATTGTGTCTCAACGGTAATGTGTCCAGTTATGTCACTCTCGCCACAATAGAGCTCCTACTTGTAAAGTACATAACCGAGTCATGTTGTTATTATTACGGTTAATGTCGTTATTTAATTGCGCCCCATATAACATGGCACAAATGTACTTACTACCTCCATAAAAGTCTGACTACTGTCCTTGCAACGTTACACTAATTATGTCCCTCTATCTCTCAGCTTTATCTTGTTATATGTAGGAATAATGGGCACTCTCGGAACTAGATGTTCTTAATAACGTACAAACTTTTTATATGGGGGTCATAGGTTAACGTGATATAATGCTACTATAAAACTTATCTATAGATTGAAACGCAAAGTAACAAGGATAACATAATGTTATTTGTAAAGCTCTGTAAAGCATTTGTCTATAAATAAGTTCGTGTCGTCATTTACGTCTTATGCTTCATTGAATATTAAAAAGGATATATCTGTGTCATTTTATAGCTTGTGTGTCGGTGACAGAAATATCGGCGTGCCGTGGTGGAGAACAGGAGAACGCTGACACGGCGCACGTTAAGAACACAGATGTGTTTTATTATCACTTCCTACTTTCATCCCTCCCGCTCCTGAATTAATGTGCTATAATATGAATGATGTTGTGAAAGCGTTACTTACATTAGTCCCTACGTGCCGGGCAGTGTCGGGACACGTGCGAGTTATATACACACCGCACTCAACGCTTTGATGGAAAACCACATTAATAAATATCGCTCTGTATAATTTGTTAATGTTCAACCATTAATTTGATTTTCACATGCAGTTAGTGGTTTTGCTGGAACTCATTATAATAACAGATTTTGTTTGTAATGCCGACGTATGTAAAGCTGTCTACGTACATATATGTGTATGACAGGACAGTTCGTCTGATTTGGATGCAGGTCAACAGTATACATAAATGCTCTTATTAAAACATGAGCATACGAGTTTCATACACAGCGAAATGTTGATAATAAAATCCACGTCATTGATGAAGTATTAACGAGCTTTATAAACTTTTAAATGAGGTAGCATCCGAGTTGTAATGATGTATTTCAAAACGCGTATAATTATGATCAGTAAAAACAATATTGTATTGATATTCTATCCAGGTGAATATGATTGAACAGCTCATTTATTATTTGTTAGATACTAACGAGCCATTAACGTGAAAAAGAACCTTCAATACAGGAAACCTTCCTACGCTATTATATAAGGTAGATTTATATTTGAGAACTTAAGTGATATCTGTTTTATCAATATGTTTTAATAGCAATTAGGATTATTTTTTACTAAAATTCATTAATGCCCTTTAAGTTACCTACAAATTAACTAACAATGACCTAACCGCGATTGTTTTGCGCTAAAGGCGTTTGAAATGTTTGAACGCAGCACAGCTGTACAACAATAGATGACGCATACATTCCGTACTTACCGGGTAATCTCTTCCAGGAGCTTGCATGGGTCTGCCGCGTAGAATTTCACTCCAAAGTAGAAAGTGTGGGGGTCGGAGCCGCGAAGTTGACGACGCAGCCGTTTCCCCGCGTCCAGCCAATGCTGCACAAAAAAACGACATATAAATATAAATGTGAACGATTCATAAAAGTAATGGATTTCCTTAATGCTGGGAAAGGAATATAGATACGGAATGTATTAATTTCTTATCTTTCCATTGCCATAAATATCGATTTCAAGAATCACATCCTTCGAAATCATTTCCTTCAATCGTGAAGGAAATGATTTACTATATTGATATCTATTAATTTTGATAGTCTAATAAAAATAATTTATATGTAATACATATATTGAATTGTGTTAAATGATGCATAAAATCAGCCTATAATGTTCCCACTGCTGGGACACTGGTCTCCTCACTGTGAGAGGGAGTGGGCCGTAATCTACCTCGCGAGCCGAGTGCGGGTTGGTAGACGTCACATGTCTTCAAATTTTTAGTACTAGGACATGTCGGTTTCCTCACGATATTTTCCTTTGCCGTTTTGAGAGCAGTGGTAATGAAATAACACTAAGTAAAGCGCCAAACAGACGCTTAGACTTACGAATCGACTTATGGTCGTCCATAAGTCGATTCGTAAGTCTTGGCCGTTACCACTGGGCCACCATTGCTCGTATTATAAATGATGACCGTTTCTGAATATAACAATGATTTTTTATTCGTAAGAAAAATCTTCATTTAAACCAGTTCTTTAAAGAAACATAGGGACAATTTTCAAAGTTTCAATAGGTAAGATGCTAAGATGAATTTTAAAAATGTAGGTAGATACTGAGGACATACATATACTGCATTAGGCTGTCTGTGAAATTGTTCGAAGCACTAAATAGTTAATATACAAACGCATGGTACCTACGTCTATTCATACATATACAAACGCTAAACCAGAGCAACTAAAATTAATTACTTTTCGAATCATTAATTGAAATAGAAACTGTTGATTTGAAACATGCTTTTAAAACTATGAATAAATGATTTGGGTTAATTTGAGTGTGTCAATTTGTACAATTTTGATTTCATTGAATAATTTTCAGCTTTCATCACTTTGTTGCGCATCCTGCAAGAGTGCATCCAAAAATAACGTTATTTTGAAGCTCTATCGTCCATGTATTTCTAAAAACTGTTATTCATTCTTACAAATATTTTTATCAGTTTAAAATCCTTCCTTACATTTCAAATCCGGACGCAGACAAGTAAAAAGACCCCGCAGATGGGATATAATCTCCTAATCCAATTCCACAACGTCATCTTTACAAAATGGCTCTACTTTGAAGAACTGAAAGTTTTAAAAATACCTGTCTTTGTTTGTTCTTGTGTATATTTTGCTTTTTAGATATTGTGATCCAGTTTTTACAATCGTAATATTGTAAGATACATTTTTCTTTGTTCAAAAAACTTTATCAAGCTCATTTGTCTCCCAAATTGTATATCGCAAACGGAAACTACAAACAATGGGTTATACTTACAAAGTTTTAACCATCGACACTTTCCATGGTTTTGTGTTATAAAGGAAATAGGTTTTTTTTTGTGAATACCTTAACCAGCGGGTTAATTGCGTAACACGCTTACAGTAGCAATGGGTTTCATTTTGACAGGTTAACAACTTTCATTGCGTTATTTACGTTGTTGAGCAGACAAATTTTTCGAACTTATGAAGCAATGGATTAGCGGTATTCTTCAAAATGATTCAGATTGTGATTGATAGTGCGTTATGCAATTAGGGTGCTGGATAAAGTTGAATATTTACTCACCGTTTGGCTATCTTGGTCTACGTAGCGAAGTCCGAAGTAAGCTGTTTCCAGGAGATCTAAATGTCGGAACACCACGTCCAATAATGCTTGACCAGTATTATTATCCTGAAACAAATGAACTTTATTAATTTCCTCAAACCGAGCATTGTTTGCTTAACAGAGGATATGAAACTATGAAACGGATAAGTGAGCTCGGCTAAAATTTGCGAAACATTGGAATCTAATCGATTTTGCATATTTTGGTAGCTCATGCATAGCTAAACTTAGTCACTGAAGTGGTCTGGAATTAGCTAAAATACAGGGTGTAATATAGGGGATATCAAAATTTCTTTGTTGGGTCGTCTGAATCTGACATGAGAATCATGTCAGATTCTCATGTGCTGAATTAATGTAAAATTGCGCGTTGATGTCCCTTACTCCGTGTAAGGTTTATAACTCAGTGAAGTTATTACCTTGTAAGTGATATTGTAATAGTATCCTCAAAAACAAATCACTGACCGCCGCAGAACTAAACCTATTACAAAATCGTTTGAGCTCGATTACTACAAACCGCAAAGCGCAGGGTAACGTTAACCACAATGACAAAACTATCTTCTCTTCTTGTATAGTTATTGTCGTATTACGTACCTACTAAATAAGCTACCGAAAGTATAGAATAAAAAAACATTCATAATATTTTGAATGTCAAATAAATAAGTTGTCTGTCTATATTCCTATGAAATATGACCACTTATTTAATCATTTACGAACGTAAAGTATTTTTATTAGAAGTAAATTCGTGACACATATTAAATCAAGCTTTCCCATAAATGTCTATCGGACAAAATAAATCACAGTCGCGTCGAAAAATTGAACATTATTTTGCATTTGGGGTATCTTAATCATCATTAATCTGTCTGGGTATCTAAATACCTACAAAGCGCTAATCTAATTAATATACCTAGAAACATTTATTTAAGGTCAAGTCTATGTTTCCATGTAGAAGAACCATTTGAATTTGGCATAACGACGTAGTTACCTGAATTTATTGCCCGTCCTAATTTAATTTGGCAAAAATAAGCTCTCATTATTCGTTTATCGACAGAGGAATGCCTTCTTAGAAATTCTTGTCTGCTTGCAATTTAATTTTGCTTAGCCTCGCCTGAATGTTATGGGGTACTTTGTTTTTATGTGAGGCTTAAATCAGTTTTAAAACACAATCTAGAAATGAGATGAGTGCTTTCTTCGTCAATTTATTAGTTCGTCCAATTTTATACAAAAACAATTAGATTGCAAAAATTGTTCTAAGATTTGCAATTTAAATGAACCAATCGATGCTGCGGAAGCGCCTGGCTTCTGAGAAGAAACTAGATACAGATCGGGACCGGTAATATAAAGCAGTATCTACTGTTAGAAATCAAATGCTATCGCGAGCAATAATGCAGTCAGACTATCTCTGATTAGCATTTCTTGATGCTCAGGTTTCCACAATTAGGCTAATGCGCACGCGATGGGCCTGGACCAGTAACACCAGTAGTCGGCTCGGTAACATAATGAGCGGGTTGGAGAGCAACAAGCGCACTGCGCAGCTCTCACGCGCATCTCACAGACCTTGCGTGTGCGCCTGTGACGTCGTAACTACTCCCCAAGGTGCTAGTTTACATTTTTCCCAAACAACTCAAAATGTAAAGGTTCTTTTATTTATAATGTGCTTTTTGTTTAAGGTTTTTGATACAATTGGGTGGGAAAGCATATTTTTTTAGTTTTAATTTATTATCAGTATGATGAATGTGTTCAGATTGTGTATTATGTCGAAATAATAACAAACAATGATACGATGGTGTATTGAATAACTGAGGTAGGTTACTAATTTGTTTATCTTTGTGATTTGGCATACCTACCTACAAGTTAAATGCTATTCGTTGTTCCAACAAACAAGTTGACAAACATGTGATGTTATTTACTATTTACCTTTACACAGTGCACAGATCCAACAAGGCACATTTGAATTGTGATTGTTCAGTGGTTTATTTATGATAGTTTAATATCGTTGAATTAATAATTGGTACATGCATAGAATTAATTTGTTGTATTCAGTGGTACCATAGCAAAATCTGATAAACTAACAAAAGAGCTTGAATCTGTCAAGAGTAGTCAAACAGGACAATCAGGGCAAATAATGTACAAAGACTGCAAAATCCCACCTACCATCAAATAATGACTCAAAATCCAACTGGCAAAATAAGTCGCAATTAAGAGAGCTACGTGCGTTTGAAACAACATATCACTATAAGTGTATGGCTATAGGATACTCCACAAGCTTGTGGGAAAATTGCGAAACAGTTCGTTGGGCTGAATAATAAATGATTTAATAACAGAGCGCGTTTGCTCCCAGCGTACGTGAAGCTCGAAAAATAACAAACGATTTGAAAATCTGGCAGCACGGTGTAGATGTAGCGGCGACGAGCACGCGATCCGCCGCCACCGGCCCGCCACCGAACGAGCCTCGACGCTGTGTCGTGTCGTCGTGTGTCCACGGCCTACCGCAGCACACATCAATTTACTTTTCACTTCGTTTTAATAAACATAGAGCCACTATTTCTGCTTTATAGCCGAGTTCAAAATACGGTTTAAGTTATTAGATTTCCATTGCCACGGATGGCCTTGAAAGCATATTTAGCTTTCAGTTCGGAATTACCGAAATTTTAATAGGGTTATGTTAATATTTATCGTCAAATAAAAGAAAGTCGTTTCTCTCCATCATGTTTATCTCGATTAATTAGTATTCACGACAGCATCCAATAAAACGGTGATTTTAAATATGTTTCTATAAAAACAGGTAAAATACTTTCTGCTTTGCGATGAGCACCTCACTGTGAGAGAAATTGGTTATTAACATTGAACATGCTATGATATGCGAATCGAATTTATTCCTTACCGTCGCGCGTTGATCATTCATTCAAAGTTGAAAGCGCAGCCAGCAAAATACGTTAATCAACACGACAGCCACGAATGGACAGGTAATTGCTTGCTCCATTGTGCTGGCTGATTGTCAAGGGACAGGCAATGAAGACGTCATCAATAAAGCAGAACTAGGAACGAGGTGCATCAGCGCAGTAGACCGTGAAATGCCGTCGAGTCAATTTGCCGGCGCGACAATACACGTCGAGGCCCGCACCACTTGCCGCCGACACTAGGCCCGCTTCATAAATTGCCGTGCAATTCCTTGTCTTCCCCTTTACTATCTGAGCCAAATAAAACGGCGCGCCCGCGTCGCTCGACACTCAATTGTCTTGACAAAAGAAAAGCTTGTTGCTTTTAACAATTCAACACTCAATATTCTTTTACATTATTTAAAGTAAGCTTTTAGGTATAGTTTGACTTTAATCATATCTACTCGTTTCTTCAGTTCCTCAGTTCTATATTTCTAAAAATAGCATAGATATTATTATTTATTTTATAAAAAACTAGCCAATACATATTTATGAGATTGCGGAAGTTTTCAGGTTTCCACAAGAGTAGTGTTGCGATGAGATCATTCCATGGAGTCGTCTACCTGTAATTTTCTATAATAAACTTAAGTATGAGTCTAACCAATTACGGGCTACGGGCGGACGCGGACGCTTCGACATTCCTCAAACTTATAAAGATCAGTCTATTAGATTTTCCACCATTAGTCAGTTCAGAAGCACTGGAATGGTTGAATTTATGAGATCAATACAATTTAGTTGAATGAAATCTCATTGGTGACAGAAATCCAATTCTCAGCTACTGCGGCCATAAATCTGAATATTATTTTCATCTCTGGCAAGGAAAAATCCTCGCTAGATCCGTTAAAGACAAATGTTCCTTTGTAGATAGGGAAAACTTACGAAAGGACGGTGATTTATCTAAAATATCCATACAATTTAGCAAGAAACGTCGAACTCGTGTCGGTCCCACTTTACCCAAATTGGATGATTTTAGCCCAATATATCTTGAGAATTTGTTTGACGAACAAGTTGCGGGTCTTCATGCAGACCGAACAAAAGCATTTCTGGCATAAATTCCTCTGTTGTTTACAGTAACGATGGAGATTTATATGAGTATTATCTCAGAATGAGAGGCTTTAGTGACTGCCACGATCTTATATGCTTCCAAGTTTAACATATGCTGTTCAAGTTTACATTTACATGGGAGATATTGTGATTAGATGAAAATGGTTATTGAAGTTTGAGAATGATTCGTACAGTAATAGTGGTGAAGGTAAACAGGAGGGACACGTTGATAGGGCCCGCGCCCGAGGTAGGCGCGGTCCGCTCGTCGCTCGCGAGCCACTCTCACATTCACCACGCGGCGACAATGCGAGTCAAATAGAATTTAATATTCATAGAGCCGACGTACGATTCAGTGAATTCATCGCCCGCACCTTGGACCCGAGCTTCGCATATAAAAGACCTTCCTTGAGCCCCTGGGTGTACTTCAAATAATTCGTCTCGGAATAGCTGCATTTCACGAGTGCGGGTTGAGAATTGGAGAAAAATCCACGCGTTGTTTCATGTACAAGCGAAAATTGAAAAATACTATCGGCATCCTCCGGGACGCGGGAGTGTCAGAGAGCCTATCGCGGTTATGGTTGGGCTTATAAGAACTCCTTCGTCGACATCCGCTATAAGAATCGTATTATCAGCATCACTATAAAATCGAAACAAAAAGTGTGTGGTTAGGCTCCGCAGTGGTAATGGGTCGGATAAAAAGAACGAGAGTTCTTCCTGTGTATATTAGAGGGGCGTAAGTATATTATAATGCATTGCAGTAAATAGTGTTGTACCTGTATTTCGTGCAGCAGTTCCCGTTCGTCGAGCAGCACCACGCGACAGGCCAGCGTGCGCGGCGCGGGGCACAGGCAGTCCATCATCCCGCCGCCGCAGCCGCCGCACCCGGCTGCCCAGCCGCTACGCGACTTCTGCAACAAATGACGTCACTTAAGAAACATACACACAGCATTACACAAGTGGGTGTTCATAATATAACAGCAAACCAACGTTAACACACACATGTAGGATAGTAAACTTTTAAGCAAATTAAAAGACTTAATTCATCTGTAAGCAAGTTTGACACTGATTTCTATTTGAACGCGAGCTGAACAAATCTGAGTGACGGTAGAGCGAAAACAAATTGATACGTCGAAATGGCACAATCCTTTAGATACGGGTGGCACTTAAAACATTGACTGATATTTCCTAAAATGTCAATAGAGTAATTAAAAACGTTTTAAATAATTACCCAATCCACTCACGTAATTTGTTACATAACACAGCCATTGTATTTGGTTAGGGTTTCTAACGATATTCAGGTAGACCATAAATTCTAATACAAGAGGTAGAGTAACCTCGGTATTCTATCCACAAAGCCAGAAGTTGTTTGAAGTCAATTAAGGAGTTATTTGCAGTCAGACTCAATAGTAAAATCACCAAAGGGTTGGTCGAAACCAAATATATCCTCGTTAAAAGTTAGTCTGGTGTGGGGAGAGAGCGCGCACCCGCTTCTGTTTTAACAATTTTATTTTAATTAGTAGCAGCGCCCTCCCTGATAGGCGGATTTGATTCGGCTGGATTTTTTACGTACACAAAAAGAAAATACAGTTTTCGGTTATTCACTGTATATAGAAGGATTTTACCTATGTTCATTAGCTGCCAACTGTGAGGGAGCAAACTTGAAAGTTTCGACAGCTCTGCCTGTATGGTTACTTTATTACATCCTCATATTGTTGAAGCATCAGTGTGTTACTTCAAAGTTTAATTCGAATTTATTATAAAGTGTAATCGTGCATATTAAGAGCTACGTAAGTTCTATTCTGTTCACAAAAACAAAATATGCTTAACACAATTGACTTAACAAAACTGTTTCCACATAAATAAACAAGAGATTTTAATTTCTGCTTTCACTGGTGTTAAATAAAATTCAGTTTGCCGTAGATAAAATTCTCGGTTCCCGCGTTGCGCTCTTTCCAAGTCGGTCAAGTGCTTGGACCCGCTCGATGGCTTTTCATTTTCATTGTTTTTCAATGTCGTAGTATGTGTTCCGGGAACATCATAAATTAAGTGTACCATCCTCTTTCTGGCAGTGATTGTAGACAAGTCATTCATAATAATAGACCAAGGAGTGCGGGAAGCTATTTGAGAACCTTCTTATGTTGTTTATGGATTAGTTACAGTTTTAACTAGTGAGAATATTTCTTGAAATTACATTTGAATTGAATTAAGATTATTTCTGAAGGTCACCAACCTGCCCTCTCTGTCTTTAATAATTAATTTAATCAATTTTTTGGTAAAATTGTATGCCATGTTACAGTAAATAATTTTTTTAAACTGTATATTTGAGTAAAACTGTAATTTTAATCAATAAAGCTATTTCAATGCACTCAAGATAATACGACACGGTAAGAGAAAACATAGTGATTTATATTGCAAAAGTAAATTCACTAACGCCTGAAAGTTACGAAGAAACTTGTAACAACTAGAAGGAAGAGGGACCAAGAATTGTGGAAACAAACAACAGACACGGCAATACGAGCCATTAATCCGAACGATCCCGACAGAGATTAGTGCTCCCGCTATTGACCCCACACCCCGTACCTCGTCCCCACACGTAGAAAACATTTTCCCGCCATTGTCTGACTGAGCAGGAAGTAAAAAGAGGAGTTGCGATTGACATCGTGGCTGCGCGCGGCGGCGACCCGGCACCCGGCGCCCGGCACCCAGCGTGCAGTGTGCACCCCGCTCTGCCGCGGTTGCACTCAATATTTGCGATTTTCCTTTGTTTTCTTGAGAAGATACACACAAGATAGACCGATAGCATCGGCGACGAACAGTAGACATCTAAACAACATGAGTCTCTATGGCAATATTCTCGCGCTCCGTGGTAATGTCTCTTCACAATAATCACGTTCTCACGTGTAATATTTCCCATGTGCATCGAGGTAACGAGATTTAACAGTTCTCAACAAAAAATGTTCGAGAACAATTTTTCCAACATTTACAGTAGAGCACGAAGTCTGTTTAGAAATATGCCTTGTTGTTACGCATAACAAGCGATTTATAAAAAAAAAAAAACAGAATTTATAAGGTAGAGACAAAGGATTTATGAGACAAAGGAAGAGAGAATTTATTTATTCTAAGAAATTCCTCCCGGTGTTATGTTTTCTATTTTTTAGAACGATTTTATTTCTGTAATTCCTGTGATAACGGAAATAAATATAATCTAAAGGACTTCAAAGGGCGCTTTTTTATAAGTATCATGTAGCTTTTCATTCCACGGAGAGGACAAACGACAGGCGAGGCAATTATGAAGTCGTTAGTGGCACTGCGGGATTAAGTAATGCTAGTATTTAAATCCTTTTGAGCTGTAAACGAAGTCTGTTATCGTATCCAAAAGGTCGAGTATGTGCTGAACAGCTTAAGTAGATACAATTAATCCCTGATTTGCAGTTAACGATAAATGTGAGATAGGACATAGGTAGTGAGTGTATGATTTGAAATATGTTAGTATCAAAATGTTTCTTAGTTATTGGTGATATAAACATAGTGTGCGAGCGGACGGCGTCGCATGCCGACACGCACTCGCCGCGCGCATACTGATGGCGACGCGTGAGGCTTGTGACGCCTGCTGCCCGCCGACACTATCTAAACTGCTTTATAATAGTAAATACTGCTTATCAATTCCACACTTGAAAAGTTTGTAGAGCCGGGCCTCTAATGTGTACACGCAAGTCGATCTAATTGCTTTGTACACTTTAAAAGGGGACAAAGACAGTTAATGGGACAAAACGTTGTTAAATGCAACAATGTAGTACAGAATACGAGCTAAAGACTTACTTGAAGCCTTTTAGTTTTTTAGGAAGTAAGCTTTGCCTGGGCTTTCAATACGGGCTTACAATTAATTTTCCTTGAATACTTGGAAATGCAGGGAATAGCACTGTCTTGGTTGAAATAATGGGTACTCCTCTTGTGTATCGAACAACATTGGTTTGCACAAATAAACACACATTCTCTCACCCTAAAAGCATAAACCGTCTCCGTACCGTCGTAGGTAAAAATATTAAGGATCAAAATCTAATTGGAAACATTACAAGCAGTGATAAGCTTAGGAGTTCCTCAAGGTAGTGAGTTGAGACCAAATCTTTTTCTAGTACCTACGTATTCATGAACTACTTCAAATAACGCTTTCGCCGATGACATTCCATTATTTCCCGGCCGCAAATGATATTTCTTAGTGAGAAATCTCTCGTGACTTTTAGCTGTTAATATACGTGAGGGTAAACAGTTTAGTTAGGAGTTTCTAGACGTAAGAAAGCTTTCAAGATTTAACGACATAATTACGTTTTGAACAAACGTGTTAATTTTTTCACCAATAAGCTTATTGTTGGGCAAAGGTCATTATTTTCATTTTTATTGTATGTACATATGTTAATGTATTACGTTTAAGTTACCTTGAGTATATTAATCCAACACAACTTACATTTTTGTGATACAATATCTAACTTAATACAACCTGCCTAAAACAACTGACATTGAATTGACCACAGACAAGTAAGTATGTAAAATGATCGAAACAGGGGGTAATACACTCGTATCAATAAGTAATAAACAGGCACCTACTCGTATGTAGTAGTTCGTTTGACTAACGGAACGTGAATATTTCGTCCGGATTCACTGCATGAATGAGTGGCTTTGTACCAACTGCTACTAAATGACGCCGAAACTACCTACGTTTTATGAATTTCAATGGAATGCGTTTGTAGAGTACCTAGGTATTGAATGAGGACCTCTCAAAATTACATTGCTGTTCACCGATAAGGTTTAATTTGATTTAAATGGTTGATATTTTGGCTAGCGATTTTTCATTGCAATACTGAATTCATTCCAATTTTTTTAATGTTTGTTTTATATAAGGACATATTACCTGGTACCGAACGCATTGAAAAGTAGGCAAAGGAGGAAAGCAAATTAGTTCTACGTCATTATTTCCAACGAATTACGACATTCGGTGGGCTCATACGTATTCCTATTAAGTCAAATGGCCCAGCTCGATTTTATTCGGCAATAACTTGCACGCATTACTCGCGAATTGCATGTACCGTACGCGGTTGATGTTGGAGCGTTAGGGAATAAATTGATCAGAGGCCGTATCTCGCGGACGGACGTCGTAAACTTTGCACAACACCGGCCGCACTTTTCGCGCTTCGATACGATAAACCTACAGCGCACGCAGAATTACACCGATAAGGCACGCTTTATGTACGGTATATTTGCTCTCCGCATTCAGGGAGATTACGGAAGTGATTATTATCAAAGATTCTGTTTGTACTCCTTCTTTTACTTCATCCAGAGTGTGGTTGACGGTTAAAACTACAAAAGTCCATTATACATCCACTCAGTATTATTCAATAGCCAGTTCTGAATATAAAATGTAATGTATTAATCACTATATCCTTGAAATAAACTTAACAGATGACTTGGATCCGAGTAGTTAGCTGGAAACAAGCCAAAAACAGGGTCGCGAAGAGCGTACAAGTAGAAACTTACACATATAAACCTAGGACATGTGTGAATACACTTTGCTTGTGCAAAGCTATCCAATAAAATGTTAACAACATTCTTGCAATACGAAATAATCATGGAGACCTCCAAACGGTCGGATTGGCGCTTAATGTTATTCAAGCCTGACTCATACCTAGTGTAATACGTTCCAAGTGCTCCCAGCCTCTTCAACGAAAGGTTTTTTCTTTCTCTCTAAAATTAGTAGGTACATTTATTATTATGAGTAATTTCTGGAGTCTCAAATTAAGGCAGGTAGCCCGCGGCGGCGCGGGCCGCTCTCAGCAACAATCAGTGAGCGGCGGCGGCGCTCGGTAACGCATCCCATACGAAGGCTCACCTCGGTTTGCCTGCTCCGCCCACAGTTTAACATTTTTCAACTCGCCTGGGAATTAATACTAGTTCGTTGCATTGTTTATTATAGAGCACTCTAATTATACTGTCATTATTATTTTCGAGTTAAGCCGAAGCGCGATGCTGTGGTTTTATTTTTTTCCGCCAGTGATTACTACGAAAGGGTCAACGTCTTTAAATTGTTTTGTACAAAATTATCGGGTTTATTCTATTCTAACACAGCTCGTCAATACAAAAACTAATAAAGCTAGCATGTGAGTGAAACGCTGTTATTGTTAGCGAAGCAGTTTGGAAAAGCTCCCAACTAGTATTCAATTTTGTTTGAAATATTGGACGGGTTATATTTTTGAAAAGTATACATAGGTTTTTTGATGAAGCAGCAGCTTGAAATACTGTTCCGTTTGTTAGTTTTACGGTTGGATAAAATATTCGTGTCGCGTTCTCTGCAATTTATAATTTTCCATCGGTAAATAAATTTTTAATAACCGGCTATCACGTAGCAGACAAATGATTCCATCCAAATCGCTCACAATAAAAAACAGAAGAAATGCATTGAAAACAAAACATTTGGCCTGTTTACGTTATTATTCGCATGTGACGTCGAGCGAGTAGGTACATTAGCATTAAACACATAAAATTCGCACGCTCATAACTGTGCCGCTCAATCCGCAAGCTCGGAAACCGTATGAACGAGGAAATTGTGAGATCGTTATTTTTTGTGACGTCATAATAGAAGCGTTAATTAAAAAGCTGCAGTTATCACATAAGGATTCTTAGAGCATGCGCTCTCTGCTCCAAGCAGAGCGCCGACTTCGCAAAACTTCTTTGAAGAATTATGAGCACGCATCCACGGTATCTTACAACATTATTTATTTTAACTTTTTAAATATTTATATTTGCACAAGCGTGTATATGCTTGTGGATATGAAATAATAAATTGCATGTAGGTTAAGATGTTTCCTGCAAATTAATAAAATCATAACTTATACTTTCTCCCACGGCCCATACCGCTACTTTTTCCAACTGCACCGGTAAATATTTATAATATCACACTTAATTCTGCTTTAGCACCTTTCTGCAGCTTGTGGCTGTAGAAAGAGTCATAAATATATTGAAGATGACACCGCTAAGTAGAACATAAACGGATTTCGTGGCCTCACCTGCCTCATAACGTTACGTCACGTATCTCCTCATTACTTCTTTCTAACTTTATCGTGCTATAAACACTTAAGACTCTCTTTGAGCTTGTTAAAGCTGTTCTTTATTGACCGGTAAGTGTAAATATTTACACCCACAGACATTTATTTGAATGCCCTTGTCTTTAAGTACTTTGAATCAATCTAAATTGTTAAGGCAATCAAAAACAGTATAGTTTAGTAAAAGATTTATTACCAATCTTTAGGCTGGTATACCTTGAGCAAGACTTGAGGCTGCTTGCTGTTCGGGTACTAGGCAAAGTTTGAACTCATAACACATATAGGCGGTACATAAGAAGGAATTTGAAACATGCTCGCGATTAACATACTCAGTGCGTTTCGACGTTGCGCGGCGCTTCTCCACCTTGTATGAGTGAGCAACTAACGAAGAACCCCTCTAAAACTTTGTTTTACGTTCGCACCGCACTCGCTTTGTGAATTAAAAGCGGTGCTCCTTTCGCACTAAAACGCCCCTTAATGAAACGCGATCGTCGCAAACTCGTCTAAATTTCCGCAACAATGAGTACGCCAGGCGTCGTTTCGCAGACTGCGCGTTACTCATCCGCCCGCATAACGAGAGGTTAAATTAAATAACAACGAAACTTTGAGAATCCCCGGAGTCGAGTGCTGTAACGATGGAGCTGTATTATTAGTTCGATTCCTATTGGAAGTTCCTGACCGCAAACAGCTCGTGACGGGCTCCACAGTTCCACTGTACGAACCAACTTACCTACTGCGCACCAGTTTGCTAAACATTAAAACTACTAAGCACTTGTGAACTCTGGCGCGGACTTAACATTTACTTCTGGTTTTTATTTGTGTCAATGAACTGCATTTACCCGAGAAAAGAGCCAAGTGTGAGTGAAACTTCCGCAGTCAGTGTCCCATATATTGTACCTGATCAATACCTACTATTTTCTTCTACACGGCTGGTAACCGGAAAGTATAAATCTTAATTCAACGTGTGTTTGTTTGCGTTGTCAACTTTTTTATGTATCGAAAAACTATTACTCTCACTTTTGTAAGTTTTTATTTGATACTCAACGGAATGATTTGGCCTCCCCTAAACCAGCAACAAAACCCAACTTTTTCACTTTACGTTTGTTTCGACCTGTTCCGGCCGTTGTTGTTGTACCAACATAAGTATTCCCATTTACCAGTTTTAATGCTGAACGAAAAGTTTCTCCCTTTTTTAATAAACACGGTATTTTTGTGGGCGAGAGGTTCTCCACGAAATTTATGAACTGCAGTTCAATATAGTGAAAAGTCCGTACAATAAAACATGAACCCAGCTTATCCCTATAAAAATTGCGTTAATTCTGCCGCCGTCGCCGCCGCTATTGGAACGGGGGCGCTTTGACAGACACGATTCAATCTGGTAATCGGAAATGGGCATTGTTGCAACAAAGGTCCCATTGTCCTCCGCCAGAATCGTCCTCCCGCGCCCGCGCCGCCTCCATCATCGCCATGGCCGTGCGCTCGCCGCATGCCCGCGAATATTCATGCCGTGCCCAATAACATAGCACCGCGCATACAGATTCCGACATGTCCGTCACAATAAATAGAACCTATTCGAATCTGCTACACGTGGACATATTATGTAGGTATAGGAAATTGAGTTACAAGAACAAATGAATGAACAATTATTGGAATATACTTATGACCAGTTATTAAGTAATCAGGGGGTCTACTCTCTTAGTCTGCCAACGAAGATACGGGCTCGTCGGAATTTCGGAAAGTATTTGATCAGTCAAAACAAGTGACAAATTAAATTTTTCGAACGGGCAAAAAAACATCCCGATTTGGGACAACTGTCAAATCGTGTTGTCAGTCTGGCCCCAAACTAATCTTATATGAAATATGATATATGTAATATGTATATAAATAGGAAACGCCCGTAACTTCAGCTGACACTAGGGATTTCGTGCATAGGGAGTAGTACCCCTGTATACACCCAAAACACTAATGCTGTTCCAAATTCAAAATCAGTCATTATAGATCCCTAAATCATTCTATTCATATTTTGATTAAATACATTTCAAAGCCCTTTGAGATATATTTTTTTTCATAGGCCGCAGGCTAACGTTATTTATATACGAAATTGTAACGACTTTATAAGTGGAACAATTTCTTTTACGTCCCTGCTATCCCAATGTGTACGCTAAGTGCTTGAGGATGCGAAATAATAGCTGGGTAAGAATGATCTTTATAAAATGATCTGGAGATTCATCGTTATAGTGACGAGCCATCCTTGAGGAGACTACCTCAATGTATTTTGGAAAGATGAATGCACGTTGAGTAAAATACGTTTATTTTTATTCCATTTTGAAGAACTACTTACATACATACCTTTTTCATTTCTGTATACGACCGCCTGAAAAGTTCATAGTTTTCCATAATTAGATTGTATAGAGATATGCTAGTAGAGATAACATAACCCAATATACACATATCACATATAATTATATAATTAATGTATACAAAATATTGTAAAACATTTTTAAAAGAGTAAAGTGGAGTTTCTTGCTCATTCTTCCCCATACGAAACTACCATTTGGAAGAGGCGACGAGAATAAATTCAATTTTTTTTTTATAAATGTTGTCTTTCAAAATAGCCTTTTATGTGCTTATTTGGAACTTGACTAATACCAACTCTGTAAACAAATTGCAATAAAATTCTTTCAGCCTTGACTAGGGCCTAAAATCAATTTTATTGCATCACATCATTCTAATAAGGAATATTTTCTTCGGTTTTTAGGCTTTACGATAACTGCCCATGCCGTTTGGTCAACCTGAATAATAACAGCCCCACAGGTCGATCGATCAGGTTAAGCTACTGTAAGTCTGTGGATGGGTGACCATCTTTACATACCGAGACCCCTCCGTGCCTCGGAAAGCACGTTAAGCCGTTGGTCCCGGCTGTCATTCGTGGATCTTTGACAGTCGTTACGGGTCGCCAGAAGCCCGAAAGTCTGACAACCAGTCTTACCAGAAGGGGTATCGTATTACCCAGTAACTGGGCTGTGGAGGACAGATAGGCAGTTGCTTCATGTAAAATACTGGTATTCAGCTGCATCTGGTTAGACTGGAAGCCGACCCCAACATAGTCGGGAAAAGGCTAGGCAGGTGATGACGATGCCGTTTGGTCACCAGCCTAGCTGGGCTGGTGGCGGGACGCAATGCCCTGTCTGTTATACGTATACCTACTCGATAGTTGTCTACTTACTTCACACATTAATCACAATTATCAGTTCCACGGCTGATATTGCTAAAGCAGGCTCTACTTAAATTGCTCCCAAATACCAAGAAATAATAACAAGCGCTGAAGATGATCAAGTATGTTACCTTGAAAACTCTCGATTATAAAGGATTTATCTGTTGCTACACCTTCCTATAGCTTCCATTCTACGATCGTTTTCTTAGAAATCTATGTGATGCCGAGGATCGTAAATGTACATAATGTAATTACGGTTTTTACTTATTTTTGTTTTTTTTTTTTTCTAAACTATATTTTATTGCTTTATTTTCTTATTTTTCAATCCCCTAGTGGGATTTATTGATGTCCGTAGCATACCAGCGCTGCGATATTTATTTTTAAGGTTCCGACTTAAAAAGGAAAAACGGAACCCTTACAAGATTACTTCGTTGTCCGTCTGTCAAGACCCTTTTTCTCAGGAACGCGTATAGTTGAAATTAATATCAAATACTCAGGGCTGCAATCCCTTGAAGCAGTAAACAAATCAAACTCTAAGTCAACGCAATCATAAGATACGTGCGTTTATGTTCCGTTTATGCCGCATATTTTGACACTCACAAGGGAATCAAAACCTAGGATACTTCCCGTTGACCTAAAATCATAAAATTTGGCAAGAAGCAATGTCAAGAAGCACAAAATAAAGGAAAAAATCCGAAAACCGTAAATTTGTAGTTACATACCTACAAATTTGTACGGAACCCTCGTTGTGCGAGTCCAACTCGCACTTGACCGGTTTTTTACATATTGCAGTATTATGCTGAGATAGAAGCCTTTCTGACTGACCGACTTCTTGACAATTCAATGCTTTGAGTTTGAGTTTTTTTGGCCAGGCACAGGTCTTATTTTTTCTTTATTGTTTTCTATTGGTTTTTTAAATGTAATTTTCTTAGTTTAAAATGCTCCTATTTACTGTTTATATTTCCAGTGCGCGTCTCCAATAAAATATTTTTCTTTCTCTTTCTTTCTTTCGAAATCAAAATACATTTTGCCTGTGAAATGTCACATTGATATTTATGAATGTATTAAAGGTCACTTTTACGTTAATTATCCTGACTCAAATTACGTTGCGGGATAAGCACGCGTAACGAGAACAATTTGTAGGTAGGTGCTCTCTAAATATCTTCACAATCCGAGGACAAAAGAGTAGTCAAGGGTTCGATTTTCGATGGTTTTGAAGTGGGTGGTCCGTTGAGTGGACCGCGATTTACAAATCTGCCGAGGACAAGAACCCTCTTGACCCTCTCGTGAGGTGCCCGAATTGCTCCCGAATCTATTACAGACTCTCTATAATTTATACGAGCAAATGATTAAATATTAAGATAGCTATGCATTACCTACGTTTTATGGATGTACATAATTATTATGTATGCAAATTCAGATTTTAATGTTTATCTGCTAATGACAGTGTTATTAAGTCGTCAATCTATTTTAATAGTTATTAAGTAATAATTGAGAGAGGATGTCGTTAAATTTTAGTTCTAATAATGTTAATTTTAACTCAGCAATATTTCAAATAAGAAACTAGTTAGTTGGTTTAGTTACTCGCACATGTTAGAAAAACGGTTTGAACACAAAGACATGGTTCCAAGCGAAAGCTATAAATGAGATCGACCTCGTTATCACTGACAGGCCAAGATAGAAAGGAAGAAAGATGGCAGTGTCCCTGGAGACCGCCTTCATCCGAAGATACCAATATGTTACATGTAGGGACACAGATGTAACATTACTTACGCCTAATAGGTAGTAACTTTACCAGATTAGGGTATCTTACCAGAAAATGTCAAGCACGAATATAAAATAGGCAAGCTCATAATATCTTCATTCTAGAATTAGCAGGTGTACCTTCTTACAACTTTAAATGTACCCAACCAGGGCACCAAACACCGCGGAAATAGGACGTAACAACTCCAGAAGTGGTGTCATCTCTGGTTTGTAATTTAAAAACTTTGTCGTAATAGGCTCCAAAAGTACATGAGGCTACTGCATAATCAGTTCCGCTACGAAACAAAATGAGATTATTGCCAAGGTGAGGTAAGTGCGGCCAGCGATGGATGCACGGCGCCGACGACCGCGGCCACGGCGGCGGCCATTCAACTCAACCGAGGCCTCGCGCTCTGCCGGCCTTCATGGAAAACACTACCGCTGGACTATTGTCCAACACCACCCAACCTAACCATAACATCATTCACCCAAAGAATGGATGTACTGACCTCAATGCTATGCGCGTTAAATTCGATAATTAACTTAAACGAAAGAGAATGGTCACGCATCATAAAGTAATTAAACAAATGAAATTCTAAGACTCAGATTGTCGTGCTACCATTCATACTAGCCGTAACTATTTGCGTTAATATAACACGGATACCACCTGCATAGTTTTTAGATGCTTGAATAAATAAACATCAAACAAAGTTGATAAAAAATATGCTTACCTACTTACAAGTAACTAAGTCCAAAGTTGTCCAGTAGACGGTTCAAGCTGAACAGTAATATACAGTATTGGTGAACATCGTAAGTTAAAAAGCAAGATAATTTTTGCACTTAAATCGTACTTGACGACATGACTGACGGAGCCGGTATTTCTCCGAACACTTCACGACACTTTTACAAAGTTCACATTTTACAATGTTATAACATAAACTTGTCTTAAACTTATCAGTTAATGAAGTTTGCACCAAACGGGGGTCACAAGTGTTATGTACAAAAGGGATGATATCGCGAGCGCAAGTTGGTGGTAGTGTGTGGCAGCGTGCCACCTGCCACTGTTAGCGAACACGAATCTACTGCCGCCGGCCGCTGCCTGCCGGTCCCGCGTTCACAACTCCAGCTCACCATGACACTACCGGTTAACACTCACGCACTATCATCTTGATTGAGGCATATCCATTGCTTCTTATAGTAATACTCTTCAAATAACAAAAGGAATGCAGCCAGCAATGGATAGCACATACCGAAATTGACGTTCCCAGTTTTGTTCGTAGTGGCTTGAGCTTTGCGTGGGAGGAAAAAGCTCGCTCGGATCGCTTTCTACGTTGTCGAGGATAAAAGCAGCGCCCTCTCTGACATCTACAGTGAATGACGGCGCCTTTACCAACGCCATCTACTGGATATACAGAATGTTATTAACTTAGTGTGATTGCAGTGTGGATTGCACGTTGTTGCTTGTTTGAACACGTAAACCAACTACGAAGCAAAACCAGTCTGCGCCAAGTAGCGATTGTTTTCGAAAGGTGGCACTGTTGAAAGTTACTTGAAATAGGGAATAAGTTTAGTTTAATTGGGTAGTGTGTACAGTGTGGTGTTCACTAAAATCACTTATTAGGGGCTTGGAGTTTAGAGTAAAACCACCGAATTATCAGTAAGTAGGTACACAACAACTCAAAGGGAACCTCAAGTCGCCACAGGGGATAGAGCGGGACTCTCTTGAGGCGCTACCATTGAGTTGTGTGCTACATTTAATAATATATCACGGGTAATAATTATGTCGAAATAGTTTACATTTTTATAGCCTTGAAATATAGAAAAAAACCTTGCTACAAACGGGCTACGAACATTGCCACAAAGGGCTACTACTCGTACTTCAAATCGTTATTTGGCGTTTTTTTGTTTCATTTCATATATCAGTACCTACCTACCTAATTTAGATATTGTTTTTTTGCCACTGTCAGATGTTCCGAGTAAGAAGACTAAACCGTAGTAATATATCATCTGTGACTAAACTAAAAAAATTACATTTAATCAACAAAATAATAATTAAGTAAGTACATGGAAACAATTTCAAAACAATATAGTTTTTGAAGCAAACACAAATGTTTGTTTTTCTAAATATAAGTACAAGAGAGAGAGCAGTGGTGGCCCAGTGGTAAAGGCCGCGACTTACGAGTTGTAGGTCGTAGGTTCGAACCCAGACAGGTGCTTTACTTTGTATAATTTATTTCATCACCACTGCTCTCAAAAACGGTGAAGGAAAACATCGTGAGGAAACCGGCATGTCCTAGAACTAAAAATTCGAAGACATGTGACATCTACCAACCCGCACTGGGCCCGCGTGGTGGATTACGGCCCACTCCCTCTCACAGAGAGGAGGCCTGTGTCCCAGCGGTGGGAACATTATAGGCTGATGATGATGATGATGATGAAGTACAAGAGACTAGTACATTTTCAAACAGAAATACTGCATCAATAGCATTATTCCTACATAGATCTACAGAAAAAGTTTGAATACCTACTCGTAATATTCATTAAAAAAGAAGAGTAACTTTTTCACATAAAAACTGACTGATATTGTAAGAAAAAAAAAATAAGAAAGCCATTTAGAAGAAAAATAAAAAATATTAATTTCTTTTTAATTGTTTTACCTATTGCAAATGGCGTTTCTTTATTTTTTTGGCCTGCATGCTATAAGTAGTTTTTCATACTATCTAAATATGTATCTAATAATAGAAAGAAAAAAATAAGAAATCATCAGAATTATACCTAATGTAAAAAATGTTAAGCTATTCTCGACTTAACTCATTTTTAGCTACTTAAACTTAAAAAAAAAAAATCTTGATTTTATAAAGAACCCACACTTTACCAACTATAACACTACTTAATAAATCACAATTATTACTTGTGACATCATGTCTAAACAGCTTTTAAAAAATATCGTTACCATATCGTTACAATAACGTGTCAAAAAACATGACCATGTTCGGATTAGCAAACAGATGACGCAAACATAACGTTTAAAATTAATAAGCGCTGTTGGTTTGTCGTGATAAAGTTTAAAAAATCAACTATTAAAATAACCGTAGTATTAAGGTGATAATCAGGATTTATTTTGAACAAATAACTTCCTCCAACTTGTAATTTACAAAACGTTTGCTTTCAAGGTTCAAGGAACATATCTCTGCATTTTTACAGCAGCTGGCTGCCATTTATAAAGAATAAAAAGTTATGGAAATTAAAGAAGAATCGATTTATTTTTAACTAAATGCATAATTATTTTATTAGTTTTGTGTCCGTTATTAAATTTGATTTGCATACTATTATTTCGAACTAAAAGTACTAAGAATTCCCAATGTGCTGCTGGAAAACAAAACATTCCTGAAAACTCACTGAAAAAGTCAGTATTTCACTAAGTACATTTGAAATCTTTTAATATTTTACGTATTTCATATTCATTAGTAAATATTGCCTCCTCAAAACAATGACAATACAAATTCTAATAAAACGAAGAAGTTTTAAAAAGTCAAACGTGAAAAATACCACAATGCCAGCCATCAAGGTCCCTTTGCATAAATTAAAAAATAAAAGCAAATAATAAAAAGCACACATCTTGAACCACAGCATTGGTTACCTCAGACCACAACAGCCAGTCATGATGCTCAACGGTCTCTTAACATTTATGTAAACGAATGAGTCATTTCAACGATTCGATCATTTAATATTCTATCAACGGTAAACACTTCTGACTCACTCAGGTTGTTATTAGCGAACGTGATAGTATTCTAAGGGCCTATGTATTTTCTAAATGTAAGCTGAGCCATACTTTGTCGCCTTTCCCTCCAGAAAATGAGTGTAGTCACTTGCATAAAATAAGAATGCTGGAAATCCAATTGTCTAAGTTTATAATAAGAAGTCAACTTCGATTTTCTTGGAGGTCACCTGTTTATATTTAGAATAACATACAATAAATAACTATGGAACCAAAAATGTATAATAGGTGATACCTTTTTTATAAAAAAAAATCACTATGAAAGCTAAGGTAAAGTGAGCTTGAAGTAAGCTGTCATTAGTGTCAATCCCTAGCATCAGCTGGATAATTTAAGCTTACTTCACATTTTTTGCGGGATTCTGTTATATTTATATACCAATAACACAGTTAAAACATAAGTAATGTTGCAATGTTTTCCTAGAGTAGAAGGTAAAACTTAGAATAAGTTTATAAAGCGTTCTTTACGATTATTTTTAAGTACTCCCAAATCTCTTCTTCTCTCAATCTTTTTTAACCTAACACATAACATTACTTAAAAATCTTCCCCGGTGTCTACAGTTCGTTATCACTGTTGAACACTCGTACCGGGGCTCGCAGCGGTTTACTAAGGTAACATGAACGTTTCCCCCGATGCGCATTTCGTTCACGCTTCACTGTGTAACATTTACGCGATAGCTGCAGGGTTACATTATTTGCTTCTTGACTCCCCCAAAGGACAACGTTAACCGGAGTGTTAAAGGCACTACAGTATGCAGTAAGCTTTAAACTCTGTTACACTTTAATAATCATGCACAACTTTGAAGACATAGCATTTCACTACCAATAGTACCAATGTATTTCAGGGCTGTATTTTGAATTAAAAAAAGAATACTTGATTTACAAAACCATAAACAATTTTGATGAGATGTAGGTAACAAGATCTTTCAGTGTTCGACACTTATTAAAAAGTACTTTGTCTGCGTAGTTGTAGGTCTTCAATAATTGCAGAGTTCTAAATGCATTTTCATGTTTTTAGATCCAATTGCAAGAAAATGAAAAGAAGACTGAAAAGTGTTGGTCTACAACTGCATGACGTCTCGTCTGTCCGTGCATCTGGTAGGCAAATTTCATGTGTAATTATTATGATCAATGCATTGATATATTATTTACCTCAATGGATCAATGTAAGAGTAACAAAGAAAGGATTCGTTTTAACTGTAGTAAGAAGCAAATATGAACCATAATAATGTGTCTGCTGGGTGTAACACATCGCCTCCGTCATATTTACAGTGGTTTCAGGAAATAGCGAGTCAATTCTTAGTTATAAACGTAACAATAATAAAGTTCATTATCTCCGGTATGTACATTTTACACCCGCATGGACTTACGTTATTATATATAATAAATAATCATTTTATAGAACAATGGCCGCTATACGATTTCGTTCTTTCGCCATAGAAACGTATCATATGTGTTGATATCTAAAACATATCTTGTTCATGTCACAAAGAAACGTTTTGCGTAACGTTTAAAAACATGCAACACGAGGGCGAAAGTATGCATGAGAACAATGAATAGGCCATATCCTTTATGGTCCAGAAACTGCGTCCGGCCTAGATGTGCGTGGTCGTGGTACTTGGTCCAAGCCGTAGTGAAAGTCCGCCATTGTTGTGGTGACATACGTACTCGTACCTTGTAAGTGCAATACGCTGTAATTGCCGCGTTGCAATCCTAAGCGACTGCTAATGTTTTGCTTGGTGGTTTTGTCGTGAGCTGTATGTTCGATATAACCAACTTATGAACTTACGACTGAATGCTTAAATGCTTACTACTAGATTTTACTGTATCGAAAGTCTTTCTTAGGAAGGGCTATTGTAAGGTAATGCACGTTATCATAGAGGCAACTGTTAATGTTACTGTTAGCCTGCGTCATCCCACTGCTGGGTAAATGCCTCTCCCCATGACTTCCAGCTCTCTCGATCCAGGGCTTAAGTGCACCATGGGTCGTTTGTTTTCACAGCGAATCCTTCCGGCAGTCTCTCACCACGTAGTGATTATTTTGGCTCACATCACAGCCAAAGGTAAATTTCGATTATTTTCTTATTCACACCGTAACGACTAAACGGATTTGTGGATCTGTATTCAGAACTGAAATTATTTCTATTTACTCCCACATAGTTATTTATCCCAGCAAAGCGAAATAAATCTTTGTGACTATGTATATTAATCTATGTCAAATATCTTAGTCAAAATGAGGTATACATGTATACCTATTTGTCGATTCATACATTATATGTATAGCAAATCATTACCAAGGTTATTTAACAAGCAGACAAAGCACGAATGCCAGTAAAGGTACTTACATGTTTGGCACTTAGCGTGCCCACGACACCTTGGTATTAGACGTGACGAACAAGTGAGGTTCTATCAATTGTCCTTACCATATTAGAATACATTTAGCGTTTAATGTGTAGGCTTCCCCAACTTATTATTATTATTCAACCTTAGAAGAAATATTGCTATTCTACATCTGGTATCTACCACATGTCTTTTACTTCCCAATGTAAGTACATGTCTCTAATTTTTAGCCCAACATTACTTAAGATTTTATCATTTTCACCTTTCACGATTCGTGTGTCAAGTAATTGCACATTTATCGACGTAAGTATTATTTTAACAAGTAACGGTAGTATTACAATTGTCGGCGGGTGATAGTGGGGTCGTTCGAGTGGAACAGCAGTCGGTTCCCATGATGAAACCGTATACGGTTGTCGAGACGCGACTTGTTCTTCACATGAGAACTTAAAGAGGTGCTTATTAAAATTTTATTGACGAGGAACGTGATGATAAATACGCAAAAAATAATTTGGGATTTAAAAATAAGTGTGAGATAAGGTTTTTAATGAATTATAATAGCTTAATTTTTATACCATATCTTAAAGGCACCCTTCGTATGCAGCTTTTGTGCGGCGTAGACCTTTTTAGAACGTATGCGCGGCGTCTATTCAGAATCTACGCGCCTCTGCGCCGACTCTATGCTGCTTCTACGCGGCTCAGCGCCACCTCTACGCGCCTCTACGCGCCTCTACGCCGCCTATACGCCGCCTCTACACCGCCTCTACGCCGCCTCTGTTTTGTACATCGTTTTCTTGCGGTGAGCGCACCTTGTTTACATAGGGAAATAGTATGATTTCAGGATAGTCTTGACTAGGTCTGCGCACGGTCTAATGCCCAAGCAAGACAAACGACCAGAGTGCGAAGATGCTCTTAGTGCAGCACTGGCTTCTGGCTGTTTAGTTTTTCCTCAAATAGAAAAGATCGTTAGGTACCCAATTGTTAATAATAAGATACTATTCACTTTTTGGCCTTGAACGGCGCACAAAAAGTTGTTTTTGTTTATTGATGAGGTAGGTTAGATATACGCAGAGCTGCAATATTTAAATGAGCTAAGCGTGTTTCAATCTAAAATTAATGTAATAAATTGTAATAAGAATTAATTAATATGATTCGAGCTGTTTAGAACCAGCCAGATGAGTTTCGTTTCCTTTAACCAGGTCGTCATTTCCCGTGGCCACAATATCCACCAATGTACAAAAACTAACATAATGTGTTTATTATTCACTTCAAAAAAGAAGAATGACCTCCCAGTGTCACTTGCTGTCGCAGGTTCACAATGAAAGATTGGTAATTTACCAGTAGATGTATAATGACCAATCTTTGTGGTGACAGTTAATTTTTCAGGCCGAACAGTATATATATTCTAATATGATTTTTATACTATAGTGAATACTGTTGCTTCTACTATTTCACGCTAAAGTTTTTACCTTGAGGTCGTTAATGACATTTAGGTTAAATTCATAGAAATACAATTGCTACTTCAAATTTAACAGTTGTACGAACGATTAACGTATTTAAAATATCATTGCACGAAACGAAAAAGTTGCAATAAAATATGTGTACAAAAACGCATTATTTTGTCATAATATGTTATTACTTTTTCATTTATTTAACTTAGTATGTGTAACAATTACCAACAAACCCGTAAAGTGTCTGCAGATAACTACCGGAATATGTACCGTTTGTTTTAATAATTTTCTACATGTGTCTCACGGAAGTGCAGACTTCTCAGTAAATGAGTTGTTGGCTTCTTCACACGAATCATTCAGCGTAACGTTGAGCCATATAGTGGTAGGTAATGGAAAACTCTAGTTTAGGTAGGTACAGCTAGCAACACAAAGCGATGTCATTTTAAACGATGTTACGACTTACTAACTGCTTAGTACACACGACACTTAAATTGCGCAAAATGTATTCAAAAGTAAACACGAGCGTCCTTGTTGCACTTGAGAAGCTTTTGACATATCAATCTTACATTTAGCTTGTTGATATTTAAACGGCAAAAACAATATCTAATTATAGTAAGACGTTTAAAAACGTTTAACAGCCAAGGCGACCCGGATCAAAGAGCAATGATTTCATCCAGATCTAGTGTAGTGATTACATAGCTGACTTGTGGCCGTGGGACTCCGTTTTTCCCGCGCATAAAAGTTCTGATATTTCACATTGTTTCTTCAAACTTCGTGTAATTAGCGTTATTTTTAATGTTCGCATTAATTAGGCTTGCCAAATATACGTTGTATCCGGTGATATAATAAATGGTTATCGCTATACTTAGTTTACATCACATCTATTCTCAACCGGCAATTTCTATTACAAAATCGATTTCGTCAACTATTTAAGACAAAGGTGTTTAAGAAACTCCTTTGTTTTGCACTGCGAGTTGTCTATAATTTTGTTATCGGGTGTTACTTGCAGGCGCAGCTACTGCCCTTTCCTTTGTTACCTTATTAGGGAACTCAAGTCTGGTCATGAAATGCTTTTCTCAGGTATGGTTTGATCACTGGGAGAATGGCCTATTATTATGTCACATTCTTCATGTAAAGAAAACCAAATGAAAAGTTAGTGAAAGTAGTTCCAATGTCAAAATTCGTATGGTAATTTTACTCTTTCTCTTCCACCTACCACCGTGAAAGAAAATCAAAGAGTCGCTGGCTGTGTAGAAGTGATCGATGAACGTAACATGTCTAAATATTGACAGGCAGATTGTTATCGATGCCATCATCCGATTCGTTTGGTTAATTCATTATTCTATTATGAATTCCTTGTTTGTTTGCCAGATTGCCTAGACCGCTTAGATAGATATTCATATTGTCCTGTCGAAAACCTTGATCAGTACAAAGTTCAAGTGACACAAATAGCATTATTGGACAATGTGTCTAACCTTCGCAACGCCACTCCTAGTCTGGACGGCACATTGTGCATTTATTATGTACCTACCTACCAAATTACCAACACTGGAAACATTTGTACCATTATTTAAATACGTATTCTATTATTTCAAGAATAATTTGTTATAGCTAATCTATAGACATTCCACGGGAGTGGTATAAAGTACCTACGTAAAGAAATTCCGAGAACTTCTTGAACTGAGCGGTGTTTGTTGATGTATCTTTCGTTGTTAAACTTACAACAGGAATGACGAGTGTGGGTGTCTGTCTGTGTGTATCAAAGACCGACCACAGAGCTTTTCCTGTTCGGTACAAAGAAACTTACATAAATCAATGCGGAAGGTATCTTTTGAAGTTTCTTGACATTTTTCGTTTGGCGTGCCAGTCTGTTGAAGAGGGATTTGAAATACAATAGAAAAGGTGCTTGGTTTATAAATGAAAAACTAAGCAAATATTAGGTCGATTTCTAAAATCAAAAACTATTTACAATATGAAATAGACGCAGAACGATGTTGAAACAATATCATAACCGCAGTAGATCTACATTTGAACAGTGTTTTCATGTTCATCACAATTGGAACTATAAACGATAGTTATTTGCTTAATCAAACAGGTATTACAGTAGGTACACGTTCAATCCAATAATAATACGCTTAGCAATGTTAACATATGAATGGTTGAAGTTTAGAACGCGTATTATGCTCCCTGCCTGTAATCGTGATTACGACCAAACGGCTTCCGTGCAACGCACCCGCCCGGAACAATAACACGACCGGCAAGTCTGAATTAAAACAAAGCTGATTACTCACACATGCGACGTAGAAAATTATTTATCAGTCGGTGTACTGTATTCAGACGCAACTTCAAGTTCAGTAGATATCTAAGTCTTGAGAATATCCTTACCAATTCGCTACACGTAAGTACGAGTATAACGAAACAAAACCACACTCTACAAAAACGAATGGCAAAAAAGTCAACACAAGCAAAGGGGGACCGACCTAAACAGTTATTCTGTGCCTTAACACTAATACGCAACATAATTAGGAAAAACGAAAATTTTATCAGCCTAGGGTAATTTAGGAGCAGTCACATGTGGTGCCGTTTGTATTGACTTTTTTACCATTCGTTTTTGTAGAGTTCAGTTGTTTTCAATAACTTTAATATTATCAGACAGGTATCAGAAGGCTAATTGTCGTAATTTAAAACGTTCAAAATCTAGTCGCAGTCTCATCTCGGCGACAAAAAACTGTCAAAAACTTGTCAAAATGTTGGGAAATTAGCGGTATTTTTGACAGATTGAGACTGAGCAGACTGTGAACCATAGAATATATGTGAACGTTCTTAAAATTACGAGAATTGCCCATCTGAAAGTTTTCCGAATTAATGCATTATATCTTAATATAAACAGAAATTCGTCGACGCCATTTTGACGCCTTCGTCACTGTTCGTTGTGTTTAGAAGGGTCTAAACAAAATAAACTACCCGCCCACACCTACAGGCGGGTTCGAAACCACAACATCATACAGTGTGTTCCTATCTGTCGATCTCAAATGTGGGTCTACGTAATTCATGATAGATTTCTATAAACTTTCCGTACTGGGCTTAGCGATCGATATTTGTCAAATTTCATTGGATGTGGATTGAAAATTGGCTTTTGTGTTCAACTTCAATCCTTAAGAAGTAATGTATCGGACGTGTTGTTTGGCATAACAGGACCTTTTGTTTATATGAAGTTGATGTGTGTGTTATTGTATGGAACATGCTATATTTGTGAGGTAACATGGCTAGCAAACGCACGGATTCTGGTAAGTAGTCGTGCGCGTGCCCCCTCCGCCCGACGCGGCGCGCACGCAGGATACACGCGCCACCGCGACCGCTACGTTCCCCAGTCAACACACGCTCGTTAAGCCCCTTACCTTTATGGACTTGACAAATACCTTATAAAGGTCATTCAGGTCAAGGAGGCCTGCTAAATATTAAACGCTGTTAATTTTATGTTAAGCATTCAATAAATATTTATGCGTAGAGAATAGAGCTAGTTATATCGACGGGTATCTAATTGAAACGGTTTAAATGATTTGTGTTAATTTCGTTTTGAAAATTGAAAACGGATGTAGGATTACTGTGTTCACATTCTTTCTAAGTAAAATTAACATGACCACATCGATGACAACGTAGGTAAAAAATAACTCTAATATATGTGACATAAGTATGTGTACTATTTGATAATGAAGTCCTATCCCATTCTTTGAAACGCGCGTTTGTTTGCACTTAGATAAAATAATAAGTCAGCCTTGCGGGCGCCGATGTGAGACGCGAGACGGTGTGCCGTGTGGGCTCTCCTCCCACGAACTTATTACAGACCTTGTCCTTATCTTTCACTCATCAATAATTAAAACTAATTATTCAAAGAAAGGTACTCCGCAGTTTCCAGAGTCAATGGCGGCATTTTATTGCTAGAAATGACTGTATATTGTGATGCATAATATATCGTGCAATGAATTTAATAATATCTAAAGTAAACATTTTCAGAATTGGAATTAAAATAACAAATAACACGGTCCTCGTTTACTTTAATCCGAGCCCTAATAACTTCTTAGGAAAATATTAATTTAGGGTGAATTTTATTACCCCTTAATCGGCTTGATTTCAAATACTTAAGGTAATAACAAAAACAATAGAATGTACAAAAAAGCCGATGCAGATTACACGGAGTGGGAAGAACCGAAGAATTTAAAGCAGCAATTGAAACCATTCATTCCTCATGCTTCAATGGTTTCTATGGGCTGAGAATGGAACCCCGGGGAGACGGTGCGTACTGCGCAGGTACATCATCGCTACGCAATAAAAGATTTTTTGTCATCAACTTGTCTTGACGCTCAAGTGCCACTTGCCAAATAATAATATGTTGACTGCACATGTTTTTATTTAAAAGCCGTTACGCAAGACTTCTATAGAAATAAATTTCCTGTATGGTGGTATTCATTCAGCACGATATCGAATGTTATCCCTTATCAATATAGGTGTGTTGTTGTCGGGATATTGTGAATGTAGAACACGATGTCAGATTCGTGTTTACTAAATTATATCGTTAATAACTTGAACGACATGTATATTCCATGTATGCCATTTGTTTTAATTAAATAATTAATATCCATTCAAACACCTGCTACTTATTTGTACTAAAAATGAAGTGTAAAAGTATTGTTTTTATTTTAAACAGTAAAGGACGCCGCCGTTAACGAGAAACGCTATCGTAGTATAGTCGGCTCCCCCATCATAATACACCTTTGTCGTCATTCTCTCTTTGTCTCTCATGGGATTCGTCGTATTTCCTTCTTCTTCACAACTGAACCCCATTTATGGGTGTACAGACAGCATAAACAATTTCTCGAGCGGCGCGCGTAAATTTGAGGTTATGTTAGTATTAATTCGACATTCGCTTTAGACGAACGTGCGACAGTGCAGCGCGCGTACCGGCTTGTGATCGTGTGCATTTTCGTTACGTCACGATCGATATCTTGGTACAATCGAGTGCATTATTGCAGTGTCTGTGCAGACAGTGTATGTAAATTAATTTCCAAGTTTAGTAACCGCCATGGTACCTATCCTTTTCAAAATTAACGTGCCCACCGGACGTACACAATTTGGATTCAGCTATACTTTTTAAGGTAAGCGTTATTTTTATTCGTTTGTTGCAAAATAGTTTATTATTTAACTCGAAGTTACATATTTAATTGATTAAGCTTATTATTCCATTCAATTTCTTGTTAGCCAAATTGAACCTGTGTTCCTGAGCGAAACCAATACTGTAATTTGATTTGTGGGTCATGTGGCATTTTATTTAAATGTGTGCAATTATATATGAAGAAATTGTTTTTCTTAGTGCTATATTTGAATTTAAGTTTCTTTTGGCTCTAAAAACATAAAGTTATTGTGGATGATATTCTTAGAAAACTACATTATTAGAACGTATTTTCGTAACAAATTCACTTTCTGATTTTGTTATTTCTGATTCAATATTGAATATATCTCCAGTTCAGTCACCTGGAAAAAGATAAATAAATGCTTGAAAAATATTTGCACAAAAAATAACGTATCGTTCGTTGCTTTTCTACGCTCCCTCATAGTTTGAACCCTCGCCCGCCACACTCCAGCAGACAAACGTACCAAAAATTGTATACAGTTTTCAAAGCCCTTATTGCATGGAAATACGATTTATTCTCTCTTGATTAAATGGTAATGTTAATTGTGCACCGTCAGCGCCGTGCATTCATCCCGCACCCTCTTTTATTACCTATACCGTATGCATGTTGCGGTTCTTATTGTGACTTGCATCAATCCATTAGAGCGATTAATCTCTAGTAGGTATTTAGATGATATTGTTGTGCAAATGATATAGGAGATTATAGCCATTCGTTTGGCAGCTTGAATTGGACAACAGCTGGGCTGTTCTGCTATCCTGGCCATGTCTGATAATTTTGAACAATTGTTGTGATAATTCATTGCATGGAATATCATGAAAAACTACGACGATCAGATAGAATCTATAGACGAAATCTAGAAAACATAAGATAGGAATATGTATTGAAAACCGTTAAAACCGGATGTCACACAAAAATGATTCAAAAACGTTGCATCTTTAAAACGGCAGTTATTGAATCTGCATCACCTAAAATGGAAACCGGGTTATTTTTTATAACCGTGGACACAAACAAGATTTACCAATTATAGCCAGTAAGTGTGGGCTAAAAGATTAGTAACAAATTCAAAGGTGGCTACTTAATGAATTGTTCTTTTAAAGCTAATTTCCATTGAAATCCACTAAATATATTACTGTAGAGCATATATAGCAAAATCTGAGCATGCCGTGGGCGCAAAATCTGTATCAAGACACCAACAAAAAAGAAAGTGCAGTCTCTTAACAGTAACTAACATCAATTGAAATCGATTGTTATGCAGCTGAAACTCTGCATATGTATTTTTAGATATCAGGAAGATCATTATAATAGCAGCAAAATTACTTAATAACAGATAATAGAGGTCTTTTTGCATTAATTGGAACCCCAGCAATCAAATCATTGGATCGTTACTTCCATATTTCGAAAGTCCTTGATCTATACCAATCGCCGAGCGTGCAGTGTGCAACAACATTTGACTGGCTTTATTATTCTGACATGAATTTTAACGTTTCTAACCTTTCGAAGCATCTGTAGTCATGCGCATCTGTAAGTACTTGTACGTAGGTACTTTTTACCCGACTGCGCGACGCAAAGGAGTGGTAATGTGTTTATTTATGAGACGTTCTTTCAATAAACTAGTGACCAGTAGGCGGTCCCTAACCGCAATAGCATCATGACTATTATTGTTTAGATCGGCTTTATGTACACAATGACTGAAAATGTAACTATGACTACACATTTGTGATAATGATTAGTCAAAGTTATTTTCATTAAACAAACATAACAAGTTAACAATAAAGGAAAACTGCCTAACTGCCTTTTGTAGGCTGATCCTAAACGGCTATGACCAGTTTCGACACAAAATAACCTTCAGTAAGGACTCTGGAGTCTGGCGTCAATACTCCTACGCATACAATTACGTGGTCAAGGAAAATGTAAACAATAATAATATCTAACTAGTCAGTTCCGTACAAAACATACATTTATGATAAATAGTTGTCTACACAATAAAACTAAACACAAATATACACTACGTCATTTTCAATTTATCCAAAAACAGTGTGTTTAAATTTTTAATGCGAGAATAATTTTTCGTCCTTGTTCACAGGAAGCACATGCATAATGCATTCGTTCCATAAAAATTGTCGAATCACATCGAATTTTCCAATAACAATGCCATTAAAAAGTCTTGAAAAAAGAAAATTATTGACGTCGAAATTGTAAACACCTATGGGCAAATAAAAACATGAGTTCCACAAATGAAATCGAGTATTGTACAACAATCCCTAAGGTATCCGTCTATCTATTTTGCCAACTTTTAGGTACTGAACAACAACAACTGTTATGTAGTGAAAAACGGCAATATTGTTACGTACTTTCCTGTTTTCTAAGCAAAAGTGTATTGTAAACACACTACGAAAACAAAAACAATATATCCACGTAATATTCTGTGGGTACTTCCCTATCTTAATAGGTATTAAATTATCTACATGAATTGGTGTAACAGCTTAATAGCCTGCTTAGCTTTTAATTAATTGTTAAAACTTTGCTTAGCTGTTTTTATTTAAACAAAAACTGATGGGTGGCCATTAGTAGTCGTATATTTCTGATATTCAGCTGCATCTGGTTAGACTGGAAGCCGGCCCAAACATACTTGGGAAAAGGCTAGGCAGATGATGATGATGATGATGATTTCTGATATATGTCAAAATTGCTAGTAAAAATATGAATTACTAGAATTTCAGCAATACCTTAATTAGTAGATTGAAACAATATCTTAAATTCATATCCAAAAGATTTGAGGAGTTTGGGATTTGTAGAGCAAAATAATAACCTACTGAAATTCGCCCACGTGACTGTGTATTCTATTGGCATTATAATTTAATCGCAAGGTGAAGTCATATCCTCTTCTCAACATCGTTTGATTTTGAAGAAGTTCATAGTTGACATACTTTTACAGTAAAGGTTTAGTAGAGGATGGGAAACTAATCCATTAATGTCTTGAGCATTATTAACTAACAAGCCGTGTGCCCGATAGGATTTCCCATCGGCAAAAACGACGAACTTTCGTACAAACTTTCATCCCCTATTTAACCTCTTTGGGGGATGAATTTTAAAAAATCCTTCCTTAGTGCTCACTTGCGTTAACTCTTTTGCAAAATTTCATGCTTCCAGAGCGGTTTAGGCGATACGTTGTCAGTGGATTTTTATCAAGTAGTTTACGTTTTCCCTTTAAGTTACAACCTAAAACTCACACGAGATGATTGGCGGCTGATATGATTGTAATATTTCTAATGTACCTACTGTATGGTGGTATAGTCCAGTATGATAAACACATCGCCGTATATTCCGGGTCTCCCACGCCGATAATCTAGACAATGACGTCTTTGATTAACGAAGCTACATGTAAGTAGGGCTCTCATGGACCAATTACAGCTTGAAGAGATAACAATTGTAGATATGAAAATAGTAATTATGTCTTCATTAAGACTTTACTGGCAACTGACGACGAAAGAAAGTTACCTAGATACATACTTGTTTATACATTGTGTTAGATACATAAAGCCTAATGAATAATAATAATGTAGATGACACAGTATACGTCTATGTTAATGAATAGTAAAATCCATTTGGAGATTAAATATACCGTCATAGGTTGTTTGTGGGAATGTCATGTAGCGAATGGTAATTATACACCACAACATTTTCTACTCATGTTACCCTGTCATTCTTTATACAGTCGTCAAAAAATTGTACTTATAAGCATAGAACATAGAATATCGTAATAATAGGTATCTCGAATGAACATTGCTCGTCACAGCGTAACACGATTGATTAATTTTAATAACAATTTCTTTTCCGCTAGCTTTCTAAATACGTATATGCAAACTTACGCAAATATTATCAAAGTCTAACTCAGGCTACATATTAACTTATTTTATAATATAACTATTCGTGTTTCCATTAAAATAATCCGCGATAAGATAAGACTCCATTTTATATTAAAAAATCTTCAGTTTACAAACTCAAAAGGCGTGGCAAATTATGTTCTCATAAAAAAATATTTCTGACTTAAAACAGCAGTGTTTTTAAAAACGTAACATACATGATTTCACCTGTTTATATAAATTTACTTTTACGGTGCTTTTACTCTTGCGAAACCCTGTACGATGTCCTACATACGACATCGTTACTGGCGGCGAAAATTGCGGCCGTCAGTCATCCATCAATTGAAACTTGAAACGAACTGACATACTATATGAGCACAGCATAGTACCCACGTATTTATAAAACAGTTTCACATGTCGAATAAAAATATATCGATGTGTGCTTTTTCATTCATGTTTATCTGGAAAAGCAGAAAGAAAATGTACATTCCTATGGTGGAAAATAGAAATGAAAGTTATTTTTTTTATTTTTACTCACCATAGTAAAACTTTAGGCACACCACTTTTAGGAAAATAATGGTGTATTTCAGGGAAATCCTGTAGACATCGCACACAGTCATGTTATTATTTTGTGCGTATTGACCGATACACTAAGTATTCTGTTAATTCTATGACTAAACAATGCTACATTTTTTTATCGATGCTTTGCCCAATTTGCCCATACCATGGTTAGTTTTCGACTCTCCGTTTTAGATTCAGCATATGACGCGGTTTCCATTCAACGAGTGTGTCATATTAGGAAGTTCATACGTTTCAGCTCATGCCCATTGTCATGTAGAATATGTGTGTCCATCATACCACTGTGAATACATTAAATGTGTGACAAATGACAAATACACAAAAAAGATACAAAGGCACACTTTTTCACTCACAGAACGGATTTTTTTTCTATGTTAATATTTCTATGAATGGAGAAAATTACCTTCTTGTGTAAGTATAAGAGAGTAAACTAGTACAAAAGACACATCAATATTTTCGTTTGATACCTAATTAATCACCTTGGAAGTTAAAGAGTCAATGACCACACCGATTGAAAACATCATTGTACAATTTTTCTAATTAAAATTGTTAGCATAACTTCAAAGCAGTACCGCATTAGCGCATATAACTTGATGTCATCGTCCAAAGGATTATTCAAATATTTTCACACGCTCTTTTATTGTTCTTTCTACTTCATGGACTCCACAAATTACTTCAGAATAATAAATTATAAATATAAATCTTTATGAATACTTCGCATAACTATTCCACAAACAATGAATATTCACGATATTATAATTAGAACCGGTTACGGTAAGTGTTTAATTTGTGTTCATTTGTTCTGCTTCTATTATGCGGAACATGATTTGAAGGCTTACTTGTACAACAATGAAATCAGAGCAACCGATTTCTCCTGAGAAAAAAAATATAATAGTAAATAACGATGAACATCATAATAGAAAGAGCGAGATGCAATTTCCCAGATTCATTCGATGAGCTGAGATGTAGAGCGCGGGTAGATTCTTAATTCCACTGCAAACAATGTTACTGCGAACAACAGATCCACCGTATTGCAATACCGTAGCCGGCCTACTTGTTCATACAAATTATAAATAACGCTATAAACTGCTTGAAAAGGTTATTATTTTCAAACTGCGCAGTGATCACCAGCGTCGTTTTGTCATGTTTTTCTGCTAGTTGCGTTTATACCTACCTACCTATTTTTATTTTCAGAGCTTCTCGCGGTTATTTTGTGGTAAACCATAATATTTTTCCAGTAAAGATATTGTTTTCGTTAACTTAATATTGAGGAAAATATAGTGTGCCATTTAACATTTAATAGAAAAAATATCTAATAACTTTATGTGTAGTTTTAATCATAGCTTAACGGAAAAGCGTGAATAATTAAAGCAACGGCTCAACGATTTTTGTTTATATTCATTCTAGTATTCGGTGATCCTGAATCGAACGTATCACAAGTTTTAATCACGATATGCTTACTAATCATCTATAGTTAACCGCCTCCTTGGACGAAGCCAATATAATTTATAAAATAATCGTTGATACACACCTTTTAAGTAGTGGGTTTGATAAATATTATTATTCCATTATGGTCCTTCACACTATGAATTGATTATATGAAAGGGCGACGCTGATGTAGGTAACGAAAAAAACGCGGGTCACATTCCTTAGGGCCTATTGTGCCACTATCGCTCTCGTAGTTACGCATAAATCTTAGTTTGGTTAATAAGAGTGGGCGCAACATGCCCCACCAAACAGTTACGTTATATTAGCCATAAATTCCAACAACAATATTGTACGGCCGAGTGACTTGTCCCTGCCAATAAGTTGATAATCTAGGTCTTGAACAAACTACAGAACTATAACTCATAATAAAAGTATAACCATATCAGGTTTGCGTTATGTTCTTAACCTTGATGGTCAACCACGATACTAATCTATTACATTTTAAATAATAATAGCATAACGAGAATATGATGACTACAATTTTCAGGCATTCTGGGCAAATGAAGAATATTGAATGTAACTTGTACTTGATTTTGAAACTGTAGTTTCTTCGCAATCTTAACTTTTAATTGATTAGAGTGCTGTCTAGGTTGAACCGATCTCCTGATAACACATAGAGACTGTTATTTTGCCGGTTCACACATCGCGTTGAGGCGGTCGAGAACACTTAAACTCCCGTGGAATGAACAACTAATGGATTCAGGCTTTAATGGCGGTCCACTTGAGTTCAGAAGGGCCGCAAGGGAACAATTGAGGCGCCCGCGTCCCCGACCTCACCCATCTGCTGATGCTACGAATTCTGCTTTTGATTTTGTCACGTACTCATTTGGGGACAAGTGTTCATTTTGTTTATGTGTTTTTATTGCAGAAACTGAATGGCTTTTCGAATTAATTGCTTGTTTGTGTGTGCAATGTGTTTTAAAGTTGCAATTCATGGAATTACTACAAATTCTGATTGCCTTGAGTCAAGAAATGTGCCGAGTAGAACAATTGTAATATTTTATTAAAATAATTATTGAAACGGATGACCACATTCACCACGTTGTTTGATGTGTTGTAAATTCTATTTGTTGTTACTATTAGAATCTGACTAAGTTATGTTTGTGTAACAACTTTAATAGAACTGCGTATTAAAAATTGCTTCACGCCGTCTACTAATAGCGCACAAACAATACAGGAAAGCTTAGATTTAATAGATCTATTGTCGTCGAACGAGATCGTGGCTGGTTTTATAGTAAAAAGTATCCCAAACAGCTCGTAACAAAAGCGTGGGAGTAACCTGTTCCGATTTCAACGCGTCTCCATTGATGTCTCTTTAACTATGTCAGATATATTGAAGCGCCAGCGCCATCATTATCGCTTCAAACACGCTGTTTAACGAGAATATTTTGATTAATAAGGGTTATAAATGCTGCCAATTCCGTAACTGGCAATGACAGTAGAGCGAGTGACCGGAAGATCAGTGACCAGCGAAACAGCGCAAGCGCCGCCAAATTCGGCTCGCAACGGTACTGCGCCGGCAAAATTAACGCCAATTTCCTCCACTGTAGCTAACCAGATAAACTATTCGACTGAACAAAACTGTACTTTGATGTACTATACAACGCTTTTAGTCCGGTATTGATAATCACCAACAAGTTAGGTACCAATTAATGGCAAATTATGTTGTCCGGTTCTGTTTGTAAACAAAATTTCACAGTTTCGTGTGACACATACAACAATTTGTATTTACAATGAATTAGCTTTGTATTACGGAGAACATAATGAATCATTCTCTTAATTAAATAAATACTTACGTCTCTCTCGAATTTGAGATTAGCGCAGTTTAATTAATTCATTATAACTGTAAAGAGCTTGTATTAGTCATTGAAATATAATATCTACAATAATATGTTTTGTATTGTAATTCGATATATCTCAAGCTCATGAATGGAACAACAGTTACGTACGTCATTGTTCATTTCATATTTGAATTAGACTCCATTTCAAAGAGCTGGTCATACTCAATATAAATACCGTCCCCTTGTTTTTTGTCCGACCGCAGAGCCCTTTATCGGTCGTAAAGTTCACCCTTGGGATCAGAATCCCGGAATTTAATTACTTACCAGCGTCCTCACGGTGTCTACAAGTCTACACATCCCCTGAGATTAATATTACCCTGCTCTTATTATTATGTACTTTAACTTGAAAGTACCTAACTAAATTGTACCATTGTAGTACTGATACTGAGGATAAAATGGCTTTGTAAAGTTTTCACGTTTCCTCAAAAGTAAATATTCCTGTGACATGGCTGACAATATCGGCCAAGTTGAGCTGGCATGTTCAGAAATAGAGACCCGTCTATTAGAGCTTATTGACATTGTTACACTAGAGAAACTCCTTGTTCTATCAACAAGGAATTCCTTTACTACGCGCCTTCAATACCACAGTCGGTGTAACAGGAATAGTTGGTATACCTGCTGTTTTAGTGCACAGTCCACACTCTGATGAACACAAATCATAACTAGTCGTTAATCGTAGCGCACGCGAGCTCTGTTCAGCCAGCTATCAAATAAGCGGTTATAAATTGTAATTATCTCATGGCCATAAAAAAATAAAATGATAAACGGCATAAAGTGCATCAAGTGCGCCTCAACTATTTAGTATGAGTGGTGGGTGAGTCTGGCGGAGCGGATATCCGCAAGAGGTGCCGCTGCCGCTCCGCAGCTCCTACTTAAGTAAGACGAAACGTTGTTTGGGTTTGATTCTAATTACAATAACATCTGTCTAAGATAGTAAACGGCATAATGTGAGTCTATAATTAAGATGTGGAAGGTATGAGTAATGCGTGTATTATTAGAACTGAAACTTAATAAGCAATTCACGTGTTTTTCACGATAATTTTATATGACAAAAACGTCGTAGCTTGATTTACCAAGTGCGTACATTATTCAACGTCTAGATGAATGGACGAAATATATTATTCTGAAGGATAGAAACTCGTGACATGGCCCTTGGTTTCGGCGTAGCCTAGTCGCGGGTAACGCATATTTTACTATGTATGTAGGTCACGACTAGACATAATTGTTGAAGTTATGCGACAGGGCTCCGGTGACCGGACGTCGTTGTTTGCCGACCTAAACCCACGCCGTGTGGGCCGTGGTCAATGTTTATGCCTCTATAATCCTCAACCGCTACCAGTTTTAGAACATATTTTTAAACTTTTAATTCATTCACATGCCTGTTAAGCTGGAAGTCCCTCTTAAGATGTAAGTGGGCATAAAGTCACATCTAATTATATCGAGCTTCTAATAAGCACAAGTGGTTACTTACTATACATATTTAGCGGTGCGTGATGGCTCAAGTTTATTAAGTCCAACTACAGTAATCACGACTATGAGTACCCATCAACCTACTTTGTCCACAACTCCGCAATGGAATCTTATTGGGCTTCGCCTTTTACAATTTGTCCTAATAAAATACTTTACACTTACCGTTTGGTAATTAAACTTTAATGAGCATTGAGAAAGGAAATCGATTTAAATTAAATAAACATTTTATAGGCATTTCAAAACATTAACATACCATTTAACGTGAAGAAAAGATGTAGCTGAAAAGCATAAAAATATATTATTTTAAAACCTAGTTTAAAGTATTTCATGTATGACAGATATAATTATTATTGTTACCCTTTTTAGGCAGATTTATTAAACAACACCCTGTATCGTTTTTTCAGGGGTTAGATGACTATGGGCGCCCCTGCGTGGGGTTCCCGCGGTGGTGGCGGCGACCGTCCCCGGCTGCTGCGAATGACGCCGCTGCGCCACAGCTTCGCTGCGCCCGCGTCGCCACCCGCGCCGCCCCCGCGCGCGCACGACTACGCCTCTGACGCCGACACCAACAAGAAAGGTAACTTCCTTATGTGTCATAACACCATATATGTCGTTACTGTCATTTACATAAGCCATTCGCTCGGTTTATTTAGAACGTTAACTGGAAGATGTTATATTGGACTTCCAACTACTTACATCCGCAAGAATAGAGCTGTAGCTGTGCTGTGCTGTGCTTTACTACTTAGAATTTTAATTATTCAGTCCAGTTTTTATATCGAATGTATTATTGACTTTTCAGAAGAAGGATGGAACGCTAACTTGTCTCAAAGATGGCGAAAACTTCGTCGTCGGTGTTCACGATTACGGCCTGGCTCCGGGAACCGAGAGCCAAGTCCTGTGCGCTGCTCACCTTCTCCACCAAGGCCGCCACCACATTGTTCCCCTGCACCACCTTCCAAATTATCATTCCGACATCGAGGGAAAGTTTACACTACAGCGTCACTTCGTGTCACAAGCGGTGCTCCAGATTTGCTTCGTGCTTTAGGAAAGCTTGGCGGTGGGCTTCGGCGGCGAGCGCTATCCGCACACGACGTCCTGGCACCGCCACCACAACAGCCGTCCACTTTCTACGTTCCTAGTCCTACAGCAACACGGCATCCACCGTCACCATCACCACCGCGCCATTCGGCGCAGTCAGTGCGCAGGCGGTGTAGTTCACCAAACGTTTACAGAGCAGCTAAAGAAGCTGCAGCACAAAAAGACCGCACACACCTCATAAGTCAAGAAGACGAAAGTCGAGATGTGGTTGACTATGCTTATGTGCCTGAAAGAAGGAAGAATATTTCAGAGGGAAGAAGTCGTCGACCCTACAGTGAAAATGTAGAATTAGATATCCCGTATAGAAATGGATACAATCGGCTTCCGTGTGAAGCTTCCCAGAGATTATGGGAGGAGCCGTATAGATTGCCACGGGTTCAATCACGACAGGAGCCGATGCAGCAGTTGAGGAATGGTGTGGCAGAGTTACGTGTGAGTGCGACTCCCAGATCTGCGCGGCCGCCTCCCGTGCCGCCTGCATCTACACAGACGGGAAAGCGGCCGCCAGCTCCTGAACCTCGAGATACACACACTTTTGAGGTATGAACTACATTATAGGTTGACATTCATTAGTATGAACCAAATTCTTAACATCCTTGTAATTTGTAATGTGTCTCATGTTATCAAGCTGGCCTTTAATAATATTGCAGGTGCGGTTTACAAAGTCAGCCGGCGGGAAAGGTCTCGGGTTCAGCATCGTGGGTGGGCGGGACTCACCGCGCGGAGACATGGGCATTTTTGTCAAAACCATCTTCAATAATGGCCAGGCAGCTGAATCTGCACTCAGAGAAGGTACGTTTTATATTTAAAACCATATTATTATTCACTTGACACAGATTTCAACGCTCGCTATTGTTTACCTTTCGTTATCAGACGTCTCATGACCCGATTTGTGATTTATGGGCGATTGCAAAGTCGATTGCAATCAATCAACCTAGAGTAAACCGAAAAGGTGCGTTAGCCTGAGTTACGTTGATAGTTTGTTTCTGTCTATGTTTTCTATAAGAAGCTTCTGAAGATGGAATCATCACTTAAATGTCACGTTCATTAGTAAACCCATCAAGTTCCCATTTAAAAACAAACATTGGTTCGTCAAAACAAGCCGTAACCTTTTATTAATGCCAACCATCCATCATTATTATACTTCATAGAAAGGTGCAGAAAATTCCTCGGCGACTGTTGCACGACAGCTGCATGTTGTATTACCTAACTGTTACTTACACCTGCTGTTTGTTCGCTATAATTGCTATTAATAACAATTTAAGGTTATGTTCAGTTGAGCAAACGGCCCTGCTAATTAGCACTGGCACGTGGCAATTAGATCGCCCTTGTAGAATGCGAAGGTACTAGGTACCTTCAAATAAAAAACACAAATCACGATGCAAGTGTTAAACGTTCGATTTCCTAGTTATTATGATCATTCTAAGAGGCTGTATTTTTTCTCATTTAATAGGCTATATTTCTAAATAATTCAACGAATATACTATAACAGGTATTTGCCGGAAACTTAGGTAGGCACTAGCTAAAACAGTCATTGACATTAAGTACAATTTTAATACTCGTGTCGTAAAGAAAGAGGACAAACGTGTTTTTAATGTGTCTCGAGTCTTCATTTACACTTAAAAACATCAAAAACACGTTTGTCTTCAAACAGAAAATACAGATAAAATGTTTATTTTATTTCCCGTTTCTTGAAAGGATATTTGGCTTTGGATGCTTTCATCTTTTGGTTTAAATATTAGCAGTTACATAGGTTGAACTGATATTTAAGTATAGGGTCATGGAAACCTACCCACAATTTTTAACTATGTTTTCATAAAATCTAAATCATTAATTTACTGAAAGGATTTTCAAAGCTAAAGTCCAATGACGGAGAATTAGTAGTATTAATATTTACAGTCATTTTGTTTTAAACAAACATGGACCAAATACAAGTTCTTGTGGAACCCCAACATACTTTTTATACGCCATTAAAAGTAATTGGCCGAATATTAATACGTCCTAATTAAATAGATTTCAAACTGACGAAGATCTGGCATAATTATCTTGATTCATTTGCATTTATGGAGTCCGCGCTCGGATAAGGACTGTGAAATTGGGGTAATGGCTTAGACATAATTAAAACGTTTTCTGCTCATAAAAAGGTGTAGGAATGGCCATTATCACCCTTATCAGGAAAGTTACTGCAGACTGGAATTTACTGAGTAACGAGATGTCAAACTCAAACTCATAGCATTTATTTCAATTAAACCAATTACAGGCACTTTTGAATTGTCAAGAGGTCGGTCAGTCAGAAAGATGAAGCTAGTTGCCCATTCCAAAGCGTAGGTACCTATGGAGAATAAGGGGCAAGAAACTCCATGGACACTCTTGGTTACAAAGTCTTGGTTACATCATTCATGTTAAAAATTATGCATGTGAGAACGATGCATAACGTTAAAAGCGTCCACAATTCAATTGCGTTTTTATTTCGCACATCACGGCGCTGCACTGGCGCGCGGCGGCGTGATGTGCGAGTACTAGGCGCACACACTACAGATAATGGATAATGACCCTCGTAATGCGGTGACACGTTTGTTATGATTTCAATTTAATAAACTATCGAAATAAAAAAATATTAAGCATTTTCAAAATTACTGCTTTTGAGCTGAAATTTTGTACAGAGATTCTAGACCAGATACACTCTTCAACCCGTTTATATTGATATACCCTTTCCGTAACACCCTGTAGATGACATATTATGTTATTCAGGACTTTTTTCAAAGGTGGGTTTTTAATTTTACTATGTATTCATCTCCAGGGGACGAGATCCTGTCAGTGAACGGTCGCTGCACGGCTGGACTGACCCACGGGGAGGCCATCCGTCTGTTCAAGGACGTGCGCGCCGGGCCCGTGCTGTTGAGGGTGACGCGCCGCCCGCCGCGCTGACTGCGCTGCGCCTGCTGCGACCTCGTGCACGACCAGCAGGCGCTTGCTTACACACCTGACATCTACTCTACCTTGTAGCTTTAGTGTACTACTATCATGTAGAGGTTTGACCGTGAAGATTGCATAAAGGTATGCATAACATATTCTAAAGGCATCCTCTATTAGTAGTTACGTACCTACTTGGTACACGATGTTTGTTTTACATTAACAATTGCCAGCTACTCCACCATATAGCTGATACCACTAATCATATAGAAGTTGAACTGTCTGTAATAAGTTATAAATCTTTCGAAGGTCTCCTCTCTTTGTAGCTACTTGGTGCACGCAGATTACAATAGCGTTTGGTTTAAATGTTCAAAGACACCGAATGCCTATCGGTAGACGGAGTGACAATGAAACTTTTATAACATGTCTCGTAAAGTGTAAAGGGACGTAATACACTAATAATAGCTACCTCGTATCTAAACGCATCGTTAAGAGCAAACATCTACTCCACCATACAACTGCCACCACTAATCATATGGAGGTTTAACCCCAAGGATTGTGTAAACGAATGCATGACGTGTTCTAAGGTCTCCTCTATTAGTTGCTATTTGATACACGATGATTGTAATCGGGATCAGTTAAGACCGTTTTACATTAACCATTTCCAGCTCGTGTTTAAAGGCGTCGCCAAATCTACTCCACAATGTGTCTCCTACCACTAATTGTATGAAGCCTTGACTGAAGAGTTGTAAATGTATTACGTCCTCGGAAGGTCTCCTCTATTAGTAGTTTCTTGGTACACGATGATTTAATATACATAGAGTCTGTAAGAATCTTAAGGAGTTGTAAATGTATTACATGCAACAAATTTTCCTCTTTTCGAAGCTACGACAAGACTATATTGTATGGTTCATTTTATGGAATCTCATACCAAGTTTAACCGCGCATTTGATGTAGCAGGTAGAAGCATATTAACGCTGGGCTCACAAATATCGAATCGCTGATGAAAGCACCACATGCATGATATGAATTTACTGTTGTATGTATCCGTGTAGCCAGGAGACTAACAAAGGAGCGCCAGAAATAGCTTAACGTGAGATGACGCGCCAATGTCTAGACAGTTCCCGATTTCCTTGCTGTAGGCAGCATCTCTCTAATTACGCATTACGTGGTCCGGACGGCGTATACATTATCTACCTACTTTCTCCTTTACTGAGCTCAGAATTTTAATACGATGGATAGTGTTAGTCAGACATGACTTTAGTAGAGCGTGTCTCTCGGCGGAAACAATTGAAAATCAGACAAACGAAGAAGCATCCAAAAATAAAGAGCATATAGGTGGAAAATACTGCTCCATTACATGAAATATCATATAACTATCACGAAATCCACGAGATATTGTTCATAAATAACCTATCTAATTATTTATAAACAATATCTCTATATATCTACCTAAGTAACAATATGATAGTTACTATACATTGCCATCATAAACCAATCTGCCAATACTGATAAATCCCAAACTGTCATAGTACTTTGTAAAGCGGGTCCAGTTTCTGGAAAAAAAGAAAAGGTCGTAAGATTTAAAAAAGAACTACTGGAATGTTAAAATAAGTATTCCGATTAAAGCCTCACTGACTTTTATTAAAGCTAACATCAATCTCTTGTTCGTACACCCAGGCGTGCTTTTATATGGTTATCGTATCTTCTCCAGTATGTATACTCAGTTTTCATAACAAACGAAAGGTATGAATAATATAAGTATGAATAGAAATCTAATAATGTGTGATTTAAATTAATATTGCTTAAACAAAAGTCATAAAATATATTTTGTAAAAATATTTTTGGATTGTAAGTATATTAAAAATATGTAGCTACCTATTTTGGCAACTTGTATTTCACGTTATATGACGAAAGATGTATTTAAAATTTGTATTACACTAATAGACTTTGTCAAAAAGTTATGTAACATTGCATTTATTAATTGCTGAAAGTGTACATCCAAGTATATTTAGAATAGCCTACTAAATATATATTTTTAAATGATAAGAATGTAGGTAACTCTGTAAATGGCTTAATCGTACAATTTATATGCAATTGGTGTAACCGGTCAAATATTTGGTTATAAGTTGCACATATATTGGTTATTATGTAGATTAAGACTAACCAAACTAACGAAGGCAAACGAAAAGTATTAGATACACACAGTTTGATACAATTTGATAAAAATTGTCTGTGATATTGATATTCAAAGCTGAGTGCAACATGTAGTGTTTTGTAATTATCGTAATTATAAGGCAACTAACTTATTTTTATATCCTAAAACGTATTTGACATCTACTTAGTATTTATTGTAAAGATATAGTAAATGTAATAATAATACATTTTATTTTATTAAGAACTTAAATATTTTATAAGTATAGAGGTAAACTACTAAGTCTACATAAGTGCTTTTATTCGACTTAAAGCATTGCATTAATTCAGATGTATGTATTTTGAGAGCTTGATCCCGAGATTTGAAAAAGGGACCATTCTTATGTCTTCAATGATAATTTGATTGATCAACGCACAAATATACGTCCTCTCTCTCGTGTAATATTATTGTTCTTTCTTTGTTTGCGTATTTTTTTACCTTCCCCTTTAATAACTCTTTGTAGTGTAGTTAATCTTTAACTTCACCTAAAATAAATATTTACATGAATCACTTTTAGTTTATCTGGATATCCACACTTGTACACTATAATATCTCCCGCGCCGAAGGCTGTTCTCCGCTGAGATTGAACGACATGGCCGAAATTCGATCTGGAGGACTTTATTGATGTATCTACGGTGTATCCGTCTTTGTTAATCTACAACTACTCGTACTCTTCAATATCAATACATACTAGAAAACAAAGTCGCTTTTTGTGTCTGTCTGTGATTGCGTTGTTTTTCTAATCTATTCAACGGATTTTGATGTGGTTTTCACTATCATTTAGGGATTTTATTCCGAAAAATTTGTGTGTATAATACGTTACTATTTAATATAAATATAGCACAGAAATTTCGCGTTTTTCATGTCGCCACATCAGTACATTGCACTCGAGCAAAGCAGGGGCGGGTCGCTAGTTTACTATATAGTATGTTATAAAATTATGTGATCAATACAACTAAGGATACAACAATGAAAGTAAAATTAAAATATTTATAAAACAAAAATTGACGACTATAATCCTAGCGCTAGCGCTATTTTTTTACAATATTGTATGACAGCATTTTAATATTTTTATAGCAATTATGTGTCTACCTATAATACAAAATAGAATTGTGTATAACTCAATAAATAATTACTGTAGCTTTACACTAAGATACCTAAGTATATTCGACCAATGAACCATGACAATGGTAGATACGGTGGCTATGGTGGCTATATTATCTGAGTATTTTTGCATTTTAATATAGCATTTTATTGTAGATACATACGCAACAATATACATATTTAAAACGGATACATTGTTTTATTTTTATTAGCTACTTAATGGATGGCTACGGCGTAGACCCTCGTAGACCTTTCGTAGACCGTCGTAGATCGGTTACCTGCTTAAAAAAATATAGGGATCTGCAATATTTGAGGTGTCGTAACATTCACTCTGGAACCCTTTCCTTCTAAAGTGGATTGAGCCTGTCTTGAGAACATATTGAAATCACTTGAGACTGTTACGGTATCTTATCATATTTTTATGGGTAACCCCTGAATGTACTGACGCTGTTCTAAGAAATTATGTTGAATGCGATCTTCGGCTTTGATGTTTAATCCGCGAGCTTTGCAATGTAGGTTTTTATTTAAATATTCACCTTCTTGACCCATAGTCCTATGAAACAACGATGAAGACTCGCAGCAAACATGATTACAACCACCGCAAAGTCTCCACTGCTAAACATAAGCAACCCACCGACTGCTGCATAGATCAACCATGAAAAATATTTCCATATTTCATTCATCATACTTACGGCTTTGTTTTCACAGTTTGTTTGTTTTTAAAATACTAGAGGTCGCTGTCGTCCTTTCTCTTTAAAGAATTTCCAAACCCTTGTTGACGATATTCGGATTCGTTCACGATTGGGTTAATAGATGTCGCCTGAATCTGTTATCCTGTTCTTCGGTCATCGATGTATCAAGATCTTCCATTCATCTTACTATTTCAAAGAAACTTAGTTGATTTTTAACTCAGATTACCCTAATAAAAGATTAGATCCATCAAAAGGGAGAACTCATCAAAACCGACAAAAATAACATTATTAAATTATAGATAATAGGTAAAAGTAATTTCTTTATTTTGTGTTGTATAAATTACATAGTTAAATAAAAATTATTTAAAATGTAATGTATAACAATAAATAAAGGCAAAAATAAATTAAAACTCTATAGAATAAGTATCTTCGTTAAACGAACTCAACTAATGAAAAGCAAGTGAATTTAATCAAAAATATAATAGGACGGTGCGGAAACTAAATTATTTTGTAGAAAGCAGCGGGGTCCAATTACACACGAATATTCTACTTGGGTACTTTGGTAGCTACACCTTGAAATGTAGCCGAACGCATCGTCGTCGGTCCAAATAAAGGGAATTCATTTGCATCGCAGACAGATATGTAAGGACGACATTCCGTAAAAGCGTGAATTCGTTAAACAAAGTGTATATACACATAATAGGTAGATAGGTACATGCATTTACGCTTCGGAATGAAGCGCTCGGTAGGTACTAGCAAACCTCATTACCTCTTGAATGTCGTCAACGCCATGACATTAATCGCCTGTGAACGCGAACGACGTGATTACACGACGAAATTTATTTCGGCTTAATTAACAATTGCAACCGTTCATATATGTAGAGGGTGCCAATGGCAGAACTAGTTATGCTCGTGACTCGGGCCCTGTTTCACAGTTAATGGGTAGAGGATAATGAAGAATATATGTATGTAGGTAGGTAATTAGAGGAGCTCGTGGCTAAATGATAACAGCCGCACGGTTCTACACTTGCCGCGGTTGTTTCGTAGATTGCTGACCATAGATTATATCGAGACCCCTCCGTGGCTCGGAAAGTACATTAAGCTGTTGGTCCCGGCTCTCATTCGTAGATCTTTGACAGTCGTTACGGGTAGTCAGAAGCCCAAAGGTTGAAAACCAGTATTTCCAAGGGTCATCGTATTACCAAGTAAATGGGCGGTGGAGGTCAGATAGGCAGTCACTCCAAGTAAAATACTGGAATTCAGCTGCATTTGATTAGACTGGAAGCCGACTCCAACATAGTTGGGAAAAGGCTAGATAGATGATGAGGTAATTACGAGGCAGCTGCAAGGCTGTGATAGATGGGTGACAAACTCTGCATCGACAGTTCTTGTCTCTGACATTATGCAGTCTCAAGTAGCTTACTCAGTCCTTAGAAATTCCTGAACCGACCTTTAGAATATCAAGTGTTCGGAGAGAATAACGTTAAGATGTTTTTTCTATAAAGCACTTTCAAGCGCTCCATGTATGGAGAATTTTTCACAAAGTGCAGTAACCAAAAGTATGTACTTATTTTCCATTGAATAAAGGCTTTACTCAGACATCATCACGAACACGTTCCAAAGCCAAATCCTCGACCAAGCTGTTCAGGTCTTTCGGGTCCTCTTCTTGGACCGAGCGGTTCGGGTGCTTCGGGTCCTCTTCTTGGACCGAGCGTTTCGGGTCAATAAAGAAAACAACAATATTTATTACGGTGATTATATAATATAATATAGTAACATAAAAGATTAATAGTAACTAAGATAACATATATCACCTAATAAGTAAATAAAGAATATTGTGTATATTCAAAAAGGGTATATAATCAAATGTTAATGATGAGAATAGTTACGTGTCGAATCCGCTCGTAAGTCAAAATACCTATTGTAGCTTTTGCCACCTCGTTGAGTTCTAAGATCCGTATTCTAGAACGATGCTCAAGCATGATTCTCGATTCTATACACTCAGATTTTCAGCTAATGTCTAGGAAATCTAATGTCGTGTTCAATCTAGATTCATGTTTCACCACTTTCCTAGAATACAGTCCTTCTAAGAGATACTAACAAAACAGTTTTCCTCAATGTTACTCGTAAGTACAAAAATAATATTCTATGTGTATCTACCTAATTAAATGACATGCTGGCTCTTATTACAAAGAATACAAAAGAGACTAAATACAGATTTTTGTAGGTACATCACTAAACTCTATTGCTAGTAGGATTAGAGGTCAGTAAGATACGTCAATTTAATTAGATTAGGTACGTCGAATTTCATAAAATTATGTTCATGTACTTTCAGTTTGTCTCAATATTAATGCAAAATTCCAAAACTTATTTGAAAGTAGTAAACGATGAGTGACAAGCGGCGACGGACTTAACATAACCCGCTAAGTAAAACAGTTATTAATAAATAACAAAATATTTACAAGTCCTTAACTAAATAGTTCGATGCATTATAACTAAGCAATGGTATGATAGGTACCGCTATTGGCAATAAGTATCATGGCAAGTAAAGGGTTGCATAAGAATACATTAAACAATCAGCTTTAAAAATGTTTATGAGAATGATTTTTTTGTTTAGGGCATTTGCTTGAGTAAAAATTAAAAGTTTACATTATTACATTTAGAAATACATAGCTGATTATGATTAGACACCATATGATGAAGCAAAATAGTTGATAATAGTCGTACATTCGAAATTATCTAATCTTAAGTTAACATCTGTAGGGGTTATTGCATGTCAAAAAGATAGATCTCCATCGAAAACGCACGCGTCCTTATTATTATGTTTACGTACCTAGGTACTTACTCTGAAAGCTCAGCTTTATTAACGAAGCTTCACAAGCTTAGATTATAATTATTATGTCAATTATGTACATCACCGTGTGCGCATAATGATTCATGAAACTAAAAATGGCACTAATGACATCAATTTTGATCTTCGTTTTTTCGCACATGTACTTTAAGTACAATGCCTAAAATTCAATGTTGTCTTCAACATTTCTGCAGTCCAGACTAGTTAATTAAACCGAATTAATAAATAAACGATTTTAACAAAAATGAGACACAGTCTTAATAAACCTATCTTTACGAGAATTCGTTACAGACAGATAACATAAATTACCTATTTACAATCTTATAGAAACAGTGACTAATGAATGAGGCAAATTGTAAATAAAAAAAGAAGGAATAACCAGTCCCGAAACCCTACACTTTCATCGCACTTTCCTAAATTGAATGGTGTCAGTTAGCACCGTTTCACTCTCTCCCTCAGACGCAAGCTCGCAGATAAATGAATCTGTAAATCGGAATGCTAACCGGGCTCTGAGGCACGTCACCAAACTCAATTATTCAAGGAGATCTTTATAACCAATTTGGTATCACTGTTGTAGGCGTAGGCTTTACTGTATTCAAACTTATTTTATAATATTTGTATTCCAATATCCATATTGCCTTTAGGGTTCCTAAGTACAAGGGTAACCGGGCCAGCAGGCAGAGCCTTGAGAGCCGCCCAGGCTTGTGTGCGTGTGAATCCTTCCATCGACTGACCGCCAGCTGATAGAAGTTCTGCACCGACTAGAACACGACCGCTTTGTGCTGCTGCTCCTCCTGTAATTCAATTTCAAAACTTAAGTAATTAAATTTCAACACTTTAGGTACTCATTTCAGTAATTCAATGAGATTTTCTTAATTATGTAAATAGCTTAACTAAGAAGTTTTACAAGCTGACCTGCGAAAAGTTTCTTAATGGTGAGCGGACGATCGCCCCGCGGCGAGTCGCGGCCTCCGTCCAAGCCGAAGCCGAGCCCGGCTCCACCGCCAGCCTTCTCCAGCAGCACCGATACAACAGCACCGGTAGTTTTACTCTCGTCTCCCAAATCTTTATTTTCCACCTCATTTCGGACCTTCGACTCCGCTGTGGAACAAATGACAAGTCAGTATACGTTTGTATATCCCAATAAACCAAATTACAGCTCATAAATTATTTTTTAAGCTCGTTACAAACCTTTGTCAGAGCCGCATCCTACACCGTTTGCATTTTGTCGATTTTCGATCTCTATTTCGATTATAACTTCTGAACGTTGCTCCTGAAAACCCAAATTAGTTTCATGTTTAATTAAATACATATTTCGTTAAGCATTACCTATAGGATCTCAGTGTTTGCATTTCAGCAGTGCAAACCAAAATTAAGTTTCTCTTATGAGAAATCTTCTTTGCTTGGCTTTGTAAAAAGATTTCGAAGATTTTTTTCAGTATTTTTTTGATGTTTACTTTCGGACTAACAAAAGTGTAAATAATGGCTGGCTTGTACACACCGAAGGAATATGTACGTGAATACCATCACGCTACACACAGTCGAATGTAGAAAATAACAATATTATAACGGTGCTTACCTTAAGGATAGTGACAGATTGTGCATGTGTTAACCCTGCCATAACGCAGCCGTTTATGCTTCTGACTTTGGCTCCCCTCTTCAGTCCTGCTTTGGCCGCCACACTATCTGCTAAAACTCTATGAACCTGAAATGAAAACGATCACAATACTTAGTAAAAGGTATAAAATAATAATCTGATTAACAGATTCACTGTTCATAAGCAAACTGTTTATAAGCAAACACAATGGTTAAACAATTGCCGTGAATCATAATTATGTGATCATGGGTTATGTAAAGGGAAATTATAAAATTAGAGGGATATTAGTATTGCCATAATGCTTGGTAAATCAAAACGTGTTTTTTTTTTGTTATTACATCAAAAGCTTAAGATTAGATTCAACTAATACACTTCAGTCTAACTTTAAGTTGAAGGCACATATGAAACAAACAAGGACTTTCGTAATTGTTTTAGTAAATCAATCAATTTATAAAATATACGCACCGTAACCTCTTTCGCTTCACAGTCGATCCCACCGGCCAAAATAACTCCTACGCCTGTACCAGCTCCTCGTCTTAGTCGAATGGTTTGAGTCGGTACTTTAACTTCCTCTGCAGAACTAATATCAGTTTTATCGCTCGTTGTGTTGATTTCGATTTTTTTACTAACTTCTAATGATTTTTCTTTTGCTTTCACGTTGTTGCAGTTTCCATCAATGCTATCAATAGCTTTGTGTTTTTCGATTACTTCAGGTTTGCTAGTCTTCTCTTGTTTGTTGGACAGGCCACTATCAAGTTTTTTTACAGCAAATTCATGTTTGTCTGTCAGACTTGGTGTTTTGTTATTGTTATAGTTATCAAGTCCGGCTTTTTTAATTTCCTTTATTATCTTTTCAGATATAACTTTAGGGCCATCTTCAACTTTAGGAGTTTCTAAATTAATATCACTTTGTTTGTTTTTATTAGCTGAACTGGAGTTTCGTTTCAGTCGTGTATTTTTGAAATCATTCTTCCTCTGCCAGACGTTAGCGTCGCTGTCACTATCAGAGTCAGTTTCGGCAATAACTTTGTTGCGTCGTCTGTTTTCGCCTTTATTCGACATAACACTCACTGATGGCGTGAGTGTAGAAAGGCGCTCAGACGTTTTGTGTACTGGACTCGGGGACCTGTCGCAAGACTCGTGTGAGAACTTAGCTTCCACAACAGGTGATTTAAGTTTAGCATCTCTGCCACTCCTGCATTTTGCTGATGCCAAAATGTTTCGTCTGTTGATCGTATCGATATTATACGATTTCGAAACTTTTCTCTTATCGGAGTCAGCGACAGAGCTTTCAAGTGAACTGCAACTCGCTTGTGATCCAGACGTAGCTGCCGAACCTGCCGACGAACTGAGTGATACGTTTGTATCAGAAGACACGGAACGACACACATTACGCTTCATGTAATCTTCTGGGTTCTTTTCTGCTGCATTTGCTTTATTTGATAACTCAGTCTTAAATACTGAATAAGTTGCATAGTGTGAAACTCGTGGTGATAGACGTGAGCTGTCAGATTCCATATTTTCTATATTATGCATTGGAGAAGAAGCTGAAGACCGGTAACTAGACTGCGTGGAACTCATTGCAGAATCGTTGTCGCTATCTACTACGTCGGTAGCAGTGCATATTTTTATATCCACGTTCTTATAGTCTCGGATGTAATTTAATATATTGTCTTTGTGGTCTCTTCTCGCTGAGTTTATATGATCTGATGATAAATTCTTGCTTGTTGTTAATGTTGCTGTGGGTACTCTGCCTGTTAACCCATTACTATCTACGGTAGACCTGAGAGACTTAGTTGTTTTGTAAGATATTTTGTTCATTGGATCTAATCTCTCATTGTAATTAGGTTCTGGAGTAGATTCTTTAGAAAGATTTGAAGGCGTGTACACTTGTAGCGATTTACGTTTAAAAGCTGGAGAATATTTTGGTAGATTATTGGGCAGTATGTCGGCTTTCCATTTTGTTTCATTTAAGTTGACAGGTTTAGAATTATTTGGCTTGTTAACTTTCGTATTTGCATTACTTTGATTGTTCTTCAAAAGGAACGATTTAGAAAGCGCATCTTGAACTTTAATTTCGGGAAGATCCACAATTGGAGTTTGTACTTCAGGTATAACTAAACATCTTAATTTGGACATTGATTTCTTCCTTTGTTCGATTAAATAGTCTAAATTCGATTTGTGTTTCGATATATTTTTATTGCCGTTGTCATCACTAACACTTCGCGCATGATACACCGTCTTAGCAAATGAAGGGTCTGTACTCGAAGGTAACGTGGTAGTACTTCCATAAAATAAGGGTTTAGCCTCTGCATATAGAGACGTGTTCTTTGCTGAGACGTACGTCGAAGCAGTTGAAGCACGTTCCATGCCGCCCAAAACTTCCGGTCTCTCCGTGTGCCTCTTGTACGAACGAGGTAGTTCATCAAGATTGTCTTGAGATTTCGTCAAACGTCTATCCAAAGAAGATACGTCGGTATAGCTGCTAGCATATGGGACCGTACTTTTTCTCACAGTTGAAGGGTTTCTAGCTGGCAATGTGCCACATTTATCCAACCGATCTGAAGATGTCGCCCGATCATTTGAAAACATGGCAATTTTGTCTTTAACACTAGCTTCACTACGGGCATCTTGTGTCCTAGATGTATAAGAGAAGCGTGGCCGCGCGCCGGGCCAGCCCGCCGGCATGCGCAAGGGGAGGCGAGACGTCGGCTCCGGGGTCTTCTCCACAGCCTCGCAAGGAGTTTCTACTCCATCTGGAGGTTGTCGTGGGCATGATGGTAGAGGTGTCTCGTCATTAGACAAACTCTTGTCTTCAGCGTCGCTTTTGTTCACACGATCTGAAAAATTAAGGATAATCACATCACATACCTATTTATCAATAACAAATCTTACCGGAAAATATAGCTCTAAAATACTTAATCAAGTAAACCGTTTTACATAACATAGCTCCCTGTAGCCACTTCATTTTCCCTGCGCCATTATCAGCACGCGAACTCGTCTGAACGGTGTCTATAAGAACAGCTGATCCGATCGTGTTATGATAACAACAACCTTTTGAAATAAACTAAGGCCGGTACACATTATTACAACATTATCAATTAATATATTCGCTAACGACATCGGTATGCGCGTGCAACATTTAAATGAAATATACCTAAGTGTGTAGTCAGCATCTTATACATAAGTGAACAAACTAAATATTTGTATCCAGGTCAACTCTCGCCGCTGGTGTTATCGTAAACACCTCAACTTATAGCAACCGCATGGTTATAACACTAAAATTTAAATGCATTTATTTGATTTCACAAGCAAGGGAAATATTTCAAGTGATGTGATAAACTGTCAGCTATCGTTGAAGGAAGTTATTCAAATAAGTTGGCACTATGAATCACTGGCTGTGTCCTATTACAGTTGACCAACACTGTAATTAGCTAAGATGATGCGTCACAGTACGTACTTCATCACAAGTGATACTTAGTCAGATCCTTGTGGTAATATGCAAATGATTTCAAGATATGGTAAACAAAGAAAATGTATTACCGTACTAATTTGTATTCCCATGGTATTCCCCCTGAATTATTTCTTACAGACTTTTACTGTACATTTATAAAATATGCACGACGACATTGTCAAATCACAATAAGATGTCTTACAGTAAAAGTACCTTCTTTCTCCTCTTCGATCCGGTGTAAACAACGAGAATGTCTGATTTGAACAACGCTATATGTTGTTGAGTCTAACACTATCACCTTTTGCGTATACATCGCATTAAGACTAGCAAGTTGATACTGATTCTAATTAGTGCATTTATTTTCGAACATTCTTGAACTTATCTAGTAGATCACTGTGACATTTATACGAATTTAATTATTATTGAATAGTGAAACAGATAATATTCAAAATGGGTTAACTTAAAGATATTTGTGATACAACTGACGTTTTTCACCTCGATATTCGTAGTAAAAATAATGTAAGTAGGTACACCAATTTTGCCACGCTTCCACATATTTACACAACTGTTACTGAAATTCAGTCTTAGAATGGACAACCTCGAGCAGATACTAACAATATTATTAATTTCATATCGTCATTAAATTGAAACAAAGACATTCGAATTCATTTATTCAGTTGCGTAAACTTATGAATTACATCGATGGTCACGACTGAAAACAAATAGTAGATACAGACATGAAGTATTGCTGATATATTCTTTGTGTAAAAATTGTGCTCATGAAGCATTTGAAATTTTGGACGTATAATAAAGTTACATCAGTACTTATAAGCATGGATATATGTCCTACCTAAATAGTTTTAATATTAAACAGAAACAGCCTGGCGGCAATATTTTTCAGTTTGTTCAGTTGGTTACGATGTCCTTTTGTACGGATATATTAAAAAACACACATTCCAACATACCATCTTATCAACGTTGTTATCAAGAAACACATAATTGCTAGGAATATCAGTACCAACGTAATACCTATTCATTCATAAATAACGATTAAAATATTATGAATATTATCTATTTTCCAGTATTATAGTTTTATATAATTTCTCAAAGTTTCCCGTGCAAGTTTTCATAAACTTAAGATATAAATGCAACTTGAAGGAACTTTTGTAGGGTAGTCAGAGAAAAATCTCTCGAGCTGTGTATTTTCTTCAATCGGCCAGTTTACTGCCCACCTATACAGAACAATAAAAAAAGCGATACTAAAATAAAAACAAAAAAAAAGTGTTTTATTTTATTTTAACAATGATTCATCCATTCCCTACGGATAGAAACATGAGCCTTTTTGGTTTCTGAATTATATAATTCTATGACTGATTTATTACCATTTATTTCTAACCAAGAAACCATAGAATTCCCCAAGGTATTCCATCATAATCTTTCTCTTTCTTCTTCCTCAGCCAATCCCTCAAAAATAATTACAGATACGTAACATGTATTTTCTTAAGCATATAAAGTCGCGTCCATATACCAAAACTATTTGTAATTGAACCAGAAAAGCTTGCCTCTGGATTAAAACACGTTGTCGAATAAAGGCTATGTATGTGTCCTAGGAAGCGGCCTGAAGAAGGTGACCGCTAGGTCAACTCTACATACACACATACATACACAGGCTGCGGCTTAGCTCGGCGCGCCAGATATAAAACATAACCTGATGCTGTATATGTGACGATAATTTATAAATGCTTTAATTAATTATTGTTAAGTCCGTTAAGTCTATACAACAAGCTTTGTGAACAAATAAATCCTTCATACGAACCATGAAGCGACACCGATCGCCTCGGCAGTTTCCTCGTGTCCAACATTGTGAACAAAACAAAATATCACTTCCAAGGTGATCGTCATTTGAACCAATTCATAACACTACACTTTCATTCGTCAAACCAGTTTTTGAATCCTGTTTGTACTGAAAACTTACTTTCATTGTGCACTTCGGAAAATTAATCAGAAAAAAAAAAACTTCAAAACTTCCGATACCGAAAACCCCTATCCACTTATTTGGCAACGGAATAATGTTACGGATCTCAAAAGCCCGAAGAAAGAGGATCGAGTTAAGAATGCGGAACGTGTCCATTAACGACCGAAATAACAGTTATTTTACATAGGGCGGTGCGTGCAGTGGCGTGCGCCCACGGCGGTGTGCGAGCGCGAGCGGCGAGCGCGGAGCCGCCGCGACATGGCGCGATGCACTGACTCGCGGTGGACTTGCAGAAATTTGCAGCGTCGCCGCCCTTGACGGGGGCGTTGCTCCGAGCCAGGGACGGACACCGAGCTGCGCACGCGACGCTCCCCCGCGGCCCACCGCACACCCGTCACCCGACAGGCCGACACACGGGCCCATCATCACCGACCGAAACTACCATTTATTATCAGCTGCCCTGGCCGCAGGCCTGACTAACACTGTGACCCAAAGACACGCGATTATTAACACGATCACATCATACAACATTGGCTTACTGAAACCTCAGGAACTCCCTGAAGGAACGCTAATTCTAGTGTTCTAACGTTGATCTCGATAAGCAATAAGCATCGATCGGTATCGTGTGCTATTTTTAGCCAGTAGGCGCTGGAGGGCGGCGACCGTGAGCTCTCGCGTACAGCAGACGGCGCCCGCGCACCACAGATGTCAGGGTCGAGGCGCCCCAACTCTAACTTGATCTTTTATTTCCGTCCACATGTAGGTAAGCCTCTCTAATATCGTTCCTAACTCTAATTTATTTTCCAATTTTTATAAATGTAGCCCTTTTAATGTTTAACTGGTCCATAATAGCCGCTTTCTTTTGCTTTCTTTTTCATATTTGCGGTGAAAGAACGAGTGCCATCGTGGAATGCGCCTTGTAGGTATATAGGAGTGACGTCGCTGTGGCCACGGGAGGCTGGAATGCTGCCTGTGCCCTCCGCCGCCGCCGCCCCTCGCAATCCGGACGCGGCCTTTAAACCGCTCCGACGTGTTTGCAGAGTTGTTTGCACATTTTTTTACATTCCCGTCCTTTTATTAAGCCCTCCTGTAATACCTACCTCAATATAGAAATAGATATCTGTAGAGTCGTTGCTGGAGTTGGGATTTTTTATATCTTTCATTTATAAATATTTTATAAGAAATTCTTTCAAAGTAAGCCAATTTTAACTTTAGAGAGGTACCGGAGCTTTATGTAAGAACTTTGCGGTAGGTATAAGGAACGATGACACAACGAACCGAATGCGGTGTTGTTGTGGAGCTTTACAGGGAACTGGGTTTCTTGTTCTTTGAATATAATCGACGGATCCAACAGCGAAACTATGAAATGGATAAGTGAAAGAAAGTGCAATCGATTTCACTTTCAAAACTAAATTAACTTTCTCTAGTGACATGTCTTACGTAATCTGAACAAAACAAGTCAGCAATAACCGCAACATTTATATCTGTAAAGGTCGTCGGGCACTTATTAACTAGACTTATTAAAGTTAGATTTATGTGTCGCGTCAAACAGTCCTTCTAGCGACAATGGATTGTCACCCAACGCTTACGTTAGCTACGCTTACATGGCACATAGTGTACATTCATGTGATGAATAAGGTTAATTAAGCAAAATATCTGAGCTGCAGACGTTTTTACAATGAAGAATAAGCTGAAACAAGTTTTTCGCGCGTAGATGAAACTTAAAAGCTGCCGATTAAGGTACGATAGTTTTTGCGCCGAAACTTTCTTACAGTGAATGGCAAGCGAATACATTCAGACATCGCTAACAACGTACCTATAGCACAGTGAATAAAATACTTTTATGTCGGTATGTGGCTGGTTGGTTACCTTTCTGTATAGCAAGTCAAACAGGCCAAAGCATGCCCTGGGACCCGTCAAATATATACAAATCCTGTCTTGTAAATACAGACCTTATGCCCCTCACTTTTAAACGTAAATCACTTTGATTTTAAATTATTTTTTGTTTGCTCCTCAGAGGAAATGCCGAGACTTCCAATTTAAATGGCAACCGGATAAATTAATGCGCCACAAAATATTTGAGGCTAAATTACTGTAATTTTGTTTTTTTTACATCCCCAGAAAGTATTTGGTCGAACATAGTCTAAAATCCTAGTAAGTGTACGCCCGAACAAATGCGGATCCCTTCCCCTATCCCGGCCATAAAGGAGATGGTATCTGACCACAAATTGACGATCACACTTTCAATCATAAAATGATGTTGGTGGGACGATATGCAAAGCGGTGGCTAAACAATGAAAGCCGACGGGCAGGTCGTGGTCGTCACTTAATGATCGTGCGCGGGATTCCAGCCCACCTTACTTTCCTCGCGGGAATTTATTTGAAAGTACTTTTATGTAGTGGTCAGGCTTGAAAAAATACAATTGTTCTTTGCTTCATCGAAAGTCGTGGTCATGCAGTTAAAATGTTTTCGAACATATTTCATGTACAGGTATGTGTTTCCAAGTTATGCGCACGCAACCGACACCTAAGGCTAAGAAACTTCGTACAGACGAGAGGTATTCATGGGTGAACCAATAATTAAAAACATGGTGTAGGTAATCAATATTTAAACGTATTGCAAAATCATCATTTGTAGAACTATAATGCAGAAGCTAAGTTGGCGCAATTAAAGTCAATAGGTATTTTACTAGTGGAAACGCTAGAGCGGTGACGTTAATGCCAGTGACAGTGAGGTCGCAAGGTTCGATTCCTAGGTCGAGCAATCTATTGTGGGATTCTAATTTAGCAATTCTCAGTGGATTCATATAAATGATGCACACGCCCCTTTATTTTCCCAATACATGAATGATTATTTTGTTATCATAATTCTTATGTGCGCCGAAGTGTGTTTCATAGCGAAGTCAACGGAACAAACGTGATATTAAGAATAACAGCTATCTATTTGATCTATAACTCAAACCTTTCTTAAATTGTAATAGTTTTGTGTTGTATGGCAGAATTTAACTAAAGTAATATCTCCATTGTGAAATGATGAACTCTGATATTCAAATAACTCGGCCATGGTTGGCCTTTGAAAAAATTATGTTTGCACATGTTTCCTGGTATAGTTTATGTAATATCGTGAAGATGAATGCAAAAACTAGTATCGCATAAGTGGAACACTTGAAAGGTTTGACTTTGTTGATATTCTATCTTGTGGCGCGCCAGCAATGCAGTCCAAGCCTTGCACCGAAACTGCATTACGCCATGTGCTGCGCCGGAGCAGGTGCGACAGCGGCCGCGCCTGCGCAAGGTGCACTTTCACGCCCCGGACAAGGATTATCATATAACTATACTCAATACTTTGATAATTTTTTACCCATTAAGGATACGATAAATAACAAGTTTCTCTATGAGTTCAACAACACTAGTGTGAGAAATTTACATAGATATATTTTAGACGATTACATTTTTTCTAATATCGTTTAATTTAATAGAACGGGTTTCAGCACCACCGTGGGTAGTTATAAAATGGTAATATGTGACCATGTTAACCTCTACATTATCTCTAAATATTATCATTAACAGTAATTGTACGCTGTTTACAAAATAAAGTTATTAAATTCATCGAAATAGTCTATTAGCATATTCCTTAATTATTTAAACACAAGCAAAAAATAATGAAACTTACAACTTGATTATTAACTGTTACCACGACAACCCATCAACAACTTGAGAGGATTGCATGTCTACAAACAAGTTCGTTGAAATCACTTCAATTACAACTTCATTACTTATAATTTTCCGATTAATTGAGCAGCAACTCTGCGCACGGGCAGCCTCCCTCAAACCGCGACTATTTGATATGCGCCCGAGTGGCTCAAGCTAACGCGTGCTGCATTTACTTCTTTATCACGCAACTCTATCGGAATTCCTAATGCTAGTTTATTCTTGTAACATTTTTGCTGTCGATTAATCTTATTATGTAACACGGATTCTGAAAAATATACGGTAACTATTCAGGTCCATTACTTTTCATGATTAAGAACCATAACTTGCATTTCTCATTAATATCATAGACGAGAATAAGTAATATTAATTTAAGTAAGTGAATAGGCAACTGCTCTTTTACTTTAGAATTTGGGTCGGTGGTTTTACAGAAAACAATGCTTTTCACCGCTGTAAACGGCACTCTCATGTAAAAGATGCAGTCAGTCAAGAATTTATAATGCTGTATTACTTATCCTTATCCGGTTTTCTTTATAAGAATTGAAATAAATGAAGAAAGTGCGATGGAAAACATGAATATGATCTGCTTCAACTCACACTATTTTCATGTAGCTATGTTGGAGATGAAGAGCCATGCAAAACTGCGACCGGTATCGTCATAACACCATTAGCATTTATTAAAGCAACAGAACTCAGTGAAACTGAACGTGACTTTTGTGACCCACTGGTCGAAAAGTTGCATAAGCTGTGTGAGAGGTTGCTGATAGCCCATCACCTAATTGACTCACACGAGTCTTGCATCAACTGGTCTCGGTGTTTGTGCATGCATCCGGATTTAGTCACTGACCAATATATGTGGGAATACCGACCTAAAGGCGAAATAATCGCCTAACTTGAGGCACAGAATTCCTCAGGCTGGTGTAGGTTTCACCATCGTGCATCAAGGTGGAATGATTATTCCTACCTGCCCTATAGTCGTGGGTATAAACTTTTTATTTTATGAGACTCAGGGAGCATTACAGTGAGCTACGGTTTGCGATAAACTTGACAGACAAGTCAGAATAGAAAATTACTCACCTTCCCAAAAACTCCTCTCAAACGATGATTTTCGCTCTTTCTTTTTGATGACTTCAGCTGGTTTTCTGCAATTAAAAAAAAAAACATAGTGAGCATCGAAACTAGAATACGAATGCAACATTGATGAAGAGACGCTCTACTGCGGATTACACGATAAATTGTACTATTTCTCATAAAATATTAGATGATAGTGATAGTCAATCGCATTAAAATCAGGGTAAGTTACAGTCACGCTACGAAAAGTAGCCGGTATGCGCACAATAATGAATAATAAAATGTTTTGCAACGAAATACGTGTGAGTGCACAGTTTATTTACAAAGTGGGCAAGTAATCGAATGAACGTCGGTTGTGCACGCTTTGAGCCCACTGCCTACACAGCGGGTAGTGATTTATCGCGATTCAGTGTAAGTGACCAATTTCTGTAATAGTAACAATTAGCGGCGGCGGGTGGCGCCCGCTCCCGCCTTCTGCCCGACACACCGCCCCGCCATTACAGCCGCTCAACCGCTCAACCGACACTGTTTTAAACCTTTTATTAGTGGATAGGGGATACTTTACACCACATTTACTAGATAAATTTAATTTTCCAGCATAAATATTAACAGTGGAAAATCTTAAATCGTTATGACTTACTGAGCTTTGGAGCTTTTTACCTATCTAAACGAAATAAGGTTATTTTAAGATCAATTCGACTACTATTTATTAGTGATGAAAGAACACTATATAGGTTTATAAAGTGTTCTCTTACCACCTTTAGTTCAGTTGCTTCATTAAGAAAGTGCAATTGATGGTTTTTAAATAATTTTCGGAATGTGCCACAATCACAATATACCGGATGCAGTTTGATTATCGTAGATTATGAAAAGGTAAAGTAACTCACGACGCAGGCAGCAATATTTTTCTCACAGAATACTATGACACTAGATCGCTAGTTTGATGCTACGAGATGCTGCGTTGCGAAACGATGAATAATGTTCGCGCCTCAATCAACTTTAATTAATCCGAACTAAATCAATTTCAATCGAATGCAATCATATAATTTACAGCTCAGAATATTTCAACATTATTGGAATTCATTCTACAACATTTGACAACGAATAACATCGAAAACAGGTCATCGGCTGCCTTTATCGAAATGTCAGGGTCCGCGGCGGCGACGAATGGAACAGAATGCCAACAGATTGGCGATGTTGAATCATGAAGGCGACCGATATCATAGGACAGGAATTTCTTCAATGAAAATAAATTTTAAATATTTAGCTACAAGCCATTCAGATTTCTTAAATGTTTACTGTCACGTGAAGGCTTCGCAGTGCATATACCGTTTTCCAATTAGGTAAGCTATTTGCGACTATAAGTAGGTACACGAGGTCATTCTCAATAAATATTTATTATATTCCAGCGATCGCATATAAGACAAAATAAAAAAGATTTATTGAATGTTGTAGAGAATCTTTATCCAATACATAGCCTACCTCGCTCCGCATTCCTCCATGAGCATTAAAGTTCTTTTTACGATCAAACGATAACCTACACAGGAGAAATACAGAGCGATCGCGAAAGGCAAAATGGAATCAAGCCTAACCTAACGTAGGCTAGGCTAACCACGTCGTGACTCCCCCCGCGCTCCCCCCGCGCGCCCCTGTCGCCCGGCGAGGCGGCGCAAGCGCAACTGGCGTTCTCGTTCACCGGAAAGCCTTCACGATATTATTCAGTTACAAACATCGAACTACTTGATCACCTAAACCTTCTTTAGTTAAACCGGTATCAGTTTATAACAGCTTTTATCATATGCTCTCATATGTTCAGCTTATATGGCATTAAGTGTTAAGGTCATGTCAAGAATGCATCTATACGGCATTGACTTTTCAAGACCAAATTAATTGCTTTTAATTGATTTAGTACCGATTTTAAATGGTTCCACAAAACTGTATGAATATTTATTGCGGTTGTTATCTAAATCCTAGAATGATTCTAGATTACCTAATCTTAGCAGCACACTAAATTGGTATAATCAATTAGGCATAACGAATTCTAAAATTAGAACCTACATTAGGTATGCTATAACTACTTTTTTACAAGTACCTAGATAGCGTGCAACGAAAGCAAAATTTCTATTTCTAAAACATTTTTTTATCCTTTTTTAAACCAACTTCAACTATGACGAGATTCTCAATACATCTTGTAGTTATTATGTGCAACACTGCTTTTTTTCTTGTCTCCAAAAAAGATTTGCATGCAATTTGGTAATTTGAAATGCAATTAAAATTTAATTAAGTAGCTTTTTATGTCACGTAAACGTCACCCGGACATTCGGAGACCGTGTTATAAGTTGCACCTAAGTATAGAGTGCTCGGATTTGAGTTTTTGATAAAATAATATTTGTTAAGGTCATGTCGTCGCGTACTTATCAACAAAGGTCTTGCAGAAACTTCAGAAACTAGGTAATAAGAAAGAATTGGTATTTTTATCTCAGAAACCAACATTTATGCCTGTCGATATGTCGGTATTTAGGTTCCTAGAATTCTGACTTTCTGCGATCAAACTATAATGTGATTTATCGAAAATCAGTTGTACCATTATTTATACGTGCTATTAGTACCTATATTTTTTTAATGTTTGTCAATCATCTGTCAATGATACCTGCATCTATTTATTTAGAAGGTTAAGTTGCATTCACAATTCTGAATTCTACTTAGTCGTTCTGACAACTCAGAACGACTAAGTAGCTGCCTTAGCTGTTTGTAAACTAAGTATCATAATAAATATCAATTCTCGACGGTAAACACCATTAGTCTACGAAATTCCTGAACAACTAAAAGCTGGTAGACGGGTATTCCTGAACGACTAAAGCCACTACTCGTTCAATACCAAAACAAACAACCACTTTAAAACGAATTGTACAACTCTATGTTTGTTTAACATTTTTATGTGTTCACTGCGTAAGTAAAGTTTTTACGTACACTTATGATAAGTGAATAGGTAGGTAATCAAAGTTGTTCAGATGCTTGTAAAACAAGCACAGTGTATGAAACGGTTAAGACATGCACCGCAGTTTAGGTATATAAAAGGTTTAATAAAATATAGCAGTTCGTTAAGCAGGGTGGGCCGAGATCAGCCGACGCCGGTGGTGTCGACGGTGCGGGTACCGTTAGCAGGCGCCCGAGCTACACTTCGCAGAATCACTGCATCAGCCTTCACTTCATTATCCGCAGATACATTACTAAGGGTTACCGTAGCTGTATTTGATGGATCAGCCACGATGAAATAAAGTCACCTACATCCCGAGCCCGTTTTGAAGCATATTTGCAATGAAAAGATTGATGAAACTTCGTTATCTAACAGTCCTACCAGCTTCTAAACTGGTTATATTTTCTATATTTTCTACGGTGAATAACCCGTAACACTCAATAAATCTAAAATCTAAGTGTTGGATTGAGTGACATTATTACAAAAAAGCGTTTTTTGAACTTGAGATTCGGAACACCAACCTGAATGCTATTTTGGTTTGACGAATTGAATCCCACCAAAAAATAAGAAGAAATGCGTGTCCAATCTCAAGGACGCATCGCGTTTTATTCATAATGGCATCCGTATCTATTCGCAGATTTGCATGTAATGCTACCGCAAAAAACTTAGCTTAAAAAAGTCTTGCTATTTTACTAACACTATTTTTTAACAGTACAAGTATATAATCAACTAATAGTAGAATTCGTTTTAACACTGAAAGGCGTTCTGAGAAATCAGTTCTATGTACTTCTAATATTATCTAAATTCAAGATAAACATTGCAAAAATTCATCATTACATAACCAATCTTGCCTTTTCTTTCATTTTGAACCCTGAATGAATTTCATAATATAAAATATTCAAATGTTTAAATGAACGCTAATTCACGTTATAGATATTTGTATTTGCAAGGCACTGAAGGCACAAGCACAAGACAAAAGTTTGACTTGGATGGGGAAATTCTAAAAGGTTCGGTACTTCGCCCTCCTTTGTCTCCAAACACTTAGCAACTGTTAGCTGAAGACACTATTGTTTGTACATGTAAATGACTAAATAGCCCCCTTATAAACGGGGCAGCGAACAAGTCGATAAATGGAAAGTGGGAGAAGCGTGCGAACAGGGTCGAACGTGCTATTGTCACCGCAACGTCACTTTGCGATGTATCCTACTCATGAACATAGTATACATACAGTGGCACACACATTATAGGTGAGTGTATATGAACAAGATCAAGGCGCCTCGTTCACCGCTTCCGCCTCTCCAGTTTGGAATTCCATACATTCGCCGCGTCGATACGGGTTAAATTAAATGACAAAGTTAGAATGCGGCGTCGTGCGCCGCGCCGGGCCGCGTTATTGCAAATATTTCATTTATTAAAACCTACTTTGGGGAAAATAAGTTTTCTCTATTAAAATGATTTTGTTTATTATAGTTTTACACATTGTTTATAGTGTTGAGATTGCTTTGGATTGATGTCAGGCATTAACACACTAATTGATAACTAATGACTTGTGGTTCTTTGGAGATAGGTAAGTACATAAAATTCAGATTTATTTCTTTTATACAAATTACCAATCATGTTTTCTGATTTTGCAAAAGTAGGTAAGATTCGATTAGGAACAGACACACATAGCGCACCGATCAGCAAACCTACATTAGGTTTAGATAAAGCTTTACAATTGAGACGTTGATATATGATTAGAGATTATACATACATGTATATTATCAACCAGACCCCGACCAATACAATAATCAGGCGGTTTATCATACTCAACTGAACTTGAAAGATATCTATAATTTGCAAATCATACTTAGCATTGTCTTAACATACTCTTACGTGGGCGTAAAAATGCAAAGCGGACAAAAACTGAGTGTCGATAACATCGCCGTGATCGATGCCTATGATTACCATCACACATGAGAGAAAGTATGGACAGATACAAACATAAATTTAATAACAGTATTAGATGTATTGGATTGCAGAGATGGCGTCTGAGAGTTGCAGGGCCAATCAGTGCGGCGGCGACGGAGACGCGGTACCGTTAGCGCGCCGGCCGCATGGTACCCACATCAGACCATTCAGCCTACTTAATAACAGATAATGGACCAGTCATGTGAGATAATGTTCCAATGACAAGATTTATAAATGCAACCGAACACGAATCGATACGAGCAAAAAGAAAATCGTGTAAGTAGAACGCATTTTGCGTTACGATAAATCTCAATGAGCACTAACTGCGCTATTTGGAATTCAATGACAACAAAACCTAGTTGAAGTCGACGGCCAACATTTGTGACCAATAAGTGTTACACGTACAGACGCTTACAGAATACGATTGTAAAACTGAGAAGATGGTCCGTTAGAGAGTAAATGACTGAATGACCTCGAACGTCGTCTCGTCGCGAGCCTAGCTGCGGTGACTTGCACATCGATGTAAAACAAAGTTGCTCTAATAATAGATTATATGCAGTGACCACGCCCAGTCGCATTCTGGGACAAGTCAATATTGTGTACTACTGCGATCATTTACATTACACCTATCCATTATGAAGAGCGGTCGAAAGCTCTGTAAGTTCTCATTATTATGGTATTCGTTATTGAGCATGTTTTCTCTTTCAAGCTAGTAGGTATGTGGGTCATATCGTGATCGTTATTGCTTTGATTATCTATAAAAGAACATTGCCTTTACAAATATGTAGGTTTGGGACCAATTCTGTCAGAGATGTTTATTGCTTAATAGTTTAAAATTCGGTTCCAATTATTTATTGACATCGATAAAAGTTTACTAAATTACATTCTCTTCAGCGCGGATTTGTTTTATTAGCGAAATCTTTGACGAATTCACACAGTACGACCGAGGGAATAATGTATGAATGTGTGAAACGTAATAAACTTGCACAGTACCTACAGAAAAAACAATTTAAATATCTCCTTTCTCGTGCAGTATCTTCCTTTTGGTATTACGTATTAACGACATCTTACACGGTTTGAAATGGTTCTCAAATTATATGTACTGTGAAATTTTCATTATTCGTCGCTAACGAATTTATTTAATAAGCTTTTAAACTTCTTCTATTTAAAATTACAGTCTTTTACTTACCAACTTAACTTCAGAAATTGCAGTTCTAAAAACTATTTTTTATGTACCTACAAATACTAAACCTAAATACCATAGTCCATAATCAAGTAAGTGTTTAAAATAATATGAAGAAAGTACCATAATTAGAAACGTTTTATTACTCATCAGGAATGATTAGACATCAGTAACAAATATATAAATACCCACACTTCAACAGTTTTCAGAACTTTAGAATGTACTCTAATAACAGTTATTTGTACTAAGTTCCAATAACTATAAACTAGTAAAGTTCAGTTGTTATGAAGTAAGTTTGAGGGAGAAGTTACATCGCACGTAGCGTTTGTATGTACCGGGTTACATGGAGCTGGCACGTCTGTACGGCGCAGGGCAGGCGGCAGGCGCAATGCGGTAATTATTGCAGCCGTATTCCAACTAACTATCTTTAGCCATTAAACAATCCATCAAAGAAGACGTTGACTTGGCCTAGCTTTCAAAGAAAATACCGGAAGAAAATGTTTTCTTTGTTAAAACCGGAACATAAAGCACAGCTCGCCACTTGATAACGGATTGATTGCTCATTCAATCAACTAATACGCAGTTTGCAGAGTTAATGAGCCTTAGTGAACGGCATATCGTTAGTGCATTTGCGAAAGCAATCAGCCCCGATTTGCATGTATTCTTTTAAATTTCGCCACGACCCCAATTTGAGTCCATAAGCCCAACCTGACCCATATAACTTGACCGACATTTTAACTCCCGAAAATTTAAAAAAAAATCTGTTTGAATTTTGCCGACAAAGTCGAACGTAAATTCTTTACTTGATTATGATATTCGGCACACAACAGAATAATTAATTTTCTTTAGCAGGAACAAGTTAGAAGTTAAATTAGTTAAGTAACAAAATAATTAGGTACGTAATATTAATGGAAAACTAAAGCAGGCTTAAACATTTAGAAAAATGACAACCAAATAAATATTTCTAAACGGGGCAGCTTAAATAGGGATCTGTAATTCTGTATACCTCATGTAGGTAATCACTTTAAGAGCCACTTTAAAATCTCCTACATTTCTGCCTATCTTTCATCCGTTGGTACAGCCTAGGACGCAGCCTATCCGGTGATAGATAAAATCGTGAATAATGCATATAAATAGGGTGAGGTAGCGCAACCAATCAAATTCTATGAATATGTAGAGTGGCCGTTTATGGTGTTTGAATTTATTTAGCTCTGGGCCGCTGCAGAGACTTAAGGACGTAAGTGTTCCCTGGCTAGTTCCGCATAGAAAGCGTGAAGGTACTATAATATATGTTTACTATCCACTATTGAACACTTTTATGGCTCAAGTAACAAAATGCCATTAAATTCCGTCGAGAGGTTTTTGGGTCGCACTTGTAGTAGACGCATAGACAAACGAGACGAAAGAATATGATCGATGGTTTAAATCCACGTCAGCGTTTACGTGTTGACTAATTTACATAAAAATGTCAGTGCTTTCTTTGCTGTATCAGAAGTACTTAAGGAGGTATCTACTGCAGAAAAATATGTTTACGAAAAGTAGACACAACACTACTACTTACTTAGTAACTTACTTTTTATTAAAATCAATAGGTACACTATTCAAAAAGTATCTATCAGTGTTTATAATAGGTGCTTAACAAAATCAAGTAAGTACTTATTCTTACGGTAAATTTATGGCCCTATAAATTACTAATCCTAACATTGCGTGGGAGGGCAACCGAATCTTTCTCATTCAAATTATAATAATAGGACGCCAATAAACATATCAATAATTAGCGAGGCCCGGAAATGGCTTTAATTTAAATAAATTAGCGGTTCTTTGTTAAAAATGTTAAAGATGTGGACATGACTTATCCTACGTGACATCAGGTGATATAGTGGTATCATATATTTTATGATGTCACATGTTAAGTCTGCACATAGGAAACGACCATCACAAAACAGCAAATGACATGAGTCATTACCATCAAGACTTTATTAATGTTCACGCACGGACATTATTCTCGAAGGAAAAACGTAAATAATACTCTAGTACAAACTGACGAACCCAAGCCCACTTTTAAGTATGACTTCATTGATGATCAATATGTTAGAATCATCAGAAAACTAAGGAATCTTTGTACTCACGTGTAAAATCAACGTTTTGCGAATATGACAAGCATTTAGTCCCTGTTTGAGAGCCTCTTGACAATAGATTACCTAATCTACATGCAGTTGAGAGTTTACACACACATCTATTTATAAGAATGTTGCACAGTGCATTTGTTGCACAAAACACTTCAAAATGTAGACTCGAAACGTGAAATTCCAGTTAGAGATTATGCAATGTGAACTCACACGTATATTAAAACGCCGAACACACATTAAGATGTCTATAATGTCATGATACCTTTCTGAACATATTACACATCAGACGTACAGACGTACTTCATATTTCGTGTTAATTTTGTTTTAATTGTAAAACACTTTTATAGAGCCCTCGCGTATAACATAATAAAGGTTTTTTGAGCAGCAAAATCTATAGCCTGCTGATTTGTTGCAGTCAGCAATATTCCTGCAACAGTATCACATATCCGAATCACGTTCTTATACTGTTTATACGAATTGGATTTCATAATAAGCTAGAAGCAAAATATGCAATGATTAGCTGCTATTAAAGTAGAAATCCGATTCAAACGCGATATAAGAAAGTAATAAATAAAACAAGATAAATATTCTGTGAATGTCCATTACGGTTTTTTGACCTCTTAACACTGCAGCGACAAAGGATCCATTTTCCTTATCTCTATTCTTGGCATGTAGATTGCCGATCGGTCTTTGTTTTTATTACCGTACAATCTACATGAGCCTGTTATAGCTCATGCTTTAACACGAACCCTTGACCACCTTTAAAGACACTTTCAAACAAATGCAAAACCTCTCTACAAAAAATTATTACATACCAAAATACACCACTGAAGGATAGATTTTGTATCACACGTAAATCTTCTTAATTGATCATTTATCACTGAATGGATCTTAAACATTAATTTATTATGACTTGTATACCAACAGAACTGTCTCTTTAATTCGCAGTGCGTGACAGTCCTGCTAATGAGCCTCGTTAACGATACAGCAATAGAGCTAGATATCTCGAAGATTAATCAAACATAGACTCAAACTGCGTATATTGCTCCAGCTGGAGTACTACCTACATAATAATATATACAAGAGGTAAAGTCCTGCCCTAAGAGTCTCTTTACATGACATTATAAGTCTGTCGTCGACAAGGCTCTTAAAGGCTTAACAATCCGTATCAATACTCGTGTGTTTTTGTGATGTTTATGATGCTAAGAGATAATTCTCAGATGTATCAGATGAATGGTCAAACAATGATAGAGATCTACTTTCTATTTCATGTTCTGATGCCATGACGCTTTGATTAATATTCTTCAACGGTACGTCATTCAGTTATACAACACGCAAAATTGAATTTGAAATATTTCACTTATCTCAAGCACTTTGTTTATAACATTTACATTATTGTAGGTATCTGATTTGTGTATATAATTTGAGTACCTTTTTTCGAGTGGGGCTTAACATTCCGTGTGTAAATTAAAACAGAAGTAATGAAAATTACCTACATAGCACTCAAACTATACGTGCAAGTTCAAATAATAAGTCAACGCGGTACGAAATCTATGTGAAACTGCAAAGTAATTTACATAGCAGTTTCAGCTGCTGTTTGTAAAGCGATTTGTACTAAACCTAAATCGAATTTGAATTTGTATGCGACATCTGGACTTGAACACTAGAATACAGCAATGTTATATTAACTCTTTGCTCTCTTTTCAAATATGTACGAGTATGTTAGAAATATAAGTATAGAACAAAATACAGGTACTTAATTGAAATACGTGTAACTATTTAGGTACAGTTGACCTTAATATGAAATATAAATAAAGATTTTCAGAAAATGCTCTTTGAACCATCCATAATTTTCATAAATCTCAATAAATATAGGCATACCTACTGTAGTTTAGAATATCCGTTATTAATTTACGAGTAATTTGTACAGAAACTTGTAAAGAACAGTTTCAAATTTCAAGTAAGTTTCTAAGCAAAGCTCTTAGTCTCTAGGTCAAAACTCTCCCAAGATGGCCTGAGTAAACTTATTTAACGATTAAGCTGCAAAAGTCTGTAAACATCAAGAATTTGGCAAATAACTGTATACATTTTGTGTACACGTAGTCTTAATTGAAAAGTGTACCTAAATATACATAGATTTATGTACCTAAGCACTCAAACATTGTTAGAAGTGGGGCACAAATATTTGACAGAGCTCTTCATTTCGTTAATTTTACCGTTGACTCTGCTCTCTTATAGACAGTTGAAGCGTACAGTCGGCAGTAGCGATTATTTTGGACGCAAATCATAGCGGCGCCTAGTGGCCCAGGGTAAGATGCAAGCAGGAGTATATTATGTTCGTGTAATATCGGCGTGGCTGTGTCGGTGCTGCGACTAGCTATATGCACAAGTAGCTGCTCGGTGCACTTGGAGCGCGGTGAGGGCGAGGGCGCAGCTGGTCGGTGGCGCCCCCTACCACCCCGCTATTGTTACCCGCTAGTTTGCATGAAAATAGAGAAAACTCTCCATGTGTGTCGCCGTTCCGAATAAAATATTATTTTCTTTGTTTATAGCCGTTGTTCCTGTGCAACTAAAAGGTTCCGGTTGTTCGCATGAATGTTCGCGTGTCAAACTATGATTTGTTATGAAAATAACGCTTAACAAATTAATTTGACCTACACTACTGAGTCGTGAAATCTTTTAAAAATGTTCGGTTTTAAAAAGATTTTCGATATATTCACACTTTGTGTGGGATACCTAAATTTTAAAAGTTAACTGAGAGGAAAATCGTGAAAGGCAAAACTGAAAAATATGCCTACCATAACATGACCTTTTCCTAATCAAAAGTTAATCTACATGTCCTGGTTTTTATATGATTGATAATTATGAAGAAAACCTAAATGAACTAATCACAAGTCAAAAATCTTAGCCAAAGTACTTACACATTATCAGTGACATCTGCTGATTCATCCAGTTCGCCGATAGTGTCGAGGGATGCTCCGGAGCCATCTTCTCGCGTCTCGGTGGGCGGCGGCGGCGGCGGCGCCGACGTCGGCCTCGTCAGCGGTGATTCGCTACTGCTCTCTTTAAACTGATGCTTGGGCACGAAATCTATCAAACGCGGTAACGCCTCAGGCAATGGAGCTTCCTCCACTTTCTCAACAGTTTTGTTATTCATTTCAGCTTCTGAACGCTGCAACCATGTTTCTATGCAGTTCTTCTTAGTTGCAGTCAGTAAAGAGTCCGGCACTGGCGGTGGCGGAACTTCAGGCACGGGAGTCGGTCTCGGCTTTTTCTCACTAACAGAACGCTCGATTTTTGTATTTCTAGGCATAGGCTTAGGTTTTTCGGAAACATTTTCAGATTTATTATCAACTTTTTTTGTTACAGATTGTTGATTCACTTCAACGTTATTCGTTACATCTGAAACTATCGTGTTGTTATTGTTTTTGTCGTTATGTAGTAGTTTTTGGGTTGTGTTTTCCTGACTATTAAAACCGTTTGTAACGAAGTTTATCTCTGTCAATTTTGGTTCAGTGTTTATTTCCAATCGTTTTTCTAAAAACCTTTTACTAGTCATGTCTTTTAAAATATTTGTGTCGATGTTTTCAATACAATTCAGAACTTTCTGTATATCGATAGTTTTAGGTTGCATAGTTGGAGTTGATGGAATGCTGTTCTCTACAGAGCTTGTCATGGATCCCAATCTATCTACAACTGTGGAAATAGAGCTGCTTGTGTCATCAGACTCAGCGTCAGCTAATACAAGGCACCGTTCCCACTCCGATGACAGTAGATCTATGTACACTTCAGCTTCAGGCGGCATCGCTTTTCCGTCTGATAAACGTCGCACTAGACGTCTAACTTCTTCTGGAGACCCTTTTTTCAAGTAAGCAATACCGCCTTCTTTACTCTGTCGAAGAATATGACTGTCAAATGAAGACTTTCTTGATAATTTTGTAATTGTAGAAATGCCGTTATGTTTTCCGTTCATTTGACACTCAGATTGGCTCTCGTTATTAGAAAAGTTTTGCTCACCAACTGTTTGTAGAGTCTGTTTGTCTTTAAAAGAGTTTTTCTTTCCTAGTTTCCTAGGTGGCACAGGGGGTGGTAATGTCGTAGGTCGCACTATTTCTGAAGAATGTTTTGAGTTTATAAGAGACTCTATCACGTCCATGCCGTTACGCTCTGTATTGCTGTCTTGTTCAAAATGTCGCACAAGCAAAGTTAATGTTTCATCTGAGTCTTTGAGTCGCCGAACACAGTCTATTCTAGTTAAATTTGATACCGATTCACCATCTATTGCTAATATTTCATCTCCAGGTATGAGTTTTCCCCAAGGGGCACTAGCATTTGCTGCAGGGCTGTCCTCTGCACATGATTGCACGAGAAGTCTCCGTACGTTTTCAGCGGCGGCAGATCCACCTTCGAATTTGAGTCCCAGACCAAGACGTTCCCCGCGTGGCCTGCGCACGATGACCTCCGCTGCGCCGGTCGCTGCGCCCACCGTCAGCACGGTGACGAAAGAAGGATCTCGAGCGGAAGGTCGGCCCTCACCAACCGGGACGATGGTGACGAAGTCCTCCGCAGCCGCGTCCGTCGCCATTCCGCGAGAAACGCGCCCGCGTAGTTTCTATCACCACTTTCGGATTCGAACCTGCAGACAAAAAATATTAATGAGCTTACGTAATAAAAATGCAATAGTTAATGTTTGGAGTTGCGCGCGCGACGAACGGCACGCAAGAACTGCGCGCAGCCTCTCTCTTTCACCGTTGCGCTGCACTTGAACGCTCTGAGATGAGCCAAGATCGGAAATGTCGATCTCCGTTGAGGCTATTGATACAAACCACTCGACCAAATATGGAATAATGTACCAAAATAAATCTTACACCCCCTTAATCACAAATTGAATGTTTGAATCATCCATTATCGACAAATCATTATGTTCATCTCTTCATTAATACGTATAGCTGCCGTTTACTAAACAAATTCCTTCACACCGAGCAGGTATGTCTGAGGATGTTGAGCATTTTCGCTAGACAACTACACACACCTACTTCCTCCTCACGAGCGTCCGAAACTTTCGTTGATCGATATGAAAGTATAACGAGCGTGTTCGTGGCGAGCGAGGGAACGTGTTGACCACAAACAGTCGCATCATTGGAATGGGCGAGATGTGGGTTAGTAGCACCAGAGGCAGTGCAGGCGTCGTTGGCGGCATTCGCGGAGAATCGACGCATTAGCATATCGCCCGGGGCTGCGGCTGCGAAGGCCCGTTACTCCCGGGTCCCGTTCCGAAGGGCCACTCTTTCTCACGGCTCTCGACAATTTTCGTACGAAATTGCTGTCTGCTTCCCAACCGGCCACGCAATGTTTACTACAGTTGGTTTGGTCCTTACCGGTTTAACTTCGTACGTATTTAGATAGCGAGATAAGCTGATGTTTATTTAACTCGTTTAGATCAACATAAGTACTATGAATTATATATTATGTAGGAATGTATGAACTGTAACTATTCGTAAATAGGAGATTAAGTAAACCATGCATGTAACAATAGTTTTTACTTCACTCCACGTCATCAGGAAAATATAGTGAGTAATGTAAAGTGGTCTAACTAACAAATTCCTAGTAAGCAACAACACGCTGCACTTACTACGAATTAAAGTAGTGGTGATAATACCAGAGAATTTACTGGCTGAATATTTCCGTTTTCGATAGTTACTAAATTCCTCATTCCTAGGTATCAACATTTTGCAACCTAAAAGGCAGTGAACGAAGGAACCGGTTTTTAATTCATAATATCTGATAAAAACATAAAATAACGTCTGTCGACGGAGCCTAGTGCGTGACCTTGGCTAACGAGACTCCAGGAGAATGGGAGCAAACACAAACACATCGGCAGAATCAACTTCGTTTCACTTTGTTACCGCGTAAACAAAGAAAGGTTGCTGCATCGTATGTGGTATTGTTTAGCGATATCTCATAATTGAATCTTTACACCGTAACCTACAATACAAAAGAAGATTCTATTTGGACATGTTCGACGACCAGTTATAAAAAATAATACACCTACGTATGGAAAGTAGGCAAATCTTGTTTAATAGTTTTACGAGTCGAGTTTGGAGAACGTATCTAAAAAACCGTTAGTCAGTCACTCATGAACTTGGGATATTATAATTTATAACACATGCCTAATCCATTCATAATGCAGTAGTAATGTTACCCATGAATATTCATTGTGTTCACGACTCGCCGGTAATCTGGCGTAAGCGTGTTGTTTTAGACGGAATTTGGAAGATCGCTAATTACACAGCTTATGAACAAGTGGGTGAAACAATACGTTCTGCTATTGTTTCATCGTTTGTATACATGCTAATGTCGATAAATGTACAACCATGCACGATGTTAGCCAAGATTACACATTTGTTTTTATTTCATTGAACTTTGCAGTATTTATGTTGTATGGTCATGCGTTTATTGCTCCACGAAGCGAAAAGAACTAAATTCATTGGTAGTGCAACAACAAGAAGTGGGTCGTCGGTAAGTATTCGGCTACACGCCTACCAGCAACAAAGAAACTCGTATGCCTAAGTTAACTTTTACAACTCGATCTCAAACCAACCTGCAATCTTAAATAGTTTTCACCAACACATCGTCCGTTCCTATTGCCTTCTCTCTTTAAGTTTGGTTTAATGTTAAGAGCGATTGTCATTTTATTATAGTAGGCACTTTTAGTTTCTTGGATAACTGTGTGATTTCAAAGTTGGTAGACACAAACTTCATATTTCTACAAATACAAACTAAGAACAAAGGATCTAAGAACAATTATCATCTCCACCTTACCAAAAGTACAATAGGACGCCCGCGGAAACTCAAACACAATAACCGACAGAAAAATTTACATAGAATCTACAATATCACTAACGAGCGGCGAGATCCGGCAGGTTGAGCTACACTGTTCTACTAATCTGCTAGACATAGCACAGTAAGGCTGGCAGTAGTGGCAGGTCAGCGATAGGAGCATGTAAACAGACTGCGAGGCAGCACAGCAACCCCAGCGAAGCCGTCAGTGACAGTGACACAGTACAAACAAACACAGCAGTCACTGCACCCATGCGATTTGCAAAATGTACCACTTATCAGTTATCAGACGCGCAAACATTGCTATCACTTTGCATAGTTGTGCTCTTTATCACACAATCAAGCTAGCAGAATCTAATTAACTGTAGAGGCCGCAGACAAACCATGACGTAAGCATCACTTTTTACACATTGGACATACTCATAACTCTCGATCGATAGATACAATAGACAGCCTATAACCACTGCTGTTAAAATTTTAATAACCGAATTGTATGAGCTACATAACTCACAAATAACAATATTTTTTGCGTATAAAACTTATATAACCAACGTCTGGCTACGCTACCTCTTCCTGTTATTTTGTAACTGATGTTGAAGTCAACACCAGGGCTTCGAATCCGTGTCATGAGTCTTCTAAACTTACAACTTACAACTCTTATCCGATCGATACAATAATCAGCTATCAGCCCATACCTGTAACTACTAAGCTAGCATACGACGAGTCTGCTTGTGACGAGTGTGCAACTGTGCGCTCCTTTAAACTAAATTGCTTACCTTTAAAAACCACATTACTCAATCGCTCCACTTACGGATGCCATCGCCTCCTTTTATTGCATAAAATTGCACCAAGAACCACATCAGGATTTGCAATCCTTATCAGAATATGAAACGACCGACCTCTTTAGACTAATGCAACGAACCCACATCTACGTTTATGTTAGTAGCACGTACGAATAATAGTAAATAATTGATTGCCACTAGATAAGTATTTATTCTAATCCGCATTCATAATCACAGTTAAAGGTGCAGTTGTTTTGTATGTCGCAACAACTTTCAAAAACAACTACGTCTTAGCCGTGATCGATTAGTGCGCAACACAGTTAGCCATGCATATTAAGACATGAAAAATAAAAGGAAAAGTGTAACGCAACGCAATATTCGTGGTCGTAGCGCCCGGCGACGGGCAATCGCACCAACTCATCTAATTAGAGGATCCCCGGGTTGTGCAAGCGCAGTGTGGTGGCATGCAATACCAACGTACACGATACCGACACAATGCTAGCCTTATTTATGACTCCGCTCCGTGTTAAGTACGTTGCAACGCCATACATTCTGCTTCTTTAAATGTAAGTAGAGGATTCTTGCGTGATACGTGACTAGAAAATAAATCGCTGGGGATTTGTCAAAAAAAATCCTTGATACCGTTTTAGGAGCAAACGGATTGTTTTGAAAGCTTATCTACGTGTTTATTATAAACTGTCTCATCTGCCTAGTTCTTTCCCAACTATGTTGGGGTCAGCTTCCAGTCTAACCGGATGCAGCTGAATACCAGTATTTTACATGGAGCGACTACCTATCTGACCTTCACAACCTAGTTATTGGGTAATACGATACCACTTGGTAAGACTGGTTGTCAGACTTTCGGGCTTCTGACGACCCGTAACGACTGTCAAAGTTCCACGAATGACAGCCGGGACAAACGACTCAACGTGCTTCCCGAGGCACGGAGGGGTTTTGGTATGTAAATATGGACACCCATCCAAGGACCAACCGCGGCAAACGTAGATTAACCTGATCGATCGAACCGTGTGGCTGTTATTTCTTAGCCACAAGCTTCTCATTTTAAACTGTCTCTGAAGGAAAATTCCTGTTGTGCCATTTCCAAAGTTAGCAAGTTGGCTCATCAATAAACTAGCAGGCTGCTACGCAACCTTCTTACATAATTATTACCTGCTAAAAGCCTAATTAACGTGAACAGCAATGACAGTGTCCATAACTTTCGTAACCGGATATTACGGAAACATTATCACGTGGAACATTAGTAGCATCTACACGTTTTACACAGCTTCTTGGTGCATAAACTAAAGAGTTACCAGAGGTCAAATTGACATCGGCATGCGTAAAATCACACAGAAACACGAAATATCATTGATTGTAGACACACATCACGTAGCTCCAAAACGTGGTCAAGTTCATTGTAATTTACTACTAATTAACATGCCATTTTTCTAAACCAATCATAGTATTCAAATATAATGGGTCGATTACCCACTCATAAACGATCAATATTCCGTTATCGGAGTTACGCACCTACATCATTAGGAAGATTACTTTTACCCATATTCATGTATATTCTTGTCTCGTATGTGTCACGTATCTTTTTTCTGTTATAATGTGACCGGAACTTGATGAATAAGAGGTGATAATGACTAGCATGATGTGTGGTATCACGTACCGAACAGTGTGAACGGCTAGGTAAGAGTTTCCCAGCCCAAAGTGCTTTCTCTACAAGCACAGTACTCAGTAGCTTATGGATAGATGTTTTCTTATTGACATGTTCCATTGATGCTATGATAAAATAAAATATAGGTCCTACGCTTTTTCTAAACAACGATCGACATATCAATATTATGTATTTTCCCTTCAGAGTAACTCTCTAAAGCCTTTATTGTCAATTTCCAATGTCCGTTATTATGTAAAACACTGTTTTCTAAACAATTTTGCAATAAATATATTGGTTTCTGAACCTATGACTCCATCGGCACGCGACATTTACATAGCCAGCGGCGCGGCAAGCGGCGCGTCATAACAGTCAACAACTAGCGAACAACATAAGTATAAGTATGGAGGCCTACAATAGAGTACCACGCAGCGCCCTCCTTCGCTTATCTCACACGAAATTGAAATAAGATTGATAAAATCTCCGCTTATAAAGAAGAAGCGGGCCGCAAAAGGCGAGTGGTTTGGACATTATCTAGATATGTGTCGCCAAAAACAGCGGCCAGACAGGCGTAACAAACGAACACCGCGGATCACGAACTGTGATAGCCAAAATAAAATTCAAAAACATACATTCCACGAGAAGACTTCAGCGAAAATAATAATTTATTTAAACTTAACCTCTTCATTGGAAAAACATTTCAACGAAGAATTAACCGATTCCAGAGATACCGCAAATAATAAATTGAAATCCCGGTCTCTTGTATTTAAATTAACTTTTATGCGCTGCATCGAATAAAGCATATTATTTTAATTTTATGTCTATAAGAACATTTATTGACTGTGTCAACCCACCACTTTAATAATCTGACATCCTCGATTCATCTCATCATCATCTGACGGACGTAATTATGTTACATTGAAATGCATCTAACAATGGCATTTATCACCATCGTGTCGATAACCAAATTAGCATGACAAAAGCATAACAAGTGTCATGTAATTGATAGATTGTTAGCACAATAAGGTATATAAACCCATAATAACGCCTAATACCATTTATTGGAGTAAATAAATCCTCTCTGCTGACTTGCCACAGCGTGCAAATGTCCAACGACTAAAAAGGTGAACGTTCCGTTTTGGTCGGGTACAAAACAAGAAACTTAATAAGTTTCTCCCCCGCTGAGCAATATCGCCCACTGGATGAAGTAGTAATTTGGTTATTAAAACCGATTTAGACTTGCTTGATGCAAAATTTTAGAAAAAAAAAAGTTAGCACAACGCACTTACCTAGATAAAATTACTTGGAAGATTTTTGAGGAACAGTCAAGTATCCACAAATTCAATTAAACTGTAGCTGTAAATAATGAAGGCCGTCAGATCCAATATCAAATTAAGTATGTTCGTGATAAATGGGAGGATAATGTCCGTTTCATCATGTAATTTTAAGCTCGTTCATCTTTGAAATTGGTATTTGACAAAATTTTAAATTGGTATGTAGGTACTTAAACTTAAAGCAAATATTAATATTTGCATTTCTTTGTTATAAAATCTTTAATTTATAACTTTTTCTATAAAGAAAGTACTCCATCAAGCCCAAATTGTTTAATACCTAGCATGGACATATAGAGGTAAATATAATAAGTCCATGATAACTCGTGATAATAAAAAACAAAATGGTTTTATTGACATTCGACAAGTATTACCACTTTTTAAAAAGATGTCAACATTGAAAGCTACCTTTGCCGATAAAATATTGAAAATTAATGCAAAACAGCACAAAATATTAAATAATGTTAGAAAATCGTAGGCGTTGTCACCGCCGGCGAGCATGACATCAGACGTTAGCGGTGTCGCAGCCGCCATCATGGACCAGCGGCTAGAGGTGAACATCCTATGAGCGTCCGAGCATAACCGATGGACCAATCAGCTCGCACACCCAAATACTATCGAAAAGCCTGTTCCACCTCGACATAAGGATTTTTATAACCGTTTATATTAAAAAAAACTAGTTGCAACTTATCTCCAGCGTCTCAGACACAAACACCGCTAATCGATATGAATGAATCTGTTAAAGCGATAGGTTTTTTATACGCTATATTAAATGTGTCTCGTTTTTTATAGCCGACGATTTCGAAGTTTTTTAATACGTTAGTGTTAATATTTATAACTTCCCTTCCCCTGTAGATAAATAAAATGTAAGACTATGTATATTATTTACCTATGCTAGCTATGTAATATAATATTATGTAGGTATGCATACATTTTCTACATCGTTATTACTGTACATAATGTTGTATTTCTGTGAAATCGCGGAAATATTCAATTTGTGCGGGAGCCAAACTTTACAAAATGTTTATATACTTAATCCTCCCTGCCTCTTCAATTCTTACATATTTTTTTAAGGGGATATCTTTACCTTAGATATAACCAATAGTACATCCTATGATAGTGATTGTTAACCATTTAATCTGCAAGAACCAGCTCCTATGTATAAGATGGTATAAAATTATAAATCATGAAATTCTATGACATAAGTACCTACTTATATACCTACAGACTAACATAGGCTTATGCCTGTAATGTTGTACCTACGTGTTTTTTTCTAATATATAATATATCCTATATACATAAAAATATAAAACAAATTCCCCTGCCACGTCTGTCTGTCTGAACTCAAAACTACCGAACGGATTTTCATACGGTTTCACCAATGAGCGGAGTGATACATGAGAAAGGTAAAGGTGTATATTTCATTAATGGTTTTGTGTAAAGTGGCTGAAAGTTGACGATGATTGGTGAAGATGTCGCAAAAATCATGCCAACTGGGAGCTTTACTGGCATGCGCCACGTAAACCTATAGAGTTATATGAAATAGTGTTAATTAGTTATTTCTTGTCTGTGCTTGTTATCTTGTCTGTATCCTTTTGTGTATCTATTTTTATATGAGTCTTGTTACTTGAATTAAACTAATTTTATTTTATTTATTTATTATTTAAAACAATATATTACGGAATAATAATTCCGTAATATATTGTTTTACGTACGAACGTACATTATAGAGGAATACCTCTTTAAAGTACGTTTCCGTGGGATAATTTCCGACCTCCAAGCAGGTTAAGACGCGGGCAAAAGCTAGTAAATACATAAATAATACAGAGTAAAGTAAACCAATATACTTAATACGAAAGTATTCGATAACAGGTGTATTAAAATTTAGCACGCTTGATGTTGTTTACCTCTGAGTTTCTTTCAATAGCTGATATTATACCTACAGTACAGTTACTTTAGTAACGAGAGAAAGCCCCTTCCGGAGGTGATCAGACGTGTATTATCACACTTCACGCTAAAGTTCACTAACCACCGGCTACAGTTAGCTTGTGTCAGCATCACTGTCGAGCCAATCTACCGACTTGATGTTATCTTAGTTAATTTAATTAATTTAACACGTCGATTATTTAAAAGTAACTACTTTCCTGTCCTTGTTATGTTAAACTTGTTCTTTTGTATAATAAATACCTGTTTAACTTAGGTATACTTAGGCTTTGTGCGCGATATTAAAAGTAACATAATATATTATTTATTTCCACTTCTCTCTGTTCAAAAAAGAGAGTAGGGAGGTCCTTGCCCTGCAGTGGGACATCACAGGCTAATAATAATGATTATTATTTATTTGTTTCAGAAAAATAATGTTAATTTATTTCGTATTAATGATTAACTAAATCGAGAAGTTTTCCCAGCTGATCTCTTTCTAATTCTACAGTCTCAAAAGTGGAGTCAGTCAGGTAACTGTAGTAAATTTAAAAACAAAACAAGTTAGTTTACCAACAAAAAGATTTGAAGTTGCTTTTATTCATGTAAAAATAAACAAGTCGTTATGCAGCAATTTATTTATCCAACTAACTAAAATATAACTATTCATACCCACGACTGCGACTAACAATATAAATAAAAAGCTTATTCCGCTTTTAAAACATAAAAATCGCATTTAATAATTAAGGAATTGATAACTTAAGCTTAAATAAATGCCGTATCATTAGGGCGGGCGGGAAAATAGAACAAGGATTGCGGCGGGCGGCGCACGCGGTGTGTGCGGGGTGGCGCGCGGTCGAGGGATGCGGGGGCGCGGGGGCGCGGCGCCGGGACGCGGGAGCGCGCGAGCCGCCCTCCCTAATCTCATTACCGCGCACACGGCCGCTCCGCTGACCTTAGCCCGCTACCTGACATGGGAACCCACATAGTAATTGTGCTCCGCACACCATTGTTTATATTACCCACGTCAATCCATACAACACAAGCCCAAGGACTCCGCCGTGAACAAACTAAGTCTATTAAATAATACTCACCCTAACAATGTTCCCTCCAATAGGCACCAATTTATTAAATAAATTTTCAGACACTTAATTCAGCAAAGAAACATTCACTGTATTGAAACGTCCCACGGCACATAACAACGTTCAAAACATCGTAACTTCTGTCGTGCGTGGGTAGTTGTGTGTTGGTTCGCGATATTCGGTATAAAATCCCTCGGATTGCAGCGATGCAGGGTCGGTGGAGCGCACACGGGCGCAGCGCGAGCGAGCGTCGCGACGTCGGCGGCGCAGAGCGGCGTGTGCGCGCGCGCACAGGCGGGGCCGACCGGTCGCAACCGGGCCGCGCTCTCACCACGCCGCGGCCGCCCTGCCACAATGTTCGCTATAATCGCACTTGACACCGTGCCGCGTTCGATCTACAAGAAAGTTTCACATTTCTATGCCACTATGCGAGGAAAGTCGTAGGCTGAACATCAGTCCTACGCTCTTCTCCTAATCAAATCTGTCCCTTCGTGTCCATGGCTACGCGGTATCACCTCGACTGGAAAAGACATCGTCGAAGCCGACTTAATACTGTTCTAATTGAATTAGGTAATTCTACGACATTCAGATATCGTGAGTGTACAGTAGGTATATTGAATGGGCTTCACTTATTGACATAATGGGTGGGTCAATCTTACACAACAGACGTAACAAAAAACTTTTTCTTTGGCTCGATCAGCATCACTGAGTTAGACTTTGACGAACTGAAAGACAGTGAAAGTAATTGCCAATTCTCTCTGCGAGATAACACGAGAGATAAGTTTGCAACCACTTTTCCTTCTTGTCATGCAGACAATCAACCGCTAATTCAATTATTCGGCGCTCTAAGTGCTAATTCCCGTGATGAAACAAAAACTATAATTTATCTCTAAATGGTGTATGCAAATCAAAGTAAACCAAAACAATATGATGATTTCGTGAATGGTAAATACAGTTAATTTGATACCAGCGCAATCAACAATTTCTCAAGTTTAGATGCCTACTGAGCGGTTGGTGAAATCAATATCACTGTGACGAGGCATTTATTTTATAATAACCATAATTATTTTTATATTCACCATTATCTTTATTAGTAAGTTCAATCAAGTATTTCTTAAGAACCGTTTGCTGTCTTACCAAATTTTGAATTATACCATTCAGGAACTTATAAATGAAATCAGGCGAGAAGGCCTGCCTTCGGCCTTAAAAAGGTTTTGCCCATCATCGTCAGAAATCGTCACATCTCGGAGAAAACGTTGTCACTCGCACCGAGCTGAGTTAAAGTTCTCAACCCCTTACGAATGTTTACCTAAACTTTTACATGATTTTACCAAACATTTCACTAATGTTACACAAATAATTCATTGTAAAATTTCACTGTAGAAAAAACCTTCCTAACGTCTAGCGTTAAACCTTTCGCTGCTAAATAAAAATTTCCTCTTCTCTCTCTTAGTTTATATTTTTTCTTACCAGGTACTTAAGTTCTTAAAAACTAAATTAAATTTGGAAAATCCAAAAGTGCACGACTCGTAATGCTCATTTGATCGTATAAAAAACCATAGATATAGATATTACATTAGTTATTTTTTTATTAATTATAATTCAACTACTTTGAATAAAAGAGCCATTTTCAAAAGGATTCCTCAAATGGGTGAAACGGATCCATTAAAAAAATTGATTCAATTAATTGATTTTTTCGCAAGCTACAATGTTTTCAGATTTCACACTTGATTGACGGTATTTTTTTTAGAAATATTTTAATGTTTTTTCCGTTCGTACTGCATTGAATTAATCTCCATTAAGTTATGTATAATGTATATACTGGTATATATGTCGCAGGTTTATGACAAAATCAGGTTTTTCATCAAAAACCTAGGCTATTGATCAAGAACCGGGAGAAGACAAAATTATTACTTTATGTTATCATAAACCTGAGAAAATCCAGTTTTTTGATCAAAAACCTAGACTGGATTAGTTTTATGATAAAAACAATGTCGGTTGCTCTTTCTTTAGATAAATAAAACAATTAAGAGACAACAAACAATTATTTATCTATACTAATATTATAAAGAGGTAAAATTTGTTTGTAAGTTTGTTTGTTTGTAACTTTGTATGTAGGGGGTAATCTCTGGAACTACCAGTCAGATTTGAAAAATTCTTCTTGCATTTGATAGCCCAATTCTTGAGGAAGGCTATAGGCTATTTAACATCACGCTATGACCCTTAGGAGCCGGGCAAAAAAAAAAAAGTCAAAAAGAACGTTAAGTGATAGCGCGGGCGGGTGATGCGATACGACGGGGTGGCTCGAGGGAAACAAAAAGTTTCACGCGAACGAAGTCGCGGGCTGAAGCTAGTTTGTTATAATTTTAAATACAATACTAAAAAATGTGTAATGTGTGTGTGTGCTAAGTCAAAAAAAAATGGTTAAAAACATTTAATAATTTTGTAATAAGTATTTATTGTTATTCAGCATTTTGGTTTTAATTTATGTGTTGCATGCCCAAGTGACGACAGAGCATGGAGAACATTATCAAAACATATTACATAACATCTATACTCCTACCCATGTTGGCAAAAATAAATGATTTGATTTGATATGATTTGACATTTAGCACATAATCCATATTGGTTCTCCACTAATTGAGGTAGCATCAAGAAATTTAAAAAATAATTTGAAATAAAAGAAACCTGTTATCTTTTCACGGGTTGCTCCTTTGTGTAGTGATTTGAGATTGAGGTGCACGCAAGTGCAAGTGAAGCGCGGCTGGGCCCGCGGTAAATCCCCGTTAATCGAAATCTTCCATTCGATCGCGTCAAGAGCTTAAATTTTATCATAAACCTTAACAAGTTCAGGTTTTTGATTTAAAAAAAAAACTGGATTTTCTTAGGTTTATGATAATACAAAGTAATAATTTTGTCTTCTCCCGGTTCTTGATCAAAAGCCTAGGTTTTTGATGAAAAACCTGATTTCGTCATAAACCTGCGACATATAAATTAAGTAGGTTCGGTGTACTAGCAGGAGTATAACAATGGAAACAGTTGCATGCAGTTGCAGAAAGGAGGCAAAAACAAATTTCGATCGTAAAGCACTCTCTAATGCTTCGCATTATGAGTCGTGCAAAACAGTTTCTCAGTTTCTACAAAATATTAATTAATTCTTAATTAAGCACAAAGTTGTCTCATCTTTACCAAGAAGTTTAAAGTTTAAATAACCCTAAAAGCTTCCGAGCGTCGAAAAAGGCACGAGCCCTGTTAAACAGTCCCAGTATCCTCTTTGACTGTTGATTTGTAAGCAGAATAAAATATATCATAGTATCAAAATGTTGTGTACCTTTGTACTCAAATGTTTTATGTTGTTTCTCTAGGTTTTTTATTGTGCGTACATAGATAAATCCATATTTGGCCATCTGTGGGATGATGCAGGCTTATGATACAATATATCAATAGCGTTTCCAAATAACGTACCTACACCTAAGAAGTATTTATTTGGAAAAGCCATGGGCGATACAACAACTCATTATAATACAAATCGCTGTTTAATACCTAAGTCAATAAATTCGCCGACTCAACCGTCAATTCTGTAAAAAATAATAACAAGGGATTCTAAAGAGGGTCATCAGACTTACCCCTTACATCACCGGCTAACGGACACCCCCTAATTAAAGCCGACATGAAATGACAGATGACGACAGAAATAAATTGATAGGTACCTAGAACTTTGCCAGAATCCAAGTAACTTATTTTCTTTTCCCTAAATGAGTGCATTTATGAGATTTGAAGACTATTTATTCTAATCTATACGAATAATAAAACTGAAGAGTTTCTTTGCTTGAACGCACTAATATCTATATAATATACAATGTGATAGGGGTGAGACTTCTAACCCGTTAAGGCTGAGTACTACATCTAATTTTATCGACGAAAAAAATAATATGGGGGGTTGAACCCCCTTCCCCTAAAAATTATGGCTATTTTAATTTTTTTTTAATGTACTACGGCGCGCTTGATACTTTCTAATAACCATGGCTAACTAATTCATTACTTTTTTCATATGTTTGATAATGTTTTGGTGAGAAAAAAAAATCATTTCTGAATTATTTTGACCGAAAAAATCGCTATTTTTCAATATTTTCATTTTTTTTTTTTGTCGATATTACCCCCCGTATTATTTTTTTTGTCGATAAAATTAGATGTAGTACTCAGCCTTAACGGGTTAGAAGTCCCACCCCTATCACATTGTATACAAAATATTTTTGCATTTGATAGCCCAATTCTTGAGGAAGGCTTATACAGGCTTAATTAACCACGCTATGACTCTTAGGAACCGACCAAAAAGATAAAGAGTGAGAAAGAACGCTAAGTGAAAATGAAGTAATAGCGCGGACTGGCGATGCGATGCGACGGGGTGAGTCGGGGGGACAAGAAATTTTACGTGAACGAAATCGCGGGCAGAAGCTAGTAGTTAATAAACTAATCAGAGTCCAATGTTTATAGTCGTATCCGTTAGATACAGCTAATTTCATCTTGCTGCCTAACGGCTGTCCTAAATTATTGCGGCTGTCTACCATATAATCGCACATACATATCCACCGGAGTGTTAATTACCTAGGCACTGTAGGCAAAATATAAATTACATGTATACTATACCTGTATAGCCAATATTACGGTGGCCCGACCAATTATAATACGTGCGTCGAAAATTGAAATACCCACCTTTAAAAGATTTAATTAAAAAACCAGTCAAGCGTGAACCAAACTTACGTGTTAAATGATCCGTATAATAATATCACAGCTTAGGATGCTCGGTTTTATCCCAAAAGTTAGGAAATTCAAATCAAATAGTTTCAGATGTTGCTACAGAGGACTACTTACGTGAAACGGATGAAAACCAGAGTAATTTAGATGTCAAAATCGTGCGCGTGGTTTTTATTACAACAATTCATTTTTATTAATAGAGTATTGCAGATAACTAGTCGTTGTCTTGATTATTTGAGACGTATTTAAGCTATGATCAACAGAATAATGGGAAAACACATTCAAAGTACTCAGACCTCAAATCAAAAGTATCATCATGGAGAATATTCCGCAGTCGTTAAACAACACTCCTATCTGTGGAACAAACACGGCGACGGCATTTTTCTCATTTGAGGTTAATGAAAATCGCGCCGACTTCTTCCATAGCAGGCGTGAGACGCTCACCCAATTACACCCGGTAAGGCTCACAGCGACGTACTCTCTACACGTGTGAGCTGCTACCTACGTACTTTGAGAACCACTAACTTAATTGTAATGAACATCCCCCATAACTAACATATTATCGGTGTACATGGCTCATAAGGTACCCAACATGACGTGTGGTTAAACATACCTCATATTTGTTCCGCTTTGTCTGCTTACCCCTTCAGAGAAAAATCAATAAGTAAGTCACATACTCATAGACATACCTACATACAGCTACAAATCATAGCTACGAATGTTTTCCCGTCACATAATAGAAGGCTCTCAAAATGAAAGACTTCTTGCGCTATAAAACCATATGTCACCGTCAGACACATAACATTCCACAATTTGTCACGAGTTTCATATCCGGAACTCAGCGCTCCGAAGGCAAACATCCCAGTCACTTACCGTCGCTTCGATAAATCTGTCCTTAAGGTATTCTCTTGGCACGTTAAAATCTTATATTGTAGGAAATATTTAAAGACAGTCTTTCAAAATATTATGTTCGTGATAGTTCTACGTGGTTTCCGCGTAAAAGTGCACCGTGCACTTACAAAACTGTCGGTCGACCTAAAGACGTAGAAACGTCACGTAATAAATGTCTGCGGTAACACCCCTTCCTCCATGTGCGGCTGTTTCTATTCGCTGTATATTACGTTTGCAAGACTCCTAGTCCTAACATAGCGCATAGCTGGATACGGCCATAGTTTTGATATTAGAAAACTGTCACCAGCTACTTTCAGATCACGCGCAGCACAAGCTTTTAAGTCTATATTTTAAGTAGGTACCTTCCTACATTTTCCCACTTTTATTGTTTTTCTTTGAAAATGACTTTTCTTGCTCCGAGTTGCCAGAGAAAATTGGTATTCTTTTTCTGTTTGGTTACTGGCGATCAATGATACAATTTGTTCCGGAAAATATTTATCGGCGTTCGGGGGTTGGCAGGCCGTGGTCATTAATAAGTAATCAGTGCGACCAACCCGTCGCCCTCGCTCGCCCAATACAAACACATAAATATAATTTGGTACATTTCATAGTCCGTGCAATATTAACGACAGCCTTTCCGCAGCCATAAATCAAATGAAGCAATCATGAAAATGAAATACAATTTTTCATCGACATGTTTCACAACATAAAAGTATTTCCACGAACCACCGCTGTGATTATTTTACAATCGTGCTTCACATCACTTTAAATATTAATTAAAGTGAACGCTTCGTTTGTTCACATTTATAATAACCGCTATTGGTTATCTGTAAATAAATAAAATAAACCCGTGTTGTATTTACAACACGGGTTTACGGGTTACAACACGGGTTTATAATTTGATTGGGTGAACACCCAATCAAATTATAAACCATTCCATAAATCGACACTCCTAATGCGGTCGGAGAGACTTTTGAAAAAGCCTAAATAAAAAGTCATAATTCGAGGTTTGGCTCTCGCCTATTATCTCTTCTGCAATTTAGTTTATTCATCTCATGCAGGGCAGGTATACTCACTAATCAATTGCTGACTTTTTAAAAGCTTTTATTTTTAATTACATATAAGTACATACCGAATTCTTCAATTTACCTTTCAAAATCACATTGTCTGACTTCAAAAGTTATAATGTCAACGAGATGTGTCTACTTACTTTGTGCTTTATAATAATAAGGTATAAATGCCGATATTGGTATGTACAATAGCAGAAATAAACGTAGGTAAACTGTATTCTCCTCTAAAATTAAAGTTTCGGCAAATATGTAGTCATCTTAGTGTCACTGACAGTGTCTTTCAAAACGAATTTCGCTCGTCTATAAAAAATGTTACCGTTTAACGTGGTCGGTTTCGCTATGAAGTAATCTGCGGGAATGCACTAATGGTCGGTTGCAGGCCGAACGCGGCGTGTAATGTGCAATTTGCAGGCAGTCATCGAGCGGTCACGCGACGCTGTGCCGCCGCGCCGCAACGCCGCACCGCCACGCCACACCAACGCCACATAAATTCAACTTACGATCCACACATAAAGCAACGATAGCAATTTTATATTGACTAAAAAAAACTGTAAACTTAGACACTGTTACCAGTTTTTATGAGTAACGGTACCTATTAGCCACATAAATAGATACTTACGTGTCGATCAATATTTTAGCATTGAACGAGGTTTCGTTCCGAATAAATGGCACGTGAAAACTACAAATTTGTTGTCAGAATAAGAAGGAAAAATTGCAAGAAATAAGTGACCTTATAAACTTTCAGACTTTGATAAATTAATACTTATATACCCGTTCTGAAATTAACTAAATACCCAATTATTTTTAGAAACTAATTGATCGCATGATAAGTTTAGATCATAGGCGCGTGAGAATACTAAACAATAGTTCTATCTTCTCTAGAAGTCTCACACTAATGTTATTTGGTCAGAAGCTGTGGTTTTCTGCTGAAACATCCAAAAAGGACAATCAAATGAGCACTATATAACAGGACTTAGAACGCATACAAGAACACCGCAAATAAAAGGGCCTTAGTGTCACACTGATACGAGGGCTATAATAGCTACGACATCAACACATGCGACAGACATCAAAATGCTTCTAGTGTAAGTCCGTACGTACTCTTCAAAAGAATTATTAGCACCTTGAGGGCTTGAAAGCCATAGGTATGTATGTTACCCACCAAGCGAGATGAAAGATTCCTTATCCAAAGCTATAGATAGGTTGGTAATCATTATAATCTATGAGCTTGAGATAATATTGTAATGAACATTCAAAAAGTATCCGCTTTGATTTATACATGTCGCAGTGGCGAAGGCTTTTCTCACAATATTGAAAAGAGAGATGCTAGAACATGTTTCGTGTATTTTTTGCAGAGGAATCAAATAAAAAACAAACATACATATTTGTATCTTTTGTTAAGCGCTCAAAGCGGTCACTCTGCCGACCTATAGGTAGGTACATGTATTTTTATTGTAGAATAAGTATAGGCGCCGTAAAGAATTGAAGCTTTTGTAAGCTTTTAAAGTATCGAAGTCAGTACAGTGATGTTGGCACAAAGCTCACATGTGGAAGCCTATGTGGGTGACGATGAGTGCCTAATGCAGGCGAACCAGCGCCATACACTCGCGCCTGTGCACTCGTAACTTTTAACCTTTACTTTTGACATTTCACTCAGGGAGTCAGGTATATGACGTTCATTATTTCGCCTAGTTTCTAGCAAATGAACTGCTTTTGTTCTTACTGCGCCATTCAACGGTACCTACCTACCTACTCCTTGGTCGCTTTCTCCGAGTTTCGCAAACTTCCTAGTTTTCAACACATTTGCCATTTACAAAACATATCCAACGCCTAATAAAGACTTGGTACTGGATCGTGAACTCCAACTATAGCATTGTTCCCGTCCTTACTTTGTTGTTGATAATTAATTGCCTGCACTACGGTACTAATTATCTCAAGGTACTAATTAATTCAAGGAGTGAATTAATGAGCCAGTCAATTATTTTATCTTGTTTGGAAAGTTCTAATCATTGGCGTTTACGTAATTTAAGAACCTTCCTTCACGATGTTTTCAGGATAATATGAGTTTGAGTGAAGGTTAGGAATAAGTGTAGCGTGGGTAATATGAGTTTCTGAATATCTGCAAAGTGTTAAGTGTCGCTGAGCGGTGAGCGCAGCCGCGTAGGAGCGTAAAGTGGTTGCGGTAATGAGCAAACACCCTTCATTATCAGGTTGTGCGACATTAGGCGCAGGCATGCTCGCAGTTGCGTTCTCCCGACACGCGAGCCTCATTGTGTTCTATGTCTACTTACTACATACCTACTTTATCACTAACATTCATGTACATTTACTTTATTTTTCAGTCTTTTTTTATTTTAGAATTAATATCGAAAGTTCGAGAACCAAGTTTATAATGTTAATTTTGTTGAATTGGTTCTTTCCGTATCTGCAAATCAGTTTTTTTTTTCTTTGAAACCTTTTTCTTTTATATTGCATCAATCAGAATAACTTCTACTTCAACTACTTATTTATAATAGCTATGATTCTACAGATCATTGCCGAGATTCTCAGGCGATGTCAGAATCAGCGAGCAAAAGCTTCGAAAGTTACCCGTGTAAACATTTTGATAAACAATCCTCTTACGCCAGTGGAAATTATATTACGGCTTTGCAAACTGAAATAATAAAATGGGGTTTAATGGCCCTTGGTTATCAAGATTACCTTTTCAACATTACTTTATTCGACCCCGTGAAAACAAAGTGTGTCAGCTAATATTATTAAATTAATGTTCGAATTGGAAGTGCCATAGTCACGGAATGAATTCAGCATGGTAAGGGAAACGTGTGGGCTGCGCGGGGGGTGCAGGGAGGCTGAAGCAGGGAAGAGAGCGGCCTCATTGATCGCACGCGGCCCGCGCCCGAGCCGCGCCGCATCCCCGCACTGTCGCCGACTCACACAACACTCATATTCGGGAAATCATGCAAAGACGATGACCAAACATAGGCATACCTACATAAAGCAATTACTAGATTCATATAGGTACCTACTATCTACCCTTGGGGAAAAGCTTAATAAGGCAAATAAGTTAAACAACCTTTGTGTCCACTACGCTCGAGTCTAAGGTGCATAGGTGTTAGGTCCATAAATGAGCACAATTACACACATACAAAATTACGAACATTCACAATTACGAAAAATACTTGGAACATAGCAAAGTAGGTATTCCATTAGGTATGTTCGTATAACTTTAAATATAAAAAAGTTGGAAAAAGTTTGTCTAATCGTACATGTAGAGACAGTTTGGTTGGATAGACAAATAATTGTGAGTGGTAATAAGCATTAATGAGGGGTGTCTGATGTAGCGGTGTGGTGGAGCGGTGGTGCGGCGGTGCGACGCGCGGCGTGCGTGGTGTGCGTGGTGTGCGTGGTGGCGCGGAGCGAGGACCTCGTGCAGGCCGCGCGACAAGGTCGGCAGCGCGCAGCGGCGCGGCGGCGGCTGGCGGTGAATGGGCGGCGGCGCGCGGCTGCGCGGCCGGCGCTCCGTCAGTCCGCACACCGGCGGCTCCGCTGCCCCACGGTCGGCCGCACTCCGCTGAACAACAATGCTCAAAAACACGCCGTGACAGAACACACACATCCCTCGACGCAGCAGGCGATGTTTGAGGATCGGCCGGCACGCGTAGCCGTCGGCGAGCGGTCGTGAACAAGTTGCATACATATGAAAACCGTAAAAAGATTGAATTTTAAGCCGATCGTGTTCGATAGATCCTAATAGAGAAGCGGGAGTGCGGCGTTTGGGAGGCGGGGGTCGGGTCGCGCGCTCGGGGAGGGATGGCGCGGCGCGGGGCGGCGGCGGCGGCGGCGCGCGGCGCGGCGGCGTCGCGGCGCTGACATGGGCGGGCGGGCGCGCCGCTCGCTGTTGGCGGCGCCCGCGGGCCTGCTGCTGCTGCTGTGCCTGCTCTGGCCGAGGGGTAAGCCACCAGCCACCACATTCTGCATCCTCACCATCCCGATCCATCTCACTAGACCGTCCGTTTACCTCACAACAGACGTTTCTATCATAATTATTTCTAAATTACGTTTACAACAACACAATACAATTAGGTACAAAACATGTGTCATCCACATCATTACCAAATGAAGTAAGAGTAGTCAATATTTTAGATATTACAGTTTTATTCATCTTTACCGTGAGAATAAACTGATTGGAAGGAAAATGGCAGCCATGTCTGTATTTGTGTTACAAAATCGAAACCTTTTAACAGAGCACATGGCCGGATCTATTATAATAAATAAACATTAAGTACACAAGAATGTTTACATCTCATCGTTCTAAAAGATAAGTCATCTTTGCTTAATTCAAGTGACAACATTGTCTTCAAAGGCAACGAGATGAGATTTGATCGCTAGCTCTTGAATAATCTCAAGAGTATCAAGTGTAAGATAAAAAGCTCTCTTCAGACACTACACTTCAAAGTGTTTGATCATTGGTTTGATCAGTTTATATTGAAAAAGTATTATCTTTATCTTCTAAAAATACATGAGTTACCTACAAAATAAGATAAGATCACTTCTCAACGTTTTATTAATCAAGGTTTCTTAGATAACAAATAATTTATATTTTACCATTAGAATATAAAACTACACGTGTTGTGCATTTCTAGCTTCTCCGGAATATAATAGACATAATTCCAACGCGTAACTGTGGCGAATAATCATCCGAAATTGATCATCCAATATCCTGCGTAATGTGCAATTACTTGATAATAGGCTACAATAATGTTCAGAGATATATCATAGCTGTACTAGAACAAATAACAGGCATTACTTACACGTGGAACAAAAAATGTTATCGAGACAAATCGCCCAGTAAAATGGCAATACTTAGGTACCTACAACTACTTACGAAACCGATTTGCTCTGTCGCCACCAAAACGAAATAGCAGCATCGATAATGTTCACAAAAGATGAGGCAAACTAATAAATTGCAAGTAATTACTTTTCTTGAAACAATTTTCAATCTATAGTATCCTTGGTTATTCATAATGGACAATTTACAAATGGATACCTCCATAGTTCACTTAAAATAATTAAACAAACAGTAGAGGCACCTTTTAAGGACATTAGCGTAGTCTATTTCATAAATTGCTGCAATTTTATTGGCGATTAATATTATGATGAAATACATCGTGAAAGTTTAATATAAGTAGGTATTGACTTCAGTAACTACGTGCATTCAACCGAGACGACCCTTGAGAGCAAATCAATAATAAAATCCAATGGGCTATTTCATTTTGATTGTTTATTTCAACTTTATTTCCTTTGAATTTGTTACTTATTTCGATTTAACAGATGTTCGCTTTTTATGCGGAACATTCCTCAGTAAATCTGTTTAGAAAAATCTGCAATAATTGCTTAAATTTCAACAAAACCCTTTGGCTCTGTATACAAATTATTATGAATTAAAAGTATTCAATTTCAATATCCAAGACGAGATAACACACTCACTTAATAGTTAAATGATATTTTTGCCGCGTGGTTGACGCATGCCACATCCTATGAGAATGGTTATTTATTTGAAGCTTTTCCTTATAGTAGTAATAGTATCAATGTTTTTTGTTTACTTAGGTACTTTGAAATTGTGTCTTTATATTGTAATCTTTAACCACATTGTTTATAAAGATACGGACTATTCCTTGCGGCGGCCTTGGTCATAAAAGACTCATTTTAATACAATTCTCAAGCAAATCCCTTGCATTCTCGTAAAACAAACGTAATACAAAATGTAAATGAGTACCACATAAATCTTCCTTGTTTTTCTGTATTCTCTTCACGATGCAAATCCGCCAGAAGGAACCCGGACTTTCGATAGTTTTAGGGAACTTCAATGCATTTACGGATTGTTGTTCTCGGCATGTAGGATTACATAATATATCACATAAGATGATCTAATTAATAAAACAATATTTTATTTAAGAGATAGCCCATTTGTTTAGTATACACACGTGGGTATCCTAAAGGAAAAAGCAACTGCAATTCATGAAAAAACAAACATACCGTATTTTTACCGACTTCAAAAAAAGGAGGTTATCAATTCGACAAGTATGTATGTAATATTATTAGAACTGCAATATATTCACATATGACAATCTGTTTGGGCTTCCAAACAAATATACAAAATTTCATAGATGTATGTATGTTTGTCCACGCATTTCTCCGCAATTGTTGATCGGATCGTGACCATTTTTTTTTATTGGCTTACATTTACTTCAGCTTAGGTCACAGTGCAAGTTTCATCAATGTCGATTCAGTAATTTTCAAGATATGGACTAATACGTGTAAGTCTGACGGCCTGGCTTATTGTTACGAGCTACGGGTGTAGTGTCAAAGGGAAAACATCTCAAAACCTTGGTCAAATTCTAGTGCAATATTTACAACAAAACTATTACCTACTTATTCCAAAAAAATATTCCAGGTTTTACTTAAAACTAAAAATTACGAAATAAAATAGTAATTAAAAAAAAAAATCGACTTCAAAAAGAAATTAACACAAAATTATGAAATAACTTTAATTTCGGAAGTCGGTGGCAAAAAAACTAAAATACAGATACCAAGACACCGACTTCCGAAATTAAAGTTATTACATAATTTTGTGTTAATTTCTTTTTGAAGTCGATTTTTTTTTAATTACTGTAGTATGTACCTTTCCATTTGAATTAAAGGTTACTAGAAACTTTAATGTTTTGACTATGAAGTATCTTCAAAATTCGAATTTCCCTTATTCAAATCACTGAGTAAAAAATCCCCTGTAGGTTATGTGAAATCACGGTCGATCCTTTAACTACGTGAGGGTTTCCAATCGTACGTGACTCAGACATGCCGAGTGCCTTTTTAAATCTTAAGATTGCACCATGTACATACCGTTGCGGGTAGATACCGATAGATGTAGGTTTTACTATTACAAATGTTTATATTTGGAGCCGAATAAAGACCAATGTTATTATTTTTATTTTTTTCTTGCGTATCCGACCTCTTGCATATCGTTAGTAAGTATAGGAGTGTAATTCGAGGGTGTTCTGTCCGCGCAGGGGCACGCTGCGGGTTGCACGAGAAGCGGCTACTGCACCACCTACTGGACCACTACAACGTGCTCGAGAGGCCCGTCGTCAACGAGAGCGACCCGCTGCAGCTCTCCTTCGGCCTCACGCTCATGCAAATCATCGACGTGGTCAGCATCCACTTTTATACACAAACTGACGAACTGCTACATACATCAAGTACAAGATGGATAGTGTTCCCATCATTATCCAAATGTACCGTTCAATAAATAAACTATCACGATACGAGCCGCTTCGAAAACGATTAAGTAAACTAACCAATCAAGTCTTCTAAATATGTCCTCACATTTTAAGTGCACACCAACACACAACTGTATTCGTGTGCGTCAATACTCAAACATTATTGATTGTTTTTGTCTAAACGACGTCCTGAAACCAGTTTGGATACACGTTTTTCTATAATCCTTGTTGACCGACTCTCGCAGTAGATATAATAATGATTAATTTGAGTTCAAACTATGAAGAAACGGGACAGAGTAGTAGCAATAAAATACAAATTAATGTTCGCAGGACGAGAAGAACCAGCTTTTAATAACAAACATCTGGCTAAAACTAGTGAGTATAAGTTTTTATGTGTTCATACGTGTAGAGAAACAAGAAAGTAATTAATGATTTTAGCATAGTAGATAATGAGATTTTATAAATGTGTTACTGTATATGCATTACACGTCTATTTGTTACGTAAATGTGCGGTTCTTATGCATTTGTTTGTTCAGGAATGGAATGATATGAACTTGAGGTGGAACACTTCGGATTTCGGCGGGGTCAAAGATTTACGAGTACCACCACACAGACTATGGAAACCAGACGTCCTTATGTACAACAGGTACGTATACAACACACATATGTACCTATATAAAACACAATCGCCGACTCCTAACGAACCTTTCAAGAAACACTAGAACCAAAGACGAAAGCGAAATTAAGAGCAATATCAATCAAGAACAATGATTAAGTCCGAAAATGGACTGTTGTGTTGCATAACACTATTGTAAGTTTAAACGCCTTGAAGCAAAATATAATAACAATCTGACTGAATATATCCACTGCAGCCAAGTCTATCGCTAATAGGTATATGTACTGGTACAGAGTAGGTTACTCTTTCGTTACCTTTATTTTTAATAGGATTCTTTATAAGAAATGATTACATTACCTTCAACCATCACCATCCGTTTCCCTGCTTTCAAACAAGCTTGCTAAGAATTTATTAATTTTAAGTAATTGCTGTTTATGTCGATATAACCCAAAAGTACTGGTGATTGGAAAGCGCCAATAAATTTCATAATTTCCAGCCACTGATGAAAAATAAAGTTATAACTCACCAGTTTTATCAAGGAAAGATTAATATGTTTTTTATCGTTTTCAATCATTAAAATATAAAGGTACTGTTAATTAAATTGAATATCCATCAAGTCGAATCGAAAGTGTAAATGATTTTCCGTGATAATTGCTGTTTTAGTCATTTAAACCAATGACCCGGTTCTAAGGCTGAGTGAAACTATTGATTTATTGCAACCACATATAAAACAAAATACATAATTAGGTAAACAAATTCTTTGGTTCATAAGTCACTACTAATTTTAGTTTCCGAATAAATGCACAAAGGTCCATCAGGCTATTAGCCTCCCACATGGTCCTCCACAATGTGAGCCGTCATGAGCAGGCATGGTCATAATTAGGGACCACGCTTCTCTGGCAAATTAATGGCCGAAGTTTGTCGTTATTATTACATAGATGCCACTTCTCTTGTTATAAATTATTAACTTCATTTACTTGCAACCTAAACTTACAGACTAAAACACAGAATAAAAAGTCCATTATAGACGTTTTACTCTATAGACTCGTAGGATCGAGACTCATTTCATTAGTTATATAAATAAAGCTTTACAGAACACGTAGTTTGTCTCAGTCTCTGTCGTGATATACTACAGACTTTTAAGGACCTAAAGTGCTGACGTCGACTTAAGCCCCAGACGTAATTTTAGACTTGAACTTATACACTTTGTAGACAGCAGCGCTTTTCGAAACTTGTGAAACATCTGCAATTGTTTTCTGTTTGTCCTCTCATTATATAGCGTCTCAAAATGGGTCGCTACTTACGAAACGTAAATGCTATACTGAATTTTGAAGTCTATATTTTTTCTTTAGGGATAGGCTTTGAGGCTGCAAAACACCAGGTGCTACGATTCGATTGTTCAGATTTAGCGTTTCTTAGATTGATCGTAAAACGCTGCGTGTTGCGAATGCTACGAATAAGAACTCCATGTACTTCGAATGCTACGATTGTAAAACGCCGCGTGCTACAGAGGCTACGATCGTAGAACGCCACGTACGATACGCGCTACGGACCGGCTTAGTTTGCTATGCGCTACGGATGCTACGATCGTAGTATGCTACGCGCTACGAATGCTACAATCGTAGTACGCTACGCGCTATGGATGTTACGATCATAGAACGCCGCGGGCTACGTATACTGCAACAAAGCACGCAGTGTCCTACGTATCATCCTAAGAAGCAAAACGTTTTTGTACATCTTCTATACACATGCATTGTCAAAATGTGTTTCATTTTTTTAACAGCGCGGACGAAGGGTTCGACAGCACATATCCGACGAACGTAGTGGTGCGCAACAACGGCTCATGCCTATACGTACCGCCTGGCATCTTCAAAAGCACCTGCAAGATCGACATCACCTGGTTTCCCTTCGACGACCAACGTTGCGAAATGAAGTTTGGCAGCTGGACTTATGATGGTTATCAGGTCCGCAATTTTAAAACTACTAACATATTTTATATTGATGTTTCCTGAATCATTTTCTTGTTTTATTCACGTTTTTATCTTTACAGTTGGATCTACAACTACAAGATGAAGGAGGGGGAGATATAAGCAGTTTTGTCACGAATGGCGAATGGGAGCTAATAGGTTATACATTTTTCAGTCTTTTTTTTTTGCTTTACACTATCTAATCTCTTCATCTATCTTATCTACGAAAGCCTTCTTGTATATTATCTTTACGACTCCAACTTAATGGTGTCAGACCCTGCTAGGGTCGCGGGTTGTTCGAAAGAGTGACCGTGGCCCCTGGTACAGGCAACTGAAGAAATACGGGTGGGTTTTATTCAGTGAAAGTCTGACATGCCCTCCCGCTCCGCCCAGCGTTGGAGAAGTTATTTGATAACTAGCTGCGCCCCGCGGTTTCACCCGCGTATGTTTCGATCCCGTGGGAATATCGGGATAAAAACTATCCTATGTCCTTTCCCGGGACTCAAACTATCTCTATACCAAATTTCATCGAAATCGGTTCAGTAGTTTAGGCGTGAAGAAAAGACAGACAGACAGACAGAGTTACTTTCGCATTTATAATATTAGTTTGGATTTCCCACCCAAAAAAAAAATGGCATCAGACCTGTAGTTCGACTTCAACGGATTGGTAATTCATTCTTAAACTGAGGTTACTAACATTGAAATGTGCTCATAGCTTTATACCTTTAGCAACTTTACATACGAAAACTTTGTTTAGTTACATATTTATTACATAGATTTGTCACTTAAGCGAACCTATCGTGACTCTTTAGTTAATTGAGGTCAAATAATTTACTATTCTATCATTCTTGTCGTATAGGAGTCCCGGGCAAGCGCAACGAGATCTACTACAACTGCTGTCCAGAGCCGTACATCGACATCACGTTCGCGGTAGTTATCCGGCGCAAGACGCTCTACTACTTCTTCAACCTGATCGTGCCCTGCGTGCTTATTGCCTCTATGGCGCTGTTGGGGTTCACCTTGCCTCCAGACTCCGGAGAGAAGTTGTCTTTAGGTAAAACTTTAAATATTATACATAAATCGTCAATATCATCAGTCTACTATCAGTAGATAAGCTCGCCTTCTCTGATTACACACCACTAAAGTTAAACATCGTGCAGGTAATTTCTGCCTGTTCGGAAAACCGTAGTTACCTACTCAGAAATTATACCGTTGAGACTTGTTTGACTAACAGTGTTATGTTTTAAAAACGTTATTTACCAGAATACGCTAATTGGCCACGGCTGCATCGTTATTCTGGCTCAAAACCATTTCCCCGACGTATGTATGAACCGTAATCTTCTTTTTTTGCGTAGCTTATACATGGTATATGTGTCTATATTTAAATAGAGCTCATCGAACGTTTTGTCTAATACCCAGGTGTGACGATATTACTGTCGTTGACGGTGTTCCTCAACATGGTGGCGGAGACGATGCCAGCGACGTCGGACGCCGTGCCGCTGCTCGGCACCTACTTTAATTGCATCATGTTCATGGTGGCTTCTTCCGTCGTCTCGACCATCCTTATTCTAAACTACCACCATAGGCACGCAGATACACACGAAATGAGTGATTGGGTACGCATTTTTTTGTGGTGTTACTTCGATAGTTATGCAAAGAAATTTTTTTTTGGAAGAAGATATGTAACATGGTGTATTGTCCAGATTCGTTGCGTGTTCCTGTACTGGCTGCCGTGGGTGCTGCGCATGTCGCGGCCGGGCTCGGCAACCACGCCGCCGCCCGCGCGCGCGCCTCCGCCGCCCGACTTGGAGCTGCGCGAGCGCTCCTCTAAGTCGCTCCTCGCCAACGTGCTCGACATCGACGACGACTTTCGACACCCGCAAGCGCAGCAGCCGCAATGCTGCCGATACTACAGGTCCCTCGACGATCTACACGAACACTACTCGCCGTAAATAGCACGGTTACGATAATTCACCCCAGCCTCGAACGTTCCGCAGTACCCGACCCTAACAGCTAATTCACGAGTATTCAAACATTCAACATCAACATACTCTTTCACGGGCCATCACATAGTTTCACTTTCGATTGTATTTCTACTTTTGGGTCTGGTCTATAACATCTATTCGGCATAACTCCTGTAGTGCCCTCCGTTCCTCGGCTCCACCTGTAGAGTAGGGTGCAGATGTAGCTGCTATCTACAGAGCGTACTCGTTGCAGGTCGGGTGAGGAGAACGGCGCGGGCCTGGCCGCACACAGTTGCTTCGGTGTCGACTACGAGCTCTCCCTCATACTGAAGGAGATTCGAGTCATCACAGATCAGGTAACATGACCACACAGCGGTCAGTATAGACCATTCAATAGTTGATTGGTATACATTGCAGTTAGTTTAACATGATGAATATACTTTCCAGATGCGCAAGGACGACGAGGATGCGGACGTCTCGCGCGACTGGAAGTTCGCCGCCATGGTCGTGGACAGACTGTGCCTTATTATCTTTACCCTGTTCACAATCATCGCCACGCTAGCCGTGCTGCTGTCCGCGCCGCACATCATGGTGTCGTAGCGACCCGCCCGCTTGCGGATACGCATGCGAAAAGTTCTGTGATACCGCGAATATTTGTTAAGTTGTGATGAGCGAAGTGGCGCGGACGATGACGCCGCGGCGCCGGAGTTGCCGCCGCCTGCCTCGCCGCCCGCGCCCCCCTGTAGACATAAGTTACCGCTGAACTGCCAACCCTGTACGTTACAAAAAACTGCCCATCCGACTAACGTTTTCTAATCCCTTGAGAACTTCAGCGATTGTGTACCTTTTCTTCCAAGAATACAATGATAAACGGTCGTCACGCTCAGTGGAATTAATTCCGTACTCTACACCCGATCGTTCCCATGAGCGTATGGCATGAGTTTCAATGAGCGGTTCCGTACCAGACGTTCCGTCCCCGGAACGGTCGCCCACAGCGATACAGTGGCAGTACGTGCTACACAGGCACAGCCGCCACGCGCCGCGGTGCACACTCTCGCGCAGACACCGCAGCATGTGGCCACCCACTAGACAAGACTGCGGCAGAAAATATTTGCACAAAAACGTCTTCCTTCTTACCGTTGAACGACCTGATTCGCATTTAAAAATTAAACTTTGTTAGAACTTCTTCGATTCTTGAAATCTATTGTACAGTTTAGAGTTTGGGCGGTGAAACAATGGCCCTTTGTTTCCTTCTTGTTCGATTCCATGAATCGTGGTTATAATCCCTAGTTTTATTTTCGGATATATTTGTGTCAGTAGCTAGTATAGAACTTTACAAACAATGTTGATTCAATTGGTACAGGTTGTGATATGCCTCGTTGTGAACGGGTCGATATTGTTATAAATGGTAATAAAATACCCATGGCTATAGCTTAATAAATCGTTCGTTAAAAGTTGTAGTTAAACAAATATTATTTTAATAAAGTCATATCTGGGTCTTTCGGAACGACTTTTACAAATAATAATTAAATTACATATTAATATCACGTTTGTACTTCTTTCCATACAGTTACAGTAATTCGTATGCTGAAAATAATATTAGCTTATAAAATTTTCTTCTTCGAAAATTAATTCAAAAGATATGACCATCGTTTCAGACATGTACATGTAATATATAACTCATTTTATAAGATATACAACATTTTATAAGTACAAGAAGTTGTAACATGAACCGGTTTTTCGTTACATAGAGGGTTTAACACAAAGGTGCCTATTCATTGACAGATGCGACACACGATCAGTTGACAAGTACAGGTCACTATATCCTGACATCTGACCAGTCCTGCCGCTCGTCTGCCACACTCCGAAACACTTCAACTCGTTCAGTTTACTGCTCCGTCATGATCGATTGTTACGTTTGTTGTTCTTACTCATCGATTTTCATTTATTTCGGAAACATTGTAAACCTCTCAAAAGGAAAACTTAGTGTAAACAGCGAGAATGTGCGGGTACACCCGACAAGCGAATGTACCCTCGCAAAGCTCCTGTAATGTTTTCCTTTTCCGAGGCAGTGCTGTTAGTAATCTTAGACGGTCCGATGGAAGTTGCGGACCGGATGTGATTATAAGTCAATGTTTTTGGTCATTCATTTATTTACTGTTATATCTTCTTACCATTCGCTAGAGGTTGTGTGACGACCCGGACGGTGGAGGCCGCAGACCCGCACACGCGGGCTTCATCTTTGTATTGGATGGAACTCTGTGCGGCATCCTTCCGTCGGCAATGGGACAGCCCATTGTCCCCAAGATTTGTTCAATTGTTAGGGTTAACTCTGAATTGCACTTTGTTTATTAAATATAAACGAATGAAACAAACTCTTGTTTTATTTATTTGAATATCTACTTTTTTAAGTTTACCATAGCTATAGAGCTCCCAAACTCAATAATTTACTAATAGGTACTGAAAAACCATGTTTTAGTTCCCCCAACCTAAGTTATCATCAATAAGTTCACATCAAATATCCTAGTCATATATGTATAATTTTTGTCAAAATAACAATATTCCTAAGCCATAATCGCAACTTGTAGATGTTTCTCGGATCGAATTCCCGTGAGTTATTTAAATCATCCCTGACCTACATAATATTCCCGCGGAGGCGTTTGGCACGGAGCGGAGTCAGGGAGCAATCGATGATATCCCACGGGATAACTGCACATGCGCACAAGCTAATTTCCACAAAAGCCACCAACAGCATACCAACACACGTAAAATAGAGCCTTCCTGAAATGTATGAAGCATTGACCATAGATGGGTAGGTAAGTGTAAGAATTGGGAAAATACTATCCATTTGAAAATAAAGTAAATGTGATAACGAGTCAGTCCACTTTCCAACTTTACCACGGCTAAACTACTGAACCAATTTTGATGACATTCAACCGCAAGAATTTTGCATCTATTATTTCGGTATTTTCTTAAAATTATCTTTATGAAAAGTATCCCATGAAAAGCATCCAAAAAAAGAAGCATCCAAAAATGTGAAAATTACTGTATCATCATCTGCTTAGCCTTTTCCCAACTATGTTGGGGCCGGCTTCCAGTCTAATCGGATGCAGCTGAATACCAGTATTTTATATGGAGCGACTGCCTATCTGACCTCCACAACCCACTTATTGGGTAATACGATCCGCCCTTGGTAAGACTGGTTGTCAGACTTTGGGCTTCTGACCCGTAACTACGACTAAAGATCTACGAATGACAGCCGGGACCAACGGCTTAACGTGCTTTCCGAGGCACGGAGGGGTCTTGGTATGTAAAGATGGTCACCCATCCACGGACCAACCGCGGCAAGGGTAGCTTAACCTGATCGATCGACCGTGCGGCTGTTATTTCTTAGCCACAAGTCTTCCTTCCTTCCTTCTAGGTAAAAATTACTAAGTGTAAGGTATCGGTAAGGTATACCTGTTATCACAAACAAGCAAGTCAGTTTTCATTTCCACGTTAAGTAACTGAAATTCAGCTAATGGAATACAAGTAATATGCAGTATACATTAGTGCATAGAGCGGTTTGGCCGGGCGGGCGCTACGGGAGAACTCTGGAAGACGGTGGGGTGTGGCGCAGCGCGGCGGGTTGCGCCCGGCCGCGACCGCACGGCAGTACGCGCCGCCATGTCGGGCGGGTCGCGCGCCTGTCTGCTCGTCGCCGCGATCCTCACACTCCTCTACTCAGGTACCACACACACCATAAACAAATCATTAACAAACAAACCCCATAATACGCAACAATCCACAAAAAAATACTGTTACATTCATTATTTTTTATTTTGTCTCCTCATCTATCTCTTAAAAGCGGCGCTACCGGCTAGCGATGTAAATAGAGGTGCATATAAACAAAATATGTATTACATACACGTTATACACTAATATTTCAGGACACAATATTTATAAAAGACACGCAGCTGAATTGATGTGTTATATTTAATTAAGTATGTTTAAGTATTCGATTTTAACTCAGCTTTTGGTTATTATTATTTAATTAATCGAGTTTTTTAAATTATGAAACATTAATTACATTACAACAATCACAATTTTAAGTAAATTCTTGCTACAAATTATCGTTTTATCTTGGAGAAGTGTGTTCCTAAACAACATTATCTCCGGTTGGCTCTTTATTGATCTGGCGTCGCAGCATCATCTCGGCTATGGCTGCTAACGTACACGTTACTAAACATACGGGAAAACCATTTTAAAGGAAGATTAAACTAAACTTCGAAAATTCGACGTCCTTATGCGTGTATTACTTAAATGGAAACTCGTAATATAACATATCTGCCGAATTCCTACATATCATAGCCATTTATTTTATAGCGAGTTTATAAAATCTCGATCATTTTTATTTATACTTGATAAAAATAACAATACTTTTCAGATTTCATATACAGTTGTATATTGGAACAAAATACGCTTATTTGTATGCGTGAGGTAAAGAGTTAAAGCACAGACGACCTGTGGACATTACTTATTAAATTAACTTTTGTAGGTAGATATTAGGTCCTTACATATGAAATTGGCGTTTTTCGTACTGGCCACTTTAATCACGAATTTCTCCTCTTTGGTAAGGAATTCCAAATTCAAATTTGTACAGCTATTTACTCATGTATTTGTGCTTCGATGATCGTCATTCATTTGTTTTTTTTCTTCTGTTTTTTCTGTTTGCGTCACTCATTTTACAAAATGGAAAATTTAAAATATCGCATTATTTACGAGTACGAGTTCCGCCGTGGCACTAGTGCTGCGGAAACGACTCGAAGGGTGAATGATGTGTATGGCGGTCATGTTGCAAAAGAAAACACAGTTCGTTTATGGTTCCAACGTTTTCGTTCTGGAAATTTCGACCTGCAGAACAAGCCCCGTGGACGGCCTGAGACCCAAGTTGATAATGGAGAATTGAAGGCTATTGTGGAAGCGGACCCATCGCAAACCACGTCCGAGTTAGCTGCAGGCTTCGATGTTAGTGATAAAACTGTTTTAATTCACTTGAAGCAAATTGGGAAGATTAAAAAGCTTGAAAGGTGGGTACCTCACGAATTGACTGAAGCAAACCGGCAAACGCGCGTCGACTGCTGCGTTACATTACTGAAATTGGAATGTCTTAGACATCCTCCGTACTCCCCGGACCTTGCTCCAACAGATTACCATTTTTTTCGCAATTTGGATAACTTTTTGCAAGGGAAAAAATTCAACTCCGATGGGGCAGTCCAAATCGCCTTCAAAGATTTTATTGATTCCCGTCCGACTGGTTTTTTTAGTAAAGGGATCAATGAACTACCTATAAGATGGCAAAAGTGCATTGAAAACAATGGTTCATACTTTGATTAATTAAATATATTATATTAAAAAATATTCGACTTTTTGTTCCTTCCATACAAAACGCCAATTTCATATGTAAGGAATAGAAGCTCGTAATATTCGCCCATGTTATTGTTACCTACCTACTTGATACCAACTCTAACATGAGAATCGAATTTCAGACAAAATAATTATGATCCTAGCTTAATTATTGCTTATTAGCTCGTCATAGATAAGTTTTGTTGATTGGTCAAAAGTAAACTTGTAGTCGCGTCAATTAACGCCACTTAATATGCGATTACCAGAAGGTAATGAATTAAACTCCCTTTTTGCCATTCATGTATTCAAATTAAATGAAAGATGTTGATGTATTCGAATGCCAAATTGGGTTCGGGTAATTGTAGGTACCTATCGGAAGTAATTGGTTGCTGATAACTATACTTACATATGTTCCAGGATGGTGTTCCGAAGACGAGGAGCGGTTGGTCCGGGACCTGTTCCGTGGTTACAACAAACTCATCCGCCCAGTACAAAACATGACACAAAAAGTGGACGTGCGGTTCGGACTAGCTTTCGTGCAGCTTATTAACGTTGTATGTACCTACTCGTGTTTATATAATTATTAATAAGTATAGGTACTTAGGCAGTGGGAACATTATCGGCTGATTATGTATGTTATGTATAGGTACTTAGATCAAGTCTTCCAGCCTCTCACTTAAAGGTATCAAATTAAGGCCTCAAAGAAAGCATTGGTCACTGACTCACTGCGTTTCCTGAACGCTATGTGTTGATGATTTCAGACCAAAGCGAACATTTCACGCTAATTACAAGTTAGTGGTCTAATTTCTACAAGAAAAGAATACAAATACCCTACCTCTTGCAGAACGAAAAAAATCAAATCATGAAATCCAACGTGTGGCTCCGGTTAGTATGGATGGACTATCAGCTGATGTGGGACGAGGCTGATTATGGCGGCATAGGCGTGTTGCGCCTGCCGCCCGACAAGGTCTGGAAACCTGACATCGTACTTTTCAACAAGTTAGTATCTTACGTACTTTATTTTCTATTATTTTTTTTTATATTCTCTCTATGCTAATGGGTCTTCTGTTGTTTCAGCGCTGATGGTAACTATGAGGTGCGATACAAATCGAACGTCCTGATTTATCCCAACGGAGAAGTGCTGTGGGTACCTCCAGCTATTTACCAGGTACCGAACTGTTCATTCGTAGAATATTATGACTATGAATGGCCTTCGATATAGATGGTAGTTGCATACATGTCACTCTTAACTTTGACATACTTATCTTATCTTTAATCTTTTGTTTTGTTTTCCAGAGCTCTTGCACAATTGATGTAACATACTTCCCCTTCGATCAACAAACGTGCATCATGAAATTCGGATCGTGGACCTTCAATGGAGACCAAGTGTCCCTCGCCTTATATAACAACAAAAACTTTGTTGATCTGTCAGATTACTGGAAATCAGGAACATGGGATATCATTGAAGTACCAGCATACCTGAATATTTATGAAGGCAACCATCCTACTGAAACTGACATTACATTCTACATAATAATTAGGAGAAAGACCTTGTTCTATACAGTCAACTTGATTCTGCCAACTGTATTGATTTCATTCCTTTGTGTATTGGTATTCTATTTGCCTGCCGAAGCTGGTGAAAAGGTGAGACAATACCTATTACCTTTACCAATTTTCTTTTACATTTTACCTGTTTTCAAATGTACTTTTTAATTGAAAATGACGTTGTTATTTCTCGTAGGTAACATTGGGTATCAGCATTTTGCTGTCACTGGTTGTGTTCCTCCTACTGGTGTCAAAGATTCTACCGCCGACCTCCCTCGTGTTACCGCTCATCGCTAAGTACCTGCTCTTCACATTCATCATGAACACCGTCAGTATTCTAGTCACGGTTATCATCATCAACTGGAACTTCAGAGGTCCAAGAACACACAGGTATGGTAATCTGGGCCCTACCTATACCACAAAACTTTACAATTTACAAATTTGTAAATCTCACAAGACAGTGTCTGTACTACAAACCTCATAAGCCACATAGATATTATTGTAACGGGAATTATACCTTACAAATATGTAAATCTTAGACCATAGTGATATTTGACTCATGTACATATTTGTAATTAGGTACTGTAATATATATGAATATATTCTACAATTTTTAAAATTTTCTTCTTTTTCTTCTTATTTAACAATTTTGTAGTGTAGGCTTAGTAAATGTTGTGGTATAGTAGGTATTCCCTGATTTAATAAGGCTTATTATTTTCCAGGCGACTAACTTAAAGGACGACTAACTATTTGCTTCTAAAATAAAAAACTTTTTTACAAAAAAAACAACCGACTTCAAAAAAAACACTATAAAGTGATAAATAACTTTAATTTCGGAAGTCGGTGTCGTTGATTCCGCATTTTCGTTTTTTGACACCGACTTCCGAAATTAAAGTTATTTATCACTTTATAGTGTTTTTTTTTTGAAGTCTGTTGTTTTTTTTTTGTAAAAAAGTTTTTATTTTTCACTTTTTAGTTGTACCTACCCCACAAGTAAACAAAACAAAAAGATCGATTTTTAGATTTTTCAAAAACCGCTTGTCCGATTTCGATAAAATTTTCATGGGACCATTTGGGAAGTATACCCTTTCCAACAAAAAAAGAATTTTTCAAATCGGTTGGCAAACGACGGAGTTATGCACGAACAAACACAAAAAAAAAAAATACAAACATTTGAATTGAGAACCTCCTCCTTTTTTAGAAGTCGGTTAAAAACTAAATAATAGCTGCTACTTTAAGATAGCGAACATATTAAACAGGGCCAATTGAAATCATAGGCGAGGTCCTATAAATAACGACATGGCGACTAATATTAACAGTGGGATAACAAAAAATTGTACTATAAGCAACTATAGGCATCTCTGAAGACTCATTCCCAGAAACACACAAGGTTGAACTCAGGGGCGTAGCTACCGCCGTATCTGCCGTATCAATTATACGGGGCCCCGGGGCCACGGGGCCCCATCGTGCGTAAGAAAAAATTAGATAATAAAAACTTCCCAATTTTTTTTTATTTCACTAATGACAAAAGTCAAAAACGGCAATTCAGCTATAAATGATTGAATAAATCAGTTTGCCGAAAAAAAAGCAAGGAGAGTGTATATTTAATTTGAATTGTTTGTAAAATTTTTTAAAAAAGTGACAGATAATTATGATGAATAAATATTTCTTTTAATTTTATGCAAACATTTTTTTTTCTTTTGTGACAAATCTTTACCCTTCCTAAGGGCCCCCAAACAAATTTTTATACGGGGCCCCGCCAAGCCACGCTACGCCACTGGTTGAACTTGAGAACTTAGGATGCAAGAGCGAGCGAAGCGAGCTCGGGACTTGGGGCACCCCGGCTCGGACAGGTTAGGTTCGAAGAGGACGACGGGGGCTCAAGTGAGCGAGCGAACGAGCCCTTCTTTGTGTTAGGTTTCTTTAAACTCTGTAAGGTGTTGACTGAAATAGGGGTCCCGCGAAGCTGGGCTCCGTCGACGACGTCTTATTATTACCTATTAAAGACAATCAGGTACCTAGTTAACTCACAATACAACCTCATTGTATAATTTAAAAATGCCCATTTTCTACTTTTTCTCCGCCGTCGAGTGTTCGCTTAACAATAAATTAAGTTACCAAAACAAAAACTCGATGCCAGTTTAAATTAAAACAATCATTAAAAGAGCTATCCTTCGCTGTAGCTGCCAACCTACTATTTTTGCTACCGGATTTAATTATTTTTTAATCCCAAATTCAGATTAATATGTTGCCGCATTAAATACATGTCATTTAATAATGCACTTCTTCTCCTCTTAGCGTGTCGATGGCAATCTAAATAATGTACGGTACTAGATAGATTCGATTAAAATTACACTCCTAAATTTCACTTCTTTTTTAACAGAATGCCTCTCTGGATCCGAAGTGTCTTCCTCCACTACCTGCCTACAGGCCTGCTCATGCGTCGTCCGCGCAAGACGAGGCTACGGTGGATGATGGAAATGCCCGGCATGGGCGCCCCGCCGCATGCGGCAGCTCCGCACGACCTGCCTAAACACATCAGGTACGTTTGCTCACACAGCACTCACTAGATGCTAGTGTACCTCTATAACCTGTGAACATTGGGAATATACTAACTTCTTAGTGCGATTGGTGTAACACAAAGCAAAATGGAAGCGATGGAGATGTCGGACTTGCATCATCCGAACTGCAAGATCAACCGAGCGGCCGGCGGCGGTGAGGTCGGCGCCCTGGGAGGACTCGGTGCGCTCGGCGGCCTGGGCCTCGGAGGGGAACGGAGGGAGTCAGAGAGCTCCGACTCGCTACTGCTGTCGCCAGAAGCAGCGAAGGCCACAGAAGCAGTAGAGTTCATCGCAGAACATTTACGTAACGAAGATCTTTATATTCAGGTGTGTACACCTATCAATAGGTACCTACCTACCTAGGTACTTCAGGCAATGTTCAACGCTATAGGCCATGTATCTTAACCAAAGCCCTTTGAGTCCTCCTCTTTTTACTGACGGTCGATTCAATAACATCGATATATAAAAAAAATCTCATCTCATAACGATGGATCGACCTACGAAAAAAACTCGATCACAATTTTGTAATCAAACCAAGGGGTCGCTTGGTAACATTATCTATCTTTGGGTAACATTATCTAACCCAATATACCTTGGTAGGTACAGTAAATTGTTGCTGACATAGCAAACCATTCAAAATCTTTTACAAGATACATCTGTAGTAATTTATTTATAAAAAGACTTCCGTTTTCGACCGTACTTTTACTAGATGGTGTTAGTTTTTCCACAATTAATCAGCAACATCATTTGATTTTACAGACACGCGAAGATTGGAAGTACGTAGCTATGGTGATCGACAGGCTGCAGCTGTACATATTCTTCATCGTGACTACGGCAGGCACGGTTGGCATCCTTATGGACGCGCCACACATCTTCGAGTACGTCGACCAGGATCGCATCATAGAAATATATCGAGGAAAATAAATCAACTTAGTAATAAGAACAGAATTGCTTCAAGACGGCTTCCATAATACTCATTAGTTACCTATTTGTATTTATTTTAATTTAGGTCATATTTTATAATAAGTGTTGCTCATAGGTAGGCAGATAAAGCACATTTTACAATATTTTACATGATAGTTTATATAGTAAAAGTTGATTTATCGTATAGGTGTCTGTCGACAAACATACCGATAATAACTTATAAATAAATGATCTGGCTTAGTTTGTAAGTAAGTAATATTAATAAAATATATAAAATGGCTGTGTTCGAGGTTTATAAAAGCACAATAGATAATGGTTTGTATTTTGTAATAGCCCTAAGATACATACATATAATGGTACCTTTAGTAATGTAGATAGTAGGTTTGTAATCGATTAATTATATTATTTATTATGTTCTCATTCTATCTGTGGCTTTGAAAGTATCTAAATGGATACTTGTTAATTTGTTGATCCTTAAAATCTATTATTGAGATCTCGTAATAAACCCCAAATACTTACATTTTCGATGTCCCAAGTGTATTGTTACTTTTTTACTTAAAAACTACTAAGTATTTGAGATTTTTAAGATGACTGTAGTATGTATGGGTATTGATAAAACTGGGTCAGTAAATAAAATAAACGTTCGATATGTAAATAGTGTAATTTTATTTTCCACCACAAATTGCTTAACAAAATGTTTTATAACATAATCAATATTTCCACGTAGGCAGTACTTAATTTTAACATCAATTACGACTGTTTTACTAATTTCATGTCAATTAAAATCAAATCAAGCTTGTATAGAAATGGCGATGTATTAGCGACAAACACTACAACAACGCTACAAAACAAAAACGACAGTACCTACTTAATGTAAATCTTAAACCCGACTAAAGGCCGACCGCTTAACTGAGACGTTGCCCGAGGTAGCTGCGCGGTGCGGGAGGAGTGACAGTTGTCACAAGTTGACGAATCACTGAGCTCTCGCATCACGTCACCACTAGGGCTTTCAATACCGGTATTAGCCAATACGGGGATACCGGTATTGGAAGCCCTAGTCACCACACCCCTCCTGCACCGCGCTGCTACCTCAGGCAACGTCTCAGTTACGCGGTCGGCCGCTCAACTGTTGAAAAATCAAAATTTGATTTATAACAATAGAAATTCAATTGTGTCTCATTATTAGCCACAGTCGAGATCAATTATTAGGATAAAATAAGAGTTTTGTAATCTTGCCTGATATAAACTTATGTAATTATTATACATACTAATCTTAAAGTACATTTTTTTGTTTTTTTGTATTTAATCTCCCAATTGAACAGGGGAGTTGAGAATATTTACAAATAGTAATATTAACTAAGAAGTAATAAAATAGAAATAAAAAAATAAAGTTTATTAAAAGATTAATCGTCGCCGTCGTCATAGTTAGGTGAAGTAGGAGAGTATGTTGGTGAAGTTGGAGAGTATGTGGAGGGTCCTGCCGACGACGGAGAGTATGCGGGGGACGACGGAGAATAGTTGGGCGAGGTCGAGGTGTAGGTCGGAGACGTCGGCGAATACTTTGTCGAAGATGGAGAATATCCCGGTGAGGAAGGAGAATAATTTGGAGATGGCGAATAATTTGGTGAGGATGGCGAGTAACGAGTGCTTCCCGGGTGTTGTGGGGACGAGGGCGAGTATGCCGGGCTGGTCGGCGAATACTGCGGACTCGTAGGAGAGTATTGTGGACTCGTCGGTGAATAGGTAGGGCTCCTACCTGCCACAGACGGCGAAGTAGGGGAATAATTAGGAGATGGAGAATATTTAGGCGAGGATGGTGAGTAACTGGGAGAAGTCGGTGAATACGCCGGTGATGTCGGCGAATATGAAGGGCTTGTTGGAGAATAGGCGGGCGACGTCGGCGTATAGTTCGGCGACGACGGCGAGTAACTCGGTGAAGCAGGACTGTAGACAGGACTAGTCGGAGAGTAGCTCGGTGAAGACGGCGAATAGCCGGGCGACGTCGGTGAATAGGCTGGGCTTGTAGGCGAGTACGACGGACTCGTCGGGGAATAAGAGGGACTCGTTGGTGAGTAACTAGGTGACGTCGGCGAATAGCTCGGTGATGTTGGTGAATACGCTGGACTTGTCGGAGAATAACTCGGTGAAGTAGGAGAGTAACTTGGTGACGTAGGTGAATAAGAGGGCGATGTGGGAGAATAGCCAGGGGATGTAGGAGAGTAGCTCGGTGACGTTGGCGAATATATAGGTGAGGTCGGTGAATAGTTCGGTGAAGTCGGTGAATACGACGGACTCGTGGGGGAGTAGTGTGGTGATGTCGGCGTGAGGCTGGGGGAGGCGGGCGCGTACACCGGGCTGGTGGGGGAGTACGAGGGCGAAGCGCCGGCAGGCGACGTGTAGGGGGACAGCGGAGGCCCGGGCGAGCCCGGCGATCCCGGCTGCGGGGACCACGCGCTGTACGCCGGGGACAGCCCCGACGCGTCCGACGCTCCCGACGGCGAGAACGATGGACCACCCGGCGTCATGCTGCTGCCCACTATAACAAAATAATACATAGCACACAAATTATTTATTATAGAATTGAAATTATACAACTCACTAACTTCACAAGTTTCTTAAATTATTATATTAGAGTTGCAATGAACACTCAGTTGCTTATCTCGCTATTAGAAAAATTTTTGATATTCGGCCGAATACCGAATACCTAAAAACAGTAGTACTTAAAAAACACAGTAAATTCATGCAACTTCTATTAATGCAGAACATAAATTGCTAGTTCGAGAAAGCATAATTTTTCTCTGTACGTATTTAAAAGATCAATGGAAAGTAATACATGTAAAGAATTGTTCAAATTAAAATGAAGACCTTTTTTTACTTGTCATACTGTTCCAGGCACAAATCTTTAGAAAAAATCTATTGCAAATACAACAACTAAAAAATATTTGTTTTCATCCCGTAACTAAGCATGTTAAAACCCGCACAAAAATATAACACTATTGACAAGTTAGTATTAACGCGGCTGGCGAGCGGAATGGCGTAATGATGACGAGCTAATCAGAGAGCTTCTTGTTATAATGCGGTGTGCGCGCCAATTTTCGAAGGTGCATTAATCAAGCCGAATATTCGGCTATTCGGCAACGCAACTGGTCGAATATTCGGTATTCGGCCTGATTTATTTGTTACAACACTAATTTGTATACTTGTTTTCTTTGGTTTTTTTGTGTATGATCCTTGCTTACTGTAAATGTATGTTTTTTATTGAAATCGTAACTGTGCAATTACTTGTATTTATATCTGTGTACGTTTTTTTTTTTTCAAATAAATAATAAATTTCAAAAGTAATCAGTTCTTACCTTGGCCTGGAGACCATGCACTGCTGCCGTATCCAGGTGTGTTCTGTGTCGACCACGGCGTCATCAACGGCGTCATGGAAGGAGTGCCGACGCCGAAATACATGCCGCCGCCAACTCCTCCCACACCGAGACCACCCATTTCCATACCCAGCTTACATTTCTCGGCGTCAAGCAGTAAGTCGAAGCAGCCTAGTAAACAATTAAATTATTCGTCAGCAATGATTATATCAAGGTGTCAGTATTATCCGAGTTTTAAGTTTTTATTTTGTAAGTATTTTGTGGAAGAGAAATATTTTTTTAAAATTCAGGTTATAAATGTAAATCTTACCAGTTCCCATGCGCGGCAATTGACCCATGATAATATTCTCAGACACGCCTCTCATAGGATCCACTTCAGCGTGACAGGCGGCGTCCAGCAAAACGTCGACTGTTTCTTCGAACGAGCATCTCATAAGTGCACCAGTGTCTTGCCTGTTGATACCGTGACGAGTGATGGCCATGAGATGACCCTTAGCAGTCATTACGTCACAAAGCAAGGCAAGGTGACGGTAGTTCACGTATAGACCGTAGAACTGCAACACGGCGTTCATTTCTTTCTCTACTGACTTACGCACAGCCTCAATACCCAGTACTTGGAATATCTCGCAAATGTCGTTACTGAATGTCCTTATGGGGTCTACATCTCTCTCAGAAAGTACTTTCATCAATGAAGTACCATCAGTTTCCAACAACCATTCAGCAATAGCCTTGAATTCACCCTGTTCAGTGATTATAATACGTTTCTTAGCTTCAGTCTGTGGTAAATGCATGTACACCTTTGCTATAGCCTCTATGCCTTGTAGTGTCATGTCTGACAGCATGTTAGCTTCAATACATCTCAAGAACATGTCGTCTTCCATTTTGTCAACCGTTTCTTCGTCATTATCTTGGAATTTACTTTCTTCATTGTTCATAATCCTAATACGTAGCACAAGCTTTTCAGCATTGTCATCGTTGAAGATACAATTCAAATCGTCTCCAAATCCAGCATTTATTTTTTCAGCAATCTGTTCCATGGTTAGTTTCTTATCTGTCATCCTCTTGCGATCTAATTCAATACGTAGCAACCACGGAGAGATCTTTGTCGGGTCGAAATCAGGCATCTCATAGTAAACATTGACGAATTCTTGATCTTCAGCAATAACTGTGTTTTGTGGGTCAGGATCGTAATAAATCGCAGTGTTCGCGGTAACCTTGCGCAATGTTGTGTGTTCCAGTCTGCAGAGTACATTCTTAGCCTTTTCTGCATCTCTAGCAGCACCACCAGTCAAGAACACTGTTAGAGATGGAGCTTTAGGTTTCTTAGAAATATTGATGATTTCCTTAAGACGCGGCACTCCGAGAGTTACGTTTTTGGATGACACACCAGCGAAATGGAAAGTATTCAGTGTCATCTGCGTGGCGGGCTCGCCGAGAGACTGCGCGGCCAGTGCGCCCACCATCTCGCCAGGGTTCACCTGCGCTTGCTGGAAACGGGTTTCTATTTCCCCAATCAACCACTCAAAAGCTACTAATGAAAGTCTGTATTCCTCAGATACAAACTTTGTGCATAAAGTCGAACGCACCAAACATTGGAAGAGTAGAGTAGCGTTTTCATTAGCCTGCTTGGACAGGCGGTCCTCGCCTGCTACAATAACGCATTTTTTGAGTAATTCTTTGACACCCGATATTACTTTGATGGGACTGAGATCTGTCGGCATTCTTTTATTGATATGGAAAGTCTTCTGTGCGTTCCAAATCATTCTCTTGAAATTGCAAGGCAGTACAACTTTAGATTCACCACTTGGGAAAATTTGACGCAACACATCTCTGTCTTTGTTGAGTTGTTCCCATTCGCTCTCAAGATCACTAATAACATATCCAGATTCTGTCAATTCCTTGATAATATCTTCACTAAAGATCCTCTTTAAATACCTCTCATTTGAAGGGTCAAATTTGAATTTCTTTTCAAATGCCTTGTTCGACAGTTTGACTGTCGGTAAATTCTGGAACTCTACAGTTTCTCCAGCCAGACCATCTTCACCATATCTCAACTGAATGAGTTGTCCGACTGAATTACGAACGGTACCGTCATAGTGAACCATTACAGACTCCATAGCCTTTATCAGACGACGTTGGATGTATCCAGTCTCAGCAGTTTTTACGGCAGTATCAATAAGACCCTCACGACCTCCCATAGCGTGGAAATAAAACTCTGATGGGGTCAGACCGGCAAGATATGAATTTTCTACGAAACCTCTCGACTCGGGACCGTAATCGTCTTTGATGAAATGCGGCAATGTTCTTTTACGGAATCCAAATGGAATACGTTTACCTTCAACGTTCTGTTGACCTACACAAGCAATAACCTGAGAAATGTTAATGTTGGAACCTTTAGAACCAGCAACCACCATAGCCTTTAAGTTATTGTACTCAGTCAGAGATTTCTTAGCTGATCCACCAGTTTTGTCACGAGCGTCGTTCAGAATACGGTTCACTTGATTTTCGAATGTCTGTCTGAGGGTGTTACCAGGAGTTGGCTCCAACTCCATGTTGTGAGCTTTTTGAATGACTTCTATGACATCCTCTTTGGCTTTCACGATGGCACGCTGAATTTCTTGGTAGGTCTGAGGATCAGCAATAGTATCGCCGATACCGATAGAGTGACCTTCTAGAAGCAACCAGTTGTTGATTACAGTCTGAATGTTACCGTAGAAGCGACCGGCAGTTTCGTGACCTAACTCTAACATGCAAATATGTAGCAAGGAACCTGCTGAAGCACCAAGTGACTTTTTACACAGGATACCCATGAGCAGTTCACCATGTTCCACAACTACTTTCGTATCTCCGGGAGAGATCCACTTGTAAGGACCATCGTCTTCTTCATCAGGATGTGTGGAATGAGTTCGAATCATATTTACGGGACCAGGAATAATGAGAGTAAATATTTGTTTGCCAGTCCACAATGGTTGGGGTTTCAAAATGCAAGGCTGTGGGATTTTTCCATCCCATGTAGGTAAAAACATAAGTAGATTCATTACTTGTTCTTTCGTGAGGAAAACGTCACGCTTAGTCATTTTCCTTACAGCTGTTAGTGTATCCTGCACAATACCCATGACGGGCTTGTTTGCTTGCGGAGTGATAATTTGTCGCGGCGTTATGTGAATATTCTCCACCTCGGCTCTCGTTTCCATTGACTGGGGTACATGTAAGTTCATTTCGTCGCCGTCGAAATCTGCGTTATAGGGAGATGTGCAACTTAAATTCATACGGAATGTTGACCATGGAAGTACTTTTACCCTGTGCCCCATCATACTCATCTTGTGAAGTGTAGGTTGTCGGTTGAAAATGACGAGATCGTCGTCCCTCAGATGACGCTCTACTTTGTAGCCGTGTTGTAAATGCAAATCTGATGGTTTTGGGTGAAACCTTAAATCTATTCTTTCTCCGTTGTCGCGAACAATATACTTGGCGCCGGGATATTGCGCATTACCCCTGCGGACAAGCTCCTGCATTCTGTCAATATTGAATGGTGTTACGAGCTCAGGGAATGTCAAGTTTTGTGCAATAGATCTGGGAACTCCTACTTGGTCAATACGCAAGTTAGGATCGGGCGTGATGACAGTACGCGCAGAGAAATCGACTCGTTTTCCCATGAGGTTCCCTCTAATTCGTCCTTCCTTTCCTTTTAATCGAGCCTTGATTGCTTTGAGTGGTTTTCCTGATTTCTGCATAGCTCTGAAATAGAAAATTATCACATTAATACTAGCAAATAATGTTTGTTGTCAACAATAGATATTGTCTTGAAAATATTGAGTATTGTAGTATTAATATCAATACATGAGATATGTTCTTCCCCTATTACAATCTATAGCTACAATAATGCTGATGATAAGGAATCTTACAAACAACAAAAGATACTTACTTTGGCATGCCAGGCATGTCATTATCTACAAATGTGGCTACATGAAACTGTAGTAGTCTAATATTTTCGGCGAGCACGTGTGCCGCTGCACCAGACTGTTCATTTCTCATCAGTTCATTGTTTGCTTTGATGATGTCAGCAAGTTTGTGTGTCAAATCGTCCTGATTCTTGGCTGAGCCAAACATCACTACAGCGGGTCTCACAGACAATGGCGGTACTGGCAGCACTGTCACTATCATCCAGTCAGGTCTCGCGAATTTAGGGTCCATACCCAGTATAAAGGATTCTTCGTCTACAAGGAAAATGCATTTTCCAATTAAAATCATTGTGTTAATGTGTGTTTGTCAATTATATGAATATGAACTCCTCTAGATTAGTGATAGGTAAAAGATCAGAATTGTGTATGTCATCAAACAAGAGTATCTCAGACAGCATCTAAAACTATTGTCTGGCTGCTGGAGGGTTTGTTGTTCCCAGCGAATGCACTAGGAAATGGTGAAGAATGAGCATTTTGAGCCCTGTCTTATTTGATTTTGTCATTCAAATAGTGCTGATTCTAGCCTAATTGGAATAAATTACTTTTGATTTTGTAAAAGTATTATATTTTTTTTTTTTTTTGCTGAATAAATGTAACAAAACTACTAATTACTAACTGAATAAATGTTATTACAAAAAATTATCAGTTGATAATACTTGATGATTTCAGATCATTTTACACAGGCATGAACTTGTCTCAGCCGAGAACATTCACATCAATGTATTCAAATTGTCTTTTTTTTAATGTTTGTTTTTATGTTGTTACTATCATTGATCATCTTAGTATATAATGAGGTTTTTCTATTTGCAACCTAACTCATTAAATTCTATCATGGAATACTATGAAATGAGAAAGGTATAAATGGGGAATAATAGGAGTATCCATATCTACTGTCTAAATTATACCTGTGATATGTTTAAGTATTTCCCACACCCTCTCTGCTGTGATAATGATTTTCTTTTCTTGTGTATCTTCATTGGCATGTTTCCATTCGGCTGTCAGATCAAGACCTTGTCTTCTTATGGAGGGCTGGTAATGACCACAACCACCATGCCCTGAGCCTCTTTTGCCTTCTTCACCTTCCTTTCCTATATCCATATCCTCACCACCCTCACAAATATTCTTGCCTTTACACAAGTCATACACATATGTCAGTCTCTTACGAGGTTGTCCTTTTGATTTCATCACAACTTCTTTTATCTTTGGGTTAGTCTAAAACACAAATGATTGACAATAAGCCTGATCTATAATGTGAATATCATGAAAATAAAATACTAAGTATAGAAACATCAAAACTTACTGGGCTGACAAGTAGCTTTGAGCAGTAAAAACAGACACATCTCAGTATCTTTATTGTTTTTGTTATAAAACCAATGTGAAAAACTGGTTTTGCCAAATCAATGTGTCCAAAATGTCCAGGACACTCAGTCATATTTCCAGCACAAGTTTGGCATCTGGAACTTCTGTCGATCACCCCTTGTCGCGGATCCATAAGTCCGCCGAGCTTGGGTCTGCCACCCTCCATTGTTTCGGGGAACCGAATCCCGCCTTCGGTGACTGACATCCGTCGCTAAAAGTTTTATTTATCATTATGTCGTTGAAATTTATTTAAAAACAAGCATTTTTTTTGTAAAACCTGTCTTCCAGCCAATTCCACAGCTACATAAATGCCTATAGTAGGTTTAGATTTACATGTAAATACCAAACAACAATCTGTCAACAGCCTTTAATAAATCCTGTAGGACCATGTGGACATTAACTCAGCCTCAAGCAAACCCTCCCTGGTCATACAAGTTGCAACAGCCTTGATGCTAAATAACATGAAGTTTTGTTTACAAGAAGCACTGATTGAACAACTACATTGCATTTCCAGTTTACAGTTTTTGGTTTTCTAGATATTGATTATCGGGTCCATGAAATTAGAAGGTGAAGGTTGTGGAGTCTCAAAGTTATGTTTATTTTGTTGTGCAACAATCACTGCAAATTAGTCATTGATTGTTAGGTCAAAACAATATTGTTCTGTACCTATATGCCAAGCCCATCGTAACGAGATAAGAATAAATGCATATGCAAGCAGATATTTGAAAGTTCAGAATAAGGAAACTTATGGCAAATATTTGTATTTGCCAAGCACAACCACAAAATGCGTGCCACTTTATCAACTAACATGAATCACGTTCTTGCGCACTCAAAATCGTGAAATTTATGTAATATTACAAACACTACCTAAATAAGAGTTCGAAAACATTACTTACGATTTCATCTGGAGATAATATACCAAATTGTACTCTTTTTACTTGGCGCACAGGCGCCTTCGAATCATTCGTGGTAGCCATTTTGTTGGCTACTAGAGATGCACATTTCGAAAACACTAACTTATACCACGAACTTGGGATTTCCCATCATTATTGTCTATGACACTCTATGGGAGCTACGGTAACAACTTAATTTATCGATATTTTTACAGACTCCATACGGTAGTAGTCGATTATTAGATTAGGGACAAAGATATATTTGGTTTTTATTTTTACAGCCTTCTAATTTAAACGTAGGTATAGTAATATTGTTACTTCCGTCCTCTGTCTACGGTTACTGAAGAAACAAAACAAAAAAAGATCCTGCCCTCTGAAAGTAAAGCCTCGATCAGCTTTAACCATGGAATTAGTATATATACAACCATGGAATTAGTATGTATTTCGGTGCTTGTATGTACAACATACAACCACCGAAAAGTCGATCTTGGAAGAGAAAAAAGTTCGTATAAACTTAGACCCATTCTACGATAAACCCGAACGCGAAAAACGTCTACCAATAAGGTTGAAGGAGTCACACGATAAATTATCTGTATGATTTATACCTTTTAGTCCAACTCCGTAGATAGAGAATGAGTTCATTCTCTATCTACGTCCAACTCCGAATAAACCATTGAGATAGGAAAAACTTCTATGTCTATGGAATAAACAGAAAAACCGAAACCGATGTTATTCTGTTACGATCATGGACTTATTATATTACCTACATAATATAATAAGTCCCTCTCACCGAGAGGAGGCCTGTGTCCCAGCAGTGGGAACGTTAAAGGCTGATTATGTAATATAATAAGTCCATGGTTACGCTTACATTACTTACGATAGTCGGGTAGATTTTCGTTATTTATCATCATTTCATCATTCAATCATTCATCGCACAATTTTTTTTTTGTTTTTTTTTTCACTTACATTGGTTTTTTCACTTACATTGGTTTTTTCACTTACATTGAAAATATATTATATTGGTATTCGTTTTTTATTTCGTTTGACACAATATATTATGTTGGGATGTGACACGTGCCGCGGTTGTGGTGCGGTGCCGTATTATAAATAATATAGATAATATTAATAACACCTGTAAATGACGATAAATAACGAAAATCTACCCAGTCCCCGTCACGAGAAGCTATAATTTTTTTAAACACACATTCAGGGGTTCGAAACCCTTGGATCAAATAAAAAAAAACATTCTAGTAATGATTTTTATTTATAATACAAAAATACTAGGAGTCTTTATGTCGGTCTAGGTAAATTTTGTATGGGCCGTGACCATTCTGCAGCTGTTTTATATAGATTATGCAAAACATTGCACAACGGTTATGTAAAAAAATAGTGGATTGGACAATGCCTGTGGGTTGTTTGTTTGTCGAAGAATCAATGGCTGGTCGAGTGGAGCAGACGAGCCCCCCAGTTAGATAACTCAAACTCAAAGCATTTATTTCAATTAAACCAATTACAGTCACTTTTGAAAGGGTCGGTCAGTCAGAAAGATGAAGCTAGTTGCCCATTCCAAAGCGTAGGTACCAATGGAGAAGAACGGGCAAGAAACTCCATGGACACTCTTTTAAATCAAAATAATATGGTTACAAAGTTTTGGTTACATCATTCATGTTAAAAATTATACATGTGAGAACGATGCAGAACGTTAAAAGCGTCCATAATGAAAAGATAAAAAAAATATTAAATTAAATAAGCCATGGCAGCAAAGAGATGACCAGTCCCTACTGACAGCGCCCGTTCACGAACATGACGCATGTATTAGCACCATTCAGCTCAACAATTTTGAAGGGAGCTTAATGATCCAACACATGCGCCACCATCAGCGAGACATACTATATACTAGATGGACCGACTAAATATACTAGATGGACCGACGACCTCAAAAAGGTGGCTGGGAGGGGGACAGAGTGGGAGAGGCCTATGCACAGAGTACATTTTATATAATAGGCCTAAGTCCAGCTGTGGACTGCGATAGGCTGAGTTGATTGATTAGGAGTTATGATGTGAAAAAAATATTTGATTTTCATTTACCAAGGAAGTAAATAAGAAATATAGTAACAACGCGGCAATATAATAATAACGTATCTCGGATATAAATACGTTATTGAATCTTGTCAGAACTTTATGTCGTGAAAATTATAGATAGTACAAGATTATGGTCGTTTGTATGTGCATCACTATCGGCTTTTATGAAATCACACTAATCACACTTCACATCACACTTTAACCACACTAATATTAAAAAGGCGAAAGTTTGTGAGTGTGTGTGTGTTTATATTTTTGTTACTTCTTCACGCTCAAACTGCTGGACCAATTTTGATAAAATTTTGTATGGAGGTAGCTGACACACATATAGGCTACTTTCCCGATATTCCCACGGGATCGACATTTACGCGGGTGAAACCGCGGGGCGCAGCTAGTAATTTATATAGGCGAAAGTTTGTAAGTGTGTGTGTTTATGTTTGTTACTTCTTCACGCTCAAACGGCTGGACCAATTTTGATAAAATTTTGTATGGAGGTAGCTGACACCCTGGTTAATATACAGGGTAGTCCAAAAGTCGTGGATCAAACGAAATAGGGAGGTTCTTGAGCTTTTCTTCAAAAGTCGACAAAGCAAGTAATTCCTAGTCCTCTTGGAATGATCGAAAATCGAACCTATCCAAGAGTGCAAAATTTTCGAGCTCGCTTCGCTCGCTCTTGCATTTTAGTTTCTGCTAGCTGCTTGAGCTTGCCTGCACAAGTCGACAATGTAACTCCTATTTCTACTTGAAAATATAAAACAAAACCTAAACAAACAGAGGCGGGTTGTAAAAATTTTCGAGCTCGCTTCGCTCGCTCTCCCCACCCTGCACAATCTACCGTTCTAATACACAACGAATTTGACAGCATTTAAGTAACACCTATGTAAAAGCTGCGTCCCTGAATAGCATAAGTAATGTGGAGCTGGAGATGTACATGAACCTTAACATATCATCACGCCTTTAATCCCCAAAAGGGTTGAGCAGGGGTGTACCTTCATGTAGTACATACACCCACATTTCGCCAGTTATTAAGTGAAATGTCATGGAGGGCGAGCCTACTGCCGCCAACCGGGCACAAATCCAGACTCCAGGCTGCTTCTGAGGAATTTCTGATGGAAAAACCCTTTAACACTTTACCCGACCTAGGAATCGAACCCAGCTAGGACCTCATGCTCAGCAGTAACGCATGCGACCACTAGACCAACGAGGAGATGTACCTCCCTTAAAATATTCCTCGGCACCCATGATGACCCCCCCCAAAATCTTGGGCTGCGACCGCGCCTGGTTCCATGGCTTATTGCTTGAGGTTTTAATTGTGTTTTAGGTGCTGTTGAAACTATACTTGAGGCGTCTAGTTGCAAACCCCGCTAAAACGGTTTTCACAGAATGTTCACAACCAAAAAAAAACGTTTTAAGAATTTATACTTCACACAACTGTTTACAATCATATGTATTATTGTAAATAATTAAGTGATTATGTAATTTAATTAATAATATATGCACAGTGAGGTCTACAAAGCGGAATAAAAGCAGACCAGACTAAAACCTGTTGTATTTTTTTTTTTTTTTTTTTTTATAGTAATGGCTCCATCGTTTTAACGATGATTCTGCCAATGTCAAGGTTAAGGGAAACAAAGTGTATTCGTTGAGGTTGACCAGTTATACTGTCTTTAGTATGATTTAGTTACAACTGAAACTGTTTGAGTAGCCTTTGAGTTGCCATGTTATAGTTTGATGTTATTTAATAATATAAATTTTTTAAGTGAATTAATTAATGGGGACTCAACGAGTGTTAAGAGGAATGGGATATTAATAGGTCTGGGAAAATTAGGAGGGAGAATATCATATAGCGGGACTAACAGATTACGACAAGAGAAAAATATGTGTTCAAGAGTGCCCTCTTCTAGACCACACTCACAAAGGGAATGATTCCGAATGCGTAGTTTAGCCAAAAACACTGGAGAGCAAACATGACCTAGTCTGAGACGTATAATGATAGATGTGGTTAATTTATTCAAATTCCTATTTTTGACAAACCAGGGTTTAACTGGAATGTTGGGTTGAATATTGCCATAATATTTGCCCTTAATTACCCTAGAACTTTGCCACAGTTCATCCCAAGACTTTATGAGACGTGGTTTAGCCAGGCAACGGACGTCCCGAGCCGGAATGTTAGAGAAAGACGTACAACCTGTCTGAATAGATTGCTTAGCAAAGAAATCAGCTTCTTCATTGCCCAATATGCCTATATGTCCCGGAATCCATGCCAAGGCAATTTCCAGGCCAGACTGTTTTAACTTATAGAGAATTTCCTTAATTCTGAGAATAATTACAGAGTTATCTTTGCTGCGAAATGGAATTTTCAATAAGTCTTGGAGAGAGCTAAGAGAGTCTGTGAGTATCAAGGATTTATCAAAATGTTGTTGATTAGCATCAATGTACTTTACTGCCTCTAATATTGCTAGGGATTCTCCTGTGAAAATAGAACACTCAGGTGGACTCTTAAAACTTAAGACAACATTATACTCAGGTATAAACACAGATGAACCTAAATGAGATCCATCTATTTTTGACGCATCTGTGAATAATAAAATCCAATTTGGCCATTTTTTCTTTAAAATTTTATTAAAAAGAATGTTGGGATCGGAACTATGTTTATATATACCAAAATCTAGTATCACTCTGGGTTGATAGATCACTGAGTCATAAGGAACTAGAAAAATGGGATGATTATCCAATGGCATGACTGTAGATGAAAGAGTCTTATTATTATTGAAGCTGTTCACTAATAGAGGAGGGGATTTATTTCTCCAATAAGTTGAAGTTTCGATAGCACAAGAAAGGGGACGAAGAATACTAATAAGAGGGTGTGAGGGAAATTGAGATGCTACCGAAAAATACCTATCTGCTAGAAATTGTCTACGGAGATGAAGTGGAGGTTCGACACATTCCACTTGGAGTGCATTAATTGGGGATGATTTCATTGCACCAGTAATAATGCGTAAGCATTTAGATTGGAGCTTATCCAGTTTACACAGGGCTAATTTACTGCAAGGTTCTAAAATAAAACATCCATAGTCAAAATGGCTGCGAACGATGGCGTTATAAAGCAGTTTTTGAGAGGCCGGATGAGAACCCCAACGAACTCCAGATAAAGATCTCAGAACATTGATGGACTTCTCACTTTTATTAAATACATATTGTAAATGAAATAAACCCGTCATTTTGGAGTCAAGAACAACGCCTAAAAATTTAACTTTATCTTGGATTACAATCGATTCTCCAGCGACAGAGATGTTAACTGGAGGAATATTTCTTCTACGGGAAAATATTACGGCTTGACACTTAGGAATAGAAAGCTCCAGTCCATGTTCTGAGAGCCAATCATTCAAGTAACCAAGAGCAGAGTTCAATTTAACAGCACCATTGGACAAAGAAGAGCAACTTATGTATAAGGCAATATCATCTGCATACTGCAGGATATTGCAAAACGAATTAACGGTTAAGTCAAGGCTGGCGGTGTATAGGTTATATAAGATTGGACTTAAGACAGAACCTTGCGGAAGACCCCTCCAGACAAGACGGAAAGGCAGAAGACCGCCTTGAGAACGTACACGAATAGAACGACACATAAAAAGGTTAAAGATAAAATTTACCAGTCTCACGGGAATACTCAGCTCAAGCATTTTCTGCCTGAGTAGCGGAAGCTGAACATTATCATAAGCTGACGAGATGTCAAGGAAGACCCCAATAACATGTTCATTGCGGGAGAATGCAAGCCTAATTTGGGAGGTAAGAATGCTTAGACTGTCGATCGTACCCATACTACGTCTAAATCCAAATTGAGTGTTGGAGAGTAAACCACGACTTTCAAGGATCCATTCCAGTCTGTTTTTTATAAGATGCTCTGCGATCTTTGCCAAAACCGACGACAAGGCAATAGGTCTGTATGATGTCGAGAGATTTGGATCTTTCCCAGGCTTTAAGATGGGAATTATAATTTGGGTCTTCCATGACTCTGGTATATTTGAAGTTAAGAAAATTGAATTAATAATATTTAAAAGATATAATTTTGAGGTTTGACTAGCTTTACAGATAAAGGAATACGTGATACCATCTATGCCTGGCGAGGAATCTTTAAGGTGATCTAAAGCACAAGTAAATTCTGCAAGCGAGAATTGATCGTTCATTCTGTCAGATGTAGGAGAGGGAATTAGAGCAGAAGGAAAGCAATCTAAATGAGGTACGGAAGGGGGGGCTAATCTATTAACAAAATCATCAAGCCAGATAGTGGAATCATTTGAGGAACTATTATGATCCTTGAATATTCTTCGGAAGTTATTAATTTTGCGCCATACAACAGTTAAAGGTGTACGAGGAGATAAAGATTCACAGAATTTTTGCCAACCTACAGCCTTCTTCTTGGCTAAAAGTCTCGCGGCTTTAGCCCCAGTTTTCTTAAAACTAATATAATTTTCCATAGTTAAATCCGCTGCATATGTATTTTCCGACTCGTTGCGTAGACGCACCATGTTGGTACATTCTGAATCCCACCAAGGGGGAGAAGGAATGCGACCACGAAACGAATTCTTGAGCGGTATAGATTGATCGGCAGCGGCAATTATACAGGAAACGAAATCTTCATAGGCCACCAAAAAATTTGAAGGATCTACATGGGAAAGACCAGATAACTTGGAGTCTAAGGCAAGAGCATACTTGTCCCAGTCTGCATCTGATAGTCTATATCGCTGTAAAGGAGGAAGAGCAGGAGGGGGAGTAAATGATTGGAGAAAGTTGATTAAAATTGGAAAGTGATCGCTGCTGTGGGAATTAGGTAACACGGACCAGGAGAGAGAATTTACTAGGGAGGGAGAGGACAATGAAAGGTCGATTACACTATTATTTTGACCAGGAGGTACCCTGCGAGTCGGAGATCCATCATTTAATAGGCAAAGGTTAATGTCATCCATTAGATCAATTAGAAAGGGAGAGGATGTATCTATGTAATGAGACCCCCACATAGTGTGGTGACAGTTAAAGTCTCCTAGCACCATGAGAGGGCCCTGTATGGAAGAAAGAATATTATTGAGTTCTAATATAACTCTACTATTTGGATGGGGAATGTAACATGAAACAAAGGAGATGTTAAAGGCTTTCACTGCTACTACATGGATTTCGTCGCTGTGAGCAGGAATATTAATTTGAGAGAAAGGGATAGATCTTGAGACTAGCAGGGCACATCCTGCCCATCCATCCGCCCTGTCGTCCCGAAGGCAGGAAAATCCCGGAAACCTAAACACGGAACCCGGTACCAACCAAGTCTCCGAGACAGCAAGGAGGACGGGTTTATAGCGATTTGTCAAATAAATAAGCTCATGCTTTTTCCTACGGATGCTTCTACAATTCCATTGGAGGAGAGTTGAGGGGAGCATTTTTAGTTATAAGGGTTTGGATAAATTGTTGTAGTAGGGAAACGACGTTGTTCGGTAAACTGTCACTAAACTTACTGATAATGTTGATGAGGGAACAGGTAAGGAGCTCTATCAAGTTATCATTAGGAGTGAGCGAAGGAGTGGAGTCTTCAGTGGGAGACAGCAAGGCACAACCATTCGGTTGAGAGAAGGAAGGAGTATTGATAATATCTCTATGAGCTTGCACGTCATAGGACTTACCTAACGGGGTTCTTGGACGGGGAGTACGGTAGACAGTCTTTGTATAGGATTGAGAGTGAGGATGAGCAGAGGTGTGTGGGGGAGATTGCAAAGAGTAAGTGGTTTGTTGGGAGAATTGCATTTGTTGTGACGGGGAGAATGGAGAGGAGGTGATGTCAGAATAAAGACGCTTAGGGTAGGGGAATCTCAGAGCGGCCTCAGAATAACTTATATTGTCCTGAGACATAACAATTTTAATGGATTTTTGGCGAGCATGTTCCGGGCATTTACCATCAGTCGCCTTGTGGATTCCTCGGCACAAGATGCAAGTCGAGAGATCGTCAGTAACCAAGCAACTATCACCGGAGTGTTCTTGACCACATTTATAGCATCGAGGCTTCGAACGGCATTGAGTACGAATGTGTCCAAAGCGGCAGCAATTTCTGCATTGAATTGTTGGCAATTGGTATGTACTTACAGGGAGTGAAGTTTCATAACAAAAAACTCTTTCGGGCATGGATTGGCCAGTAATGGTTAAAACTACTGTAGTGGAAGGGATCCAAGTAACAGTATCTTCTTTTTTAGATTTTACATTTAAACGACGGGCCCTGATTACTTCTCCGCAGTTGGGGGGAGTTCGGATTCCTTCTACCAATTCTTCTAAAGTCCAATCTGTTGGAATATCACGAACCACTCCCATCCGAGACACATGAAATTTAGGGATGTCTGCAGCAAATTTGTAATTAACCAAAAAATCATGATTTATAAAAGCATTGGCAGCAGCCGCTGAAGTGAACTCTAAACAGGCCCTGTTTCTTCCCAGTGCTTTTATACTACCATCTACTATATGCGGAATTTTGTTTTGGTGGATGAGTTGCGCAAACTTTAATATCCTTATTGAATGCCCGGCAGACAAATCCGGTTCTGACCGCGTAACGTGTACAATAAAAGGACCCTTGTCACTTGTATTATAAGGGATTTTAGAGTCAGATTCGAAACCAGGTTTACAGTATACTGACTGATAAGAATCCGATGGAGGGGTACTTTTTTTAAGATCCGATTTAAGCGGTTCAGTACGCTGTCGTTTTCGAGATTGTAAGGACTCATTCAAGGGATTAGCACCTCCCCCATCAGGAGGATCATCGTCTCCCACTTCCCTCATTTTAAATGAGGGAAATGGGAAGATAACCACTTACGATACTACACGCAGCAGGCAGCAAGGCACGCACACAAAAACCAAGCAAATTTAGGCACTCAAAACAGTAAAATTCATAAAATCAAAAATATTTCACTCAACCACGTGTTTCAAATAACCCGCCAAAAACGACAGTCCAACCTGTTGTAGCGGGATTTGCAAGTGAAATGTCAGTTTATATCGGGTTTTGCTATTGACCTGTCAAATTATGTCGGGTTTTGACATTTCGTATAACGCAATTGCTGTGCTATGATTGGACGATTTCATTATATCGGTTTTGCTGCGAACATTGCATTTAAATTGTCGTTTTCGTAAGGTAATAGTGGGTTCTCACTTATGGCAAAAATATGTGTTATTGAAGCTAACTCAAAAACTACCCAAAGTTAAAAAAAAAATATTGGGCATATATTTATGGGTATTTGTATGGTTTTTATTTTTATGAGGCATATGTATCTATAAAAAAAAAATTACCATTTTTTCCGGCAATTTGCCGGATATATCGCGTAATGGTGCGTACAGACCGGCCAAACGAACGCCAACGAACGGGTTTCGTTGACCTTCGTTGCTGCAATCTGGACGGCTTAGCGAATGCCAACGATCGCTCGTTGGCGTGTGCCGGCGATCCGAAGCGTGGCGGTAACATCAAAGAAATCGAGCTATTTGATCGAACGTTCGTTCGAGCACTAAATGTATTTGGACGTATTAACGAACTCCAACGAGCGTGCGGAAGCCAACGCTGGCGAACGATAAAAATCCATCGTTTGGCGTTCGTTGGGCCGGTCTGTACGCACCATCACATACATGATACCAAAGAGATTTAAGATAGGTACAATAGAGAGGCTATGCAATGAAATGTCATACAAAAACTGTGATCCCATGTCTCACTGACGCCATCTAGCATAATATAGCAGAATTTGAGCGGCATAATATAGCAAATATGAATTAAATTTGTCAAAATATATTCAGCTATCGCTCGGTTGGTGGCCAGTGTGGCCAGTGTTGCCAGATCCGATTTTCAATCCATGGATTAAGGTAAATAAAAAAATATCGAAAACTTGTCTCAGAAAACAAAAAACATTTTATTCGCTACTATTCATAGTCCGTGTCACCATCTATGATAGGGTATCAGTTTCAGTGTGTGTTTTTATGTAAGTAGATAATGTACATGTTAAAATAAAATAAATTTAAACGTGCCTGCTTTGCCGCCGAATTATTATGTTTTTTGTGTTTTATATTTGCTTTTTGTGTAAGTAGACCTATTATGTCACAATGGGCATAGTTGTTTGCAATTGTCGGTTGCGTTTCGTTTTTAGCAAAATTATTTTTATTACTCTTTTGTTTGCAAATATTTGTAAATCTTATATCGATATACGTATATTCGAGGCGAGGTCCTAAATCTGTAGATCTATGGATAAATCTGTAGGTCTGGCAATGCGGGGTGATGCTGAGTACAAACTATAAAACCTGTGGTAGGGATTTTACCACATAGATTTAAAGGTATCGATATTATTGAAAAAAGTTACTATGACTATATTTTTCGCATTTGAATGGATTGAAAGAAGTGCCAAAAAATAGGAAAACAATAATTTCAATGTTTACAAATTATTTATTTACAAAATTCTTTTTACATACAAATTACTAAATAATCGCTTTTATGGTCTGTACTGTATGGCATGGTTCTTTCCTCAAAATACCATTTCAGTATGGAACGAGGTCATCAGGCGAATGAGTGCACTAGACATGCTGAAACGTCACAGTGTGCAACATGCTTAAGATTTAAAAAACCAAGCAACCATAAAACAGGCTCCAAGAATGCCCTGCAAAGAAAATAGCTGAGACAAGATACATTAATTCTATAGATTATAATGTCCTCGGTTAAGGCCGCCAATGTTTATCTATATTTACAAATAATATACAAACATTTATTAAAACCGTTTTCAATAAAAGTTATAAGTGCTAAATTCAAATTATTTCATGTTTATTTATCTCAATAATGATTTTTATTAAATATAATTTTTTCCGTGGTGCCGGACTTAAAAAATAGCACCACCCTACTTCCCATGGGTGTCGTAAAAGGCGACTAAGGGACGTACCGGAGAATGGGCAGCAGCATTATCCTCTCATAAGATGCTGGTAGGGATCTTGACCGTACTTCCGGGATTGTCCTGATAGCCGTGGAATACCTCTCCACTCCTCATAAGCACTTCAGGACGTGTTGCCCTCTTGTCGCTACGTCACTATGTGCTAGCGACCGTTCCCGGGGGCCCATTATTGAGTGTGCAAGTCACCCCCTGCTATTTTATCCGTGTATATGTTACCGGCCAAACCCGATTTCAGGACAAACTAGTTTAGCCTAGGCTAAACTAGTTCCGTCGACATAGGATGCAAGGGCGAGCGAAGGGCACCCCGAGGTTCGGTTTGGTTAGGTTACTTTAAACCCTTTACACAGAAATAGGGGCCCCGCGAAGCGGGGCTCCGTCGACATAAGATCCAAGGGTGAGCGAAGGGCACCCCCTATCGCGTATAGGAAGAACTAGTTTAGCCTAGGCTAAACTAGTTTGTCCTGAAATCGGGTTTGGCCGGTAACATATATATAATATAAAACATTGATCAGGCAGGGGTCATAGTTCTTCCATAGTTCTTGGTAACCAGTCCACTTTAGCCACCCAAACCCATAGTCCAACTTTTTATTTTTCCATATCCTGCAATAGTCCTACACCAACCGGGGGTTGTCTTTGGGTGCACTTGCAGAGTGCATACAGGGATAATCGTCGGTTGGTGCCACATTTCATTAAAATTTCCTAAAGGGCCTCTGCGGGTTGGCTTCGGCCCCTCGTACGCCTTCCAAAGGACCGGGACCCCACGGTCCCGAGATATGTAAAATTATCCTCTTTTATAAAATCAATTTAACAATCATGATCGATTTTGAACTGAATGTTACTAAAATTGATTATTTGGTTAAAAATTTCGTTAAAAAGTGGTAACACTTATGCTGTCATTTTACTGCAGCAATAGTAAGGCTACTCAGCAATAGATGGCGTTTATTACAAAATTAGGAAATTTTCTAGATCTATTATGAAAATTATTTGATTCAAATTACTCAGTAAATATAAATAATGCATACGAAAATAAACTGAAGCTAGATCCAGTCGTTCTACCATAACGAGACTTGCAATAACGCAATGCGCAACTCGGCATATTTCTTTTTAAATAAATTTTTTTTGGTGGACACGATTGCGTCGATGCGACTTGACGCCACAGAACATATTTACTCTAGGGGCACTAGACTGAGAGACTTGAGACCACTAGGTACAAGGTATCGGATCACGATTTTGTTCGCAATGTCCCGTCTATTGTACATATAAAATTTTAATGTCTTTGCATGATACATACAAAAAAATATATTCAACCGAATTAATCCTCCTCCTTTTCATGAAGTCTGTTAAAAAACCAATTAGTAGCGTTTTACCTTCAAACAAAACGCTTGTTGTGTCCGGAGACTCATTCGGGGTCATACAAACATTATTTGAGTCTAGCATCTTCCGTTTTCGTGTCACATCTATATTGGTATATGCAACTATCTCCTTCTTGGCAACACTGATGACGTATTTCCGCCCGCGTTCACCAGGTGGCTGCAGCGCGCCGAATCGTTCATTGTGGCCTCAAAACCTAAAACTTAAGACACCCAACAAAACCAGGCAGTCTTTAAAATTATGACCCCGAATGAGTCTCCGGACACAACAAGCGTTTTGTTTGAAGGTAAAACGCTACTATTGTGTCCTTCGGCCTCATTCGGGGTCATACAAACATTATTTGAGGCATTGTTTGTTATCGCCTGGTGAACGGGACGCCAATGTGTTGTAAAAGACTAGTTAAATTAGATCGAGAAATTATTATAAACAAAAATAACCACCAATGTAATCACGATTGCATTGCTATAATTGTTATTTTTAAAGAAAAAAAAAAAAAAAAAATAAAAATGGTACTTAAAAATTTATGACAGAGTACAGAACATGTATATTGTATACGTACCTCGAATCCATCATTGTACATAATTTTTATTTTAGAAAAAGAATCTAACTATATACACTAGATACTAAAATAAATGACTAACTAACTTACAATACAAATATATAAAAATAAAAAACTTAGGCGTCGAAGTATTCATCCGCATCGCTGTCATCCGGAAACGTGCCCAGAAGACTGGCAGCATTGCCACGTTGAATGGAAATGCTAATTCTTTGGCCAAAGAACGACCCAGCCCTCTGGTCACGTGAAGTATCGACCAGCCGGCGAGAAATTTCCTTAAAAAGGAGACGCGCGCTCGGGCCCCATGACCCGAGCGTTTCGACCCCAAACGGCTCAAAGCTGTAGTTGCCCACAAGGTTACAGTATTTGCGCCGTTTGAGGGTCTCAGCAGCTGCAGCAGCGGCGCCAGCACAGCCCGCAGTGCTAGGAACATGAGATGGCGCAAGGGTATCGACACATGTTGCGTCCCACACCAGAGGCCTACCCACCTTCCAAGGCAACAACGTCATGTCGTCTGGTCTCTTCCCATCATCACGTACCAAGCCGTTTGGTTCTAGCACCGCTGGTACGCCGGCGGTGACAAGGGCTCGACGAATAATATCGTTGATGCTGGCGTGCCGTGCTATGCGACCTGCGCTTCTGCAGCAGGACAGGCCATGGTGTCCGAGACTGTCGACAGCTTCACCGCAGTGACATCGATGCGGAGCAACACAAGGTGCGCCCAAGCGGAGAAACGTAGCGAGCCGAAACGATGAGTCATCCATCATTGTGCCTATGGTGGATGACGGGAGCGCCTGAAGCCACAAACCTGACTCCCATTCTCCCACAGCCAGCAGACGGGCACGCTCAACAGTATTACGTGACGTGTTTACAAGGGTATTCCGTATAATACTGCAGAGCGGCACGTCCCACTGTCTCTGGGAAGACGGGTTATCAGGCAAAACCGTATTGGGACAAGCCATTTTCCAAGCATTCAACGCATCGGTCAAAAACGGCACTTCAAAATCGACCAGTGAGGAAGATAAAATGTTCCTGGTTAATTTATCGGTACTGTGGACCGAGGAGAGGAAGGCTGGTAAACTAATACTTGAAATTTTGCGGACGCCGAGACCGCCCAAGCGAATGGGTAGTGTGGCTTGCTGCCACGCACGATCGTCCAGGGCCACATTTAGGATGGAAGTTAATGTGTTTCTAATAATTTGGTCTACTTTTTCTAAAAGTTGTGGATGCTTCCATAGATGAGAGGAGCGAAGGCTATAAGTAAATTTTGGTCCAAAACAACAGTACCGAATGAGTGTGAAGGCCGAATGAATATTAATTTTGAAAAGTCTTTCCGAGACGTCATTAAAATTTTGTATCTTCTCCTCAATGAACGTTGGAAAGGATTCGTCAAAAATTGGGGACCCTAGAAGGTGAAGAGAGTTTCTTTCCGTAATTTTGATATTTGGAGCTATTGTACTAAATTTTGCAATGGTTGTCTGTCTGTCAGTCGTTTGGGGAAGATAAATTTCGCATTTTGAAAGGTTAAGGTCTAGGCCAATGGAACTGAATTTTTCTTTTAAAAACTGTAAATCTTTTAAGACTGTGTCTACATCACCTCCTAGGGTTCCGTCATCCAAGTACCATACGTTGAATTTAGAATTTAGTTGTCGAATAATTGGATTTATTGCCAAACTAAAAATGACTGGCCCAAGAGGGTCACCCTGTTGACAACCAACTGCTGATTTCAAAAGGTTGTCTTTATAAAGTAATTTAGAGGGGTGCCTGTAACATTGATAGAGAAAACTGTAAATTTTGGGTATTTCTTTTTGAACTTCTGTCAACAAGGTGTCCCTGTTTACGGAATTGAAAGCATTCTTAATGTCAACCTTAAGAATGACCTCTCCTTTATCGCTATTGAGATAGGTAGATAATGCATGTACCGCAGCCTCACAGCCCCCTTTAGACCCAAAGCCTAGCTGTCGGGGCTGGAATTTGCTGGCTAGTGTTTCGCTGTAAAAAGCACAGCAAATTTTGGCTGCGATACGACGGTAAGTGGACCCTACGGCAATGGGACGAATGCCGCCATCCTTCTTGCGCAGGGCACATAAATTTGCCCCATACAAAATATCAATGACGGCTTCGTTCACATTGCCGGAGAGCATGAGATTGATGAGGGCCGTCAGCTCCTTCAAAAGGGACTCACCAGCCTCCCCGGCGCCTGAACACATTAAGTCCTTCAGGTGTTGAGGTGTCAGGCCGTCGAGGCCGCCGGCGGAGCCACTTCGAAAAGAGCAAACGGCCGCACATACTTGTTGAGCTGTAATTTCAATTGTGTTCACTTCCGGATCGGGAGGGTCAGGGAAGGAGAGGTCATCTGCCGGGGTGGGGTGTTTGCTCTCCAGAGCTGTAAGAGTCTCTGGAGAGTACGGCGCAACCACATCGCTGCTAAAGATGATTCTAGCTGCGCCTCTGATATCACCCTCGCCTAGTTTAGACTCCACATGGTGCAATAAACCTCTTTGGGGGAGGTGCGCTGTTAATTTAGGGTCAAAACTTTGGGCCGAAATGTTACAATTATCCTTGATTTGTGCTGTTAAAGTTTTTTTATTTGCCAAATTTTTTTGCACATGTAGAATTCTAAACGGGAAGGTGAGTAATTGCTCCCAAGCACTTTGAGAGTTTTCTCGGGCGGCGAGGCGGATGCAACGCGCTAAACTCGAAGCCACGGATGGTCTCGCGCCACGAGGAACTCTCTTTAAAACTGGGGTCGACGTTTTTAATTTTGCAAGGGTTTTCCAAAAGGGTTGAGCGGGTGAATTAGGTGTTAGGGAAGTGGGTATTGTCGGGCATGATGAAGGCACATTGTGGGGTTTGTGTTTCTTCCCCAAATGTACCTTCAAGCCTCGTTCACCCTTAAAAAAACGTGCTTGGGGACAATGAGGGCATCTCACTAGGCCATCCAGCGATGTGGTAGGTTGACTGGCGCTTCGCACGGCGTCACTACTCACAGTGTGATAAGATCCCGGTTTTTGTGTCGTCGTGTTTTTATTCAGTTAATCGATAGAGTCTACAATTCCGACGATTAGAGTAAAACTCCGGGTTCGCTAAGACTTGAGCTTTTTTTAAAAAAAAATGTCAAAGTTTCGCAATATCCGACTCTTGAAAAATGAAAAAAAAATCATTATAATTTAATGGAAGTACTTATTACAGAATTTATTTATTCTATCGAAAAATGGTATAATAGCCGACCGTTCTACCAATTCCTGTTGCATTAGTATGAATAGGTCGAGAGATATGATTTTTTTTCTCATTTTACGTTTTCATTTTTTTATTCATCTAAACCGCCGTAGTAGGTGGTCATTCCTACATCAAAAAAATGCTGATACTTTCTATTATGTGTAGTATTAATTCCAAAACCTAACTCATTGGTTTCCAGGAGTTATTGGAAATTCAAAATTTTCCTTAGGGGTGTCACTTTCATGTATCCGAAAAAAAAAAACCAATAAAAATATACTTAATCTGAAAAAAAGGGTGTTTTAAATACTTTTTAATAATTAATATGGAGTTGGCTATTCGAAAGGAAAATGTATATGAATTTGTGAAATATTATGTAGGCTAACCGAACTAAAATTCATCTTCATTGTTAGTTACAATTAATTCAACATGAGAATAGTCATCAGTGATAGGAATAGGTAGAGCTATTTAGGTTCATTGACCGCAAACATTGATGTTAATATGGATATTCCACGGGATTCCAACTGATACTACGGGATTTTTGTCATATAAATTCGCTTCACTAACATCAACAGCTGATGTTGAGCGCTCTTTTTCCACATATAAATGGGTGTTAGATGTAAAAAGAAATAGATTAAAATTAGATAATTTAGAAAAAATAATGGTGATTTATTTTAACTCTGGTCATACTCAGTCTTCTAGTGAAGCTGAAGACGAACCAGACCAATGACATTTTTTGTTTAAATAAGTGAATTATTGTTGAAGCGTATTGATTATTTCAATTAAGATTTTATTGTAAATACAAATTTTTCTATTTGATAATGTTTTGATTTTACTGAGGAACAAATAATTTGTATGGTAATATGTTTTTGTACTACTTCAGAATAAAAATGTTTAAATTATTGTTGATTCTTGAATAAGAAATTGGTGCCGATTCTCTTGTAAACCGAACTAAACTATTACTAAAATTCCTTACTTTTTGCTATGAGAATCTTACAGCTATTCTGCATAAAAAATTCTCTAAATTTAAAAATAATTTTGACACAACAAAAATCGAATTTGACAATCGCGACTCGTCGACACGTGGCACTTATTTTCCCTACCCCGTGAATTGTTTTTTTAGAGCCGCAGGCGCGGAGGGGGCAGCCTTGACGTTTTTTTTAAGGAATTTTTCACTTTTTGCATGGAAAATATGAAAAATTATTACCTACCTGTTGAGTTTTAGGAGTTCATGGGTTTTATAAAGGGGGTCGAAATTTTCATTATTTTTGCGATAGGACACACCATTTTCGAGATATAAGCAAAAGAAAAAGAAAACGATACAGACAGTACTGTTTTTGCACCTGAAGTCGAGGTGTTGGTGAATTTCTATTCATGACAACTTATTTTATTCCACACCTTTTTAATCGCGATTAAAAATAGTCAGATTTAGTTAGACAATCAAAATTTTAGGTGAAAAACGTGAAATTCAGAATAGCAAAATTGCCATCTTCAATAGATTAATAACTCAGTGCCATCTTAGTGCTGTCAAACTAAAATATAGTTAAGTTGCGTCACTTTAGTCAATTTCAGAATGGGAAATTGTCGCTTGACAGGAATAAATTAAATTTTAGTGATTTTTAGTCTAGTTTAGAGGCATTTGTGACAAGAAAATCGGCACCATTGTTACATAAAAAAATATATGTGGTTTAATGAATCAAGTTTATCTATTTATTATACTATCCTTAATCCCGTCCTTCTTATATTTACCCGTCAGAAAGGAAGTGTAATCTTTCATTAGTCCCGAAGGCGTGAATAGTTTTTTATGATTTTACTACTTAAAAACCAAATCCCGGGACTCGGGGAATATCCATATTATTCTAACCATCCAATTATTCTAAGCAAGTACGTAAAACAGCACTACCTATTCCTATCACTGATAATCATAGAAGGTCCACCCCCGGGTGACGCCCATTCCGGGGGTAAGGCTACATACTAGGGAGGTCGCCAGATATCCGTAGGGTTTAAACGACTTCGCTGTCGGGTTTTATAGAGTGTTCCTTCTCGCGGGCCGGCCGTTTGTTTAATGTTGATTGATATGTAACTTAGGAGACATCGGAAAGGATTTTCTTTTATTTTCTATTAGTTGAGTCTTTTGGAGTAGAATTTATAGACGGTTTCCAAAAAAGGTGTATCATTCAACATAGTACCAATTACTCGATTTGTTTTTTAATTTCCTTTATAGAATTACTCAATCTTTGCCATCTAAGCCACAAAATAATGATATCTTGTTATGGTCGTGATAAGGAAGCTAAAACTTAATAAAAATAAACAAATTATGTTTTGGTTGAAGTGGCAGCCCTACGTGCGGATATTTCGGATATTACTAAAATTTCCAATAACTCCTGGAAACCAATGAGTTAGGTTTTGGAATTAATACTACACATAATAGAAAGTATCAGCAATTTTTTGATGTAGGAATGATCACCTACTACGGCGGTTTAGATGAATAAAAAAATGAAAACGAAAAATGACAAAAAAAATCATATCTTTCGACCCATTCATACTAATGCAACAGGAATTGGTAGAACGGTCGGCTATTATACCATTTTTCGATAAAATAAATAAACTCTGTAATAAGTACTTCCATTAAATTATAATGATTTTTTTTTTCATTTTTCAAGAGTCGGATATTGCGAAACTTTGACATTTTTTTAAAAAAAAAGCTCAAGTCATAGAGAACCCGGAGTTTTACTCTAATCGTCGGAATTGTAGACTCTATCGATTCACTCAATAAAAACACGATGACACAAAAACCGGGATCTTATCACACTGCTACTGTAGTTACATAATTATATTTGTATAAACTTACCATACTAATGTAAAACTTATTATTACTCATTGATACCACATTTTATCCTCATAACTCAAACGTCTTGTAGGATCATCAATATCACAAAATAATTTATTCTATTTAATCAGAGGTAATTAATTTATTGGCTGAAAAAGATGAATCAAAGAGCTTCCCTGCGCTGGAATCACTTCCTTCCTGTAATGTTTTTTGAAAGTATTACCAGATCTCCAATTAGCTCGTGCCATTATTTCATCTAGAGGTTCATTATCCAACCAACTTCGTGAAGCAACTGCAGAACGAAAACTACCTGGAGTAGCCTCAATTCCGGCTTCCTTCAAAATCGACTTAACCCAACCTGCCAAAATAGTTCTAGTAGCTGGCTTAGCTTTTCCACATACAGTGATAAATAATCTATCGCTAGAACAAAGCAGACGACGCGGTTTTCCAATTTCTATAAGTTTTTTAAGCCAAAGTACCGGGTCAAGCGCCTCATTTTCAAGATTTCCTAATAATTTCCAACCTGACTGTACGTGAGTTTCAGAATCAGTTTTTGAACCAAAATGCGGCCAAAACATTATGCTATTCTCACCTACTATACACCTGTCTGGCGAGACACTTAGTAATGTTAAATTGTGTATCCTACGCCCTGAACATAATAACAGTAAAACTGCACAAACTCTTGAAATTTCGAATAGACTTTGATTTTGAAGAGGCCTACTGCCCAACCAACCTTCTAGAGACTGAGGATCCCAAACAGGAGGTGGACACTTCTTAGGCTGTTGCAACGCTATAGCTTTAATCATTTGCTTAACCAAAATGTTTGAACTTAATCGGGTCTCACTCTTTGTATTGCATAAAGTGGACACAACCGATTTATGAAGTAAAATAGTACGATAGGATAATTTTTCTTTTAGGTGCAAATCGGCTAAATATCGAGCCAATTCACTACCTGAAGGGTCTGAGAAATTTATACCAAACATGGAACACCAATTCAACCATCTCTGCCATGCCGGCCTATACGTGTTTAAAGTAGACGACCTCCAACCTTCTTTCAGCAGACGCTTTTGCTCTTCAGACCAGTCACCTAAGGATTCAGACCACCCCCACATCTCCATACTTCTAAAACCAGCTCCTTCACTCGAGGTGGGGGCTGCCCGGTCCTCGTGTCTACTAGAACTTTCGATAACCTGTGAATCGTGAACGGAGGCGCGATCGCTCTGGTCTTCAAGTCTGCTCTCCAGAATGCTCGAGGCCACCTCGGTGCGACTATCAGGAATATACCTCGAGCCTGATTTAGATGCATTAGGACCCGGGGTATCAAACTTGGAGGAGGAAAGACCCAAGCCAGACGGAAATCCCATTTGATGGCGAACGCGTTGTGTCTCCATGCTCGCCGATCTCGTTGATCTAGAATTACATAACAAGGCACTACGTGGGCTGTGCTGGAGGCAAAAAGATCTGTCTGGGGCACACCCCACTTTGCAAAGACAACCCTGGTGAATTCGGGGAGTAGATGCCATTCCTGTAAAATCGAGTGACGCGATAGACGGTCTGCGACATTGTTGTACCTGCCTGGTATGTGATGGGGGATTACATGGATGTCGTACTTTTGAAGAATGTAATAAATTTGATATATTAGCTCCATCAAGATCCGCGACTTGTTTCCCCCCTCCTTCCGCAAGTACGCTACAACCGCTTTGTTGTCGCACTGCAAAAGCAGAGACGTGTGACTCAGAGACGGAGCGAATTCTAACAAACATTTTAGAATAGTTAACATCTCTTTGTGGTTCGAATGAAGCAGCTCTTCTTCTTTTGTCCACCTGCCCGATATGTGAAGACCATTTAACTCCGCTCCCCAACCTGTATCTGCTGCGTCTGTAGTCAAAAAGTTTTTTACTTGTGGTGGATGAAGTCTGGATTTCTCCACACAGTGAACCTTCCACCATCTTAATTCTGCCAGCACCTCCGCAGGCAAGGGGTAAGTCGACTGAAATGGCATCTTTAGGACCAAGTTGCAATAAGCCAGTAGGTGTCGAAAATTCAAACGACCCATTGGAACTACCAAACGAGCAAAATTCAGAACGCCTATGATACTCTGTATTTCTCGAAGAGACGCCTTCCGCCGCCTGAGCAACTTTGATACAACTATTTGCATATTCTGAATTTTGTTTTCTGGTAAAAATTTTTGATTTTGCCACGGATTCCACATCAAGCCCAAATACTCTATTATTTTCTGAGGGATAAGAATCGATTTCTCTCTGTTCACCTGCCAACCCAACAGGCTGAGAGTTTGAAGAACAACGTCGACGTGTTTTATAAGTGTCAGCCTGTCCTGTGCTACTAGGAGATAATCGTCGAGAAAAACCACTACTCGAATGCCTAGATTCCTGAAAATCTCGGCGGTCCAGTTGGTCAACGATGCAAATACTTTGGGCGCTGTCGCCAGGCCAAACGGCAAACAGGTCATTTGCAGTAACCGATTTCGATACAATAGACGGAGAAAACAACGGTGGGCGGGCGCTACATTTACGTGGTTGTAAGCTTGCCTGAGGTCTATTTTGACCATCCAATCCCGCTCCTGAATGAAATCGGGAACTCGATTTACCGAAATCAAACGAAATTTGCTTATTTTCAGGTAATTGTTTAAACTTTTTAAATTGAAAATGGGACGGTAGGTTCCGTCGCTTTTGAGAATCAGAAAGAAATTTGATATGAAACTCGGTGTCAGGGGGGCATATTCTAAAATTTTCTGTCTCAATAAATTTTGAATGACTGTGTCCATCTCCGGCGATGGTAGAGTAAGATTGCAACGTTTCACCTGCCTTGGCAGGACCAGAGCGGTTTCTTTTGAAATGGAATACGATAACCCTTCACTATTTTTAGTAATGGTTCTGGTGCCCCCAGTCTCTTCCACTCCGTTACATGATTTTGTAAGCACCCTCCCCAAAAATCCTGATCTGAGTCAGAACTTTTTATTGAATTTAGTCGGGCCCTTGCCCCGTTGTGCATTGTTTTGCGATTCATTTTTTCTAAAACTATAGGGCTGGTAAAAGCGTTGTCCAGCCAGTTGTCTTCTCGGTTGAGGACGAAAAAATTTTGGATTATTAATAAACGGGTTCATTGCATGATAATTATTATTATAAAAGGCTCCTGCACTCTGAGGAGAAGGAAATCTATAGTTCATCGTCAGTGCCGAAGCGCGACTGGACGATTGATATCCACTAGGTCCAGGGTACGCCGCCTGGGGTCTAGGGGTTTTCTTTTCTTGTCCAGAAAAAATATTTTTATTTGCATAAAAAATTTTGTTAACTCCGCCATTATTCTTAATAAATTCACTAAAAGGTACTTTATCAAACAAAAATTCACTAGACGGCGGTATTTTCTTCAAACACGGCTTAAATGATTTATCTCTTAATTGTTTATTGAACACTTCGCGTCTTTGTTCAATTATATCGGCCCTACGGCCACAAACTAGTTGCAAACAATCACGTGAAATCTTTTGATAATCACTGGAAAAAAACCTCTTTTAATTTTATTGTCAATTGTTCTGGATCCATGCTACCTGTATCCTTAGCCCAGTCCACTATTTGTCGAAAACCCTGTTGCATAGCGTCGCTTTGCATTACCAGTGCGCGGGTTACAGCGCCAAGAAATTTATCCGCAGAGGGTAGATGGGTAACTTTTTCTAAAGATTTAATTTCATCGTTTACTTCAAGGTCGACATATCCAGGACGAGCATTATAAACCTTTTGTAATTCCACATATCGAACATTATTCCAGTTATCATTATTAAAATATTGAATAGAATTGAGCAAGTCTAACTGATTAGATGGAGTTGCCGTGACAGCTGGCTCCTTTAATTGCGTTGCCAAATCAAAATCAAACGATTGAACTGGTACAGGATCTGAGACGGGTTCTGAAAACCTGTCTGTAACCGGTTGTTCATGTGCCATTTCGGAATTTTCGCCATTATATATCGGATTATCACAATCATAATTTTCATTTTCATAAAACATATTATGAGGGTTGAAGTATAAATTTTTCAAATCACTGACCTGTTTTGCAAGCTTTTTGATTACCTTGCTTTGTCCTCGATGACGCTTACTCTTCTTCTTCTTACTCCCCTTCTTCCTCTTACGGGACTTATCTACCTGATCAACCTCTAAATCCGACGGGGATGATTCGGAGGAACTTGAGGAACTTGATGAATCTGATGACGAATCAGATTCTTTACGATTACGCAGCTGTATTCTATCTGCCATCGTAAGAAAATCTAAACTATTTAAAAACCAATAATATTTAATATTTATAGCATATACCGAACGCTAACAGCGTTAACAAAAATAAACTAATAACAACTATACTTTCTAAGAATTCAATTAAAATTATTCTTTTCCAAGAATGTCGAACGCCAACAACGTTAACTTTTTTAAATTTAGATGCGAACAGTACGAAAAACAGGACGCCAATGAACGATTCGGCGCGCTGCAGCCACCTGGTGAACGCGGGCGGAAATACGTCATCAGTGTTGCCAAGAAGGAGATAGTTGCATATACCTATATAGATGTGACACGAAAACGGAAGATGCTAGACTCAAATAATGTTTGTATGACCCCGAATGAGGCCGAAGGACACAACATTACAATTTAGTTTTCAAACAGTAGGTAATACTTAAAATCAATTTTTGGATACTTACCTACTTACATATTAGGGATGAAGAGAAACGGTTTAAAAATGTTTTTAGATAAATAATATCCCAAAACAATTGGAACATTATAGTCACACTTTAAAAAAAAATACTCAATGAAACTTCGAAAGGAAAGGTAGGTAATTCACCGACAACGATCCAAACCGGCAGCGATCACCGCTTTTCTAAGAAACCGTAGCTTTACACCATTTGTCCACGCGCCACCGTCAACGACAAACGAGATTATTCGAAACGAGCGTGACGTCCTGGGGTGGACACATTGGTAAAGTAAAATGTATGTATCGCTACTTCGGCGCCGTAACCTCGTCGTTGACGGTGGCGTGGACAAACGCCCTTAGGCCTCATTTACGGAGACGCGGGGCGTCTCGCGGCGCGTGTGGCGTGGCGTCTCGCGGCGCGTCGGACGTTTTTTCTGTTTACGGTGGGGCGGCGCGTGAAGCGGCACGCATCATCGCACGCGTAAACACAACCTTATAGCAATATACGACCATGTTCATAGAGAAGCGAGACGGGAAGCGTGGCGGTGCCCGCCGCGGCGCCCGCGGCGGGCATCGCGGCGGCGCACGCTCGCCTCGATCAAATCGACTAGTTTTATGTTGGCGAGAGATGGGAGCGCACGTGTCGCAACTTGCAGCATGATCATATCATACTCCATTGCGACGGTGACTCGTCTGTGTTGCGCGATTTCTAAATAAGACTGACAGAAGATTCCGCCTCGGACATAGCTTCATCGAGAATTGCCGCTGCGTGCGCCGCCGCGTGGGACGCGTCGGTGCCATCCGCGGGCTCGGCCGCAAAAAACGCCCTAATTCAAACAAACGCGTCTAAAATCGCTTCTCCGTAAACGCACTCATACAACGCCATATATTTGAATTCAGTGCGGGCCGCGCCGCTCAACGCGACGCGCGACGCCCCGCGTCTCTGTAAATGAGGCCTTAGGCCTCGGTCTCGAAGTCAGCGAGTCCGCTCTTTAGAAAAAAAAAAAAAAACAACCATATTATTATTACTATTTTATTGCAAAGTCATGTTAATAAATATACTTTGGCAGAACAAAAAGATTCTAGCTTTCACAAATATTATACAAATGTGTTGACATACAGTACTTATGTATTTAAGAAATAAATCTTGAAGATCGTGACATTATTATACTTTACTGCTTGAGGCGCTAGTAGTATGGAATTCCAGAAAATCTTTGAGTAATGTAGTTCGTCTTTTTTCTGCAATATCCATTTGATTTTCTAAGTCTCCTCTATCAGTCGTTTCTGCCCTCTCTACCTTCCATGATAAGTTTTCAATTTCAGCTTCTAACTGCGCCTGGAATAAAAATAGTAGGTACCATTTAATAAGTTTTTTTTTTTATATATTATTATTTGCAATCGGCTTATCTAGCCATAATCAGATGTGGTTTCAGTAGTTTATATATTAATTAATAAGTAAAAAGACAAAACTAGGCTAATTAGCCTATTTAGTCACGTATCGTCGTCTCTTTTTCGCTCCCGATAATTACGACAACCCCATTCTACTTCCATGTGTCGTCTAATAGAATGTTTTAGTTTCTTTTACATTGTTCCGTTTTTGAAGATCGAATGTTGGGTAGATAACTTATCTCTTTTTACTTATAATATCATTGGTAGGTAAAATTAAAATAGTAATTTACATTAGTATTTATTTACATTATGTTTATACTAACCTGCTGATATTCAAATAGCTCTTTTCGAGGGCCATTATCCATGTAGTAGGCATAGGGATATGTATACTGCAAAGTGTATCGACACCTCTTCAATAGCTTTGCTGAATCCCAAAGATATTGCCAATCTATCCAAGTGCCTTCACCAGCCATAACCTAAAAATAAAATTACACCTTCTATACAACAAAGTCACTTTTCGTGTCTGCGCTTAGTTCTTCTTAATTTGTAAAGGTAATTTCATTCTCAAAAGTATAATAAATTAATATTTTACTCAAGTGTGCATGTACACGAGCGACGCGTGTCGGCGACAGCCGTAGACGCGTGTCGGCCTCTGTCGTCGACACGTGTCGCTCGTGTGTATGGACACTTAGATATAGCACTGAAATCTCGATGTTTTGACATGTCGCCACATTAGTAGATTGCATCTGTGCGAAGCAAGGGAGGGTCACTAGTACTTGTATAAGTTATTTTAAACTTCCATTACTGTAACAGAACCATATATAGTTACAATGTAAATAGTACAGGTACTAAACTAAGAATGAGCCCAAATGGACTCTGCTAGGACAATCAGTAATCTTTTAAATAACATTCGATTATCTTTTGCTTTACTGTCTTTTCTTGGAGCATCATAATACCTTAAGCATAATCAGCCTATAACATTCCCACTGCTGGGACACAGGCCTCCTCTCTATGAGAGCGAGTGGGCAGTAAATCACCATGCGGGCCCAGTGTGGGTTTCTAATACCTTACCTTTTGATTAATTCGCCTTTTCAAACTAGCTAAAGTTTGTTCTTCCAATTTAAGAGATCGAGCGTGATTTTCCCACCTTTCATAGTAATGTAAATACTTTTTTAAAGCTTCTCTTGCCTGAAAAAAGGTAAAATGAAATTAGTGTATTGCGCTGGTACCCAAAATAAATAGAATAAAATAAAATAGTATAATAATTACATGAGTGCTTACTTGAGCATGTTGGCTGTCAGAGGTCAAATTAGGATCCTCTTTATAGCGACTACATTCATAATATTCTGAGCCATGTGATTTCCAGTCTCCCAGGCAAACCCAACAAAAATCATGTCTACATGCACCACACTGCATATGGTTGCAGCCTCCATTTTTCTCTATGCAGATCTGGCACTTAGGACAGTCCTGTAACCATAAAATATAACAGTTCACATTTTTTCAATTATTTTTATTCAAATCTTTACCAAAAATCTTCAACAGGAGATATTGAAGAACCCCATTTTTTGTCTATCACTACAGTGTGACATAAAAAAGAGATATATATAGCTGTACATTAACCCCCTTATTCATAAAACCTATTTTAGTTAAAATGGGGTTTGTCTCTTTCTTACACACAGAAATGACAATGTGACAGATAAAGACAAACATTCTATAAACCTATTTTAGCTAAAATAGAGATAAAATAGGATTATGAATAAGGGGGTAAATATCTAAACTAATATAAATACACAACATTATTATCATGATAAAGATAAATAAATACTGTATGACAAACATGATAACTTTTCCTTTACCTTAGTATGGGCACTAATGTAGTTGGCAGTTTCAGAATCATCAGCGCATTTTGTGAGCCAGCGGCGAATAGTGGGACAGTCTGTTGGTGCATGGTGTGGCGCTCCACATGAAAAGCATGTCAATAGCTCACAACCCTGGCATTCTACGCGACGGGCGCCTTCACGAACCCATGCCCGAAATATCCACTAAAATAATAATAGTTTCATGAATAAAAGATTACTGCGACAAAAACTATTGTAGCACTAAAAATATTGAAGATTTTTCAATTTCAATTGCTTATAACAGGAATGTGCTAACCTGACAGTTGGGACCTGGGCAGAATCTAAGCTCTGGGTGTGATTTCACATGATCCTTGAACATAAACTGCTGGTATCTTTCCCGCAGCATAGGCTTGGTCACATGTGATAGCACAAAGTCTTCAGGTGCTCTCAGTTCACAGTCTTGTGCCATACATAGAATGGTGTTTGATACTCCTGGAACACAATAAATAATTTGGATTGTTTATCGATTTTATATACAGGTTAACCACCTAGCATCAGTTTCAGGGACTTTGTGTAAAGTCCCTGTAACCACTTATTTGTTATAAGATTTTTTTGCTTCGCCCTACAATCCCCAAAACAATGAAGAAGAAGATCATGGAACTGTTCACTAAGCTGCCAGTGCTCTACGCTAAATTGTGACACGCATAATATAGCAAACATAGGTCAAATGACTCACAACAACAAGTTTGATAAAAGAAATCCATAGATCTACAAAGAAAGATAATGATTACATAATACAAAAATAACTAACTGAGATATACCTTATTCATAGTTTGATGTCTCTGTTTCCTAAACAAGCCAATCCTTTTTGTCTGATGATTCTGACTATCAAGCATAAAAGAATAATTATGTGTGTTTGATACCTTGTAGCAACAACTGATTATGCTTGGCCATTCATTTTCAGTCAGTGACAAAGCCAGCCTATGATAAAATAGCTGATAGATAAATTAATATAATCTAGGATTTGAGATAATTGTGTCCAAATTGAAATAGTAATAAGGAATCAATATTTTTATTTTCATACTTCAGGGACTAGGTTGCTTTTAGTCACAAACATTTAACATCTAAGCAAGACTTTGTAGTATTATTTTATTGTTGATGTCTGCTATTTCACATCCCAAAACTCGTCAAGGTATTGGCTGGACATCCCTAGCCCATTCTCCAATACAGAATATCAAAGTGACATAATAAATGATGCAGACAATAACAGAATCGGTGTAAACTGACATGTCATGAACTAAAATTGATATTATTGGTGTAATTATTTACCTTGCATAATTTGTACTTCAAAATGCATCGCCCAGCAGTCATTGCAGAAGTAATGTCCACAAGCAAGTGCACTGTATTTGTGTATAGGTGGAGTGTTGGCACACACCGCACAGCTGGACCGACTGGAGCCTCCCTGCGTCACCGGGGCGCGCGACTTCACGCGACTGTACACCAACACCTCATTTGCATTCTCCTTATACTTATTAATAATCTCTTGAGCATTCCATTCATACGCATGGAGTGTTACCTGCAAACATCAATTTATTAAGTACACTGATCTAGGCCTGATAACAAGATTCACAATCAACATGATAGAATACAAACCTTGGCCAGTGAAGGCGTTATCTGAAGGCTATTGCTGAGCAATTCTATCGATTCATTCAACAACTTCTCTACTTCTTCCACTTTTAGGCAGGTATATAAAAAGTATTCCGGGTCCGATTTAGTTCGATCCACAGCTTCCATGTCACAGTCATCCTGCCCTCCATAGTAATCATAGTCGTCTCCATCGTTGTCAGAATATTCCATATCAGATTCCGCAGACATTTTGTTGGTTGTTATAATATGGTTGCTGGATTTCAAGATGAAACGAGGATGACGGAAAACACTGAAAAATTGATTTCAATTTATAAAATGTCTCAAAAATTTTACACTTAATAAATATCGTGGAAGAATATTCCCGTACTTGTTAAGTTAGAAATCAAGGTAAGGTAGGTAATAACAACAACAACTTAAATTATGTACTTTTTAATACAACACCGTTTCGTTCCCTTGTCTTTTTTTCTTTTATGTTTCTTTTCTTTCTGTCTGTCCTCGCAGGCTCTGTGGGAGATTAAAATAGAGTACGAGAAAGTTCGATGAATATCTATCGATATTATTTGCAACTTAGGCGATTTATCACAGGCTAACTATGAGACACCTCACGGCTCCATTCAATTTAATGCCGGCTCCTCACACATAGCAAACTTCTACAAGCACCTTGATCTCAATCTGCTATTGCATGCCGATGATCAAGTGAATTTTAGTGACGGTTTTTGTGCACAAATCAAATGGTTTTGAATTTGTAAATTGGTTAAAAATCACATATATAAGTAGATTTTTTTATTTGGGGTAAATTCAATCTACAGGTATTTTTTATTCTTAGAATAAAATTGAAGTATGACAGATTTTGTATGGAAAAACTGTCAAAAATTCAAAATTATCCCTCAGATTAAATTATCTGGCGTTGGAATTATCAGCCCATAAACTAGGCCATCAGCTAGTCTATTCTGTAAAAATCTCACCTCGAAAACTTAGGCGAAGTGATTTTGAAGTAAGCTGTCACACTACCTTCTTCTAGGGCAGTGGTTTCTAACCTTTTCGTTCTTGTCACCCCTACTATGACTTAGCTAGGGAAACTGATTTACCCTCCCCTCCCTCTCCTTCATGTTACCAATGAATATGCAAATTGCAACCGCTTGCATTACATCCGTGCGTTTGTAGTTTGCAGCGGGAAGTATGTATGTACCTAGCATACGGAAAGCTTTTGTAGTCTCTTCAATAACAATTAGTTATTTTTGCCACTTACTCATTTCAGATGTCGTTACTAACCAGTGTCTAAGAATTTAACAGCTAGCTGTCACTATCCATATTTTTTTGTAAACACGTGACTTCTTTTGCCCATAATTAATAAATATGCCCCTTTGTGCAGCTGTTAAAAGATGAAACCTTCCGAGAGACAGTAATTCACCTATAAAAAATGGAAACCCAATAATTCATCGGCACTATGGCGGCTATCCTTTTTAAACCTAAAGACTTTTAGGGGAGAAATTCGTATACAGGTGATGCTCCCAAGAGAACTAAGTCTGTTTTCATTACCTACTACACTTGTGGTGTGATAATATTTAGTAAAGGTGTGTGTATTTATATTATCATAATATATCAATGCTAGAATTAACATCTCTAAAGTTTTTCAGTCAGGTAGATCATTCTAGTGTTGGTTATCAACTCCGACCAGGTTATTCCTGTCGTAAGCCTCCAGTCTTCAACAAAAAAAAGGACTTTTAACAAAACAATGGCGGCTTGTAGACGGTGAACAGTGCTGTCACCTATGACGAGATTTCAATTTTTAATCCTATTAGTAGAGTCTTGAGAGTTACGACAAAAATGTGGGTCTCTATCTCCATAAATATAATGACACTTGTCATGTCATTCACCAAAGGTCACCTTGGTGAAGTTCACGATTTTGAATTCGGTGATTTTATTAATATTTTTCGGTACGTAGATATTAATTTTGCTACCGGTAAAAAACATTATATAACAAGTGCAGTGATAAGATATGAATAGTGATAAAAAACATGTGTTGTGTTATGTAATATCAGTATAAATGGCATTATTATTATTTGTAGGTGTTGGGATAAATTAAAAATTTAAACGATGGAGACGACTCAAAGATTTATCGGGCGTGGTTCCCACAAGGGCAAGGGCCTGGCAGTGTTCACCAGTGGTGGTGACTCCCAGGGTATGAATGCCGCCGTGCGCTCAGTGGTGCGAATGGGTATTTACCTTGGCTGCAAGGTATACTTCATCCGTGAAGGATATCAAGGCATGGTCGACGGAGGTGATAATATTGAGGAGGCAAACTGGTCTTCTGTCAGCTCGATCATTCATAAAGGTGGCACTATTATTGGATCAGCTCGTTGCATGGAGTTCATGTAGGTTTTATTTATTTACTATTTAATATGCATAGATATACAAAAAAAGAACACTCCTACAAATAAACAAATGTTTCATATGTAAATATGAAAAACAAATGTTATAATAAACATTCAACAAAGTTTCATTCATAAATATTCAAATATTGTAACTTCATTTTTATTTACTGGATTTAAATAATTTGTCATTGTTTGGTATAGAAAGCGAGAAGGTCGCCTTAAGGCAGCCTACAACTTGGTAAATCGTGGTATCACCAATTTAGTAGTAATTGGTGGAGACGGTTCTCTAACTGGTGCCAATTTATTCCGTGAAGAATGGTCAAGCTTGCTCGATGAATTGCTTGCAAACAATAGGATCACTAAAGACCAGAGAGAGAAATATAAGTTCCTGCACATTGCTGGCATGGTAACTATTAATTTTTATTACCTACTTTGCTCATGTTCCTAAATAGTGACTTATTATTTGTTCATGTTATGAAATATTACATGTTAATTTAGTTGATAATTGTATCAACAACTCATGTTTTGCAACTGGGATATTAATTTATCCACACAGAGATCTTTCGAAGTAAATACCAAAACAATCAAAATAATTATGCTTTTCTTGTAGGTGGGCTCCATTGACAATGATTTCTGTGGTACAGACATGACTATAGGTACAGACTCTGCGTTGCACCGCATCATTGAAGCTATTGATGCTATTGTGAGCACCGCATACTCCCATCAAAGAACATTTATTATGGAGGTCATGGGCAGGCACTGCGGGTAAGATGTTCTTCTGACTCTTCCATGTGTTAAAACTGTTTTTTACTGTGCCATGTAACAAATAAACTTTCTATATTTACGTATCATTGGATCACAGGTACATGCTTATTGTCTCTACAGTTATACCAGTTATAATGGATGTGTGCCAATTCAATATCACTTTGTAATATTCTTATGATTCTTTATTCATTTAGATACCTTGCTGTGGTCACTTCTTTGGCATCTGAAGCGGATTTTGTGTTTATCCCTGAAGCTCCACCAGCTACTGACTGGAGAGATAAACTTTGTGATAAATTAGAACAGGCAAGCTCTGGCTCCTTCTTTGTGTCCTTTCCGCACATCAAATTAGAAAGTCCTCGACAACATTACATTAACTTTATTCCTATAATTCAAATATCCCTTTAGTTTTCTTGCAGTTTACACGACACTCTGTTGCGACGCTACTTATAGTTTTATTTGCGAAGACCCAGCGCCTCAGAATTGGGAACAAAAAATGTGTGCAAAAATAGCTGAGGCAAGGACTTAATTTTTATTTTCAATGGGAGCAGGAACACGAACTTTAAGGTTTTCTCATTCATTAATATGAATTGGCAAATCCATTGGCAATATAATGATTTTGAAATTCAAAATGTTTTTCATCCTATATCCATCATTTGTTGAGTATAACTTGGGAGCATTTGCATGAACCATTTCGGGCACTGGTTGTTGCAGTTATCTGGCATTAGTGGCCGCTCTGGCGAGCGAGGCAGATCAAGTATTCATTCCTGAGGACCCTGTTCCCAATAATTGGGTCGAAAAGCTTTGCAAAAGATTGGCTCAGGTATGCAGGCTTACTTGAGAGGCAGTGTATATTGATAACACACAATGCTCATAATAAGCTTTTTTGAATGATTTTTTTGCAAATGAAAATGTTAAATGATGACATTCAATGTATTAGATGAAAATATTCTAAGAAGTGTCTCGGTTTCGTCACTATAAAGCTGAGAAATTGTGATGTAACAATGTTCCCAATAGTGAATGTACAAGATCAGTCAGAGGTCAAACTAATTTGACTGAATTCTTCAAACTCATCAATACTATGTTTCAGCCATTGATATATATATCAATGGTTTCAGCTAATTAGGTTTAGCAAATTAATGAGGTATAAGGTACCTACTACTATATTAAACAAAAAAACGGGTTATTTTCATTTAATTCATTGCAACAGTAAATATTTATGAAGAATAATCTTCTCCAAGCTTTAATTTTACGTATACTCAATTTAAATTGACTAATAGAAGTTGATTTCAGCTATTTGCGCGTACTGCTTGAAAAGTAATTTATTTCAATTAACTTTTATAATGGAAATGCTTTGGTTATGTGTTATTTATTTATGTAATGTAATCTGCTTATAAATTGTTTGATATAAGGCACACTTAGAATCCCCTCACTCTATTCTATACAGATTTCATATTCACGCTCATAATATTCCTATGTACTAATCATAGTAATTATGCATGCTTACCTCTTTCTAATTGCTTTACTTTTAATTGTGTTCGTGTATAGTACATGTATGTTTTTGTAATAAAATAATAGACGAACTTTTTCTAATAGTTTTTCTTCATAACGTAGGAAAGGAAATCAGGCCAGCGTCTGAACATTATCATAGTAGCGGAAGGTGCTATTGATCGCGAAGGTAAGCCCATCACGGCAGAGCTGGTGAAGAATGTGGTGGTAGAGAACCTGCAGCAGGACACGCGTATCACCGTGCTGGGTCACGTGCAGCGAGGAGGATCGCCCTCGGCGTTCGACAGGATCCTGGTGAGAACTTGCAACTACTTGGTGCTACAGTACTCCTCTAACGGATTTGATTAAGTGGTTAAAAAAAAAATTGGAAATGAATTCGCGATTGTTAGTTCAAAACTTTCTTAGCATAAAATAACGCCAATCGTTTAAATTGCATTATTTTGCATTATTATCTCTAGCATAGCTCAACCATTCAGCCTTGTACTTGATACAATAATGTAAGGACATGTGCAATGATGCGTAGAAAAAGCAATACCTAGTCAATGTAATTTTGTATGCAAGGCCTCTATTCCTTAAATGACACTCTTATCTAGGGTTGCCGTATGGGTGCGGAGGCAGTTATGGCTTTGATGGAAGCGTCTCCCGACACGGAGCCGTGTGTGGTGTCCCTGGACGGTAACCAAGCTGTGCGTCTGCCTCTCATGGAGTGTGTGAGACGTACTAAGGCTGTCGCTCAGGTAATCAATTCTAATTATACCTACTCAAATTGTGGTCAATTTATTTGGCGTTACTTTATTTTGGCTGTGAGACTGCGTTTACAAGAACATGTAATGGCCGGAACAGTATGCATCTGGGCACTACAGTGTTTGGAATGATATGGGATAAATAAAGATCTGTTTACACATGTCACTCACCTATGACGCCGCGCAAATGTTATCATGTTGCGGAAACGTAGCCAAAGTTTGGCGAAATAGAATTAAAACGTTTTTGGCATTCAGTCAAAACTGTTAATTGAAACATTTTTGGCTATGGCATCTAGTCAATCTGATAATTTAAACATTTTAGGCCATGGCCGACAAAAACTGGGAATTAGCCGTGCAACTACGCGGGCGTAGCTTTGCACGCAACTTGGAAACTTACAAGATGTTGACCCGCTTGAAGCCGCCCAAGGAGGCTTTCGATGCATCTGGCAAACCTGCTGTAAGTATAAACCTTCGTAGATAATATTACTATCTGATAAACTCATTACAATTCACTAAAAGCATAACATAACATAGGTACCATTATTCCCTGAAGAGACAGAGGTGTACCTACAGTACAGCCACCTTACGCCATTTATTATAATTAAGTTATTATAATTATAGCATATCGAGCCTTTTCAGGAAGAACATCGTAAGCGCCAAAAATTCCAAAAAACTGTTTTTATATTAACCGCCAGATCAACTGATTTTGCATCTTATGTCACTTACTTTAGAGTTCAAAGTAAAACACTATGTAGAAATTTCAAATTGATGCTATAAATATTTTGAGAAATATTTAAAAAAACCTTCTCCTGTAAAATATGAAAAATGGCGGTTACGATCTTCTTCCTGAAAAGGCTCGATATATTGAAGCATAAGATCTGCCCCCTTATTCACAAACACTCGATATGCTTCCGTATCGTATCGAACATTAATCATTGTTATCATAGGAGTCTTCTCAATGCTGTTCACAAGTCCAAAACCCGAAAATTTTGTCAGTTTAAATCAAATAGACGCCCGCTATTCTTCCAACAGCTATTTGCTGTTGAGGGGAAGTCAAATCAGAGTCCTGATTCACAAACATACGACAGGCTATCGTATCGAAAACCTGACATTTCGATAACCTGATTTGACTTCCCCTCAACAGCAAATAGCTGTTGGAAGAATAGCGGGCGTCTATTTGATTTAAACTGACAAAATTTTCGTGTTTTGGACTTGTGAACAGCATTGAGAAGACTCCTACGATAACAATGATTAATGTTCGATACGATACGGAAGCATATCGAGTATTTGTGAATAAGGGGGCTGGTCATCGAAATGTCAGGTTTTCGATACGATAGCCTGTCGTATGTTTGTAAATCAGGGCTCTGGAATCAAATTATTCGGAAATATCTGGCGCTATGGACATAGCTCATAAAGTTAGCAATTAAGTGGGAGTGAACCGGCCAAGTCTGTCAAAGAGGCCGGTTGAACAGACGAGTCTTCTAATTGCGACCGCGAATAAGTAAACGTAGCACACTGCATGCGGAAGACGGAAAACGCGATGAAGTGTGCAACTTAGGAGAGGCCAATATTCAGCTGCGAGCTGCGATAGGCTAAGTGATACGCATGATTGCTTGTAAATGATTAATAGCCGGTTTCTAAAAGGCTACTTAACACAAAAGTTTGCTCACAGATTTTCAAACTCACTGTCCAGTGATTTGACTGGAAACTGTTTTTTTCTGCCAGCCAATGTAAACAGTCAACATAAGGGTAATTACGTGCCGAACACGCTTCACTGCTAACACCTCGTGATCGCAATTTCATTTGCTAGGTTCATGTACAACAAATGCATGCTATATAGACACGTACGCACATGCCGAAGGATACCGCAAAACGGGGCTACTTTGACTTCCAGGGTTACTTTGACAGATTTTGTAGCTACTTTGACAGAGCGCCAAAATCGGTTTTCACGTGTGCTCAGCAAGTGTGCGTGACCTCGAGTAATATTGCGCGAGGCGCGGTTGTGGGGAACGCGTCATAGCGTTGTGATCGGCCTGGTCAAAGTAGCCCCGCCTGTCAAAGTAGCCCCGTTTTACTGTACATCGCGGGCTGCTTGGGGGTTTACCTCGATGTTTGTAATTAACTTAAGTTTGACAATCTGCCAACTTATTATTGTCTTGATTGGCCCTTCAGAAATCGGAGGTAAAATGTCTTGTATACCGAAATAAAATAACTACTTATTATTTTGTTTTCTTTGTAATCTGTAGGAAGGTTTAACCCTGGCAGTGATGCACGTAGGTGCGCCCGCATGCGGTATGAACGCGGCCGTGCGTTCGTTCGTACGTAACTGTATCTACCGCGGAGACACCGTGCTCGGGATTCACGACGGCATGGAGGGCTTCATTAGCGGGAATATCGTTAATATGGAATGGTTCGTGTGGTTCCTTTAGTATTTATTGTACCTATGTGCTAGCAGAAGTCAAGGCGTTAAAAAGTAATTGTAACGACTTTTCGAAAGCATACTTAGATATTGAAAATTTGATACTTAGGTAATCTAAATATTATACGCATGAATGTACGCATACTGTATTAATTTGGTTTGGTACCCTCTTTTCTGAGCCGTAAGGGGTAGGTACTCGTACCCGATCAATCAAAACCATAAAGATTCAATTTCATGCCAATTACCGTTCATTACTCGCTGTAGGGAATATTACCTATCTTTAAAACACTAAAAAGCAATTTTTACAACCCTTGTGTGCCTACTGTACCGTACCTACAGTAAGTACCTGAAATAAAGTTGAAATTATAATAACTTAAAAAATCAATATCATTTATTTAAGTACGTAAATAAGGTACAAAAAGTTTTTAAAGATTATTACAGAGATCTCTTATTCTGCCTTTAATTTCGGCGTGCAAATTTGACATATTTAATATAGCCCGTATTACCTATGTTTTTAAATAAATAATCTATCGTAATTATATCGTCATGTAGGTCTGATGTAACCGGATGGGTGGGTCAAGGAGGAGCCTTCCTGGGTACTAAGCGTACTCTCCCCGGCGACAAGAAGGCAGAAATAGCGGCTCGCATCAAGCAGTTCAACATTCAAGGCTTGCTCATAATTGGTGGATTCGAGGTACTTATTGTTTTATAGCCGTAAGCCGTGAGTCAAGAGCGCGCATCATGTGACCTTTACGAACGTTAGCACAAGATTTAAGTTACAATGATTGGCGCGCTTTCGTGAAATACAACAACTTCCTATACCCACACGGCCACACTGTTCTAATAAGCATTGATTGAATTCTCTATTGTGGTAGGAACACATAACATAGTTAAATTGTACTGCTGGGGTGCTTAACAATCAATAATATTGTTTCTTTAAATTCATAATGGAAACTGATAAGATTGCAAAAGTAAAATACGTCTTTGTTTATAAACGTGATGCGTTTAAAGGACTCTACCCACTACAACGTATCATACTATGACCGTAATAGAAACGTGTCAGGATCGGAAAGCAACACGATATGCTCTACTATGCCCACTAGAGCGTATCAATTACGTATCAAAGCCGTATGTATCGGCTTTAATGATGGGAGCGTCAGCATATCATCTCACTATCATCCGCGTGTCATACCCGTGCTTAATGATTTTAGTGACGGGAGCGTCCGCATATCATCTCCGTATCATCCGAGTGCTAAATCCGAGCGGTCCCTGTTGTCGCCTTTGTAGTAATTCACCTGATTCCGTGGTGTGCGTACGCGCAGCGGAATGTTGTTGAATTTAAAGATTTTAATTATGCAGATATTTAGTGTATGACGTCGTATAATTGTGTATGGTAAAAAAAAAATTGTGCACGCAACCATTGTGGAGAAATTCACCAAAAACTGATTCCGCTGGGCGAACATTGTCCTGGCGGAACTTTTTTTAATCCATAGACTTTAGAAGAAAAGAGATGTGTCCAAAAATTAGTGTGTATTTGTGTGTAATTGTGTATGTATGAATAAAACTAGTGCACGCATAAACTTCGGAGAAATTCAAGTTTCCGCTACGCGAACGTTTGGCCATTAGCTAGTTTTCATACAAAGCGCTTACATAGCGAGCTGTAGATTTTTACATACGTTGTTTTGAATTTGTTTATATTTGTTTAAAAAACAGATTTAGAAAAAATCGTAGGGCTTAAAAGATAAAAATATAAACGTAAAATACGCTTATTAGGTCTTAGTTCTTAAAGTATGCACTTTGGGGTCTAGATTTTCACGTTTATACAAACCTTGTAAATGTCTGCAACATGTTGCCAAGTATCAATGATGTTCCGTTAGTAATTAAAGAATTATAGGACAAATTTACCATGAACAGATCACTGTTTACAAAGCAGTCAAATATCACGACGTTCTAAATGAATTGCATGGTAAAATGTATGCCAATAATTAGTGTATTCATTCAACTATTCACATGCAAAATTTCATGTCATTAAATTCGGTAATTAAAGAAAAACAATTATAATACTGACGAAGCATCGAAAACCTACATAACCCGACCAAGTTCGGATGGCTACCAAAAAGCGGCCGTGCCATATATCTAAGAAACGTTCTTAACCTTCCAATATAGTATTTATTAATATTCTACAGTTGCGTACACAAGCGTTAGGAAAAAATAAAACAATTGCATTTCTTGAATGAAAAATATTTTTTTAATAATAACGCCACTATCTACGATAAAAAAAATCTGGTCGGTCGTTTAGTAGTTTAGATCTATTCAGTAGTTTGTCTTTAACCAGGAAAAACATCTACTTTGTTACGATTATATTATAATATATGTCTAGTATAATTTATTATTATAAATTTAAGTAAATAGATATAGAATCAGATCAATCAGTAGATATTAACTTGGGTTTATGGTGTCTGTCCAATGTTAACATAACACAATTATTATAATTTATCTGCCTAATAAACTACCTACGTAAATGAATAAGTCTATAGCTATTAATTTATTATAAAATCTTACCTTATATCTGTTATCAGCTTCTCACTATCATTCACTCAATATTCCTACTACATAATTATGTTATGCTTCACTGTTACACTATAACATTAATAACACACTTTGTCAATATTATTATTACAGAGAATTGGCGATGCATAGCAAAACAACAGCGCATACGCACATTGTCCTTGACTGCACATTTATTTGTTTGTGACTGGGGATGAAACAAAATCAGGTTCAACAGCAAACAAATACGCGCGAAAACATATTGCCCTCTCTTTTCTTCAAAGATGACAGTACCGTTTCAAGCGGGAAGCCGCCTATCGCTCGTTGCGCGTAGCGCGTTGTCTATTTTTTCACACAAGAATATTTTTGATCAATTCATAACTACAATACTTAGACTATTTAACTAAAGGATTAAGCGTACCGAACTTCGAACAAAATAATTCTGCATATTTTGGTGGGGTGCAGGGGAACACGCTCACATACATAAGAAAAAAAAATCGATTCAAGAAGTAGTTTTTTTTTAAGTTATTAGATTGTTTGATCCACTAAAGTTGCAAAGGGGAACGCTCGTGCATGCCTAGTCTATTGGTTAAATAGTGTAATAAGCTACAATATGATAAATATTTACCTAAACAGTAGTACATACTTACATGTGGTAAATATTTAATTTCCCTAAGGGGTCTATAGTTAGAATCCTGATCCGTGAAATCTTCAATAGAAATTAGCTGTATGAATTTTATTTGTCTTAAATAATATATTTACCCCCTTATTCATAATCCTATTTTATCTCTATTTTAGCTAAAATAGGTTTATAGAACGTTTGTCTTTATCTGTCACGTTGACATTTCTGTGTGTAAGAAAGAGACAAACCCCATTTTAACTAAAATAGGTTTGATAAGTTTTATGAATAAGGGGGTTAGATTATATCTCAAGTCTCAAGCGCATACTTAAATAAAGTACCTACGTAAATAGTACCTACTTTCTGTTATAGTCAAATACATTTAAAAAAGTAGGTGTACAAAAATAAATGACCTATAAATTATATCGAAACAACAATTGTGTTATCACCTATACCAATTCAATACCGGTATTATACTGTAAATTTTGGGATGTTACCTAAATATATTGCACGGCCGCTTTTTTGTAGCCATCCGAACTTGGTCGGGTTATGTAGGTTTTCGATGCTTCGTCAGTATTATAATTGTTTTTCTTTAATTACTGAATTTAATGACATGAAATTTTGCATGTGAATAGTTGAATGTAATACACTAATAAAAAATAAAAATGTAATACACTAATAAAAATACACTAATTATTGGCATACATTTTACCATGCAATTCATTTAGAACGTCGTGATATTTGACTGCTTTGTAAACAGTGATCTGTTCATGGTAAATTTGTCCTATAACTCTTTAGTTACTAACGGAACATAATTGATACTTGGCAACATGTTGCAGACACTTACAAGGTTTGTATAAACGTGAAAATCTAGACCCCAAAGTGCATACTTTAAGAACTAAGACCTAATAAGCGTATTTTACGTTTATATTTTTATCTTTTAAGCCCTACGATTTTATCTAAATCTGTTTTTTAAACAAATATAAACAAATTCAAAACAACGTATGTAAAAATCTACAGCTCGCTATGTAAGCGCTTTGTATGAAAACTAGCTAATGGCCAAACGTTCGCGTAGCGGAAACTTGAATTTCTCCGAAGTTTATGCATGCACTAGTTTTATTCATACATACACAATTACACACAAATACACACTAATTTTTGGACACATCTCTTTTCTTCTAAAGTCTATGGATTAAAAAAAGTTCCGCCAGGACAACGTTCGCCCAGCGGAATCAGTTTTTGGTGAATTTCTCCACAATGGTTGCGTGCACAAATTTTTTTTTACCATACACAATTATACGACGTCATACACTAAATATCTGCATAATTAAAATCTTTAAATTCAACAACATTCCGCTGCGCGTACGCACACGATTCCGTGTGAGGCAGACGCGTCAGCAAGAGGTTTTGAGAGTATTAATACGATACGATGGCTATTAGAAAATTGACAACCCGGGTGCTCACCGTTTCGCCGCATACGCGCACCGGTGTGGCATCGTCGCGTGCCATACATGGAGCGTATCGCCACCGGCAACACGTGACGGTGCTGATCGATGACGGAACGATCTAGTGGGCATAGTCTCATACTTATCAATACAAAGATTTTTTTTTGCCTGACACGTTCCTGTTACGGTCATAGTATGATACGTTGTAGTGGGTACGTCAAAAATTTTCACAGTCGCTAATAACTACTTAAATGTGTGCAACATTTAATTTGTGAATAAAACCCAGTAGGGTTAAACAGTAGCAAATCATTGCTTAACCGGTTGAATGCCGTAATTACAGACACAATTAAAAAGCCATTCTGTCTCGCGTGGATCTACGTTCCGGCATACGAAAGGTTAACTTTAAGCGTTTACGTTTATAAATACACCTCTATAAGTTTTAACCGATTTTAATGAACACTGACAATTTTAAGTTAATGCGAATGTTGTATAGTGGCCTTTCCCACCACTATAATTCAGCTTAGCACAAGTTGTATATAACTTAGTGCTCAGCCAGGGTACTCCACATCCCGTCTTCAGATGTTGGATCCATAGAATAAGGACTAGCTAACACCACCTGGCATCGGCTACCCTTATAACCCCTGAGAGTGAATTACATCAATTAAATTGAATGCGATCAAGACACCTAGACCGCGTTCACGAGCTGTCAACATCAATATTTCGCAACAATGATGATACTGACACCTCCTGAACTCTAAACGCGGTTTAGGTGACATTGTGTTGATAATACGCCCTGAATGTAAAAATAGGGCTTCAGTCTACCAGCCCGCATTATTTGCATCTATATAAAAACTTTTTTAACACTTCCATAGGCTTACCAAGCCGGCCTGGAGATCTACGAGGGTCGCGCGCAGTTCCCGGAATTCTGCATCCCATTGGTGGTGATTCCGTCCACCATCAGTAACAACGTGCCCGGTACGGACTTCTCGCTTGGGTCCGATACCGCGCTCAATGAGATCACTGAGATCTGCGACCGCATCCGACAGTCGGCTCAGGTTTGTGGATACATTATTTTACTTGCATTTTTGTTGAAATACTTACGAGTATGTTAGACTTGCCAGGATATTCAGAAGGATCTGTATAACCGAAGCTGTAACAAGGATATACCCGGGCGCATGATATAATTACATAATTATATTATACTCTTGTGACCCAGTGTGGCCTATTGTAATGTTCAATACTGACTTAAATGTATAGGTACTTATATTTGAAATAAATACAAGTATTAATCTTTTCTCCTTGTCTTTTTCTCTCAGGGAACTAAACGCCGTGTATTCGTTATTGAGACCATGGGAGGCTACTGCGGCTACTTAGCTACTTTAGCAGGTATATACCTAAAATATATATTACTAGCTGCGCCCCGGGGTTTCACCAGCATAAGTCTCGATCCCGTGGGAATATCGGGATAAAAAGTATCCTATGTCCTTTCCCGGGGCTCAAACTATCTCTATACCAAATTTCATCTACATCGGTTCAGCGGTTTAGGCGTGAAAAGGTAACATACAAACATACTTTCGAATTTATAATATTATTAGTATGGATGACATTCTTTGGCATAAAAGTACCTAAGTATAATTAAAGAATCGAAATCAACACAACCACATAACGCAGTACGGGTCAGACATAAACGCCATCCATTTCGTTATAGTTCTTATTATAATGTCTTTATTTCATCAGGATTGGCCGGCGGTGCCGACGCAGCCTACATCTACGAAGAGAAGTTCTCTATCAAGGACTTACAGCAAGACGTATACCACATGGCGTCTAAGATGACCGGCGGTATCCAACGCGGTCTTATCCTACGTAACGAGAAGGCGAATGATAACTATAACACCGACTTCATCTACCGCTTGTACGGAGAAGAGGGGAAGGGACTGTTCACTGCTAGGATGAATGTGCTTGGTATGTATTTCCATGCGTTTTATACGGTAAATTGATCATTAGATGATTAGATGATCATAGCCGACCAAGACAACAGGGGGTTTACTCTATAAGTCCGTCAACGAATATACAGGCCCGTCCGAGAGTAGTTGAACCGCTAAAACAAGTGACGAATAAAAATATTAGGACTGACAAAAACATCGGGATTAGGGACAACTGTGAAATCGAGTTGTCGTTCGTTCTTAGTTCGAGCCCCGAACTAATATTATGGCTGTAAGTGAAACGACGTAGGAAACGCCCGTAGCTTCGGTTGAAACTACGGATTCTGAGCTTAGGGAGTACACCCCCTGGTAGGAAGGTGGTTACGTTGCCAACTTACCATCTCAAGTCAAGTCAAGTCTCGCGTTCTACTTATTATGTTATCCTTACCCGACATATTTGCAGACGGTGTCAAGTCCATATTGTTTACCTTGTCTTAATAAGTATCGCTAATATAAAACCCTAAGGCGAAATCCGTGCCCAGTAATCTTTCTGACTAATACGCAGGCGCCTTTCGGCTGCGAATGCCCACCTTTAATTAGGATAATATTAAGTGAGATTGGTCCACGAATTCTTTCTTAAATTATGTGGTAGCACTTTTATCGTAACAGGGCGAACTGTAAATCGAAATGAAAACCCAGAAGTCATAACATGTCATTATTCAGACGCTCACACACTGAACTAGAACACAAGTTCTCCTTTGAAACCGTAGCTTGGTTTTAATAATCTATTTTATATTTGATTAATTAATTATGACTTTGAAATTATTATTAATTCCTCAAATGTACATAATTATGTAGGTACTAACACTAGTGTTTATGTTGTTTATGTAATTACTAACAAAATGGATTGTACTTTCTGGAAAATAAAATGATATCATTATTATTTAACAGGTCACATGCAACAAGGCGGTTGCCCCACCCCGTTCGACCGCAACATGGGCACCAAGATGGCCGCCAAGTGCCTGCACTGGCTGGTGGAAACCATTCAGAAAGGGCCCGCCAACTCGCCTGACTCTGCCTGTCTGCTTGGCATCGTCAAGAGACAGTACAAGTTCTCGCCTCTTGAAGACTTGAAAGCGCATCAGACTAACTTTGCGTAAGTAAAATTAAGAAACGACCTTGAATCGAGAAGCGTCCTATCTTCTTCTGCAGCGTTGCTAGACCTACGCATTTTTATAGAGGCAATCTACGGAGATTTTTATCGGATCTGGCTACACTGTTCTTCTGGTACCGTTTAGGTAAAGGACTGTTGCATGAAATACTGTCGTGATAATATTGCAGGCTGCAAGGATCTCGAACTCTTCGAAGGTCCTATGACCCTAGGTCGGTCCCTATGGATACGCGCCATTTTCGATAGTTCTTAAATTCCTTTTCTGCTATTAGTTACAATAGTTACTAATATTGACAACTATGGTCTAGTGGCAGAGCATCCAACAATACTTTTTATCTATTTCGAAGCTTTCGATCAAGTAAATAAACAAACATAAAAATATTAACATAACTTCTAACCCCAAAAGGTGGACCGACGATGTAGTAAAGGTCGAAAAATCCGGTTGATTTAAAAGACCGGTCGTTGTGACAATCCTTTGGGGAAGTCGTATGTCAAGCAGTGAACGTCTTTTAGCTGAATAAGAATGGTGATAACTTCTAACGACTAAAATAATTGTTACAGTCAGAGAATACCAAAGCATCAATGGTGGATCAAACTGCGTCCATTGCTCCGTATTCTGGCCAAGCACGAGTCGACTTACGAGGAAGAAGGCATGTACATGACCGTGGAACAGGGAGAAATTGATTCTGAAAACGTTATATAAAATGCTTATGTAGCATGCGTCCATCAAAAGTGGATAATATAGTATAATTAATTTGACAATTAAATCTAGGTACTATCTCATTGTTTGAGGGGAGTGCTTTATCTACTTAGTCCCGTCTATTTCGTCTATGTGCTTTTGGATATAATCAAACTTATAGTTTATTTTATTTTTTAATCAAATGTTACAAAGGTGCATAATTTCATATAATTTTGATAGATGTCGTTATTATTGTAATCTCTAGTAGTCAAGTGTTTTATTTATTTAGCGAATGGCACAGAATTTACGCTTGAAATTAATTTTAAATTATAATCATAGATGATTTCAAAAAAGTATTAGGAACGATTATAGACTTTATGTAAAAGACGAAATAATTAATAGTCTGCCATTTTAGTTTGTAGGGTAACAATAAACTGTGACTAAACAACTGTGGCTTATTTCCACCGTCGTTGTGTGATTCTCTGCTTTATGTATCAGTTACCACAGGCCAATGTAGATATAGATCAGACAACAATGTGTGCTATCACAAGTATAACTAATAATCTATTTTAAAAACATAAAATTACAGCATACAATATAACACTGAGTGGCTGTGGACTGACTGTTAATTTTGTGCAAATACCTTATGGTGGTAATTTATTTTATTAGGATCACTTTTATAATTTATTTAGAGATGTTAATGAGATTTTATTTTAGGAATATTTCTTTTGAAAACTTTATATTCTTTTTGTTTGACAATCAAGAATTTTATATTCGAGATTATGTTTTAAGAATATTATATTAGAAAATAAGCGGAAATTGGTAAAAAATGCTATTCTCGACAATATTGAATGAGAAAACTTTTATATGTCTATTCATATAATCAAATATATCAACATAAACTATGTAATAAGAATGTATGAAGATACTGTTGAATACATAATTTTGAAATTATTGAATAAAATTTTGTCGTAGTTTTGTTTGATTGTTTTAAATATTTTTTGACGTCCCACAAAAAAACAGCCCTACAAAAACAAAATATAGGACCCATTTTGACCTTATATTTTCTCGACTACAGCAAAGCCAAAGGAAGGTTATGATTATAACAGACTAAGTACTCAGAAAGTTTTGCCAAAATAAAAAAGTTCTATAGGTACTTAAATATTTTTTTATAAAATCTTTTCAAAGTACTCTCCACTATAGCCTCGATACAAAGTTTCATGCCTCTGAACCAGTTTTCGAAACACTTTCCAGTCCGCCGCAGACACCTCGTTTACAGCCTGCTCGAACGCTATCTTCCGTCCGGTGACGAAAATTTTACCCTTAACCCTTAGAGCTGATTTTTTATTTTCGGTGATAAAAAGAAGTCACATGGTGATCAGGCCTGTAAGGAGGGTGACCCAGGAGTTTGACCAGCGTGCTATCCAGGAAGTCCCTCGTTTTGAGCGCGTTGTCGTGGTGGAGCAGTTGCCCGCGGAGCCGCGTTTGGTCGCTTGTTGCTCACAACAGAGAAAACTTCTGCCAAACATTTGGTAATACCATTCAGCGTTGATGCGTCATTGGTTCCGTAAAGGAATTGAAACAAAGTAGCCAGTCAAATTGAAATATCAAAATCTTCTTGTCTGTACCTCTGAAATAGTGTTCTGTGTACCTACGTAACTCGCTTATTGTCTTGGATTAAACAACATACACAGAGAACACTATTATACAGGGTGAAGTTTTAATCACCGTTTTCCTCTTAGGACCCCTAAGAGGAAAACGTTTTTGGCTTAGCGGCAAGCGGCGCGGTTTCTTTTGTCTAGCGTTAACGCTGCGAGCGGTGCGTCGTGGCATGGTTCATACATTCAGGTATACTTGTTTTTACCGCTCGCCGCTCCGCGCTAAGTTGCCGCTGATAGCGGCGAGGTCGTAGCCAGGCCGTTAGGTTGTTCGTTAAGCAGCAAAATACCTATAATAAAAAAGAAAGTCGATAGACAGACAAACTAAAACTAACATTGATTTTCGTATAAGTAGTTGAGGTTTACTTGGTGCTTACTCACAAGGTGTAAATAGAGAAGACTATGAGAAAGTGAACCTAGGTAGGTACCTAGGTGATTTTTTTCTCACCGACTGATTTTCTGACGGTAAATTATAATTTAGCTGAAGTATGCAGATGACTCCGCCCTGGAGTGTAAATGTGGTGCTGTACAAAAAATGGGGCACTTAATATCGTGTCCAGCAGCATGTCCTGTTGTCTGCACTCTACAGGAGTTGATGGACGCTACTGAAAGTGCAAAGCTCGTAGCCAAATACTGGCCTGACAATTTACAGGGTGGCAGAATTTTTTGGACGGTTACTTAAAAAAAATCCTGTTCCATCCATTTTGACTGCGTATTGCACTATTTTATGAAATAGCAGATTATTTTTTTATAATTTACGAAAGAATTCTACTCTAGGGGGTCTATAATCATACAGTACTGAATTCATGATTTCAATTTGTACGCGCCGAAGATAAACAAGCAGTTATGTAACAATGATTACATAAGCGGCAAGTATAATAATTTTGATAATTTTATTGTATTTTGAACTAGGCAGTACATATTAGGCAAATTCACCAGGTTCCCAAGACATTAGTCACTAAGGATATCGAGAGTATAAAGCCAAAAAGCTTAAGAACACTATGGAAATAGTTTTTACTTTATGGTTGAGGTTTCCGGTTCAAGATAGTACAAAGAAAATCTACCAAAAATACATATTATGCGACTAATTAGAATCTGTTTATTACATTTACGTATATTTTTAGTTGTATAAGGTAAGATTTTATTGAAATTAATAAATAATAATTTTGTTGGACCTGTAGTTGATACCTCCAAGTGCCAACACAACAACTGTCGTATTTCCGTAATCAACAAACGACGTTGACGTTTCACCGCGTAGCAAGTGAAAGTGTCACGTCGATTGGATTCCTGTCAGAAATATTATTATTCTGGTTTATTTCACTTCGCCTGCCTAGAGGTATGTTATATTTAACGTTTTCTATTACCAATCAATCATGTTATCAATTTTTAATTTATGAATGACATGTTACATTCAAATTTGTTTTAACAAATAGTACATTTTCAGAAAGGTTATCGCCGGGAAAAATGGGTGTTAAGCCTGCAATTGGAAGAAAATCTAACAAAAACCCACCTATTTTTAGTCATGAATTTGTGATCCAGAATCATGCGGACATTGTTTCGTGTGTGGTGATGGTGTTTTTGGTCGGGCTGATGGTACAGGTGAGTGACAAGTCTGCCACGTATGCTAGGTACCTCCGTAAATATGTTTTCCATAGAATTGTATTCGTGTAACTCTATTTATGAAACAGCTGTTGTATTAATCTTGCAGTCGACAACTCCCATAGCGAGTTTATTCATCAGCCTGCACCACAATGTCAGTGGAGTTGAGCCCACAAGAGAATTACCAAAAGGAGAACCATTCTTCTACGAAGCGGGATGGAAAGACGCCTGTGCAGTATTCTTTTACTCGTTGGTGTGCATTGTAATGCATGCCATCCTCCAGGAGTATTTCTTGGATGTAAGTATGACATGGTTCAAACATATGTTTAAGTCAGCAAACATCTTAAAAACCTACACCTACGGGACTGAAGATGATTTAGTTTTAACTGTGATTTTCATTTGTAGAAAATATCAAAGAAGTTTCATCTGTCCAAATCAAGACTGAGTGCCCTGAATGAGTCTGGTCAGCTGGTTGTGTTCCACCTCGTGACTCTTGTGTGGGGTGGGGATGCTATCATTCGTGAAGGATTTGTCTTCAATATTTCGCAGTTGTGGGATGGTAAATATTTCATATTAAATCCTACTTAATAACTTTTTGGTGGTGCTTATTATAGTAATTGCTCATGAAACATTGTCACGTTATAGATAACTTGAATAATGGCATCATTATTTAGGATAGTTCTAAAAACAATTAGACCATAGAATATTTAATATATAGACTAGTTTTTTTTATTCAAAATACATTATAAAAAAAAATTGTAAAGAAAATTTGTATAAAATTTACTATAAAACAATCTTGAGTAAATTAACCATTGGAATTTTATCAAATATCATTCATTATCTGATGATTTTTCTTATGAAATTAATATTTATGTAATGAATGAGATATGTTATCAATTACAGTAATGAACTACCTCATTATTTCCAGTGAACTATACCTATCTTGTTATCATTGCAGTTTCATATTATTTGATGAATTATTAATCAATTAAATTAGATGCTTAAATGAAAAAAAAATCATGAACTCTATATAATATTATATACCTGTTTCATCAAATTCTCTTTTTAATGTTTTATGCAATTGTCAAGTTAAGATATTAATTTTGCTTACAAACTAGAAAAACATAGTTTGTTCATGCCTGGAAATGAACTTAACAAAGTCCAATCATTTTGGTAAAAATGTTGACACTGGTAATGTGGTTGTATTTTTGGACCCAAACTTTCTTCAACACGAGTGATACAGTATCAAAGTATTTATGGCTCATATTCTAGTTTGACATTTCCATCTCTTTACGCAGGTTACCCCAACCATCCAATGAGTTTCCTGCTCAAGCTTTGGTGGATCGTGCAAGCAGCATACTGGATCCACACCGTCCCCGAGTTGTACTTCCAACGCATAAAGAAAGACGAATGGATTGCCCGTATCAGACATGCTTCTGCTGCATTTGCGTTTGTTGCATTGGCTTATGGCTTCAAGTAAGTGTATTTTTATTTTGTAGTTATAAATTTAATAAAGACAAAAAAGCAAATTCGGCAAACAATAGGCCCCCTATAGAGTTAAATGTGTTGTTGTTGTTTGATTATAAAAACATTAGTTAAAAAAATGAGATAAGAACATCTATCTCACTATAGGTATTATTATCAACTACTTGTCTTATTGATACCAAAATTATTGATAATACCAATCATTTTTACAACTGAAATTATCATTGTTAACAAAGTTATCTGGTAGGTTGATGTTCTTCTTTTCAGTTTATAAAACTATTCATAATCAGAACTTATTTTTATTATGTAACTTAATTATATGCTACTGGTCATGCTGTGTAGGTGGCTTGTTTTATTTTTGTCAGCAATTAATGCTCATGACTTTTATTATGGCTTAGATAAGCAGTTGTATAATAATACCTACCACCAAGTGAATGTTTTCACTAAACATATCTTTATAATTGAGCTTCATGTTTTTTAAAATATCACTCTGGGATATCTAAAGATATCTGAGGTAGAGCCATAGAGGCAGAACTGTACCTTCAAACATAGGGAATAGGGGTGAATCGGGACGAAACTTTAAAATGGATTTTAACATTGAAATAATTTAGTTTTTTGCCAACAAGGGCACCTAATTGTTAATTATAATACAGTAAGCACATTAGAGACCTTTTTGGCAACAAACTAAATCATTTAAATGTTAAAATTCCTTTATAAGTTTTGTCCCAATTCACCCCTGCATCCCTATTCACGACATTTGACGGAACTGCCATTTTCTTTCATCATGAGTATTATAGTATAATTCACTAACAGATGAAGTCAGGTATAGTTAGCCCTATGTAGGCTGCACCAAAATGGCCTTTTTTTAAATGGTGACTTTTGATCCTTTAGATAGAAGGATGGTTCAACCTATCCATTTGACATCATCTATATTATTTTTCATAAAGTCCCAGTTACACCAGATACTTATGTGATGGAATGGAATAAGAAAAAATAAATACATGGAACTCATGTGATAAACATGTTATTTTTTTGGCAGGTTCCAACGTGTAGGTGTCTGCTTGGTTGTGCTGCACTCTCTGGCCGAGTTTGTAGCTCACAGCTACCGACTAAACACCATCCTCAGGGGAGAACGTGAAGACTGGTTAGACAAATGTAAGTGCGAAATCACATTAATAATTTTCAAGGTTGGGTATCTTCATGATCACAAGCATCCTGATGTGTATTTCTTACTAGAATTTAGTGAACATACGTAGACAGAATTATTATAAAGGAAATCTTTAATTTTAGTAATCTGTTTGGATAATTGTAGGACATCCCGATTTATACTTGGCAGCTTGATTTTTTTGCCATGTATTTACTTGTAATGATTTAAAGGTTATATTGCTTCATTTACGATGCTTGACAAACAAATTGATTACTATTCAAGATTATTCTGCTGTCTCTTTATTTTTCACTTTCACACAGTAGGCCAGAGATGAAAATTCTAAAACATTCTACTGTTGATGTGGTTTATTTGCACCTATTCTAATGTGCATATTTCTGCAGTCTTAGGCCTGATCAACGGCTCCGTGTTCGTGGCAGTGCGACTATGTTCGCTGGTGCTCGGCGTGCTCACCTTCTACTTCGGTCTGGCGGGCGCCGCTCAGCTGGTGCTCCGCGTCGCTGCCTTGTCCCTGCTCGTCTCCTTCCAGGTAAGATACACTTGTCTTTGCCTCATATGAGCCTCACCCTCCCGCTAAACACCTCGTTCCTGCGTTTGTCTAAGTACCGTTGCAATCCTTTAATATGATATTTGCGGTTGACGTCACTACTGTTTCCTAGTTAAGTTGGGCAGAAAAAAAGTTATTTGCAGGTGTGTGCATCATACGATTTTAAACAATGTTTTATTATTTGTTGACCTTGATAAATTGTGTTTTACACTTATTGAAGCTGTTTAACTAGTCACGTATAATACTTTGATGTTTGTGCAGTTTACTAGTTGCTATACTGGGAAGTAGTTACAAAACAATAGTCTAATTTATTGTCAGTGTTTATGATGTGTAGGTACATAATAATTCTTCATTGTTTTGAACAGGTTTACCTGATGTTCAACTTCATCTCTGAAGCCATCAAGCAGAGACAGGAGATCCGTCAACAGGCGCAAGCCAAGCCCAAGAAAGAGAAAAAGGAAAAGCCTAAGAAGGAGAAAGGTAAATAAACTTCCAACATCCCTTGGCGTTTCCAACATATTTCTGCAAGTGTTGTGAATTTCATTGCGTCTTCGAAAAGTACATGTTATTTTCAGATCGATGTTAATATTACGTTGTTGTTTATGTGAACAGTAAAGAAAGCCCCGGTTGAAGAGTCGGACCTGCCCGAGGTGGACCAGAACACGAACAAGACGCTGCGACAGCGACAGAGCGCCGTCAAGGCGAAGTGAACTGCACTCACTCACACAATACTTTGACATTAACTGTAATGTTAGGTTGTCGTCATCCCGTTGTAACTAAGTCTTTCCACTACTATACTTTAGTTACATTCTCTTCCCCTTTAGGTATCAATGTTCTAGCACAAAACCGTACTTTTGTATTGTGAGATTCGTAACGGACTCTGGTACATGTAATCGATGTCGATGTTAATTGATGTTAATTAAATAAGTATCAAGCACGTACGTGACAAGACTTACTTTATCGTAGTTAATAATATTGTATTTTCTTTTTACGAAACATTAATTTAGACTGTGGAACATAATATCGTCATTAAAAGTATAGTGGATACAGGGTTGTAAAAATATCTCCTAAAGTGTAAAAAAAATGAAGTCTAGGTTAAACTGTTGTTTATATGAATATATTGATAAGAATATTGAAGTACTGTGTGTTCATACACATTAAATGATGAAAATTCCATTTTTATTTTGCATTTCAATATTTAAAGAAATTATTTTTTGTTGTAATAAATGATGAATTCCAATACGAGTTTACATTTTAAATTATATTTTTATATTTACAGTATACTTTTATTATAGCTAACAGTTTCTATATTTTTAACGAGATGGATGTTTTGCTTCAGTTTCTGTAAGATGTAATCAGGTGCTGTTCAGTTAATAGTATTCTTTCTACATATTCATTGCATTTGGTATGAACGTTTTGCCTCGTTTGCGTTACACTTTGAGATTGAATCCGTGATTGTTGTTATACTTTAATGTGAAGTAAAGAAATAATGAAATTATTCTTCCTAATGTGAAATTGTGCTCATAAATTATTATATAATTTTCATGAGAATTGTCAATTTTAAAAGCTTGATGTTATTTTTATTTCAAATAAATTTTTGTAAGAAATCATGTCATGTGTTTGTGTTGTCTTTGTTTTTGCTACCCTTACACACTAGATCAAATCAAACCATAATGAGAAAGTATTCCTACATTGATGACCCGCGGAACCGGGCAGACGAAACAAATAAAGAATTTTAAAACCTTTTTGAACAAGAAGTGTAAGCCGTACAGATCCACTCCACCTTCTGATGAACTTTTTAAGTTCTTTAAATAGCCATTAATTGCAAGTCTATTTTTACCGACTTCAAAAAATTATTGAAAAAAGTTATGTTCCGTATGTTTCTCCGAATGAATAAGTTAGAGCCAATAGCACCTATAGATGTGTAGGTACCTATGGCAGTATAGGTACCTAAACATACCTTGAGAGCCTGCCAATTGCCATCTAGACAACTAGCTGGCCTGAAATACACGCGTTCGACGCGCGGCGTACCGACACGTCAGTCAAATTCTAAGAGCCAATATCGTGCAACGGGTGTATTAATATTACACAGGTGCTTCGTTAGCACCTCTACCGCGCACCGTACGTGCGTATTTCGTGCCATATTGATAAGGTCCTCAAAGTAGGTTTTCGCCGTATCGTAGTGGTATCTCATGTAGGTACTTATTCTTAAAAGCCTCGCTTGTGTACGTCGGAATAATAGAGCTACGAACTCTTAGAGCCCATTGTGTCACCCCTTCCCATGTAAAATTTCTACATTTATAATTGTAATGTAACTAGCTTCGCCCGCGTGGATGGTGGAAATTAATCCACGGGAACGTGCTACCGGGACAAAAAGTAGCCTCCTTATAACATCAGCTATCTGCGAGTGAAAAACCTCTCAAAAAGCGGTCCATTCGTTTCGGAGATACGCCGGAGCAAACAGATAGACAAACATTTTTAAAATTGTTTTTTATGTAAGTAAAGGTAGGTACCTTATATACTTACATAGGCATTTAGTACTTAAGCTTTTATTTTCATATTGCAAACAGACACTTCAATTTTATTTATTTGTATAGATAGATTTTTATGGATAATAAAGAGTAGATAGATACCTATCCGATCTATCCTTTATACATAAAAATTCTAGTATATACCATAATACTTTATGTTATGGTACCTATACATATACTAGAATTTCTATTATGATGTTCCAACTGGATTACCCACTCGAGACTTGCGGTTTGTTTTGTACACTAAGTGCAGAGGCAACTGCAGCCGTCGACGACGTGTATCGACGGCAGTCGTCAACAACATACCGCTCGTGTATTTGAGCACCGTGCTCAAACGGCACGTTGCCTCTGTCTTTGATGCGTGTAGCTCGTGTGTATGTACACTAACCGCTCGCGGAGACTCCAAGCGCTTTATATTTACAATTCTTATATTAGGTACGTCACTAGGTTATCCATGGATACAGAAAATACCTAAATGCGTTTTAATTACAGAGACAAACGATAAAACAGACTGCTAAAGTAAATTAACCATTTTATTGTGAATAAAGCTAATGCTTAGTAAAAAATAGTAATAAATTGTAAGTAATACTTGTTTATAGTAATCAAAGTTAATTACTTAACTTTTATTATGGATTATTCCTAGACAACACATGCACTGTTAATACCTATATTATTAGATCTGAAATAAATTATCTAATATCAATAGGTACCTATTATGGCACCTAACGTCATTTCAGTAAATTGGTACGGTCAGCATCAGTAGGTAGTTATCTAATATTTATTTCGTAGTAGGTGATGCACTCATGCAAGCGTATCACTTTCTGGCCAATTTTTTTTGCAAAAGTTTTGAATACCAGAAGTTCCAAGATGAAAATTCGGGAATTTTAAAATTAAATAAGTAGACAATTCAGGAATTAGGTATTTTTTCGTCGTTATCATAACATGTAACTGAAATATTGCAAGTGGTTAAAAATAACATTATTTTGGAACTATTTATAACCTTTCTGTGATGCTGACTGTGCTAGAACTAATTGTTTCCTACAATGTAAACAATGGGTAAGTTTAATGATGCAGTACCTTCCTACTTATGAACATATTATGTTTATTTTATCACTTACTTATGTAGTTATCTCGTCAAAATCATAAACATTACTTACTTTATTACTACTATTGAGTCACCTAGATGGGTGGGTAAGTACTATTTGTGATCGACATAGAAATATCGTGTGATGGAAAAGAGTAGATAGGTATACGAATAATAATAGGTAATACGGGCTGGTGTCCGCAACTCCACGTCAATGCGCGTATTTTGCGTACGGGTGGGAAAATCGATTATTCGATCCACCCCAGCTCCTCGAGGAAGGCCAGCAACGCCTTGATGTTACTGACCGTCTCACGTAGGTTACCTGGGTTACCGAAGCATTTGCCCTGTACGTGGCGACCACTGGGCAGTTTAGAAGCACATGTGCCGCTGTCTCGTCGTCCTCCATGCAGGCCCTGCACAGCGGACTGTCTGTTACTCCTATGACAAAGAGGTGTTTATCAAATGACCCGTGGCCAGTTAAAGATGCAGTAACTATACGCAGCTTTTGTTTAGCTAGAGAACCTGTTTCGTGAGGCGGCCATCCAATGCGGGAAATGCTTCCCTGGCCTGCCTGCAATCTCCTTGATCTGTCCAAAGTTTGTCATGTTGGTCTCTGGTACGTTTCCTTACCAGAGTGCGTATATACCCGAAGGGGAGTGGCGCTATGGGCTCAGGGCCCACTGGTGCCATGCTCGACCCCCTTCTAGCAAGCTCGTCGGCTGCATCGTTGCCCCGCGAACCGCTGTGTCCTTTGATCCATTGAATGGTTATTTTATTGAGTATACCCACCTGGTTGAGGCGCTGGTGACACTCGTATATTAACCCAGAGTCAGCTGTGTAACTGTTCAGCGCTTGCAGAACAGCCATGCTGTCTGAGAGTATGCGAATCGAGTGGTCCTTTACTTTCCTGGCCATAATGGCTGAAGCGGCCAGAGAGATGCCAATGCATTCGGCCTGGAACACTGTGTTATGGACACTCAATGGTGTGGCTATACGTATGTTGAAGTCCTCCGAGAAGATTCCAGCACCTGTGCCACTACCTGTTTTGGATCCGTCCGTGAAGATGCGCAGCTCTGCAGGGCGCAACCCCTCGCATCGGCGATCATAGGTATACGAAAGCAGAACCCACCTTACATGGTAGGAAATAGGTAGGTACCTGCACAATGCTCATTCGTGCGCACGCACTGGACAGTCAGCTAGAATGCCTAGAAATTAAATTTATATGCATTCTAGCACCATTCATTAACCACGCTTGACCTTATAAGTAAACGCTATATTGGATATTATGTGAATATGTGCATAGAATCTAGGTACCTACTTAATAAAAAATAAAAATTCATTCATTCACTGATAGAAAACGCACAGCCTAAACCGCTGCGCTGGGTAGAATGTGCCATGAGTTCTTTACATACCGAAAGTGAGCCCCAAGGAAAGATTTTTGAAAATTTGTCCTATAGTAGGTATACTAGCAGCGCCCCGCGGTTTTACTCGCAAAAGTGTCGATCCCGTGAGAATATCGGGATAAAAAATATCCTATGTCCTTTACCGGGACTCAGACTATCTCTATACCAAATTTCATCTAAATCGGTTCCGCGGTTTAAGCGTGAAGGTAACAGACAGATACACTTTCGCATTTATAATACCTATAGCACTTTGCCCGCGACTTCGTCCGCATGTATTTCATATTTTCCTCTAAAAATTTCGAAAATGTAGGTATGTTTATGATCTTTATCATTTTATAAAGATTTTTTATACCGATTTTCGAGTTAATCAAGTCACGCAGTAAAATACTCCCCTGTAAAATTAACTACCCCGTTAGGGGTAGATTTTGGAAAAATCCTGATACACGTTATTCTTTATTTTTCTGAGCTTCGAGTTAATCGGACCGCGCGTTAAAATTCCTCCATACAAATTTTGGCACCCCCCAATCCTCCTTTAGGGGGTAGTTTAGAAAAGTATTCGTGCCAAGTTTCAAGTTTATTAACTCAAGGAATAAGATTTTTCATACAAACAAAATCCCCCCTTTTCACCTCCTTAAAGGTTGAATTTTCAAAAACCCCTTCTTAATGCTCCCCTACACTATAAAAGGAAGCTGTGTGCAAAATTTCACATTCCTAGTCCCAGTAGTTTCGGCTGTGCGTTGATATTTCAGTCAGTCAGTCAGTTTCTTCTTTTATATATATAGATTAGTATGGATTTTAGATGATGCAATAATATTATTTTTATAGTTTGTTAGATAGGGGATGAAAGTTTGGATGTTTGTAATAAAAAAAAATTAAATTTGCATGCCTTGTTACCTCTGTCATCGCTAAGGACACCTATATGACTACCTATAACGAGGAGAGTTCATGTGCTTCACATGTTCTACCTGATACACAGCCCCCGGAGTCGTAAGATTTCTAGTCTCATTTCAAATGTCCATTCACAGCTAATATGTAGGTAAGTTGGTTAATAATTTAGTAAGATGTAACCTACGTAGCAAACAAACACTACTCAAGAAAACCGAAGTAGGTACAGTACCTACTTCATTCCAAACAGAAAAAGCTTATGTAGGCTATCTGTATATTGTAGAGATAGCATGTTCTAACCATTTGATTGAATTTATTTACTTATTCGGTCTGGTAGTTATCCAATTTCAGGCTTTTGATAATAAATCCAGAAAGAGATTTAAAATAAACTTAGTCAAGGTTTGGTTCACAAAAAAAAAGTTTGGTCGTCGATTGCGTCAAGCCATAACAAAAAGTTAGATCTAGTTGATCAAAATTGATCTAGCTTCAGATTGATAAAAAATACAGGCTTATTGTACGAAATCTAAATATTTTAAAAAGCTTTGTCGTTTTTCAAAGTGCTTATTTTATTTTTTGTGTTAAACTCTAAAAATGGTCGAGACTAACACTAGCGCTTCAGCACGTAAGAAAAGTGAGAAGCTGGGATCCGTATACCTATATTCATTAGAACTCATGAGCTGGCGTATTTAGGGAGCCTCTTGGTTCTCGGATTGGTAGCCGCATTTCGTCAGAAAGTTGTCATGTCTATTTTCCCACGTTACTTTAATTAATCTTGTTGTGATCTAATTAACTTTCTAACACACATAAACAGGTGTACCTACATATTGAAGATTCGTGGAGACATATCTTTTTGTCTATAATTTTATGCAAAATATCTGGGTTACATGGTTTAGATTTTGGATGGGTGTAACATAATAAGGACTTACATTACACCGGTTTGAGAACACACTTGCGTGGTCCGTTCATATCGAGAATACGGAACAATTATTACATAAATATTTAAAACATTTATTTTATGGGTTTAAGGCTCTAAACATATAGTTGCTGCCGGGGTACCCTAAAACTAATTGGCTACTTACTTTCATTTCGGAACTCAGGTTTTTGTCAAAGCAAATTGGCATTTTTTGGTATCCATTCAATTTGATGATAGGTTTTTGCCGGCGACGACCGTTATTGCGGCCCGTGCATCTAGATGCGCGTGAGTTTCCGCCGAGACGCTGCCAATGTCGCGATATATAAGGCTTATAAAGTGTGTGAGCGAGTGCGGAGAAGCCAGTTGTTGTTCGACATCAGTGGAGTCTACACGTTGAAAATGCATAAGATTACTCTGTTCATCTTGGCGGCAGCGTTTGCCGTAGCCCTCGCAGGTTAGTGCCCCCCGGTTTTTACCGCCTTAGTGTCCGAGCTGACTCGTAATTTGCTTTTCTAAGTGTCATTTTATGTAATTTCCGATTGGATTCAGACAAAGATCAGTGATCTTGCATGTAATTGGGTTTCCTTTGGTGACTCACTTTGTGGTTTGATAAATCAGGAAGGTCAATCATCCCTGGGATGATTACCCACGTTAGAGGCTAGAGACAACTTACTACAAAGTGTGCAAAATTTAATTTTTGAATGACAGTTGGAATTGCTTCTGCCAGGGATGCTATAACTAGACGTTACCTACTTGTTGAACTTAACCAAGAAACTTGGCTCAAAGGTTTTAACGTTGACATCGTTAACATCACATCTTTGCTTTTATATCTACAATTGTAATCGATATCTGGAATGCAGGAGCTTTAACCAGCACAATTAACCAGTAAGCTCATGTGTTTCAAATCAAAGTTTTGTTGCTAATTAAACTTATACAGTTTAGACTTATATACTTTACTGATAAAGGTATAGGTTCTTAAGTAGGAACCTATAGGGTTGTTTTGAATCCTCAAAAACTCATACATTGTTAAAAGCTTTGTAGTCTTTTCTTTTCCAGTGCTGAAATATTACTTATTCTCATTCGTTTTCACTATTATTTCGCATGGTTCATACAATATGGTAGGTTTGAGCTTACGTTTTTATGTAGATATAGAATTATTTTGAATCCCCAAAGCTACATACATAGCATACATTGAAGCAAAAGCATTGTAGAGTCCTTGCTTGAGCTGAAATATTGCCTATATTCTCACTCGTTTTCACTATTGTTTTATAATATTGTTCTAACAAAATAGGCCGTGGTTGATATCATTCAAAAACTTATACATTCTTACGTATGATGTAGCTTTTAAAATAGTTAGAAATCAAAGCATTCGTAGCTGCATAGCTTTTACCAAAAGTTCTTTGCCAGAGTTTTAAAAGTACCTACCTATTCGTAAGTTTATATGTAGATGGTATCATGTTACTCAGTAAATTCCTTTATGTTATAAGAACATAATTTTTTTGTTATTTTCCCGTTTAGCATGATGATGTTTGGTCGAATCCTGTCGGTCACGATTTGCTGAGGTCATGGATAAAAGCAAACGCCTCGTGCGTTTAACTACAGCGATTAGCGATGATCTCAGTTTATAATGGTGAATAGCTTCCTGATTCATTGATACCTGATTACATTCTTCCTTTAATTGTTACTTTAGGTTCAAGGTTTCTAGTTTGGCTAGAAATTTAGACAGTCTGTTTTTTTTTTATTACGGGCCACTAATTAGTTTTAAAGGAAGGGAGGAGTCATCTGATATGAGTAGGTAGGTACCTACATAACTGAGGTGACATTTTGGGAAAGCTTTTTCCGTAGATCATAATTCTTTTACCATTAGATTTCTGATACCTATATATTTAACTAGCTAGGGACCGACCTTTGATGGATCAGGTAGGGACCGAACCTGATCCATCAAAGTTCAGTAATACCCCTGAGCTGTGAAACCTACTTGGCTACTTGATATGTATAAAGGACTCACTAGTATGAGCACGAATGACATATATGTGCATTGTGCACATTCCAGAAGGACAGTACTATGTTCCCCGCGCCTACTACACTATAGACGCGGAGGGCCACGAGTCTGCGCATGTGCCGCTGCGCCGCCTGCGCCGCTCCTTGCAGCCCTACCCCTACGCGTCCGGCGGCGCCGGCGCCAATGCCAACGCCAACGCCAATGCTGAAGCATGTAAGTTATTTTCATTATAAACCTAAATATTATCGATGCGAAAATGTGTTTGTTGTTTTGTCATTCTTTTAGGCACGGATCGACGTGATTTTTTGCATAGAGATGGGTAGTTTATGGGCATAATGATAACATAGTTCTTTATCCCAGAAAAATCCCCCGAACGGGACCAAAACCTCTGACGAAAACTAGTTCAGTTATAAAATAAAAAGATCTACTTGCGTATAGCGATCATGCCGCGTCCGTCTCGTATATAAGAAAGCCAGCATATTGTGAGCGTATAATTGGCCAATCGCGATTTTTGATTACCTACTCACCTTATCCTACGTTACTGATCAATTCGCTTCGTGTAAACACTTCTTTGTTTCTTCAAACTGGAAAATCCTTATGAATCTTTCAGAGGTTTTCAGGTTAGTGTGAAGCATGTAGGCGTAGTAGGCACGCATAACGTTTACAGTTTATATTGTGGTACAGTACCACTGTTATTATTGTGTAATGCATAAACTCGTGTAACTAAATTATTATTGTGTAGTGCATAAACTCGTGTAAATAAAACGGTCTCGGCCATGATCTAAACGCTCTTTAGTGTGTTATGTCTTTAAAATGTAAGTACAGTATTGTCCATCTTTTACTCTTCAATGGAAGCCGCAATACGTTAATGGCACTGAAAGTCACACGCAACAGTAAAGCTTCTAATGACCGTGCGCATCATCTGTGGCAAGAAAAGCGCTCAGCTTTTATACAACACAATAAACCCATAACAGAATAACCTAGTGTTGGAACGTGCGGAATGTCTCATGTCAAGCTACTGAGAGTCTAAGACACTTTTGTTTGCATATACTCAAAGCAAATGGTTTTTTTTTTTTATCTAGGCTCTATACACAGCCTGCATACTGAAAATATAATGTATAGGTCCTGGCTTTGTTTTGTATTGCCCCTGAAAATTAACATTTTTGTACTGAAAAGGGCCAATTGCAAGATTCGAGTGTTTTGGGACGATATTAGGTAACAGTATCAACCGTTGCTACTACAACTAACTGCAAGTCGTCATATCTAAAAGCTATATTTAATTTTAAAAGTACATAATATGAATAAACTGGTCATGCGGTTTACCACTAAGAATGGTGATTCACCCAAACCACTTTCCTAGCTGGAAAAATATTAGAATGATGATGCAGAAAAGAATAAATAGGTACAGTCAACAAAAGAGAGAAGTATGCAGGATCGTCGGATATAATTGAAGTTTAGTAAGAAACCGATGGATGTTGTAGACTGTTTAATTTGATAAATGAGCTGTTTCTTTTCTATTAATAAAATAAAATTTTATTCAAAAACATCCATCAGTTTCCTACTAAACTTCAACTATATCCGACGACCCTGGTTACTTATCTCCTTTGGTGACCGTACATAAGTAAGTTCTACACATCCGAGCAGGTAGGAACTTAACCTCTTCAGAATCAGAAGTATTTGTGAAAAGTAGTAAGTACTTACTTAGCTCTTGACAGCCAGAGAGAGCTTCGTAAATCCATTAGCTTATTTGCAAAAAGACATACATATATTCAATGAGGCTCAACGTGTTTTATTAACTTGCCTGCATATTGAAAAAGCAATTGAAAATCGACTTGACAAGAGTGTAAAATATACTAGAGATAATTATAATAAAATACAGTTACGCCGACATGATGTTCAGACTTCAGACACTATACATCAAGGCTGTGTGTAGTCACACGAATAATTAGCAATAGAGTTTTTGATGGATGTGACAATGTGTTGTTTATGGTACTAACAATGATTCTTTAGTGATGTTAGGTGCCGTTCCGTCATTACGTCATTCATGATTAATTACGCGTTTGTTCTTGAACAAGTGAAGATTATTAAGAAAAGTTATACCTTATAATTTACTTGAAGTGAAGGTTTTTCACGAACAAATAAATATTTTTAATGCCAAGGTTGCAATCATTTAGAGAAGTATCTTCCTATTATATTGCTTACTATGCAGTCTCAATAAAAATAAGCGTATCCAAAATGAAGCTTTATAGCATTTGAACTTAAGTATCAATTCATTCCGGTCCTTGAATTTTGCACAGAATTTATTTCTTGGTCACGAATTTCTAAAGACTTGTTATTTAATATTAAATGTAATCGCGCGTAATCGAAAATCATTGTAAGCGTATCCTTTGTTGTGTTTAATTCACTTTAATTTTGGTATGATTCTATACATTTTCTAAATAAACATTTTCAATTCATAATCAGATGTACTTATAATTTTGAATCAAAGATTCTAGAACTACAACAGCCTCAAACTAACCGAATCGAATGGCCGACGCGGGTCAATCGCAAATTCAAGCCATTCAAGCCCATTGTTATGCACTAACTGCATTTCCCGACTTGGTATGCACAACGACAGTACATGTTGTAGATACGCGGTACATATAATTGTCGTCGAATGTAGAACGGTGACGTGTCGAGTAAGCTTAAAAGTGTTGCGGCTGCGACGACGCCGCACTAAGGGGTATTTGACCCAAAAAGCTGGCCAAAACTATTTTTTTTCATTTTTGGTATAATTGTCACTTGGATGTATCGATTTGAACAAATTACGTTATTTTGTGGTATTTTAGATACAATTTGGGCCATTTCATGACGTTTTATTTAAAAAAAATGTACTTAATTATTAACTAAAAAATAATATTTACAAAAAATATATACAAGTCAGTCTGATAACAATTCCTACTCTTCTTCCTCTGAAGAATCATCTTTTGTATCAGAAGTTTCTTCGTTATCATTTTCGTCATCACTGTGAATGGGTTCTTCTGGCGGAATCATTAGTTCTCTAGCTTCTTGACTGAAATTATTGGCTTCTTTACGTGGCCTGGGTCTGATACTACTAATGTATGGGTCAGAAGTTAGGAGCAATCGATTTAAAATGTCCAAATTCCAATGTTCCGTACAAAATTTCCTGGAGAAGTTCTGTCTATATCGTCGGAAATGTTTGTTTCGGGCCTCTGATGCCTCTTCTGACGAACATCCTATTGGCAATAAGGCATGCTATATTACAATGGGGCCGTGAGTCAATATTTTGTACACAGAGGGGTCATTGGGAACCAGGTATAAAGTTCTACGTACAGTCTTGCTGTTTTATCGCAATAAGTTTGAAACTTATTCAATTAAATTTTTTGCCCGCTTAATATGACCCTCAAAACTATGGCGAACCTTTTGATGTCCTCAGTCATGAGAAATAATGGCTTTTCGACTTAAAACTTTCACGCCAGAAGTACCTGTTGGCAACAAAATGCAAAGTTTAGTACCATGGCTGCAATACAAAGTTTGTTTGGTACAATCCATAATTATTTGAAAAATCAATAAAAAATACTATAGGCGGATTTCGGCACCTAATTTTGATATAATTAGAAACAATACAAAATGTTCTATCAGATAAAGTAGAAAAAACAACCGGGCAATGTCCGGCAGTATAACTTTTTTACCAGTATTTGTAATAAAAATAAAAAAAATCTGCATTTTTAAGGTAGTTGACAAAACTTAACAGTTTGAGAGTACCTGGCATTAAAAATCGAATTGATTGAAAGAAAAGAATTGTACATACCTGGTTGACTATCATCCTTTGCAGCCATCACTGAATAGAACTTGCTTTCGTATTTTAATATCGCTCACGAAAATGATATATTATTACAATAACTCTGTCGTAATGCACGTACATTTAGTAAAGCTCACAAATGACGACTAACTGGTGATCACCTGATAAGCCTACCGTAAACAAACTATCTGGGTAGTGTGCGTCAGGTCATCAGCTAACGAGATTCACATGTTTTTCTAAGAAATCTGTATTTTGTTTTTTTGTATTTTTGGCCAGCTTTTTGGGTCAAATACCCGTATGTGCGCCGCGTCCGTTCATCTAACGGTCTCGGAATTCTCCGGGCGACGGTGAAGCACTCTATACGCACAAAAAGTGATCGATAAACATCACTCGGTGGCCGAAGAATTAGTTTAGTAGTTACCGTTTGGTCATAAATTTATTTTTCATGTCTATTACGACCCACATCATTTTATTGGACTGATAGTAGGTCAGTTTATTACCAAGTTTACGCATGTGCTCCTTTCTATGACCGCTGTTTTTGGGTTTGTTATTTTAAAGTTACGAATTTCGCCTTTCAAACTTTGCCATTCTCATATATGTATTATGTATAGACTGGTAGCTTGCGAGCTTCTAGTGTTATCGGTTGTCGGAAATCTAATACCGTTATTTGGAGCGCAGTGGAAGCTACCTACTAATATTATAAACTAGTCGTAACAACTATAATGGAGTCGAAATGCACCATGCCCCATTTAAACCTTATCACAAGTCGATCACGAGTCGATCACGCTGTTATCACCTTTATTACATAGGCTAGCCTAACTTTAATTCCTGATCTTAGATATACTAGCTACTACCTACCAACCTAAAATGTAAGATCCTAAGAGAATATTGGCACAATAACCAGATTGGTGATCATGGTGTATACCTGCGTAGTACCCGGTGCCTACATCTGGTAGGTACTTGTTAACAGGCCTACACTGTCCTCCCATACCTATTATTTACTATCGTATTATCCGTGTAATTTGATCATATTGTAAAAACCAAATATTTTTAAAAGAGTAACCGTTGAGTTTTTTGCCGGCTCTTCTCCGTTGGAAACGACCAATAATCGGAACTGTGTTCTTAACTTCAGATGTTTTATAAGTGCCCATGTAGGTTTATGTGAAATAAAATATATCAATTTGCATTTAATACAATGTCGCAAGTCTGAAGACGATTCCTTTAGCGATAGGGTGTGCTCGCGTCTGGAATACCTTGGTAGACCTACCTACATTTCTTTGGTAAAATAGAATGCCAATTCTTGCACGAGTCCTTTGAATAAAAATCCTTCTTGACTTCAATCTTAATCCTACTGTTTTCGAACATCATCTAATGTTAAATTATTACCTGTGTTTTCAGACGGTGGTGGTTCAGCGACGGCGAACGCGAACGCTCGCGCGTCCTCCGGCGGTTGGGGTGGCGGCCGCGGTGGTGGCCAAGGCGGCAACGGTGGCTGGGGACTCCCCGCCGGTGGATATGGCGCGTCCAACCCTGCGCTCAGGTAATAATGATTAAACAGTACATGATAATTAAAAAGCCTAGGATAAATTTGACATTAGTCAGGTTGATAGCCTGATTACCGGACGTACGTATACTTAAGTATTAACAGTCGTGGAAGATGTTTTTATTGTACACCTAAAAATGAATGATCCGTGCGGTTGACCTCACAATGGCCTTTATTTTTCTAAGAAGAATGAAAGATATTGGCTTCATTTGACGCTTATTTTGGCCAAGCCACATTTACAAAAGATACCAAGTCTATTCACACGGTCATTCAGTCTTTATTTTCGTAGATCAAATTCAGTTCACAAACATGAATGAGTTCCCATGTAAATTAAAGTGGCATATGAACGTCGAAAGCGTTCAAGTTTGTACTTACCTGCATTTCATTATCACAATCCATTTTAATATTTTTTAATTAAAATAATGATTTAATCTGAAATAACGAGTAACTAACTTGTATAATTTTGTGTGTTCCTAGGCACTAGTTCGGCGGCAGTGAATAACTAGACTAACTCCATGGTGTCGGCCCATCCATCCTGAACGCGTATTTTCCACCAGTTGCAAGCCCGCCGCGCTCTGCGCACGTACAACGCTGTGCAACTGCCGGAAGATTCTTTCCTATTTATTGTAATTAATTATTAATACATTAGCCTAATAAATCTTTTATGCAATGCCATTTGATTAATATTTTAATACCACTTACCTCATCCTGTGAGAGAAAAGTCATACATTACCGACTGATTTGGTAAAAACACTTTCATTTCGTAACTGAAAGGTATTTAATAATATTGCACAAGTTCCTACAAATTCCTAATATATGCCAGTAAAATAAAATTACTTTAGTAACCAATTTCAATATTTACTTTAATCAAACACCCTTGTCGTAGCTGTTTGCGCAGTTGCATTCAAAAGACATCAACGCGCTTAATTTCTCTGGACCTTTGTGACCCGCAACGAGAGAATTTTAAATTGTTCCAAAAACAATATTGTCCAACTACCTTATTGTATTATTGGAAATGTTTATCATTTTTATTTAATAATAATACATAACAGTAATGTGCCGCTGTACTACGTACTGTTAACATTTTAAGTTAATTTGATAATAACGGTTCCGCTCAAGATAAACATGGGTGAATATTTGAAATTTGCTAAAATCACAAATAAATGTTTAATACTCGAGTAGGTATTATAATCTGAAAATATGAAATATGGCAAACCCCGTAGACAAAACAAACGATCACTAGTAAATTTTTGGCCCTGGATCGCAAAAGCTGGATGTCGAGATGAAGAAGAGATGTTTGTAATACCTTCATTGCACGTAGTCATGATGATCTTATGATGTTAGACTTGGCTCCGAGCTCGATCACGTAATGGAAGGAACAAGTTCTAATCGTAAGTAGGAATCACCCACTCATAACATTTATCTACCGACCTTTCTTCAGTATCGGTAGGCAGTCATTTTTATGGATATTACTATAAATCCATTGCTTCATTTATTCGAAAATTGTTTGTTAACAACACAAATAACGCAATGAATGTTTTTGAGCTGTCAAAATGAAAGCCGTTGCTACTGATAGGGGACGTCTCCACGAGCGAGAGAATCGCGGCGATAGTCTCGCCGTGCCATTAAATTTTCGCCGCGATAATATAGCCGTGTGGAGACACGTTCTAAGAGAGTGTATAGAAATACTCTTACGTGCCACGACGATAATATCGCCACGATTCTCTCGCTCGTGGAGACGGCCCCTTAGTGTGTTACGCAATTACCCCGTTTTTCCTTAAGGTGCAAATAGATTGTGCGGTCGATCGATGTCATCGACCGTTAAGATCGATCAGTGTGGTGCAGCCAGTTAGATTACTTTCGTCGATCGATCATTGCGGTGTTTCTCTGCTCTTGATATGAGAGTGCTTTTAGGTTGACACTATACCCTACTATAGAACTACGAATAGTTTGTAATTGGCTCTAGTTTTTTTTTATTGCTGGTTTCTAATTTCAATGAAGTAGAACAAATAGCTATGTACAGTCAACAAAAGAGATAAATATACAGGATTGTCGGATATAGTTGAAGTTTAGTAAGAAACCTAAATAAAATTTAATTTAATTTATAGAAAAGAAACGGTTCATTTATCAAATTAAATTTCAGTCGACAACATCCATCGGTTTCTTACTAAACTTCAACTATATCCGACGATCCTGCATACCTATCTTTTTTGTTGACTGTACATGAGTAAAATATTTTTTGTAGACCTGTGCTATGATTTAAAGCGATCAATATCGACTGGTCTTCGTCAATCGACCACAATCTAGTTCCACTTAACCGCATTGTTATCTGTTGACTATCATCAGCACCTGAAGCTGCAGCTGAATACCAGTATTTTACATTTACCTACCACAACCCAGTTACTGGGTAGCGCGATACCTCTTGGTATGACTAGTTGTCAGGCTTTGGGGCTAACTATCCGTAACGACTGTCAAAGTTCTACGAACAATAGCCGTGACCAACTAATTTGGGTGATTTCCGTGGCTCGGAGAGGTCTCAGTAATGTAATGGATTTTTATTTTATTTATTCGGAAGAACAAACAATTACACATTGCAATGCTTAAAAAAATCTGAATGCGGGTACTTTCAACAGCAAAATTGTTTATAATAAAATGAGGGGTTCACTAATGTTTCACCAAAACTCCATTGACAAATTTGTAGTTTATAACCAACGTTTCGTATACTAACCCCCTTATTCATAATCCTATTTTATTTCTATTTTAGCTAAAATAGGTTTATAGAACGTTTGTCTTTATCTGTCACGTTGTCATTTCTGTGTGTAAGAAAGAGACAAACCCCATTTTAACTAAAATAGGTTTGATAAGTTTTATGAATAAGGGGGTTAGTATTTATTTCACAAACAACTTATTTTCTATATAATCTAGTCGTTTCTGGCACTCGCCGGCCGCTGCCGCGGCACCGCTCGCTTCGCTCGCTCGGCTCGTGCGTAGGGGTCACAGTTTTCACCTAACCTAACTTAACATTTTTTTTTAAAATAATTAACCTAATCTAGGTTTTGATAAAGGTAAATCACTTTTCTTCTGAAATGTACACATGTTGTTATAAAATGGGATTCAACGGAAACAGCAAACGGGATCCATCGTTAATACCTTTTTTGTGCATGCAGAGTTTGCCTTTAAGTGATTGTTACACTTTATTCTGATTTGTTGCTTTTGTTTAAATTGCTTATAATAGTGTGTACAATTGTTGGTGAACCAAATAAATAAATAAATAAATACCTAAAAAATGGGATTCAAAAGTGGGATCCAACGAAAATAAACGCAAATGTGCAACCAACAACGTTCTCCACAGATACACAAAAAGACAAAGAATGTTGATAAAGTTAAAGTCGGACAGAATAGATATGTACATAAAATAAGATACACATAAATTACAGCTACTAAGGAACACTAAAGATTCAATATTATTCACATAATTTTTTGATTGTGTCAAGCAATATGTTTCTAAATTTTCCAACGGATAAAGCAAATAGATCAAAGTTAGACAAAAACTTACTGAAATTGCCTGGATGGTTGCCCATCTACTGGCCGGTTTCGGCAAGCGTTGCTTAACCTTGAAGATTGACCCGTGCAGCTTTTATTATTTAACCCCGAGCCCTGCTGCGTTGTCTGAATAGAATATTCATTTATTTGCTCAGAATTTAGATATTTACAATAAGGTGGTTATAATAATATTAAAGAATCCGTGTACATTCTACCATTTTGGCATGCAAACATTGATGCAGTTCATCATCAAACATACAAAATTGATACATTTAAACTAAAGTTTATCAGCTAGAAAATCCGATACGGATATGTTAACAGTGTTAACCATCACTAATATCACAATTAATTACTTCCACAGTTCTGGAATGACTCGTCGTCAGTTCGGGCCGGTGCAAGGCCGCTCGGTGTCAGCCAGCACCTCCGTAGGTGTGGACGAGTCCGGAGCTGGATACTATGACCAGTCTTCATCTGTTAACTAATGACTATTTCTCTCCTCTAGTTCAACGGCTGCAAAAGCTATAGGCACTGTAGATTTATAGGTATACCTTCAGTTCCTGGAATACTGATCAAGAATTCACTCTATCTATATCTAGAATATGATCTATAATGCACACAAACTCTCATGTTTCGTTTTGACTACAGTAGTACAGATCAAATTCTTTTGGTCAGTGTATACACCGATGAACAGCATAGGGCGTTCTCACTAACACTAGGTGACACTTAAATGACACACAAAATGTACCTAAATAAAAGTGCACTGTTGGATTTACAACTTTAGGCACGTTTGAACTCCAGCAGCGCGCTTTCATTTAGCTGTCGATTTCGCTGTCGTCTAGTAGGTATTAGTGTAAACAGGCATAAGACGTGTGTTAGGTAACGCCTTCTACCTTGATTCCTAGACTATTACTACGTGATATAATTTCATGAGACATGTTTCTCGAGTCTGTTTTAGAGTCCTCGATACAAAGGTGTATTAAAAGCCTTGATATACATAACTTATAGCTTATGCAGTTGTTGCTGATGCCAAAATGTATAATGAAATAGCATCTATATAAGTACCTACTCGTCCTCCATAGTTTGGAAAATTCTGACATTGATTAAGGTACCTATTTCTATAAGAGACTTAACTATATTAATTTACAGGAATATATTTAGACATATATTTTGTGTATGTGCAATAAATAGGAATAATTAGGTGAAAATGTTTCAGGATGGTAAAAATTAAAAATTAAACTTTGAACATAATTTATTTTATTTCATTGCCTTTATAAACATGTATGGTGTCATTTTACTAAGAGAGCGTGAAGTGTTCTATATAATAACATTAGTTTATCATAAAACCCGTAGATGTATTAAATAATCTCGTTCGTAAGTCCTAATTTAAAGATTATAAATATCAGCACCACCTTAATGTATGACTGAAGAAAACTGCTTTACCACGAGGCACGGAGAGGTCCATGGCTAAATAATAACAGCCGCACAGTTCGATCGACCAGGTTAAGCTACGCTTACCGTGGTTGGTCTGTGGATGGGTGACCATCTTTACATACCGACAGCCCTCCGTGCCTTGGAAAGCACGGTAAGCCGTTGGTTCCGGCTGTCATTCATGGATCTTTTCCAGTCGTTACGGGTAGTCAGAAGCTCGAAAGTCTGACAACGAGTCTTATCAGGGGTATCGTATTACCCAGTAACTGGGTTATGGAGGTCAGATAGGCAGTCGCTCTATGTAAAATACTGGTATTCAGCAGCTGCATCCGATTAGACTGAAAGCCGACCTCAACACAGTTGGGAAAAGGCTAGGCAGATGATGAGATGATGCTTTAAAATAACCAGCCGTAAAGGGCAGGCTGCAAAGGCAGATGCAGCGCATAATTTATGCAGTGACCCAAAGCAGGTGCAGTGCTCGTACGTACGATATAGTTCGGACTTAAGGTTCATTTCCTGTTTATGAAGTGAACCAGCGTATTACGTGGTGTCAAGACATGATTTTTACTGAAACCGCTTCTTAAAAACTGAACTGAACCGATTATGGTGTAAATTTTCCTAACATTTATTTGGCAAGCACAAGTTGTTCTTCACACGTCGTAGACAAAGTCAATATTTGCCAAAAGAAAATACAGAAACTTAAAAAAAAAGTGCAATAACTTAACTACCTAATTTTTACGGTCAGTCAGTTACTAAAATGACATACTTTCGGCTTATTTGTGGGGCAGTTCCAACCTGTACTGTGGCCTGTTGTACGTGTATCCTTGGTCCTGGGTGGGCTCAGGCGCGGGTACTGGGACCGGCGCTGGCGCAGGCACGGGGGATGGAAATGGTGCGGGCTGCGCTGGAGGCACGAAAGGTGGAGTCACTATCACTGCGTCGTCAGTAATCCCCACATCCCGAGCCGACGGGACGAAGCGCTGACCGAACTGTTGAGGGAACTGCTGTTGTAACTGTTGAGGGAACTGCTGTGGAAACTGCTGACCAAATTGCTGGGGACTCTGCTGTGGCACCTGTTGGTAAACCTGCTGCTGACCCGGATAGAAGTTTCCAGGAGCTCCGTACAGCGGGGACACAGCGTACTGATTGGGCACTCCGTATTGCGTAGGCAATTCCATACGACCAAACATGGATCCCAGGAACGGGAACTTGTTAGTCAAAGTTGCCCATAGTCCAGTGCCGCCAACTTGGTTGCTGCCCTGGTTGCCCCAGAAGAGTCTTTGCGACGGCTCCTGGATGGAGTTCGGGACCTGGTTGACGCCTGCTGTATATGGGTCGTTTGGGCCGGAGTAGTAGGGTGCTTCTCTTTGCGGGTAGTACGCTACACTACTCCCTATAAACAGAAAACACACCGTTAGATTTCTATCAAATAAAATAAAAGTATCGATTATTCATTAATTTCACTGCACGTACCGACTAAAAAGCACATTACAAAACCGATATACGCATACATTTTCGAACGAGTTGCTGAACTCTAACTGTGAGCTATTGTAGCTCGTCTTTCCATTTATACCTCCTCTATTTGCTTCTAAACGAGGACCTTGAAGAAAAATTCTCGTAACCCAGTATTGAAAGTGTGAGGTAATGGCGGCTCACCCAGTAGTGGACGCGGCATGGACAATAGGTGGGACATCTAGGTGACTCGTGCGCCGCCGCCCGCCGGCCGCACGCACAGGTTGTATCTAAATCATTCCACACTTGTCCACTAAAAACAACAATGGACATTTCACAATATGTAAATGAACTTTACTTAAAGTTTTATCAAATGCTGCTGGTTACGCAATCTTATAAGCACGGAAAGAAAAACGATTCGGATTAAATCGCGCTGCAGTGTTACTTATCGTATAACCCAACTCCCAACCCGACATTTAAGCAGGATCCAGCTCGTAGGTTCTCTCCGCGTACTTTTAGATACGTCTGTTTAGGTAAAAGACATAAATATAATTCTTTCTAAAAGTATACTTAGTCATTGTTTTGTCATTGTTATGTTTATTAACATGTTACAATAATAAATACGGCTCCTTAAAATATTATCCTCACTTCTTGGATAATGTATGGTATTACAGCAATAACTTGTATGTTTTCTGTGAAAGCTCGATTCAATCTCAGGATCAGTCAATGTGCAGTCAAGTCTAATGTTTGCTTGACACATGATGCTGAAAACAGCTGAAAAGGATATAATTAGTTGACGAAAAACGACATAACTGACTTGAACCCGTAACTAAAAACGTTCAAAATTTAGTCCCAATCTCATCTCAGTGGCAATAATGTCAAAAATTAATAATAATATTTTATTTGATAAAACAAAAGTTTAAAAAAAGTGTACATTCAGCCAAGAGTAGCAAATTTCCCATACAATTAATTATAGTGTCTAAAATAAACTAAAATATTTTTTATTACAGGTGCAAGTAATGATGGTTCGGAACTAGTGTTAGGTAGCGACCCGCCCAAACTTGGTTTGTTCAAACCTGTGTTTCAGTCCATTACTTTACATTTCAAAATGTAGAGATGCATAGATATTTTTGACAGACTGAGATCAGACTGTGAACGTTCTTAAAATTACGAGAATTGCTCCTCTAATTATGTTTGTTTACATGTGAACTGGTTCAGGTTTTCAGAAAATTGTGGTAAAAGAAATTCACGCTTGAGCTGAGCAAAAATAATATTAAAAAGATTATCCAAAATTAACACACACTGTATACGATAAAGATTCGTGAAAAATGCATTGAGTCGCGTGTGCGTGTGTTTACTCAACATAATCGGCATTATTCATAAGATAACAAGGTAGGTGTTTGTCTTCGCTTGTCGTGGTATTGTCGCCCGCAGAAGCGTTTTGCGAAACGTTGCTCAACACCTCACCCGAAGAAACAGACTTCATACGGAATAGATAAGGATGTTTACACGGTCGCACCTCACGATTGTCCACGGTCGTGATGACTTATTCATAGTTTCCGGTGGTTTGTTGGTTTAACATACTCTAATTATTGTAATTGTCACTACTTCATAGTAAGGACCTACGCTAGTCTTAAAACTTACCATCAGATCGGAAATCTGTTTACTGTCACTAAGCGCCTGCCGTAAATATCCACTTCATATGATTGTAAGTACTCTGAATATTAAGCACTTGATAGGCGCTACGATTTACACATCTGTTCATAATAATAAGATTAAATATATTTACGTTGAAATATGTAAAAAAAAGTAGCCACCTAAACTGAAAGCTTTTTATATCTACCATGCAGTTTTGAATTCTTGCACAAATCTTTTTACCCACATTAAAACAGTTTCATAAAATATTCTTCTGTTAATAAAACATATTCGATTCATTAATCTTTATTAATCTTATCTTAGAATCTAACCAGTTTAAAGTTCAAGCATTGTGCAGGGAAAGCGAAGCGGTCATCAGTTGACCCGCGCCGAGTTTCGCGACACTGCATCGGGACGGTGTGTGCGGTCAGCGGTCATGTTATTGTTGACATAGATTAAGCTACTGGATATTACGATGACTTATTTTGTAATTTCTAATATTAAAAGCATAAACTAATATTTGCCTACTACTTATATTATGTTAGCTGTTTCATCATATTTATTTCGGTTTAAACTTCAATGAGATGTCATTTCAATTCATTCAATGATCAAGTTTTAATTTATTTTCATCGTTCTACAAGTTTTAATTTATTTTCCACCTTGTTTTCGACAGCTTTTAGTTTGTTGGTTTGCTGCTTTCATACATTAACTAACCGTGCCGTACCGTGACGTTGGCCCGGCGCCTGATCTCTCTCTGGTCGTATCGGATTGCCGTCCATCGGACTATGAGAGTGAGAGAAGAGAGAGTGCACCAGCTGTGCCTGCGCACACACGTGTTCATCATAATATCTCCCGCGTCGAAGGCTGGTCTCCGCTGAGATTGGTCGCCATAGCCGAAATTCGGTCTGGAAGAGTGGAGGACTACATTTAGTAGGCATCTAACATCCTAAAAGGTACAAATTCTCCTCCGTCCGTTCTCTTAATCAGAGTAGCCATCTACCTAATATATTATGCACCTTGACTCCAGTAAAAAGCTGTTGTTTAATTCAGAAAACAAAGTGAGGAATTTCACTATCCAGTTTTAAGTTTATAAGTACCTACTCCAGTTCGTTTTACTTATTATCTTTTTCTGCAAGAATATAAATAGAATACTTAAACTTGTTTATAATAATCGTGACAGCATTATACGACGTATGCTTGATAAATAAGTAACGAGCAGTGTTGAATGAGGAAGTCCAACAAGGTTTAGACTCCTCTAGAGTTAGAATTGATAAACTAAACTATATTCCGTGTGTGGGTAACGAAACCAAGAAAGCAACTAAAAAGATGAATGACGTTTTTGATCGACGATGTAGAAATGAACGTAAACGAAGCAAAAGGAGTATGAGTACCTACTACTTGGACCGTGGGAGTACGAGGATCGTATCAGGTGGCGTTCTGTAGTTTCTGCTTTACCCCATGGGAAGAAGGCTTGAGTTTATGTGTGTGTATGTAGGTATTTAATATTTATTTTTAAGTAGGAACCTACCTAAGTTTAATTACTGAAAATAAGAATACTAAGCAGCTACAAAGTTGTCATTTTTGCAATAGGTAAGTAAGGCTTGGCGTCCTCGATCTCCACGGGCAAGAAAGTCGCGGCGATAGTCATGCGGTGCCATCAAATTATCGTCGCGATGATATCGCCGTGTGGAGATTGATTCATAGTTTCTATTGAATTTGATGGCACGGCGAGACCATCGCTAAGATTATCTTGCTCGTGGAGATGTCACCTAAGAAAGTTGTTCATCATGTTGAGTACAATGAACAACATTTCAGGTTTTCAGTTATTTTAATTACACCTTGTAGGCACTGTAGGTAGGTATGTAGGTTTATAAGTCGAAAATCAATAGGGTTGGTCTGATTTAATAACAATTAGGTATTATTCTGAATCACGACTAACAATAATATAATAGTCAATAATGGTAAGACTTGTCGTTTTTTTTTGTGGCAGGCACTACGCAATTTAATAATTGACTGATTTTATCTTACCTCACTTGTTTTGAGATACAAACGTAAGATGTTGGTGTAGCGTTAAGGTACATCCTCCTCTGCCAAATAGGTAAACGTTTTAAATCGAGCTTGATAATTTATTAGGTATCTACTAATCTAAAATGTGACACAATAACTTTGTTAGGGTTGTCACTTGCGAATTAAGTTAGATATTCACTTTTTTTTTAGTTGACTGCGGAGAGCGGTGGTGTTTATAAAATAGGGTATCTTAAACTGCCATTCTAAGCTACATAATGAGTTTATAAATACAATAAATACTTATGACTAGTAGGGGAAAGGAAGGTAAGACGGACTCTGCAGGTACGAAGGTCTACCTTAATCATTTTGTAAGGAATTGTCAGCGTACTCAACCCCTCCGTCCACGAGAGCACTATTAGCAAGGAAAGTTTGTTTTTACATGTTCTGATGTAAAATTGACGATTTTCATTTGGCCTAAACTACTTGACGTTTGCGTTGGCTTACGATAATTATGATCTGGCGGTCGCTGTACCCAGTGACTTATGTATGATTGAAATAATATTAAAGTATGTGGACGATAGCGATACGTACTAACCAGAAATTAAGAGTTAATGTGGTATATTTGCCAAAAGGCAAAACGGACCCAGTCAAAATAGTCCGGAGAAATAGGAGAGATTTAAAAAAAACATGGTTTATTAGATGACATCAGTGGACTAAAACCATCTATGAATAGTGGGGAAAGAAACCTAAAAAGGAAAAACTATAGGTAGGTACTTAGTTTATCCGACGATGAAATTTTTAGAATCAAGTGGGGGATAGCTCCAATGACCAGCTTTTCGCTTCTTGCGCTGGCTGTATCGAAGATGTGAAAAAAATGTTCTGACAACTTTTTTATGCGAGTTAATTTTGCTTTCCTATGTGATCCGTTGTGCCTAAGTTATGGAGGTAAAACGGACAAGTTTAAGCTTTTAGAGATCATCTAATAACTTAATTATAAATGAATATACTGTAGTCTAATAAATGAGTAGCGTAGAGTAAATGTTCTTAATAAGTTTTACTCTCGAAAATGTTAGTGAAACGTATAGTTTTTTTTTTTTCTAAACTAGTCCGTTCTTCGTTCTCTTCCTCTACAGTATTTATAAGAAAAGTATTTAAGTCGTGCAAACTAGAATAATATGTACCTAGTGAGTGATTTAAACAGTATTAAAATAGCACCAAGTTAATCCCATGGCCAACTTGACATGAATAACAAGCAGTTGGTATAACTACTTAAAATACCTATAAGTATGTATACTACTAAGACTTACAGCTACCAATAGACTTTGATTTTGACTTTGTGGTGGAAATACCAAAAACAGTTTCAAACAAAGAAAAAGCAAGAAGACTTGGGAATTAAACATTATATTGTACCTAACCCATTCCACTGAGTGTCGTAGAATTCGCCAATCGGGCTTTAGTCCCTAAGGCTAAGCCTGTCAGTCTACACAGGCTGATTAGCCTTAAATCCGAGCACATGCTCAGATTCCGGAAAAAGGAAACCACCTTCACAAGAGGAGAGCAGTGGTAGTCCAGTGGGAACGACCCCAACTTACGAGTTGTAGGTCGTGGGTTCGAACCCAGACAGGCACTTTGCTTTGTGTAATTTATTTCATCACCACTGCTCTCAAAACGGTCAAGAAAAACAACGTGAGGAAACTGGCATGTCCTTGAACCAAAATTTCAGAAACACGTGACATCTACCAATCCGCACTGGACTTGCGTGGTGGATTATAATAAAGCCCACTTTGGACGAGAGGAGCCCTGTGTCCCAGCAGTAGGAACATTATAGACTGATTATGCATGCTTTATATGCTTCACAAGATGGACAATGATATTCTTACTAGGCGTAGGTACTAAGGCTTTTTTATAATCATAATAAATATTACATCATACTTTTTCCATAGTGACATCCTTAGGTGCAGAGATTATGAACAAAAAGCTAGCGGTCATCGCTCGGTGACACAAGGTGACTGGCTGAGATGATGAGCCTGATATTATAATTTTTTTTACTAACTATGTACACCATATAGCACTCCATGACGTGGCTACCAGCAAAAAAGTCGTTAGTTATTCTATACGTGATTGTTTATTTAAATCTTAACGAAATGCCATACAACACAATGGCCAATTGAATTTTCTAAACGTTATTTTCTTTAATTTATTTCGGTAATTCAATGCGAGATCATTCATCTACTATCTCTGTTTCCCGAGGAGATCAAACAATCGGAGGACACAAAGATTCCTGCCAAAGAATGAGCAGCACTGCAATACATCAACATCAACATAAACGCTGATGGAATCTCTCGAACATTATGTATTTTCCATTGAAGTTTATTGTAGGTATTTTTATCCATAAAATAAACCTTAAAATTAATTTGATTAATATGTATCTCTATCTACCTACTTGGTACTCCATAGCTAACGTATAGATCTAAAACGTACAGATAGATATAGATACCTATGTTTTGTGGTACAAATGCGAAAATTAGTTTAGACGATTTTCATCATAAACTACTTACCAGCAAAAGGTGATAAGTATACTCCTGCATAGTAATAAAAGAACAATTTTTAGTGTCTATGTAGTGAAGGTAAGTACCTCTATAATAAAAAATCGTTAACATTTTGTAATACCTACATATTACTTAAAATGTCGTGTAAATAACCTATTCTGCTTTATGATATGTAAATAAGTAATAACATACCTACATGAATGCTAAACATGTTTGTAATAATTTACAGCAAGAAATATAACAGGTCCGCATTTTTTAGACTTGGCTGGCATCGCAAGCGAATTGAATAAAAGCGTAAGAAATGCTGTAAAAAATAATTCAAGTAATGGATGCGTAATGTTTATTTACTGATAAATACAGTACCATTTACGGATGTAATGTTGTATGACAGGATACGGCCCTGACCAACCTTAGTCGATATCGAGTGGGTGTGGAGCGACGAACTATATGAACTCAATGTTGCAGTGAAGGTATTCGCTTAAATCGGTTTACTCTAGGAATGTTGCAGGTGGCTTGTCGGCTCTAGTGTATAGTCCCTTTTATATCTATACTAATATTATAAAGAGGTAAAATGTGTTTGTTTGTTTGTAAGTTTGTATGTAATGTAGGGGGTAAACTCTGGAACTACCAGTCGGATTTGAATAATTATTTTTCATTTGGTAGTCCAATTCTTGAGGAAGGCTATAGATCATTAGGCTATATCATAAAAAGAAAAAAACCAGAGAGAACGCTAAGCCAAAACGAAGTGATAGCGCTGGCAGGGCAGGTAATGTGATGCGACATGGGGTGGGTCGGGAGAACAAGATGAAGTCGCGGGCAGAAGCTAGTAAACTATAAATGAACTTAAACTTTTTATCAGTGGGTGCATATCAACACAGTATAAATCGTTTCCGACAATTCACTTTTTGATGACGACGAGCTGAAATACCGCAGTGACTCACGCATCTAATAACTACATTAAAACATTACTTGTTACTTTTCGAAGCCGGATATTGTGATCACGTTTTGTGGAACTCTCTTATGCTGACGTAGCACTTAGTTATAGTGATCAATAATAAAGCTACAAGAACATTGAACCATGGGATTTACGAGACGTAGCGGCCGCCAATAGTTTCGAAGAAATTCAAAACATCCAATTATATTGCACGATTACCATTAAATTAATTATACGTCATCAAAACAAACTTGATTTATATTTTTTTATGAATGGAATTATTAATTAAGTAGCTAGAATAACACATTCATTAGAGGTCAGGGGTCGGAGGAAACACGTATTTGATTTCTAAGGATTTTTTAAAAATATTGTTCTTTTTTAGGGTTCCGTAACCAAAGGGTGCCAACAGAAGTAAGGCTCCCTCTGTCTGTCAGCGGGCTGTACATATCTCATGAACCGAAATAGCTAGACAGGTGACATTCTCATAGAGTGTATTTTTTATTGCATTTTCTATTGCCGCTATAACAACATTTCAAAATATATAAAATTAAATTAATAAAAAAAACTTATTAACAAAAATACAACCGACTTCCAAAAAAAACACTACAAAGTGAAAAATAACTTTAATTTCGGAAGTCGGTGTCTTTGGTTTTGTATTTACGTTTTTTGCCACCGACTTCCGAAATTAAAGTTATTTTTCACTTTGTAGTGTTTCTTTTGGAAGTCGGTTGTATTTTTGTTAAAAAGTTTTTATTTCACGATTTTTAGTGGGTCTGCTTGTAATTTATCTAAGTTACAATAGCCAGTGTCAACATGCTCATCGCCTTTTACAAAATATTGCTTTTCCCGATGCAGGGAAGTTAATTGTTGAGGAGTTCTCCTGGTCCACCATCAGCTCCATATTACCATTCACACCGTGGAGAGCATAAATTGCTTAGCAACCATATTAAAATAATCGAATCGCAACCCGTGAAATACTTAGATATTATTGAGTAGTTCCGGTGTCCATCTGTGGCCTTCATCATCAGTTCCACTTCGCCAAATGGTGCTTTCCGAGAGCAAATGCACGAGTTACTATAAAAAATACCCAAATCGCTATAGGTGTGCCTCTAATATTTGAAGAGTTCCTTCGATTTCTCCAGGATCCAATCATCAGATCCTGACTTGGTGACTATGGGACCACTTCAGAAGTATCTCCTTTCGAACAAAAACATAATTTTGAAAATCGGTCCACAATTGACGGAGTAATCGCGTAACAAACATAAAAAAAAACATACCGTCGAATTGAGAACCTCCTCCTTTTTTTGAAGTCGGTTAAGAAAGGGGTCTCCATACAAGAAAAGTGTATTTTTCGAAGTTCTTTGCTTTGTGGTACAGCCTTTGTGTGCGAGTCCGACTCGCACTTGGCCTGTTTTTTTGTAAATTATGGCAACAATAAGCCAGCGCCCGATAAAATTTCCCATATACGTGTAAAATGACGAACTTACATAGAAACTTTCATCCCCTATTTAACTCCTTTAGGGGATACATTTTAAAAAAATCCGTCCTTACTCCTCACCTTCATTATGAAAGGAACTCGTGTGCAAAATTTCATGCTTCTAGGGCCAGCGGTTTAGGCTATGCGTTGCTATCAGAGAATGAATGGATTTCCCGTCGTCTAGTTAATTTTATTTTCGTTTATCCTTCACCTGTTTCTCAGTCTTGAACCAAAGTTCACACATACCTCCATACTTACCAAATTAATTTATCGCTGCTCTCGACACCGACTCTACCACAATATCGTAGAATCAAATAAGTACTCGGTAGGTGCTTATAGGTTTAAAAAACTGTATTTTACGACCATTGAAAGTCATTCGAGCTTATAAAAATGTACGAAAAGGAAAATGTAAAAGCCGTTTATAATAATTATGGTACCTATTGTATGACGATTTTAAAAGGTTGGCAGATCATAATGCAGCCAGTAAGTAGCTGCCAGACTAAAGCGCAATACACACTGAGCCCGCCGGGCCGCCGACCTATGTCGGCAACTTGACCGAAACCGACATGATTCTTTTCATATAGGCCGCCGGGTTGTGTCGGCGGGCTGTATCGGCGGCCCGGCGGGCTCAGTGTGTATTGCGCTTTATGATTCCGATCTCGGCAGCACGCAGCAGTACGGTCGCAGCACTGGTCCCCATGCATTTTCTATACATTCCGAGTACAGCAGCAATATGACGCAGCAATGTCGCGCAGCATTGCTGCCGTGCTCGGAATGTAATCTCATATAAATCCATAGAGAATATATGGGAACCAGTAGTGCTGCGACAGCATTGCTGCGGCAGCACTGTTGTGTGCTGCCGAGATCGGAATCATACCTTAATACTATAAATCCATTTACATAATGACATGGAGTGGTCGCAAGTGCTGCTGCTGCGCAAGAGTTTCCTGGGGTCAATTCCCAGGTCGGGCAAAGGGTTTTTCTATCAAGAATTTCTCAATAGCAGCCCAGAGTCTGGATGTGTGCCCGATTGATGTCTTGATGGCAATTATAGGCTCGCCCCCTATTACATGGGACTTAAACATAACTGGCGAAACATGTGTGTACTTAGGTCTATAGGAATGGCTCTTCCTAACCCTTCGGGGATTACAAGCGTCAAGTTATGTAGGTATGTATGATATTGTAGATTTTTTGGCAAAAAGTAAAACCTGTACCTACCAACAACATGCAAATCTATCGCATGTTGTTGATACAGGTTTTACTTTTAATTACACTTAACTGAGATGACCATAACACGTGTTTGTTAAGGTAAATTAACCGTTTAGAGTAAGTAATTTGGCAATTTTCCTAAAACCGGATTTCTCTAGACGAACCATGGAATAAAAATTATTTCCGCGGTTTGGAGCGGGACGAAAACTAACACGGATAGCTTTTGCTCGGTCAGCAACCTATACCGAAGGAGCGATGATATGTACTAGGATTTTGGTTCAACCGCGGTTGAATATTTTTCACCCTTATGCCCATAAGTTTGAATAGTGGTCCACCGCCAGTGTCCTCGTTGGGATTACTCGTATGCCTTATTTATTACCGATGATCGTTCGTGCAGGCGAAGTCTTGAGTGGTGACCCCGAACCGGCAGCAATGTGGCAAAGGATCCACCACACTACCTAAATGGACCTACCGTACACATAGGAGAGACCTAATTGTAACAGTAGACTCTTTAATTTTATATGCACGTCAACATCCCCTTAGCCTTATTAAGACACGGATATTTATGCCCGTTTTCACCAACACTAAAAACGCGCTGTTGGATTTTCAACTTTCGACGCTGAGCCGAACCATAAAAATCTAACATCTTTTATTTAGGCATGTAAGTGACGTCTAGTGAGAGTTAAAACGGGTATTAGTTTATTAAAATGATGCTAGATGATACCCACAACAAGTATGTGCTGGCTTGTTGGATTTGTTTTTGCTGATCAGGGTCAGTTCGTCACGCAGGTCGCTCACGTTAGTAGGTGTGTTCTCAGTACAGAGTACTTACCTGAGACAACAGCACCTAAGTACGTACATAAGTAGTTGAAAAAAATAACGCCTTTGGTATATTAAATGTATTTAAGTAGGTAGATAGTGGTAGTACCTGCTTCTTCAGGCCATTTATATGGCCTTAAGAAGCAGGTATATATACCTAATGGCCAATTTGGTGGTTGAATACACGTATTATGTAAAAGTTACCTTTCACCTACGTTAATGCCAAATTTTGAATTTTCATTTTGGTTTTCGTAGCCAAAACGTAGATAGGTGCCTACGAACAGTATGGTACGTTGTAGGCACAGTCCGGACTCCGGACGGTGTGGTGGATTCTTAACTATGAATGATTAAGTCACAATTTAATATCATGTTTTTTTCTTGTAGGTAAGACCACAGAATATACTAATAGTAAACCTAATAGTCATAAACTAATAGTTAACCTATGTCTATGAGCTCCTTTAGTATGACTCGTTACTTAAGTACCTACCTAGGTGTAAGCAATCCGCATAGGTATTCATAGATAATAGATACAGTACAGGTAATTTATATCTAACGGTATTAGTAGTACGTGGTTCATTTTTAACCGACTTCAAAAAAGGAGGTTCTGTATTCGACCAGTACGTATGTTTGTATGTCCGCGATTTTCTCAAAAAATAATGAACCAATTTTGATCATTCTTACACTAATGTGATCTAGATACTTTCAGGAAGATTTTAGTATATAATACATCCGGTAATTATTCTTATGTACGAAGATATATACATAAATGTAAGTACTGCATCTCCGGCATTTCTATGCGAATTTTGATAATTCTTCTAGTCAGTGTCTTCAATTCTTCAATGCACTAGTATTAATTGAATTTGTGTGGGGTGAGTACAACAAAAAAGTGAACAGTAAAAACTTTTTTTCAAAAAAAAAAAAAAAAAACAACCGGCTTCAAACAAAATACTTATCTACTACAAAGTGATAAATAACTTTAATTCCGAAAGTCGGTGTCAAGAAACGAAAATGCGGAATCAACGACACCGACTTCCGAAATTAAAGTTAGTTATCATTTTGTAGTGTTTTTTATTGAAGTCGGGTTTTTTTTTGTAAAAAAGTTTTCATTATCAAAGTAGGCAAAAGTGGAAACTATAAAGTAGGTAATTAAGTAATGGTAATTACGCCTACATAGGTAACTAGAGTAGATATCTAAGGAAAAAGATTACCTAATAATAGGTACCTACGTCTAATCATAGCAAGTGCCTAATAGATACGCCTAATGACATTCCTAATTCATTCGTAACCGTTGAAAGAATTCCAATCAGAACGGCGACAAAGCTTATTAGGTAGGTATCAGTACCTACCTACTCGCATCATAGTTGAAATGACAGGGATTATAGTTATGAATACAAAACAGATATATTCTCAATTAGAATTAATAGAAAAATATAGTAATATTGTGTCATTATTATTTAATTTATGCCATTCTTAATTTGTGCCACGTTATTGATAATTTTTAGATATAATTGCAATAAATTTAACGGTGCTGTCACATTCCGTAAACTAATATCCTATAAAACTACATTATTCATAATCAGCCCATAAAGCCCCCACAGCTGGGACACAGGCCTCCTCTTGGTGAGAGAGTGGGCCCTAATCCACCACGCGGGCCCAGTGCGGGTTGGTAGATGTCATATGTCTTAGATTTTTTGGTTTTAGGACATGCATAACTACAAGATTATTAACGACCTTGACAACAAGGTGCTGACGGCAGATGCACCTACGTCGAACGTTTATGAATAATTTATACGCACAGCATCCGTGAACTAGTCGTAAACAATGGATAAGAGATGTGGATGATTATATCAGTAAACATATGACACGGATCGAGTGATTTACGATTAGCACAAGATGAGCCCTCCGTTTACCTCCTTAGAAGGCTACACGTTAGGTACATAATTATTGCAATCATTGTTATTCTCTCGTGTTAAAGCACATAATGATAGGATATAAAATAATTTTACATTTATCATATTAATATCAATGTTTCATTATTTTTACCTACAGCTGGATATGTAACTTATTCTGATGTACCGAGATCTTTAGGTGTGTGAGGGTCTGTGTGTGTGTGACTGAGTAGGTAAATAGTGGTAGGCATGATATTTTAAGAACTTGATGTGGTCAGGGTCACCGTTCGGAATATTAATGGTGTGGATTTCCTCATGGTCCTGCTAGCCATCTACTGACTAAAACCACACGTTGCCTCCTCAGCATATTTTGATGGGGTGTCCTGGATGTTAAATACTGGTCTTCAGCTGCACCCGGTTAGGGTGGAAGGCGACCCCAACATAGTTGGGAAAGATGATGATGATTACCTGATGGTTCTTGTGTTACGCCGTAGCACGTAGGCATTACGTACCTCACAGGGGACACAAATTCGTTACCTACTTCTCAGACCAAATAAAAAAGTCAAGGCATAGCGCTGCGAACAATACAGTAGCATGCCAAAACTACACCTCCGCTCTGTGCATACACGCTCACACGCACACATTTACAATCAAACTACACCTCACTAAGTGCACACATGTTTACGAAACCGGCCTCACTTTACTGTTGACAGCCCTCTGTCTTGGTTTTTTATTTGGTCTGAGACCTACTCCTAATCATTCAGTGTCAAACCAGCACGTGACTACTACAGGCTGTCATGGTCTGGTTACCTACCGTAGCCAAGTCCTAATAAGTAGATCTCCATATATACCCACGGGCAAACAACGTAAAAAGTAATCTTTAGGAGTAGGTACAGTTAGGTATACTCGTAGCCGCAAAAAGTAGGTGGTATACCTCGTTAGCGATTCACGTAGCGTGTTAAATGTTTAGGTGGTTATAGAGTCTAATAAAAAACACCCTAAACATTCTCGTAGTCTTGTAAAAAAACATTTCTAAGATTTTCTTGGGAAGAAACACAAAATGACGTCATTTTTTCCAAACGAAACATTGGATTGAGATCTTCAATAATACAGTTTGTTATTGAAATATAAATAACAAAAGAAAAAATAACTAAATGTGATTTGCCGTTTGTATGTTTAAAAAATGAGGAGTGGCTGAACACGATGCTTTTGTGGTATTTATGCATATTTAGAATTATCTACTACCTACATCTTCATTATAACTAAATAACTACTTAATAAGGAAATAAATTATTCTTGTTTTTTCGACTAAGTATTTGATTGCTGTTTGGCGGGTGGGTGCAACATTCCTACATAAAAAAAATCCTGTCTTCGATCGAATTAATGTCCCACTGGTCAGGTAGGTAAGTCATATTAATTCGATTATTTGTCGATAGGTAAATGTTTTTTTCAGATATAACAATATTACTTGCAAGAATGTTTATTATATTACCTAGCTATAATTAAAGGCTCCTGCAAACAGGCCCAACGCAATTTCTATGAAACCTTCATGGAAATTGTTCTACCAGAATCGCGTCGCGCTTGTCTGCGTGAGCCTTATGGGGCCGTCTTCACGAGCGAGAAAATCGCGGCGATATTATCGCAGTGCCACATATTTCTATACACTCTCTAGAACGTGTCTCCACACGGCAACATCATGGACGCGAAAATATGATGGCACGGCGAGACTCGCCGCGATCCTGTCGCTCGTAGAGACGGCCCCTAACCATTGACAATTGAACCATTCAGCACTCAGCGATACCAAAATCCTATCGAGTAGGTTTTTAAAAAAATACCTACTACTTAAAAGCATTGTTTGAAGAAAATATATGGTTTAAGTAGGATTAAAAGTATTTGTTTATTCGTTCGATTCAATCATAGGTAATTAGACGTAGGTACTGGTTTATTAAAACGATGTCAAATAGGTTTAATTATTTTTATTTGCTTTTAACATAATGCTTTAACAGTAATCGTTGTTTTTCTCTCAGCATGTGGGTTTTATTCGTGCATACTGGGATCACTATTTGTAATAGTCTTTAGATATAAAGGTAGGCAATTCATTACAATTGAGTCATTTTAACTCAAGGACTTGAAGAAACCTCGAGTGGCACTAACTTAATGTGAATCCTTTATTCTTTTATTTTAACGAATTTCCGTTAATTTTATCACATTGTTATCACAATATCTATCGACTATCGTACTTAAAAGGTAAGTTACATTAAATAAGTCTTCGTTTTCATAACAATACTAAGTACGTTTTTAATACAATTCGGCTTTTTATCGTTTTCCGTAACCTGAAACAAATGAATGAAAATGTAAGAAAATAACAGGCGTGAAATCCCGGATCGAACCATGGGAAAAGACTACCTACTCTTGTTAGGTATTATTTACAATAAGAATTATGTTCATAATCGACACATAATTAGTTAGGTAGGGAACTATACGAATTTAGAGTAGATAGATACGAGTACCTAATTAAAGGTATTTTGAAGTTTTAATCTAATACTAGCTGACCCGGCGACCTTCGTACCGCCTCAGAGAGATATCATCAAAAAAGCCGTTCCATACAAATGTAAGAGAAAATTAATTATCTTCACTTTTTTTTCCATGAATTTTTACAGATGTTTTAATAGTTATTCGGGGTGCAGACAAATCAAACAAATTAAAGAGCTTAAAAATCGGTCCAGCCGTTCTTGAGTTATAAATGGTGTAACTAACCCGACTTTGTTTTAAACCGTTTTATACAAAGATAACAGATTAAAAATTCTTACCTCCTTTGGTGTAGGCTCCGGCGGAAGCGTGTGCGCTTGCTGAGCTGCTGGCATAACTGCCTCCCACTCCAAACGCATTGGCGCCTGAGAGACTCTTCGCTGTAGCGCCCGATGTGCTTCCAGCTCCGTTTAGCCCGTCTGAGAACACAAGCTTTGGAAAGCCGTGCCCTCCACTAACTTCATAGGTGGAACCGAAAGCACCACCGCCGGACCCACCACATCCACCGCTACAAGGACTGCCACCTTTAATATTTCCTGCATGATTGTAATTTGATCCATGTGCACCAGCAGAAGCGCCGGCCGCGGCTCCAGCATTTGCCGTAGCACCCGCATTACTGATGGCTTGAGCACCTGTGATTCCATGGACTCCTGCAGGACCTGTTGGGCCACCATGAGCACCGGGAATCGTGGCATGTTGCGAATGAATGTTAGCATTATGAGAACCATGTGCACCGCCTATTTGTGACCCATGAGCTTGTCCCCCATTGGAAGGTAAAGCTCCAATTTTGCCATCATCATAGGGTGCGAGGACACCAGGTGGTCCTCCAAATCCACCAGTGTATGCAACCGCATTAGCTTCAGCGGTCGCTGCTGCTGTAGCGCGAGCTCCGCTCGATGCACCATTTTGCGAGTGTGGCGCAGAGCCGTGGGGCGTTTGAGTATTGCAATTTCCTGAAGTGCAAGCGGCAGGTGTAGAAGCTCCTGTAGGCTTATTATTAGGTGAAGGGCTAACAGCTGGAATAGTGTATTCATTAGGTTTTAACAAACCGGCAGCACCGCCAAAACCACCGGTATAAATTGGTTTTTCGTTGGAAGGATTGTTCCCGGCAATAGGTTTGGTGATACCGTACGATCCTGGTTGAGCATTAGCACCAGATGTCGCATCAGCACTAGCTGTAGGTGAACCAACGCAGTTTGGCGTTTTACAATTTGTAGGAGCACTGCCAGTAGAAGGTGTAACATACGTATGTTCGTTAGGTTTAAATATTCCAGAAGGTCCACCGAATCCGCCCGTATGTTGTGGTTGAGTCGGAATCGCGGGGTTTACATCTGTATTAGGCTTGGTAACAACATATGATCCGGGTTGTGCATTAGCACCAGCTGATGCCCCGCTTGTGGGGTAATTCGCGCAGTTTCCTGTTTTACAACCAGGTGAGTTATGTTCATTGGGGTTGAAGGTACCAGAAGGTCCACCAAAACCGCCCGTATATTGTGGATGAGCCGGAGCCGCGGGGTTTACGCCTGTATTAGGCTTGGTAACACCATATGATCCGGGTTGCGCATTGGCACCAGCTGATGCCCCGCTTGTGGGGTAATTGGCGCAGTTTCCTGTTTTACAACCAGGTGAGTTATGTTCGCTAGGGCTGAAGGTACCAGAAGGTCCACCAAAGCCGCCCGTATATTGTGGATGAGTCGGAGCCGCGGGGTTTACGTCTGTATTAGGCTTGGTAGCACCATATGATCCAGGTTGCGCATTGGCACCGGCTGATGCCCCGCTTGTGGGGTGATTGGCGCAGTTTCCTGTTTTACAACCAGGTGAGTTATGTTCGTTGGGGTTGAAGGTACCAGAAGGTCCACCAAAGCCGCCCGTATATTGTGGATGAGTCGGAGCCGCGGGGTTTACGTCTGTATTAGGCTTGGTAACAACATATGATCCAGGTTGCGCATTGGCACCAGCTGATGCCCCGCTTGTGGGGTAATTGGCACAGTTTCCTGTTTTACAACCAGCTGAGTTATGTTCGTTGGGGTTGAAAGTACCAGAAGGTCCACCAAAACCGCCCGTATATTGTGGATGAGCCGGAGCCGCGGGGTTTACGTCTGTATTAGGCTTGGTAACACCATATGATCCAGGTTGCGCATTGGCACCAGCTGAGGGTCCACTTGAAGGGTAATTGGCACAGTTTCCTGTTTTACAACCAGGTGAGTAACTGCTCGGAGAAGAGGGTGTCTGAGTATGGGCAAAACTCGGTGTTGATGCGGGACCGCTAATTTCATTAGGTCTGTGAACTCCGGATGGACTATCATAACCACTTGGATAAGCAGGCAATGTTACGCTTGAGAGATGGGGGCCTGGACTAGGTTTGGTGATCCCAAATGATTCGGCTTGTGCATTAGCTGCAGCTATACTACCCAAAGAAGGATAACAGTTTGGTGTTTTGCAGCCTTCATGATGACCACTAGAGGCGGGGATGTTGTATGTTCCTGAGGGGGTATAGCCAGGGCTACTAGGGCCGGTTGAGTGAGTATCATGTTTATCAGGGTTGAAAACTCCTCCAGGCCCACCAAAACCACCAGTATACGATGGCTGTTTATCATTAGGAGAATGTATGCCATTGTTAGGTTTAGTAGTTCCGTAATATCCAGACGGCGCTGACCCCCCTGACGTAGCACCCGCAGTAGGTGAGTACCCACCGCAGTTCCCTCCTGCTTGACAACCCGGCGCTCCAATGTTACCAACTGGTGATTGTGTATTGTATGATGGACTTCCGGGATGTGCATAGGTTGGTTTATTCGTAACTGTTGCATGAACATCAAATTCATTTGGTTTAAGCATCCCACTGGGTCCTCCGAAGCCGCCTGTATACGGTGGCAATTTTTCACTAGGGATGTCACCACCAGGTCGGTGACTGTATGTACCCGTCGGCACAGGTCTGTCTGTAGGTCCAGAAGTAGAAGGATATCCAGAACAGCTAGGCGAATTACAACCTGTTGGAGCACTTCCCAATGGTTTTCCATTTTGTGGTGCGCTTGCATGACCGTAGCTTGGATTAGCAGCTGGTGCATGAACATCATATTCATTAGGTTTTAATATTCCGGCGGGGCCGCCAAAACCTCCTGTATACGGTGGAAGTTTGTCATTTGGCAGTTTGTTGTTCACATCACTAGGTTTGCCATTATGCCCAATGTGTCCAGGCGCTACGTTTGATCCAGCTGGCAAAGTAGGTACGTGAGATGGTGAGTTTCCAAAATTAACGTTACCTGGTCTTACGGTAAGAGACGGTCCACCCGTAACCGTATTTGTTGGCGTACCAAAATTAAAGCTACCCGGGTTTGCGGTAAAAGACGATCCACCCGTTACTTGATTACCTGGTTTTCCAAAACAGCTTGAGCCTGCGCAACTTGTAGAACTTGGATAATCAAAAGACGATGGACCCTTTGTTACGGAGTTGTCTGTAGGGGAATATGGCCCTTTTGGTTGGTTTTCACATTTGACGCCATCACACGAAGGCTTTGGTTCACCTTTATCGTATGTTCCATGAATAGGTACATTGTAACTTGAGGGTGAAGTTTCATGACCAGGCTCATGGGATCCGGCATTACAGTTTCCGGAGTTGCATTTTGAACCTAATTTAGGGGATTCCAAATGTGGAGAAGGTTTCAGGTAATGGGAAGTTATTCCTGCGTCCGAGCTAGATGCTTGTTGATTATTCGAAGCACTGGATCCCTGATAAGAATTTCCTGAATCATGACCATAGTAATTGGGTTTTAAGCTTGAAGACCCTGAAGGACCACATTTTCCATGAGAACAATCAGAACCTTCGCCATTATGTGATGACGTTTTGTCAATACCCGAAGATTGATGATTGGCATTGTGAGCAGAGTCCGATGATGCAGTAACAGCACGAATGTCATTAGATTCATAGTCTGTTGGAGATGCGCCATTTTCTAAAGCCGATCCACACTGACCCGATGTGCACTTGTTGGAATCAGAATTAATTGATGGAGTTCCAGTTTGGAGATTTGGTTTGCACTGTCCAGATGTGCATTTTTCAGAATTACCGGCACAGCTTAATCCTTGACATCCCGGTCCTGATACAGCTTCGGCTCCTGCTGCAGCTGCAGCATTAGCAGAATTATATCCTTGAGCAGAAGAGCCATGAGGCGCTGGTATTCCATTACCTCCAGCAGTCTGACAGTTTCCAGATGAGCACCCTCCATGGCCTGGTGCTCCACCGTTTAGTCCAAGCCCACCAGCTCCGGAGCCACTATAGCTAAATGCACTAGAGCTAGAACTCGAGCTAGCACTTGAAGAAGCCGAACTGGACGAAGAAGATTTGGAAAAACTTCCTGAGTAGCCAGCTGCTAGTGGCACAGCAACTGGCACGCCACCAAAGGCCCCTGCGGAGGCACTAGATTCCGCTGGAATAAATAAAAAAGAAAGCGTTAATAACTATCTATACCCAATAATTAGGGATTACTTATTAACAATCCTAAACAATCGTTCAACAGATATCACTTCAAAACTAATAGGTAAGTACCTTAATACACACACCCCCACACACGCTCATAAACTTTCGCCTTCATAATATTAGTGTGATAGAATAGAATTCTGCTATTAATGTCAAATTCCACAATTAAGAAATGGTCGGCATTGCCCTCCACTCTTAAAAATATTCTCTACTAGACATCATACTCAAGCTACATTGGTACGGTCAACATCAGAATTATGAGAGCTTTATAAATAATAAAATAATGTTGTATGAATAAAAACTTACTTATTAGTATTTTTTTTTTCGTAACATTCAAGGTCAACAATTTACCATATTGATTAGCAACAAAAACAATAAATTAAAAAGATTCTTAAAATCGAATTAATATACTGACTTTACTTAAATAAAAGTAATAAACAGTAGGTGATACAAAGAACCAGTGAGAAGATGTCCAAAAACAAAGCTACGATCCATACCGCGCTCCTAACAAACCATTGCGAATAACTTAAATCCCATCTTCATAATAAACAAGCTACAATTCAATAAATAAGGTAAAGATAAACAAGCAACAATTATTTTATCACTTAATTTCTACGATAGATTGCTTTTAACGAATGCAAATAAAGATAAGAATATAACATGTAGAATGCCAAATAAAACGAAATAACATTACATCATGAAATAATAATTTAAACAATTTAGTTAATTACATACAATTATCTAATTGGTAACAATCTACGGTAATTCAGCCATAATGGTTTATACACTGCTATTATTATTTACCTACGTCTAGTAAAAAAATTAAACACCTACCTCTTGCGGATGCTCCACCCTTGACACCATATCCCCCATATCCGTGTGGGGTAGCGAGCACTAAGCTCGCTGATATCAGTATGAAGGCACAGGTGAGCTCCATCATTGTGAAGGTTCTCACTCACAATGTTTTTGTTCTGCAGCCGCTTGCTTTTATAAAGCGATACACAAATAGACGCTAGTGTATTATAGCAAAAAACCTGTTGGTGTTACCGCGAATCGGAGGCTGTATTAGCGTAGGCAGTGAGTATTGTTTCCCGTGTTCTTAAAGCGCTGTACAGCGCATCGTAATGTGCTTCATAGCATTCATATCAGGTTAACTATCTAACAATAAGTATTACTCACTCAATCATATGTCATCCGAAAACGAAACATAGCAAGGAAAACACGCTGACATAACCATAACGTGTATGTTCTCCGGCTTGGTATTTTTATTGTTGTATGCAGCTTTAGGTATGTCTGCGATAAGATGTGAGCGAGATACTAATTGGTAAACGAATAGCTTTTGTGGTGCGAGTAATAATGTGAGCTTCCGTCACCGGTGTCTTATCTATGTTCAAAATATGTAGATTCTGACCCGTTCAAGTTCAAACACCTCACCCATCTATTTATGTAAACTGCTTCCATAAATATTCCCAAAAAAACCGGTAAAAGCTGTATAATTCTAAAATAGGTAGGGGGAACCTTAATGTATCCAGAGAAGTAAAATTGTATTTACCTACTCGTATGGTGCCTACCCAAGCACAAATTAATAAAATAAATATCACACTAATATTATAAATGCGAAGGTTTGTGAGTGTGTGTGTTTATATGTTTGTTACTTCTTCACGCTCAAACAGCTGGACCAATTTTGATAAAATTGAATGTAAAATATTGAAGCAAAACAAGTCATTTATAAAATCACCTTGCATCAAATCTGCCAGCCGGTTCTTTTGGGTTCAGGAAAAATATTTCATATCTTCAAACAGCTCATTATACGCACCACCAAATTTATGCACAGAATAAATAATAGACTAGATTCGCTTTAAAATTCAATGAGTGTAGCTTTCTTGAGAGAAGAATAAGTAAGTAAGAGACGAAAATCTCGCAAGAGACATAGTGGGATTTAAGATTAGGAACATGAAGTTACAGAGTGCATTTCTTAGAGCAAAGCTCTCAAGTCTCGGTCTCTAGTTATATCGGAAGAGTAATGCTAATGTACCTAATGCTTCTACAAAATGTTACCGCTGATATTGATCGTACGAATCTACTTACAACAGCTGTCTGTAATGATTCTACTTTTATAGAAAATGTATATAAGCTAAGCTACTTTTATATTAGGAAAGCTACTAGTAATGGGAGGTATGTAGGATGTTCTACTCTAGACTTTTGGATCGTAGCAAATATTGCATAGGGTGATACTTGCTTACCTTTCCATACATAATCAGCCTATAATATTCCCACTGCTGGGATAAAGACCTCATCTCGGTGAGAGGGAGTGGGCAGTAATCTACCACGCGAGCCCAGTGCGGGTTGGTGATGTCACATGTCTTAGAATTTTTGGTTCTAGGAAATTCCAGTTTTCTCACGATGTTTCCTTCACCGTTTTGAGAGCAGTGGTGATGAATAATTTACACAAAGTAAAGTGCTTATCTGAGTTCAGAACTTCGGACCTACGACCTACAACTCGTAAGTCGCGGCCGTTACTACCGGACCACCACTGCTCACTCCCACCTTTCCATACCTGCATAATATTTACAAAAATATTACCTAGTTCCGTTTTATGGAGTTGCATACTTGATAGACTTACCTACCTATCAACTATCAAGTATGCAACTCCCATAAAACGCGACTAGGTAATATTTTTGTAAATTGTAGTACTTATACTACAATTTCTATTCATGGATGACGACGATGCGATACCCCCTAGCGGTGGTCCTACAAGCTACGAGCGGTAAGTACCTAGTGACGGCGCGCAGTTAGGTCTATCGAAGCTCTTGTAGAGGCTGCTGACCTCTACCTGGGATTGTTGAAACGCTGACAGTAAGTTGTATAGGATAGGTGCCTATACAGGGTGTCCCTGGAAGTATGGATCAAATCGAATAGGGGCGTGGGCAAGGTCATTTCCAAACTTTTTAACCCTGAGAATGTCAGTGAATTTTTTTACGGTTCAAAAGTTATGACCTATTTTAATTTTTTTTTCAATCACTTCGCTTAGTGTTCAAAGAAATTAATCATAAAAAAATACTATCATGGCTATCTAAAAAAAAAAAAAAATTGATAGCCCTGATAGTTTTCACGAATTCGATCTTTCTTCTCTTTTCTTTTAGTATTTTTTTTTTTGCTAAAACGTTTGGAAATGACCTTGCCCACGTCCCTATTCGATTTGATCCATACTTCCAGGGACACCCTGTATATTTACCGGTCATGTGTTGTCAAAACTTCTTTAGTTCAGTATTTTGTTTACTAAAGAAGGACTAGAATATGCTACAGGTAATGTGGTAAGTAGCTGATAGTATTCGAAACTGGCTGACGTGCTACATTCGTTCGTCAGCAAGTTCTGTTTCATGAAAACAGCTCAGCATAAATCAGCTCTTACAGAATCCATGGCATACGAGAATGGCGTCGTTGAGCTAAGAAGGTAAGTGGTCATGATGAAAAAGATTTGATTTATCTGTTGATAGAGTATCTAAAGTGTAATCGCCAGGACCTATACATAAATTATCTAAATGACGTAAGCGAGGGCTGACAAGCAGCGGTGAAGGTAGCGAGTCGCGTCGCTTCTGTCGTGTGACCGCAAGCGTGCATCCCGCACACATCCGGGTGACGCGTCGCATGGATGGTCTCACCACAAATTCTCCAGACTTACCTACATACTATATTTGCACCAATCATACATACATACAGAGTAAGTCGTGCACTCGACACTGACTTACACGGCATATAAAAATACCAATCACGTAATGGACTGTCCTCTTATGGCTTAATTTATTTATTTATCCCTAAGATGTAATGGAAACATGATACATTACCAATGTGGTTATGCGATCACTTGTAGAAATATCAGTATGTGACAACAACGTTCCTGCCTAATGTACGACCCAAGGTAAACCGAGGTCAAGGTTTATAATAGCTTACCTTGTAGAGGACACAGCATTATCATTATTTATGTGTCGATGTAACTTGGCAACATTTTAAAAGGTTTATTCATAATACTCAAGTAAAATTATAAATAATTTTCCTGTTCGATCCTAATTTCGAAGAACCGCACTAAAAGGTCATAACAACAACGAATGGTTCTCAATGCTATTAGAAAGAACTCCATGATGTTGATTCCGTGTCCGCCACGTATGACATCACAATTCCATTCCAATACGTAATGTTAAGTAGGTAATGCTCGCATTGCAGTACCTACTGCTTTTGTTGTTTATGAATAAGACATTGTAATAATTTGGCTACATAACATCATTTTTATCCTATCGATGTATCTCATCGATTCTGAGGAGCTTGTAGATAAATGATAACAGCCGCATGGGTCGATCGAAGGTTACGCTACGCTTGCCGCGGTCTATTCGTAGATGGGTGACTATCCATTATATATCGATAGGTACCCCTCCGTGCGTCGCAATGCACGTAAGCGTTGGTCCCGGCTGCCATTCGACAACTTTGACAGTCGTTTCGGGTAGTCAGAAGACCAAGTCTGACAACTAGTCTTACCAAGGGGTATTGTGTTACCCAGTAACTGGGTTGTGGAGGTCATCGATTCATTGTTATTTGTATATTTCCCCTAAATGCGTTCAGTATGATTAAATATTTGACTCAATACTTACCACGAAAAAGCCCTATTCCGTTACCAAGGAAAGGAAGGCCTTTGCACCGCAGTGGGACAATTAAATACAGACCGATACATTTTTTTTTCAATACTTACTTACCTATATTTTGAAAGTAGCTAATTTATCGCAAATTACAATTTTACTTAGTAACCCATATTAAATTGTTCGAATCTAATCAGACATCATCGGTCCACATCATCTCGGTCATAAAACGGACTTTTGTAATCCTTAGAAATCCGAAAACTTAGCCAAATGCAAGCAGACAAGACATCTGTATTTTAATTTGCATGTATTGTGACCAAACATAAATTATTATATCGAATGTTGGCCTTGAACTACAGCTGAATGTAGCAAGTAATACACGGAAACAAATTTGAAGAACTTATAGAGTAGGTAAGAAATTCTATCTACTGCTTGATGCAAATAAAATATCATACATAGAAAATAATTTATGTATTCGTAAAATACACTTAACATGTGAAATATTTTTCACAGAATTAGCTTATATTCTAAGACAAGTAACCGCACGATGCATTTAGCTTTACTGGTAAGTACATAAAACTATTTACAGCGATTATTTAAAATGTGTAGTCAGTTTCAACAAGATGATAAAATCTAAGTGCTTAAGTGTGGCTATATCCTTTTGGCTAGTCGCTGTTGCGAGGCTCCACGTTAAATAAACTCGTCGGGTTCGCGTGGGGCGTCCAAGTCGCGGTAGTGTATCACCGGACGGAATTCGGCGCCGCCGCCCCTTTAACAATCAACCACATTTTACTACGTTAAGAGGAAACTCACCTAGCACACAATAAAAAATTGCACTCTCAAACACTAATATTTTTTTCTAATTAAAACCACACTGCATGAACTACTAGAATTTTATTTAAAATCTCAGCTTCCCGGGAGGTTATCTTTGGTGATAGAGTAAATAAGGAATTTTACATGTAGGAATTAGAATAAAAAGATGGTATGTTAGAATTTCGGACAGTTTATTGAAAATCGTACAATAAATACTATGGTAGAAGACAACATTGCAAACATAATTAGTTAACCCTTTTGAAGAATATTGTTAAGATGCCTACAATATAATTTTCGAATTTACGGTAATATCATTAAAATGGGAAACAAACGTTCAATATTAAAATTTTAAAAAACATTTTAATATTGAACATTTGTTTTGTATTTACAAAGGTCATTGCTCAAAAATGTATGGGGCTTGGATTAAATGGCCACTACTAACGAGACCTATGTAACTGAATAGTCTACTAAATAAACGGTATGTTTTTATTAAGGTAGCCTTACAAAAAAATTGTCAGTAAAAAGTTATATCAAAATGAAAATGATTATATAAGTAATAGATTATTCAGTGACAGGTCCCGTCAGTGGTAATTGGAGCGCTTGTGCCCATTGTTTTTTAACGAGTTTACATTTTAAAAGTTTAGAATTGCATGCAATACCTACATTGAAAATAATTATTTCCACGATAGTCGGATAAAGTAAAATTCCATATTTTGCAAAAAATTTTATACTTGTTATTTGAAAGAAGAAAATCTTTTGTGTTCCAAAATAAAATGGTTGACAAAAAAATTGTAACACAAACTTGTATGTATACTTATAGAGAGACTTTTAATTTGAATTCTTTACATGTATGATCAACTTATTTATACTAAAGTCGCTTTTTGGGTCTGTCTGTGTGACCGCTTAGTTCTTCGAGACTACACAGTAGATTTTGATGCAGTTTTCACCGTGATTTCAATAAAAATTTATTCCAGAAGGTTTATTTACTTATAATACATTAATATGTAACTTGTATATAGCACAAAAATCTCGCAACATCAGTAAATTGCACCCGTGCGAAGCATGAGCGGATAAAATGAAACGGAATGCTTATTTTAACAATAAAAAACTCTGAACATGATATATTTTGTCATTTACACACACGTTTAGAATATGTCACCACTGTCCGGGAAGTCAAGATCGTTGTACGCAATAATAGGCCGGGACCGGTCCACATTTTCCCTGGAAATTATTTCTCATAACTTATGAAAATGTTCATTGCAAATTGCCAGATAATATTTTAAAGGATGCAAATCAATGAATAGTAATGAGATGAAAAAACCCAGATCAAACCATAGCCAAATGAATAATGAAGCAGTAAATATAATGTATGTAGATACGCAACTTTATAAATCAAAATGTTAAGGTCATGCAAAAAATATGAATGAACTAGTAATATCGATCTAGATATTATGTTATGTTTGTATTAGTTTTATACTCTTACCACCTTACTAATAAACGTATTATATCAGATGAATAGTTACACACCGATTTCTATCTTTCAGTCGTCAGTAATTTGTCTTTCGAAAGAAGAAGACAAAGCGTTGTGTAACTATACAATGTTTATTAGTAAGGGGGATAAATTTCCTAGTCGTCGCAGTAAGTAGGTATTTTATTTATTCAAGGATTTAAGAATTTAAGAATAAGATTCGTAAAATATACTGGGTTATTTATTATTGGATTTGGGCAAATTAGTTACAAATGCATAATTTTGCTTGTAAACCAAACCACAGACCACCTTTAAGGTTTAACAAAATCCTGTTTTATTTGTCTTAGATAATGTTAGCACCGTTTCGAATGTATTAATAAAATTGCGATACTGTGAATAACACGATAAACTTTTTTATATCTATGTAGTTCATGCAAGGATGGTGTGAAAAGCATGCCATATAAAATCGACGCATGAATAAGCTAGTAGTTACCTTATTTATGCGTTTTTAAAAATACTTTAGCAGGTATTTTACATCAATTTTTAAGAATATTATTAGTGTCCCATAAAGTATATATTTTCCAGCTTTGCCCGCCTGCAGTTCAACTTGTTTCTTTTTGTCTTTTTCGATGTCGAAAGTACTCATTGTTCCTTTTTAGCAAACACTCTTTGGTCAATCCCATTAAAATTGGCTAAGTGATTATGTCACAGAAACGTAAAAAACGAGAGAGGATGTTCTTTTCCCGCGGTTATTTTTAATACTAAGGACCTGCGCCCACTGGTGGCACGGTACGGCAAGGGATTTATAAGCGACGAACAAGATATAACTAATTAATAATATGACAATGAAATTGAAATTTCAATGACAGCCATGCCTAAGCTGTAAGCATACCGCAGCTTTGTTTATTCAATTCAATTCAAATATTTTATTTCGGATAAATCCATATAGTGTTAGTACAACTTAGCCTAATGTTAGTATTACTTAATTTAACACACCAGTTTATTTAGTGAAGTGTTTATGTATCTACAATGATTATCATTGATATTTCTACTTTATTGTCATACCATTATAATCATATTCGTCGCATAAAAATCCCTTACCGTGTTTTGTCGCCATTGGGTGCTGGCTCTAATCAAACTTTAAAAGTGAAAAAATACTCAGAAGTATTTAGAGGATAGAAAAAGACATTGATATAGTTAAATCGTGTCTACCAATGATCCAATATCATATATCCTATTATTATTCAATGTTGCGACTCGTTACACTGCATCTATGCAGCATGAATTTAAATCTGCATTTTTTTTACTTTTTAACGACCGGCGTACCCAGAGGCTTAAGAAACCAACGGGTAGGTACTCTTGTCATTCTTAGTTTGTATAGGTTTTTTGTCTAGAAGGTTAATATATTAGTAAAATCTCTCCTCATAAACATAATAAATCTGTATAAAAAGATAAGGGCTTCTCGATATCATCAAATAACGACAAAATATGTATTAACTTTATTTTTAATTAAATACTTAGTAACCGGATTTTCTAATAAAATAATATAAAAAGCATAATATGCTGTGATGAAAATCGTGCTCACAGCTAAAAAATAAGCAGGATGCAGTGATTATTGCAAAGGTAAAAAACACATTTCGTTTCATGAACTTAAGGGGGATGCACTGGTAGCCCGCAAAATTCTTGTCTTACATTTCTTTGCAATTTGTAGCTCAGTATCAGGTTGTGTGGTAATAAAAAGTTATACGCGCCCGCAACAAATATTTATTTACAGAATAGGCTATCGGGCATCATTTGTCCTGAGGTGATACTTTGTTTCGTTTGCGCGGCTTTCTATAGAAAGTAAAGCAATAATTTTCGTTTTTCGGTCGCTATGTGTTACAAGTTGCTATTGACGACATGATTCATCAATTACCATAAGTCGCATCACTAGGCATCATGTTTGGACCACGCTTCTATGGGAAAACTTGCATTTTGCAGAATACCCTGGCATTTTCGCATTGATAATATTTAAGGGTCTGGGTAAATATTTTACGGATTTTTTAGGAATTAGTTAAGTATATGAACAAAGAGCACAAAACAGTAATATAATATTTATTGGCTATATTTCGGGTTTTTTTTCCCTTCAATTAATGTTTATTTTGAAGCAAATTACACTAAAATTGCGACTGATGTTTTTTTTAGTATTTTTACCCATTTGAGGATAGAGTTTAATTAAAGTTCACGAAATGGAATGTAGTTGTAATAGGGCTTTAGCGAACATCTGATTGTCCAAAAAATATACTTTCCCGTAAAGTGACTTTGGATTGCGTCACTTTATTTAATTGAGTTGGTACACACGACGACATACCAAGCTATACCTTTCCAGTTTTAGTTGACTTCGCATTGGATAGGCTTTTCGTACAATGAGAAGTCAGCTTATACTGAAAATAGTTTGATAAGTCGCCGTGCGTACCATAGCTAGCGACATTTGTGGAACAAACTCAGAAGTGCTCGTTAAAACCCTATGAAATAATGTGGTGAAGCACATGCTAGTTTAAATGGCAGTGCAGTTACCTGGGTCTCGAGAAGCGTGGATGTCTTGGAGCGTACGCGGCGGGTGGGGCCCACGCGCCCCAACCCCAGCCGCGTGCGCCCCCGGGACCCCCGCCCGGTCCCCCTGGGCCCCCCGGTCCACCACCGTACCTGCTGAGGGAGAGAATATCTAATACAGCTAAACTGTATGTTTTTTTTATTTTCCAACACCCTTCCACCTTAATTTGCGCTCTTTTCCTGACTAACAAGGTGCTAATGTTATTGCCATCTATGCTCGGATAAACGGAGCTAGTAATCAGTAATAACCACTTTTAACCAGTGCCAAGTTGGCAATGCAGTTGAAATTCAGACAACAGGCCACCACCTGTGTCTTTAGAACGACACCGTTAGCTACAGCCGACAAATTAAAAAGGGCTTCGTACCTATGCCAACGACGGCAATATCGGACGAAAGACTATTTAAAATACGGTTTTTGAATACTGTCAGTGTGGCTTAATTTTTTTCTAGGTTTCGAAAAATCTTATTAAAAAAACCCAGACAAATATCCTATTCTGTGGATTGGTACACAAAAGCAAAGAGGTATAAATAACATCAACAATATGCTGTAGTACTGACGGTGCGGGCGGCGGCGCGTGCGCGGGTTGCGCCTGCGCGCGGCTGGGCGGCTCCGCCTGCTGCGGCCGCCGCACGTCGCGCACGTACGCGTTGAAGTACGCCACCTCGCGACGCACCTCGTCCACCTGGTGGGAAAACAATTAATTGTTCTTTATCTACTTAATAAAATCTTAAATTCATTCATTCGCTGACAGACAAAACAGCTTGAGGAGCAATTCTCGTAATTTTAAGAACGTTCACTGTCTGATCTGTCTCAATCTGTCAAAAATACCTCTAATTTCCCTACATTTTGACAAGTTTTTGACATTTGTTTGTCGCCGAGATGAGACTGCGACTAGATTTTGAACGTTTTAAATTACGAGAATTGACCTTTAAAACAGCTGGTTCTAGGAGCGTAAAATTTTGCACAAGTTTCTTATACGAGGTAAAGACGACAATGCTACAATAAATTAAATGTACAGGTAAGCACTAAATAAGGATTTTTGAATATCCTTTTTAGTGCACCCCAAAGGGGTTAAATAGAGGATGAAACTTTGTATAGAAATTCGACGTTTTTTCCGGTGAGAAATCCTGTCGGGTGCACGGCCATAAACGAACTGATTGTAATTTAAAAAAAAGGCGCTCTAGGTAAGTCTCTATTATGTTGGTTTGCAAACATAGATGTATGGAGCAGCTGGTTGTTTTTTTTTTTGCGATTTCAGCGTTTGTCTCATAGCAATATTTGTAGACAATGATGCCCCCTTTAGGCTGACGCAGATTGGGGCGGGCTGCGCCGCAACTCATCTCTATCACTTGCGGAGAGTTTAATATGAACCAACGCACGCTACAGACGGGCCAGGCCACACCGCACTTTTTGTATGAAAATTTGCGCTGTGGCCAGTTGCGGCTGTAATGTGCGCTAGGCTTTAAATCTCTTTTTCGAGACTATAGTTTCCGATTTTTATAAAACAATTTATTACCTTTTCACCATGCTTGTTGAATATGTGTTTTCTGATGAAGTCGGGACCTTTGAACTTCTTTCCGCTGAGAGGACACAACCATTTGTCTTTCGCCAGCTCTTGAGTATTGGCCAGAATAAACTTTTCAACTTCGGCGTCTGTATCCTGGGAGGACAAAAATTTTCAATTTAGAGTATTACGTAATAATAATAATGATTTCTTTCTTATGGTGGAGAATAAGAAATAAAACTCTTTACCTTTATTCCAAGCTTTTGCAACTCTTCGTCAGAAAGTGGTTTTACGTCTTGTAAGAATGCAGACATTTTGCGTTCAAACACTTTGACGTAGTCCTGGATTTCTTGCTGGGTTGGCTGCAACGAAACAAATAAAATTTATGATCTACGCAACTTCTTCACATAAATATGTATAGTTTGTAAGATGGTTACCTTATTAGCAGGAGCCCCAGACCGCGCATGCATGATGCCACAGCGGTTGGGCATTTCATCTTCGTAAGGATACTCGCAATGGTTGTAATAATCCACTGAGTGTACAATACGCAGGTACAGCACGAGACGGTCCAACACTTTCGTAAGCTCTGGGTCCGGTTGCTCACTAACCACAGATTCTGTTGACGCTTCGAGACCTAGTAACTCATCCTCTTCAGTTGATGCTTCTTCTATTAAATGCTCCGTTATCTTATGGAGCACCGGGTTCTTTGAATTCAAGCTGAAGCTCTGTAAGAAAGTATAAATACAATGTAACATAACCAACCACCTGCTAAATATTGTTGCAAAAGTTCTGGAGTAAGATTAATACCTCAGGTTGGTTCGCTTGATCACCGTCTTTTTCTTGTTCCTCAGAGCTGTCGTGCCACAGTTTCGTGCGCGTATCGAGTAGATGTGCGAGTCGGGCGGCTAACCGTGCGTCAGCACGTAAGACTGGCCGCTCTAGAGTGATGCCCGAAACTGGACGGATGCGACGTTGCAGGTCACGGTTTACTATAGCACCCAATTCACACTCGCGGAGCTAAACAGACACAGGAAAAATAAGCTAAACTCATATTGGAGACCACAATATTATGTATCATGCTTTAACATTAAAAGCTGGTAAAAAACTTAGCACTAAAGGCCTATTCGAACATTGATAATGGTTTGTTGAATCTGCCATGTGATCCCAAAATTATAAATTATTGTATAATTTTTGGATCACATGGCAGATACATACTGCGTTTTGTTAACCATATTTCACAACTGTATCACGCTTAGTACTATCACTAGGATGATCCCGATTAAAAATAGAACCTTAAAGCCGTGGATGACAATTGGTTTATCGCGCTGTATTCACAACCGAAATAACATGCAACGGAGACTGAGACTTGACCCGTTCAACGAGGTACTAAAAATTACCTACAAAAGGTACCGCAATTACTGTAACTGCATCATTAAAAAACAAAAGCGTAAACATGACAGAGACCAGCTTGCTAAATCACACAAAAATCCTAAAAAAACGTGGGAGATTATTAATAACATCACACAACGAAAGCCCAAAAAAACAAATAATTTGAATCTACTAGAAATATCCCATAGCCCTCAGAACTCTATCAACAAGGTGAATAGCTTTTTCTCTAACGTAGGAAGGCTTCTCGCAGATAATATCACTCCACTTCCATGTGCCACTGTCAATTATAGCGACCCAAACCCATCCTTACCGGACAATACATCGGCCTCATCGTTTGCGTTACTTGACACAGACCCTTGTGAAGTTCATGCTACATTAATGGGTTTAAAATTGGACAGCGCCTCTGGTTGGGACAACATTCCCGTTAAATTTCTAAAAGCTGCACATGAACAAATCGTCCCAATCCTAAATTACTTGACAAACCTATGCTTTGAGCAGGGACTTTTCCCGGATGCCTTGAAAGTAGCCGTAATAACGCCTGTGTACAAGGGTGGAGACAGGTCAGACCCGTCAAACTATAGGCCAATTTCAGTACTGCCATCTATCTCGAAAATCCTAGAAAGACTCGCTTAATTAAATACCTTTCTAAGCAAAACATTCTGTCGCCGTCTCAGTTTGGCTTTCGGCAGGGTAGATCTACTGAGGATGCAGTCCTGTCACTAACATCTACTTTGGTTGATGAAGTGGATAAGGGAAGCAAATGTCTGGCAGTTTTCCTTGACCTCAAAAAGGCCTTCGACACAGTGTCTGTCCCCATACTTCTGCACAGGCTCGAAAGCATCGGCATAAGGGGGCCCCCTCTCGACCTATTCAAATCCTACCTGAATAACCGCAAACAAACAGTAAAAATAGGGGAGTTTACTAGCTCAGTAGAAACAATTTCGTACGGCGTTGGACAGGGGAGTGTACTCGGTCCGACGCTGTTCCTCATTTATATTAATCACCTGTGCAATATGAGTATTGATGGGGGTCGCATTTTCTCATATGCGGATGATACCGCCATAGTCTTTGCTGATAAGACTTGGGCAAAAGTTAAAAGATCAGCCGAAACTGGCCTTTCAAAAATTGCAGAATGGCTCAATCGTAACCTCCTCACGCTAAACGCCTCCAAGTCCAACTACATTTGCTTTACCAAATATGCACGCACTCAACCTCCACTCGAATTCCAAATTAAGATCCACTGCTGTGCCAACCCCCCAACTCCCGGCTGCTCTTGTACAATGATTGATAGGTTACAACACACTAAATACCTGGGCATCATGATTGACCAGCGCCTGTCCTGGCACATGCATACTGAACTGATCATGAAAAGGGTTAGGAAATTAATATGGACTTTTAAAACATTGCGACACGTTACCTCAAAGAATCTTCTACAGCAAGTCTACGTATCATTGGCCCAATCGGTTCTTACGTACTGTTTACCATGCTGGGGTGGAACAACAAAAATTAAATTTTTGGAACTTGAGAGGGCGCAGCGTTCTCTCCTTAAGGTTATGCTCTTTAAACCCTATAGATTTCCAACCCATAGCCTTTACCTTACCTCAGACCTTCTGTCTGTAAGGAAACTTTACCTACTCCATCTTATCCTGAGGAAACACAAATCCCTTCCATATGATCCCACAAAGACGAGTATCAGTAGCAGGAGAAACTACATAGTCGCTCCAACTGTCCCAGTCAGATCTGTTTTTGCTGAGAGGCAGTATGAAAGACAATCTTCTCGGTTATACAACCTTCTGAATAAAGAGCTACACATCTATCCCTTGAAACTCCGTGATTGTAAAATAGCTGTGACTGATTGGCTTACGAACAAAACCTACAACGACATTGAGGCTTTGGTATCTTCGCTTCCATAATCTGTCCTATAATCAAAAGGACCACGATAGCGAAATCGTTAGTGGAGGAAGCTGTGCCTGGCTTCTTCCGATCCCAAGACATTGTCGTAGGGCTAACCTAAACCTAAACTGACACCTAAAAACAAAAAACAACCCAAATAAGAAAAGTCTATTTCCACTTGGAAACTCATTAACACATGCACGCTCACGCTATTACACACACACACACACACACACACGCCCAAAATACACTCACATACATCACACAAGTGCGCTCCTTTTTCTTTTTCCTTTTTTGTATTTTTTTTGTATATTTGTTTTTACTTTATTTTTCTGTTTTATTTTAATTTGATTGTTTTTTTTTCGTTTTTCAATTGCATACTTATTATTATGATAAGTGGAAGAGCGGAGTTCACCTAACACAAGCATATTCTTGCTTAAAAGGTAATCTCCATCTAATTTGTTTTCATTTGTATGTAATTGCAATAAACATTTTTATTTTATTTTATTTATTTTATATGAACAGTGGGATGTTGACGTGTGGTCCCAACTTTTACAGTAAAATATCATACAGGACAGCGCCATGTAAACGGCCGTCAAAGCAAGTGCCATACATATAGCCTGAAAACTTATTTGGTAACATGTAAGTAAATGAAAATAATTACTCTTATATTATTAAGGTTCCAACAGATATCTTTGATATTAACGTCTCGTCGGAAGGTGACCCATCCACGACGAAACCAGCGACGCTCCGGAAGCGGGTCGGCCAACGCTACGCGTAGGAAGCCGCCGTAACGTTTGCACATCTAGAAACCAGTACACTTCATTACCTATTTTGATTAAAACTTCATCAATAACCACAATTTCATTTTGTATGTAGCACAACAAATTTAGAAAAACGATATTACTAAAACACTTTTTTTGGGTTTGGTAACCACAGTCTTTTAAAAACCAAAACATATATTCTACATGTAGTGTGTCTAGTATTATCGTTTACACATACAAGTTGTAAAGACTACTTGATTCAAAATTAAAAAAAAAAGTCAAAATGATGAACGAAATAATTATGTCTGAAACAATGTCAATACATGTATTATACTTGTCTTAGACAAGTCTTACACAAGAATTGTTGAAAACGAATATCACAACTTGTCTTGTGTGTAAACCTTGTGTAAGAAACTCAATAAGATGTAAGTTCTGAAGTCTTTAATAAGCTTAACTGAAAAGTCTTAAATAGATGGATGCTACTTTATAGGCAAGTGTCTTGTACTCACAGCTTCAACTTCAGCTTTGGTGATGGTAGGCGCTAAATTTCTTAAAAATATGGAAGTAGTTTTGTGTAAGGCGCGGCATTCTTTCTTCTCGACGACAACGTCACTGACTGACTCAGCTTTCTCATCGCCACTGTTTTCCTTTTCCTTGTCATTTTCAGTGTTTTTCTCAACAACTTTCTCCACACTTGGAGACTTTGATTTGGGCTTTTCCTTAAGTTTAGGGGACTTATCGGGAGTTTTAGACTTGGACTTTGATTTCCGGCGGCTGGTAACTTCACCATCATCTTCTGAACTGGATGACGAAGAACTTGAAGATGACGAACTGGATGATGACCCTGGTGGTGCTGTTAATACAAAATATAGAACTTTCTTTACTAACTCGGCTCTCGTCGTTATTTTGTATGATAAAGCGCAAGCAATACGTGAGACTTATACAAAGAACTGATGTTAAACAAAAAATATATCAAGCTATGTGCAGATATCTGTAGGACAACAAAGTAACGTTTGTCCCTGTAGAGGCCACTGACACATTACAGAAGTAAATTGTGTCACTGTAGTCTAGGCAGAGTGGAATAGGCAATGTTTAGCGCAGACGTCTAACCACAAATTATCACACCACCTATTATAACAATATATCTATATATACATGGCTTGTTTCAGAAGGCGGTACTTCTGAACACGGCCCGCATTGTTAGGAGGTTCCTCTCTCTGGAGCCCTGACCGCCGGTAGCTTGGACCCTGTTCCCGATACCAGTGGGCTACTATTTTTTATATTTTTAAATGTTTTTATATTCGAATATTTAAAAATATAATTTATATGTATTTAATGAAATAAAGGATAAAAATATCTATATACTAATAGTAATAATAAAGCTAAAGAGTTTGTTTTCTTGTTTGAAAAAATTACATGTCCTTTCCCGGGACCCAAACTATCTCTATACCAAATTTCATGTAAATGTGGTTCAGCGGTTTAAGCGTGAAGAGGTGACAGACAGACAGACACACTTTCGCATTTATAATATTAGTATGGATTTAACATCACGCTAGGACCCTTAGGATCTGAGTAAAAAGTCAGAAAGAGCATTAAGCGAAAACTAAGTAATGGGGCGGGGGCAGGCGACGCGATGCGACGGCCTGGGTCGGAGAAACAAAAATACACGCGGACAAAGTCGCGGGCAGAAGCTAGGCATTAATAAAATTGAAACTCACGAGGTTCCTTCTCCTTTTCTTTTTTCTCTTCTGTATCTGGTTCAGTTCCTGTAGAGTTGAAGCGAGAGAACAATTTGGCCTGCTCCTGAAGATGACGCAAATGGGGATCAATCTCCATAGTAAGGGGCGCCGTCGGTTTCGGAGATTCTGGCTTTTTATTCTCCTCTTTCTGTTAATCAGAAAATGTAAGTTATTCATTACCATACAAATGTTTGCTAATAGAAAACTTTCCACCTCCATCACTGTGTGACTGCCTAAATAATTGTAGATAAAAAGCTGTTCATGAATTAGGGAGTTGTACACTCGCTTGTTTCACCTTTAACATTTAATTTTATATAAAAACTAGCATTTTAAGCAAACCTTCTTTTCGTTTTCTTCTTTCTCTTCCTTAACTTTTACATCATCAACGTCTATAACAACTGGCTTATCAGCGTCAATTTTATCTGGAAAGACCATTCAAAAAAGTAAAATTGCAGAAGAGTCCTATGTAATGATAAAAAATACGAAGTTTACAGGAGATTCGCAGTACCTGCATTTTCATTTGAGTTAATAACTTCCTGTGGTGGGGGTTCATCAAGCTCCTTTAAATCTTCTTCAGTGCCACCTTCCAGTTTAATTACCACGGTATCTAGAAGCCTGATTAACTTCTCAGATTTATCAACATCTACGGAGACCTTGTCCAGTTCCCCTTTCTCCAATAATTCGAGGAACACGTTGAGCCGATTCTGCAATTTTCGATTTTACAATACAATTGGAAAAATTCTTAATATTTATTAAGAATGTTTCTAATATCAATCAGTAAAAAGTGTTTTTCTATACCTTCAAAGCACCTAGCTGCTCCTCTTTGCGTTTTACGGATTCTTCAGGGTGGTATTTGATCTTGAACCTAAGAAACAAAATATTTACATTAGTTTGTGTTTGATTTAAAGTCAACAAGTCCATAAAACACTAATGAAACAACTTGGATAGATCCACTTTTAAACAAAAAAGAATTTTAACCCAGTTTACAGCAAATAATAAATCTACAACAGTTTTTAGTTTAGTTCTGTAAACTAAACGATATGTAAAAACATACCAAATACTTATAACAAAAATAAATTTAAGCTAAATCCAAAACATGTTTTAGCCCTTACACATACTTAATAAGTTTAGATGCATACAATACAAATAGAAGATTGCGTTAAAAATTCAATCCTCCAGTTAACTAGATACACAAAGAAATAAACAACCTTTTGTGACAATTCCAGAATGGGTGAACTTTAATTTTCTGTGACGTTAAGTCAGAGAAAACTAAAATTTCTTAGTATACATTTCTTAGTATATATTTAAAAAATCTCATAATCTCACCTGTACCACACATGTGGAATATATTACCCTACCCCTAACAGAAACGAAACCTGTAGCATTGCGCGCTACGGGTCAACGCGAAATAAACTAGCTACACACAGCATTTAATCATTTGCAAAAGTTTGATTAAATTTTTCTTAATGATGTCCAGCAATCCACGCGAATACACTGTAGACTGTAGGAAAAAAGGTAACTGTTAACATTTGCGTAGCATCGTTGAAAAATTCTAAGCATAACTGGGTCTTATAGCATTCCATACATCTATTGATAATGTTTGACTGTCAATTTATTTTTTGAATGCTTAGAATTTCTCGATAACCAGCAAATTATACAAAGAGCAAATTATTGATTCTTTAAGTTGTACATGGTAGTAGTCCAATTCCCCATTTTAATTTATTCATGCAAAACTAAATTTTGATTCCCCATAATTTTTGAAGATTTCAGGTTGCATCTAGATGAATATAATGCAAAGTAGAATTATGCGTACCATTCTTCATCTTTATGAGCAACGAAAAACTCATTAAGTTGTTGCCTCCTAAACTCGAGCTTGTATTCGTTGTACTTCTGAATGGCATCATCTACAGAGATGGAGTCATCTTGGGCTGCAAGGAATGCCTTGAAGGACATCATCGTGGGGGGGCCATCTGTTGCTCCCAATGGTAATACTGTGTCCCTGCAAAATCAGTGATTACAGAATAAGAATAAAGAAAATTACATTTTGTAATCTAATGTACAGAAATAGTATCATATCTGACCTTGCAGGCACTGGTGCCATAGGCTGTCCATAACCTTGATGTGCAGGATGTGGGCCAAAGTGGTCATGGGCCCAGCCATACCCATAGGAGTCATGAGGCATGCCCCCATATCTTCTCTCATCTATAGGCCAGTCTGGTCTTATGCGCTTGCTTGGTGGACCTTCCCCTCTGACTGGAGAGTATCCTCGGCTAGCACTGGCTCCACCACGGTAGTCCCTGTAGTCAGGACCAGAACGACCTCCACGAGATCTGCCAGTCAAATAATATATTTTATAAATTATGTTCAATAACTTGATCTTTTAATATTAAATCTGGCAAAATTATTTCTGTTTCAACATCACTTAAATTAAACTTTTAACTCAAAGCATTTATTTCAATTAAACTATTTACAAGCACTTTTGAATCATCAAAGGGTCAGACAGAAAGATGAAGCTAGTGTAGTAGGTAATTAATAATCTCTCAGGTATTTACAAAGGATGAACTTTTTAATCTTTTGGTCTAGATAACAAGCTAAATTGGTTCAGGGTCATAACTAAAAGATGATCATGGCAGACTGGACTCAATTTGGCTGGTCATTGGTAGGTGACTGTGCCAATTAAGAGGAGGATCCGAAGAGTAATATACCTTTTTCAGAAATAATGGAACTATGAGTTTGATGGTGTGGTGATGGTGATGAGTAAAGTTATTTCTACAAAAAATGAGGCTAACTACAAAAATATAAAACGAGCCACTGACCAAAATGTTTAACGAACATTATTTTGTTTTAGGAAGGTACAACTTTTTATTATATGCTAGGATACAATATTTTACATTATACATATATAATGGGAGTCAACTCCTGGCTGGTAAATTACTACGTAAAACTTTTAGATGACCTACATCTCAATATAATAATACCTTATAATAACAGCTACGGAACGCTTTATAGGTTTAACTCGGGTAGGAAGTTTTGGAAGTTCAAAGGATTGAGGTTGGGATCTGCAAGTAATTCAGAACACATAGATTCTTGGTATCCAAACACAGGTCTCATGATCTCATCACCCTATAACAACATTAATTACCTCTCAGACCAGTCTTCGCGACCACGACTCCTTTCCTCGCGTCGGTCACTACTACGGTAACTACTGCCTTCGGCAGTTCCCCTTTCGCCCCGGAATTTATCGCGTCTTTTACGATCATACTCGTCGTCACTGTCAGCCATTTATAATAAGTTGACTGACCTTTTTATAAAAACTTAATCTTAAGGTTAATTTAATATTTTTTTGAAATATCGGTCTAACTCTGAACTAAAATAGAAAGCGAAAGAAAAGAAAGAAACTAAATTCATAGAGTAGACAGATTGTAGTTCTAGACAGCTCGTCAGGTATTCATAGACTAGAAGCGTAACGAATAGGGATGAGATGTGACCAAAAGCAATTCTCGGGATTACAGAGCTAGAGCTCGGGACTAGGTACATACAATAAACACCGCGATATTAGTCTATGGTCTAGTTCCAATTATTATTATTAGGTATTTCGTAACGTACAATAACCTAAGTGCTACTATAACATGTCAATATCTATGTATGCAGTGCACCTACAGCACATGCGACATACACTTTTATAGCAAATGGTGTAATTTTAATACGAAAACATCTTGATCATAGTCATTTATTTGTTAACAATAATTTGTATCTGAATTTACACAAACATTTTGAATAAGACCGTGGGGCGTGAATCTAGGACGTCGATTACGTCGGTATTTTTAAAATGCAATTTTTTTGTGATTCCTGTCTTTGACCAAAAGACCGATAGCTAAACCGATATAAACTGATTAAAAAAAAGAGAGTGTGTCTCTATGATCACTGACTTTCAATTATTCCGCGCGGTAAATTGACTTATATATACTCATGGAATAATTTAAGTTCATAGTAACTATTCAATTATTTAATTTCATCGCTATGAAACCTGGACTTATAGGGTCAAATCACACCGAGATGGCAGCGAAGCGGCGAGCAGTTTCAGTGTCATATAATTTTAGACTTTATCTTCATTACTATAATACATAGTATCGCATGAGAAACTTGAAAGGTCGGGCGGCCGCCCGTGGCGCCGCGAGCACTCCGACGACTCAAGTTTCTCAAGCGATACTATGTATTATAGTAATGAAGATAAAGTCTAAAATTATATGACACTGAAACTGCTCGCCGCTTCGCTGCCATCTCGGTGTGATTTGACCCATAATTAATACAAGTTTAAAACCGCCAACCGTCTTGAGCTGCTCGTAGTGATTTGCTCGTACCTTCTTTGTATGAGAAGAGGCTTTTGCCTTGCTGGGACCACAGACTGGGACAATAATAAGGTGGTATTATTATAACTATTTACTGTTTTTTTTTTTTTTTTTTAAGATTTTCTTGATTCATTTTTAACTGTAAGAAATGGAACTTAGGAACTTACCTAATAGAAAAACACTTGCCGACCTGGGAATCGAACTCAGGACCAATCAATTTCCAAGTCAATTTTGATTGAATAATACTTGAATGTTGCTTTGCTTGCTAAGGATTTGCCGTAAACTACATCGAATTTTCGCAGAGTTATTATTGTCCTAAGGAATAATGGTTACGGGCTTGCAGAAGGGAGGGGAACTAAAGTTCATTAATCTGTCAAGCTCCGCTAATGAGACACAATTGATTTTCTATTGTTTCGTCGCCGATAGGCAAACCGCGCCGCTTGACCGGTTAAATTCCCACTAAGGAGTTTCATTCCCAGTTGTTACTGTTCTTAGTAACTAACTAAGGAACAGGACGCATCGGCGCGCGGTGCCTCGAACTTGGTGTCTGTGAAGTTAGCTACACAAAAAAACGAACACTACCCGCGTTTTTTTTGTGTTATACAGTGTTTTGGAAATCCGAATCCAAAAATTATATGGGGAAGCTGTCTTAGGAACCATTATTTAGCTTTTTAGGGTTCCGTACCAAAATGGTAAAAAGGAACCCTTATGGTGCGACTCAGTCTGTCTGTCTGTCCGTCTGTCACAGCTGGATATCTCAAGAACTACTAATGCTATCAACTTGCTTTAGATGACGTATGGCCCACCTATTTTGCAATTTAGAAAGAATTTTTTTTTTGCAACAAGTTCTGAAAATGGTTAAAGCTGGTCTTAAAAATTCGAAGTGGGGCTAATAGGGTATCATAATTATGAAAGAGCGCAGTTTGCACATTCTCAAACATTTTTTTTAGGCCGCATAATTTTCGACTTGATGAAAAATGTAAAAAAATACTGTTCCCCCCGTTATTTCCGAAGTTTGCATAGCGAAAAATCTGAAATTATTCTGTAGATATTGTGATAGAAGTTTATGTAAAGATTACAGGAAAAATAAAACGTTGTCTCCAAATAGGTAGCACACTTTTTCAGAAATCATCAACAAAAGTTACATTAGTTTCACTATCGGTCAAGAGATGGCGCTGATCACACCGCACCGTTAAAATTCTCTGACAATTAATATAGGCCTCGCCGATGAAAATTTAAAAACATATATGATGGCACAGAACCCTCAGTGCACAAGTCCGACTCGCTCTTGTTTTTCATGATAACATTTAGGCATAATGAGTTTTTTGGTCAAGTGCAAGTTGTCCATACATTTTAAATGCTGATCTACTGAGTTTCTATGTATCCGAAGAAAAAAATCTGAACTACAGAAGTAAGTACGCCATTAATAATAATATAAAATTCTAGCCTAATGGTAAATATGACAGTTTCCCCGTATCTTCTAATGGATTCGGAATTCCTAATAAACACTCCGTATTATAATTTCATCGAACTCCGAGAAGAAATCCGACAAATGTCAGAAAGGGTGTCAGTTATAAAAAAAAATGCTTCTAATGCACAACCCATAAATGAGAAAATCCGGTCTGCAGTTAGCTGTACAGTACAGACACAAAGTTCCGTGGCGTTTAGATAAGTGCTTTACTGAGGTTGCGTTTATTTACCGTTAGTTTATATAAACTATCTCGCAAGATTGTAAACTGTCGATAAATTCCCTGATTTGTCGGTCTTGGCGGCAGCCGAATTGATCGCAGTCCTAAGTCAGGGCATCCTGACCAAATGGGCTAGGTTAGGGTAGAACCGTGACTAACCACACGCGAGCCGAGCGAGCGAAGCGACCGGAGCCGCGGTAGCGGGTGAGCGCTACTTCCAAGTTGGTCGCAGTTACTTCAACTTGGCTATTTAGCATTAGCACAAGGTGCGATCCGTCGCAATATGCAAGTTTGATACCAGTTCACAATTTGTCGGTTTGCCATGGACAGATTATAAACTATCGAAAAATAATGCTTTCTATTGTAAATGGTTTGTTGCAGTTCATAATGTCGCAAGATAGATTATAAACTAACAATGATCATAATATTATACGGTGACATAATATAAAAAAAAGTAGAGACAGCAGTTCTTAGTGTGAGCAAAAATTAAACCGAAAACCTTATTAAAATCCGTTTATTCAAAAAACCTTTATTGTTCTGATAAATTGTATTAAATCAGTAATGTAAGAGTTACAGTCAACCGCACATTGGATGTACCATTTCAATATTGACAGCGCCTTTATGTCGTAGCAGTAAGATGTAAGTCTAAGTACCTACCTATTCATTCATAGTTTATGTGTTACCTTACCACTGTGCCGTTGACTGTACTTGCACTTTATAATTACTGGTCCACCTGAAATAGTGGATTAAACTATTTAGAACAATGCAACTCGTCAGTGAGGTCGCCACAGTTGTCATGACCATCGCATTGCACAGCGCGCGGCACGCAACGTTGATTCTTGCAACGTGTTTCATGCGCACCGCAGCTACCGCCACAGCCGTCGGGTTCGTCACTACCGTCAGCACAATCTGCCAGCCCGTCACAGAATCTTGAACTCAAAATGCACTGGCCGTCAGTACACGTAAATTGGTCGGCAGGACATTCTATAATCAAAAAATAATCCGTGATCAAGATATCTAAAGGCTTCTCTAGTATTGGTACCTACCTACAAGGGGCGGTTAATGTATTCTCGATACCGGCTTGAAAACTGACATAAGTTCAATTTTCAACTAGCTCCTGCCCGCGACTTCGTCCGCGTGAAAGTTCACCCTCCCCCAATTCACCCTCTTAGGAGTGGAATTTCGAAAAACCCTTTCTTAGTGGATACCTACTTACTCTTCACAAAGAATATAGGTACTCTCCAAATTTCATGTCTCTAGGACCAGCGCTTTAGGCTGTGCGTTGATATATCAGTCAGAGATGTAATTCCCCATTACCCCAATGCATTTATTACATCTCGAAATTAACTTTTCAATACCCTGTAAAAAATAATTTTCCTCTTTCTCTGAAAAATGCGTATTTATTGCCGCCTTGAGCTCTTCATCGTCGGAAAATCGTTTCATACGCAGGTCTTTTTTTTCAAATTAGGGAGAAATAATAATCACTCAGGGCAGTTTCCCGGGCCTAGGGAAATAGGATGGGTGGTTAATTTCTTCGAAACCACAATCTCGCACAGCAGCCTTGGAAACACGCGCCGCCCGGCCGGCCGGGGTCGGCCGGGGCGTTGTCGTGAAGAAGCAACGCATCGGTAATCAGTTTACCCCGTCTTTTTTCTTTAATTGCTTCCCGTAAATTTCCTAAAAAGTGGACCCATCAAAAAAAAAATCATGTAAAATGTTGCTAAGGCGAGACCATATGGCTCGCACTATCAAAAAGATATCAGATCTCATGTACAGCCAAGTCCAAGTTTGAGTCCCAAAACTCTGTGGCCACGATTTTTCCGGCAGACGGAACGACTTTGAATTTGTTAGGGGGCGCAGTACTCTTCTGGTGCCACTGCATGGACTCTTGCTTACTTTCAGGGTAATAATGATGAATTCTCGTTTCTTCTCCAGTAACAATTCGATCGAAAATACTTGATGGAACTTCACCACAGAGCTCTAAAAACTCTCTACAGCACTCAATTCGCACTTGCTTTTGAGGCGCCGCCGTGAGCATTCGCGGCACCCATCTTGCACTGACTTTTGAAAGGTAAAGAAGGTCATAAAGAATAGTGTGTATGGAACCAACAGAGATGTGGGTCATCTCTGATATCATTTTGATCTTCATTCGGGCATCCTCCAGTATCAGCTTTTCACCTTTAATCACGTTTTCTTCCGTAGAGGCAGTAACTGGGCCGCCCGAGCGAGAGTCGTCTTCAATACTCTCTCTGCCCCTGTAAAATTCACTGGACCACTTTTGAACCTTAGATAACGAAGGTACAGAATCGTGGTAAACATCCACCATCTCTTCGTGAATAGTTTTTTTACTTTTTCATTGTTTGGTAAGGAATTTAATAACAGCGCGGTGCTCGATTTACTTCAATATTGTCAGGTTAGCCATTCCAGTTGCCGTTGACTAAGGATAACTAAGGCTAAGTTCAGCCGCTTACGCTGTTTGGAAAATCCGCCAATTAACAGACGTGGATACCGCGAGACTGGTCTATTTTAGTTACTTTCATAGCATCACGTCTTACGGTATTTTGTTGTGGGGACGGGCTGCAGATATTGATTCTATCTTCATCCTGCAAAAGAGGGCTGTCAGAGCCATATACAAGCTCAGCAGACGCGATTCTCTAAGGGAACTGTTTAAAAAAATTAACATCATGACGGTTCCTTGTCAATATATATATGAAAACATTATGTACGTTCGAAAAAATCTACATCTTTTTAGTAAGATAAGTGACAGGCATAATTTTAACACAAGAAATAGGAACAAATTAGACCAACCGCGTTTCAGATTGTCTAAAGTAAAAACTTCTTTTATGGGTTACTGTGTAAAATGTTATAATAAAATACCACTCGATATTCTTCAACTAAATGAGAAGAAATTTAAAACATGCATTAAACGCACACTATGTAGACAAGCATATTATAAGTTGGATGATTATATCGCAGATAAAAATGCTTGGCTAAATGCTGGTCCTGCTCCACAGGCCCTTGAGCTCACTAGTTAAAATTTCAATATTTGGATGAGGTGCTTCCCTTTTTCTTTTTTAGTGTTTCTGACATTACGATCTTAATATTTATTTTTATTTTATTCAATCATGTTTTAATTGTTTAATGCTGCAATACTAAACACCTTTTCCTGTTTGGTATTAAAAATTTTATTCATCTCTTAAATAAATTGCAATCTATAGTTTTGTATCATTTAGAAGCATTTTTTCAATTTTGTAAATGTAAGAACCATGGATCCGTTTATTGTGATTTTTTGATGTTGACTTGAAAGAGCATGGCAGTTGAGAATGTGTCATGCTCACTTAAATGTCTCACTGATGGTGGCGCGTGTGTTGGATCATTCGGTTCCCTACAAAATGGTTGAGCTGGATGGTGCTGATCCATGCGTCATGTTCGTGAACGGACGCCGTCGGTTGAGACTGGCTTTCTTATTTCTTGTATTGTTTCTTCATTTCTGTTTTTTTTACATTGTTCTCACATATAGAAGCAACAAGAATAATGTACTCAGGATTTTGTAATATCTTGATTTAAAAGAGTGTCCATGGAGTTTCTTGCCCGTTCTTCTCCAGAGAGATCTACGCTTTGGAATGGGCGACTAGCTTAAACTTTCTGACTAACTGACCGACTACTTAATTTTGACAATTCAAAAGTGCCTGTAATCGTTTAATTGAAATAAATGCTTTGAGTTTAACTAGCAAACTAATGATCACAACTATATGAAATTTTACCTTCATACCCTTAGATAATGTCATTAATTAATTAGTCAAATTACCCACATCATTATAGTAAATCACCCTGATACCGAGAATACATTGAACGCCCCTCGTACTTTGAAGCTTAGCACTCGGCACGCTTCAAAGTCATAAAATACTACATGTTATTATGTACAATTAGGTAACAAAATAATGCACCCAGCTATTATAAAACCACGTGACGTCTAATGTTCAAATCGATTCTTTTGGATTGTAGTTTTCTATGAAGAGGAAGTGGATAGAGGAAGCCCCGTTAGGTTCGAATGAGCACATTCATAATAAATAACCCACTTAAAAAGTTGCAATAAATTTTTCAATTCGGTTATTGGAACAGTTTTGCAAATATTCAAAAATGAAAATATTAGAAACGTCCTTACCAGTAGTGCAATTGACTTCGTCATGTCCATCCCAGCAATCAATAACTCCGTCGCATAATTTTGTGTGTGCGAAACAAGATATAGAGTGTCCGCAGCGAAACTGCTTCGTTAAATCGCATTCTGTTGAGGTGTTAAATTATTTTATAGGTTACAATGCGCAAGAAGTCTAGGTGCCGGCCGCATAAGTAGTTCTATTAGGTGTACAGGGTCAAATGAAATTAACTGGCGAAACATCAGCGACGGGATGGGTATCGATATGTAAATACGATAAAACTATTTTCTAAACTCATATTTCCAGTGACTACAGCTAATTACGGGATAAATGGTGCGGATAGTTAGTGTAGTTACTTGAAATTATGAGTTTAGAAAATCCTTTTTTGTTTTATCGTGTTTAGATATAAATACCCTTTTCATCTCTGTAGTTTCGACAGATAATTTATTTTTACCCTGTATATGTACGTGCGGTGTACCTAAGACTCCTTACCACAATATGTTTCATCAGATCGGTCGTAGCATTGAATAGAACCATCGCATCGGGCTTCCGCTGGCACACAGAGACCGTTACGACACCGCCATTCATCTGCTGAGCACGTCACTAGCGTCAATAAGCGGCACACGCGCACTCCTCGCGCTTTATCCACTAGTTGGCAAGCTTCCGTCTCTAGGGCGCACAATCCTCCACAACCTGGGGTACAAATATAAAATTCATCATAAACAAATATACCCTCGGAACACCTATGATTGAAAATGGTTGATCAAACTTGCTGTCTGTAAAATGAGAACACAGCCCGTAAAAAGCTGATCAGAGATTTAAGAACGTTCGCGTTGCCATTAATGGTAGTTGGTCAGGAAATATTGTTAAAATCAATGTTCCAAGTGAAAGTCAAATGTGAATTAAAAGGTGGTGATTAAAGTTAACGTACCTGTTGGGTCATCATTATCTATTGGTTCTCTACACACGGATGTACCACTGTTTTCATCTAACATGCAGATTTCGTCTTTTTGGCACGAGCAAAATCTTTGAGATAAATCTCGGTTATTGACATCTTTAGGTTTTGCACTTTCATCTGCCTGCTTACTTGAATGTTTGGGATACGTTCTTATATTCTTACGTATTTTTGATATAATGTTTATTAATGTAGAGTTCTCAGTGCTAAAAGTGCTGGCAGACTCTGTAGTAGCTAAATATTCTTCCGTAGAATTGATCTCTGTCACTGACGGTAGGTCCAAATAAACATTAGTAATAGCTGCCGCTGTTTCATTGATATCTATATTTTTTGTTGGCACTACGGTTGTACTAATTTTGTTGGTCATACCTTTAAAATTAGGGTTAGTAAAATTGACCAAAATAAAACTTATTATCACGATAGCTACAATCATCACACTTATTGAGCAGGCTTGTATTTGAGTTCTCTTTTTTACAGGGCTATCAGCCGAAGCAAAATTAACTATACACCCAAAACCTCTCAGGCTTTTTCTCAGTCTCTGTCGCCTTGAATTATTTGAATCCATTTCGTAAGAAGTGTATTTTTGTCTAAAGCTGGAATCAATCTGTTGTGATATGGAAGGAATGCGTAGTTTATTTTCCACATTTGTGGGCTCTGAGTCTCTTGAAAAGCTTTTGTTATATGAACAAACTGCTTGACTTATGTTTATATCAATAGGGCATTCTTGTCGCTCATTTACAAACGTTTCATCTTTTTCTATTGTTATGTCTTTGTTAGGAGTGGAATGATTATGTGGCGTGAAGTTTCTTGGTGGCTTCAGTTCATATTTTCTTATTTTACCTTTACATGTATAACAATATGTAATAACATTTCTATCTTTAGGCGGTGCTGTAATAATTGCACTACGTAAATAACTATTCGTCCAAAGATGGGAACAGTACAGGGAGTTTAAATTAATCGATCTCTCGACGTTACCAGAAGTTGTTAGGGAGTCTTCAAAACTCCCTGATAATATCATTATGTCCTATATAAAAATCTTGTTTGTTATTACTTTTATAAATAAACATAATTTAAATCCTGAAACAAAAAAAAAAGTATCATAAACTGATTTCTAACTACAGTGTGTGTTACTAGAGGGACCTACATTTTTATGTAGAGTTTTATTAGTAGCGTTACCTACTTCTTTCATCGTAAAGAACGCAAGTAAAGTAAACTCCTAACTACCAAGATATTCTATTCTGTCTGAAGAAATATAGGCTTAGACATATTTGTAATTTTATTTATCATGCAAAGTGGCGTGCGGAAAGGCGTTAGTGCTATCGCTTACAAAAAAAAAAAAAAAAATACAAAACATCAATTCTGTTTCGGCTGGCTACGCAGTTCATAAAATAGTAACATAAGCTCGTGACAGCAAGGAAGACCTAACTTTAACAAAGGGGTTAACTAAAAGAAGGGTTCGTTCAATTAGATTGAAGTAACATAATCCACGGTAATGAAGTGTGTAAATGATATCGTTTACAGTCAACTGAACTCTATGCCTTAATTTATTATTAAGGTAAAGTCAGCACCATTTAACAAGGTTGACTTTAGTGGAATTCTCTTTTCCTATCTTCAATCACTTCCATTCCATTGTATTACACATAATAATTTAACAATTCATTCATCACGTTTGTAATCCAAAAGGCTAGGCAGTTTTCCAACTACGTTCACTTTTATTTACTGTGTCTGACGCAATTTTAGTGATCAGTATCCAACGTAATCCCATAATTGAGATTCGTCTAAAGTGTAAATAGAACCTAGGACGCCAAGATTCTGGTGGCACTTGTTATCGCTGGATCGATTCGGTCGTTTACTATCTTATATAAGTACGTTCTTGGTAGACACACGTAAAATTGCTAAGCAGCTCTTGTGATTACTGATTAAAGGCTTTGCAGTCATAAACACAACTGACTGTATAGACTTGTGACTACTTTGATCGAAAGACTTGTGTGGGTGTCTAGCTGAGTGTAGATAAAAAACTACATTAGTAGCGAGTCTTTTATAAAGCAATTCTTTTCACCTTTCCATACAATGGAAATTTCAATTATTATGTTACAACTTCCCTTATTCCATAGGAAAAACTTTCACCCTTGACCGCTGTGCACGTGAACCACAGACAGGTGTTACATAATTTGTGTTAGTGTGGTGCAGTTCGCTCTCATTCAAATTGGTACAGAGTTCTTGTTAGAGAGCTTGGCGATATGTAGGTATTTGATTTAATCAATCAGTATATTTTTACGGTTGGTTGGTATTATGGAAATTTCATAACTTCTATTTTAGTAGGAAATACGAACGATTTAGTATTGAGTGTGAAATGACAGATTCAATTAACAATAACAAAAATGTAAGTAAATTACCTACTATTCATAAATCTAGTAAATTGTATATACTTAGATATTTGATCAAACGGCCACGGCATGTTTTTTTTAACAAATAGTTTGTAGTTAATGTATACTATAAGTAGCGTCTCGCTCAAAACATTTACAAGGTTCACCTTAACTGGTTTGTTTTAGCCTACATTATATACATTTTAAAAAGGTCATACCTACTTATTATTATCATCCTACCTATTTGTTTTAATTATGATTTTATATCTAACAAACATTTAGTGGGTAGGTACACACACCAGCTGGGTAAATGTTTGCAGCACAGTTCTAAACATAAATCTAAATAAATAAAAAAGATAAATGGTAGGTCAAGAACAATTTGTAGGTCAAACTAGCATTTCAACACCGACTCTAGATACTACTTACTTACTTCAACTAGCCCAGCTGATTTTTGTAAACACTTAAGTTCAAAACAATTTAATTATCAAGTAACACTTACATGGGGTGATGAAGCTCATGTTCTTTTAAAAACATTTTTCAACAGTTAACTATGAATTTAAAATATTGTCAAGTGGAAGTTATTGAACACGTCAGGTCGCTATGCAGCCGCGTGCCGTGTATCGGACTACCGTTGCCGGTGACAACGTCTAACAACTTTACACCAACACCAGCACCCCGTACGTCGTACCAGTGTGCGAAAGGGATTAATAATACAGCTGCAAGCCTGGTAGAAAGGGATGAAATAATAGGGTTGGTGTACCAGCGGCCAAGGTCCGTGCTCGTTCAAGAGTGACACGTGCTACGTGCAACTGAACGAACATCTGTTCTCTCATGCTGTCAATATAATTTAACGGTAGAGGCATTGTTAGGTAATTTTGCTCAAAGTGTAAAGCATTTTCTTGACTTATTCTTGTTGAGGCGATGAAATTTTCATTTTACAAGAAACTACCTATGTATTTTGTACCAATTATTATCATAAACCTAAGGTTCACCTTTATTAAGGTGCTTTGCTAATAGCGTGTTTTCATTGATACATAAATTATAAGCACGAAAATGCGAACGACGAACTTGAAGATTTTAAATATTAACTTACCTAAGTATATACAGGGTGAAATTGAACACGTGCGACAAATTGAAATGGGAGATTGTACTCGTCATTATGAACAACTTTTACTACGGGACCAAACCTGAAATCGCGAAAAAAAAATCAGCTGTTCCCTACATTTATGTTAGCATAACTCGCCAAAATGTAGGGAACAGCTGATTTTTTTTTCGCGATTTCAGGTTTGGTCCCATAGTAAAAGTTGTTCATAATGATGAGTATAATCTCCCATTTCGATTTGTCGCATGTGTTCAATTTCACCCTGTATACAGGGAGGTCCATGAGAGTTTTTAATGAGAAGTATTTGCCAAAGTTACACTACCTATATAATTTTAGGAACTGAATACCTCGAAGGTATTATGTAGTAGAACACTTTTTTTCTCCCTCTTGGAAAACCTTTGGTTGAACCACTGTGAACGGGCCGCCCTGTGTATAATGATAATGACCTTAAGTAGGTAGTGAAGATACCTCAATAAAACTGAGCAAGGTAGGATTAGGAAGAACTAGCGAATACTTAGATTTTTTCATTCTCTACTTCATAGCGTTCGATACTTCTATTCCATGTTACGGTAGGTATTGTATAGTATTAAAGTAGGTAAGTAAGTACAGACTGGTGTATTTACGGTTGTTGTTGATATTATTAATTTATCACATGTTTATTCTGTATAAACTAATTATAAAAATAAACGATAACATTCACTCGTTGCAACCGAGCAATGACCGCGGGATGTTAAATACATCATGCACCTAAGTAGGTAGGTAGTTTAAATTCAGAATGATTGACACAAAAGTTTTATGCGGATATTGGTTGTTGGCCGGTTGCAAAAATGCTTGTGTATACGTTCGCTTGTCCCGTGACTAATGTTGTGAGTCCCGCGACCGAGACGCGGTCCCAGATGCGCGGTGCTGATGCTGGTGGGACACGGGTGCATATGCAGCATCTCGCGGATGCAGCCGCGGCCTTCGACGCTCTGCGAGGTGCCTGCGACACGCAACTGGGGGAAGGCACAACTCTCACTGCGCGCGCCGCGTGCGGTTGTGGTCACTCGCCCACCTCCTCGCCTCGTTCGCTCGGACGTGCTGCGGCTCCGACACACACCTCAGTGTTCTGTCACACAGCTATCCGTATGCGCGTTATACCGTACGTCGCGCAGTTTCTCTCGAAAATTAATTAGTATGTGAATGCGACGTTTTTATTTGTTCAACACGAAAACGAGTGAAATGTTGTTCGCTCACTGATCAGCACGCATTTGCTTCGCCTTTGGACAGACTTCATGTGAGGGACTGACCACTTCTTTTCAGTTACGGTGAGTTCGATACAAAACATTTTATCATTGCAAATTATTCACCAAGTTACTGCAAACTTTCACAATGTACAGGAAAAACTATTGCTACTAGCCACCTCATTACATCTTTTTTATTTAATTGAATACAAAGGCACTCAAAATTGCCCAGTAACTTGAAGATCCAAGAATACCGTGTGTAGGTCAGAAAGTCAGATGTCCCACTTCTCACCGAAACGACATCGAGTTACCAAGAGGCGGACTGTTATTTTGTTCGCTTATTGGATACGATTTTCGCTACTGATCTGATTTACTTGAAGAAGTTGAGATGAGAGCCGTTTTGTTAATTCGCTTGTTTGGTTGATTATGATAACATAACTAAGCATAAGCAATGCCAACAATTAAGTAGCATTTTCCTTCTACAAACCTTGTTAATAAAATAATAAAAGGGTTCCTGTTAAGTAGATATCCCTTATTCACCGTGGAAACCGAAATAAGCCACTGAACCACGAAAAATATGCTCAAGGAACTTAGTAGGTATGCCAAATCTGTTTACTGGCGGTAGAAGTAGCATAAACAATAACAACTGATTTCAAATTATCAATGAAGACAGTTTGTTTCGTTTCAGACCAAACTTATTATAAAGAATACATACAAAGACAATAATAGGGTAGGCAGGTAACCTACTATTTCTTCTACTACAAGAGTGAAAGCATTATAGATTAGATTAATTTATAAATTTTCGATTAATTAATTAAGCCCCGATTAGGTTGCTGCTCACTGATCGATGACAGTCAAAGTCAATCATGTGGTATTTTTTAATTTAAAAATAATTACATAAATTTTATTGATACCTACACATCTCTGCACGCTTGAAAATGCTCTATTTAACCATATATTCGGGATACACAGGACATGAAACAGCACGATAGATACATACAAAGATTGTATGTGTTTATTTAGGCTTTGATGCCTGAAATAAATGGATAAATAAATAATTATAGAAAAGCGGAAACAGATTTGAAACATGTTGAATTATCTTTGGAGAGAGCGTAACTAGGTAATAGTAAAGCTAAAGCCTTCTGTTTTATCCGCAACCGTTTATCTTTGTAAAGTATCGAAAAAAGTGAAATCCATTTGTTTACAGATTCCCAACGTTTCTTATGGAGTCACGTTTGTACTCATTTTTGCGTATTTGTTTGCAAATGATGATGCTGTGATGAATCCAATTATTTTTCCGTAACTGAAGGTAGCTCTGCTGGTGATGTGATCGGTTAGTGTGACTTTCTCGAGTAAACAGTCTCTTTACCAGCCTTATGTAAGCGTAAAAAGCAATAAGATGAATACCAAAACATAACTTATTCATACTCAATCTTAAAGCATTTTTGTCTCTTCCAAAATAATATTTTTACTCGACAAAAATATATTCAGAAAGTCTCAGTACTGCTCAGAGCTCGGGCGCGCTAACTTAATTAGGTACAGCTAGGTATATGAATCAAATAGCTACTTATACATAAGTAATTCGTTCATGAGTTTACTTTGCAATATTTATCATGTTTTTACAAGCTTTATTTAATTTAATATACTTATTAGGTACCTATGTATCTTTCATGTGCTAGTTCACATACGACAAAATATACCAAATACATGTTTATATTTATTATGATATTATATTATTAATTTTGAAGCAAGCTCACTTAAAATTTTGGCGAATCATGTCATCGAAACCAAAGTGATTGCAATGCAACTACTTTCTTTCTGGCAAGCCAAAGGAGGTTAACGGCGAATCTCAATGTGTTCAGAATTAATAAGTATAATGGAACGTTTTATATGAACCCCTATAGAATATAAATAGCCGTAACAATTTCCACGATGTGCCATTTTTATTCAAATTCAATTGTACACAACTAAGCTCCGATTGAAACTTGGATAAACGTGTTTGAAGCATCACTATCCCGGATTTGACTTTAAATCGTGTTTAATTGTTCATCCCTTATTCTTAATCAATCGCTTTTTATAATATGTAATGTAATGGCCAGCAATAAATAGGAATGGATTCGGCAATTATGTAACAATTACAAACTTATATTCAATAATTAGTATTTAAAGGTTACGGGATTATAATTTTCTACCAAGTGCTTAATTTACTATACTGTGCCCATTATTAAGCAAGATATTTATTATAATGAAATAATTAATAACAAGACGTCAATTAAAACGGGTTTCCCATCGTTTACTACATGGAAAGGGTCTCTGCTTGTATCTGCTATGATTAGCAAAACATGGTAACGACCATGGTAGAGCAAATTGTAGTTTGACACATAGCGGTAGCGTCCTCGAGACTACCGTTATATATATTATTTATCATAGAAATTACATTTTTGCATAATAGGGAACTATCAATTTTAGCTGAGTAGTAGGGTATCGAGCCTATAATCTTGAGATCGACGACTGTTGAAGGCGGCGCATGCCTAATTTTTTATTATCAAACAATCAATCAAGTCTTGCCCTAAAATATAAGTAATTATATCTATTTCATACTCTTCAAGAAAAAGACCAAGTTTAATAGGAATATACAAACTGAACTATGCTTAAGTATATCGTCACAATACTTGAGGTCCAAATACTGCAATCTGTGTCCGATTTATCGTGTTATGACATTAGAAAAAACATTAGGTAACTCATACTCGTAAGTAGGTAGAATTTACAAAGTGGCAATCGTAAATCATTGGAGCCGATTACATAGTCCACTAGTCCTGACGAAGTTCTGGGGCAACAAAATTTGAAAAGACCTAGTCCAGTAAATTCTAAATTCTGTAGATTACTTAAGGGTGCTCTGTTAGAAAGGATGACAGATAAGGGGCGAAAGATTAAGAATTTTGGCGAAACTTGAGAAAATCCTATATCCAGCAATCTTGATCGGTCGAAATCGTGTCAGCAAACTTAATGTTTAAAAGAAACACGACTTCGAATACTGTTTCGTATAAGGATGCGTTTAAGTTCTTGCGTCATACTTGGAAAGTAAGCTCGCTGCTCGCCTTGGGTAAAGCCATAATAAAAACACTTGTATGCATCGGATCAGGGTGTCGCGACATACATAGGTAATGTTGAAATACCTACCAACATTCGTTGTGACCAGTCGTCGCCAAAACATCAATAATACAGGCTTGTTTTCCTGATAAATTTTATCCTAGATACCTGCTAAGATATATTTTATCGGAATTGTAAAGAAACTTTCGGTTAGTAAATTATTTAAAAAAATAATGAGTAGGATATGTCCTGCCAAGTTGCCACCTGGAAATATGGAGTTCCATGTTCAACAAAACAAAAACAATCTAGATATCCCATACTATGTACTAGAACTCATACGTTTTGTCGACAAAATCTCCTATATCAATTCAAACATGCCTAATAAACTGCCCAAATTGTAATTTAAGCACAATTTCGGAAAATTGATTTAGCGCTTTTATACTAGAAGAACTTTTACTAGAGAGTAGTGGTGCCTAATGGAAAGGGCCATACCGGCATCGACGGCCAAGGCGGAGCCTTAGGTCGTAGATGTGAACCTAGACAGCAGTGGCGAAGGTACCATACAACTCGATTTCCACCGGCTTCCCTTAAAAAATTCAGAACATAGCCACTCTGTAGTCAATCTTATCATTGAAATTTTTGTTTGCTCCGGCTTACCTCTGTCATAAATTCACCCTTCGCCACTGCTAGACAGGCACTTTACTATGTTTAAATTATTTGATTACCACTACTCTCAAAATGGTGAACGAAACATTCTGAGGAAACAAACATGTGAGATCCACCAACCCGCACTCACTGGGTCCACGTGGAGGATTACGGCCACTCCCTCTCACGGAGAGAAGGCCTGTGTCCCAGCAGTGGAAACATTATAGGCTGATTATGATATGCTTATGCTACACTTACTGCAGTTGTACCAACTTATTTTACACTGCCTATTGCAAAGGCTATTTGTAAGTACCTAAGTAGTTCGTGTTAAAAATAATTAAATAGGTACTCGTACGATGTGAGACCCACACAGAGCGGCCTTGTTACAAAACAAAGGCGTGGATCGAACCGTCCACGTCCACCACAATACAAGGAATTTATTGTTTTATATTTCCGCTATCCTGTAGGCTTAGCCAAGTTGACAATCTACAATTGCTAACGCTATTAGAAAACTAAACAAATGTATAGGAATGACATCATCTCAACGTTAAGTCACGTGGTCAGTACAAACGAATAGAAAATTCGAAGCCAAGTTTACTCGTTCAAAATGTTAGAATGAAATGTAATCGTTTCTACAACGTTGATCGCTACATCCCATACTGTACATATCTATGAGGTACATACTGTTCTGTATCTGAGGCAAGGAAGAGGAACCTAGTTATTGATTGCGTGACTTCAACTACTTATTTCAGTCAGTTATCATGTTTTACAAGTTTTTAGGTTTTATACCAAAGCTTACGCATGCAAATATTGTATTATGGATATTCATGTAGGTACATCCGCATGCACGTGTATTTTACAAGCTTTTATTTAGTTTCACCTGTCCCGTTGTCTGTACCTAATCACATCTTGCAAGTTAAATTTGATCCACTTCTCGGTTTTTTTATTGTAAAGGATGTACTTATTAAGTTATCAACTGTTGATAATCTTTTAGCCGAATTTCGGATTTATACATTACTAGCGCCTCTGCCTAACTCTTCGGGAAATGCAGGCGCGATGTGTGTGCTATATTACTGGCGTTTTGTCCAAACAGATTTCTTTATAATTTTTTACCTTCAGGAATAAATTCTCTAAAATGATAAAAACCGCATCAAAATCCGTTTCGCAGTTTAGAAGAACAACGCGTTCACGTAAATAGATTATCGATTAAGGTCGTTAAAACTACATCAAGTCATTTATTTACATACCTATGTACGTATTATCCACAATCATTACTTATTTACCTAGGTATAACAGGGTGGTGTCTACCGACTGATAACTAAATTAGATTGCCAGAATCAACACGAATGGCAATTGGAGATCGTTATACAGAATGTTGTTTTTACTTCTTATTGGCTTCAAAAAAATTAATAAAAAATAAAACATAGAAATATTACCTAGATTTACCAAAACCCTTAGTCCATCGCGCCTTTACACGAAATTCGTTAAGAGTGGCCTAGAACTAAAACTGGCTCTAAATAAATCTAGCTCTAATGTTTTGTCAATGTTACCGTTTTTTTTTTCAGACCCAGAAACTGGGGTGTGGAGCTTCCATATTGGTATTCAGCTGCATCCGGCTAGACTGGAAACCGACCAAACATGCCCGCCCAACTATGTTAGGCAATTTTGTTGCCTGACAATTTTGGTTTAGTGGCTTTAGTATTACATAATAATATGATCTGCAATCTCTAACAGAAATTACTTATAACGTTGTGTTTATTTTTGTTAAATTACGGATTTGACTCGGCTGCTATTGTTACGTTTTGTGATTTATATTATTACAATATACATTATACCAATACCTAGTACCTATTTGTCACACAGGAAAAAACATAATATTTATTATACTTATTACGCTTTCAACTAAATTTTCCTCGTATTACAGTAACTAGTAACAAATAAGTGGATAATATTATTTCATTAAACACGAGTACCTATTCAACATGTGTTTAAAAAACTTATTGTACTTATTGTGTCTAAATATTGTAAGTTATTCTACAGAAAAGTCATCTGCGACGTAGAAAAGTAATAAAATTATTCGTTTTAAACAATAGGGTCTGTGTTTAGAAGGACGACTTGAAGAAAAATGTATGAACGGACCATCGGAACATCCGCCTTTTAAAACACTAGGTACTGGCTAGTAGAGGTTCGTGCGCTAATCCCAGATACATAGATAATGGCAGGAGGTTGATGATGACATTAAGTGGGTAATTGGATAGGTACTAGTTGTGCCGACTTTTAAAAGTTTTTAACACCACCACGAAAAAGTTCACATACTGAACTAGAACTACTCTGTTACATGAATTCAATATAATATTCGTTCTTTTAAAATATTGTCTGGGATGATCTGCATGCTTATTACGAAACCAGGTTGAACTATTGATGATTTTGAAAGTGCCGTAAGATAGGTAGGTACTTGGCAATCTTTTAATAACGGTGAACTAAACCTTGACTTTATCTTATGGGGTAGGCACTAGGCAGAAATGAGAAACTATACCTACAGAACGCCACCTCATGAAAAACGATTTTATACAGGGTGAAATTGAACACATGCGACAAATCGAAATGGGAGATTGTACTCGTCATTATGAACAACTTTTACTATGGGACCAAACCTGAAATCGCGAAAAAAAAAATCAGCTGTTCCCTACATTTATGTTCGCATAACTCGCCAAAATGTAAGGAAAAGCTGTTTTTTTTTTCACGATTTCAGGTTTGGTCCCATAGTAAAAGTTGTTCATAATGATGAGTATAATCTCCCATTTCGATTTGTCGCATGTGTTCAATTTCACCCTGTATAGCCTCGCTTAGCTCGCTATAGTCATCTATAAAAAAATAAGTTTAAGAACTAAAACCCGACTACTGCAAAGGATGAAACAAGAAAGTACCTTCCCGTAGTCGCATGCTACCATAGCTTATAATAACATAACATATTATAATAAACTTTTTTAAACTTATTTTTTATTTAATTAATTATTTTGGAGCTTATTTCAGTAATGATTATACTTTTGTAATGTGTTAATTAAGCCCTTTCCATTTGATACCCCACACGGCATTAATAAAAAATTATTATTTTTTAGATCATGACTTTATGTCCGCTAGAGGGCGCCATATTCAATTTAATGTGACGTCACATAGCCTATAACCAGCGGTCGATCAAGACGCTTCCAACGATACTTCATTTGTCTAAATATGATATGTAATTTAGAAGTTATGAGGGAACAGATGAACATACATACATACCGGTCAAAATCATAACCCTCCTTTTTGCTTCGCCGTAGTCGGGTAAAAATAAGATAGAGCCACAAAATAAAAGATCGAATATTCAAATTAATGAATGCGTTTGCGACTATAGGCGTCTAGCAATTAATCTGCAGCAATCTGAATAGAAAATAATTGCACGCATTAAAGTTTATTATTCTAACTTTCATTCGACTTTGTTAACATAAGATTCACGTCTCTATCATTATTGATTTACGCTTAAGTAGGTACGCGTTATCTCGAGTGCCAATACTCAGGGTCACAAGTTCACGATTCTATGACATGCTAACTTTAGAACATGAATAGAGCGCTAAAACAAGGGAGCAACGTGGGAACTAATTACTATTAGCTTCTAGGTACCGTAACGGACGTTCTAACTAACGAACGTAGGTAGGGGAGACCGAGGGGATTTGAAACAAAGGTGATTTGAAACAGTACCAATATCTCGGAACTTAAAATCGTTAGCGGGTTGGCAACGTCGCTTTTCAATCCCTTCCCTCCGCCCGCTGACATGTCAGTACGCGTCGGGGACGTAAGACGTGCGGTTGTGGAGTTCTGCGTCCCATGTGACAAAAATCGTGAAAAGTAAGTTTTTAACGTTTTTTTACGATGCCTATATTTTGATAAAGGTTTTGTATTATGGCTTAAGTTATATATGTTTCGAAAGATCATTAACTAAAGATTTATTATATATATTTGGTCCAATTAATTTCTGTGTATTTGCATCTTGATTCTGCATTTAACTAAAATTGGGAGGTTTTTTCTTACTGAGGAGATTTGAAACAGGCTGTTTCAACTCTCCTCGTTTTCAATTTTATATCAGAAAGCAGTCAATAAATAATGGGCACAATTTTTTTGATTGGTTTAAATTGTTTATTTTGTTTTAGTATGCCTACTGATTACAAAAGAAAAACTGACAGAGGTTTGGTGAGTCGCGAAATGTATGATCTCGCAGCAGAAGAAGTAACTTTGCGACAGACTTTACTTTAGGAGTTGATTATTTGTATTTGACCTGTAGTTAACTACTTAACTGATATATCAGTACAAAATACCATTTAAAAAAGTTTGTTTCGTACTTGAAAAGTTTTATTTTATTAAAAACCTTTAAATTATATCATCATTTTTATTTTACGACCCTTAATACTACTCAATAATCATATGTTTCAACTCTCCTCGACCCCTGTTTCATCTTACCTCGGTATGAGGGGAGTTGAAACAAGTTGACTTGTTACGGTTAAGTCGATTTTTCACCACATTATTTAACGCTTACAATTTCTTTAAGTTAGTCATTCGCAAGTGTAAAGAATGACCTATCGATTGGTACTAATATTATACGATTTCTGTCTTTAGTATTTGGTTTATGAAACAAAATGTTAAAATTGTTTCAACTCCCCTCGGTCTCCCCTACTAGGTACGCGCTAGGTTCGCTGAATGGGTTAGAATAATGGTTATTTTTTTCCTTTAAGTCTTAATAAGAAACAGTTATAATTATCTAAAAGGTGCAGTTTTATAGCGGGACAATGTCTTAACAAAGATTTAGTGATATTAATTAACAAACATAGTTTTTATACCTGCAATTTAAAATAGGGGTCTAGAATCAGGTGCTCATGGTTTCAGTTTGCTTGTCGATTTCCCTGCCGCCATATACCTATATCTTATAACAGAGGTGCAGTTTTGTAACGGGACCACGTCTTAATAATTATATAATTATGTTGATTAACTAATACAGATTAAATTATTGCAATTTTTACTGAGCTGGCCATTATACTTTTCCCACTCTTTTATCTATTTGTGGCACCTACTTACATGATGTTTGAATAAATAATGTACCTACCAAATTTTTGTCATTATGGATCTACCTACTACATAACATGCTTAGATGCATTACTTATACAATGCACTATGCAGTGCTGATGGTATAAAAAAACATTAACTACTGATTTCTATTGATATCAAACAAATCAATCTTTGATAAACAAAGCACCTACATTTGTACCTACATCGAAACTACGTATTGTCTTTACGGAACGAAGCTTGTTGATTAACTTCTGTTTTGTATATAATCAAATCTCACTAAAATCAAACTGTATTTTAATTAAAATTGTGCTAATGACATAACTGGCGAAATGTGGGTGTAGCACCTCTGCCTAACCCTTCGGGGATTAAAGGCGTGATGCGCTAATGGATGAAACTAATGGTAATTAAAACGTCGTACGCAAAACACGTAAACATCGTGCGACTGGCATCGTATCAAGCGTAACACTAGCCTGGTTAGGAGCGCCTACTCAGGTGCTAAAGTCTGCTTCGTCTTTGTGTCTGTCGCTCGCCTGAGACACGTCCCACCTTCGTAAGGTTTCCCTTGCCTCTGTTCATCAACAGAGCAACAAAATATCAAAGACAAACAGCTGTTTGACTTCGACTTTCTCGAAAAAGAACTGGCTGGTTATCATTTAATTTATGACTCTGAGAAATGAGAAAAAATCGCTTTAGTGCGCCTTGAAATATTAGATAAAAGAAATTACGGTACATTATTTGACCTAGATATTATACCAACTATATCCAACTGTACTTCTTTCAGTAGTTAGATTCCTATTTTTACCTACATAATACATCGACATTGCGAATGCATGTAATCAGTTTTTTGAATAACGGTTCATATTTTACGAGCATATTGTGTCTCGTTTTTAGGGTTACACACCTCAAAAGTAAAAAATAGAACCCTTAGGTATAGGATCACTTTGTTGTCCGTCTGTCAAGAAAAAGTCTGGGTTGGAGACGATGGGAAGAGACCAGACGGCATGACGTTGTTGCCTTGGAAGGTAGGTAGGCCTCTGGTGTGGGACGCAACGTGTGTTGATACCCTTGCGCCATCGAGCTCAGAACGGTATAGCGAATCACTCTTCGCCGATGGTACGGTTCGCCGAAATCACTCTTCTCATGTTCCTAGCACGGCGGGCTGTGCTGGCGCCGCTGCCGCGGCTGCTGAAACCCTCAAGCGGCGCAAATACTGTAACCTTATGGGTAACTACAGCTTTGAGCCGTTTGGTGTCGAAACGCTCAAGGGGCCCGAGTGCGAGACTCCTTTTTAAGGAAATTTCTCGCCGGCTGGTCGACACTTTACGTGACCAGAGGGCTGGGTCATTCTCTGGCCAAAGAATTAGCATTGCCATTCAACGTGGCAATGCTGCCAGCCTTTTGGGCACATTTCCGGATGACAGCGACGCGGACGAGAATTTCAACGCCTAAAAGTGTCCTTCGTTTTTGTATTTATTTGTATAGGTACTAGCTGACCCGGCGAACTTCGTACCGCCTCAGGTTTTTTTTTTTTTTTGTTAATATTTCCCATGTTTTAATAGCTATTCTGCTATTCGGAGCGGAGACAAATCCAACAAATCAATACATCATAAAAATCGGTTCAGCCATTCTCGAGTTATAAATGGTGTAACTACTGTTCTGTGGGGTAACTAACCCAACTTTGTTTTATTTATATAGTTAGTTAGTCATTTAATTTAGTATCTAGTGTAAATAGTTTGTTATCTATGCATACAATATAAGATACGAGGAGGAAATTATTTTTGTCCAAAACGTATGTTAGATCTAAGTAAGATCCCAGCTAGAACAATTTTTGTGTTTAATTTTGGCTACTCATAAAGTATTTTGGTTACTATGTTATGTAATTTCATAAAGGTACCCTTTTATGAAATTACATACCATAGTAGCCAAAATGCTTAACCATTGTTCTGTTCAAATAATAATAAAACAAATCTGAATAAATAATAATTTAAATTTTTTATTGCATTGTGCTGTCGTATTTACTCACTTTTTTTACTAAATACGACAGGTGGACCTTTTTACTAAACTATGTAGCAATCCTTTATTTCGATTGTAATTGTTTATTTTGTAGATAATATTACAAATATAATTATAAGTTGATTTCATGGAGAGTATCTCAATCTACAATAATAAATCAAAATCTATGTAACAAGCAAGTATAAGAGCCATTTTTTTAATCATACTTTCAAATGTCTGATAAAAAAGTGCCAGTTTTTGAATATTTTTTTAATCCTTATTATCAATTGACTATTCTAGATACCGAATCTAGTCTTAACTCAATACCCCAATAATGGACCCTTTTTGCTTGGTAGCCCACATGTTTAGGTACGATACATAGTTAAGAGGAATTACATAGGTACATATAAAGCTGTAGGTATAAATAAAATTTATGTCAATGAACTGTTGATAAGTGATTGTAAAAATAAAATAAGTTACCTATATTGCATTCGCGATTAGTTTGCCAAAAATGTAAACAAATATGAGTTTGTGGATATTTTTTTAAAATCCTACACAATAAAGTTCCGTTTACGCTACAACTTCAAATTTTTTTATAACTTTTTCAATAGTGCTAGTCACTCTGAAATCAACTTACTTAATTGCTATTAAAATAAAGTTGATGTTTGTTTAACTTGAAATAATATTAATTTGAAACATAAGTTTGAATAGACATTGCTAACAATTAACACAGTCATTTTCTCTTGCGGAATGGTTAATAAAGAACGATAATTGTGCCATTATAACTATAAAACTCGTGAAGAATGATTTTTCAGATATGCATGTCTTTCGTATAGCTACCCAAATTTAAATTATTGGCTACTAGCATTTGGCTGCGGCTTTGCCGTGGGGACTTTGTTATATAATAATTATGTAGTGATTTATAATTACTTACTAAACCAATTATAATTTACCAGAGCTCTACAATGACTCTACTTACATAGGTACTTAATACAATTAGTGGGATCTCGTATCCCTTTATGCAAACAGTAGGTAGGTATTGTTTGTTTTAGACTCGAAAGAAATTTGTAGTTCATTTAGGTCATTCGCCAAGAATGCCTCCTTATCATAAATAAATTATCCCATTTATGAAGGTTATTTGTTCAAGAACAATAAATCTTTATTTTGAAACGGGCATAACATTATCTGTATTAGCGTAAGGCATCGTCTGCGTAATCGCACGGGTCGAAGCGACACAAGAGGTCAGTCTATTTATCGGAATCGTCATACAGCTCTGGCAGTGAGGTCAATTTGCCGTCTGATTTTCACAAGTGCTTTAATAACACAATCGTCTTATAACGGTAGTTTATTTATTCATCAATATTAAAGTACCTACTGTGAGTGCATGTTCGTGAAAGTCAAATATTTACCACTTCCGTAAAACTAAATAAAAACAAGATAACGGTTTTCAGGGATACGACTCAGCGTTATTTGTTTTTACAGCGGAAGAGTTTTTCCACTTCCCAGCAAACAAACAAACAACTACCTATTTGATAACGAATAACTTGAAGGTACGTAATTTTCCAAGCATTTCATGGTTATGGTGAACAGAGTCTATTGAGCGATATACCTACCTTGCGTTTTTATTCATCTGTTTTCCACACTCACAGAAAATATGAAAACCGAGTTACCGGTTAGCTACCGTGTTCATTTTTTTGGCTCTCATTGCCGTTTTGTCGGTAATATTAATTCACTTTTATGAGCGTTACAGAGAAAAATACACTTACTACTCACCCCAAAACCGAAATTGATTTGACACAAGATATCAAGTAGTTTTTTTTTATAAAAACACCAAGTCGTCAGTATTAATCAAATTGTTTAGATATGCGTACACGTTTTCCGGCGTCCAGGCCGGCTACTCGCACTATTTATACTTCACTATAGATAGCTGGGGCAGTGCGACACGGACACTGAATAGCAAATGAGAAAAATCTGAGCGATGACTACGTCGCGCCCTCAACCTCGACCAGCAGACGCTCAACTCTGCTTAATTTATATTAAATATGGTCTACGTTATACCTTACCTACTGTCTCACGTTAATGAATTTAAGAATGAAAGTAAAATAGCATCACTTCACTCAATCGCGAAAGTTGCGTGCCAAGAATAACAGAATTTTGCCAATAAAATCAGTTTCGGCTATTTGTTATACTTTACCATTAACTGTCCGGGGTATCCCGCTATTTAAGTGGGTACATAAACTTCTGAATAAATTCCAATATACACACGTAAGTCATCGTAGATTTTTATAGATGTGTGAACCGCTCAGATCTTTATGAAATGAAAGCTAATTTCCATTTCAAGCGAGAAGCACTAATATCTAATACATAAAATACAATAGGTATTATATCTAATACGTGGGACGTGCTAACAAATATAATTGAAGTGCATTCCGATGAGAGCATGTGCTTACAATAGGTGAAAGTAAGTTCGATGAACTAAACGAAAGTTTTTACAAAGGGATTCTGGATGCCAGCCGGGACAGTGCGTGTGAACGCACTCTCCAGAAAGTAAAATGTGCAATTGTTCTTACGACAACAATGTTAGATACTTAGTCATTTTTATCAGCGATAGAGGTAATATTCTGTACACTCAATTTAGGGTAGTTCTTCGAAATTTGATTCTTTGACTGATCCATATGGCCAAAATTTAATTTCACTTTCAGCTCTGTAACACATGTTTATATGAAAATAGACATACCAAATAACATATGTTTGTATGAGGGACTCGTTTTTATACAGTAGTTTTCAAGATATCGACGTTTTAATATTTTGTGCCCAGATGAATCAGAAACAGAATAAACAATAATTATTCTTTAGCATAACATCTAAGGTCTAACTTGGTTAAAAAGTCTGTAAATCACTGAAGGTAAAATCGTATCGCTACTCATTTAATATACCTGTTACTTAATTGGCAATAATATTTATACGCCCAAAAATCTTAATCTTTAGTTGTCAAAAAATACTTAAGTATTGTAAACTCGACAGCCCAGGGGTAATATTCCTTCGCTGGCAAAGCAATTTATGATAACGTACTCTAACCATGAAATCAGACCGTAAAGTCGAAGAACAAAATAATAGTGTGAAGTGACTAAGAATAAGAATCCAAATAAAATACGCACTTAAATAGAGTCATATTTTCAGTTCACCCATGAAACGTTGAAATAAAAACGTAAGTAAAAATAAAGCCCTATGCACATGACTGCTATTTGGAGCGATATAAGTGTATACATTCAAATTCAACTAACGCACGTGCGTTGACATTTTTGACGCGCCAGTTAGCTGGGGCTGACACCATCGATGTTACCGGTGACAGTCTCGGGACATTGTCGACGTCGCGCGTTGGGAAAGCGAAACATCGGCGATGTTTTATTTGATGGGTATCGTCAGTGTACCTACGGTATCCACATAGCTAGACTAATTTGTTGTGTTGCGCTTGTGATCAAATCGCTGCAAATACCCGGCTAACCCAAAGTCAAGCCAAGGCTCAACCTGTGCAACTTTTTAACGAATCGATAAAAACAGTGTTGTACCTTTACTGTAGACAATAAGTAACAAGTTCACAGCAAATAAAATGATTATTCATGATTATAAATAAATAACATTACAGTACACGTAAACCAAAAGATGTGAAGGAGCAATTTAGAGAAAGCTTATCGAGAAAGCTTGGCACTAGTCCAGAACACGTAAGCCGAGCTATACAAGAAAAAGATGTTGCTGTGTTGAAGTAATATCATAAAGCCTACCTATGTACATTGTGTTTAATAGAATTTAATTTTATGATGCGGGATAGAATGCAGTTGCATAATAATAAACCCGCATGTTATTATCGTAACGGATAACAATTTTATCCGGTATTTGGTCTATTAACCTGGAATTGGTTTTTATATCGGCAATGTGTACGCACGACGACATATCAAGCTATACATTTCCAGTACCTATTTAAGCTGACTGTCAGCTTACTGACTTCTCATTCTACGAATGGCCACTTGCGAGGTCGGCTAAAACTAGAAATGTACATATAGCTTGATATTATGTCATTGTGCGTGCTTAGGCTTACTAGGAAATAAAGATTTACCCCCTTATTCATAATCCTATTTTATCTCTATTTTAGCTAAAATAGGTTTATAGAACGTTTGTCTTTATCTGTCACGTTGTCATTTCTGTGTGTAAGAAAGAGACAAACCCCATTTTAACTAAAATAGGTTTGATAAGTTTTATGAATAAGGGGGTTAATAGTTAGGTCTACACCTAACTATTAACCCCCTTATTCATAAAACTTATCAAACCTATTTTAGTTAAAATGGGGTTTGTCTCTTTCTTACACACAGAAATGACAAAGTGACAGATAAAGACAAACGTTCTATAAACCTATTTTAGCTAAAATAGAGATAAAATAGGATTATGAATAAGGGGGTAAATCTTTATTATATCTTTATTGATCATCAATCAGATGATCAGAACAACAGATAATCTCAGTAATGCCGTCGACTACCTAATAGTTAGTTCGGTATCGATTCAGCGAGCATATTGACTGAGTCTGTTTGCGGCCTCATTCGCATGGCCTTCTTGATTAGGCAAAGATTGGTAACGCTGCATGCCCTCCAAAACTAACGCACTTCGTTGAAATATGATAATGCATTTAGAAACATAAACAGGTACCTGTTCTTTGTAGGCAGGTACAATCTAGCTCACTTTTCAATTGTGTATGTTAGGAACTAAAATGATGAAATCACTGATTGGTTCCAATGAATGAGAACTTGCCAGCAAATATCCAACAAACTTTTTAATGCGAACCTATACCTAGTTACTTAGCAATTTAAGTTATATTTAAATTACTTATTAGCTAATGGGCTAGATTGCAATGTAAATAAGGAATCACCGAATGTGATACTTTATAAATAAAAAAGGCATACGAATCTGATCTGATGATATAGCCTTCATCTATACTAGAGGTAAAGTTTGTGAGGTTGTAGGGGGTAATCTCTGGAACTACCAGTTGGATTTGAAAAATTCTTTTTACATTTGATAGCCCAATTCTTGAGGAATGCTATAGGCTATTTAACATCACGCTATGACTCTTAGGAGCCGAGTGAAAAGAAAAAAAGTCAGAAAGAACTCGGATATCTATGGAAAGAACGCTAAGCGAAAGCGAAGTGATAGCGCGGGCAGGTGATGCGATGCGGCGGGGTGAGTCGGGACAACAAGAAATTTCACGCGGACGAAGTCGCGGGCAGAAGCTAGTCTTTAAATACAGGGATCTGGCGCGTAAACGTCTCAGGAGAAAACGGTTCTTTTTCTGCCATATGCTATAAGTTAACGCCTGCACCTATCTTTGTTAACTGCTACTCGAAACAGTTTCATAAGCAAAGACATGTTTATTAAGTTCTACGGCCTTGGAACTTGTATTGCATAATAGCTGCAGGTTTGTGTATATTCTTGGTTGGGCCTACTATGGCCTGAGTAACGTAAGCGTAGCCCCCCTTTAGGGTATCCGTTTCTTCAAACTTTATGTGTATTACATTCGAAACTATACCTGCTCAATCCATCATGCCATGTTTTTTTCTGGCAGTTATCGTACCTAGATATTAACATGCTGAGTTAATCGATTCTATGTCTCTATCTACTAACTTATTCTAGGGATCGTCTACAGTAGGTACCTACAACATAGCCGACGCGCGACGTGTTTGACGGATCCTCCCGTTTTCAAATCAAATCGGCGGGGTAATTGTGTAAGACACTATCAGTAGCAATGGCTTTAATTTTGACACTTCAACAACATTCATTGCGTTATTTACGTTCATAGAAAATGTTTACGTTGCTGAGCAGACAAATTTTTCGAACATGTGAAGCAATGGATTAGTTAGGTATCCTTCAAAATGATTCAGATTGAGATCGATAGTGTGTTTCGCAATTAGGGTGCTGCATTCAAATAAACGCTGCACAGAACAGCGCGTAGAGCTTAATTGTATAAAAATACAATTAAGTCACCTACTTAATAAACGAGGAAAGAGGACCATCGTAATAGATACCCACGGTATGAATAAGACATGAGATTGTAATACATCCGTAGAGGGTTAATGAATGAGTGTTTCGTAACAAATAGGTATTAGGTATAATTAAAACCCTACGGAAGGCAATCGTTATGCAAGCAAGTGCAATGTTCCGTTCGCGACAGTAACGGTGTAGCAGAGTGAGACGGTGTCGGTGTCTGTGTTTCACCTCCCATAGCATCACTAGGAAGATTACTGGTTCCACTCACAAGCCTAAACAAGAAATCTAGACCCGTTTAAGAATATAGAATAAAATAGAAAATTACAGCACATTGCTAAACGGTCATAGAAATGTCATTATCTACAATTCTACATCTTGTACCTATGTTTTATAATCTAATCTTTACTGATAAAAGTTAAATAATAATTTAACTTTAACTTTCTCAGTGCTATGAACGTTTTATGAATAGAATAGGTTCTCTGGCTCAAATACACTCACATCACATGTGAATGTTATGATTGCCTATTCCTATTACACCTACCTCAATATTTTCTCTGTTCTCTTATGATATAATTTTATGCATTATAATATTTGTAATTGGTTTGTTATTACTAGAGTCCGCATTATTGTGGCTTCTATAGCAAAGTTTTTTATGATCAACGTTGTAAGTACTGAAATTATTTATTTATCTTGTATTTTACTACTTATGTATACAGCTGTCAACGACCATTGGTCGTTGACAGCTGTTGATATAGCGAACGTTATTGAAAATATGAATGATCAGTAGATTTTAGGTAAAATATCCATTAACCTGAAAAAAAGCCTAAATATGCAAATTCATATGCAAAAATGCATACGCATAAAATCCGGTCTACAGTTATTAAAGTTCAAGTTACATTCGGAGCCGGAACTGGACAAGTAAGTCAGAATACTATGCAAAAAATGACGATAGCCCGATTATGTTGGTTAGGTAATCTCACGAATATCCAAATTATAGCCGTAAAAGGGAGATGACGCAGAGTGGGCAGTGAAAGTGGACGCACATTTGTACCAAGCTGCTGGCAGTCGAAAGAAAGCGGCCTGGATGAATAATCCTTGAACGTTAACTGCCATCTGCGGAGAGAAAACTTACGCAACAATTTTGTTAAATGCAGTTACGAGTCGACACGAATTCTTTTATTTTATTAACAAAAACGTTCATATTATTGTAGAGATTTGTGTGTAGAAATTAACATAAGTAGGTATTTACATAATGTAAGCTAACAGTCTTAAATAATAATATGTAATATGTACTTACAAGTATACAGGGTGAATTTTTCAAGTGGGCGTGGATGGCCAAATCCGAAACTATGAGGAATAGCGAAAAGTACTCAAAGGAGTCGCGGGCTCGATTTTGATAAAAACTAAAACTGCATCATTGGATTTTTGAAAAATCAATATTTCTGGCCAGGAACCGAACCTGTTGATTTTGAAAAAAAAAACACACGCTGTATTATTACACCATTCGATAGTGTCGCTAATAAGGATCAAATTCTGGGAAGTAATGACATACGGCAAACTAAAGGAAAGAGCTCATTTTTATCAAAATACTTTTTTATTTTCTTATGCTACCTACCTATTAAACCTTAACTGATTAATTGTTCAAAATTATGACAATTGTTTTTGAATACATAGCTGAATTCGACGTCTCAAGGATTGTACTGCAATTTAAAATTTGAATTTAGAACATAATTTTGTGAAGGTGACTGCGCTACGAGTATTTCGGGTGTAAAAATATTGAGCATCATTTCGAACAAGGTATGAAAAAAGAAGCAGTTTATTAAAATTCAACATTTTCCTTAAGTTTGCCGTATGTCATTACTTCCCAGAATTTGATCCTTATTAGGGACACTATCGAATGGTGTAATAATACAGTGTGTGTTTTTTTTTCAAAATCAACAGGTTCGATTCCTGGCTAGAAATATTGAATTTTCAAAAATCCAATGATGCAGTTTTAGTTTTCATCAAAATCGAGCCGCGACTCCTTTCAGTACTTTTCGCTATTCCTCATAGTTTAGGATTTGGCCATCCACGCCCACTTGGAAAATTCACCCTGTATAATGGAGTCGGTTGAAAAAGTCGTCCGCATCGCTGTCGACAGGAAAAGTGCCCAAGAGGCTGGCAGTATTCCCACTTTGCATGGCAATGCTGGTTCTTTGGCCCAAAGATAGTTCAACCCTCTGATCATTCGTACACCACTTGCCGCGATTCATCATTTTACCTCAAATGGGTGCCTAAAAATTGCCCACACGATAATTAACTGTACCTAAGTAGGTAGGTAATCTACGTCTGGCATACCTTGGAGTTAGTGGGCAATAAGCCCTGCTATCGCCTTGTTGACTGGATCATATTTACCGCCGCACGACGAACTATTCTCATTATTATTGGTTGTGCTAATATGAGAGAAATCAGACTAATCCTTAGTCATATTCAGGCCACAATATGGCATGGCATACTAAACATTCCTAATACGCTAACTTTCCCTGTTTTGGTTGAAACTTCTCTGTATATCTTGCAAAGGAAGGTCACGTTTATCAAAATGTACCTCTACTTTAACAAGCCAATTACGCGTTTAGCATGGATGCAGGAAGTGATAGGTACATTTTTTCATCTAACTGTCTCCGTTTAAGTCTCAACCTCGTTTCTAAACTAGCCGGATGAACTGATTTGAAGGAACTTCAATAGGTATTATTCATAAAGTATTAAAATACATACATAGGTCGTCAGAAACTACAGAACGCCACCGGCTACCTCATAAGTATTAAATAACAATAAATAAAAAAAGTGTTGTTATTATTTTAATAACTTCATACACAGCGACAATATCTATTATTGTAGCGCACTACCATGGACAAAATCTGGGGGCACGGCAGTGCCCCCGCCAAGACGAGCTAAAAATAAAAAGCAGGGGGCACTACCTACCTTTTCTCGAAGCGTTTGGTTATATTTGCAAACCCTCATAGCTTCGGTCTGGATAATGCTAGACTAGAGAGCTTAACTTCTCAGGATAAAATAATGTATGGCTTGGCCATTCCATTGAACTATTGCTTGACACAAAACAAAACTAAAGCCAAGTGACTTAATTTCTTACCATAAGCCCATAGGAGTGTCTGTGCGACGGCCGCGAAACATTCAAGCCATACATTTTGACCAAGATGTAATTTAAGGTTTGTAGAGTTAGGGTCTTGGCTCTACATTAGATTTGATAACTTTTTAACAGTGAAAGCGTAATGTGAGTCTTGGCAACCTACTTTACATGAAACTTTTTGGTGGAGAGATATTAGTTACTAACTTTCTGACTATTGACATTTAGGTAACTAATCTAAAAATGTCTTGCAATTCCTCACACCTCGATACTAGCCAGCAATCAGCAATGCCCAAAGAAAAAGGAATTGATTAATTTAATCGCTTCGATTAAATATCCTGTTTATTTTATAAATAGCGTGTTATTTATTTCAAATTAGGTACATCATTTATCAACGATTTGATGTAATAAATTGAACAAGTGGGTAAGTACCTAAGAATTTATAAGCTGTTTCCATTTTTGCATTCCGATTTTTCATGTATTTTTTTATTGTCACGGTAGGTAGAGTACCTACACGATATCTACCATATAGTGATCTCCCCAGCCGAGTGTCGACAGCCTATCATCATAATACCATTTTATTGTTGTTATATTTGAGTGTTAGTTTTTGCAAAATTAATTGTCTTTCTGGCGAATAGGGTACCGCCGTACAACTGCAGCAGGCACATAGGTAAATCGTTATATAAGTTTAGAATATGCTCAAAACATATCTCAAAACGAAGAAAATAATAAAAGAAGTTAAATTGAATTCATAAACAGCATTCTGTAGTATTACATTGCATGCCACCAAGTGCTTTTGTACAAGTAGTTCGCATAGCGTGTGCAAACATGATAGTGATCATCATGATATCCTCCGGTTCACACAAATGACTGTTCCTATGTGAAATATATTTCTTTGTTACAAATGCAATGCAAAACGCAATAAAAGTGAACCAGAAAAGGTATTTAGAGAAAGGCGTCAGTCCATGTAATGCTCCAAAAAAAAACCCAGCTTCAGCGTAGTTCCTAAGGTGCTCTGCATCCTACCAGAATTGCGGCAAATAGCTTGCTTATGCCAAATATTATGAACCATGAACCTTCTTTTACAAGATATAGTGGCCCATATTAGTTACACATAAACAACGATAGGATTAAAAGAATCCAACAATAATTAAGTACCTACCTACTTACTAAGAAATTGAAAAGGATTAATGACCACACATCAATTCTTACAACTGTTTCCAAGCCTCGGTGGTATTGCGATCATAATACGTAACACTGTGTTAAGATGTATGAAGCTGATTACTATAACAATAAAGTATTGAGCAATTGCATTGTTGTCGAGAAGTTATGATAGGTGAGCAAACGCATCGTGCGATACGACCGTCACTTTCCAACAAAGTCAATGAAGCGCGGAGAAAGTGGCGACCTCCACGTCCGTATACAACTGCCGACTGCCGTCTGTAGAATCCGCTGACTCATAACACATTCACACATCACGCGTGAACACGACAGAGTTAGCAGAAATACCTATTCCATAATAAAATTACGATCATATTACACAGCTTTTTCCATTCATATAGTGACTCTACCTACAGCATCTTTGTTAGAAACATCATGTCCTCGTCAATCATTCATGAACATTAACACGGTTTTATGTAAATGAAATACCATAAGTTAAGTAATATTAAAGTTTAAGTATTTTTATGACCAACATCCGAAGTTAGTGTTAGTGACCTATTAAAACCAAAAAATATATGTAGGTATTTACCTATATGTACAAAACGAGTACGAATTAATTCAACGGCATAAAAACCGCCTTTAGTTACTACAGTCTTTGTATCTATAGGAGAAATGTACAAGTTTGCGACACTTTTTGAGAAATCGTTAAAAAGTGAAACTTTTGTTTAAACTTGAAATGTTGCAAACAAAGTTATTTCACTTATGTAAAGTATGATTCGTTCTACAGCTTCACTTTGCTACCTGAGATGAGTTAATTATTTTGTGACAGCAAAAATTAATAGATAGGACATCATATGCATGTACTCACGGTTTCGTGAGAAATGGAGCTCAATAGAAGTCATTCCTATTAATAGTGGTAAATGGGGCGACAGTAATGGACCACCTTTCCTTATGATTTTATCATATATTTTATGGCTAAAGAAAAGTGTTAGTATTTTGATTCGAAAGTTTCGTAAAAGAATTTTAATTTGTTTACAAGTTATTCACTATATAATGGCTAGAATAACGGACCTTTATGAATGACTATACAGAGGATATCGTATACTAAGAAAGAGAGAGCGCTTTTATGACTTTCACGATTTAAGCGAGGAACGCTTTGTCATAATAATTTATGTCTAGCTTAGATACGAGTATTGTACCTATTTACATAGATATCGCTGGAGCTTTGAGTTTGTCAATCTAGTTATTTTCTAGAGGTGCCCACAAGTTTGCTCGATTTTGGCGATAAACACGTGTTTTCTTTAGTCCTCCGACATCATGTGCAGAAGTACTAAAGCAAAACACGTGTCGAACAAGAAAAATCGAGCACATCTGTAGGCACCGTTAGTTAGGTACCTACATGTACCTTAACTTAGCTGATCTCCTGGTGGTGTACTAGCTAGTATTAGAGTATCTTTTTACCCGACTGCCTCACGACTTTACGAGGGTAATGTTTTGAATCCTTTTTAAATAACAGCTATAGATATCAACTGCAGGTATTTACACTGGATTTGGAAGGGACTATAAAGGAATAGCATTTATTAGTACTTAGAGAATCCCCAGCATAGGGGATCGTAGTGGAACGTTGAGTGCTGTGTAGTCCCCTAGGGGACTGGTCTAGGGGATTTTAGTGGAACGAGCGGAATGAAGTGTTGTCAAGTTCTAACCAAGTTAATAAAATCATGCTTAAATCCAATTTATCAATGAAATAGACATTTTATTAGCTGATTGGAAAAGGTGATGTTTTATTACAGTAATTAACATAAAACAATTTATATTAAGATGTTGCAACTCTACTGTTGCTGGTGTGTGGCGTTATTTTAACTGGCGCCAGAGCATCGTTGATCCAATGTTTATTTATGTCCGTAAAGGTATCATAATAATACGTGCGAATGTGTATTATGGGTACTTAGTTACATAAATGGTAAACTGCGGCGTGATCTAGTTCGTTCTCGATTACATCACTGACATAATTGATACCGTACAGGACTCAACTGTCACAATGAGTATTGGGTAATCAAACTAATAAGCGTCCTAAATATTCTAGGTGCTAGTACTTATTTGCTACAGCAAAAAATATACTAGTAAGGGAGGGAATCAAGTTCTTTAGACAGAAAATACTCCAGAGTGGAACTAAGGCGAAGGGTTAAGTGTAGGTATACCTAGGAACTGTACTGACTACTAACATCCAGTAATTGATAAACTTATTTTCTGTGCAATAACATTGCTAACATCAAAAGCGCCAAACAAACGTGAAAAAGTGTCAGTAGTTAGCATAGGTACTGATCATATTTACAGACAAATCTGTACCCAAGGCAATAAAAACTTGGTTAGATATCGATCACCTCGACCTAAACCTTACCAAGGTCGACGAAGGAGCTATTTTTGGAGCTTATAAAAAATATAGGCATAACGCGGAGATGGTTCAAAAAGGAAGGTACCGCCATCACCCTAAGTATAGACCTACTCGTAAAAGCCTGGGTTAATTTGTTCAAGTCAACCTGAACTTTAAAGAGCGATTTTTGACGTCAATCAATATTTTCCCCCCTTTTTATTCTTTTTCCATTGTTCTGTGCAAAATAAGCGATAACACAAGTTGACAATGAACTCGCGCATAAGTTGGACCTAACCCATTTGAAATGGTTCATTTGTTTCAGACACTTCCTTCTTCACGACTCTTAGTTATGATTATAAGGATACGATGGCTCGTGCAATGGATCGCAACTCTTTCTCTAAGTGTGATGATGACTTCAGGTAAGAACTTAGGTAACTACTAATCGTGGTTCATTCTTAACTCGGCAATCACTTTAACAATGCAAGTTCAACCTTAACCAAGCCATTTCTTATCATCGCAGGTAACCCTATATTTCTGCAACAATCAGGAAGGAGTAATCGACCGGTGATAAAATGGATGCCACCTAACGACGATTGGAATTGGAGACTGACCCCACGCAACGAGGAACCATTCTTCCTTCCTTCTAATTATAATCATACCCTACCGCCATCTGCTAACGAGACTGAATTAATAGCACACATGATAGCTTTAAAACGAAATTACTCTCGTCTCCTATGGGACAGCGATAAGAGCAGTAACCTTCCAGTATTTGTGGAAAAGGCCCTCAAACTTCTCAATTTGAAACAAGTTTATTACGAAGTAGAGCACTCTGTTATGTCTAAGGTGTCGTGCACAGCCTGCAAAGCTGGCGCGGGGTTACTACAACATTACATAAGACTGGGCAAAAGCAAAGACGAAATCAATAAGATGATTTATCAATTTTGTGTTTCGTTAAAAATTCAATCAGCTCGCGTTTGCGAGGGCATCACGAGATTGTTCGGGGTAAGAAACCGTGGTCGCATCGACACAAAAATATGGCCTGCTTTTCTGTGATATTGTTATTTACCTTACGTTTCTCATATTTCAGAGTGAAGTAGTTTACGTATTGAAACGTATTACGATAGGTCCTGACGAGATCTGCAGTTTTGTCATAGGAGACGCGTGTGGCGACGTCTACAACCCTTACCACGAGTGGGAAGTGGCGTTCCCTCCCGTACCGAAGCCTACCCTGCGGGAACTTGACGCTCCCGTCGACAAAGCTCCAACATTTAAAGTTCTGCAGATTTCTGATACACATTTCGACCCCTACTATGCTGAAGGTGAGCGTTTTTACGTCGTAAGATACAAAACTTATCAATTCGCTGAAAACGCAACAGAGCACAATTTTTTCTTCAACAACGTTATATATTGTTGTGGTGTACTGACATCAGTATTCTCTTCGCCTATAAACCACATTATTATTCTCAGAGTCAGCTCTTAGCAAGCCGACGATACACTGTAATGCTTGTTATCAAATTCCAGGTGCTAATGCGGAATGTAACGAGCCTCTTTGCTGTCGAGCGTCTAATGGCCCAGCGTTGACACCAGGTGGAGGGGCCGGCCGCTGGGGAGACTACCGCAAGTGCGACACACCCAAACGAACCATAGACCACATGTTAAAGCACATAGCAGACACTCACACTGTACGTATGACCGTTAGATAGGTACTATTCGTTTGATAGAGATGAACCCAGTTTAAAGCCGGGATAAATAAACGTACACAATGCAGGGAAAAAGGGGACGGTATATCCACCGTAAAGATCAATTGCTCTACGAGCCATTGCAATTTCCTGATTGGATAACAACCGTTTAATGGTCGAGACCCGAGATGCTCGTCAAATTATTTTTAAAAAGGCAGTCCGACAGTTAAGAGATATGAGCAATCCAGCATAGATAAGATTATTTCTTTTAAGATCTCAACTTTTATGACTATTATTATAACAATCTAAACATGTACTGTTGCACTGTTCCAGGACATAGACTACATTTTATGGACGGGAGATCTACCACCGCATGATGTATGGAACCAAACCAAAGAGGAGAATTTGAAAGTGCTACAAGAGACGGTAGCTCAGATGTCGGATATGTTCCCCGGTGTACCGATATTCCCGGCCCTTGGGAATCATGAGTCATCTCCAGTCAATAGGTACGGATGAACCGTGTAGCTGCGAGTGTCGCAATTATCAGCATCCGTCGGGGTCATTTTAATTACAGACACAATCCCTTTCAAGATCGTTTATTCTTGGAATGTAGGTTCTGTGCGACATTCGATTGAGTAGTGGATGCGGATGTATTACCACTTACCAGTCATTTACCACAGATCTATTATTACGTACTCATGAATTGCTTATTGGACGGAAATACCTGTCGTTAGGCACAAACCACAATTACCTTTATTTGTATTTTATAATACCAATAAAGGTAACTGCGGTTTGTATGATATGTAACTGTTACGTTACGTTTGCAAATTATATGTTACTGTTCCGCGAAATGGAACTAAAACCATTAAACTATTTGCTTATTCATAATTAGATAAATGAAGTGAGTAATCTCCACAGCTATGCGACGGAATTTTATTGGCTGTATATTGAAAGTACTCCTACCTACTGTGTAGAGAATTCCGTAAAATGTCAGGATAATCAAAACAACTCATAGCTGGCGAAAATAACGCTTTCCAAACTATAAGTTAATTTAAGACCCCCGTTTTCGGATTTTATAATCTTGTAAAAATCTATAAAACATTGATTACTGACTTGTATTCTTATGCCTTACCTACTTCCAGTTTCCCGCCGCCGTACATAGCATCCTCGGAGCTCAACATCGCTTGGCTGTACGACGAGCTGGACGCACAATGGCGCCGCTGGCTGCCGGCTGGCGTGTCGCACACGGTGCGTCGCGGCGCCTTCTACTCCGTGCTCGTGAGGCCGGGCTTCCGCATCATATCGCTCAATATGAACTACTGCAATAATAAGAACTGGTGAGAAATATTAATTTATATCTATATTTTGAATAAGTAATTCCATAGATATATGAAAGAAGGGTAATTCATACCTAGGGGTATCGTGTTGCCCAGAAACTGGGTTATGGAGGTCAGATGGGCAGTCGCTCCATCTAACATACTGGTATTCAGCTGGAACCTAGTTGGGAAAAGGCTAGGCAGATTGATTTTGAATAGGTAGAAAATATTCCAACTAAGTATTTAAGATTTTCCTTCTAAGGTCCTCTTTGAACTACCCTCATTTACATATGTCAGACATGTGCATTCTATCTAAGAAGAGCTATTATCCTAACTTTTCAGGTGGCTGTTAATGAACAGCACAGATCCAGCAACGGAACTTCAGTGGTTGATTTATGAACTGCAATCCGCGGAGTTCAGCGGCGAAAAGGTCCACATCATTGGCCACATTCCGCCGGGCCATTCCGATTGTTTGAAAGTATGGAGTCGCAATTACTACGCCATAGTTAACCGATATGAATCAACGATAACGGCACAATTTTTCGGACATACTCATTTCGATGAATTTGAAGTTTTTTATGATCCGAACGACCTTGGTAGGTGAACCTTGTCAACTTGATTGAGCTACACAAAACCGTATTAAAATTTCTGGTTGGGTTTAATAAGTTACCGTCATTTGTTATATTTTTCGCAGGTAGAGCCACAAGTATTGCGTACGTTGGGCCCTCAGTTACTCCGTACTACGATTTGAATTTGGGTTATCGAATATATTATGTGGATGGTGACCATGAAGCCACCACTCGGGTAATTATTCATTGATTTACTACATAAACAAGCAAATTAACTTGAAAATAGGCAGACAGTTAATACTAATTAAAAAATAACTTACCTGAATATTTTTTTTAGCAAGTGGTCGACCATGAGACTTGGATCATGAACCTGAAAGAGGCTAATCTGTTTGGGTACCCTATCTGGTACAAGTTGTACTCAGCTCGTTCTTCATACATGATGCCGGCGCTCCGGCCGCAGGACTGGGACAAGTTCATCGACGATATGACTACCAAAGAAGACGTTTTTAACTTATATTACAAGTAATCATTTGATTTATTTATACTTACTCATTCAGCACGAACTGATGCATTGCTGCCTTATAAGGCACCTATTTGCAATAGCAACAGCGTGCTATTGCATGATTTGCACGAGAAGACAATAGGTACTTACTGCTAAGACTTCCTCACATATTTTCAAATCCGTCAATGGATCATTAACATGCTTATGCAAACAGCTTTCATCAGAACTGCCGTTATTTTTCAGACATTATTGGAAGAACAGTCCTCGGCGCGGCACGTGCGACGGAGAGTGCCGCAAGCGCCTGGTCTGCGACGCGCGCTCGGGCCGCTCGCACGACCGGCGCGCGCTGTGCGGGCTCATCGAGGCGCGCATCGACGGCGCGCAGCCCACGCCGCAGACGTGGCGCGCTTGGCTGTACAATGGCCTGTCAGCCTCGTGAGTTATATTATGCAACTTAACCACTGCTTTGTACTTACGCCTTGTATATATCGATGTTGATAGCGGTATACTCGGGATAAAAACTTGCAATTACTATGGTGGTGTGGTGGTTGGTATGGATAAGAAAATTGCGCTTCACTTCATCTTGCCATAAGGCATATTACGTGCCCCCTGCACGTAATTCGTGCTTTCTTGGTTCCACATAATATTTCCGAAGTGTAGGAAATTAGTTAGGTAGGTACTAGAAGTGTTGGACAGACAATCAGACATCCCTAAGAATCTACCATACTAAAATAATTCGTTCGAAAATTTTACATACCAATAGGTTGGTTAAAATAACTAGGCTTCAAAGCATATAAGATTATATTTTCTGCAAATTCTTACCTGACTATTCACGGTAATGGCTAGCACCTGCAGGAGTACTTCCAATATGAAAGTATATTTATTACCTATGGTGTTCACAAAATAATGGTGCCATGAGTGTTTTTATAATGGCCAACCATGACGCCAGTATTGTCAAAATATAAAAATATTGGCAAGCTTGAGATACTACAATTTAAGCCGGGTCATCGATGTCGGCCATTTGTTCACTACTTTCCTTAAAGTAGAACATAGCGGCATCTATAGGAGAACGCCTAGAGCAATAGCGCACTAGCGGCTAGGCCGCAGCGGCCAGGTCGCGGCGGCCATCGAGATAGATACATTAGTATGAAATCGTCATAGAGCACACGCATCTGGCCGCACGCGGCCAGCGGCCACACCAAGCCGCAGCGGCCAGCGAGATCGAAGCGACGCATTAGCGGCCCATGTTCAGTCGCTGGCCGCTGCGGCCACTGAGATCAATTGCATTGTAGTTAAATCACCAGTGTGCGCGCACTAGCCGCGGCGGCCGCACGTATTGTGGAACTACAGCGTGATTTGTGATCATCGCGATGTCTTTCGACACGGAAAGGTTTATAACAGAGATTGAGACAAGGAGGGCGTTGTGGGACATGTCCTGTGAAGACTACGCCAACCGCGACTTAAAAAATATGTATGAAATAATCCCTTTGTTCGCCTTTCACGTAGCAAGGGATGAACCCAATATTTTTTCCTTTTCTTTTTCCGCTGCTTACAAAGATACAAAAGTACTGCTATTTCCTCAACGTCCATTTTGAAGCGCGCTGTATGTGCAACTGACGATCGTAGCCGCGGTTTTGGCCGCGTCGCAAATCGCAAACCCTGCGGCCGGGCCGCGCGTCGTGGCCGCGCTGCCAGGTCGCTAGTGCGCTATTGCTCCTACTGTTAGTCGACAAACCATTTGTTTTAGCGCAGTACTCCGTAAATACTGTATAAACTCTTGTTTTTATCTGACTTTTTTACACGCAAAGTTTAGCCAGGTCAAGTCTTCTCGATGCCTTCATTTTGCCTCGACATGATTGATCGAGAAGTGGGTTAACGTCTATTGTGCAACAGTTGGGGTTCGAACCCACGACCTTACGTACGGCAGTCGGATGCCTAATCCGTTCAGCTCCATTAGGTATACCCTATATAATGTCAAAGGATTAAAATATCGAAGGAACATCTGTGAATGAATGATTATGTAAATATATTCTTATTCTTATACCTACGCAGAGACCCTCCTTCTGTACAGCAAGTACGGTGATGGAATTAGCCTTAAATTTCCTGCACAACAATACTAAGGTCAGTATAATCTATACCTACTGTAAATATTTCTAGCATGATAACTTTTTTCCTAATAAGTACTATTGCTTTTAAGGACGAATGCACAGCAACGTAACGCTAAGCCCAGCGTTGATTTAAATAAAAGGGATATGGGCTGCCCATAGTGCCCATGCCTCTTTCTATCTACATCAATGCTTTTATCATAATTTAGGCTGTAAGTGTAAGTAGGTAATGGTGATGGTACATATGAAAGAAAGAAAGAAAATACATTTATTTAGCACAGACTAAAAAACACACAATACACCAGTTACATACATCAAAAATCAAATAGAAAGTGTAAAGTCCGATGTAAGAAATTAGCAGGAAAGTGTGCCTCACGGCTCCACCAAAAAGGCCCAGTTCAGCAAAAATGCCAGACAACCAGTGCCTGACGCTGGTCCATATAACCCAGTACTACTCAAAATTATATTGTAAATCAATTTCTTATCTTATAACTAGCTTTTGCCCGCGGCTTCACCCGCGTGGAAGTCGGAAAATATCCTACGGAAACGTACTACGGGATTAAAAGTACGCTGTGTGGTAATCCAGCCAGGTTATAAACTATCTGTGTGACGAATTTCATTTAAATCTTTTTAGCGATTGCTGCGCCAATTCGGAACATACATCAAGACAAACGGAAAAAAAAACTGAAAACGTTGAGGCATCAGACTCGTCCTCACACTTTTCCAAAAATATTTATTGTACAGTATTGACTTCGTTACTATTTTATTATATGTCTATGGAAGTGTAAATATTTTTATTGAACTTAATATTTTGCCAACAAACCATATCTTTTATCTCATTTAAAATACCTGACATATAATATTCCAACCCTTTTGTGTTCCATCCAAATACCCAAATGAATCCTTTAATGTTTTATTTTATGTTTACGATTATTCATTATTTTTTATTACAGAATGTCCATGATAATGCAAATACCTCAAGTGGCGTATCAAATACCAAAGTTCGTGATGGGACTCGGCTGAAAAAATCTATAATAATCAATGTGCAAAAGTTGGCATACCACCGGGTTTAGTCATGACGACATTGACATTTCTACAACGATCATCGATCGCCACCCATTACCATAGACAGCTATTTATTTCATTATATCAATTAAACGAAGTGCCTTAATCAGTTTTAAACAAGGATTAATCTATCAAGAATACTTTAACCGAACAGCATCATTCGGTGGTTTTTAATAACGACCACTAACTAACTTCTAGTACTAAGTGTATTTGTAAATATAAATTTTAATTGTATAATAAAATAGTTTGGTTATTATTGTTGTTTTATTTAAATAATGATGCAGTGATGTCACATATACTTAGGTACAGTCGCCAGCAAAATTGCATGGGTACCTTAGTGTCTATTTTCCCGTGAACGTTTGAATTCAAGTTTTCGAAAATAAACTAGATGGCGTTGGTTTCTTCACAACTATGACTAATTTACGAAACGTAAGTAAGGAGTTAGGAAGAAACGTATTAAGTAGGATTGAGCAAAGAGTTACAAGGCTAATACATTTATCTAATTATTACATTACATTTACCAGCATACGTAGCTTAAATGATAAAAATAATAAAGAAACCGATAGGAATATATTTATTAAGCTAACGAGTGGGTATTTTAATAATTAATTTAATATTCGAATTAGTAGTTACTTAGCACCTACTTATAAATTGATATTCAATTTTAACATAGTAGGTTAATAATTAGGAACAATTTTCTTTAAAAGAAACTATTAGTTATAAATTGTTTGAATGTTTGAAGAGACAAAAAGAAACTACAAAAATATTTTATCATATAAAGCAAAGCAACGCCATCTAATAACAGCATAATTAAATTTTGTAAGTCGTTAACTGGTTTTACGCTAGATGGCGTCATTTCTCGCTTCATACGATTTTGTTTCTGTACTACCCATGCACTTTTGCAGCCTATCGTACATATACCTAATTAAAAAAAACATTGTTTTTAAAACATTTTTTATTACCAATCAAAGACATAAATTGAAATAAAACTATTTACAAGACAAAAAAGAACACTTATTATAATACATGTCATGAATTTTGAAATTAAAAATTAATTATTGGACAAAATCAGTATCTATTGACATACAGATCAAGTCAATTTTAAAAATTAAATATTGAGTATTACAAATTGTTGATAAAATTAAATTGTGCACACTTGGTCCCTTCATACCATCAACCTTCAGGTATTTAGGTATAAATAGCTAAACTTAAAACACTGGTTCTTTTCTCAAACAAACATTAATATTTTAAGAAATATCAACATTATCTTTCAGCAGGTGTACTTTCTTGAACAGTACTCAACATACATATTTACAAAGCATAATAATAAGCTACACACTCTTCTTACATAACTTATAAATTAAAAGTTTGTCCATGGATTATTCAAATAACACCACTACAACACTAGTCAAAATAAGGCGCCACAGCAAGGAAACAACAAGGGCCACTTGTCACAGCCAGAAGTGGCGTAGCCTTTATTATAGATTTTAGATTAGCTTGGTGACCTGTCCAGCCCTCGTCACACAATATGCGAATGCGAATTCCTATATACTCCGTACAAAACGTTTATTTGCCGGAGACCGTAGGATGTAGCTGGTCACTTTTGGCTATTGCTAGTGGCCCGTGAGAAGATAGCATAGTTATCATTTGAGAAGTAGACAACAGCTATTAGAGGTGGTAGGTGGGTCTCTCACTTCACAGGCTTAAGGCACTGATAAGGCGGTAAGTGGATATTAAAATACAAATATAGCCCATGAGTAGATTGGTAAGGTTAAAACATAACCATCGAAGTTTTACATTTATATGCGAATGACGTTATCTTAATATTAAAGAGACTAGGGAATGTTCACAGAAAAAACTTTTTAAGGGGATTGGTATTCGGGCGTCATTTGAGTTACGCTCCATACTACCCAAAACCGAAAGCCCAAATCACTGAACCCCTAAAGAATACTATCCCAAATAACTCCAGCCTGAAACCATAAATTCAAGGTACCCGCAGACAGATTAGGTTAAAAGTTTAATTTGAATGCAGATAATATTTAGACATAGGTAACTGGCGACATGTAGGTGTGTGTGTACTATGGGTACGGTCAGCAACAAAAGTCGATTAACACTGTCATTTTTACATGTTATTATTACAACTCTGCCTAATCCTCTCGAATGTCTTATGTTACACAGTGCGACATAAGAAAAAATGCTCCAAGTGTCTTAAGTCGGACAGTGACACTTAAGGGCTAAGTCAGGATTGGTCGCTAAATATCTGTAGTTGTGTTGCAAGTAGCAATATGTTCTGTATTTATATGAAAAAAATGGTTCATTCACTATTAATTTTACTATGTTATTACCTTACTCGTAACAGCGTTGACATTGACGTAATGTGCGTGTACGGAGGCCGACACTCGAAAGTGTTTTTTTCGATCATCTTGGCACGGATCTTATACAAGTATCACTAACAAATTATCCAATGACTTGGAATAACGTAGTTTCGAGTTAATTTTTTTAGGGATGTAGTTTGACGTCGGGTCGTGGCTAAGTAACAGCTGTACGGGACGATCAATAAAGGATCGGTCCATTTTATAACGAGATTCCACCGTGCCTCGAAAATCTTAAATACCCACTGGATTTCAGCTACTCCGGTTTGACCGGAAGCCGACCCCAATAAAAGGAGAATTTGTTTGCTCTTTAGCACCGTTCTTACAAGTGCCACATAATTATAAAATTACACGTCGTTTCTTTAGGCTTATCAAAAGCTTGCGACCGCCTAGTATTAATATTAGTTATATTAGTTGTGCCCCCAGGCCCACTATCTCTGCACCCTACTTTTTCTTACCTTCCATGATTATTGATTTCATAGGTTTTGAGTGTATTTTAAGAGTTATTTCGGGCTGGAGTCATTCGGGACAGAGAATGGTGGGTTTAATTTTTGGATATGGCATATAAGTCAAAAATTTATGTATTCTCTAAAATTTATAAAAAAATAAAAACTATACCTACATGTTTAAAATTTGGGCTGGTTTTTTATCTTCAACCAAGATGTTTTCACATTCTACACTTTTTTTCTATTTGTTGATTGAAACAGTTCTTCATGACGAGTCAGTCTTGATGACTGAACAAATTGGAATACACAGAAAAAGATCACAATGAGATTAAAAACCATGGAGTTTCTCCGGATATCAACACAGAGGCATTTACAGATATAAAAAAAATACTAAAAAGATAACTAATTAATAGTAGTGATGTATTAAAAAGCAGTCTTACTTTTGAGTAATTACTATTCGAATGTTAGTAGATTTTATTCATAAAGGGCACAATCTGTAGAATACTTAGTACAGGCAGTCTTAGTTGTTGATTAATTATAGAATAGGCGTCAATTTTTGAGCCTAAACATATGATGTAAACTAAAACACATTACCTACAGTTAAATTATGTAAATCAGGGAGAGGAAAAACCTGACTATTCGAAAATTGTACGAACTGCTACGGACCTGTCGTGTGTAAGTTTAATATCCTCGAGCGAGTGTGATCTCAAGTAAGTTTTCTTTCTTTTTCATTATAAAGAGGTTAATACGGCTTTCCCTTTAGGATTGCAGAAACTACGGATACGGAACGCCACATACTACGATCGATTCATACCCTTGTGCTTTTTACACAATCATGAATAATTATAGACACAACTGCGTTTACAAGACCAAAAAACGATGCGGCCTCTCCTTACGATGAAAGTACGTAGCCAGGGAAATTAATTATTGATCAAATGGACTACCTACCAACTTAAATTGTCCGTATATTCAAATCATAACTGTCATTCATTGACAGTTATGATTTGAATGGCTATAACACGGCAAATTGGAGTAGTGTGTCAATTTCAGAAGCAAGTTAATTTCCCTGACTGTTTATTACAAATTAAGTCGGTGTATATTAGGATATTGGCAGAAGCGGTCCAGCCGGATGTCGCCGATATGATGCAACATTACGTCGTTATAGCGTATTTGTCGCGATAGAAGTGGGGAGAGCCGTAACAAAAGGATTGCTAGGCTAAAAATAACGAATTTACTTCTCATGATCCGTAATAAGAAAATAATATGATGAAAACTGTATGGATCTAGAATTATATAACAGTGAGAAATAACAAGTTTTTTAACGACACTGACGTATGGTTCATAACAAAAGATCGATTTTTAGTGCGATTTAGTTAGTTCATTATGAGGAATAAAAAGTGCACCTAGTCTGGTGTCTGTTTTACATTTTAAAACATGGACTGCCTGTTAACTGTATTTACATACCCAGCAAAGAATAAAATCCTGTAACCACAAATCAATTGTGGATTTAAAAATAAGAAAACCCGTACAGATCCTTAATTTATAATTAATGGAACCTAATTTAAAACTGCCAAACAGACTTCCTACTGACTTTGTGGTCAACTATAAGTTCATAAATTGATAAAAAATGGCACAAAATCAGACATGGGTCAGACAGACCCCTTAATCTCAAATATCATAAAATATGATATTATTTCACTTCAATCAAATTAATAATTCTAATCTAGCTACTTCAGTAACAATTTTCAGATAATGGAATGTAATTGACAAATAATAAAAAAACACTGGTATGAAATTGAATTGTTGAAAACAGATCACAGAAGTCTACGCAAGTTCTTTCTGCTTTTTCTTGTTCCAACAGCGTAATCACATTTCTTTCTTTTAGAAGGACTCGGAGCATTTAGGTCATATTGATTACAACTCTTACCTGGGTGCCTACTGCAATTGCAACATCTACAAAATTGATATGAGCAAGTAGAGTTTGTGCACTCCACCCATTCCTCTCCAGTAGGTTCTTCTGTTACCTTAGCCGGCTGTGAACACCTTACACATGCCAGCTGCATCCGAGAATCCAGTGATGCAGTCTGAAATATTAATAGATAATAGATTTAATTTGCATACACACAACATAGTTGGAATAAAAATGCTGTGTCTACACAAATAAATAAAATTGAAGTGTCTGTTTGTAATATCAAAATAACAGTTTTTTACTACATGCATATGAAAGTACATATATCACTAATTATACCAAAACCACATTTCTTTTTAATTTTTCTTTCTGTTTGTTCTGGCTAATCTCCAAATATTTGTGAATGTGAGAAAGTTGTAGATCTGGACTGTAGATTAGTAGAGTATTTTTTATTTTATTAATAAGCCTACTGTCCTCCCATACCTATTAATACTGTAATTTGAAAAAATTGTAAAAGCCAAATATTTTTAAAAGAGTAACCGGGGAGTTTCTTGAAGGCCCCTCTCCATGGGAAACAACCAATTGGAACTGTGGAGTTAGCATACTGAAATGTCATAAGTGCCCATGTGGGTTTATGTGAAATACAATATTTCCATTTTTTGTACCTAGATAAAGACAAAGTACTATTTCCATGGCTGTCTCTATGTGTAACATTTTAACAATAAATTAATATATGTCAAAAAACATACCTTTATGAATTTCCTGAATCGATTTGTCCTTGGTGAATACTGAGGACTGATAGGAGTACTGCTCACAGGGTTGTCACTAATCTCATTTTGAATTTCACTGAGACAACCATCATATAACTTGGTAGTTCTGTTCTTAGTCCTACTCTCTTTTGCAGAATTCTCTTGATTTTCTTTAACTGATTTCAAATGTTTTCTTAGCCCCTCTTTCTTTTCATTGCTGTTATGAAAGTTCCAAATATCTTTCCAAGTACTGCTTACAGAAACAAAGTTGCAAATATCTTCATAACTTAAATACCGAAAAATAATTTTTAAAGGTGGTATGGCACTATTCTGGTTTAGCAATCCTAATATATCTATTTTTTGGTCAGGTCGGGCTAGAATAGGTGATGTAAGTCCTATCTTAGTTTGTGATACTGGCTGTAACTCATGCTGGTTGCATGATAGAGAATGTATGACAAAGTCTAGCTTTCTGCCAGATTTCCTACAGGGACTTAATCTACAGTTTCTCTTTATAGGTGTTATTGGATATGAAAACTTCTGCTCGCATATGTTTAATCTGTAAATGTATCTTTTATTCTTTCCTGTGCTGTGAGAGCTGTCTGATGGTAAGGATATAGTGGAATTTTCCTTATCTTCATTGACTTCCAGACTCTGTATTTTGCCTGCAATCCATGTTGTAGGAGTTGGGATAGTTGTTGTTTGCTTCGTCGACTCGACGCTTGAATAAGGACGCTTGACAGCCCGCCTTGGCGGTGGGGTGTCGTTACAATTGTCATTGCGTGGTTTTAACTGGCTGTATCTATATGTAGCTTCAGGCGTCACATAATCTACTTGAATTTGATCAATAAAAGCTGATGTTGCCACCACTGACTGATCGAGAAATTCACTCGATAGTTCCGAGTGTTCTAACGAACCTGGGGTGAATGATGTGTGGTATCCACTGTCCTCAGCTTTGAAGTAATTTATATTGTCGAAAGATAGGATAGACTTAGCAGTGTCAACATAATCTGAATGCACATCCATTGTAATAACTGTTATTTATTATCTTAGGTCTCAGTTTCATGGTAGATGCCGAGGGCTACGTCTTTATCATTGCGAGTAAACGCTTTAGAACTATTTCCGTACATAATAAAACTTATAACTATTTGTTTCGTTTTTCCAATTAGTTTTTTTTTTAAATGCCATGCATATTTCGAATCCCAAACACTGAACATGCACTGAACAAACACGAAAAAACGTCCCACAGAGTACTTTTTGATTTTTGATAGTGAAAGTAAACGACCGAAGTTGTTCTTGTTTGCAACATACAACAAGTAAAGTGAAGTACATACAAGTACAACAACGAGCATAGAGGAAAAATTTTAATAGACAACGCCACAGAGTATTTTTGCGAGCATAACGAACGAACGAATGGAATGAAAAATATCAAAAATAGAATGATTGAAAGTGAAACAGAACAGTAATTCAAAATTGTTTGAAGTTTGTTTGAAAGAAAATACATCAGATTAAAGCTATGGTTACACCATGGAATTACTAAGTACTTTATAGTACAATGCTGCAGGTCTAGTTGTCGCAAGCGCTACTGCTGAGCATGAGGACCTGGGTTTAATTCCCGGGATGGGCGAAGTGTTATTGGGTCTTTCCATCTGGAATTTCTCAATAGCACCTTGGAGTCTGGATTTGTGTCCGGTTAGTGCTTAGTGGCAATAGGCTCGTCCCCTTTGTACACCTCTGCTTAATGTTTGCAGATATTTAATACTTAAACGTCAGCAGCTCGTTACTGACGATTTTAAATAATAAGATCTCAAAAGTAGTTTACTGATTCAATGTAATCCATATAAATAAAAACAAAAGGCCTGACTGACTGACTCATCAACGCCCAGCCCAAACCCTTAGATCTAGAAAGCTGAAATTTTACACAGTGGTTCTCTTTAAAATGTAGACAAGGAATAAGGAAGGGTTTTTCGAAATTCAACCCCTAAGGGAGTCAAATAGGGGATGAAAGTCCCTCAGTTTAAAAGCTAGGATCTTCAAATTTTGTGTTTAGGCTGACCATGAAAAATTAATTTATACCTGTCTCAGCGTTTTTGATAATTTCACCCCCAAAGGGGGATGAACGAACTGACTGAGACATCAACGCACAGCCTAAACCGCTGGTCCTAGGGACATGAATTTTGGAGGGTGTGTTCTTTGTGAAGAGTAGGTATCCAGTAAGAAGGGGTTTTTGGAAATTCAACCTGTAAGGGGGTGAAAAGGGGGGATTTTGTTTGTATGAAAAATCTTATTCCTTGAGTTAATAACCTTGAAACTTAGCACGAATACTTATCTAAGTAAATCACGAAGTTAAGCATTTTTCGTTTTTCTAAATTACCCCTTAAAGAGGTATTAGGGGGTGTCGAAATTAGTTTGGAAGAATTTTAAGGCGCTGTCCGATTAACTCGAAACTCAGTATTTATACTATGGACTAAAAATAAAGAATAACGTGTATCAGGGTTTTTCGCAAATCTACCCCTAACTGTGAGTAAAGGGGTTGTTCATTTTACAGGGGAGGATTTTACTGCGTGACTTGATTAGCTCGAAAATTGGCATAAATAATCTTTGAGTCAAGTTATGAACATATCCTAAACGATTTTTTTATAATTCCACCCATGTAGGGTTGAAAAGCGGGAATACAGTTTATATGAAAAATCTTATTTATTTTGGTTAATAAACTTGAAACTTGGCACGAATATTTATCTAATTAAATTATGAAGTTTGGCATTTTTTGTTTTTATAAACTACCCCCTAAAGGGGGATTGGGGGCGTCAAAATTTGTATGGAAGAATTATAACGCGTGGTCCGATTACCTCGAAACTCAGTATTTATACTTAAAACCAAAAACAAAGAATAACGTATATCAGGGTTTTCCGAAAATCTACCCCTAACGGGGTGAAATGAGGTAGTTATTTATACAGGGAAGGATTTTAATGCGTGGCTCGATTAACTCAACAATTCGTATAAATAATCTTTGAGTCAAGTAATGAACACATCCCAAACCATTTTTCGAAATTCCACCCCTATGAGGGTGAAAAGCGGGAATACAGTTTATATGAAAAATCTTATTCATTTGGTTAATAAACTTGAAACTTGGCACGAATATTTATCTAAGTAAACTATGAAGTTTGGCATTTTTTGTTTTTCTAAACTACCCCCTAAAGGGGGATTGGGCGCGTCAAAATTTGTATGGAAGAATTTTAACGCGTGATCCGATTAACTTGAAACTCAATATTTATAGTAAAGACTAAAAATAATTAATAACGTGTATCAGGGTTTTTCGAAAATCTACTTCTAACTGTGTGAAAAGAGGTAGTTAATTTTAAAGGGGAGGATTTTACTGCGTGGCTTGATTAGCTCGAAAATTGGTATAAATAAACTTTGAGTCAAGTTATGAACACATCGTAAACGATTTTTCAAAATTCCACCCCTGAGGGGGTGAAAAGCGAGGATACAGTTTATTTGATAAATCTGATTCTTTTGTTCTATAAACTTAAAATTGGCCCGAATACTTATTTATCTTAATTAATTATAAAGATAACATACATTTTCGAAACTTTTAGAGGAAAGTACCTACGAATTTCACGCAGACGAAGTCGCGGGCAGAAGCTAGTTTATAAATAAATGAAAAAAAAACAAATGCAACTGTTAGAATGCACTCACACGTTTGCCCGCCTACCTGTCGAAACACCCCACGCGTCGGAGTAGTTAAATGGGCGCAGTAAAGTCATTATTTTAACAATGACAATAGAATAATGACACTGTTGTGTACACTTGATGTACCGTTGTCATTTCGAGCACGTTCACTTATGTACACTTGGTGTACACTTGACGCTTGAGGGGCTAAGTAATAATTTACTCTCAGTGGTTATAACGATAAAGTTCATAAAGTTTCGTTCATAAAGTTCATAAAAGTATTTTTTTATCGAAGGATATGTCCCATCTCTAATATTAGTTCCATGGACCCTCACGTTGGCATCAGTGCCAAAATGGCGAGAATCAAATGTCTTCATTTTGTTATCGATAGTATGAAGATTGAAGTCCAGCATAATTATAGTTAGCACCACGAAAGATAAGACTTGACACATAACGTGGTTTGACTTGCGAAGTACACGATTTTAGGTCTCTTTAGTGGTATGAGGTCTGAGCGTGGGACGGGTCCGGTTCCGTCCTACGCTCAGAGTCATAGGGGCGGCGAAAAGAGCGCGGGAGGCAGTGTCAAGTCTCATCTTTCGTGGCGCGCATTGTATCTACTTGTATAATACAGGTCAGTGCCTTTTACCTAAAGATTTGCGATTTGTTCATTACTGAACTGGAGTGCAGTATTTTTTTGTGAGTAACAGTTTCGAGATGAAAGGTACTAATGTAAGTAACCGGCTTTACAATACCAGGCTGGTCGTCTAAGGTTCCCTTTATACATACTCTCTGTGGCTGTATGAGTCTATAGCCTTTGCTACCTTTCATTGGCGTTTTATTTATAAATAAAATAAAAATTTCTATTGTCGATGGGGGGGTTGCTTTGATGGCTATGAAAAAATAAATATTATTTTTTGTTTATCTGATTGTATTGTAATATGTAAATTAAAACAAGTCAATGTTTAAAAAGCATTGACTAGTTCTTTGCCAAAATGGCTATGAACGTGAAAGACTTGTGTAGATTATGTGCAAAAAAAGACGAGTTTTCAAAAGATCTATTGGATGAAAGTAATAGAAATGTTCTAAAACTACTACAAGATTTCATACAAATTATCGTAAGTATTACTTTAATTATGAGTTACTTAATATAAGTCATAAATTCATGACAAAGCTAGACAAGCAAACACAATACATAGCAGGCATCGACTGTAAATTAACTTCCCTTAATTATTGTTTTAATTCATTATTGTGCCAAGAGCAAACTGTGATTGTTTTTTGTTTCAAGCTATTTGTTGAAACAAGAAAGTAAAATCTGCATACAATTTTCATTTATGTCAGCTGATACCTAACTTACCAATTTCATTAAGTTTCATGCATTTCTGTTATTTTAAACTCTTATCTTTGTGTTTTAGATCTTTGAGAACGACACTTTACCGACGAAGATTTGCTTGAATTGTGAAGAAAAAATGGTGTCATTCCAACTATTTGTACTAGAATGTTATAAAGCCCAAGATACACTGAAAAAGATGTATGATGATAATTATGATACTCTTGAAATTAAACTTGAACGAACGCAGGCAGCTGTAGATTTTGGTGTCCCAATTAAATCTGAGGTATGGTAATCTACTCAATAAAAATCTTGTATTTACTGACAGAGAATGCCCAGCCTGAGCCGCGAGGTCTAGAACCATGAAATTCCAACAAGAGTTCCTTTTATAACAAAGGTGAGCACTAAGGAATGACTTTTGATAATTCTTCCCCTAAAGAGATTTAATCTGTCGAGCTCTGTACTGAGACACAATTGATTTTCTATTGTTTTGTTGCCAATAGGCGACGCGCGGTGCTTGACCAGTTTATTAATGATGATAAAATTTTGTATGGAACTTTGTAATTTTTTAAGTTAGAAACATGGAAGAACTAGACTTCTGTTTGTTAGTAAAAGTTAATTAATGGGTTTTTGGAAATTCATCCCTTATGACCTATAGAAATCAGGATTAAAAAGTTTCAATTTTCCATGCCAACACAGTTAAATTAATACATTACAATCACATAAAAGTACAAGCAGCATTTACAACACAGAAATGTTCACAATAAATATACATTATATTCAATTAAAGATTTTTTCATTCTGTAGTAAGTGATCTGTGTGTGATTAATAATATTTAAATTAATTACAGGTTAAAGATGAAGTAACTGCAGATGACATAGTTTGTAAGTTGCTTTATAAATATATTCTCTTTTCTAGATAGATGAATTTATTACGTTCTGATTTTGGCTTATTGTAATGAATAATTTGACTTGAAATGAAGTGGTTGGGAGAAGTTATTTATTGCAGTAATTAGTAAAACTCCTACATTATAATAATTGACATGGAACTAATTTGTTTAAGGTCCAAGGACCAATTACAAATAGAATAAAAATACAAAAAAAAAGGAGTAATACAGAACAGGAGCTAAACTACACATTACATTTATAGGTGCATTGAATAATGAGGCAGCTTTATCAGTAATAGACGTTTTCCCGGATAGTCATAGTGATCATGATAACGCTGATATTCATAATGGTGAAGATGATAATGATGAAGATGATGACTATCTTGATGACATAGCAATAGCAGAACTGAAGCCTAAACGTAAACGCATTAGAAGAAAGGAAATAACAGAACAGGAGGCCGAAGCGTTTAACCAAATTCTCAAAAAGCCCAATTTGAAAGTGAAAGATTTTGTCAAGTAAGTGAAATCATAATTAGTTATGCGTGATGAAATAGAATGGATAAAGTATGTTTCTTTAGATTTGAAAATAAATAGAGGATTCCAATTGATGTAATAATTTATTTAATTATTTTAGATTGCAGTGTGATTTCTGTGGAGAGAAACTGAAGACATGGAGTGGCTTACGAGTACATTATGCTAAAGAGCATAAGAGTGAACCATTTGTTTACTGCTTGTGTGGCTTTGCCGTAAGATCGAAAAGTGTTCTTTACAAACATGTATCAGACCATAAAATAGAAAGTAGAAAATTAAGGAAGAATTCAGAGGAATCTGAGAATGAAGAAAAACAAAATTTTAATTATGCAAGTTTGAATGTGAAAGATTTTATAAGGTATTGTTTAAATTAATTCTATTGCACTCTACTAGATAGTCTGTTGTAAAATTTGGTTGCGTGAGCCTGTGATTAAGTTACATGTAAAGTTTTTGATAAGTATTTAATTTATTTTTCAAGGTTTCTATGTCCCCATTGTGACAAGGAGTGTTCCAGTTGGTATAGACTGAAGGCGCATTCTGAGTACACTCACAAAGTACCGCCCGTTGTGACTTGTATCTGCGGCATTACTCTTAAATCCAAGTCAGTCATGTACAAGCATGTGCACGACCATAGGAATCCTAATGTTTTGACGTAAGTATTAGTTTAGCAAAAGTTTTCTTTTCTTTTTTTACTTTGCCTATACTGTCCCCTGCTGAGCAAAAGCCTCCTCCGAATCCTTCCAGGCGTCCTTTTCTCGATCCAACCCTTGCTTCTCTATATCGTCTAGCCACCTCTCCTGGCCGATCTCAGGGGTGCCGTCCATACTTAGGTACCTACCGTGTGGAGACTGCTCTTTCTATAAATAAATTAAAATATTACATAAAATCTTTGGTTTAAACATTATATTTGTCTCCTGCTTCAGAAGGTTAAGTTTCATTCGCAAAAGTCGCGATCCTGTGGGAATATCGGGCTAAAAAGTATCCTATATCTTAATCCATGTCATGTTCTACCCATGTGCCAAATTTCATCGAAATCCGTTCAGCCGTTTGAGCGTGAAAGTGTAACAAACAAACATACAAAAAATCAAATCTTTTCTCTTTTTTTATTATATTATTAGTTGAGATAAATTGCAGATCCTATTCGAAATATTAATTTGTGTATTTCTTTCTACAGATGTGACAAGTGTCCCCGAATAACGAAAACTCTATCTGCCTTAAATAAACACAAGATGCGACATATACCAAAGTCAGAGAGAAAGTTCTGTTGCGCTTCATGCGACAAAATATTTACTTCAAAAGATGCATTAAAATCTCACGAAAGGTCGCATATACCGATAGAGGAGCGTAAAATATATCGCTGCGACATGTGCAACATGAAGTAAGTTCAACATCGGAAAATTATAACTATCGAAGTTTTACCGTACGAAGGCAATACAGTGCTAATACATATCAACGTGTATTTGCGTAAAACGCGAAATTTAAGCATTCCCTTATTTTTCACGTTTTACAGGCTCATCAAGTTTTTTCTCGCGTTTTACGAATGCAGTTTTTTAGTTAAGTTTTAAACTTGCGGCGTGGTAGAGAAGTCTGTGTTGGACCAGGTATAAAAGCATAAAACATATTGTAAATGGAAATGTTTTCTCCAGATTCACGACTCGTTCGTCGGCGGCGTCGCACAAGCGCGTTGTGCACGACAAGATCAAGGGCTATGTGTGCGACCTGTGCGGGTACGCGTGCGGTACCAACGGCGAGCTGCGCCAGCACCGCGCCATACACAGCGACGACAAGCCCTTCGTCTGCAGGAACTGCTCCAAACCGTTCGTTCAAAATTAAGCTGTTCTTACTTATAACTGTATGTTTGTACATGCAGGGATATACGATACGTGCGTGTACAAACATGCGGTTTTAAATACATTTACAATATAACACATTTGTATTGTTTAGCACTACAATTTGATTGACACTATGAAGATTAATAAAATATAGCCATTTCATACGACTGATAAAGAAAGACTGCTGTAATTTGAGTATGGACAAATTAAGTTGATAACCAAGGTGCTAAATAATTTGAAGGTATTATCTGTTGATAATACTACAGTTTTATTTACGACTCAGGTTTCGCATTACCCAACTAGAAAGTTTCAAACTCGACCTGAGCTTTTATTCATGAGCTTTTAAAGCCGCGATGTCGCGGGCCGAATTGTACTAGTCTGTCATGAATACTGCATGCATTCTGATCGGATCCTCCACTAAGTAAACCTGTTGAAAGGAATACTCTTTCATTCGCGATAAAATATAACAATTCTTTTGCCTAGGAATGGCCAGGAACAATTTCATAATAAATTACTTGTTTTTTAGGTTTACTTTAGTAATACCATTAAATATTTTCATTTGATTACAGTTTCAAGACTTATTCGAACCTGAAGACCCACATGGACACTCACGAGGACACGTCATACGAATGCTACATCTGTCGACGGGTGCTGAACAGTCGCCGCACGCTCCGCAAACATCTTCTCGTACACGAAGACAAATGCAGGCACGTTTGCTCCTACTGCAACAAGGCGTTCAAGAGGAGACAGACTTTGAAGGTAGTTATTCGCACAAAGCATTATTTATTATAGAGATCGGTGTTTACTTTTTGGAATTAAATAAATGAAGAGCATAGGAACTATAGAGAAGAGAGTATATAGCCAAACTTAAACCACGGGGAATAGAGAAGTGTCATGGCTATGACAATTTTCGTTATTGTCCATGTTACTACTGCCTTTTACCTAAAAATGCTGTTTAAATTTACTCCAGACCTTAGTTTATGATTTTCTAAATCTTGCTTTTCCATGCATCCGCGGTTAGCTTTTAAAAAAATCGTTTTTAAAACTTTGTACACAAAGTTAATTAATAAGTCGGTTCTATTACAACTAAATTAGTACGACTTTTCAGACAAATATTGCACTTTTTGATGTAAAGTAAATACGGTAAATGGTACCTAAAACTTGTAAATGTACAGTACCCGGCGATAAATATTGCACATCGATCTTTGGAAAGAGACAATCGGCTAATTTCGGCTTCGTAGAGCGTTATCTCTGTCGCACGAAATACAAACAGTCCGGTATCTATTAGGAGCTGTTAAAACAATTATGATTTGCTTCTTTTGATAATTCTTTTTATTCTTTGTATAAAATACACCAATTTTTCTATAAATGATTGCTTTAGGTTGGGGTAAAATAAAAAGGTTCCCCTATTTTTCCTAAAGATGCCATAGTACAACTTTAAATTATTTAAATTTGGGGGTGTTAACAACTCTAGACATATATTTTGAACTGGACGCGACCGCACTCTATCGCACTTGAACAACGACTGACAAAACGTCAGTTAACGTCACATAGGTAGTGTGCGACAGAGATAACGCACTACGAAGCCGAAATTAGCCGATTGTTTCTTTCCAAAGGTCGATGTGCAATATTTATCGCCGGGTACTGTAAGTACCTGTTAAAGCATGTAATGAACTGTGTCGTCACTCATCAGGTGCACATGTACACGCACACGGGCGACAAGCCGCTGACGTGCAAGTGGTGCGACGAGCGCTTCTCGTACGCGTCCACGCTGCGCTCGCACCGCCTGCGCTGCCACCCCGACAAGATGGCCGCGCAAGCGCACGACTCCTACCCCAACTACGACATGCAAGGGGTGAGCTGATCATTTACTATAACGTGGAGACGACAATAAATGGAAACACTGGAAAAATATAAAATTAATGCTTAGGCAAAGAGATTTAAGGTCTTTGTGCATAGGTGTATTTTGGACCTGTCAAGTAAATCAAGTAAAGTGGATGTAAAAAAAAAATAGTCATATTACTTGGAAGTGATAGGCTGACTACGCGTTTTGTCGTTCAGCCGACTAGCATAGTGACTAAACTGATGGTATATATTAGGTCCTTACATATGAAATTGGCGTTTTGTATGGAAGGAACAAAAAGTCGAATATTTTTTAATATAATATATTTAATTAATCAAAGTATGAACCATTGTTTTCAATGCACTTTTGCCATCTTATAGGTAGTTCATTGATCCCTTTACTAAAAAAACCAGTCGGACGGGAATCAATAAAATCTTTGAAGGCGATTTGGACTGCCCCATCGGAGTTGAATTTTTTCCCTTGCAAAAAGTTATCCAAATTGCGAAAAAAATGGTAATCTGTTGGAGCAAGGTCCGGGGAGTACGGAGGATGTCTAAGACATTCCAATTCAAGCTCTTCTAATTTGGTAGCCGTCTGTTGCGCAGTGTGTGGTCTGGCGTTGTCACCTTTCAAGCTTTTTAATCTTCCCAATTTGCTTCAAGTGAATTAAAACAGTTTTATCACTAACATCGAAGCCTGCAGCTAACTCGGACGTGGTTTGCGATGGGTCCGCTTCCACAATAGCCTTCAATTCTCCATTATCAACTTGGGTCTCAGGCCGTCCACGGGGCTTGTTCTGCAGGTCGAAATTTCCAGAACGAAAACGTTGGAACCAAAAACGAACTGTGTTTTCTTTTGCAACATGACCGCCATACACATCATTCACCCTTCGAGTCGTTTCCGCAGCACTAGTGCCACGGCGGAACTCGTACTCGTAAATAATGCGATATTTTAAATTTTCCATTTTGTAAAATGAGTGACGCAAACAGAAAAAACAGAAGAAAAAAAACAAATGAATGACGGTCATCGAAGCACAAATACATGAGTAAATAGCTGTACAAATTTGAATTTGGAATTCCTTACCAAAGAGGAGAAATTCGTGATTAAAGTGGCCAGTACGAAAAACGCCAATTTCATATGTAAGGACCTAATATTTGATTGTACCGCTATACTCATAACAGTTTAATTATCTTATGATTTGCTTGAGAATGGGGCAAAGTAAAATCAATGTCCATAGATGATAAATTTAAATAACATTGTTCTTTAATTTTCAGAATTACATCAAGAATGACGTGCCGCCTGTAAATGTACCAGTAGCAAAGAACGAGGTTGAGGCTATGTAATGTACTAACTTAAGATAAGTGTTATCTATTCTAATGGCAACTGTTTGTAACGTGAATGGCAACTGTTTGTAACTTGTGAACGATTTTCTAGAAGAGAACATTAGTTATATTGAGAATAACGTGTAGCTATTTTATTTTATTAGGCTTAGAAAAATAAAATACAATATTTGTATTACATTTTATAAATAATAGTATCAATGTTTTTGTTGAACTCACAATACTTATTATTATCTTTATAGATTTGTAAATATTTATGCATAGTTGTATCAAATAGTAATTTTAAAGGTATATATTTCTTATTCTAAACCCATTATATTGTTAGCCCAAACTAAAATTACGAGTCTACGGCTTTTAAACTAGACTAAGTTTTTCACACAAAGGTAGCTAAATTTCGCGTTTGATATGTTGTTAAAAATAAAGTGATTTTGAGAACTAAGAATTTGACAGCTATTCAAGAAGATAACTGGGGCGAAGAAAATTGTGCCTCGAAAATAAATAATAATAATCGTGTTATTATTGTCGTTATTTTAAGTAAAAAAATATTGGATATCCCACAGTAAAACATGTAAGATAGCAGCTAATAAATAAATCTAAGACCAATTCTACGTTTTTTTTTTTCATAATTTCCTTTAAACCTTTGAAGTCCTAGACATTTAGATAGCTTTAGCTTCAGCGTAAAGATCCGAGGGGGATGGCATACCGTAGACGGCAGCGGCAATTGACAATAAAAGCAGGTGACAGTGCCGCTGCGATTTTTATTCCAAACGTGACGTCAAATGTACGACGGCAGTGGGACTTCTTCCATTTCAGTTTTGTGAAACACATTGGTCAATATACGTCTTGTACTCTTGTCGCTTTGACATCCACTGACAACTCTGCTGTTAGGCCATCTGTAGTTGCTGCTGGACCGCAGCAGCAGGCGGCACTCGGCATCTACGGAAGCGTTTTCATAAAAATACATAGAAACCAGGTGGCACTGACTGCTGCTGGGTCACTGGGTCGGGCAAGTTGCTGCTCCCATTCAAACTAAAACTTTAACTCAAAGCATTTATTTCAATTAAACCATTTACAGGCACTTTGAACTGTCAAGGAGTCTGTCAGTCAAAAACATGAAAATATATTGCCCATTCCGAAGTGTAGTAGGTTCATATGGAGAACAACGGACCAGAAACTGGACACACTTTTAAATCAAGATATTTTCCACACCACTAAGACCTTCCAGTGCTGCCCTGCTGTAAGTACACCTAGACATTACGAGGCATCAGGCGCTCACCCCGCTCCACCGATATACAGGGTTAAATTAAACTATTTACCAAAACTCCGCAGACGTGGTGGGTATCGATATATTAACAGGAAAAACAAAAAATATATACACTCCTTTGCAAAAAAAACGGGCACCTAAGGAAATTTACGTTCTTAGGTCGATTTGAGTTAATTAAATGAAATTTAATTGTTTGACGTAGTCTGTATACTTATAATCGTGTAAATTAATACGCATGAAGTGAATTCTGGCAATTAAAAAAAAAAAAAAAAATAGATGAATTCTTTAAAACCGATGTAACGGCCAAACAATAAGAAGTGGTCGGCAATAAAGACAAGAAGATTTTTTTACTTTTTTTAATTAAATAAAGTTACCAATGTAAAAACCTAATAACGAGTGTGATCTCCTCTTGCCAAAATCACAGCTTGAATTCTTCTGGGCATGCTTTCCACGATGTTTTTAATAACGTTTTGAGGAATACGTTCCCACTCTTCTGCAATGACTCTTTTTAGCTCCCTGATGTTTTGTGGAGCAGGTTGCACTGATCTAATCCGTCTCTTTAGAACATCCCATACATGCTCAATTGGATTGAGGTCAGGACTTCGTGCTGGCCAATCTAAACCACGGATTCCAACTTCTTGCATGTACGCTTCCACGTCGCCAGAACGGTGCGGGCGAGCATTGTCGTCCATAAAAATGGAATAGTCCCCAAGGGCAGTCAATGCGGGTTGTGCATATGGAATTAGGACTTCCATTATGTACCGGTGTGCATTTAATGTTCCATTTTCTATGAAAATTAACTCTGTACGCTTCGTCGAATTAATTGCTGCCCAAAACATAACGGAGCCTCCGGCATAAGGAGTGATTTCTTCGAAACACACTTCCGCATAGCGTTCCCGTGGTCTTCGCAGCACTCGCCGGCGTCGGTCCTCTCCACACAAAGAGATTCTAGCTTCATCAGAAAACAATACTTTATTCCAGTCCTCCAGAGTCCATGAAGCACAGTTTCGAGCAAACTGAAGTCGAGCAACACGGTGCTCACGGAGTAATTTAGGGCTCCGAGCCGGGCGGTAACTCCTGATATTGGCAGTCAAAAGCCTCCTCCTGACCGTCCACAAGCTAACTTCTACTCCTCTTACTTCTTAAAGGCTCTTTTTTAGGTTCACACTTGACGCCTTACGATTTCGCAACGCCTGACTCACCAAAAAGCGGTCATCTCTTGGTTCTGTGCATCGTTTTCTTCCCGAACCGGGTCTTCTTTTGACCGCACCGGTCTCGGTACCGTTGCCAAGTCCTCTGGACAGTTGAATGACTCACATTTAGCCGCTGAGACACGTAAGTTTGCGAACAACCTTCTTCAAGTAGGGTTATAATTTTACCGGCCCTTATCGCTTTATCACTCATATCAAAAAGTGGTATTTAATCTAAAAAGAAAGATTAAATTGTTTAATTTGCAGAAAATACAGCAAAAAGTTTTAAAATTTTAGTAATCAGTAAAAAAATTGTTTCAGCAATTCGCGCCATTAATAAAGTAATTTTACAATAATCCACAATAATAATTATTTTTCTTTTGTTAATTTCAAAATTTAAATTTGTAACGTAAAAAATCATGCTAGGATACTTCAAATAACATACCAATACGTCGTTACATACTACTGTATGTAATACAGACAGCCCTCTGTCCTAGTATTAGGTAGCCCACAGAATAAGCAAGTACCTAATAGGCAATGGGTCAGCGATATCAGAACCCATAGAACCTCTGTGGAGTAAGCATGGTCTTGAGTGGAGACCACGAATGGACAATCGTAAAGTAGGACGCCCTCAAGCTAGGTAAAGCGACAACCTTTCTAGGGTGGCTGGAAGCAGCTGGATGAGAGTAACCGAGGCCCGTGGATCGACCTAAAATGGCTTGCGAGGAGAGGCAATGTCTAGGTATTAGGCTGATCATGAGAAGTATACCTAGTGTTTAATTATTCATTTTATTTAGAAAACTTACAGCTAGCATTAAGATAGTTAGCTACTTACAACGTTCGTAAATACATATAGGTAAGTAGGTAACTACACTACTTCGGCAAATCAGCAACATTAAGAAATTTATTATTAGGTACCTACCTGAAAGTTACACAATAATAATTTGTTCCGATCCGATGCAGGAATCGAATCCGCCTAGTTGCACAAAAAGTGGCACACTCCACCACTGGTCCGCTGCGCCAGTTGGCTCGTTGTTTCATTGTCAAGTCTCTATAGGTACTTACATACCTACTTACCAAGAAAATCATATCGGTAAATACATTTCTCGATTCCAATCAGTACAGTGACCTCGATTTCGCTGGACATGTAGGACACGTCTCCTTACGCACACGCGCAACGACACGCACACTAGTGTCGCCTCTACAGATTACAGAGAAACCTACCTACCTACGTAGGTACCTTTTTCTTTATGATAAGCCCTGGTCATCGTGATGACCCTTTTCTATTGAAGAACATTAGTCAGCTGTTACGTGGGGATTACGAGTCACAGGTCGTGGGATGTGTTTATATGACTATTATATTCCTTTACACTAAAATATAATACCTATATGTATGTTTGACAGGGGATTAGTGTCGTTTCTACAAAGCTTTCACTGCTTATTATTTATGTCCCTGACCGCTTCTGCCAGACTTTAATAAGGAAAAAGTGTTAAAAAATAGTATAGAATGGAATGGTAGAATCACATCTATGGATAGAATAGTAAGGTACACGTAGAATTTTAATATTATTAGCAACGGTTTTTTCGAAAATCAACTTCTAGTCGTATTAGTAGTTAGTCAACTCTTCAAGAACATAGAAAATATATCAACCTCTTAAGGATGCCTAATCGTCAATCGTGTGTCATATGGTGTGCTTTTGGGGCAACGGAATAATATATAGCTATTGTCCTCACAATTATCATAATGATATGGGGAGTTTGTTGCATCACTTTTTCTTCCCAGCTAAAGCGCTAGGAAGTGGTGAAGGGCGGGTGTTTTGGAGAAATGTCTTATGTAATTTTGACGTTAAAATGGTGCTGATTCTCAGCCTAGTTTGAGTTAAAATCAGGCACGACTTGGGTAAGTATACCACTATCTAGAAAGGTAATAAATTTTAACAAAGCAAAATTTGAATGATGTGCTTACCCTTCAGGAACAACACCCTAGTATATCTACTTACATCTACATATTTGTCTTCAATAGTTACCTACCTAGGGTAACCTGGTCTAGCAGTACGCATCCGATAAGAGTACGCAACGCCAGAAACCGTGAAGTTGTTTACTATACGCGGCTAACTTCAGTTGCATTTTGATGTCAACCGTGATAAACAGTGCTATGCCAAAAAAAAATTAAATCCCGAAGAAAACACAGAAATTACGTAAATTTTAAGATTTTTGCTCAAAATCTTAAATATTTTTACCATTTTGGAAGTATGTTTGAGACAAGAATGCAATTATTTTGTAAAAACGAAGTAAGCTGTGGGGTTTTCAAAGACGATGCCTAACGCATCCTGCGAGCGTAATTCCGGTCAACGCCAGGAGATGGCGTTGAATTCCGCTCATTCACGATTTGGCTAGTATGTGTATGAGTACGCAGTTATGTATCTTATAAGAGTACGCGCGTACTCTTACACGCAATTATTTTTAAGTTCGTTTCGTTACTGTATTTTTTTTCTTAAACGTTGCAAATACATACATATATAAATAAAAATATAATATGTAATGTGTAATTTAAAGCAAAAGATCAAAGTCTGATAATTGACTGGGTCTCTATACAAGCTGGCTATCGAGGAGCCTTTGGCATCAAATAAAGTACCAAATAATGTAGGTACTAAAAAATGTACTAAAGAATGTACCAGAGAGTGTTCCAAAACCAGTTTCAAAATCTCTTCCTAAAAAGGCTAACCTTTTAATTTGCTAAAGAAAATGCCTAAGAAAAGGTTTGGGAGATGCCCAGCATGTACTTGAAATCTACGTAGACCCCCCCGCAGAAGACTGGATAGGATGATTAAAATACTCCGAATGGTGGAATGAGGCTTGTACGACTTATGAGGGTCAAGGAAATTTTATTTGCCACCTTTGCAAGTAAAAAAAAAGTAATGCACGACCCGCGTACTCTTATCAACGTAGACGCGTACTCTTATCCAATAGTACTTGTAAGAGTACGCAATTCCTATTTCTGATTATTTTTGTTATTTAGAAAGATAAAACGTAATTATGTTGTTTTTTATATTACTTTATGAAAGATGCTTAAATTGTAGACGTAGTAAACGCCTAGTTGATTTCCTAGACATCATTTTTATTTTTTTAGAACATTTTAAACCTTAAGTGCGTACTCCTAGACCAGGTTACCCTACGCAACCTCTATTCATAGATTTGCGGAAGTTTCACTAATCACTTTGCCAGAGTCAGTGATTAATAGCAGTCGTACTTATTAATAGATGACTGTTACGTTAAATAGCGTCACGTTGTGCGTCGCTGAAAGTGAAGCGAGGCATGTCGGAGGTGGATCCGAGTGGAGATAAGGGTAGTCAGTCACACACGTCAGAGCGTTGGCGCTCCGCCAGCCGCTCGAGGCCGCCGCGTCACGGCTCTCGGGCCCCCGGGCCCCCGCGCTCTCGTTTCACTACATCTTACGTAACACTGCAAAAACTAAACACTTAGTGCTTACGTCTAGCTTTCAATAATTTTGGACAGGCACATAAATTACAATCGCACGGTTGTCAGAGCAGAAATAGGCCAACTCATATTTCATTTTTTTATGCTAGGTGTTAGCTACAATAAGTAGTAGGTTCCTATACAATTTTCAACTAGGTACATTAACCTAACGTCACCATTATAATAAAATAAGCATAATTTCAAACCCGGGAAAACGTGAATGGTAAGAGCTTCCTCTCAGGAAAATTCAATGACGCAAGTTTCCGTCGCGGATGTCGACGATAGAGCGAAGTGGAGGAGAAAAACGAAATCGTGCAACCCTATCACTACGTGGAAATTAATGGCTGGGAGAAGAGTGAAAAATTAAACCGAACCATGTCACTGAAAACCGACAAAGATCTTAAAACCAGTTGACCTGGACCTAAACATATACTTCTTTCATAAGAAACTTGGTTTCGGCTATTCTCACTGTGGGTATCTGGTATATCATCAGTAGTTTACTCACCAATCGAGCTCTTGCGATAAAGGACTTCAATAAGTTTCGGGAAAACTACGACAGTTTGAAACTGGCTGAATGCCGAAAATAAGATTTAAAATCCAAGTTCAACTTCATATTGAGAAGTTGCCGTCGCAGCTTTTATTCTACATACATACATTCATTCCTTCTTGGCCCATGGGATAGGCAGAAACTACAGAACCTTTTACCATGGTTACATACACCTTTTGTTTCGTTGGCATTCATACGTCTGGTCATAAACGCACGCCGCCGGTTGCGAGTACTACGTAGGTATCTGACCGTTCTAAAGAACATCACCAATAATTAAAGTTATAAGTCGCAACCTTTGACTATCCAATAATGCAATTACGGCATACGCACTAGAGTGTAACAAAACCAATAACAGTATAAGTAGTCCATTGTTCTGCAACAATAACCCTTCGATCCCCCTCTATAATAATTAATTGAGTCTCGCTAACTCGCGCAGAATGATAAGCCAGCAACTACATATACTATAGGGTCGTATAGACTGCTTGCACTCCTAATTACCCTTCAATATCAGGCCAGCAAGAATAGATTTAGATGTCAGCATTACAGCGATAGTTTCCTTGCCGCCACTTTGCAAGAGTTAAATAGAAAAGTTAATGGAAAACGGCTGTTATTATGTAGTTAGTATAAGGTCTTATGGATGTTTTTTCTGGTATATATTTTATTAATAGGATAAGACCATCATTGTGCTCTCAATTTGAGTAGTTAGTTTAAAGTTTTACTTCTACTCGTACAGTAGATATAGTTACCATATCAACATCATTATTCTGCTCTTTTATGTATACCTTCCGTATACCAGACTACCAGACTATATTTACCGTCAATACATACATTTTATTATTAATCAAAAGCACTTAGGTACGGCGGTTCCGGGTACTTATTGCGAAAACGTTGGAAAATTCGAACGCCCTATAAATGGATAACCTGCGCGCTTTTCCATTAAAAAGAACCTTGTTCAGCAAAACTCGCTTATAAACATAAATTAGGCAAGATTTACCATTATGGAGTAGGTAAATAATAAATTGTGCGATTTTCCAGTTGACAGTTAATTAGCGAGCGGATTTAGACAAGATTTGGGTATAGGATAGGTAGGTACATGAAATCCGTAACCTCACGCCTAATTACCCACGCGTAACGTGAATACACAGAAGTACCTCTAGGCAGGTAAGAAAGTATCCGATGTATTATCTATATAAACAAATATAATTGAAGTGTCTGATAGTAATTTCAAAGTTACAGCTTTTTACTAAATTCATATGAAAATACTTTTAACAAAAAATCTGTTTTTTTTTGTCTTTCTCTTGGTCTGTCTGTCTGTTTGTTTAGGCTAATCTCCGAAACGGCTGGACGGACTGAAGGGACTTTCAGTGGTAGATGGCTGATAAGAATGAAGGAGTAACTTAGGCTACTTATATTTTAGAAAAAAGATTAGGGTTCCGCCCAAAAAAATTAAACTCCTAAAAAAACAATTTGTTTTCCGACTTTCACGCGAACGAAGTCGCAGGCACAGCTAGTAATATCTAATTAGCACAATTCACAAAAATACTACAATTTAAAGAAAAGCTGTACCTAAGCAATTAGGCGATTACCACCAGATTTATAACAAGTAAGTACTTACAATGTGATTATATTATTAGCAGCTAAGTAATAACGACTAAGTTATATATTCATTACAATTTAATACTCACGATGACTAATTATTATTATCTTCGCACGGATTAAGTACGTGAAGATAGCGAGATGTACACCTACCTAATTGAAAGTACGTACTTAGATGTTATTAAAGCTGGCACTACAGTTCGCTTCATTAGCCCGCGCCGGATATCAGAAATGGACGCAATTTCCTGTTTTGATTAGCATACCAATCTATTTAATGACTAATTAACTTCTACGATACGGACTGCTCTGGGATGTAGACATTTACATTACTGAAAGGCATGGCCCCCTATAGTTGTGATAAATACGGTAGATTGATGCTTTAAGTAATCGGTACCAACTGCGTAGTTATAAGAGAAAATGGAATACCCTCGGCGTTTCAAACTTCTTTTTCTTTTAAAACTTATTGACCATTAAATCACCGCGGCAGTTTTATGAGTTCTCTTTCATCGTATACTTCTTCGTGTTCAGTGTGAATTTAGGTAGGTGTTTTGATATATTTTTTCAGAAATGAGGCTTTTGGGATTTTATACCTACTAACCTATTACTTTTACAGCTTCAGGCTTTGTTATGATGCTGGTCGAAAAGAAAATATTTTCTTCGTGCTCTATGATATTGGATCGCGTTATTGAACATTTCCAATGAAATGTAACGCAATAAATATTGGGAGCAGGTAGCGTGGGATCGTGGGGCGGCTTCTGACTTGATGTTTACCGTGGCGTGGGTCTGGTTCGCCGCCTCGAGACCGCACCGCCGCTCTATCCGCCGCACTACGACGAGACGCCTCTGGCGCCGAACATTCTTAGAAAGAAGATGCTATCAAAACAAATAATATTTTGAACAATCATCACAAAACATATTCGAACCCGCATCCCAAAAGTAAAATGCAAATTCGGAGAAAATAGAATGGTTCGCAACTTCGAGTCTTATAACGTTAAGGAAATCGTTGGTAATACAGGCGTGGAGTAAAATGAAGCAAAGATACAGGCGTGTGAGGGTGCGCGTGAGGGGTGCAGGGGTGCGGGCATGGGCGTCCGCGGGGTAGGGGGCGAGGGGGGTGCCCGGCCGCCCTCAGTGTCGCGGAGGCTGCGGCCGGTTGCGTCGTCCGCCCTGTGCTACGCTGCCGCCCTGCCAAAACATTGCTTCAGTCTATATAAATTAATCAGAGCTTGATTTGTTTTGATATTTGCTCAACTAAATATATGCGAATTTATCAGGTTTTGGATTAAACTCTATTGAAGAATTGTTACTGAATTAACCGGGACATAATTTAAGTCGAAAATATTATTTTAATTTAGTGGTAACGTTAGACGAGATGAAACTATTTATCTTTCTTGTGAATTAATTGTGAAAGCATTTGTTTTCACACCTCATGATATTATTATCATCCCTGTGTTCTTACGTAAGTATAAATTGTTCATGACCACTGAAATAATTTACTAAAGGTTATTTCAGTAAAGAAATATGTTAATCGCTGGAGTTCAGCTCATTTTTTATTTATATAAGGGTCGTGGTAATAATTAAATAGATGTCGTAATAAACGTTCTGGAAGAAATAATTTTCTGTATCTGCCTTAGACTACAAGCTGAAGACTAGACTTATTTTTAACTTCTATTTATTTTCTAAGTAGACCTACGACACAACCTTGACGATACGTCCCTGTGGGGGTTTCTTCTTATAAAAAAATATTTATATTCGTAGGTAAATATAGAGTACCTACCCTTTGTGTTTCTAAATGAAAATGAGCTTTCTTAAGTTCATCAGAGGGTTGCACTCGATTCTGAAGAGGGTCGCCACTCCACATGAGGGCTTTACGGCTTGTCCAATTATAGATGGAGACATCAAGAGGTGTCAGAAGAAGAATTTAAGACGTTCATGTTTATTTTATGTAGACAGTGGAAAGGAATATTGTGTTTTTTTTTTTTTGCCGAACTCAGTAATATTAATATAAATACCTATGGCATGCAATAGTTACATTACAGTTAAATATGTACATATATTAAAACTGCAATGGTATTGAAACACTGTGCGTCATTTTCTTCGTAACTTGAGCGTAGCTTTTTAAGTTTGTATGAGCTATGAGTAAGAACTTTTAATATTACAGTACCTACATACGGATAATAATTACATACCTACCTCTATGAAATGGTTATGTACCAAAACTTTAAGACTAAATAACTTTATGGTTATACAATACTTACCCCTACATGCTGGAATCGAACCCCTACTAGCCGCATATATCGTCTAGCATACATCGTATTGACATTCATTCTAATTTTTTTATTTTACCAGGTCTCCTGACTTTTCACAAGCTACAAATACTGCGGTTGTGCCAAATACTTTTTTTAAAATAGAAAATAAGTACTAACTGTAAACAACAAATACAAACAAGCATGAAGCAGAGCATCATGGGCGGCCACAGAGCGCCACACTCTTTGTTAATGGCCACCGCGCTAATCTTGTCATTAGCCGGCGCCTGTTACTGTGAGCTGACTTTATCTTCTAAAGACGAGATTAAAACAGTATCAAGTTCTCAAGCCCCACCGACTTTACCACTTAAAAAGCTTTACGCTAAACCGTTAGAGACTACCGTGGCCTCAACGACTGCATCTTCAACTACAAAGAATAGCTTAAAAACAACAAAAGCGTACACGGCGACGGAGAGCCCGGCCACCGCGCGCCATTCAACTGCTAAAGTGTACACAAGCACAAAGGGGGTAGTGAAAAGTGCAAGAAGGCAAAAGTTAAACACTAGTTCTAGTGCCCTCGCGGCGCACTCGCCGGCGCGCCTGCACGAGCGGCTGGCGGCGATAGATTGCGACCTGCCCGTGCTGCCGCGCGAGTCTCGCCTCTGGCGCGGCAACGAGACGCATGAACTCAATCTGCCGGTCACTGTAAGTATACTTCTCATGAATAATGTAATTCTGGTTGCAATTTCACTTCACAGTACTTTATTTTTCAGCTGATAATATACTTACACCCACAATGTAGGTAATGATAATTTCGCTCAATTAAACCAACTTATTAAAACATAACATCGCCTTGTTTCGTAGACAACAACCCCTTTGGATAAAGTGGTCAATATTCGTTAGTGTTTATTAACAGACCGTTGTCATGGCAGATGCTGTTCATTTTCTTGATATGTTACCCCTTGAGAACTGACCTCGTTGTGTATTCGCATCAGCCTCAAGATGATCACTGTTGTATGGCTGTCCCTACAGACTGCTACGCTGGCCCGTAACAAGTCCGAATTATTCCTCAGTTATGTACTTGATTCACTGGCTCTGTTAGGTAACTACGAGACATATAATTTAGTAAAAATTTATAACACTTTGCTTAGGTAGTCATTTCTAATGATTGTGAACCGTTAGCGTTATCTAGGTAGACTTCCCATGAAGTTTCAGAGTGCACCAACACGTAAATATGGCGTCCCCTGATTGTGTCGTGGGTTAATTAATCCGTCACACGAAGTCGCGGACTACACGCACGACCAACTAATTGCTAAAAACAATCAGCTTTTAAAATTCATTTTTACAAACTTTATTACATCCGTCCGTCACGCCTAAATTCATTTATTAGGTAGGTAGGTAATTCAATCACTAGAAGCAAAGGAGTATTGTGCACTTACAGTTCACTGAGTTATTTAGTTCGTAATGAGCCAAGGATAGACGAAGCACCAATTATGTCTGAGAATTTAAACCACCCTGTACACTTCGATGTCCTGAACGTTTCATTGAGTGTATTATTGTGCATTGTGTGTGAATACTCACTTCTAAACTTTTTCTCAACATCGATGATAATATAAGATCTAATCCGTTTTTAGGGACAGTTCCTACTTTCGTCGTACTCTTGAAAAAATATTACCAAGAAAATTCGATAATCTTTATAAATAAAACAAAGTCGGGTTAGTTACACCATTTATAACTCAAGAACGGCTGGACCGATTTTTATGATCTTTGATTTGTTGGATTTGTCTCCGCCTCGAATAGCAGTATAACTATTAAAACGTGCTGTATGGAACGGCTGTTTTGATATTGGCTGACGCGGTACGAAGTTCGCTGGGTCAGCTAGTATTATACTAAGCCTATGATATTTAGTAACAAGTAGTTTACCTCTTCTTCGTAAGGGGACACCTATTAGGGTCCATATTAATTGAGTGCCATCCTGGCTAATGCTCGGTACTTGAATTATCGGAAGCGGCTATACCTTGCTAATCCAGTGGAAAGTGAAGTATGTACCCAACGTGCCGTAATTCTCAGGGCAAACACGCGTATTATTTTTACAGGAAAAGGTGTTTTTATGTCTTTGTTTACGGGTTTGAAATACTAAACATCTTCGAGGATTGTATCTATCATAATTAGAAGGAATGCGGTAATATATCCCTCTTAGAAAATTTCAAGTGAAGTTTGGTAGGCAAATAGTGAAGTTTGGTAGGCAAATAGTAATTGATTGTGCTTTCTAACATCATGACATTCACTCTTCTCATTCAGTTGCATCCAGATGTAAGTCGAGTCGAAGTACTCACGAGTTATAAATCGTAGGTTCGAACCCAGGCACTTTACTTTGTGTAAATTATTTCATCACCACAGCTCTCCAAACGGTGAAGGAAAACATCGTGAGGAAACCGGTATGTCCTAGAACCAAAAGTACGAAGACATGTAACATCAACCAACCCGCACTGACGTGACGTGGATTACGGCCCACTCCCTCTCACCGAGAGGAGGCTTGTTTCCCAGCAGTGGAAACATGGTTGATTATGCAGATGTAAGCCGGCGTTTGATGTCTGCATTTGATGTATTTCACAATCATCATTAGATAAAGATTGAAAATAGTTCAAATTATAACATCAAAGAACAAGAAACAGTCGAGAAAAATGCACAAATAGATAATACAAAAGAAAAGTGTTGATTTTTCTTATTTGTGTTACTAGTTTGTTTTGTTGCCATGTGAAAGTTAAGAAAACATTCGTGCGTTTAGAAACTGATGTTACAACAAAAGATAATATGTACATGTTTCAGGTGGCGGAAACATAATTAATTGGTTCCTATAATTCACTATTCGTTATCTAACGTTACTGAATGTTCAACGGAGGTTCATGGACAAAAATAATTTGTTATTAAAGTGGGCTACGGTATTCTTATTAATATTCAGTGTAGTAAGTTTTGAAATTGTATTTATCGGATTACGACTTGGCGGGTTGATATAGTACAGTCAAGTAGAGCATAACTAAAATGCGTTTTTCCCTAAAGCTTTTCAGGTTACGTTTTATTTTATTAAGCAAGGTACACCAACGAGATATTTACAAGGATAATCACGACAATGACTGTGGACAATAGGTAATTACGAGGTGGTGGTGGAATGGGTATTGGTGGGGTACAATTGTAACAGAGTTAGTTAATAAACCTCTCTCTCTCATTTTACTGATCTTTTCGTAGCATCGTAACTCATCTTTTGCCGGTATCTGACTAAGCATTCGCAGTTCCGTTGACTCTACATATTTTGTTATTGCAATGAGCATAGCAAAAGTCTACCATACCATGTTGCATATCGATCACCAGCAAGGTTACACATTTGTCAGGGTCAAGTTGTCTTTTCTTTGCAATCGATTTTACCTATTGTGAAATCTTTGTGAATGATTGCGAACAATATACAACAAATATTTTGGATTACCACCTATCATCCATATAATACAAATGAAATGCTGTTCGTTGGTAAGCGCATCTATTGAGAACAGCTGCTCTGATTTGGCAATTTTTTTGTTATCAAATGTTTTTAATAGTTCGAATCTTGTTGATACGGGAAGAGAAATCGGAGAAGTATCCCGGAAAATATTTAAATTCGGAAAAACTCAACGTCCTTTTTTTATATGAATTATTGAAATTTGGACAGGACGTGTGTCGGGTCAGCTAGTTTACTAATATATTTCTGTTTTTTAACCTTTCTCCTATGCCTATTCCATTGTTTTGTTTTTGTATTGAAACGCATATTATACGCGCGTAATGACATTATGAAGCTTGTAGTAGTATCAGCCATGATTAAAACGCAAGACATGAATGCACTAAACTTAATCTCCATAGCATAGGCAATTTATACAATGTCTTTTCTTCCGCTCTCTTATTTCAGAGCATAATATTCTTGTTCGCACAACTTTGATCGTGACAGAAGCGAGCATGCCGAGGTCAAATACATAAACCATCGTCTTACTGAAGTAGAAATAAGGAAAAAAGCTTTTTTGCTCCAGTGGTTGAACTTTATTCATTACTTCTGTTAAGGAAAACGTCTAATCCATTATTTATGTACGATTGGACTGTTGCGGTGTCTACGTGACGATGGAACAAGACTTTTTGTTTTTATATATGCATGGCAATCATATATTATTTCAATTGAAGACTAACATAATAAGCTTAGAGATCAGGATTATACTTCCTAGTGCACATAATCGCACGTATAACAGTTTAATGTCATCGCTAGTGACCTCTGCTCTTTACGAGCATATCATCGGTCGTGGTAATATTTTGTAGCGGTACATGTCTGATGCTCACCTCTTAGTTTAAAATTCTTTCGTTCTAAGCTGTTACTTGCAGTCAAGGACCCCTTTGGTGGATATTGAATGATGAAGTAAATATAGCTATTTCAATTAGTATTCACAGAGGTTGACTTGATAATTAATTAATGTGTGTGTGACTTTGTGGTGCGGATGGCGGAGGAGTGTGGGAGCAGTGGGGGAGCGGGGGGCGCGGCGCCAGGAGCGGCCGAGGAGGAGTGCCCCCCGGTCATCGTGTCGTGGGAGGGCTCCGCCGACATTCAGAGCGGAGACATCCTCATCGTGCGCATCGCGGACTCCTTGCTACTCGACACCTTTGGCCAGCTCGACGTGAAGAACGGCACTCCTGAGGCGAACGTTTCACACGCCGATGGGGAAAGGTCAGCTATATTAATAGGACTGTAAATCTGTGACCTATATCGCCGCCGGCAGCTTAAGGCAGTGACCTGTACCAGCTCGGCGAATCGTTATAGCGATTGATTTTCCAGGGTACATCGCACGCTGCTGCAGCCGGCTGTGTACCAAGTGACGCGCCAGGGCCACGAGCACTGCGATATATCTGACGGCATGTTGCTGGACATTACTCCACTCGACGAGCGGGGTGCCAAGCTCTTCACGCTGTACGATAAGGATCTCACTGAAGGCGTCAATTTACTTATAGGTATCCAAAATACAAAACATCGCTTTACAATGTAATGTATCACTTTGATGGAAAATTCACAATATACTTTGTTCAGCTTAAATATAGCGTGAAAAGTAAGTGCTATTAAAACGTGGAGCGATGAAACGGTTCAGATATGTTTATTATAGACCGGAAAACAGAAGGAAGTGCGAGGCAAAAAACGTCAACGACATCGGACGGTTTTATTCTACGATCGCACAATAGATATGTGCGGAATTCTCACCGTATAATGTATTGCGTGCCAAAGTAAGCGGTGTGAAAACTCATCAACGCGTTCTGTTTGATATCTTTTCGAGTTTTATTGCTGGAGAATGTTTTATGGAAATGTCGTAAAACATACAACGAGGTTTCTGTAAGTTGTTTCTGTTTCAGTTGTTTCTGAAAACTGGAGGACCCAATGTGTGCGACTAAAAGTAACCGTGAAATCTGACAACTGTGGCGAGTCTCAAGACTGTTCAGGAAAGGGTGTGTGTTACACTAACGTTTCAATGGTACGTGATAAATAGATGTAGTTTGTGATAAGGGTAATGTGGGTGACAGGGTAATCGATGTGGTGTGTTCGTAGGAAGGGTACGAGTGCCAGTGCTGCCCGGGCTACGTGGGCCCGCACTGCGAGGAGCGCGACGCGTGCACTCCGTCGCCTTGCCTCAACAACGGCATATGTGTCGACCTCACGCAACCTCTAAACGGCGCCAACTACCGCTGTCTCTGCCCTTATGGTACACATAAACATTTACTATGCTCTAAAATATATATATTCATGGCACACTCCGCCTCATTTTTGTTTGTAACAAAAATCAAACATAATCATTATCTTATATTACGGCACTGAAACTGATCGATAATATGATTGCTTAAATCTTAGTGAGCGAGATTATGTAACGATAAATCTTTTCTATGGAGAGTCTCCTATTCGGTAAATCCGGCTATCCACCAGACAGTAACGGACGGAACAGTAAGCTTTTCCCTCAGTCGATTTCATTCATTCATCCGCTTCGATTCCATTTCGATTTCGGACTTTCATAATGCGAAAATCGAATAAGAAGTAACCGACTAGGTATATCTAGATGACCCGCAAAATTGAGTCATCCAGAGCTAGCGTGTTTGTGTGGGGAGACGTAAGAAAGTAGCGAACGCGAGAAATTGTATTCTGATTGCAGAGTCGATGCCCGCAAGGGACTCGATAGGATTTGTTATACGGTTTAACTGGTAGTATATGTTTAGAGGTATATGTATACTTAGATATCTGACAACTTCTATCCATCTAGACAGAACACAAAGTCATGGTTTGACCTCAAAAATGTACCTGTGAAAGGAGACACTTTAGACTGATAGTGCTGGAGGGCAAACGTATGACATCTACCCATTCGGTACGTATGCAGATTAAAAGCGATTTTATAAGCGCTCCAAAAATAATTTTTGTTTTTGGTGAACTGAGCATCGATGTGACGCAATCTGGTGACCGTATGGCGCGCTGTGTTACGTTTACGTAACTATGCAACCGTTTTGCACGTCCATAAATAATATGTATAATGTATTGTAGGTATATCCATATACACTTTACATATTTCCTATATATAACATAAAGGTATTAATACAGGCAAAGGTCACGGCATGGCTTGCGAAGGTTTTCCCCTCATTACTTTTATTTTAGATATATTTGAATAATTTTGAGGGGCTTGTGGCTAAGTAATATCAGCCGCACGGATCGATCGATCAGGTTAAGCTACGCTTTCCGCGGTTGGTCCGTGGATGGGTGACCATCTATACATACCAAGATCCCTCCGTGCCTCGGAAAGCACGTTAAGCCGTTGGTCCCGGCTGTCATTTGTGGATCTTTGATAGTCGTCACGGCTCGTCAGAAGCCCGAAAATCTGACAACCAGTCCAAGGGGTATCGTATTACCCAGTAACTGGGTTGTGGAGGTCTGATAGGCAGTCACTCCATGTAAAATACTGGTATTCAGCTGCATCCGGTTAGACTGGAAGCCTACCCCAACATAGTTGGGAAAAGGCTAGGCAGATGATAATATAATTTAAATAATCAGAATTAAATTTTATTATTCTTTATTGAACATTTTAACTCAAACAGGAGCTTTGCAAAACTTAAAGTAATTTGATATTAAGAATTTGGATTTGGAGTTTGATAAACAATTTTGGCATTCTACGTTTATTGAGATTCCTAATTACGTTTCATTTTAAAATATTTTGTGATTAATATGATTTAATCTAAAAAGTTTGTGAGTACAATCATTTTCATCGATTTTCCATATAGGTTTTACGGGCAGAAAGTGTGAGCAGGACCCGTGCTTCTCATCACCATGTTTGAACGGTGGCTCCTGCATGAGTATGGCAATGAATGGCTCGACTACTTTCCACTGCGCGTGCGCGGATGGCTGGACAGGCGCGCACTGCGAGCTCTCTATAACCGGAGGCGCCTGCGCGTCCAATCCTTGCGTCAAGGGTATCTGTATCGAACAGACTGATAACGACGCTGAAGGACAAGATTATCGCTGTTTTTGTCAACCGGGTGAGGATATTTAAATATTTATTTCTGTTATCTTCATTTGATAGTTTAATTAAATTATACTAAATATTTACATACAGATTAAAACATTCCCCTTCTTAAATACCGCCGCAATCGGGTAAAAAGAGCTTTACTTAAAATGATGCCTGGAGGCATTTTAATTAAAATGGATACATAAATAACATTACATTATATTTTAATGTATTTTAATATAAATCGGACTGTATGGATCAATTAGTTATCCATACTAATAATATAAATTCGAAAGTAACTGTCTGTCTGTATGTTACCTTTTCACGCCTAAAAGACTGAATGGATTTAGATGAAATTTGGCAGATATATTGCATCCCGGGGAAGGACATAGGATAGTTTTTATCCCAGAAATCATCCTTTAAGGGGGTGAAAAGGGGGTGGAAGTTTGTATGGGGAATCAATAACCGCTGAACCGATTTAGATAAAATTTAGTATGGAGATAGTTCGTGTTGGGGGGAAGGATATAGAATAGTTTTTGTCCCCGAAATTATTCCTTTTTTTTATGGATGGGAAATCATCAAATGACCCCTCCCGCTCTGGGTGGAGCGGAAGGGAGTGTCAGACTCTTACTGACTAAAATCCATCCGTGTTCCTTCCTTAGCCTTTTATGTTCCGGGGCAGCGGTAACCCTTTCGGACAATCCCGCACCCCCGGCAGGCTTCGGCCCTGGCAGGCCTCTTCTTTTTTGCTGACATCTCTTTGAGGCCCACGTGGAACACGTACGCGCCGTCCGGCACGGGCCTGGTCCTGATGGTCCTGGCAGGATGGTGGAAATTATTCCTTAAGAGAGAAGAGTGGAGATTTGTAAAGAGAATGAATAAAAAAGGACTACAATACTTTTATCGTGGGTGATACCGCGGGGCATAGCTAGTCTGAAATAAATGAATTTTATTTTATTATTTAGGTAGAAGAAACTTAAATATATTTACATTATATTATGAACTACAACTAAAAAACCGATACTCGAAGCAATTACGTATATCTACCACAGACATCAGTGCATCTAAATTGGCCAGTGAGCAATAAGAGTCGACTAACAATGTTTACTGTTAAACTTGGTCTACGGTTGAAATAAACGACAGTCAGAATGCCTCCACTGCGCTTGGCAAGCTGCATATTGTTATTAGTGCACAGAAGGACTATAGCAAGCCCATAATTTCCATTATAGATCACTTCCATTATACAGGATGGCGCGAACATCGACGCGCAACCATTATGGATACAGTACATGATTCTGAACCAGCATTATAAATTTTCGTCGGTTATAATAAAAAACATTGCTGTTCCATACATTTTGACCGCGTAGATATTGCACTTTTGCTATGAAAATCTGTCTAGAATCATGTGCTGATTCGTGGTTTCAGTTTGCGCGTCGATTTCTCTGTAGATTACAAAGAGTAGTAGACTGAAACCATTGAAATAAAGGTATTACTAATGAAACAAGTACTTATTTTTACACTAGTAGTAATATAATCTATATATATAAAAATGAAACCCGTTTTCCGTTGTCACGACATAACATGAAAACGGCTGGACCGATTTCGATGAAATTTGGTATAGAGATAGTTTGAGTCCCGGGAAAGGACATAGGATAGTTTTTATCCCGATATTCCCACGGGATCGACATTTACGCGGGTGAAACCGCGGGGCGCAGCTAGTATCTAAATATAATTTCTATAATATCCCTCACTGCAAAGTTCCCAAGTGAGATAAATCGTCTATTATCGTTCGCCACATATTTATCCAGCGACTACACTCCGTAACAATACGGTCCTAATGACATACTATTTCGCCGAATCAGCTGCGCCATTTATACTGGAAAACGCAAACGCATACACATATGTATAGCTATTTAGTGGTGATATGGCTATACGTATTAACCAGATATAAATGTTCAAAATAGATAATACTGGACCAAATTAGATTCGCTAGGGAAACTGCGCAGACGAGAATAGAATAGAATAGAATACTCTTTATTATGTACACCATATAAATTACAGACATAAATATAGAAACTTTACAACAGGTGACACAATGGGCGGTTTTATCGTTAAGAGCGACGACGAGATGGGTATCGATATTTAAACAAAATAAAAATATAGATTTGATGTTCTTTTTTAGGGGCCAACGTTAGCTGGTAGTGTAGTGCATTTGATAGTTTTCCGTGTAGTTTCTGGTTATCAAATCAATTCATTATAACGGCCACCATTGGTTACTGTTTTTTCAAGCGAATTCCCAGTTGCTCATAATCGAGACGTTTTTGTGAAGGTAAATTGATCTCAATTCGTGATAAAGTGAAATAAGTGTTCGAGCTGCGTCGCTGTGAAAACTGAGGTGGCTGCGACTTGGCTCTGTGGCGCTGGAGTTCTCCATGCTTGGCAGGTGGATTAGTGATTGCAGTATGTTGTTATTAGCAACTATGAATAGAGGATGCTGCATTTCCAGGAACTATGACAGTGTAGAAAGGTAGGTCTGTATTTAGTTAGTAGTAACATATAATATAATAAGTGATTTTTGGGCTAAGGCTAAGTTGGAGGTCAAATAAAGCTTTGGAGCTAGGTCAATTTAATAATGGTTGAAACTTGTATGTGGGTACTGTAGAGCAAATTTGCGCAGTGATTTATTGGAGTTAAGTTGGAAGGCTGCCCACGGCCGCTATCCGTCGTGCGGTTTCATGCGGTTTCGTCCGCTCGTTGTTAACTCCGTAGGCTTCACTTGAAACTGGGTTTAGCGGAAATTCACAACAATAGAAAATAATAGAAATTGTAGGATCATTGTTATTGTTTCTCTTGGGGGTCACTCTTTAACATTAAAATGTATGGAGATATTCAGGTCCTTTAATAGTCTTGCAGATGTGAACTCTATTGCGAAGTGGGCCGTGTTTATATTTGCTAAAGATTTTGCACTAAAGTTACAAATAAGATTATTTGTTATTAGAATAAGATCTTCATCAAGAATTCAGCCTCAGCAAGAACTAACACTCAAAGTCGTTACCTGCGCAAAAATAATCGTAGAACAGCGTATTAATTATTATGTATATTATTACTTTTTTGGATCCGTTGTTTTTCCAGCCAGCGACTTCTAACAAGCCTTTTGATTAGTCAATGTAAAAAATACATTTCATTATACCTAACTTAATAAATAACTAAGTAACTGTGAAATTAGGTAATAAGTATTAAGCGGATAGGCAGCGAAGCCTGATAAGAATGGTTATTATGATATCAGCAATGTCGTTCAGTATGTTTTGAAAACAGTAAGTACCTAATCGCCCGGTTTAAGGCAATAGGCCAAGAGAGCAGTGGTGACCAAGTGGTAACGGCCGCGACTTACGAGTTGTAGGTCGTAGGTTCGAATCCAGACAGACGCTTTACTTTGAGTAAATTATTTCATCACCACTGCTCTTAAAACGAGTTATTCCAGTCTGATCCCCTGAACCCCCCGTCCACCCCCCTCGATCCCCTGCTAGTTCGAAAACTGTGATGGAAAACATCGTGAGGAAACCGGCATGTTCTAGAACAAGAAATTCGTAGACATGTGACATCTGCCAACCCGCACTGGGCCCGCGTGATGGATTACGGCCTACTCCTTCTCACTGAGAGGATGCCTGTGTCCCAGCAGCGGGAACATTATAGGTTGATTATGTATGGCAATAGGCTCGGCCTCTATTACTTGAGACTTAAACATAACTGGCGAAATGTGGGTGTACCTACTATAGGTAGGTACTCTGCCTAACCCTTCTAGGAACACGCACACAGGCGTGACGATAACTTTTGTCACCTAATCGAATAGGCAGGTCTATGCTAGGTCGTAAATGTAGCTTTTACGACCCGATATTATTAAATATTAGTGCACCGTCGAAGGTCTGTAAAATACCGTGTTCCTGTAGCTTGTAACAGGTCCATAAAACTCAAATTATAACTATCACGTTGTTCGCATCCACACCACTAAAACACGTTAAGGTCATGTTCAATATTGTACAACATGAAATGTATTGTAATAATTTATGTATCAACCATTATGCACCTCAGGGCTGTTAGGATGTTACTGTTATAATTAATTAAAGATACATAAGTGATGTCATTTGGAATTAATTTACATAATGTAAAAACATTTACAATAAACAATCGTTCGTATATATTATACATAAAATAATAAATCCAATCTTAATCAAGCTCAAAAAGGAATATACAGATTGAAAATTTGTAATTCAAATATATTCTGTTTTGACTATTAATTTCATAAGAAAAATATGTATTAACTTCTGGACTGCACCAATAAGCTTATTACGACGCTAAATAATTCGGAGTGAATTAATCAAGAGTATTTTTCTTCTCAAGGAACGTTTCCTTGCGGTTGAAAGTAAACAGCCCTTGGGACAGATTGCGTCTTGTCATAAGGAAGCTGTGACTTTATTTTTTCTATTTACATTGTATATTTATCTCCTTAAAAGATTACCATTTGCTTCACACATATATTTTTGCTCGCAGTTTGATTGAACTGGAAATTATCCTAAACTGAAGTCAAAGTCAAAGCATTTATTTCAAATAGGCACATAAAAGGCTCTTTTGAACGTCAAAAAGTGTACAATCATGTGACAAGAATTCAGTTATTTAAATTAAATGGTAAAAAGTGAATATCCGTATATTGATGAGATTAAGTATAAACATTTTCGTACTAATATTTGTACTAGTACGAAAATGTGTAAATTTAATAGATACACTGCATGCGTTTGCGTGTTTGTTGCGCTCACTGGCTGGGGATATACTAACTACCTACTTCCGATTATTCAAAAAGCCTGTCAGTTTGTTGGTGTTGTATTTAACCCTTCTTACATAATAATTCCTTGATCCAGGTTACACTGGCGAGCGCTGTGAGCTAGAGTACAACGAGTGCGAGTCGTCGCCGTGCGCCAACGGGGGCACATGCACCGACCGCGTCGGCGGCTTCTCGTGCTCCTGCGGCCGCGGGTACACCGGCAACACGTGCCAACTCAAGGTCAGCGAGTGCTCCTTACATACTAATGCTATAATGGTAACGAACCTCGTCCCTGGTTGGCTTCTGACCAATTTAGTGATCAATATTGATCAAACATTTACATTAATCGGAATTTTAGGTCTCATTGCCTTTGGCCTTGCTCGTCTTGCATCTATTCACGTCAATCGCGATTAAAGAGCCATGCTATTTTATCAAGATGGCCTTTTATTTTCCTAAATTACCGGGGAAGTAGGCTCTTCGTTTAGTGAAGCTTGGTGCAGCTAATTAACCCTCTTGGGAGTTGTTTGAATTAGTGTTTCCTCTTGTTATCTCTTAGTAAGCTCTTCAGGGAATTGAGAGGCTTTTGTCATGCTAATTCAAGTATCTCTTGTCACGGAAAATTACAAAAAGTAGCATTACTGGCAAAAAGTATGCAATGAATATCGTCGAAAGTTTTTTTTCTACAAAAGATTAAAATTCAAGTGGTATCGTTTTTTTGTCATTATTATTCTTAATTTCGTATCTGGTGGTGACTGACCTACGCACGCTCAGTTCATATTAATAAGATATCACTGCGTATAAACCGCGACAAGTGGCAAAGACAAGATCGTGGAAGCGTACCTTAAGCTTTGTGATATTAATATTCTTTCGACTTGCTCAAATCATTCAGACTATCTTGTAAACATTACTTTCAATACTCCGCTGAAACGGAAAGCTTTCAGTTTTAGCTGAGTTTTGAACGTTTTTATAGAAATTATGTCGATGTAATGGTACCCAACAACGCAATGTGACATTTAATATTTATTAGTATGTACTATTTCTGTAGTATCATAACCGTCGTAGGTATAAAAGACTACTTCTATTTTACAAGCCGTTATTTAATTTGCTGTGTTAGTTCGTTAGTATGTAGATATTGGTCAAATTTTGCAAGTTGCAAGTTTGAACTTCCTCTTATCCTACGAAGTTGTTTTACATGCTGCTTCTGTTTCGAAGGCAATGCATTTTTTACAAACAGAGTTGCTTACATTGATCGTTCAAAACAAAGCATATGCTTTCGTATCGATTTATTGTGTAAATATTATGGATCGAAACTTATGCACTATGTAACATTACATATTATGGTTCAATTTTAGAATCTTATAATAAATCTGTCAGCTTGAATCGAGGTTCATGCTTAAGCATCGTTCTAGAATGCGGGTTCAAGTATTTTATGCCAGCAATGTTTTGAAACCCAAGGAATGGCGTACAGAAGCTTTGTTCATTTCTATGCATAAATCTTATTTTATGTTGTAGATTATATTACATACACTATAGATCTGACAATGTAAATATATATAGATATACATTATCTAGACATGACAATGCAAAGTTGTCTTCTCATAATTGATGCAAAACGGACTACAGTGATTTAATAAAGTTTCATAGCTTTAAAAGTGGACTCCACCTTGGGACGCTCATGACTACCGTTTAGTTATATTGTTTATCATTATTTTCTAATAATTATACCTACTCTACTTTAACCCTTTTCTTGTTCCGTGATTACATGATTACGATTATACATATAGACAAGTTTTATTCATTTTCATCAACAGCACTTGTGACGTCACCAAACTTCAATATATTCAAAATAACATCGAACAATTAATGAGATTATAATGTATTATGTTTATTTAGGTGGACCTGTGTTCCCCAAGTCCGTGCCCTTCACACCGGATCTGCCTGGACCGCGGCAACAGCTACGCGTGCGAGTGTCCTCTCGGTTTCGTGGGTGATGAGTGCCACATACCCACCAGATCTGTGAGTACTTACAGTATCGCTTTGTTTGCAAACGCGAGGTACATGAGACTTGAGCCCGCTAGCTCTAAGTTGGAAATATACGAGAACGTGCTAATATGTTTAAATAAAAATAAATTGTTGCCACTTAGAAATTTAGTGTTCTCTGAGTTTGAAAACAGAAATCAGTCAGAATGGATCCTTTTCAAACCCTACCGAAGAACGTAAACAGAACTACACAAAAACATCTTCACAAAAGTGAAAAAAATACAATTATCATAATTAGAGATAATCGTGACATGGTTCTTATGGTGTTTCATAAAAACAATACTCTGTTCTCAATTATAAAGCTAATCAGTTTGAAGGTCGACTTTTTATTATACATACTTGGTAAAAAATATAAAATTATTTCTTAAGTATTTACTTCCGCTAAGTTAAAATGGCTTAAACCTAATAAAGTTGTACTTATAAGTACGTGTTCTGATGTTTTTGTTTAACATTGTTTTCAACTCATAACAATGATTATAATCAGAGCTAGGTACGTCTCTTGTTTACGACTATTCTCGACTTTCCTGGTATAATTACAGGCTTGCGACAACAATCCCTGCGCGCACGGCGGCACCTGCTGGAGTGGCATCGAGTCTTTCTACTGCTCTTGCCGACCAGGGTATACCGGCAAACTTTGCGAAGGTACTTTTACCATGTTTACATAGAAACCAGAGGGCTAATTCTCGTACTTAAAAAACGTTCAAATTCAAGTCGCAATCTCGCAAAAGTGGCAAACTGACACAAAAGGTATTCTGCTAAACCAAAAAAAATAAGCATCACTAAGTATGTATCAAATCAAATCGAGTTGGATGCGAGAAGCATAGAACCGGTCGAAGTGGAGGTGCTTGGGGAGGCCTATGTCCAGCAGTGGACGTCTTTCGGCTGAAATGATGATGATGAAGTATGTATCATAATAATCGTCTGCATACACTGAACCAACCTGAAAACTTGTTCATTTTTACAAGCAAGAGAGGTGGTGCATGCATACTGGTGAAGTCAGGTCTTCAATGGAGAGAGTTACCAAAAATAGCAAAAATATCATCAACGGGTGTCTTTGAATGCTGTGCCATTGAACTTGTTATTCATAGGATTGTTTGTGTTTGTATTTATAGAGTGCCTAATGCTAAAAATTTCAACGAATGTATGAATAAATTAGAAATAATATTACAGACTATAGTGAAAAATAATTACTTATAAGAATATTGTTTTGGTAGGTGATTTTAATATAGATGTTCTTAAGAGAAATAGGCAATCAACAGAATTTGACAATATGTTATTGAGCTTTAACTTAAAACTAGCTCTTCATCAACCGACGCGTCTTAAGAGCCAAACTTGCATAGACAATTTTGCGCATAATTTTAAAAAGTCCTGTAAAGCTTCAGTATTGGAGTTAGCGTTGTCTGACCATACTGCGCAGTTGTTGAAATGTTCAATGAGCAGCGTATGTACTATTAAACGATGGACTAAGAGAAGACGTGACTACAATAACGACAACATCAATAAGTTTAAAGGCTATCTGCAAAACCTAACTTTTTCTGACGTCTATGCAGCCAAATGTAGCATATAATGAGTTCATAGATATTTTCCTTTTGTTATACGATCAGTGCTTCCCAGTAAATCTTATTTCAGTTAATGTCTACAATAAACAAAAATGGGTATCGCGCGGTATTAAAAAATGCAGTGAGAAGAAACGTCAATTATTGTGGCAGTATCGAATAAAACCTAATCAACAGAATAAAACGCGATTTCAAAATTACTCAAAACTATTTAAAAGAATAATAACACAGAAAGCACAAAATATTTACAAAATAAACACATCAATAAACAAATCCAAAGCTACCTGGAAAATTATAAACGAATCAAAATTAAACATACCAAAGAATAGTATCGGCAAAATTAGAATTAATAATGAAATAACCTCGGACCCAAGCCAGATTTCTAATTCATTTAACGATTATTTTACTGACAAAATTCAACCCTCGATAAATTCAGGGCATAACAAAAAATATTTTGAACAGAAAGGATTCCATGTTTATCGCTCCAAGTCTTCCGAATGACATATTGAAAATAATTCTAGCGTTAAACAATGCAAATAGTGTGGGTTATGACGGGATTAGTACAAAAATACTAAAATTAGTAGCGGATGAAATAAGCCACCCGCTTAGTCATATTATAAATTTGTGTATAAGTGAAGGCATTTTTCCAGACGCATTAAAAAAATCGGTAATAAAGCCATTGTTTAAAAAACAAGACAGGGAACTAATGGAATGTTACAGGCCGATTGCATTAATACCGATATTCTCAAAGGTTATTGAATACTATATTTATAATCAACTTAGTTTTTATTTAGAAGTGAACAATATACTCTGTAACGAACAAAAAGGTTTTAGAAAAAAGAAAACAATAAATATGGCAGTTTATGACTTTTTGCACTCGATTATATCAAATATGGATAAAAGTACTCCAATCTGTGCCATATTTTGTGACATGACTCAGGCATTTGATTATGTCCAACATGATATTTTATTAAAAAAACTTGATGCGTATGGCGTAAGAGGGAATGTTCTTGAACTTATAAAATCATATTTGCACGACAGAAAACAAATAACCGAAATAAGTAGACTGAACACTAAAACCAAACATGAAGAAAACATTCTATCGGAGGAACGAACCGTTATCTACGGAGTTCCACAGGGAAGTGTTTTAGGATCTCCACTTTTTACGCTTTACATAAATGACTTTCCAAAATCAATTGACCATCCTGTAACACTTTACGCGGACGACAGTACTATATCTATACCCTGTAACAATAAAGACCTATATAAATGTGACATTAATAATACATTGATCAATACTATACAATGGTTAGATAATAATAATTTAAAAATTAATTTAAGTAAGACAGTAATTATGCATTTTAGCCAGCGTTTATTGACATTTTCCAATCTTGACATAAAATATAATAATATAACAATTGACACGGTTAATACAACTAAGTTTCTGGGACTAATTATTGATCGACATTTAAATTGGAAGGATCACATAGATTCTCTGAGTAAGAGAATTAGTAGTAGTGCCTATGCATTGTACTTGCTGTCACGTAAGGTCAATAGGGAGGCGTTATTAACAGCGTACTACGGTCTGGCTGAATCCGTTCTCAGATATGGTGTTATCTTTTGGGGTAACTCGACTAATAGAGAAGTTCCATTTAAAGCACAGAAGAGATGCCTTAGAGCAATGTTTAATTTGAAAACCACGGACAGCTGCAAACCCTATTTTATAATGCAAAAAATTTTAACATTGCCATCCATATATATTCTTGAAACTGTTATGTTTGTCAGGAGCAATCGTAAATTATTTCCGCGCACAGCAGATCTATTTCCCAGGAACAGGCGTGACCAAACCCAACTATGTGTACCTCCCTGTAGGACTGCACTTATGCGTAAAAGTGTTTTTCATATGGCTCCAATTGTTTACAATAAGTCGCCTAAAAGTTGTAAGGAGCTTAATAATGTACACTTGAAAAGAAAACTGAAGACATATTTAGTAAACAAAGCATACTATAGCATTAACGAGTTCCTAGAGGAAAGATTTGTATTGACATAGTAGTTTATTTGACTTGATTATTATTATTATTTTTTTTTTTTTAATTTACAATGGAATAGTTTAATTATTTGTTGGATCTTGTAGTATTTTTATCTTTTATTATAATTACTTTCTAATTACTGAATTGATTGTTACTCTATTATTAACCGACTTTTTAACCGACTTTAAAAAAGGAGGTTCTGTATTCGACCCGTATGTATGCATGTATGTTTGTATGTCCGCGATTATCTCAAAAACTACTGAACCGATTTTGATAATTCATTCATGAGTGTGATCTACATACTTTCAGGAAGGTTTTAGTATATAATACATTAGGTAATTATTCTTATGTACTAAGTTATATGCATAAATGTACTGCATCTCCGGCCTTTTTAAGTGAATTTTGATGATTCTTCGTGTCGTGTCTTCAATGCACTAGTGTTAATTGAATTTGTGTGGGGTAGGTACAACTAAAAAGTGAAAAATAAAAACTTTTTTACAAAAAAAACAACCGACTTCAAAAAAAAAAACACTACAAAGTGAAAAATAAACTTTAATTTCGGAAGTCGGTGTCAAAAAACGAAAATGCTGAAGCAACGACACGACTTCCGAAATTAAAGTTTATTTTTCACTTTGTAGTGTTTTTTTTTGAAGTCGGTTGTTTTTTTTTAATTAATAATTTTTCTTGACATTTGCACGTCACATCATGTGGCAAACATGCCTGTACCTAATAATGTTGTTACCATCTTGCATGCATGTAATTTCTTGTATGTATCACACATGTTTAAGCAAATAAATATTATCTTATCTTATCTTATCTTACATAAACTTTAAACAAAGTTGACCGTCATGAGTCAAGGCTGCTATGAGATTGCGACCACATAGTAAAAAAACCGATTTCAAGAATATTTGAATATTATTTTTGGTCTATTCACAATATCATCGCATTTCGGTCAGCTGTCTTTCACTTTTTACGTTAATAAGTAGAATTGACCTTCAATAAGCTAGCTAGCTTTTTTTTTTCTTTTTCGCGCTGGAAATCCTCATGGACTTCCTCCATCGTGGAGGTGACAGAGGGGCATGCCGGGACTCTTACCGGCTAAAACCACCGCGGTGCTCCACCTCTACCTATGGCCGGCTGTGCGGGATTCGCATAAGCATTCACCGCTCCCAAGCTAGCCTAAAATACTGCTACAGTAATTGCATCACGGGGTACTGCTGGACCGAAATATTTCATTGAGTTGTCCACGCACTACAAAATATCATGCGGTTCGATCGTGGGCTAGGTGGATTTTCAGCAACTGATTATTCCCAACACAGACAAATGTACCTACTCTTGTCATATATTTTTAACTTTAAATCATTGATATACAAAAAACCGGTTTTTATATATCAATGCTTTAAATACATTTATTTCTTAAATTAGTCGATATAACATCTATTAAATCTTATCAAAAATGGAAAGTGACCAAAGGAATACTTTTTGACATGGTTATTAAATAGGAGCAAAATCCATTTTCATTATAAGTTTCGTAGCACTTGCGTAGGCGCCCCGTAGCGACTTTCAAACTCATAGAAAAGGGCATTAACAACTAAACATGAGCCTCCTTCCAAACCGCTATTTGGCAGGGTCGATCGTAGCAGAAGTCTGATAACATTACGCATCACACAGTGTACAGTTCTCTCAGTGGCATGTGGCTGGTTCAAAACGGCTTTACTTCTAAATATAAAAATTCATACTATCGTTTTTTTCCACAGAGGACTTCATACTAGAATCAGTGGTGGGCAGCGACGATGGCATGAACGTGGAGCCTCGCAGGGGCAGGCTGGAGAACAGCGGCGGCGGGTCGGTGCGCGAGGTGCGCATGCCGCTCGGGCTGTACCACGACCGACTGCACAACGTTTACATCGCGGCCGGCACGCTCGGCGCGGCCATTGCGATCGTCGGAGTTGTGGTAACTACTCAAGAACTAAAACAGACAATCAAAGTTTATTCCTGTTAGAGGATTTTTTACTAGGCTATAATGAATTATGATTGCAAAACATTACCTACGCTTGGAAACGCAGAATCGTGGTTTTGTCATGGGATGATACTACTGCCCATTCATCTGACAAACGTGTCCATTAAAAGTATTAAATAAATATGTAAATAAATAAGAGACACACTAAAAATGTATTATCCTCATAACACTTTAAGGGTGCTACGGGCTACGCTGCTACGCGCTCCCGGTTTCGTAGCATTTTGCTACGACTTGAATTTAAAGATCTACGAATTACGTCAATTGCACAGACGGATACAAAACTATTGTAGGCTGCATTAACACTCATAAGAAAGATTATGCAAATGTATTGTTTTGGTACATTGACATTTAAGGGCTGCTGCGGGTTACGCTGCTACGAGATCCCAGTGACGTAGCACTTTGCTACGACATGAATTTACGATTTGCGTAATCTGCACAAGTGCATACAATTCTTTAGTGGGTTACCTTTACACTCATAAGAGCTTATAAAAAGGAATATATTTTAGATTTCAATCCCGGTTATGGCAGTCAAAATCGATTTGCGTAGCAATCTCGTAGCAGGTTCGTAGCACTAAAAAAGGACTACAGAATCAACTGTTAGGCTTCGGATTTTCATGACATTTTATGTTGTTAGGAAAATGGTAACTCTACATGAAAACTGATTTCCAGCTTTATGTGGAAATTGGAAAATGCACAAAATGATAAGGAACTCGACATTTAGCTGTGGTCAATGTTAGTCATTTTTATTTTTTTCTTGTGGCATACTTAATTCAGTTTATCGGTATCAAGCATAGATATCAAGTTGTTGCTCGCGATACCAATCTTAGCAATGCAACGTAATGCGCGTGCGTAACCGTTATGCCTGCCTGATATTATGAAATTATTACACAAGATTATTCATTGTAGCATTAATTAATCGAGGCATGCACGATGCACGTCTAGAAGCTATTATGCATTTGAATGTATAAAAGGAGTCATATATCCGGCAGTGGCTGACTCCGGGCTGACATGACGATGATGTATACTGAGGGCAAAATTAGATATGCTGATCGCGTTCAGAGTCATTGGTGAAATTCGCCCTGAGTATCTTATCTATATTTTGATCTTACCAATGTATGTGCAGGTGACGGCGTGCCACTGCCGCGTCAACAAGACGTACTCGCGCGTGCTGTCACGCCTGTCGCGCGTGGCGGCGCCCGGCCCGCCACACCACTGGCTGCAGGACAAGCGCGCTCCCCCGGCCGCCGCGCCCTTCCCGCCGCCCTCCAGCGCCCTCGACACCACCGACATGTACTACACGCTCGACTTCAGCGACAGTCAGAGCTCGCCTCTCATTCAATAGCAATCATTCCAGAACTGCTCCGAGGGGGAACGGTTCAAGATACAGATCTAAGAAGAGGCGACCCCTGTCCAACGTCGTGCGCTTCAGTAACAGTCCAGCGTGTTACTTCCATTTTTCATAATCCATTCGGACAATTAAGTAAAATGCATTGCATTTAATGTGCCATTATAGAAAGTAAAATATTTATCTTGTTTTGGAAAGTGTTGTTAGCAATTACCGATCAATTTCAATAAACAAAGTTTTACGCTAAAGTATAATAATCGCGTGGGAGATGGAATAACTATCAATAACGTGGAGCCATTAACTCGTGGCCTCGTGACGCAAAAATACATACGAATAATTTATGATTATAGCCGTAGTAAATTATGTAGTGTCCCGCTGCTAGTAGGAAATTACAATATTAATAATTTAGTTGGTTTTTACTAACAGTGCTGTGTACCCATTATTTATACAATTTAGATCATCACCGCAATACGTTTTAATCATATTCTACTTATTTTTTAAGGTACCTTATTAGATTGAAAGTAATTAGGTAGTACAAAATGCAACCTAGGCTTTGCAGTATAAGATTAAACGTATGGCTCATAACACTGTATCCATAATTCTATACTAAGTGGACGTGATTTTATTAAAATGATTAAGAATTTATTCTACTAACGTTCTAGTCTTTTGTAAGCAGGCTTCTGCAGGTATTAGAATAAACAGCTTTTGTTTGAAATATTATTTTCAAGTCAGTTTGTTCGATCTATTATTAATTAAATGTGTGATATATTACAAGCAATAGTTTATGCAGCGACTTAGATAGATTACGTCATTGTTATTTATTTGTTGAGCATATCGCACACTTGTGTTTATTCGTATTCACACTAAGTGCCTGTTGGAACGTTGGGAGACGCTTTACATTTTTATTATTCTTTGAGATTTCAGCCCTTAACTCACTATTGAATTAGAAAAGTGCTCGAACTAAGTCGATCTCGAATGTTTTATAGTTTGTGGACGTCGAAGTTATGAATATTTGACTGATCTTCAGATTAGATGTTTCTCAAAACTTTACTCTAGCTTGCTTTTCATGTCTGTGCAGTATAAGAGGCGTTTCTTGACTTCAAACTATACACTTTTAGAAGGGCAACAAAACTTGCCCTCGGTCTTTTAAGAATAAAAAAATTCAGCTAAGTTAAAAAAGGAAAGTTGAAAACGCTATTTTAATAGTAACTTTTGCTATAATTATCTACTTGTAAGGTATTGTTCTTATCTAAACAGATAATTATAGGCGAGTCTCTAGTCTTACTTCAAGTCTTTGTCTTGACGCTTTCGTGAACTTTGAAGCTTCTAAATGTACAGTATATGAAAAATACCAATTGTTAACGTAAAATAATAAGATTCATTAAAAGTAACAATTGAAGTTGCAATGCTGTTTCATTTATCTACTTCATGTACTATTTATTCCAGGAGTGTCGATATTCGTCTGTTATTTACAGATTAATGATCGGTAGGAATTGGGATTAATGATGTCAGTACTGGGTTAGTGTATTTTGTTGTAGTCTTCTTTGAATAAACACCCGAACCGTCTAGGATACGGACAGTTCCAGGAACGAACAACTATTCAATCTTTCTTGCTAAAATCCAGTGCGGCTGACACCACTGCTATAGTTTGGGGGTCTACAGATCCTTAATGCGGTTCTGATGCATGCTTTTGTTTAAATAATATAACGCACAATCATAAGGTATGTATTTATAATTAACATTGAAACTATAGTGATGTTTTCAAGAAAAACATTTTTTATTTAGATTATAAACTTTGATAAAAATAATTATATTAATAATATTTTTATGACAACTTACAAATATTCATATAAAAGAATAACGTAACATCTATTCAATTAAACCTTAAGTACAGTACAATTTAATAACGAAAATGTGCTACCACTTTCGGGTTGTGTTTTAACTAGTGTGACTAATATCTCCGCGAGCCGTGCGCCTGCGCCGCGTCGCCACCACAACGCTCTCCCTACATTTATATTATTTATAATTATCAATCCAATTGACGTAATCATCCACCATTTTCATATAATTATACAACTTTTATAGTAAAACTCTGATTATACATTGCACAACCTTGCTGGGCGGCGGCTGCGCGTGGCGACCCGCCGTGAGCGCTAACATTTTAACTACTACACTGTATTATTGCTACTGACGTTTGTGACTTATGACGAGATTCTGAATCACGAGCTAACATCATTGTAAGTAAACATTAAAGCTGCACAATTTATATTAATAAGTATATAAATAAATATAATTACTTGCATACGTATGAGTATAAAAACAATGCTGTTAGAATCCGGCCGGCAAGCGCGGCAACGGACATTGAGCAACGGATTCGTAACCAAAACATAACATTTAAAGGAAATTAAAACTCCAGTTGTGAAGATATAACAAGTGTACGAAAGCGAAAAGAATGGAAGATATGATAAACGCGAAGGACGAAACAAGTCACAACGCAATCGCAGCTAGTGCTGAATGAAACAAAAACAACACGTTACATAATATATAATATATGAACTATATCTTAATTAAAATTCGATGCCTACCTGCAAGTCACATGAGACACAGTAAAAAGAACTAACATTATGTTAAAGAATCTACGCCTAAGAACATTAAGTACTCTAAATTATGTCATAATATGGCAGTTATTCGAACCGTCCGCACTACTCCGCGGCCCGCTCTGGGGCGCTCGCGTCACTCGCGACACGCGACACGCGACACGCGCGGCGCGCGCTGTCGGTGGTGACGCGCGACCACGCATACACTGATACAGAACCTTGTTCTGGATTTTGAATAATCGGTGGAAATAACTTAACAATATTTTTATGCTTCATTCTTGAGAAATGATTCATTATGATTATGCGATTTCTGATATCGAATTATTACGGATTTTTCTATGTATTCATTATGGAGAGCTTTTAAAAACAAATAAAACTTAAGTCACTATAGAAAGTTATGGTCCTATCCGGCACGAAATCTTATAATATAAATAAGTCTTGGACATAAAATACTTCATAAACTAATTGTTGTCATGGCCCGATAACCTACGTATCGAAATTCGTTTATTATAATAAATGTATTATTAATAAAAATCTTAAAATTATACACAAACCACTCCCATCGATGATAATGTAAATGTTGTTCGGATGGACGATTTTGTGACTATGTTTATATGACTATTATACATCCAACGTTATGCGGAACCTCGGCTCTATCTCATAAAATTGTAATTCACGTCATTGCTTCCGTTTCTAATGATTCTTTGATTGATTCGTCGCATCGCTCGAAACTAATTAAGATACAAACATCCGGTTACTTTATTAAAATTCAAGTAATTTTACATTGTCAATAAATAGTAATAATTAAACGGAACTAGTCACTTGGAGGAAGCAATGTACGCATGTTTGAACCTAAAACTAATATCAACTTTACTAATTGTAAGAATTGAGCGAGCTTATAAAGCAAACTTAGGCTTACAAAACTTAACAAAGTGGATGGCATTTAATTTGACTTAACTCACTTACATTATGCTATTATAACATTAATTATTATGACGAAGGCACTTCATGCTTTTCTCAGTGTAGATATATTATTATACCTACGTATAAGTTTGTGACAAGAATTTATTACTTTATCATCATGGCAAGAATAAAAGGTACCTGTTGAAATGTTAACTACATACCTATGATAACCGAGTGAATGGCACACGCGTTCATATTCAGCAACAGATCATCGTCATTTACAATTAAATTACATTAAATTAACGAAATATTACGTTTTTCTGATAACCAAACATCTAAATTTTTGTTCGCCATCACCGGGCAATCGAATCACGATGTAATTTCATAAGGCACTAAAATAGATATTTACACAACGATTTCGACTCGATCGCTTAGCTCACAACGATAACTGAAAGTTTCTGTAACATTTCGTTTCAGACAAAATAGAGAGGGTGAATCGCTTACGAGTAAATTTCAACCTGAGATCGACACTTTTGATACAACTTATCCCATAAAGATTTTTCACGTAAAGAGTGTAAATCGGGAACGCTTATAGTTAAAACTGCCGTCCGGAGGGCTCTGGAGGCCGGCAAGACACGTGGCTGGACGGGAGCGCGCGCTACGGGTCGAGCGGCAGCTCCACAAACGTGATGTCGTACAGCCGCTCGTCCTCGCTGGCGCCCGCCGGCCGCACCTCCAGCAGGAACAGGTCTTCATTGCAGTAATATGCCAGCATTTCATCGTCAATTTTGGCCGTAATCCTGAAATACAACACTCGTCAGTAAGTGCACTCGTGGTCTTCAGCTGGAGGTGGGGTACTGACTAATCGACCAAAAACACGTGCAAATGAATCGGATGATTCTTCAAAAGAGCTACAGTATGACACAAAAAATAATATTTTAGTAGCAAATCATTAAAGTAATTATGTGCTCATTAACATTAATTAGGTGCGAGTGTTTGCCAGCAATGCAGCTGAGGTTTGGATCCAGATTAAGGGTCGTTTCGGACCAGGAGAGGCGATTAAGTGACTGGCACCTATTATGAAGCTCATTAGATAGTTATAGGGGAGTGTTCGTTGTAAAGCTTTGCGTAGTTATCAGTTAGTGGCGCGCCCTCGGGACAAGCGATGCTGCATTAACGCGAGGCGGCCGGTGCGTTTACGCTGTCAGATTTGTCTAAGGCCAATGAAAACCACTTACCCTTTCTTGTTCTTTCGATAAAGATTATTAATTGCCGAACTTGAAATTTTGTACTTATTCTCAATCTGAAAATAAGCAAAAAACAAAAGAGTTACAAATGGGCCTTTCGCCATTTTGAACCGAGACGTCTCGTCTAACGGAACCGAAAGTTCAGTAACCGGTCTAGTGGTTTCGTACTCTGAGGGACAATACGCGCGAGGACCGCCGGAGGTCCGGTGCGGCGCGCGGCGGCCGGCCGTGCGGATGTTAATTACAACATGCGGTTATGATGATCGTGTGTTTATTAGACGGGGTTATAAAGCGTCCAATCGGTTACAGCGGCGGGCGGCGGCCCGGCCGGCAAGCGGACCGGCGCCCGCGCGCCGACGAAGCGTCTCGATTTCTTGCGTTTACTTCACATACAAGTAAACAATGAATTCATTGACGAACGACGAGAAACCGAGAAAGCGACGGAGTTCGTCTCGCTCACTCGTGTTCTATGGTTAGCTGACATCACCAAGGTTATTGAAGGTGCACCTAGAGACGTCACACACAAGCCCAGTGCGTGACATGTCGAGGTGCACGGCAGCAGATAAATAACATAATAAGTGTGAGATTAGGTGTGGTACTCACCGCGTGCAGCAGGCCCTGCGTGGTGGGCGGCACGACGTGCAGCGCCGTGTACACGTCCTCGGTGTCCTGGCGCACGTACAGCATGACGCGCTCGCTGAGCGGCGGCGTGCTCACGCGCGGCCGCTTGCCCAGCACGCCCTCCAGCTCCAGCGAGTCCTTGCGGTCGCTGTACGGTGAGAGGCCTCCCACCTCCCGGTAACTACACAGATGTTAAACTTTATATTACACTTCTTGATCTTTCTCTTTTTTATCGTAGGGATGGGGGGGGGGGGCGATACTACGTGTAATATAGTGTTAATATTTATCGTAGCCAGGACTGCTACACTACCAAGGAAAGTACCTCTGACCGCATATTATTCAAGGATGTACTCTGTGATAGTGATAACAGACAGACATGACCATAATTACAGATAATATAAAACCCTATGATACATATAAGAAGCTATTGACGAAAATTATAATTAGGTAAACATTGTTGACAGTTTGAAGGTGGCCAGTAAGTGGTTTTTACATATTAATTATAAGTGTTATTTATAAGCCGTTAGACAACTCTATAAAACAGCCAATAATCAATAAAACATTCAATATAAAACAATTTTACTGCTGGCAACTAAGTTGCCAATGCAGCTCGTCAAAACAATTAAATAACCAAATATTGATTTTAGGAGTTAAGCACGGGTAATTTTAAAGAGCTCGTAATCGTTAGACTTCTGTCATATGTATGATATTCATTAATGTTCATCTATATTCCTATTAACTATTCCACGACCTATTCTGTACATATATTATCATAACACAAACTACATATGAATAAATAAGATAATAACAATAAATTGCGTTAGAATATTGAGACGTGATTTGTTCAAGAATCGCATAATTTTCTGAAAGTATTATTTGTAGACTGCTTATAACTATCGGGTGACTTAATTTTATTGAAAAGCTTCGATTAAAGTATATCTGTGTGCTAATTATTTATGTGCAACTTTGAATTTAGTAAAATTATTATATTTTTCTCTAAAGATTTCGACGGTAAAATCACAAGTGATACAGAAAAACAAAAGTAACATAGGAAGTTAAGTACATACCCTGGCGCGTCGGGTGGGAAGTGGTTGTGGAACTTGAGAGCGGGCGCTTGCGGCTTGGCGGCGTGCAGCAGGAAGGGCGACGCGCCCTTGAGGTGCGCCTCGGCCAGCGCCGAGTCGTCGTGTCCGTAGAAGCCTTGAATGTCCATCCCTGCCAGCTTGTCGATGTCCTCGGCCGGGCTGAACAGCACGGGTGGCTTGCCCAGGTCCGCCATCGTGTAGAACTCGCTGCGCTCCGTCACCGGGTGGTAGATCTCGTCCAACTTCTTCCTATTCGTCGCCGACATTTTCCGCTTCGCTGCTCTCCTCTCCTCGTCTCTTGTTTTCCTTTCCGCACCCTTCAATTTAAAAGTAATGCAATTACATTATTGTATGCTGATTATTTGGTTGATATTTAATAATGAGGGTAGTAGTCAGTTGTTTTGCTTTGCATCTTACCTTATCACAGAACACTTTGATTTGACAGTAGCCTCTGTGATAAACTTGCTGGTCCCGGGGGTCTTCAAACGTGTCAATCTGTATGTGTAGCGGTAAACCCTGTAATGAAAAAATAATAGAAATAAAGTTTGATAGTCTAACACAATCATACCTACCTACTTACTTTCGAATATTTGATTTGTACTTGCAAAATGATGTTAATCCATTTGTGTCAATTTTAGCCAAATGGGGAGTTAGAAAGAAGGTTAGGACTAATTGATCAATTACTCGAAGACACATCTCTCACGCTATTTGGTATCCACATGATCTCATACATAGTCATATAAACAAATCGACTATAATATTTTGAGTCAAGCAATTTCACGCTTGAAGTCTACACTTATCTTAGAATGATAACAAAAAAAACAGTTTTAATAAACGTTCATAAGGGATAATTGCGATAAATTTACGAATAAGGAAAAAATATGCACGTGTCTGAATCGAATCGCGTTAAAACGTCTTAATTGCGTTCGTTCGAGGTCGGTGTTGCGGCGGCGTCACTGCGCATTGGATAGGTAATTGAGAGGCTGATAGTGGACTGGTTTCATATCAGGCGATGGACAAGCGCGGCTCGAGAGCGACGCTTACAGCGGATCACATGCAGGGGTGATCAGTCGCACACGAGTTCACATGACTAATTTGTAGCGTGCAGTGCCACACGGTCGTTGGCTAGACACAAATAAGATGCTATCAGCTCTGGTTGATACTGAGAATGGGAAGCGTTTCAGCGACGCCGCCGCAAAGCGATTGTGCCTTGCGCCCGCCGGCCGCGTCGCCCATGCCCGTGCGTCGCTTCCATGGTTATCGAGGCGTCTCCGGCGACAACGCGGTTACCGACCTCATGCCTTAACGTCGACGTATCGTAACTTCAATTTACATACTTTCAATGTGGTAAGCTTAATTAACATTTTGCAATACAAAATAAATTAAATGACATTTGTAGAAGGATACCTACTGCCTACTCGTCTTCGATTCCCACGCCTATTAAAATGCTACCTAACGACATATTTAGCCCATATGGACACAACGGACACAACATACAACGCATTCAATGAACACTGTGATGAAATAAAATGTAAAATTATTTACGATCGGCAATATAGAAGTAAATTACTGTTTTCCTCAACAAGACTCAAGAGCAATATGTAAACAGCTTTATTTATTTTCATCGACGTGCATTTACATACATTAAAATAATCTACCATTGTAACAATAGTGATTTATCTATTAATTAAGCCTACAGATTTATATCTACAATCCGTTTAGAGTACTTTGATAGATGACTAACCTTTACTCCTTTCTGACTGCTAAAATCTGTACTAAGGCACTGAACTGCAATGTTGATCTGTAAAAAAAATTAAGTATTTTTCAAAAACAAAGTTAAAAATAAGAACTAGCTTAATAGGTAATCGGGACATTGCTATGTGTATAAATATTATGTTTGCATATAAATATTTCGAGCACAAAGATAGGCGCCACGGTAGTCGTGTCGTGAGCAATGCACAACAAGATAAAGTTAGAAAATAATATGCATAGGGAACTGTATGAATAAAAAGTGGACATTGCCGGAGGCGTTTCAATGAAACTCATTGAGTTTGTGGTGTGTGCAGTTACAGTGTCCACTGTAGAGTGTATACTGGCACGTAGGGCGTGTTTAGCTTAGCGAGTGGTCGCGGAGGGCGGTATGCGCGCTGCCCGTTCATTACCGCGGTCTATGCAAATGACTCTCTCGCGTTTTTACTCGCCGCCGACACCGTCACGATGGCTGTCCGTACGCATATTAACTGTCGCAAACAACTCGCATCCTACCATTTACTGGCCAACAATAAATAATTAAGGATATTGATAACCGACCAGTAGCCGCAACTCCGTCCCAACTCATTATCAGCAATAACATAAATCAATGAAAAAACAACTTTAATCCCATTCGAAACGCTTTTAAAACAGCAACGTTAATTTTTAGCAGCAGCCATCAACTTTATGATTAAAATCGAAATTGTGATTCGATGTAAAGTCGTTAAACGTTAATTGCCCCCTCGACTAACATTAGCATACTGTCATAGAATTGAGGCTATTTCACGCGGACTTTTAATTGTTTGATGAATATTTAAAAGGCTATGTAAGTACATACATAACATTATCAATGAAGTATACGTTTTTGTGCCGCTAGTAGTAGATACTGTATAATTTTATGTAAGCAATTAAAAACACAGAGTGTTGTTTATTATTCAACAATATAATGAGTGTTCACGGTGGAGCGCTGAAGCCCTGCGCATGCGCTCCCGGCCGCTCGCCGCCGCCGCGCGCCCCACGCGCTTTTTGTTTCATTTGGTAAAGCCACTCGACCAAATATGGTTACAGGACTCTATTTAATTACACTTTAATAAGTGTAATATCATGATCTACGTTTTAATTTTGTACGTTTATTATGATCACGATGCTTGGCAGCTATACATGCACTTTAAATATGCACATATTTTTGCATCAGTGAGCTGAGTCGTCATTCGGCGCACTCACACTGACAGGAAGACACATTAGCCCATTAGTGTTTGTACAAGAACAAAGTAAGTTCCATTTTTAATGCGTTATGTCAAAATGTTGAGAAGGAATAAGATCTGCGGTTCGTGTCTGGTAGTGTTGTGACGGTTCGGTACTGGGCAGGAAGGATGGTTCTAACGCTCGGACGTACCTTGGCGGCGCTCTCCAGCGGGTTCCAGTAGACGGCGATGGCGTTGTGCGCCACCTCCTCGATGCAACCCGCCAGGCCAATGCTGTTCTTCGTGTCTGTAACAAAACAACAAATTGTCATTAATCTTGTCTTCGGGTAACTGTGCAGTAATGGCGGCGGAGATTTCGATTAAGATATCAACGCACAATACGTCATCGAGGACGGAAATTTATTTGCTGGGCGTGAATAATCACGTGATAGGATCAATTTATTGACGACTGCAATGTTTCCATTTCTGCCCTTCCTAGATTGAGGTTTATGGGCAGTAATTAGCCGATTTGCATTCTGCACTAATTGCACATGGACTAGATAAATTCCAGTTGATATTCCGGAAATCTTTTCTCCTACGCGTCTAGATATCTTATTTTATTATTTATTGAATTCCTGCTGTATTTATTTAGCTTTTATTTTATTATTAAAGGTATGGCATCATTCATGCTCACGACGTCCTGTCATGTTAACCGAGGTAGTCGGGTTATTAATAATATAAATATTATGTCTGTTTTAATTGATAATTTCGTATTCTCTATTGCAAGAATTTAATGGTAAATTCATTAGAAGTTTGCAAAATGACTGCCATTATGATAGTTTATAGTTCAATCATGGTTAGTTAAATGTCTACTACTTATTTATTTTACGGTCATTGGCGATGTGGGATACCTATTTATGAGTTATCTGAATACAAGTATGAGTTCTGTCAGTGTTGCAGTATTTGGAGCAATGTGTTAGGTATGCGCGGGTGTTAGTCGGTCGGCGCGTGAGTGTCTGTCTGCTGCGCGTGGGCGGGGGCTATCAGTCGGGCGCTGGCGCGGCGATCTGTGCGGGCGCAGGCGACGTCGCTGCTGACGTGTTTATGAGCCGCCGGGGGACGCCGCCCTCCGACAACCTTATTGTTTTAACAGCCTCTTACAAATTTACGAGTCCACGCAACATCCTGCTATGTGCTAATAAATCCGCCCACACAAAAACTTCCATGTACACAGATTTGTTTGCAAGTATCCGTTTTTCTTGTAAAAAGACATGCCATAGCTAAAGGACGGCAGAATAGAACATGTGGCAAGGTATTCAAATGTGTATTTGCTATAGATTCTACCTACATGATGATATTTTAATAGAGCTTTTAAAAATTAAATCAACGATTAAAAACTCTATAATTGACTTTTAATATTTAATTTATACTTTACGGTTCTCATAAATAGGCAGGAGAATAATCGAGGACGATATAAAATGTAAATAAGAAAATAAATTGTCTGTTATGATTATGACCATCGATGTATAAAATTACAAACGGATATTCCTTAATATCGTCAAAACAATGACTTACTGAAGAGTAATCTGTCGAATCAGTGAGGCGTGGTATATAAGAAAACTGTCAAAAGAAATAAGCGTGGAGGCAAAGAAGCTGCGCTGAACGTGGACACGCGATATACGAAGACATGTAGGTAATCGGAGAAGGCATTGTGCGGGCGCGCAGTGCGTTGCGATCCCCCCGCACTCCCCCGCGCGCACCCCTCGCCCCGCCGCGCTTTCACACGCCTGCGCACAGGTGTCCGGTGTCGCCCTTGACGCTGCTCCCAAGTTCGTCGCATACATTCATGGTGCACTACCTCTCTGTCTACCCTCGCCACTTCTTATCTTAGTACTTCCGTCATAAATGTAAATATACGAGTATAGTAGGTAATCATATGTTTCTGAGAAAAATACCTACTATGTTAAATTATGGTCTGAACGTCCTAACAAATGAGCCCATGAAATCGGAGCCACAACGCTTACGGATATAATAAAACTTAAAACAAATACATTAACTCAGTCTTTTGAGATATAAAATACAAAATTCCTTTGTGTTTAGACATTAATTCATTCTATGTAATAACGTCAACAAATGAAAAATAAAACTTTACTAACATCGAGATAAGCTAAAAAACCTTGACATTAAACTTGGCTCGACCGCGCGAATTAATGGCTTCCATGTTTTTATTTTCCTTGAGATTTAATTTATAGGCAGTGCTTGTGGCCGCGGCGTCACTCATTACAAATGCTGCAGGCCTCACTTAAGTAATGTTAGAATGTGTAAAGTGTCATATATCAGCACTGTTTACTTCGAGGCATATTGCGTTTTGTTGATGACGTAACTCCCTAACTAATCTGTTAACACATATCTATTAAATAAGAGTCATGTATTATTTAACTCGCTTTGCAATGGTTAAAAAAAGCACCATAATTGATTTCCATTACTAATTCTAAGCAATAGCAAAGCCTCGCTTCAACTTGCTTGTAAAGTTTATTGATATTGCGAAGATAGGAAAATCGCGACTTTGTAAAATTATCAAAACAATAATTTTCTAAGGCAGAGCGCTTGCGCTGGCGCAGGCCGAGGCCCATCGCGCAATTAACATGCTAATGAGCGCGCTCCCCGATATCATCACTGTAATTATGTCCGCGCGCGACTATATTGTAAGATTGCTTATATGTCTTATCCTTTTTGTAGACATTCGACACGCGTAGTCTAAGGTAGCCGAGCTACGTCTTTGAAACCTCCACTTTATGCCTATCGAAACCAACAGCGACAAAACAGGCAGGTGTTTCTACAGCGTCGAAGAGATTTCTCACGAATTTTAACGATTTCCTGTTACTTGGTCTCATAGAACTCATCGTGTCAGATATCTTTATTACATAGTTTCATTTGCCTGCGTCGGGGAAACTTCACATTTAGTTTTATATCTATAATCTGGTTAATGTCGGAATGTGTCATTACAGGTAGCGTAATATAAAGCTGCGAGCAGAGCGCGGCGCGTCCGGCGCAGGCGATGGGTCCAGCTAGGCGGTGCGGTGGTGCGGCGCCAGAGGTGTTTATTTTTAGTCGCAGCGATTGATAGGTTCACCGGTCGGTGTGGGCCGCGGCCGTCGTGCGCGTTATTTATGCAAATGTCCTAACGAGATATAATGGTGGCGCGGGGTGCGCGGGTGCGTCTCCGCGGTATCTGCCTGCAGCTCGGTAATTAGGTCCTGCGTGCCGAGCGCCCGCCACCGCCCGCCACCGCACGCAACCTCTGCGCCATGTTTCTGTGTCGCCTCGAGCACGACTCTGTTTTTGCACGGGTATCGTGTCTTAAACCCTTGTATGCGCTACTATACAGCTTATACTTAGAAAAAACTGAACGGTCATTGTTCTTCAAATTATCTTATTTGATAATTACATAAATACTCACTTATCATCACTCACGCAAGATTGAACGCGTTGATTAGTATAATATAAATGTTGGTAGCAATAAAACAATACTCACCGGCATCTAGTATCCTCTGTTTGACCGAGTGTTGTCTGCCGTGCCAGAACTGCCACGCTTTGATTTCATCTTCAGGAGATTTTTCTTCTCTAAACATCAACATTACTACACTCTGGAACAAATCAAAGATACAATGTTTAGTACAAATTAGTTTTCAAGCTATGCCATAAATCTATTGCAATAAATAAGTAATAAGCATAAATAAGTAATATCCTCTGTAAATAAGACGGTATATAAATTAACAGGCAGGGTGGCCATTAGAAACACCTGACATCGGGCAGCTATGCCTCTACTTTATTTATTGCCAACTTTTAATGGCGAAAGTACAGACGAAGCGCCGTGAGCATTTCGCGAATACGCAAAACGCGATTACCGGCGTGCGTTTCTCAGCTATTACGTTAAACGAGCGCGATTACGTCGTTACGGCGGGTATCTTAATTTCATACGCATTTAAATGCTCTTAAAAAGTAACGTGAAACCTTTGGCCGTTTCCGTTCAGATGAAAAAGTGAAATATGCTGTTAAGACGATTTCTATCGACGCGTTAGAAAATGAAGTGAAAAAGAAGTGGCTTGCGCGAGGCGTGGTACCGACCGTGCCTTATAGGGCTAACGACGAGAAAGCACCTCCGATCGTCGCCTCGGATTGATGGATCGCCGCGACGAGGCATCATGCGCAGCCGCGCCTGCTCCTTCCTTCCTCCTTGTGCCGTTGTCTCCAAATTGAACCGTTCATTAGCATTTGTATTTTAAGTATTTGATTACGGCACTGATAAAATAAAGTTATTCAGTATTATTTAACAAAATCTATGCACAAAATCTAAAGATCATTTTGTTCCGATCCATATCAATATTTAGGTATTTCCACATTAACATATACCTATTAAACTGTTTCTATACACATGTTCATTTACGAATGTCAGTTATCAAGGTGCATGTTGGCGAATACATTGAAATCTGAATGTTATGGATAAGTTACAGGCGTCTTTTCAACTACATATCTTGTCATCGATTGAATATCGGATGTTGGAATTCCTTTGCAGACCTAATTGGGTGCTTCATTTCTTTTCCCCTGGAATCAAGGTAATGACACGTCTACTAAGTTCGTAGGATCAGCCCATGCAAGGGCTATTTATTTGTTCATGAGTTTATTTAGTAGATATAATTCCAATCGTCCATGTCAGTTGTGACGACATATTTTTACAGACGTATGTAGATTGACGCACCCTTCCTCCCGGTTAACTGCAGCACTTAGAGAAGTGACTCTATAACCGTCCCTGGCTCCAATGTCTATTTACAACTTAACTGTGACTTAGACGTCATTATCAAATCATGAATATGCAAAGGAAAAGATAAGCTAAATAAGATGAAGTATTCGGCGTCTGCACACGGCAATTACGCTCGCATTGCAATTAAATACAGCAAGGACCCGCGGTTACAGTGTTGGCTCGGGGCTATAAAAACACAATTTTACTGTAAATCGATGAATTTACGAGTAATTTGTGTCGGCGAATAGTTCAGCGAGTCTATAAGCGGGACACGGGCTTTCTCCGGAGATCGGGCGCGACGCGTAAACCCGACGGAACCGTGCATACTAATAGATAGCCCATGTATAAAATTGTAACGGTTAACACCGCCTCTACCAACCGTCTCATCGCTTATAATAAATAAATATAAACATTTACTATTTTATTAGAATTCCGCGCGCCAGTAAGCATTTGACGAAATACATAATGCTAACTGTAAACTTGAATTAGCTAATAAATATAGCGTCAGAGGTATTCAAATTGAAGCCAAATTAAATGTGGTCTTTTCAAAACAGTTCTGTTTTTAATATTCTATAAGATCACCATTTATTTATGTGTTGCAGCAAATCGCTGACTGAACTGGCCACTTTTGTTTATTGTATTGGAACTAATGATTCATAAACACTTGCTAACTAATTTAGAGTCCAACTGGTAACGGTTTACGTAATTTAGTGGCTATTTTCTGGTTGCAATTGGTACTGAACAATGTTGGCTATTGTTGCATGACAAAGATACATTGTAATAACTGGCAATCATAATTGTTTGACTTACCGCACAATTTATCAGAGACAGGCTTTATTTTGATTTCATTAACGACTTTAATTTGACATTATGTAGGTACAAGTTTGTGGAGCTTATTGCGAAAACCATAAGACCGGCAACAATTGCACTCAGATTTAACTAATCGCTGCTTGTATGTTAATTCACTTCATTTGAGAAGTTCCGTGGGATTGGAATGTCATGTAGATGTATGTTATTCAATTCAAGATTAGATAGCGTTGATTTATTTATTTCACATTTATGTGTTTAAGCAAAAATTTAGATAAAAGCTACGATATTGGTAATTGTTATCAATCATGAATATCGTAGCATTTATCTTAAGTAAATAAAAAATACTTGGTATTTTTTTTACATTTTGTTGAGTTAGGGGTAACTGAATACGACTATTTAAATAATTGTTGATAGAAAATATGGTCATAATCTGTAACCTAACTGAGAAACTGTCTAAACAAGCGAAATATGCAGTTTCAACACCGTCAATTAAGTAGGTATGTGTTGATTGCAATACCAAGGCATGGTTTTCACAATTAAATATAATTATATCCGTACATGATAAATGTTTAACTAATCAATATCTAGCTAAGGATTTCAATCTATTTTTTATATTTTTTTCCTCGAAACTTAATTCGTATGTATATTTTCGTATATTTTACGACGCTACTAATGAATTTCAAAAGTTATTTATTATAGTGTAAAAAATGTTTTATCATTTGGCGCAAAGTTGTGATTCGGATGTAAGTATTAGGACAGGTATCGGGTGATCGGATGGCTCCGTCATGTTGGTGCCTATTGGCCGTGTGAGCGGCGAGCTGCGTGGGCGCCGCGCTTGTTCCGCGCGTTAATTGGATTTTTAATCCGAAATGACAGAATTATGTGTTCTTGTAGCACAAACTTATATCACGTTCAACTCATAACTGTAAAGAATGTTTTATTATAATTTGGACTACAATTTAAGCACATTCTTAATGTAATAAAACTGACTATTTCGTGGAATATTGATGCAACTTTTTGAGAACATTTTGAAATTGTAGAGCCATACATTATTTTTGATGAATGATATTTTTTTATATAATCAATTAAAGAAGGCTATACGTTATCTTGAGCACATGTGTTTAATCATCTGGATTTTCTTAGTAATTCTCATCAATTGGAAGCAAAATCGGTCCTGAACATCGCCCTAAAATAATGATGTAGTATGACCGTTTTATTGGTATGAATGCAACGTGCAAGTTTCACAAGACGTCTACGGTTTTGGCTTCGTGGACCAGTTACTTCCAACTTTTCGGACCGTCAATTAATTAATCGAGTGTATCGACATTCGACCCGATTTCAGGAGCTCGGTTGACAATCTGAGTTATCTGATTAAGCACGCTTTCTCTCGCCGCGTGTCACACACGCCGGGGACTGTTGTGCCCAAGTGTCGGCCGCCGATGTGATTACGCTCCGACAACCACTCTGCCTTAATTTCGTCACTCTATTTGAATAAATAACCCATTGCATATTTATATCACATACACGCAATCAGATGGACTGTTCATGTGACAGCTAGCAAGCATATAAATCTTATCGAGAATAGCCAATAAATAAAGAATTTGAATTTGAAAGAATTTTAATAAACAACAGAATTCAATTCTGGATTATAGCATTCATTTGAAATGCAATTTCATCAAATAAATGCTTTCTATTCTAGAAAATAGAGTCAATATTTCTTCCTACGAAGTCGCGTGGAAGTTAAAAAAGGCTTTTTCTTTATTTGCTTTTTATTAAAATCATAATACGAATAGAGTAGTCGTATTTGGGGTGACTAAAACTCACGCATGTACACACAAGACAAAATATGTTGGTGAAAACAGCTCTTTTAGATTAGGTATTCAACGAATTAGTTCAGTATTGAATTTCAGCACAGTTATTTTTAGTCGCCTAAAACTATGACTAGACAAGACAAAATTCTACTAAATGTATTTAATATTTATTGAATATGCAAGTTATACTCATAATATCGAGCGACAAGGTTCATTCGCGTGTTGGAGATAAATGATCTAATTAAGTATAGCGCCCGAACATGTTTTCACTTTATTTCTATATCGATGTCTATTTCTCATTGATGCTGTTGTTATGTCGGCAAGTCTACAAGGGCCTCTCTCCGAGTCTACACACCTGTCTTATTGTTACCTATAAATTGTGAGTTAATAGCATCGTTAACGTAACAATTACTTCAGATTTAATCTTGAGTTACGTTATGTACATAAACGCACAAGTAGTGCGTAGCGATAACCAGCGGAACGTAGTCAGGCGCACTCGTCAGCGCATCATCTGTTCAGTGATGTAAACGCGTCAGACACGTAAATCCGCGAGTGGGTGCGTGCTCACGCAGCAGGCATGGGCCTGGCAGTCGGTGGGTTCCTGCTCGTCACGAACGCTTCCTCGTTAGGCGGCAGCCGGGCGCGGCGCCCATCCATCAGCTCCTATCTATTTTATGACAATTATTTATGTTCACTGCGTGGCAAAACTATTTCGCTCACCGTTGAGCTTTATCGATAGCGCAGAAGTAATGTCCTGCCGTCTCGATAGGCTATATCTGATACGGATACGTCTGTTTGTTAAGTGCGCTAGTTGTCTGTGCTAGTTGTTTTAACGCCTAGGTTATTTGCTGTGAATGTTCTCCGCAGTGAATGTCGGTTTCGACATAAATTCTGAGCGAAACTGTGGGTGTAACTGCCGCGCAGTTGCCTACGTGTCGGTATTTATTTCACATCAGGTGAAATATATCAATGACCATTTTTGCCCCGTAAACAAAGCGATAACAGTATACGTATTTCCTTTCCTCAGACTTTTATTCAAACGGCTTTCGTAGGCGATAACTAGCATAATATTCATGTAGGACTTTATGCCTTGCTTTCTAATCTCAATCTGAGATGAGAAGATAGCCTTCGCAATTACTTATACATAGACATTGTAGAAAAGCTCAAGAATATTCAAATTAAGTATGGTACCATGTAGTGAAAACACTTTAAGTATTGGAGGGGCATATTAAAGAGCGCATTATGTTGTGCGTGCGTCTATCGGCAGGGCGCGGGGCGGCGCCTGCGCGCGCCGCGAGCTACGGGAGATTGCTAGAGATGTGCAGCTTCCGCCGCCGGACAAATTGCCCAGTGTTCTCGCACATCCGCCGCAGTTACAGCCACCTACTATAATTGAATATTAACCACGTAAGATTGTATTAGCTGCAATATGTCTTCGTAAACGTGATATTATCAGGATCGCGTGAGAAGAGCTTATCCGTAAACCAATACCTCTGTAATGACAGATTCATGCCTGTATACTTTTTCAAATTAAAGCGACCATTTGAATTTGCAGCGTAATAGAAGTAGCTGTAGCAAATAGAAGTAGCTGTTGCAAATAGATGGTTACAGAGCGTATTGATAGCTTTAATGGTGGCGTTGCGCAGTGCGCGCTGACCGCTAAATCTCGATTAAATCGGAGCAATTCCCGCGACACGTCGAGCGTCGGATTAACATCCGAAGCCGCGTTGTAACACTAATCTGCTTAAATGTCGAAAGGAAATGTCAGATTGTAATGTGCAGGGCTCAAGACGAGGCGTGATGCGGCTTAAAATGTGGTACCTACCGCTGAGGGCACAGCTTTCAATCACGGAGGTGCACTTCTCGCACTAACGGCGGAACTAATCAAATCATTCAGTGATTCCGTGTGAGAACATTTCGAATGTAATCCACGTTAATATTGCTTTATTCAGTTAAACTTTTATTTACTCAAATGTAAGAAAGCTTTACTCACATTTCAGTACTAACTTCAGCTTTTCCTATGTTTCCACATGAACAGTTCACGCCAGGGAAACGGGAAAACTAGCTAAGTGGGTGATGCATACGTTGTTTTTGTCTTAAATCTATAAAACGGAATAAGCATCGTTGACAACAGCTGGGTTAAGCTTTGAGTCACTCTGGTGTTGCATAACCGTATCTTATATCACCCTAATATCGCTGATTACGGGCGGTTGTCAGCCGGCGATGGTATCAAGGATTGACGCTAAATACGCCCGCGCCGTGACACCACCAATATCGAAACAATGACGGACCGGATTACGTAACGCTACTTACGACTAGCTCTACTGTCACACGACTATCAGCTTGTGAAAGTCGCACTGAATGAAAATGCCCTTAAATACCAGAGAGGCGATCTCCGTGTATTGATAACTTGATTCCTTCTTCAGCAACTAGGCAAGCTAAGGTTCGATAGTAAACTATCGGACCACAGCTTGGTAATTGTAATAAGATCAATTAATATTCTGGATTCCCATTATACATAAAGAGGTACATTGTATGCCTGATCTAAAAAGTTGTAATTACCGTTATTCTATAAATCAATTACCAACATGCATATTAATTCGCACTTCGAAGAAAGTGCTCTATTATAAGTGCAAAAAAAAATGTTACAGGGCTAATTACGACTAGTTATGCAGTTTCAGCGGTTACGTATAAACATATTACCGAATAATACGTAATATTTCGAAAGTGTAATAGTTATCGAGTGGCGTTATGCGAACCTGAAACCGAACGTGGAAAATTCACGCTCGGTCGAGCGGCGCGCGCGCACTAGCCGCGCCGCGCCGCGCCGTGCTCACTGCAAGCGTACACGACGGTTTTTTATTGTTTGCTCGGATACAAAATACGTGTCATTATATATCTACATGTGCACTTGATTATAATTAATGTAACACGTTATTACACACCCATGTTTAACCACGTGTGTGCAGCGGACCGACAGAAGCCGCTCGGAGATATTCAATAAAATAAAGATTGCCAAAGCATATTAATTGCATTGTATTTATAATGCTCGCTTGCTGAATTAATGAAGGAAAGAATTCCATAATGGATGTAATATACTCATATATTGTAGATACTAATTGAATTTCTGCCGTTAACGGGACTGTTCATTTGCAGAAAACGCCATTATCCGTTTTTTTTTTATCTTAAAATGGAATTACCGAAATTTTTATTAGTATGAGAAACAAAAAAGGCGAAAAAAGCAATTAGGTACATTAAAATCACATAAATTATTCTTTAAAAAATAAGGAACGGCAGAAAAAGTACATTAACTTGAGAGGAGACCGCTCCGCTGATAAATAACCATATTGATATATCCCAGATAGTTAGGTACCTATAGATTATTGAGTACATTTTCGCCTTAAGCAGGAATAATGTATATTTATAATAATCAAAGTTGCAAATACGAGAACTAATCCTTACAAAATAATACAAATCATGTAAATATGAGTAAACATTTTGGGATAAATAACCCATCATACATTATTTCTGATGATAAAAAATTGGATAAATTTAATTTCATAAAGAATGTCTATCGCAAGTAATTTGAAGATTTAAAGAAATGCCGTTATCAAGAGCTTTCTGTTGTATAATTCTGCAATTTATAATCATTAACGTTTTTCTGATTCGACAGGGCTGAGAGCGGGCGCGGGGTGCGCCTCGCCGCGCCGAACTTGAGACGAGGGTGCAAGCTAAATTGAGACATCTCAACACGTGATTGATTGCGGCCGTGATTGGCAACTTGCAACTCTCAACGGAGCGCATGCAAATTTTTGCATTTATTTTTTGTACGTACAACATTGTGAAACCTTTCTCGCGAATTTTCATTACAGCCGAGTGCCTCCTGTGAGAACATTGAGTCGGTCTCGTATGACAGCCCTTCACTCGTCTGTATCGATGCAGTCGGCCGAAAGGTGCGCGGCGGTAGGAACCGCGCGCTCAGAATGTGAACCGTTATAATCCCTCATCAAGCGTAATATGTTCAGTGTAAAAGGCATCATTAACGATTGCCTTAAAAAGGCAAACGGGAGCAATCATTAAAGTCGCAAAATATTATAAAAAGAAAATAAACAACGACGTGTCTCGTTACGCGAGTTTCCGTTGCTACGAAAGTGAACACAATGATGTCAGTGCGCCGATAAAAAGCCGAGTAAAAAATGTTCTGAATGAGTAGAAGCGCTTTGGACACGCAACACATGGCTTCATCGTAGTTCACAATAAACAGATCGAACGGAACTTTATTAGTAGCGATTAACGTGCATGTAAATTACACATTTATTGAACTTTAATTGTAGTGTTGTTTTTACACACCCATCTATTCCACATACCTACATGACTATTAAAATCATAATCTAGACTCTTCGTATTCATAAACATTGCAAAAAAATCTTTCGAGGTAATTTTTTAATTAGTTTTATCACATTACCATGAGACGGTTGAACTTAAAGACGAGTCATCTTTATTATTTCTACTCTAGTATGAGGTATGATTAATGACGACGGATATTATTAAAATACACCTTAACATATTTGCTTCGAGGATGTAGGGCGACTGCGCGACGCAACCCTTGCATTGATGCAGAATAACAAACAACGTCTCCGTGTTACTAGCGGGATGATTAATTGCCACTATGCGCTGTGATTGATTGAGCTCTTTTCATAATGTTTTTTGCACGTAAACTATTTTTGCGGAACGACATTTCAATCTATTCAACTCGAATAACGTCTTAAGATAACACTTTAAAATGATATTTGTCATTAAATATTTATGTAAATGTTACGGCCGTGGCGTGTGAACGCTTCCAATATTAAGAGGATATTAAGTCAATCGTGTATTTTGTACGGTGTTTAATTAGGTGCAGAATCTGGAATTCGTGTTGTGTCGTGTGTTCGTCGGTGGAAAGCTACGGGGCGATGGTATCGCAGACGAAGGCAAAGCTCTGCCGAAACAGGGGCGTGCCGGCCGTAATTACAATCCCGCCACGCACACCGGCCCCTCGCAGGCCACTCGCAGGCCAAATCTCTCTGTTTACTAAAATTTCTTACAATCTCTTAACCGCTTTTTGGCACGCAAAACGTATTCAATTCGCATCGCGTGTGGATTAATCTTTTTTAGTTACGGTTGATAACGCGATAAAATTGTTTCGTAGATATAGTGTAGGCATGGTTATCAATTTGTGTTCGTTTGGATTTAAATGTAGCCATTATCAATTCTTTATTTGTATAAAATACGCCATGAAACCCAAAATGATAGAAAAATACTGTAGGTTAACGGAAGATTTCACATGGGTTTCTCTCTAAATAGTTAAGCTAATTCGTCTGCACATGCCATAGTTTCGCCGGTACGCAGGCGTACAAAATGAGATTCTTCAGCCTTCATTTTCTTTTTGGAAACATGGAAGAATTCTCGTTAAAAAACACGATGTTTGCCGCATTGAAATTGTTTTATCATAATGCAGTATGGTTATTGTTTAAAGGGAGCGATATTATCCGAGCGGAGGCACGGACTCCCGGGGCGGTCATTGTATTCCTATATGGCGAATGTCAAAAGCGTCGTCTTAATTATCGGGCGCGGCTATACAATGCGGACTCGATTGCGGCGAGATAAGCTCGGTACACCTATCCGAGTCCGTATTGAATGCGATACTCCGGCCGGACTCGCGGCCCACTTACTGCCTTAATAATAACTTCAAACGTATGTCGCATTGTATCTCTGATTATTCCGATCTAAGCCCATTGAATAGAGATAAAACGTGTTTGAATATGTTAGTCGCTGTCAAAAAACGGAAAATTCAACATTGAATAAAAACGAAATTGATAAGCATACCTACCTACGTCCATGACGCCTCTTACTGTAGTATGAGTAACGTTCCGTTTTATAACCAGTACAAACAATAACATTAAAATCAAAACAATACAAAAAAACCTACTTCAATTATCTAAACCAGATTAACCAGATTACCAAATGTGGAATTTCTGGTTTATCAAGATTACATAGTTAATGTGTATTATGGTGCAATTTTATTGTATCAACCTTCTCTAGGTAAATACTATTCATCATCAAGTTTTTCAGGGAAGTGTCAGGAAACAATAATGATGGGATTTCCGATTTCCACGACGCGCCGACACGATACCACGTGGGTATAATCGTTGCGGTTAATCTTTTGTCTAAACAAAGTTTCTCACGAGTTAAATGCTTAATTTAGTCACGTCATTGTATCATTAGATATTGAATTGTTCGTATTTATGCTACAGCAATTATATGTTACGCAGGCATATCAAGATGATCGCAAATGATACTTATCTGTACTGTCAGAAGAAGGAAATCGATGTGTTTAAGATAACTAAACAGTAAAGTTACTGATATTTTGTTTTACGTCGGAACTTTTATCACTACTGAAAATAATTACAGAAAAAAACAGATTGAAAATATAGAATATCAAGTCATCAGGGTTAAACACGGCTTTTCAGTGCGTAAATGTGAAAACATGTTCTAAGCGGAACGATTGTTATTAACTTATTCGTTTTGCACTTCACCGCAAGTACTCAATATAAATAAATACGAGATGTTTTTGCATGTTTGGTAATTCAAGTAGCTGGAGAAAGAAATATGATGAAAGTGAATACTTGAAGGTGAACTGGGTGCTAGGGAGCAGGGTGAACCCGAGCCGCTCGCCTGCGGTCTCCCGCGAACCGCTCCCACTTATCTACTTACCACCACTTACTTACATACTGCTTACAGTAGCCCTTGTTACAATTATCTCACAACATATTACCCGCTATTACGTAAATCTACTTGTAAATTAAGTTACATAAAACACGTTATTCGTTTTCATTTTAATGTTATCGTAATGAACGGAATATTAAGAAGGCACATCGTAAGTTGAAGTGGATAAACGTAAGTATTTGTTTCTGGCTTTTCGAAATAGTCGGAGGAATCGATACAGGATTTTCAAATCAATATCTTTTTTCAGTAGGAACATCTTTTTTATAGGTCCCTGATGCTACAATCTATGGTAGGTTGAGTGTAAGCAATCATTTCTGTGTGAGGGTCGGCTATCTAATAAAATAAAGCATACCTATAATGTTACCTACATTCTGCTCGTAAATATTGTACAAAGTATATTGATTACGTTTCCGTACAGGAGCAATAATTTTGTTCATTTTATTTCAGCAGTAGCGCAGTGGAGTTATAAATTGAGATGTTCGCGGAGCGCGTTCGCGCGGCGGCGGCGGTGCGACGCCGAGGCGCGGCGTGTTTTACGATTCCCTACGCGAGTACGTTTAGTGACCACTGCCGCAGCTTTCTAAGGTCCACTACAAGTAAACATCCGGCCACTTAACCGTTAACGTCGATAATTTCATTGACTTTTTAAACTAAGAATGTCTAGCATTCGTTCAATTCTATTAAAAGACTCACCTTGACTGTTTGGTTCTTGAGTGGTTTATCAGGATCGTGGATGTACTCGAGCGTGATGCCGTAGAACTGGCCCTTGTTGATGTATGTAATCCGGTCATCCTCGCGCCTCTGCGAACTGCTGCTCGCGGTCTCCAGGTGGTACTTGAAGCCGTACGGGGAAAACCTGCCACAAACAACAATAAGTGTTTATATCGCCACCGAGAAACGACGAGTCGCTATGACATGTACGACACCTGCGACTTCAAGATTTAAGATAAACACACAAAAACTTGCGTATTACGGAGTAGCGCAGTAGGCGACTTGTCGTTAATGTTTGTAGGAACATAAAATGCACAATAAGAGCTGGTTTCTGTAACATTTAGAAAAAGTGCGATTTCTTCTTTGAGATACTTATCTACGGATACACGTTCTCGACAATAAAGTTTCCATGAAGTAAAGCAATAAAAGTGTGCAAAAAGTGGAAATCTTAATTGCACCGGCGGTACAGCTTGTCAGCGGCGTCGTTACATAAAGGCGCGGAGATCCAGTTCGTAGTGCGCAATGAAAAACTGTGTTTTCTCGCGATTTCCTGAGTGCTGGACCGACGGAAGGAAAACCCCGCTAATTTTGCGGTGATCGCGTGCCGCGGCTCGTTAGCGACACCGCGCGACGCGCACGCCGCCCGCGCACCCCGCGCCCGCGCCGCGCGCTGCTTGTCACTGCGCTGATCTCGACGCCCACGCGCGCCACTCTCGCGCTTACAAACTGCACCACCAAACTAACTAGTCATTATCGGAGCAGCCTATTGTGGCACAGACTTATGTAACATGATAAAAAGTAATAAATCGTTATGGAACGTTTAATCCTTTAAATCTGTCCGAGGAATGCGGATAAAGCAGTTTGCGTCGATTTAGTTCTACGGTTACACCATTACTTAAGCTTATTGAAAACAATTTGGTAAACAGCCCCGCTGATGTTTGCGATTTGAACCGAGCTTGTGAAGATAAAAGCCGTGTAATGCAAACGCAGGCCGACAGTGACGGATCGGTCGCGGCGGCGCGGGCGCTCGCCTATCTGATGCTCTCTAAGTGATTCCGAACACAATTTACATTTGCAATGTTGCTTTGTATTGTCATTTCAACTACCCTTATCCTTTGTTTACTTACACTTGATGGACTGTTCGTACTACTAGCAAGATTATAATTTTGCAATAGGTACTTCCCGATCAATAAATACAAAAGCAATGGCTAAAAAGACAAAGAGCACGATAGATATTTATGTTGGTATAACGTGCAGGCTGTGTGCGTACATGAATTCTTTGTATTCAGTAATAAATAACACATTGTTTTCGAATGAGCTTCATTACAAATTTCAGTGGCGAGCAGCCAAAAAAAAGACACTTCCTGAGTGGAGACAAGAGCCTTGTCTTTCATGAATAAATCAATCGGCGAGGCGCGGAAATTGATGAGTGCGCAAAAAGTCTTGGAACGTAGCGACAACAAAGTGCTCGCAATAAAAACGCATGCCGCGATAAGAGACGGAGAGGCTCGCGTCCCGCAGAGCCTCCGAGCGCTGCGGCCCAAATTAGATGCGCATAAATACGAACCCTCTATAACCATATACACTTGCGGCAAAAACACCACTTATTGGACAGTACAATCATTTCTTGCAGTTTTTCAGCAACAGTCTAGGTACAGCTCAACAACTCTTATAATATACCATATCTCTATCATGGTTGACAAGCAGTTTCAAAGGAAAGCTACGATCCCAGAAATAACATAATCTAAAGGGCCAAGTGCCACTAACTCGTAAGTAAAACAACAACGTAAGTATGTGCAGAAAAACAAGTCCAGTTCTTAGAATTGCTGGAAAAGCTTCGACTCTTTTGGAATCAACTGTGAAATTCCTGACTACACACGTCACATGAAACCAAGCGAATTCGCAGCAGGGCGACACTGTGGGTATTAAAAACCCGTAAAAATGACTCGTTAGCGGCCATTAACATTTTTACTCTTTTTTCCTTGTCAGGCCCAGGGATAAAATATGCAAGTGTCTATGTATCTACTTATACAGATATTTCTTAATTATTGTCGACAGACTACTGGTTTTGTTTCCCATATAAATAACGATAAAAACTGTGTTTATATCTGAAACGTCGCATTGCAAGGTCTTGAGCAAATTATAGAATGTAAATGTAGTTCACCCACAAGTATATACGAGAAAGAGGCGCGCCGCATCGCTCAGTATCATGCCTTGATGGAAATTGAACACCATTGTGCGCTGAGACGAATACTACTGCGAGGGACACGAAGCTTTGAAAGTTTGCAAATTGCACAAATTCACACAGCAAAGGTACTTGCGAATATTTTCTCAAGAATTGTGCTACTACCGCAAGCTTTAAAAATATTTTAGCTGGTTTTGATAAAATCTACGGCAATCTTCAAGCCAAGCAATAAACTAGCAGGTCTATTTGTAAAGGAGGATGATGAAGGTTTGTTCGAAACATCATTGAAATTAAAAGATATTATCTTTTAATACTAGGGGCGGTGTGCGGTGTACAGGAGATAGCACGTTACACGCTACGCGGAGCGGTGGCACGGAGCTGGTGCACCATGCACGCGGCTGCTTAATGAGAACGCTTAGCCAGCGTAATGGCGCCGCGCTGATTGCCGGGTGTGGCTGACGACCGACACACGCAGCGACGCAACCCTATCATCATAGCCAAACTATTATTATTTGCTGCTACTATTCCCACAAACGATTCATGGAACCTTCCTACCAACCACACTCGCAAGAATTGCAACAAACACGCGCTTGTAACTGTCCCAACAATAAACGTTTTAATCGCCACTCAATGTGAAAATTATAATAAAGGCAAATAAGGTTTGCCTGTAAAGTACTGTTCATGAGACAATAAAACAGATAAGTAGATTGCAACTCTCCAAGTGATCGAGCAAACGGAATGAAAACGTCGTTTCAATACTTAACAGAGGCAGAGGAATGCCGTTTAAAGTATACATTCATTTGGCTTAAAGCGGACAGATGTTAGGATCGCGTGTATACCGCAATCCTGAAGCATTGCTGCGATATTGCTCTCTACGTTTATAAGCTCCAGTAATGAACTTGTAATATTAAGAAACATTAAAAATAACGGCGTTTTTCATTAAATATTAACTTTACAACATCATGCGCATTAACGTTATCAAACGTAAAATGGAAATACATATTTATAGAAATAAATTAAAGACAAAAAGTCGTTATGTTATTATTTATCAGTTAATTAATTAATTATGTGATACAGATAAGTATGTGTGCTGGTGCCTTTTGAAGTGATAATCAAATACACACACATTACTTGATTAAGTTACTATACCTTTAAAAGCTCATTCCTGTGTTGAGAATTCGAGAGGTAAATAAAGTGTCTGTTTGATACATCGAAAGGCATTGGTGTACGTAAGTAATAGACCAAACATTTGTGAGGGCGTTAGAATTACTGGCGCTGGCGAGGGCTGGTAATCGGACTAGCGAGCGGCGAGCGGCGAGCGGGCTCGTATCGACGACGAAGGTAATTTAAGACGGTAGAAGCGACCGCGCTATTTGGGCCAAATGCAAGCAAGTAATTATCGAGATAATAATGCTAATGCACTTATCATGTCGACGAGTGCTTCCGCCGGCGACGCGATGTTTTTTTCCAACGATTTCATTTGAAGGGTATTTTGATGTTTGTATTTTAAGTTAAATCGTACAATTTAGTAAATAATATATTGTAATTAAAGTTTAGAAAGCTTATGTACTTACTTTGGTAAAGATTTTATGAATAACTTAGGAATTTACTATTCTATTTAAATCCTAGTTTGCTAAAGAGGATTGTTATTCACGTCCCATTTGGATAATTCAAAAACGGGAATTATATCTTGAGTCAACGACTCATTTACTTATTTGTAATAAACAAAAACCTTATACAATGGTGGGTTTTCAAAATAGTTACTAGATCACTTATAAAGGTACATTTAAACATTTCTAGTAAGTACTTATCATTGCTAAGTTTACTTACATCCGTTCCTTTTCTTCAATCCAATTAGGTAGCGTGTAAATAAAGTCATTTTAGTATTCAATAGAAGCATTGAGAAGTACGAAGACTACGTAACAAGATCAGTTCACAAAGAAACATGCACATGAAAAGTATCTACTACTAAGTACGAGTAGGTACTTCGCGACACCTGGGAGTTGGGTAAAACCGCTGACTCCTATGATCATTGTTTTATGTGGGAACACATCTTGATCTAGAAATGGAAGAAAACCATTCAGTATCAGCAGTTTATCATCCCGCGCAAATTGTACCTACTGGGGAAACAAGTTGCTGGCTCGTAGGCGAGGAGCTTACTACCAATGCCCAGTGCACTGTTGCGCAATGTTACACCAAAATATTACAGTAAAATACAGCTTTCAGTACTCATAAATAAGGTGCTGGACATAATTCATGCACAGTATCGATCATGGCGCAATTATTGAAATAATTTAGAAACCGCTGCTCTTGGAATGTTCCCTAGCACTTTAAATGGACTATAGTAAGTATGATATGACAGAAAATTTAATAATTTAACAACTTTTTCGTATTATTGTTTGTCTAATTTAAATTATGTTAGTGTTTAGTTAGGATATCACAATATTATAATAATTGAAATAAGTTGATTCTAAGGAAATTTTATTTAAATGAAATAATCTTAATTAGATGTATCAACTTTTACTCGTTGAGTCATTGTATAAATGATAATTTTATACCAATACGTACTCGTGCGAATAACACTTACTGATAGGTACTTCCTTTGATAATTTTGTGGCACATCCACACTAATTTAAAATGTAGGTACAAAAATATCTATTTTCATTTGGCAAGTAAGAATTTGAGTCCGTTTTTACCATACGTATGTATTATGTAAGGCTTGGGATGTCCTGGAATCGCGAGCATTCGCAACAAATCGACAAGAAGGTTTTCTTTTGAATGTATTTAAATGCATTTTACTAAAAACCTTTCTGTGTGCTTCTAACTACACTGGGACACAAACAACGTATTCAAAATGAATATAGAAACAAGACAACATTTGTTTACTTTAAGTCTATTGCACAGTAACATAACAAACTCTCAAACAAATCACGTCCTAACATAGGCACGGTACGTTTTCGAGGAAAATAATTAAGACGAACCCTTCGAGTAAATTAACTTGTCAGTTAGGAAATTACTAATTCACACCTGCTTTTACTGGTTGTATTCAAAGATCACGAAATGTGAGTTAGCACCTCTTAAAGAACTATTCGGGTAACAACTTAACAACGGAACGGAAGAAAACAGTCGATGCCGGCGCTCATTGTCACGTGATTCAATATGTCTGAATACTTCGTGTTTCAGTGCCACTTTGCCAACTAAAATCAACAGAATCACTTGTAGAATATTTTAGGATGAATTATATTTGGTTTACAGTTTCAACATGAAATTTCGTAGCAAAATTTAGTTAGGCATAGCACGCGTATAGAATTGCCACATAAGTGAAATCCTTAAAAATAACTAGGGCATAGCATGAATATAATAGTAATAGACATATAATAGGTTCCCACAGTAGCACAAATGTTTGCCCCTTAGCTGCGTCGCTCCGCTACGCACCGCGTGCGGTCTGCGCAGTTTTAGATAGAAATCAAACAGCTAATTATATCAATACTGGTTAGGTAAATTATGAACTGGTTCATAATAGAAATCAAATGAATACCTGTCCTATTTTTATATTATTAAAATGTCACAAGATTCGAATAAAATAATGCAACTTTATAATGTGCAAATTAATACGTGTCACTGAAATTTAAAGCTCTAAGGCACGTATACCACAAAATGTTGAAAACTTTATGTTATTAAATTATATCACATTTTGTTTAGTAATTTCCAACACTTAAATCATTAAAATCAAGATATGTGCCGGTAGCCTGAGAACCGCAAACCGCAAGTTTTTTTTTTATTGCGGTGGACAGGAAAAAAGATAAACACAGAGTACCTATGTGAAAGAAAATACGCATAAAAAGGAAAAAGACAAAGCAGAACAACGCAGTGGTGTTGTTGTTGCTACTTCATTTACAAAACTTAATACTGTAAATGAAATAATTCCAGTAGCTTTATAATGTATAGCTTCCGAGTATATACTTGCAGAAGGGATAAATCTTGTTGCTATAGAACTTTATTTAACAAATTTGTCAATTTATTGCCAGAAAGTTAATGAAAAACTGAACAATGAAATATAATTATGTATTAATAAATTAAGATGTCGTTGATGTCTTTTGTTCGAATGGATTAAGCATTATTTTTCATATTGATGATTATTGGTTCCAAACCAAAAGTATGATTATTACTGTGGTTTCCAGGCTGTTTGGTACATTCCAATTTCAATTTGAGTTCTATTTTGCCAAAACGCAATTCATCACCGGTATTTGCTAAAATAATATCAATTTCACTTGAAACGGTAATAAATGCGAACAATGTAGGAGTTGAACATATTAAACCGTTTGTGTAGTTTTAAAAGCAGTTACATTGTGTCGCTCAATGTGTGTGTCCGCAGTGACCACAAAATTCCTACGTTTCCTAGAAAGGGCCACATTATAACCGTCGTGGAGGTGCAAAGTGCTCGGTCAATATTGTCTTTCGGACCACTCACACCAGCAAATTACTTAAATATTACAAAAAAGGTTTGATTAAAACGAATTGACTGTTTACGTTACGTGTTTATACCGGCCGAGTGTTGTTTGGTTTTTTTGTCCGAAACTATTCGGGGGCAATTTGTATGTAGGTAGGTAACCAATCACTGAAGGAAATATACAACGAAACTTAACATTGTGTCTTTGAGAACATGAAAATATGTTTCGCAATTTAGTTCAAATTGTAGTTAACTTTGTTTTTTTATTGTTTAATGGCGCCCATTAATATAATTTTATGTATATTAAATAAACTTTCTTATCCCTTTTTTTTTCTTTTTTTTATACGATGTACTTAATTAACTGTGAGAATTTTCATTGATAAATTGTTTCATGTTTGTCAATGTTACTATGGCTGAGGACTTGCTAAGTAACTGTCTAAATTAAATACGAGTATCTTATAAATATTTAATTTTGAATGATTTAACATAATAAGTAATTTACCCAGAATCTTTAAGCATTTTAGGTAAAAATAATAAAATGCTAATTCGTCGAACTCGTATCAAACGGCAGCCTGTTTTCGATACTGTGCATAAAAAATGACATTGCTGCGCTTGGGCATGAATGAATGCTGTATTACTTTATACGTGAATTGGTCTTACATTCCTGTGCCTTTCGATCACATTAGCACATTCTGAGATTAACACCACCGATGCCACTACGGGATCCAGAGTGCCAAACATGGAGGATTAAGTTAGTACTTACAGTTTGGCGATTTGTATCTTGTCGGCATCGTTTTGCCTGCCGAAGTCGTGCCAGGGCCTGGTGCGTGGTGCCTGCGCTGGTGAGTGGTGCGCCGATGGTGTCCCTCGTCCATCTTCGCCGACGCCCGGCTGCTGGCATATCACCGTGTAGTCGAACGACTGCGCGGACAATAACAAACATTGTAATCAACAGCGCTAACAAAAACATCCAATATACCTGCACCGGTAGTTAGGTCCCAACTCTAGCAAACTTTTGCTTAGAAAATATTTCCAAAGTAACGTGCAACCCAACATCTTTATGTCATTTAACACATTCTTATTTGCATATCTTATTAGATTGACACTGTAGTACTAAATTTTAAGACGTGCTTATTATATTTCTTTTTTTTTTACCAGTTCCATATTGTTTAACGTCATTTCTGCCTTTATGTCATTTGTTTTTTTAAATTTCGATAGGTAGGTACGATATCAGGATTTTGGTAAAAACAAAACTTGTAAAGAGATATTTAATGTCGCAATCTCCCATAAATTAAATCTAATTGGCAACTAATTTATGATAATGGTTACACATTAAAATATCATTGTAATTACGTCATTGTCACTACCTGTGCTCACAACATAGTAACTAATTACAGTTATGTCGTGGAAATGTTGGGCTCGGGATATTGATAACAAATAAGGAATTAAGTATTTGACCGAGATAATGTATTCAGCTCTATAGGAATGTAACATTCATGTTTGAAGTCGATGGACAAGTTCGGAACAATGTTCAGTAGCTGGGTGTCAAGTTTAATTTATATAGTGTCAGTCCAGTCGTTCTTTTGCGTCGAGTTAACAAAAGGCAAAATAATAAATGTGCAATCTAGATCAGTTGGGTGGTAAGTAAGTAGTTTCAATGCTCGTGATCGCCACGCCCTAGGAACTGCTAAGTCCTTCAAAACCACTTAGCGCAACCAGATTACCGGTCATGTCAATTTGTTATTTTAATATGTAAACTCATAAATTTCAAGTCAAATGCGAGGTGTTCGCAATTGTGTTGGTTGAAGGTCTCGACTCTATTGTCTGTACATCGACGCACAGTAATTAGTGGTTTTAGCTATTATACTTATGTTATCAATTAGCCAATTACTCACTGCTGGTGTTCTAATAAGGCTTTTTCTTTATACTAGTATTGGTTAAGGAGTCTGGTTAGAATGGTATATCTACCTACTTCATCAAACTTAAACTCCCTATGAACCTAGGCAAACACGTAGGTAATAAATAATTTATATTTTTACATACCTATCGTGCATTTGTATAGTTAAAAAGTCTTTAAGAGATGAACTTTCCCACCAGTACAAACTACTTTCACAATTTTCAGAAGATATCAGGACGACTGTTCTAAAGAAGTTTTTGCCTTAGCGATTACATTCTCTACTGTAAGTTTGTCGACCCGCTGAAAATGTGCACAAAAGGTACATTGTACAAGTACCTAGTCATCTTTAAAAAGGTGTGGATAGCTCATTATTGTCGTAATGGTATATGACCGTATAACAATGCAGTTTCATGTAAGCAAGTCGGCACAGCTTTCTGTTCTCACTACTCTGATACATTTGAGTCTTAGTACTAACTGATAGTTGAGTAATGCAAGAGAGCTATTTTACTTATTATAAATTAGTACTACATACAAAATGACAATAGTATAGAGCGCGGGTGGGCTTTGGCGATTGTGCAATCTACCACTTCAAAGAAATGGGTCAGTTTGCATTTTTAACGTTACATGGATTACAGTCTCGATATTTACATGCAAATGTATAAATGTACCTAGACATATTTTCAAAGTGAAAAATAGAGATGAAGTCTCCCTTATGGTTTTAAATAAATGTTCTATGTGAAGCCAGAAAGAGACATGGTGTGATTCCTCACAGCATGTATCTTAAGGATGTTACTGAATGCATGAATGAGTCCTACTATAGTATGGAAACGATCTGTAAATACATCGATACATTAGTGTGCAGTGTTATTGTCGTGTATGTGTGTGAAGCCCGCCCGCCCGCGCCCGTGGCGTGCACCGACCTGCTGAACGGCTGATGCGTGGTCTCGGGGAGTCACCGCGTCGGCTCCGATGCCGCTATCTGGTGATGGCAGGTCCACTGTGAGCCCAGCAGCCGCGATTACACTCTTGCTGTGATAGCGAGGGGTCGCGTATCGATCGCTAAAGGCGGAAGCGGATGCAGACTCCGCATCAGCATAAGGAGGCGCAGCCCTTTGCTGGTAACCCTCGCCGACGAAGTACTCTCTGTAGTAGGGCTCGCCGGCGAAGGTCGCCGGCTGGCGCGAGTACTGGTCGCCGTATGGGGTGGGGCTAGGGGTGCCTGGCGGCGCGAACATCTGGGCTGCGTACATGGCGGCGTCCGGCAGCAGCGAGCCGGCCGACGAGGCGCGCGACGGCGCCGGCGACGGCGAAGCCGCTTCACCGGGTTCGCCCACCGCCACCTGCGGACACACGCGCCGGTTACACGCGCTCTCCCACGACAATTGTCCGCTCCGCAACGTCGACGCGTACATGCCGCGTCAAAGCACAGTTCACAGCTTCACGTACACTAATGTCGATCGATCGTATCACGTTTACGATAATCAATGTGTGTAATCCCGAAAAAGTGTAATGGTCCTTGGTAGTCGCCGAGGTCGGCGATGCACTGGGCGGGCAGCACTGCCGGCCGGACTGGGCGCGGGCGGGCGCGGCTAGTGCGTCGCGAGCGCGGTGCTCGGCGCATCGTACGACAAGCGCGATAAATAATACATGAGTGACCGGTACAGTAAGTGTGTGAGTGCGTGCGCGCGCGGCGGCGGCGTGCGGACGTGTGACGCACCTTGTGTCGCGGCGGCTTGAGCGCGTGCTCGGGCTCGTCGACCACCTTGCGGCTGAGGTCCTCGGGCTCGCGCTTCACGAGCCCCGCGTGCAGCAGCCCCGACAGCTCCGCCAGCTCCGCCCCATGCGCGCCATTGGCTGCCTTCAGCGCCGCGCCGGCCCTGCGGAGGGGAGACAGGCGTGATTGGCGACGTGCGCGCGCGCCGCTACGAGTCCGCCCGACCTCGCAATGCGCGCGCTAACTCGTCGTACTATCATTCTCGCTCTAGGTGTTACACACTGTCAAATTGTCACATGGTATTTTCCTAGCAATCAAAATACAAATAAAATTATCATACTTGTTGCAGTTTGCAATATTATTTACATGATTGCAAGGTTTACTTTATATTTCTTAGTAAATATCTGATCCTAGATAAAGTTATTTTACAGATATCTAGCCTGCATGCTCTACTCAATCCTAAAAAGGTATTTTAAGATAGAAGTCTACTTTCAAATAGTATAATTTAAAATTGTTGACATTTCTTGACACTATATAACTACAACTATTTATTTAAGCTTAATTTATAGTCAATAAAGGTCGCATTAAGTTTATGTTAACTAATTTAAATAAATAATTTTGAGTCTTTGTTTTTGTTCGTGTTGGTAATCAGTGTGGTGAGTACTTTTTGGTGCACGTTACAATTTTAAATAACTCATTTTGTTACATATTTCGGCATTTCTTATAAATAATTTAAAAAATAACATTTTTTCAAAGTATTTATTTGACTAAAATATATTTTAAGATTATAAGTGCCCATTACAAATGATTTCGTTTCTAGTATTTTTAAAGTATCTTATCGATCACTATTGTGTACCTGAAGTCATCACTGTGCTGCCATCTATTAGTAAAGGTGGGAACTTTTTCATAACAACGAGCGCGAATTGTTGCTATTACAATAAGTAAAAAAATCACTACATAAACACGTTTCAGATATATTTTATAGATTCAACAGTCAGGAGACAGAACAGAGCATTAATACTTTCATTAAAACAGAAAACATTTTTTTAAATCAAAATTACATATGTTTAGTGTCACCTAAAAACTTCAATAAGTGATCAAAATTATCTCATTTAGCATACACATATAAAAGTTATCTATATTGTTATAGTTTGTAATATAGAGAAAACGCGCTACGCAGCCAAAATTCCACAGCAATTGCAGATGGGCCGAGTGCAACGCCTAGCAATGTTAAGTCCTAAGTTAGTTATGTCGCCAGTCTCCATCTGCCTTATTATCATTTTCACCATTACAATTTGTTCTTTAAATTAGGCGTTAATAGATAATTGGTAAAAAAATATTAATTAAAGTGCCTTCTACGAACTGCTACGAAGTTCTACGAAATTCGTAGCAGTTCGTAGACCGTAATTAGGTACTAATGATTTCTGTGAAAGTCGATAACTACAACATGGCATCTTTGTTGGGGCATGGTCGTAGTTTTATGTTAGAGTATAATGTATGGTTCAGTATAATATTTTTTCTTTTTATGGTACGCAGTCTTGATTGCCACAAGAATAAAAATGAACAACGGTAGCCGATTAGATCCGATTTGTAACGAATACATCCGTGGCAGCACAATAGTATTTTTACACAACAAACAAGGTGGAATGTCATTATTTAGTGGAACGATCTTAGGTTCCACTAAATTGCACAAATTAAAAGAATAGGTACCTACGTTTAAACGGTTAAGTCAAATATTTTAGAGAATAAGTTTCATACGACGTGTTCCTGTTATTGTAATGGACAATTAAAGAACTGACAGTTTAATAGTATGATTATCGTGATTTTACCAAAAAAAACGGTTTGTGGCAGATTTCTTGGGAAATGGGCAATTGAAAACGGAAGGCTTCTATTTGTGACGTGCAGATATGAGTACCTATGTCCGGAACAAACGAAGTCACCATAAATATAAAACAATTGCATATTAACCATGAACGTCACAAGTAGGACGGTTTACATGTAATAGCGTTTGCAAGTTCATTTACATGGGAGCGTTTTGATTTGTTTGCATGTAAGCGCGCACCTCGCGAGCGGCGCGGCGGCGCGGGGCGCGGCTTTCGTCGGCCGTTGTCAGTGCGCGCCGATTTATGATAATTGAAGACATGTTTCACCGGCGCTCAGATGTTTATTTTAGATAAGAGACTCTCGCGGCACTATTTCATGCGTCCGAATTGGTCGGGACGCGCGACCTCCCGCGAGCCGAGACGCGGACGCTCCTCGCCCGTGTCCGATTGCAATTCTCGCTTTGCTCATTCTTAACGATTTATGCACGCGATTTGTAAGAGAAACGCGACTAGTGTGAAATCGCTCATTCGATAAGATAAAGCTCAGCCGTATAAAATATTTCTGTATGTATGTATCGCCAAATTTCCGCAGTGCGAGTAACTAACAACGCGACATGCGAAAAGTGAAACGAATTTGTAATTTCACGACAAATAAACTGAGTTGTAGTTGTGATATTTTGATGCTGTGAAGTTTTATACCACCAACTTTTTTGCGACGCATGCAAATTGAATTATTGGTATTAATCCGAGGTCGGTATGCCGGCGGCGTCGCGTAGATATCGTTATTCATATGCGTGGAGCACAATATGGTGTTTGCTTGTCGCTCATTGTTGACGCTTGTACAAACAGGACAAAGCGCGCCTCGTTGACAGCTGACGCTTCGAGCCCTGTGGGTGCTGCCACTATCCAGTAGATACCGAGCTGCTTACGAAAGTCTCTCTTATCTGATATATTTACATAAAAAATTGAAAACTGCAAAAAAATTCAAAATTGCAAAACATAACACTTTGAAGCTAATTAATCTGTCGAGCTCCGCTAAGACACAATTGATTTTCTATTGTTTCGTCGCCAATAGGCCAGGTGGCACGCGGTGCTTGACCGGTTAAAATAAATCACCGAGACAGCTATTTTTTAATTAATTTATTTTTAATGTTTTCAAATTATTAAAGAATACGTACTTGTCGATTTTAAAGAAAGGGATCTTTACTAATAAAAAAATCTCTGGACTTAATGTATGATGTTTGAACGAGATTAAATTCCTAATTAAAAAAAACGAATACTGATAAGGAAATCCACCGACTTCCTATCGAGTGATTTGTCCTAACATCACAAAAATACACTTGTTAGCTTCTAAAATAAATGCCAAACTTTTCTCAGGAATTTGTGACTAATAGAAAAAAGTTCAATGATACCATGCATCTTGGTTAATCTATGCAAGTTATTATTGCTACGTCAAAGTATAACAAACATAGATGTATCGACGAAACGAAAAAGAAAAACATTGTTACTATGACTTTCTTCCTTACTTTACTGTTTTTCACATTTTCATGAGACTAACGGCCGAAATTAATAACCAATCTAATCCAATATCTCTAGATTAAAGATCGAAAATTCAATCCAGATTTGTAGTAAAGTGTAGCAAAAAACGATCCGCGGATTGCAATTGCAATCTTTTGAACCAATCGATCTTTGAGAGGACGGATCACAGATTACAGATTGACCTCTGTTCGAAAATGACAGTTTGAGTGTGTCAATAACCTATCCGTTGAATTTGACGTTTGTTTTGATCGGTGTAAACAATCCAAATCTTAATCTTAGAATTTCCTTGGATATAAGATTGACTCCACGGATTTCATTAGAAAAATGGCACTGTCAATATTCTCCAGTGATAGTGATATGGAAATTCTGGCTCAATTATCGGATTGGGATAATACCGATAGTGACGCTGGTGAAGAAATGAGACGTCAACGTGCTTTGCGCGGGGAATTAAAAGGGTGAACTACATGCAAAGTCTGGATGATGAGGAGTTTACCTTTAGGTTATCAAAATTAGCAGTAAATTTACTGCTGACTGAAATTACGCCTCTCGTCCATGTAAATAGTTAAAAAAAAATATTTCATTCTATACCAAAAATGAACAATATTATTACCTATCAAATATTCACATGTATGTTATGATCTCCCCACAAAATACCTAATGGTGTTGAGTTTTCCCGCAGTTTGGGAAAATTCTTACAAATTGGCAACGCTGCTACTCGGGCACCACGCCATAGACAATAAAACGCGTCCTGGCTTTAGCCGTGTCGTGACATTCCTTTTTACCTAATACGTATTGAATTTATTACAATTTTTTTCGTATTAATAGAATTGTTACGTCGTTCGGTAAATATATGTATTAAACATCCATAAAATAAAATTATAAAACCTGTTTATGCTTAGCTTTTTTTATTACAAACAAACGAACCATGTCTATTTTTATAATTTTTTCTTAAAACGGAATGACGAAGAGGGAAAGGATTTCAAGATATCTGCGGATTGAGCGACAGCAGGATCGTCATTTTTCGATATTAGGACGCGGGTTGGAGATCGATCCATAGATTGGTATATATCGACGATCGATTTATATCTTGGCTCATGGATTCGATATTAATTTCGGCCGTAAGTGAAAACTCTTGGCATAGGTATTTCACAAACCGAAGACAGTTCTAAAAAAGATTGATTTTATAACATTAATGTTAAAGTTCACCCTCACAAGTTCCCCTAACGTTGCCGGTGTGTAAGTATTCCTCAAAGTCGATCAGGTAGCGGAATACATTTCCCAAACTGTTAATCTGATATCAGTGTCATGTTGCTTGAGATTAGCATAACAGTAACTGTAATAAAAGGTAAGAATGATCACCATCTCTAGCTGTGAGCTACATTTTACATGCAAATATAAATTTTCTTATCAAAGCGGGATCGGTTCGTCGCTCGGATGCAATTGCCATTATAATTATTTGCAATGTTTACTTAACACCCTTTCACACATGATGAGATCTCGACAATACGATGCTAAGGGTGCAGGGGTCGCGCCGCTCATACATGCGTTCAATGCGTTTATCGAAATACCTCTTACGGCATACAAAGGATACCATTCATAATGTTTTTTTTATTTTTGATCTGTATGCTTTTTATCGAAAAATCTTGGTAGGTATCATCATATCGAAACTCAATCATAACTTTTCTGTGGTTTTAGCTTTAGATTTAGAGGCAGATAGGTACCTATTTATTATTATTGATAGGTACGAGTATGTTTAAGATAGTGCCTATATTTACTGCTCTACAATATTCTTGTTCCAGAGCTTATTCCAAATATGGTACAGTCGTTATCTCAGACATTAAGTGCTGAAAACTCTCATGTAATTCCACGGAACCTTTGATAATAACTTAATAAGCTAACATATGCGCAGCGGGCTCTATCTATATCAAAATCTGAAGCGGCGACAGTTTATCCATCGTTTGACGAATAGATTACAATCTACCGAACGATAAACGAGACGAAGGAGGCGCTTGCAGCGGATGCGACCAACGTAATTTCATTCTATTTGAATATATCATTCGACTAAATGTAGGTTTATTGCTACTTTTCTCACGGAACTAATACATTATCAAAAACTTTAATTGAAAACGATTTCGCCATTTGTCTAAGTCATTAAATCGTGCGTTAGATTACACATAACTGTCTCAGGCCATTATTTTCCCGATAAGATATTCCCTTAGTCGTAATTAACTAAGTAGAGTAGGTATCTATAACGACAAAGTTTGTAATAATAATCTAGGGCTGGAATTTTGGCAGACCACTCTTTACCGATTTCTTTGCGCAGCTGTTGTTAATATATTCGCATGATAAAGAATGGTCAAGAAAGAATGGTCAATCCCCATTTTAAATTTTTGCTACGTGATGACCGAGACTGTCAGGGACATAACGATGTTACCATCTTTTTATGCATTATCCTCATAAGAGGGTCCGTTATATCCAAGGGAATTGAATGGTATTAACTACTGTGTCTTTAACAATAACGACGTATCTTCAAGAGGAAACCGGTTCTAGTCCTAAATGGGTCACACGGTTCCAACTCCCTGAGTTTTTGTTAAACCACCGCGACATTGACGACACATGCGCTCAGCCCGCTCGCTAAATAACACTATTCTCTTCTTACTTTTAGCATATAGATAGGTGTATTATTTCTACATTAATACAAATTGACGTTAGATATACCTAAAGTAGTATACGACGAGTATTTAAATTGTATTTACTAAAAATTACCTGCTTACTTACCTACATAGTAATTAAATACGCAGATAATTTCTATCATTAGCTCGTAAAATAAGTTAGGTACATTAGTGTGGAGAAACCGACTTCCCGTTAGTACAGCAAGTGCGAACAGTGACAGGGTCAAGAGGGCGAGGCCCTCCCCAGAGGCATCCCGCCGCGCGTTTCTATGCTAATCTTAGCGTTAGCATTCGACAGCCTCCGACAACTATTAATGGTTATAGCCGCCGTTTCCATTTAATACCCGTAACATCCGCGTAGTCCTGTGCTTAGAGCGCGGTTAGCTGCGCCCGCGCACTACGCAATGCGTTTACGAAACGCTTTCACGCCTACGTCAACGAATCTCGAAGGAATACAGACGGAACTAGTTCATTTCTACATCTATCGAGCATTCAATTCAAATAATACGAGCGATTTAGACAACAAATAGTGTGCTTCAAACCTGACGATGCACTGGCGCTGAACTATTAGCATACAAACGCATTCGGAGACACAGAACGCGCGTATGGGTGCGGGCGACTGAGAGCATTCGTTATAATTTTGAATGTATGAATGAGCAATAGCGGCGCGCGCGTTGAACTGAGCGCGTGGGACGCGTGCCGACAATGACTCGCGACAAGTCCTGGGCGTCCTTGTCAATGTGAGCCGCTTCCAGCCACATCCGTCTATTGTCATTATTTGTATTTATGCACTCCCGTAAACAGTGACGAGCATGACGGGCAGAATGGAGCCGACCAAGTGTCACATTCTGGAGCGCAGCCCGCAGCCCCGCGGCCCCGGCAGCAGGCGCGCGGCCCCGACGTGTGTGGTGACACGTGGGAGGCTTTTACCACTTCGACAGTTCTCTATTCTTATGTGAACAACTTACATAACACAACACTAACTTCCACACATACCAGTTATTCACATTATTCAATATTAAATGTAGTTTTTGTTGACAGCAAAATTAAATTCAGAAATTAACATTTTCACGGATTCAAAACTAGTTTCCTTTATAACTAGTGTTTATGGAACATAATAAAACATTCATAAAAGTTTAAATGGTCTGTATAGGGTCAAGTTAACATTATGCACTCCTTGTATTAAGAATGTGACACGGCGTTTGCTCATTTTTGCGTCGCTATTCAAAGGATGCTGTTAACAACCTCTTTCAAAGAGCGAGTATAATTTGATCGGGGTCGCATTTCTATGGGAATTCGTTGAATGCACCGACTGTATTTATAATAATTTAGAAGATTTCAAAAAATATGTGTCTGTTTAGTTCCATTCTTTTGAGGATTTACATTTTATAAAGAATCAAATTTTTGTTTCTCAAAATTGCAATGCAAATAGAAAAAAATACTTAGTTTATTCATTTTAAAAAGCTGTTCTAGTTATTAATAAATAAATAATTAAACGATGACACAAGTCATAATTTTCAGCTTATCCCAAAATATTTATTCTAAAAACACATGTTTCTTTTGCAAAAGCATTCAAATAGCAAAAATATGTTAATTCCGGAATGATATACACAGGCAGGTCGAGGGGCGCGGGGGGTGCGGGGGGTTCGCGGGTTGCGAACTGCCATTTCGTTAATCCCGCCATAGGTATTCAAATGAGCGCTCATGATTTATTGAGTGGAACATTAACATTTTTATTATTTGTTATTCTTACACCTTTCGGTGGGGCCGGAAGCCACGCGGCGTCTTGTCTCAGTGTACTCGTCCGTGAGACTTGGCAACACACACAACCCCCGGCCCCGCCTGCCTATCAACGTGCACAAAAACTCTACTACACAAAGATTGCATATTATCATAGTTTACATATAAATTTTACGCGAATTCATTCCGTATTCACCGCGCCACGAAATTCGGCGATTATAATGATAATTGCTCCGATACACGAACGTTCAATTTGATGTACGGCCGTGAGAATCGGCGATTGATTTTCCGCGATCATTTTCTGATTCCACTTGATTGTTAGGTATCGATATTTGTGATTGGATTTGCATATTCGATTATTTTCCGATGTATTCTTGATATATAAGTTCGTATAAATGAGTAATTAATTACGTCTGTATGTGTTTAGAGGAATACTTATTTTAAGCATCTAACACCGTATTTATAATAAATGTTAATGTTTTGTAAAGTCATATTTCAGATATAATGTGACATGCCTAACTGCTACACCGATCATATATTTCCAAATAACAGTTAACTAAATGATAATGTGTAAACACACTAGAGCCAATTAGTAAAAATATGACTAATGAGTTGTGCGGTTCATGCAAGATTCGCAATAAGGAAGACATAATGGTGGACTCACGGCCAGACATCGACAAGTTTGGCATCTTTGTGCAGGTTGAGATGCGTGTCCTGGCCGAGCGGCGGCAGCTTGTAGTACTCGATGGGCTGGCCCTGGCCGTCGTCCGCCACGGCGCCCAGCACCGACGTAGCCGCGCTCAGCGGGTGCTCCGCGCTCGAGTAGTAGGCACGCCATGACTCCCCGCTCACCTCCATCACCTCTTTGCGTCTTCTGCAACAATACAACATAGTTTATCCCCGACGAAAACACTCATCAACTTGAATAGATTATTCATCGCTAAACTTATCGCTCCACTATTTGTAATGCTTCATTCAGTCCGTAGTTTAGTGTAAATCGAGTAAACATAGCGTAAAATACTGGTATACAAAACCACTGTAGTTTTACGAATGAGTCGACTACAACTTACGAACCAGTTATTAGGCGTGACCATTTTGGTACGGATACTGACCTTTGATGGTACCCACCGCGGTCATCGCATAATGTGACGCTACGTTTGCTAATTGTTGCGCACACAGAGCATGAGTCAGCACTGCTTGTGTCTGGTGCAAGATTCAAATGACTAGTTATCGGAACGGGCTTCGACACACGCAGGGGCGTTGTCTAATTCGGGTGATTTTATGCAAGTTCGCCGTAGTACTCATACGTCACGCGGCCGCGGCCGGGTCGCCTGCTGGCGCAACCTGATGTAGAACAGGTCTGAACCACTTGCAGAACCGGAAGGATACGAGGCAAATCCCTGCTCCCTCGCTAACCAGTTTAGGTCGTCTGACGTCACGCCCAGCGGTATCCGACGATGCAGACAAATAAATAAAAAATGTTGGAAGCACGCGTCGGACGGGTTTGACCGGATCGTAGTTCTACCTGATTCCTGTTCCTGGTGTGTTAATACATCTTGGCATTTGTTGTGTGAAATGTGACATACTTATACGCTCCCACTATCTTGTGAGACGGTAGCGTCACTGGGGAAAACTACGACACGAAAGATTTTCCTGATTCTCCCCATAGATTAAACCAAGTTGCCAGTTTAATCCGGGTTAAAACAGAAAACATATTTCAGATTCCAACAAATGTTACATAAACCCACTGCTAATTTTGTATCTGTGAAATGACGTTATTCAGGGTATTCCAATTACAGAGTCCAAGAACTTTTAAAGAAGTCATTATCGTGTTACCACACATCATTACCTAATCAATGAATTAACCCCGCTACAGAATGTCGCGTTAGTGTCAAGTAAGAATAGAATGTGCGAATTGGATCAGAGAACTGGAAAAGCCAGCTTCTGGCATTTAACCAGCCGAAGCGTGAGTCATTTGACGAGTTAACTGGCAGGCGGAGGCGCAGGGGGCCGGGCGGGCGGCGCGGCTGCACCACGTGAATGAGATTCCGGTAGGTGCGCACGTAAAAATCGTGCAACGAATCTAACAGGTTTGCTGGGGTCCTTGCGAGGCCACCGGGACTGGTCTAACCTGCCCTGTGCAGCCGAACCTCGAATTTCCGATCGTTTCCTATCACGTTTGCCTCGAATCGATACATGTAAACACACGAGCTTGTTTACATTATAAACTCATTCGATTGCCCATATTCTGGAAGTACTCGGAGCATGGCGTTGTGCAATCACTTTGACAAAGCTTCGCTCGACTGGCACCTCTATAAATAATTAATTGATTACTCTTTTCTGGCTGTCAATTGTTCGAGCCATTTAATGTTTCGCAAGTTGCCTACTCCTTGTGTATTTGTTTGGTGTTGACTATTGAATGGAGCGATTAGAAAGTATCGCGCACAGCTGTCACGACGAGACGTGACGTATGCTAGAGCGGAACGGATGACTTTGGCAAAGGGTTGGAGATGGAGAAGCCTTGGTAACACAAACAATGCATTCGACATGGACGTGGCGCGCACGACTTTTCTCAGACATCTTACAAAATCCATGTTGCTAAAGGGATAATCTTGCTGTTGTTTTGTTGCAATTAGAATGAAAACACCTCCTAGCAACTAAAACCTGGAATGTTTATTCACTCCAAAAAGCATGACATATTTCCGAAGATACGCCTGAGTGAAAGCTCGGCTATGAAGTTGTCTCGAAGAATATGAATTTCATGCTCGGTCGAGTCGGAGACATTGCGGGATGGATTTATCGGAGGTGTACAGCGTACCTACAGCGAAACGATCAGTCGACGGCGGCGAGTTTCGAAAGGCGGCGCTCGTCCACGTCCACGTCCGGTGACGCGTCCAACTATCGATCATTCGGTTCGTTAATAAATAACACGTTGGCGTCGCTCGCCGCTTATCTGCTGCTCGGGCATGTGGAAAAATTTGGTGTAGGTGTCGTAACGGAGCGGCACGCATGTCTGGCAGGGTTGCGTGCGCCCGCGCGCCCGCCGCCCGCCTGCCGAGCTTATCCTCTCCGGTCGTTGGCACTGCAGTCGCAGCTCGCGGCTTCATTATTAATCTCTTAATTAAAATCCGAGAAACTATGATAAAGCAACTACTCGATAGTTCCCTAATAGTTATGCGCAGTACGATCTATTTGTAGACTAGTTAAATTTATCTTTACCCAATCTACCAGTAGGTACCTACATAACTCTAAAATGCCATTATAATCATGTAGTCCTTTCATGGTGTAACGATGCAAACTTTCACGTAGATCTACTTAACCTGTCTCATAAGCAATAACCTCACGTAGATACATATCCATAAACGTTGTTGTCGCACTGCAGATATATTGAATCATGCGTGGCGGCGGAACAGGCCGCGCGGCTTCACCTCGCTCACCCGGCAGGTGCAGTATCTACCTTCAAGGGAAAGTGCAGGGCGCGGCTCAAATCTACGCATGTTTTATCATCGATGATAAGAGAAACTAGTACCTATCGCAACTAACGACTCATTACTAGCGCTGAGCGAGACGTGATAGAAACTGATGATTTAAACGATTATTTTTCATTAGACCATAAATTACTTCGTAAGTAGTGCCTACCTATATATTATGTATGCACATATCTACCTACATTGAAACCAGCTCTTCAATGCTATTTTAATTAAAAATTGCTTCTTGAAATCTTTTAGGAAGCTTAACGAATTCAATCAATATTGAATGGTGAATTGAATGGTATTAATATTTACCTTTGTAAATACGTACTTATATTAAACATTAAAAAGTTTATGTTGCGAATAGGTATGTGTAGGAATAGTATACTTACTTCTAAAAACTAAGAGAAATATAACAACGTACATCATTATTATTAAGTTTTTCCCACGGCTATTAAGTAAGAATTTTACATTTATATGTTAAAGAAAACTAAAATTCCATTCAGTTGCCAAAATATATATTAGGTATGCTAGTTGAAAATTTAAACCTAATAACCTTAAAAAAGGATTGTTCCTATTAGTGCAAAAGTGAAACTGTGTCATTAATAATCAATTTTGTATTCCCACATTAAAGCTAACGATTCGAGGTGGAATGTAACTTCGCTGCATTTTGTCAATTAAAGAATTCGCTGGCTTGGATTGTCGCAGCGCTGAACGCACACTGTTATGGCAGCACAAAAAATGTACATTCTTCATACCAGTATAAATAAATAAGGGATGAGTACAGGGAGCAGCGAGCGCGAACACAGCCACGCCGAGCTAAACTAAACGAGGAGCATTTTCGACAAACCTCTTTTTGCGTCCTGACGAGGAACGCATATGCGATGATTCATTTACGGAGTTCTTCACCGTACAAGTATGGCCAACATTATTACTTCTGTTTTCTTGGCAGCATTATGTACGGTCAACAAGAAATGTTTTCTCAGAAATATGCGCCCACGCAGATTAAAGATGGAAACGCAACATGGGCACTAAATAAGTCATGTCTCCTGTCTGCGTAACTAGTAGCATTCAACTCTGAAAGTTTAACGTCGCTCTATAATTACGCGCTGAAGTTTACAATTACTGGCACTCAACAAGCGACAATAGGCTATACATCTACATACATTTAGAATTTCGGTATCTATGAATTATTATTATGTGTGCTCGTATTCAATTTCCGATTTAAATTAACGAAATACTATAAATAAAAGGGGTGATATTGACACATCGATACCGTGTTGTTGGGGTTCTCTCTTTATTAGCGAAAGCTATAAATATACATTGTATTGTCAAGTTTAAATCATTGTTTATATTCTATTCAAAGATTAAGACCGTTATTTATCCAATCGTTCCTAAGAATAAGAATTCAAAATTTCTTTTAAATATGGTTGACCGTATTCACGTATCTTTATAGAGTCACTCATAGCATTTTATTTAAAATCTGACATTTGGCAGGAAATAAATTTTAATTCAGAGCGCATAAAATGTTATTCACAATTCTTTTTAAAACCGTTGAGTGACCGTTGAGTGACAACGCTCAGTAGGTTGACGCGGCGGTTGAATGCGACGTTAACTCGCGATTATAAGAAGTGTTCTTTGTATTGTGCGTGCTCGGTCGCGCGGTCGCCGGTCGCCGGTCGCGTGAAGCCGTCACCGACATCACTATCAATACGTACTTCATTTACAAAGGAGAGTAATTGTTGTAATTGAAAATTATACATCACTTTTCAAAGTTGTCTTTTTATACGTCACTTATATACGCAGCTGAATTTTCATAAACTATGTATTAGGTAAACCGGGGTTACTTTAATCAATATTGAACTTTCAAGGTACATATCTTTTGAATCTCTGATTGTAAAAAAAATATATAATCGGTCTAGTAATCGGTTTTTTTTAAACTCGCGATTTCTGTAATAATAAGTGAAAAAATATGGCTCGATTTTGAGAACAAAAATAAAAACTGTCTGATCAAAGTCATAATGAGAATGGGGTTACTTTGATAGCTTTGAAATTACGCAAGAAAATAGGGCATTTTATTGCGTAGTTACAAAGTTACGCCAAGTATAATGCCAATACAATTTTAAAAATCTAAATCTGCCAACGGGGAAAATAAATATTGTCATTTTTGTCGTATGAGGTAACTTTGATCTAGTAAAAGATAAATTAAACCTAAAAAAGAATGCTTAGACTTCCTTCCACTATTGGACTAAGCGCGTTTTCTTCTATTCGCGGTTATGAATACTTTTCGTATTCACGGGACCCAAGTTTCTTTTCATATATTCGCGGCATTATCCGCTTAATCTCACACCATATACCCTATTAATGACACCCCGCATTAATCAAATTCAATTCATTACATTTATTTTGACGTTAGAAAAACAACTGTATTGGTTAATCGATAATAGGCCACATAATGGAATTTATCTAGAAATTTTATTAAACCATCACATAATTAAGTATAACATGAAGTTTTACATTACAATTATGTAGCTATAAATAGAGAATAAATATAATTACATATTTCAATTAAAATCGTTGGTGAATTCCCAGCGTGTCCTCAGGAAAGGATTCAATAGTTCATCAATGTTATTAGCCTTGAAAAAAAAAAACAAATTGCGTTTCGTTTTACGCACTTCGCGATTTTATATGAAATGGAAGTTTCAATCAAAGTCACCCCGCTATTCAAAGTAACCCCAGTTTACCAGTATACATAGTTTACATGAAAATTCTTAGAATATTTTATACAAAATTTTATGCAAGGCCAAATTACATTACTTTAAAGGCCTTCTTTAACCAAAGGCTCACATTAACAGAAGCTACGCACATAACTTAAATTACAAACCCTGAACTCATGCCATTAGCAAAACAAAAACAAAACAATGAACATTACATACGGCATGCATGTAAAAGACAATTTGTGCCATTTAGCAGTGAGGGGAAGTGCGGAAATAGAGACGGTATTGAAGGCCGCCTGCGCCTGTCTGCGACGAATAAGAATATGCTCGCAATTATTTCACCGCGCGAACAGGACAAAAAACTGAACAAGCACTTATCATCGATCATTTTAAAACGAATTATCTTTAACTACCATTTAACAATAAATAAACATCCCGTTTTAAAAAGCGTACGAGGTAAACATTATTATGTTATCTGGAAATAATAAAGAAGTAAATTGAGAACGTTTCTAACCACGAACGGCCACATAAAAATATTACACTAATCGTCTTAACGGTCGAGACGCGGGACGTACAAATGTTTCGGTTTCACTACAAATCAAAATGATATATACAATCGAAGTTGCACGCATTAAGCTCTAGTTAAGCTCGCGTAAAGTGTCTTATTAGAAGAGTTACGAGCGTAGAAAGAAGGAACGCCCGCGGCGCCCGCTCCTCTCTAAACCCAAAATAAATGCATCGTTTCCGTTTTGTCTGACTTTTCTAATTTGAATGCTGTGTGTGGTCCATGTTCATCGAGAAGGCGTTACTTAATAGCTTGTAGAGCCTTATTATAAATCAGACCTACGAGAAGTATAAATCTGTAAACAATATAAATAGTGTAAATGAATAATAACTTAAATGGTTTCGTGAAGTAATAAGTTGGGATGGTTGTGTAGATGTCGTTATCTCGAGAAACAAATGAAGAACAATATTCTCAAGGGAAGCTGCGTCCGCGGCGCAGTTCTGTCAGTTAGTCATGTTTGGGCTGAGCGAGTGAGCGCCTGAGCGACTCGCATCGGCTGATTAAAGTCTGCACGTTTCAATTGAAATGTTAATGCTCTCGATTGTGTGCTAAACGTGATATTCACCGAACGACCAACTGAACAAAGAGACCATATCTATAAATTTCATGATGCGAACTATACGAATAAAAAACCTATAAATGACACTACAAATGAATTTTATTCTATAAAGCAGCAATAGTAAAAACTTTGATACGTATTCTTGGATAGATTCGGCTGCTGTCGTTAAATCACCATGAAGGTATAAATTAGGAGCACCGCGGTCCGCGCAGGCGCACAATACGGCGCGCGCATTGTGCCGTGCCAATTGAAACAGGTTGTGGTTGGCAGGTATCTATATAACGTGATTTATGCCCGATTATGTTATACTCCCGCGACTATAATTAAACCGCAAAGCCATTATTCCCCAAAGATCTACAAGTTCTGCGACACTGCCCACGGAAATATGGCAACGCTGATTTAATGCATTCAGATTTGTTATCGCATTGTTTTACTTAGATGAACTGGCGAGGCTATTAAGGTCCTGAAGAATTGAGCAACTATTAGTCAGCTGTAGCAGATTAAACACGATCTTAATTGATGTCTTACTATGCTAGGTACCTACCAGCCAGACACTTAAAGTTATTTACAAATTCCATTCTTAGCTCGGATCGATCATCCGGACCGCTAAGTACCTAAACACCGTCATTTAGCAGTACATACGTAAAACCGTTCTAACCACGCACTGCCTAAAAAATCTTCTTCAAAACGATTAAGAAATTCCTGTACCTACAGATAGACAAGTCAATAAGCTTTGTAAAACGAATGTAAATATTTGTCGTATTAAGATAATTTATCGGGAATTCTGTACGAAAAAAGTGACACAAATAATAAAAGTAGTGTAGTCGTAGTAAGTGGCGGTGCGTGGACACCGGCCGGCGGCGGCGGCGCAGGCGCCTTGCGACTACGCAGCTTTTAAAAAATCGCAAACAACTCGTCAGCAGCCTGACAATTGTGAGAACGCGATCAATTATCCTGTGCAAATAGTAATTGTCAACAATAAATAAAGTATGAATTAAACTGCACAAGAACGTTTTCATTATCGGTACACTGTTAAAATAGCATGTCAATCATTTTACGAAGCAATCAGCGAGGCCGCGATGGCCGCGATGGCAGGGCGCGAGATAAGCTTTTAATTACCTCCAACGCCTATTTACATATTGTAGGAGATACTCGGGGATATATCGCAATTAGGGGCGTGTGCTTCTTCCTTTTACGCCTCAGAGTGGTTGGGTTTGTTGCAATGGATAACATCTGTTTGACGGAAAGATTAAATGCTCTCACGAAGAAAATTTGCAATAAGCTGCGCGCCACACATGCGAGCCGTTTGAATTGCGATTTCCATTTTGTAAAACATTTAGCAACGTCCACTGACACCATATTTTATACTCCGAGTTTCGATTAATACGTAGGTACGTCTGTATAGAATACGATTTGCATTTTATAAAGTAGCGTGCAAATCTGAAATAAGCTTGCGCATATTGGTATGTTCAGCGTTTCATTGCTAACTGCCTTGTTTACACAAGTTTAGTTAGATATTGTAATTATGTATTCGGGGTTCACTAAAATAAATTTATTTTACTCACAATAATTTGAATAAAGCGATCATTATACCATCCCATGAATATAAGATATAAGTTGATCAGAATCTTTTACATTGGATAAAAGTTTCAACTTCCAATCGTTGTATTTTATTCATATTTTATAATGTTGTTGACCAATAACTTAGAAAATATAGGTACTTACCTATATTATAAAATGCTTTAACATCCTGCTTATTTTGTTCATTTTCTAAAAGCTCTGGCGAGAAAAAACCATATTTGAGCTAGATTCTATATTATGTAAAGTTACTTAGGTACCAATTCTAGTTTATGTAGATAAAGACAGATTATGTACCTATATTAAGAAAACTATTAAGTGACAAAGTCGGTGACTGTTCAATATAGTCGATATTTGCTTGTCGGTGAAGGAAACGTATAATGCGCCAAATCGGCGCCTACTAATTGCGGAGGTAGATAATTTACGAGCAGTCTGAATAACCTAGCGCCGTCATCGTCAGCCTTCCGCCAGCACTACGTAACGGCCCTCGAGGAATGTGCCAGCTAAATGTAATTACACTCCAGGATAATGGTCACAAACAAAAACCATGAATCAAAATAATATTCGGCTATCAATTTACGCTAAGTCATGTTTTGGTGTCGTAGGTAGGTATACCTAGGTGTCACTTTACTAATTAAGTCTAGATAAACGGGAAGAATTCTTTCCCATTTGGCAAAACCAACTTTTCTCAACTTTCTAAGGAAATTTTAACATCATTAACCGCGCTATTAAAGGTACGAAGCTTGATAATAGAGTATCGACGAGAACGTTTAAATCTTATTAGTGGGATGAATAGCCGTTGTCGTTTTTTTGCAGAAATATAATTTTATAGTTAATTTACGTGCGATAGAGTAAAGCGGCGTGTTCGGTCGCCGCGCGCCGGCCCCGCCCGCCGCCCGCGCCGCAGCGCTATCTAAATGCAAATCGGATAGGTTCGGTGGATGTCCACGATAAATCAGCCTCACGGGCCGCGCTCCGTTATCCGTCCAAGTCGCCCTCGGGCGCGACCGTGCGACGCACCACAACACTATCATACCATTTCACAATGCAATTATGCCAACACAAATTACATGGAGTATAATTAGGTTCAGAAGAATTACATGTGCTCCAAAGACAGATAAATATAGGTCTTCAAATAACGACACTACTGCAAAAAAGGAACTTCAAACTATGTATTGTCATAGAACCTGCGCAAAACTGAGGACCATTAGTGAAGTCTATTTACAAGTATGTTTGGTTATATTTGTAACAGTTATTAGTTAAACTAATATCGACAAGAGAATTATGTCGGTTCTCAAGAGCCTTGAAGTGAACCTAAATGCAAAAGGTGCTTAAGGAAACGCAATCCCTAGAATCATTTATCATTAGTGTAGTACAAGCGCAAACGGACACTGGTGCTGGTATCTAGTGACTGTATCCATTACCGTAGCTGCGTAAACATTTAACAAATACCTTGTTGCAATGCATCTTAACAATCTCGGGCGTCACACTAAATGCACGTGCAGCAAACATTTTGTACTAATCTCTGTTGTTGTGATAAGTTTAGACACCATTTTTTTATTTTATATTTGATTCGCTTACCTAAATAAAATAATACATTACAAAGTTAATCATGAATACGTTATTTATGTATAGGTACCACAACAGATCGTACACTCATGTTGCTTTTATTAAGTGTACAAATCAACAATTGCCTTTAACTAGACGTAATAAGCGGTATTTCTATGTACTTGTTTTAGTATCGAATCATAAAAGCTGTGTTCACTTGCAATCAGATATCCACACATAATTGTCGCTCGGTAGCGGCGTCCATTCCAACTTCATAACCGTTTTTATCGACTAGTTCCACTAGTTGGAATCTAATTAGATTAGCTGTGTTCAGGTCTCAAGATTAAAAATTATCTCCGATCGAGCCGAACGGAAATGTCTCTGTAATAAAATTGTTTTCTGTTACACTTTTTTCTATCTTCCGTTCTCGTTTACCGCATGTCGTGTCATGATGTCATTGAACACATAATCTATTACTAATAATGCAGCATAAATATGTGTTGCACTTTATATTAAGTCGTAAACTTTGACTTAGAATAACGTTTTTAAGTATTTATACATTAATGATTTTAAAAATATTCTGACTAATCAAACATTTGCACTCGAAGAGTTCGTTAATATACCTTTACTCTAATTAACACCTCAATTCAGGCCATTATAAATTGATAAATATTCATTTGCACCCTGCTTACATGAACAACGCCATAACCAATATGCGTGTGGAATGAAAACACGAAACATATTAGCATAAAAGTTTGAACCCTTTAAGTTTATACCAATTTTCTAGTTTATTATTGGTATTAATAACGATTTAAGGTTATTATCGACTTCCGACAGTCTAATTAGTTTGTCATTCACAGTTCAATAGAACCAATAAGAGCAGTTATTGGTAAAGCCAGCGCCCCTCGCAGAAGACATAGTTAAGAGTCAAATGGAAGTACGTAAACGTTCATTAGATTAATACTATCTTCTATTTGATATTCACAGAAATACTTCATAAAGTTAAAGTGTTATGATCCTACATGTTGAACAAAATATGTATAATGAATTAATGACTAATGATATTATCAAAATCATTCCGCCATTATAAAATGATCGTCGTCGAAATTTATTCAAAATAAATATTAATTAAGAGGCTTGAGGTTCAGAGGAAATATTTTGATCGAAGCGATTTTCATCATGGTTAAATATAGAGGAGTCATGAAAAAGACGCAATTTTATGTAGATGCAGACACTTAGCGGGCACAATTATGCAAATATGCGACGTCGATTATTGGCTAGTAACCACCGACTAGTTGCGGGAATTTATCGCCAGAGCCGCTAGCCGCTACCTACAGCTACTGTTACTGATGTATGTCCACGGCTAAGAGCTGCTAATTGCTTATGCAATGTTTCAAACATTAAATATCTCTGTGACATTATATAATGGCAAAATTTTAAGTTTTATTTATCGACACCTGTATCTGTAGCTGTCAGCATTCTAATTCTTCACATAATTAATTACAGTTGTTCGTCGAAGTTAGTTGTTGCTTATTAGAAAATTGTGTTTTGAACGAACTTGCTATTAATCTGGTAGGCTATTAACACTCCAAATAAACGTACTTAATCTCATATTGGAATTTGTAGAGCAAATCTACTTTCTTAATATTGTATAGGCTAATTGGTCGACGGGTATTTTAATAGCTTAAATTCAAATAGGTATATGCCTTTCGTATAAGGCTGCATAAGAGCTAAAGAGCTCCGTTACAATCAGCCAAAGCCGAACCCTGAAAGAGTATAATTATTTCCAATTCAATTGTTTTAATGCGCAATCTCTATAAAGCTGATCTCTTGTAACCAAGTGTATTTAATACCTAATGCAAATCCTTATTTCTTACAAGAGATTTCTAATAATTTGTGATCTAATAAAATCAATACATCATTTAAATATTTATTATACAGTAGTTAATTATAATCACAAATATAATTAATTTGTAATAGTAACGCATGTTTTAAGATTCATTAAATGTTCTAATCGATATTTCTCGTGACTACAAATCTAGTGAGTATACAGGCCGAGTGTCACATTGGTATTTAATGTGGCAAAACAGACGGCGCCCTTGGCTCATAATAGATATATATGTTTATTTATTAATGCAGCGTAAATAAATTAATTAATATTAGTACTTGTGCACGATTGGAATCTGTAAATCCGATACATTATTTCAACACAAACGTACGAGTAGCGCGAGGTATGCCCCGCCTCAGCCTAATCCCATACAATATTAATTACATTGTAATACTCGTATACTAGTTCTGCCTACCGTGCGTAGGAGAAACAAAGCGCTTCCTCTCCATCCCGTGGGAGAACCTCGTCGTAATACCATATACATGATAATTTTTCACCAAAACTCTTTGTAAAAGCAATTATAAGTGCATTTTGTCGGTGTGTCTGTCATTAACTTAAACGTACGATGTTATTTTAAGGGCCGTAATCGCCGTTCCAGCGAGCCTCTGCGCTTTTTTTGCGTTCGCTCACGAAAAGCTATGCATTTAAACGCTTGAATTATGAAATTACAGTATTGAGTGTAAACAGGAATTGTTGAGAGGCGAAACTTTATATACGTTTTACTGTAACCCTATGTCCAATAAATTACATACAATTTATTCACCGAAAACATTGAGTCGGACTGCCATCAAATCGACTTGTACCTGTGTAGTTTTATACCTACAATCAGGGAATTATCGTAATATATTCAAATATAGCCCAATTAATAATAATGGATTCCTTTTTTTGTAACATGTCCATAACAGATTTCTGAATTTGTCTATATTTTATCATCACCTAATAGAATTTAAATGTTTTGTTTTACGGATCGCGGATTTTTGTAGGTATGGTTTTTAATATATTGCAGACTTAGTTTATTAGTAAGTCTTCCTAATACTGCTACACGACAAATGCATTATTAATAGCTTGACTACTGCAGATAGGTACAAATACCTTTTCAACTCTGCATAGAGTCGTTGCGACGTCGAGCTTTTATAGCTGACCGAATTTTTTATCATAAATATCGGCACAATATAAATGAGTGGCCATTGTCTCAACTAAAAGTATCCACTTACACATTACTGTTTGCTGACATATCCTAATACATTACGTAAGCTCGACACCCAGAAACAAAGGCTGTCTATTGATGAAATCACTGTATTGATTCACAATGCGTAAATTCATTCTGTTATGACAGGCGAGCATAAATTCTCTGCGGGACCCTCGGATGCTGCGAAACAATGAGTGTCTCCCCATCGGGCGATTGTCAAAACTGTGAGATATTACCTCGGGCCGCCGTGACGCTCATGGACACAGGGCAAAGAAAGGGTTGAAGATACAACAATGGCGCGGTTCGCAATTTTCTTTTTAATGATAGGGGAGACAATGGTCAGTGCACCGCTCACCGTGTGAAATCACCGAACACTATTTATATGCGAGATGGCCTTATAAAGTAACGGAATAAATTAATTCGCTTTTTTCTACGAGATAAGCTGATGCGAGCTTTGTCACGATCGCGTATAATAAAATTGATTAATTGTTCAAATTATACAATTCTGCGATGTTATTATTTAATTAAAGTTCATAAGTTCATATATGACACTATCTTTTGCCCGCAGTTTTGCCCCCATGGAGGTTGGAAATTATCTCACGGGATCGTACTACTGAGTTAAAAAAGTATCCTATGTCCTAATCCAGGTCATCGTCTATCCGTGTGCCTTCGTTCAGCCGTTAAGGCGTGAAAAGATAATATACAGACAGACAGACTTATTTGCGCATCTATAATATTGGTTTGCAAACATTATACATTGTCTAACATTTTATTACTTAATTCGACTACAAAATAAGCAGGAAGTTCTTAATTCCATTATGTTTATGCGTATGTTACTTCATATGTCCGGCATTTTTACACCGCATTAGATGTTTTTAGGGTTCCGAAACTCAAAAGGAAAAACAGAACACTTATAAGATCACTTCGTTGTCCGTCTGTCTGTCCATCGATCAAGACCCTTTTTCTCAGGAACGCGTGGAGTTTTTTTTTTAAATTAATATCAAACAAGCATTGAAAAAATCAAACTTCGAAGTCAACGCAATCAAAAGATACGATTTATTACGGACGTTTATGTTAAGCTGTAAGGTACTTGTTCCGGAATCACAAACAGTAAGGTACTTCCCGTTGACCTAGAATCATGAAATTTGGCAAGAAGCAATGTCATGTAGCACAAGTACAGAAAAAAATCCGAAAACCGTAAATTTGTAACATTACAAAAAAAAAATGTTTTTATCCCGTGATAAACTATTTACATACCTACAAATTTGTACGGAATCCTCGGTGCGCGAGTTCGACTAGCACTTGACCGGGGTTTTATATATTTGTAAGAGTATACATTCAGTGAGATCTGCCCTAAAGTCTGACAACCGTTCTTACCAAAGAGTATTTTGTTACTAAGTAACTGGGTTGCGGAGGTCAGATAGGCTGTCGCTCCATGTAAAATACTGTTATCTATTAAGCTGCATCTGGTTAAACTAGAAGCCGACCCCAAAATTGTTGAGAAAAGGTTAGGCAGATTGATTGACTTTCAATGTGATCTCATATTTAGTGAGGATCTAATGGAGAACTTCAGATATAGAACAGAGAACTCCTCAATGTACACAAAAATACTTCCATACAAACATGGGCGCCGGGAGCGGGGTGCCAGAGGGTGCGCTTGCACCACCCTGACTTCAAAATAAAATATAGGTGTAAAAATATCCGAATAGGTACGCCTAATAGAATAATAGAGAACTCAACCTATTTGAGGCGCAATCCTAAAATTTTCGATTGTATTCTGCAATCTTCCGATTCTAAACCTTTTGTGCATTAGTCAACAAAGTACCGAACTCCTATTTCCGAAAATCTAATCGACTAAGTCTCAAAGTGACTCCCTGTAGGTACGTATGGACAAACGATAACATAACATATCCAATACATCATAGGTGAAGTGCAAAATTGATCGAGCCTGCTTCGTTGAGCTGTAGATGCATCCCCCTGAAAATAAACTTGCCCATGTATACAAAATTTTATCCCTTATTTAACTTGTGTAATTTCCAATAACCTATCCTCAGTGGGCACCAAAACTGGATAAAAAAACTTATGTAGATTGAATAGCTAGAATAGAATTTGTGATTAGTCGGTCAGGGAGTGAGTGATATTTCGCGAAAGAAGAAGATAAAATAAAAGACTAAAATAATACCACCCTACTACTCTCCCGCTGCAGGGCAAATGCCTCTCCTCATACAGAGAAGACATCGTCACATCCACGGCAAACTTAAGAATCTGCAGTTTTATCAATTTAAAATTCAAAATTTTACTTAAACTGCAGATTCGTAAGTTTGCCGTGGATGTGACGACATGAGCAATGATCACCACGCTTGCTCAAGGCAGGTGGCGATTTCAGACTAAGGTATATATTTTCTTTCACCAATGTTAGTGATATCCAAGGCAAAGTTAGAACGAATATTTATTTAAAAAAAAATTGATATTGAATAAATATTCGCGCGGTAGATAACATTAGTTGTTAATTTGAAGGAAGTAGTTATGACATTCGGAAAGCCTAAGCGACGTGTCCTGTGCAGTTTATTCGTTTCACTTAGTCTCACGTCACATCTATAATGTAATAAACACCTGCAAGTAACCGCAAATTACAGGCTCCTGATGTCAGCGTGGCGCTGCGCACAATAGCTCGGTGCGCACTGCGCAGCCAGTGGGCACACCACTGATTGCCAAATTACAGGGTAAAGTGTCATAAGTACCGGTTGTGGACCGACGGGACACTGTTTAATTCATTATTGTTGTTTACCGCATTTGAACTTTATCTAAGGCCGGGAATTAATTACGCGCTAAACTTAAAGACCGCAAACAGCGATAATTAATCAGTGTTAGTGGATATAATCATCCAACATATTTGTTTAACTGAAAAAACTTGTTATCGTTATTAATAACTCGGTGTTATGGCTGGCATTTTGCCATTTTTGCCCACATGAGTTTTAATGATTTATTATTGATACGTTTTGTACATATTTACTTTAAAAGTAGGTTTTAGTGGGATTCAACAAAAATATAGCGTTAATTCAACATTTTGACCCGATTCAAATGTTCAGCTTAAAGATATTTAAACGGTGCGAGTAAATAATTAATTATTTTCGCTTTAATGACAACATTCGTCGGTTGCACAAAAACCCTAAAGCGTTGCGAGCCGTAATAAAGGGTCGCGTATAAGAAAGCGACAAAAAATTAAGAATCGCCCCGATGAGCCATTATCTTCGCATGTTAAAAATAATATGGTCATAGGGTAATGCACATTCATGCGAGCCACGTCCAGGAGCGTATTTGAATATTCCATTGTGGCGTGCACCCCCTGCCTGCGCCGGACTTCACACGCTCTCGGCAGGTACCGAGGCACTGCGCCGCAGCCCCGGGCCCGCCCTGCGACCACCGAGCGCTACTCTACCGTGACCTACATATTAGACACTTTGCATACATTTTGGCAACCATTTGTCTTACATTTTTGGAGATATTTCTAAATTACATTTTAAAATTTGATATTTAACGTTAGTGCAGTAAATTGATTAAAGATACTTTGTTCAGCTATGTTCAATCACAAACACACACACATACCTACACCTTAATATTTTTATTGATTGATGTTACTAATTTAGTAGATAGACAAGGCAAAAATAAACAAATTTTTCTTAGTCTTATCTTGTAAATTATCAAATATGCTTTTAGGCTTATAACCTCGATCGTTATTGATTACTTGAACATTTATTAAAAGAATAAAAGGACATTGTTCAAACCTAAATAATATAGGAATATTCTTGCGCGCACGAGCTAATTAATGTAGGTTTTTTATGAAACTTTAGAAAAAGAACAAAAAATCAACTTGACACATTTGGCGCTTACAGTACAGTACAGCCGATGTCACTTTGAATAAAATCGAGAATTATTCAAAACGCAAGTGTCAAGATTGGTTAGGTGCAGTATTTTGATGGACTCGCAATAACGTTGTTCATACACCGTGATTGCTAATAATACGATTATTATTAGTTGCGTACTAATGTTAAAAAGTTGAATACAAATTGGCGTTGATTTGTTTAATTTAATCGTGGCTTGGACTTTCAGCAATTGTTGACAATATTGTGTGATACTCGGTGTGTACCGAATTAAGTCTTTGGAGCTAATAACATACGTGTCGCAAATAAGTCGCAAGCGTGACATTTCAGACTTCACTAATGCAATAAATATCTACCTACTTCACTAATGAGGTTTTAATTGAGTTTTTTTCTCTCGACTCCGAATCAATAATATTAATTATATCGGTGATGTGATGATCGTGCTAATAAAATCGTCTCAGTATAAAAAATAATTTAGACTCTGATGACTTCTTTTTACAGTTTAATTCATTAAGTCAATAATTCGCTTTTTTACTGTCATGGCTATTTTAGATACTTACCCAAATTGTTTAAGGGCTGATTTTTCCATCGCCAGATAACTTTTATTCGAGGAATAAAATTGACGTTTGACAGTTTTGTATGAAATGTCAAAATTTCAAAATTATTCCTCGGTAAAGTTATCAGATGATTAAATAAACCAGCTCTAAGTAAATTATTAAAAATATAATACATGTAGATTTTGGTTCTGAAATAATTTTTGTCTCCCGGGTAACGGGTAACAATGTTTATTTATTTACAATGTTTAGACGTCTCGCATTTAAAGTCGACATGTCGAATCTTAAGAGATTGAAACTCGTTAAGTATAAGAAAGCAATAAATTTAAAGTTCCGTTATAAGAGCCGCATCATACCTACCTACCTGTACAGCATTAAAATTATCTATTACTTTAAAATTAATTGTTACAAATGACTTCTTGTGTGAATAACTACAGCTATCACCGTGGCAATGATAGCTATTCAAAAGCTTATACCAGCACGACCTTTTGAAAGTTTCTTATTTAGCTTTAAAGTTACTCAATAAGAAATAATAAAATTCACTCGGATTGTAACCCATGGTAGCCGATTATTTTTAATTACGTTCGATAAATGAGTAATGTCCAACAATAACTGCCATCGAACGTTTTACTAAAAAGGAAGTTCGTAATAAATCCAAACGTACACCTGCCACTCAGGCTTATTCACATTTAGACGCCGATAATGTTGACGACCCGAAGTTGCAATAAAATACATTGGATGTAATATCGCGTGTCACTTGACATTCGTGAGTATTCAGCTTTACAGTCGCGGGATGGCGCAGGGCTTTAGAAAGCGCGCGCCAATAAATACTCGTCCGATTATGATCTACGGCGCGTAGCCCGTAGCCACGCCGCCGCCGCCGCCGCCGCGCCCGCACATCGCTCCGCACGTACTCGTATGTATCAGCGTGCGAGGCGTTGCATTGACTATCAGACCCTTGAAACCGTAAAAATTTATCGATGTTTAAATATAAATAACGGTTATATTTTTACAACTTTCGCAACTTTTCTTTCTTAAACTAATAAGTAAGTAATTGTAACAGTGTTTTAAAAGCTACGGTTCTTTATTGCAATATGTGTAAACATCAGTCCACTTAATATACGGTTTCTAAAGACCAATGAAGCCACATTTCGAGGCTTGCCTACCCTTGAATGCGTCCGAGAGAGCGCAGTCTTGTGGGCCGCATTCCGCGCTGCACTCACGCATCATACCTAGAAAAACTTACACAGCGCGCGTGGGATTCTCGGGAACACGCTAAATAAACACAAAAACACCACGCTACGTTAGGATACAATGAACACCCACGTAATTACATATCCCTGCTTTAGAAACCTTTAAATATGACGTTTACACGACACTACTTGAACTAGAATTGAGGAAGTTATAACCTAGCAGGCAGCTACGACGGTAGACAAGATATTATTATGTTTCATAAAATAGATTCAACTAACGGATACCTTCGATAATATTAAAAATACCTATTTACTTGCATATACCATATGAAGTAATTACTTAACTGTTCTTAAAAAAGCTCAATTAAGTGTTTATCTTCTTCAAAACCGACAGTAAAATTAACCATTTTTAAAGTTAGCTACATCATATTCTCGCAGCGATTGACCGTAGTTTATTGTACCTACATATTTAGTGAAATTCCATCAAGTGGTGAAGGCAGCTAACCATCTAATAAAATGGTAATTGCATACATGTGTACACTGTTACATACATAGTGCGACGCCGCGACGCGCCCTGCCGCGCTCGCCCGCGGCACATATTAGCATACACTCGGTGCCTCGGCCGGGCCGGGGCTCCACGTTGCCATATTGAAATCACCGACACGCCAATATCGACATGTCGCTCATATGCGTAGGAGGCACTATCGCAAAATGTTTAAATGTGGGTCAGCCGAATATCAGCTCAACAAAGTAATTGGATGTGGAAGTAATTGTACACCTATGCGCTGTTTATGTTTTACTGCACCATAGTCTGTTATTATGATACCAGTTCATGATTTATTCTTTATTAGTCGCAATTTAGAAAGATAAATGCTTTCAATCTGTACTCCGGATACTTATACTTCCATCTTCGGCTTCTACTTATACTTCGGTGCGTAGTTAGCTTCTATGTATACTAATAGATTAGGCTTTTGTGCTTATCTATCCGCGGAACTTCACTGGAGTTTGTGTAGCTGAATGTTCGTACCAGTATTTGTTACGAATCTCACTTTTTAGGTGGCTTTACATAAATTGCTTTCTTTTAAGATATAGTGACTAATTGGATATCATGTATGTATTTGATTTAATTTTTGTTTGTAGAATGACGATTAGTTAGATATACGAAGTTTAATTTATTGTCTTATTGACGTCCCAACCCTGTATGGTTCTTTTGAATATCCAATAAAGATGAGCACGATACATCACCGAGCGATTTTCACTTACGTGTCCCGCATGAACATTCTAGCCTCTCGACTGTCGAGAAAATCTCTTCGTGTAAATGTGGCTTTAAGCTCACCTCGGCGCCGCTTAAGATATGACAAGGAAATGTCACAATAACAATAATACAATCTCCCCAACAAATAATTATACTATTTGCACCGGACCACTATCCGTATTTGGAAGACATTACGACTTTGTGTACCTTATAAACTTATAAAATATGTAATTTATTTCTCAAATGCTAGAAGTGTAACACCTTCACAATATGTACAATGTATTCTATCAGTGGATTAACATATTATAACAAATATGATATATCTCGCGATGCAATTGAGCTCCACCTACACGTACGAATGTTTCGTGTACCTATACTATTGACAGTATACACAACACACGTCTGCGCAGGCGCGGGCGTCTCGTCCACGGTCCACACATGTGGTCCGCGTCTGCTACTTTCACGCGGGTCGGGCGCGCCCATATTAATTGCTCCCGTTCTTCGGCGAAGCTTTATTTATTGCCCTCACCGGTGATTGTGAAAAGCTTTGAGTAGAGTGTACATTAGTTTTAGTTTTATCTCGTGTATTTGATCTGACGTGTGACACACGAGCGCTCTCGGACCCGGCGTGTGCGCCCCGCACGCCGCGCGCCGCACGCAATATTCGCTGCGAGAGTTTTTCGCAAGAAAAGTATAACGGACTCGGACAGTGATACTGCTTATCCGCGTTCCGTGAAAAAATGTGCCTGACGCTATTTGCCGTTGTCTTCGTGCGGCAACACTCAAGGAGTAAATAAAAAATCAATTATTATCTAAACAAAAACGTGAGCGGTCGCGCGCCGATGTTTTTAGAGAAATAAACATTAATTGTTTGCACAACGACCGCCGCCAAAACCAATATTTGATATTCGAAAATACTATTCTAATGTATGTCGTGGTACATGGCACCACTCGAGGCATCAGGCTCTTTAGCGGCTCTTTTGGTCTTTGTAATAATATTACGTGACATTTTAACGTTAAAACATCAATCGCTTAGCTACACTAATGCTGCGTACTATTACACGTACTAACGTACTTAGTTAAAATATAGACAGATAATTATATTCGTCGAACTTATCTCCCCGTGTGAATTGAGGAATTTTACCAAAAAGTCGTAATTAATTTTATTGCCGGCATAAAAACTTCACAGACAAAACTATGAGCCTAGATGCTGGCAATTACATTTATGAACAACCTTCATCCTTATTCACATCTGATATCGTAATTAGCTAAATTGAGGTCTCTTGTTATGAATAAACAAATATAATAACATTGCACATACATATTCATTAAGCACCCAATAGTTGACGATATTAATGTATTATATTCTATGATTTGACACGAGTCCAACTTATAGAATAAACTTCGGTTGTTTTATAATTAAATTTTAATAAATAACGCATTAGGTAAAAAACGGCTACGCTTGAGGTCTCACGGTCAAACTTGCTATAAATCTGTTGACGAGCGCTGCGCGGAGCGACGCGGAAATGGTGCCGCGATATTACCACCTAATTATCTGCTATAACCGAGAATCAGAATATATTTCGAATTATGCGTCACTACTAAATGGATACGCGTGTTTTTGCTACACGCGGCAATCTTGCTAATCACAAGGAATCGTTAGAAGCTTAAGGGAAAAAATGTTCTCCCACAATTTTATTGAATGCAAGTCGTAGGTACAATGCGAACAAGAAGTGCACATAAACACGTGATGTTATATTTCTGTGGCTACTCAAATGGTGCATGGGTCAAGGGTCTCATATTGTCGCTTTTCTTCATTATTATTACATTGTTTTTAGGGTTCCGTACCTCAAAAAGAAAAAACGGAACCCTTATAGGATCACTTCGTTGTCCGTCTGTCTGTCAGTCTGTCAAGACCGTTTTTTTTTTCAGGAACTCGTAAAGATATCAAGAAGAAAATAATATCAAGTACGTAAGTCTACGGTCTCTTGGAGTACTAAGAAATTAAATCTTCAAATCAACCCAATCAAAAATACGGCCATTATGCGACATATTTTGACACTCGCAAATAAAATAAAACCTATAGGGTACTTCTTGTTGACCTAGAATCATAAAATTTGGCAAGAAGCAAGGTCTCAAAGCACAAGTAAACGAAAAGTCCGAAAGTATAGTTTTCCTGTTCCAAAGACCAAAACAGATGTCACAAAAAAACCTTAAGTTAAATAAAAAACAGACATATTGTGTAATATTTGGAGTAAAATAAAATCGATGACCAATATTGTGACAAACATGTTATCGCACCAATTGTTAGTTATTAAATGTGTCAAATCTAATCGTCCTTTGCAATAAATACTAGGCATATCTAAGATTTATACTCAAAAATGACTGTGTAAAGGACTAAATACGTCTTGTAAAAGTTGTTTCAGATTTCCATGCATACTTTCCTCGGGAAAACGTTGGCAGCGGAATATAAAGCACAGGCTCCTGCCAAACCTTACCTTTAAAGAGGCTTGTGAATCTTCTAAGGGACAATTACTACACCCGTTACAATAAACTATGTAGGTATCTTCGATGAACTATTGAAAAAGCCACCATCACAATCAGAGTTCCGTCTCAGCCCGATTTGATTGAATGATTAAAACTTCACTGAATCACAAAGTTACTGAAAAAAATTGTTTGTTTGTCGTTACGTAAAATATAAAGCATGGGGCCGTTAAGTTTTCTCAGGCTTGGCAGTTACTACGTGTAAAGTCTTTCCAAGTCTATCAAAATCATTGAAATTATTATTTGTCATCCTACATAAGTTAATAAGTGCAAAGTACTGATGGATAAAATAATTTTAATTAATTAATTAGGGTTACACAATTATGTATACATTGCATTAAAGCCGGTTTTAACATAAATGTAGATTAATGATCGAGATTTAATCTCAAATATATAGATTTAATGCCACTTTATTTAAGATTAAATCTCGATCATTAACACAACAACTTCAATTGAATCTGATTAATACGATTATTTCTTTCACTCATGAAATAAATAATCGTATTTATCAGATTGAATTGTTTGAATTGAGTGGTAGTACATAAAATGTTTATTGTTTTTATACAAAGACTCGTCTGCTTTACAGTATAACGTTACACTAGACAACCAGTAGCCAGCAGGTACACATTACACATTCAGTGGCAGGTTGCGGGAAATAAAGTGTCAAATAAGTAGCAATTATATACATCTGATATCGCACATCGGTACGTTACGGCTCACGATGTTATCATAATGATTCAATACGTAAATTGAGAAATGGTCAAGCAAGAAGAACAGGTCACGACAATAATCGAAAATACCTGTAGAACAAGTTGAGAACTGGTCGCCAAGGGGGCAGCTGGGCAACCCCGCATCAACGTCCGAGGGCGTTTTGCATGACGCGGTCAGGTACCGGTCAGTTGTCACGCTCGTCCAATAGGGGTCACTTGTGCACAATACAGTGTCCGGTCCACCCTGCCCCACGGCCTGCGTCGGTTGGGGTTCGATTTTGGAACAGGTTCGCGGCGGACAGTGATCGGATGGTTCAGTGCGCGGTCGGCGGTGGTGCGGTCCGGGTGCGGCGTCGCTCGCTACTGCTGCGTCGCCGGCCGCTCGCCCCACACGACCGCCGAACGCTCACTCGACCCGCTCGGAGAAGGGTGACATCGCAGCTCTTCCTCTTTGTTCGCTGATAAAGGGTTGCCGATTGTTTGAACAGCAGCTTTTGAATGGAATTTTATTTGTAATGTCTTAGTCGCCGAAACCGTTAACGAAAAAATAAGAAGACCTTCCCTATACGCTTTATGCGTTTATTTGTAATATATTATGCAATTAAATCATTTATTAATATTTTTCTAATCTACGAATTATCAGAATCAAAATCTCAAGCTCGAGTCCAAATCTCCATACATTAGAGTTCAACGAGCCACACGACATGCATGTATGTCTACATTGATCGAGGTCGATCAGTTAAATGACAGTCGATAGTATAATCGTAATTCATTTAAGTGACACAAGAGCTTTCTTTTTTATAGAGCTGCTAGCTGGTACATATACAGGAAGGAAGTCAAAAAAATACCACTCATTTCCATTCCTCTACATAAATCTTGCTTCGTAGCGAGCACCTATTCACTGGGATGTTGCATGCCAAGTTTGGATTAAGTTTAAAGCATATTTTTTATGTTTTATTCTTTGAAATTTGCTATAAGCTTATTAACTTAGTTTCGAGCGAAGTATACTCTTTGCTTTGTTTGCTTGCTACGAGTCTACGAGAGTGCGTAGTCGCCAATTTCGCCATTTTTTCGCTGCGTAGCGTAGTCGTAGCATGGGTATAATTGCCTAAAGGACAGCCACGAATTAAAAAGTTGATCACATACAGGTTTATACGCTAAACTAGTATGATGCAAGTGTCGTATAGTATGACAAATAGCATTATTAATGAATGTCCAATGTTTTAATACATTTGTTTTTTAATTATGGGGTTTAACCTACCAAATCAAATTATATTATTTTGTAGATAGGTTAAATTGAATGGAATAAGGAACCTTAACACTACAATTTAATTACTATAATACAGCGTGAGAGAAGCTCGATGTAAGAATTAATTAAAGTTATGGCCTAAGGAAACATAAAATGTCGGCAGTGGTCGAGCAATTAGAAGTCAAATTTGAGTGAAGTCGAGAGGCGTGGAGGGTCCACGACGCGGAAGTCACCGGCGTTACTTTAATTATGCTATAGCGCCACTGTACAACAAACCTCCAACATCTGGAAATGCAAATACCTAAATCACGCTCGCCGTCAGACCATTCGTACTTAGCATTATCATTACAAAACAATAAAAGATCTACACTTATCGTCCGCCGCTTACAAAACTACAAGTCCTTGGAAGTTTGGAATGTCTCCTTCTGGCTTTACACGTGCATATATTTTTCGCGATTTATAAAACCTCGGATTTTATGGATCATTAATATAACTGGGTGAATGTAGTTAAATAAAATTAAAAGTAATCTTATTACCATAATATATTATCAAATTATTGACAACTAGATTGTATTTTAATATTCCATATAAAATATGATGAATGATCGTATCTCATTAGATACTGTTTTATATTCTTGGCTGCTTAGCGACTAATTTAACGTGATTAGTGTGTAAAACAGTAATACTGCAACTATACTATCACGACTTATAATTACGTCTAACGAGTCAAATATATATCGTCTAATTTTATTTAATAAAATGATTAAAGTAGAACACACATCAATTTATTGGAACCGAAAACGCTTCAAATATTTGCCGTCTAAGAATTTTATTATAACGGCTATTAATTTATATTGCGTTACAGATAGCAAACGATTTAGACTTGGTTTTTTTTACCGTTTTACATAATTACAAAATTATGCCTTATATTTATGAGTACGTGTGTACCGGTCAGCCGGCGCGCCCACTCGAAGCGGCGAATAAGAGAATTAGAGGAGCACGCTTGATCGAGACGGATGGCCACAGATAATGTGTCATGTTCGTTTTTTAAGTAGCCAAATAACACTAACTAGTGAAGCAGATCGCTAATGGCCCGTCCGATATCATTCTTAATAGATTTGGTATCGTGTACCCATACCATTGTCGGTATAATGGACTTTTGTTTGTATAAGTAAACGAACTAAAATCTTTGCTTATCGCATAGGTCTAATAGTTGCTTTAATTTAATGGAATGAATTTGATATTATTCTGAGTCCAATTAAAATGTAATTACTGTTTTTAATAAGATTTGCTTCTTAGTCATTGAACGTGTACAATTTTACATCATTGCACATCTCAACTAACATAAAAGCCCCACATAATTATTGTTAACTAGCTGCGCCCCGCAGTTTCACCCACATTATTGTCGATCCCGTGGGAATATCGGGATAAAAAGTATCCTATGTGTTAATCCAAGGTGTCAGCTACCTTCATACCAAAATTTTATCAAAAATGATCTAGCCGTTTGTGCGTAAAGAAGTAACAAATATACAAACACACTCACAAACCTCCGTCTTTATAATATTAGTATGATATTGTGATATTATATTTTTCTAGAGGCTCGTGATTCTAATCGGTGTAGATAATAATTACAATATTAGAAATATATGTAGATATAGTAACGATGGCATAATTAACCACTAATTTAGTTTGAGATAAATTTTGGTTGCCATATACGCACTAGATAATTACGGTAGGTATATGTTGGTATTGCTACCAGTAATATTACAAGTAGTCATATGAAAATGCTCCGTACATATCAAGTATGTGATTGGCGTAACGAGAACAAGTACCGATTTGGTCAATAATCGCCATAAGTATAGTGAGTACTTTCGCGTACCGAATGCAATAATAATTGGAGGGTCCGATTTATCACATTGCTGTTCTCCGAAACGCCTGAACAGTTCTTGTGCAAGCACTTCACGTCGTGCGCACGAAAATATCTCGAGGAGTCCATGCCGAGTTCACGTAATTATAGGTGGAAAAATACATGCATGGGAAGTTCCGACGAGATTTTTGTATCTCTCTTATTAATTCCTTTAACCGTTTTAAGCCGTGCAAAAAATAAACAATCACAGTAGGTACTGAGTATTCTCTCTTTGAACTGACCCTTTACTTTTGCACCATGAAACTTCATCTATAACGGGTGACACAAAGGAAGGGTCAAGCTTTCACAGAGAAATAAACATTGCTTCCCACACTGGTCATTCACGGGTACCGGTCATCGGTGGTCATCGAATGTTTTGTTTACACATTGTCTCTTCAGTAAAAAAACAACCCTTTTCATTTTGAATGGATTATATCTTTTGAAATACTGCTAGACGGACTTGGGAGTGCGACACCCCTTTAAATTGTGCAAACGGCCGCCATTCATCTTCTAATATGCAGGTAGATACTTGGTGTAGCATTACAAAATTATTTTTCAAATTGTACCCGATGGTACCGGCCGATCGTAACAGCTCTTCGTAATACCTACATATAGGTAAGAACGGTTTCTTATTTAGTTAGACTTTTTAAATAAAAATAACTGATACAGAATTATCTTAATAGGTTTTTTTCAGGTTTTATGTATACCTAAGTATAAGGTTATTAAAGAAAATAAATTAAAAATGTCACTGAGATACTTTTGACCGGAAAAACTGGCAGACAAAATCTAAGTAGATATTATCCAACAAGAATCTAAATACTTTGGATTCTTCCAATTGATCAACAATGTATCTACATACTTGGGCAGGCACGAAGTGATATAGGGAAATCGTCGCAATACCTGCGTAAAGAGCTAGACTTTTAGAATACGACCATCAATCTGCCTTGATTATTAAAGGTTGGGAGTAAAGGTACAAGTTCAAGCAACTGCCAGTTACATGGTGTGGTAGTTTAGGTACCCTGTGATCAATGTAGCTTTCTGAGAGTCGAGGCAGGGCGCGGGCGCAGGCGGCGGGGGCAGGCGGGGCGCCGTGTGTGATGCTGCTATACACCGCGCGCTGTATCGACACTCGGAGAAAGTCGACGTGATCATGATAAGCCACCAGCCGACGATAAATTTATGCGCCCTTTGTTTCTTTTCAGCGATTTATCAAAAAAGACCCCCTTTGTGTACACGTGACGATCTATGTTCTCCCGAGAAACACTACAAGCGGGTCAAACGGTCACGGTTTGTGTATTGTTCAGCTGTGTTTATAGTGAAATTATACGAGAACACACCAACTGGGTAGGTACCTATAAGATTAGTCTGACTAACTCAGCAGATGAAGCGCTACTTAGCGTTCCAGCAGGCATACTAATATAAGCAGTCAGTGCTCAACGCGCACTGTTATTACCGCGAGGAGCCCGCTGTAACAAGATAAGCAACAGAGTAGAATAATAATAAAAACCGTAATGTATCGAGTGCCGTAAATTGCTTGTTTTGTTCACATAGGCCGCGGGCGGATCAATTTGACCCTTATCGAGAAAATAACCGACGAAAGCGCAGTCCTATTAACTGCGTCGAGAAAAAATTAATTGTTCGTGATTATGGATTGTGGATAATTGATTGTCGGCGAGGACGGGATGTGTCGCGGCCATCCTCCCTCGGTGTTAAATTGCGGCGACTGTCTTCTTATAACCACGAGTGCGCTTACTAATAAATGGACTATGTCAACGTAATATGTTAGTACTATTAATGTTTGCCTGTTCGGCGCCATTCGAATTTGTAAAATACTAAATAAATTGCGTTTACCATAAAAGGGAACGCTGTAGTGACTCAGACATAGATGATAAACAGACTTAGCATAATTGTTGTAGCGTCATATGAATGCACAAAGTACGAGCGCCTACGAGCTTCTACGATAAAAATGTTTACGGACAAACATTTCTCAAAGCTCGTATAGGCAATAATTTCTTTACTTTTAGGGCTCTGACTCTGATCACTCAGAAATAAAAAGAATTGATATGTTGATACGTCACGGCAAGTTTAAATAAATCCCATGAACTGACCTGCATGTATCTACCTACTTTTCATAGCAGGATTTATCTACCAATAGTTTCTAGAACTTGTTTTACCTAAGCCTACAATTAGAGTCTAAGCTTCAAAAACAAATCGTTGTAAGAAAACAGAAAGAATATAAATAGATAAGTTGATCGCCCCGACTGGCTGGCTGACCTCTAAGAAAGTCACTGTAACACTGGATAAGCTCAATAATAAAGACTAACTTTTAAATAGTACGCACTTATTGTCACAACCTAGAACTACAGTGGCGGCATTAACGTTAATTAACTCACTATTTATTATCCTCGGATCACTCATTTAGATTAGTTAAAAGATGAAAAATAACAAAAAAACTCGTGTCTCTATCTTTTAATGAAATTTAAGAAAATTTTTCGTCGTTAAACATTAATTTTACTTAGCAGGTGCCTTCGTTGAAATTGTTTAAAATCAATAAGTAGATGTGGCTTGAAATAGTATTAAGGTGTTTTAAATACCTGGAGCTTGACTTATTGAAGCCGTAAGGGTTAAAAGCATCCACAATACAGTTATATATCCGAACGAGTTTTATTTATACATTGAAGCAACGTTAAAGATGTAGATTATTGCATCATTGCGAGGTGAATTGACTTCCAGACTCTTAAGCATCTCAGTTTATTCTAGGAATTCGCTCCGTGTAGGTAAGACTCAATTTACTTAGTCAACTATGTAGATATACACACGTGTACTAGGAGTGAACAACCCACATTATACGATTATTATCAACTAGCACACGGTCGATGTGCATACGAACAATATCATTAATTGCCACAATAATTTACAATACAGACTATTGATACCATTTGGCACACAAACATGGAAGGTTCAGATAAAATACGATTTCGTGACCAGAACCGTGAAGTATTGATTCAGCATGTTCGTATTTCAAAACTTATAACAATATCAGCCAGCATTTACTTTAATACAGACACTTGTACAAGCTCTAAATCACATATAATAATCATAATTAACGGGAGTTCAACGCATATACTATGCACCACGATTAATAAAGTGTAAAGCAAAATTATTCGTAGGCGAGTACTCAACTCAACATAAATGTTAAATTGATCCTATTTTATGGAACTCGCCCGTCGTTGTACCTAAGTACACTAGTTATGCAGGCTTTGCTATGCACAAAGAATGCAAGAGTCTAATATCTTTCTCGTAAACTTTGTTGCTAACGTTTTTGATATTCACAGAAATCATAAAGGTAATTTCCACATTAATAGTGTCATGAATTCTTAAACAGCTTCCTAACGGGCGACGTCGATAAACACGCGCACGTTTATGACAAAGTAATCGAAGTCGAATTGTTAATTGCGTACGTCGAATGAATTTAAAAATGCATGGCATTTAAATGCCAACCCGGTCGCCATTTTAGTTCGACGTGAGAGAGACTATCACCTTGAACACGACTTAAATCTGACAGCCTCGAATGTCACTCTCGCCCGAACCAATTAAAATAAAATTAAAGTATCGCTAGTTTTTGTCGCGTTGTTCGTTGTTTGTGTTCGAAATATTTGTTTCACGTAGGTACTGTATTATTTTTTTATCAATACATTCTAGCACCGCATTGTTTGACGTTCCCGCACAAAGATACTCAAGTATGTAGACTTGGCTCGATATAATACTACAACTGTAAGGAAGTAACAATACTAATAATTATATCGCAGAACAGCTATTGCAAAAAAGCTAATATGCATAAAATCAATAGCCAATGTCAAAAAAGATTCTAAGTTTAGGTTGGATACTAATTCAAGCTCTGTTTTGAACTCCTTTGTGTACGGACCAGGCAAAAAAGAGGAAAATGAGTAAATAACGTTACAATCATGTCACATAACGAACAACGAGGCAATAATAATAAATGTATATATACAGCTAGTAGAGGCATGCGCGTTGTGCATTGCGTATGAGTCGTATGTGTTACAAGTTGCGAAAGTTTTATGGAGCGAGAACAAGGCGGGCAGATCTGAAAAATAAGTTTATAACATACAGTTACGGCAAGTGATTGAGAGATAAGTTTCCAGAACACCTTAAGCAGTAAAAAAAGTGTGACGGTGCACTAACACTGCTTCATTCATCTGAAGATAGCCATCGTTTCTTTCTCAGTACCGCTAAATTACATTTCTAGTAGCCGTGTAGCGCGTTTACGAGGCACTTTGAAGATGCTACGGTGTGTCCGTAATGGCTATTGCAATATTATACGGTCAGATGCCCGACTGATATCAACGTATTCTCTACTGTATAATTTTTGTCCTCAGAAGATACCATACACAGGGTCAAAGAAAATTGTAGGGGGTACATCGTATGATGCCTAACATTTGCCGCTTATCAAACATCTAAGTTTTCTTAGAAAACGAGAACATTATGTTACACAGACGAGACCCGCCGTTTTTACAACTTTTTAGTGTTTATCGTTAAACATAAAAATTCTGTGATAGTGATAGGTGCCGTTAGTTTGCTGCTTAGCTATAAACTTTTGTTATGATTTCATTTTGTGAATATTTTACACGTTTATATCCATTTCGGTCTTCCTCGGTCAACAACTGGAATTTCATCTAGCAGATAAGACTGGAACTATGCTACCAGAGACGAGTTGAGCTTTGTTATCTGCTCCGCACATATTCTTCGGCAGCCGTCACTCATTCGAGAGCAGCCGCAGAGCACGAGTATTAATATCTACTCGAACCTTTATTCTATGGACCAGATACTTATCTCGGAAGCTATGTTTGAACTCAATTATTTATGACTTACCTCCACGTATGACAGTTGCATTACGAAAGCCAGTATCGTAAAGTAAGCTCAAACAATCTATATGAATCAGACTAGTTACCTACTGAATGTAAATGATTCAAAAGTAGAACAAAGTTGAATTATAAGTCAATTTTCGTCTTACAAATGTAATGTAAATACGAGCCATTAATCTTACGTAACGAAAACTCGATTTGCCGTTTATGAGACACAATAGCAGAACAATAGCGCTTGGCCTTATTTGAAGTAACGAGTATCAACACATAGCTCCCGCCCCCCTTTATATATGATACTGTTGACTAAACAGTTTCATATATATAAATATAAATAAATATGAAACCACTGAATAATAATCTGATCCAACGACAGTTTTAATTTTACGATGTCAATATCCTCAGGCAGTAATTTTAAGATCGTGCTCGTAAACAGACAAATTACAGTCACTCTAGACGTAGACGAAATAAAATGTTTTGCAATCAGAAGAATAAGTGCGGAAGCGATCAACTTTGGGATCACTGATTAATCAATCATAAATGCTATCGTAAAACTGTGATACCCAAATGAACGCCGGCGGCGACGCGGGCGCACGCAGCGGGCAGAGCCCGACGCTACATTACACCTCTGTGTTGCTATAAAATTTATGAGGGCTCTATTTTGGGAGCTAATTAAAAAAAATGTGATAGCCGTTAGAAAAGTCCGATCGTGAGAGAGTGATAAAACTTCTGGGCAAGTAATTTAAGGTGTAGGTAGACTGCACCATAATTAGCATCGATATTACTTGACCACACAAATGAATATATTTTATTTCAATTAGTCTTTGACAAGACGACATCCGTTTGGAAGTAGACGAATACCTATTAGTATGAAAGTTATAGGTGCCAAAGTATTAATGAGGCGCATGTCCAATCAATAGAGAATTTAAACGGGACTCAACACAACAGTATTTATAGTGACCCGACGCCGCACGGTCAGGCCGCTTATCATGGGCACCACGACTCACGGAAACCTCCGCGGTAGTTAGTGCTTACTGTGAAATACGATCTATGATGGCCGTTGCATCTATTTAAAACTAGATTCTGCCCGCGACTTCGTCCGCGTGAAATTCGTACTTTCCTCTAAAAATTTCGAAAATGTATATAGGTATGATCTTTATCATTTATTTAGATAAATAAGTATTCGGGCCAATTTTTTAGTTTATAGATCAAAGGAATCAGATTTTTCAAATAAACTGTATTCTGTAAACTGTGCTTTTCACCCCCACAGGGGTGGAATTTTGAAAAATGTTCGTGATGTGTTCATAACTTGACTTAGAGACCCATACCCGTTTTCGAGTTAATGATTGCAAGCAGTAATATCCACCCCTTAAACTTTATTACTTACCATTTCCCACCTTAGTAGGAGTCGATTTTTGAAAAACCCTAAAACACATACTTGTTTTATTTTTTGTTTTAGTATACCGAATTTCGAGTTAATCCGACAGCGGGTTACATATTTTTCTAACCTATCAACTTTGTCACCCCTTTCATCCTCTGTAAGGGGTTTTTTTCAAACTAAAAGTGACAATCTTTATTATTTACTGACCCAAATATTGCCAAGTTTCATGTTTACTTAAACAAATAAATAAGATTTTTCATATAAACTGTATCACCGCTTTTCATCCCCACAGGGGTGGAATTTCGTAAAATCGTTTGGGATGTGTTCATTACTTGACTCAAAGATTATTTGTACCAATTTTCGAGTTAATCAAACCACGCAGTAAAATCCTCCCATGTAAAATTAACTACCCCTTTTCACCCCGTTAAGGGTAGATTTTCGAAAAACCCTGATACATGTTATTCTTTATTTATGGTCTTAAGTATAAATACCGAGTTTCGAGTAAATTGGACCACGCGTTAAAATTCTTCCATACAAATTTTGACGCCCCCAATCCCCCTTTAGGAGGTAGTTTATAAAAACAAAAAATGTCAAACTTCAAAATTTACTTATATTAGTATTCGTGCCAAGTTTCATGTTTATTAACCAAATGAATAAGATTTTTCATATACACTGTATTCTCGCTTTTCACCCCCATAGGGGTAGAATTTCGAAAAATTGTTTGGGGTGTGTTCATTACTTGACTCAAAGATTATTTATACGAATTGTTGAGTTAATCAAGCCACGCATTAAAATCCTTCCCTGTATAATTAACTACCCCTTTTCACCCCGTTAGGGGAAAGTTTTTGGGGGAACCCTGATACACGTTATTCTTTGTTTTTGGTTTTAAATATAAATACTGAGTTTCGAGGTAATCGGTTCACGCGTTACAATTCTTCCATACAAATTTTGACGCCCCCAATCCCCCTTTAGGAGGTAGTTTATAAAAACAAAAAATGTCAAACTTCAAAATTTACTTATATTAGTATTCGTGCCAAGTTTCATGTTTATTAACCAAATGAATAAGATTTTTCATATACACTGTATTCTCGCTTTTCACCCCCATAGGGGTAGAATTTCGAAAAATTGTTTGGGGTGTGTTCATTACTTGACTCAAAGATTATTTATACGAATTGTTGAGTTAATCAAGCCACGCATTAAAATCCTTCCCTGTATAATTAACTACCCCTTTTCACCCCTTTAGGGGAAAGTTTTTGGGGGAACCCTGATACACGTTATTCTTTGTTTTTGGTTTTAAATATAAATACTGAGTTTCGAGGTAATCGGTTCACGCGTTACAATTTTTCCATACAAATTTTTACGCCCCCAACCCCCCTTTAGGGGGTAGTTAAAAAAACAAAAAATGCCAAACTTCATAATTTACTTAGATTAATATTCGTGCCAAGTTTCAAGTTCATTAACCAAGTGAATAAGATTTTTCATATAAACAGTATTCCCGCTTTTCACCCCTACATGGGTCGAATTATAAAAAATCGTTTAAGATGTGTTCATAAGTCGACTCAAAGATTATTTATGCCAATTTTCAAGCTAATCAAGTCACGCAGTAAAATCCTCCCCTGTAAAATTTACTACCCCTTTTCACACAGTTAGGGGTAGATTTTAGAAAAACCCTGACACACGTTATTCTTTATTTTTAGTCCTTAGTATAAATACTGAGTTTCGAGTTACTTGGATAGCACGTTAAAATTCTTCCATACAAATTTTAACACCCCCAATACCTCTTTAGGGGGTAGTTTAGAAAAACTAAAAATGCCAAACTTCGTTTTTTACTTAGATAGGTATTCGTGCAAAGTTTCACGGTTATTAACTCAAGGAATAAGATTTTTCATACAAATTTAATTCTCCCCTTTTCACCCCCTTAAAGGTTGAATTTACTGGATACCTTATTACTGGATACCTACTCTTCACAAAGAACACACCCTCCAAAATTCATGTCCCTAGGACCAGCGGTTTAGGCTGTCCGTTGATATCTCAGTCAGGTAGTTCATCCCCCTTTGGGGGTGAAATTATCAAAAACGCTGAGACACGTATAAATTAATTTTCAATCGTCAGCCTAAACACAAAATTTGAAGATCCTAACTTTTAATCTGACGGACTTTCATACAAAACTTCATCCCCCTTTTTAGCCCTTTGGGGGTGGAAATATCAAAAACGCTGAGACACGTATAAATTAATTTTCAATCGCCAGCCTAAAAACAAAATTTGAAGATCCTAACTTTAAAACTGAGGGACTTTCATACAAACTTTCATCCCCTATTTGACTCCCTTGGGGGTTGAATTTCGAAAAATCCTTCCTTATTCCTTGTCTACATTATAAAGGAAACCACTGTGTAAAATTTCAGCTTTCTAGGTCTAAGGGTTTGGGCTGGGCGTTGATGAGTCAGTCAGTCAGTCAGTCAGTCAGTCAGTCAGTCAGGCCTTTTGTTTTTATTTATATAGATAACAAATACAGTAAAAGTATTGTATAAAGCTCATATTGGATTGTTCATATTAGAGGTTTAGTAGGTAAGAGCCTAGTGACTAAAGTATTTTCCTTTTTACATAATTATGAAACTACTTTATAAAAGAAAGGTAGCACAATTAATGAGGAACGTTTTGAATGTTGTCATGAAATAATTTTTTATAATTGAATGATTTTTATGAGTTTGTGCTTGCTAGCTCAAATTCTCAGAAAATTAACATATCAGATTAGCAGGGTCGATTAGACATCAAGCAAATAAAAGACATACCTAACTGTCAATAAGATGACGAACTAACTTTTATATCCATCAATAAATCCAATCAAAATTCAAACATGGCGGTGACTCCTAGCGAACACGTTCTTTTAGTTACAAACATTTAGTTCTAGCTGCACAGCGCAGCGTAGCTTCATTATTCAAATTGTTCTGAAAAGTTGTCAGATAATAACTTACAGTGTCGTTTAATTCACTCATTGCATACAATCTTTAGAAAACTTAAAGATATATTTTAACATTAGTTATCGATCCAAAACGAATTCATTTCTAATATATTGTCTCATTAATTACAGAGCCGCGTCGACATGAATGAATTGCGAGCCTGATACAGAACCTACGTCTCGGAACTTAGTCACGCAATTATTCCGGGCGGACTCAAACGTGCGCCGATCATCGAAACTTAAGATTTCTATTACACATTAAATAATTTGCATAAAATCAGCAGAGAATAAGACAAGAACTGAATAGCGGTACCTACGTAGAAATGCTTACACCTTAACGTTATGATGTAGGTACCTACATATTCGTTTACAAGCTATCGCCACCACGAACCGTATTAATCAAACATCGTCCAACGGCTAACTTGCAATCGTATCGAATCACTATCGAATGGAATAAATTTATTTAATGAGCCGTCTAAGTGGTTCGTTTGGAGCTTTGTAATAACCGAATCACGTTCGTTTTTCAGTTCACGACCTTACAACGGTGACGAATGGCGACAACATGCAGCACTCGATCTTCCGAGATTTATGCTCGGAGTAAATTAGCGCGAAGGGCGGAACGGGGCCCGAGCATAGCGCCATAGACGAGCGACAGTCGCGTGCTTGCGGTGACCTATCACTACAGCGATCTGCTTGATACGCGACATGCGCCCGCGCTTGCACTTTGCTCGACATTACAAATGGCACCTCCCACAATGTCATACAATTGGAGCTAAAGTCGTGTGTAGGACTGATAGTCATCGACTGACATGCCTCCAAGTTAATGCCTCCTTCGAGTTGTTTAAACACAAAGAACGTTTCAAATACTTAATAACAACCTTGTTGATGGTCTATACATATTTTACAAAACAAAACAATGAGCTTGCATTAAAAAATCCTAGCATAATGTAATAAGATAGGGAAAGTAATAAGCATGACCATAACGAATCCAATTCCAAAAACTATTTTATTAATAAGACGATGACATTTTGCGAGTAAGCATCATAATAATTATTTCGTAGACTTTTCGTAGCTTTTTCGTAGACCCCCTTTAAAATCCTAAATTGTGAAGATACTGAAGACGAGTGCTTAGCAGGACAATTATTGGTGTTCGGAGTGGATTATAGCATTAGCTACCTACCTAATAAATGGGGTTTTGAGAAAAAAATATAAATCTACCGGATTGCAATTTGTTACGATACCTTAATTACTTTTATAATTCACAAGTAATAATCATCCTTTTTTATGTTATCTACTTGTAATACGATGAAAGCATCGTGTATTATTCATTGATACATTAAATACTCAGTTATAACAGACCTATGTTACTATTCATTGATTTAATTATGTACCTGCAGAAAACACTAAAAGTAATAATTAAAGATATAGTAAAGCACAGGGGAAGCTTTTAAAATGAAAATATATCAACAACGTCTTATAACAGCCAGCGACAAGTAAGGTACTTTTAGGATTGAGGATTAATATTATCAGATATGTGTGTAGGATTACTTAAATAAACAAATATTTTACCACGTTTCATTGGAAATATATTATATGGCAAGTGATTTCAAGGGAATATTTTTACGATTAAGCAATACGAAATTATTTCCTTGTTTTTATTATCCCACACTGTCCCACTGCTGAGCAAAGGACTATAAAAAAATAAATGAATTAAAAGGTAAAAGGTTCTTTCCTACATGGAACATTCAGGTTGTCTATTCGTAACAGATCGCAAGGCATAATTTTGAATTAATTTTTACCGACTGTTGCGTAGGTTCCGATTGCTCCCAAATTACAGTGCTATTGGTCACCGGTGCGTGGTTACTTAGGAGCAGCCCTGTATTATTGGTCCTGCCCTTGCGAGTTATTTTATGAGTGCTAATTAAGCTTCTTGTTTCTCGAGCTCACTCTCGATCCTGAAACTAATTATTAGTTCTCTGTGAACTTTTTATCTGCCGCCCACGAACAATGGAAACGTGACTGTACTGGCGATCTCGCCGATGTATTATTACTGCTGCGTCCTCTGCGTTGACCAGTACGTACCTGTGGGATTCAGATGGAGGTACATAGCATCCATTTATTACATTGACTGTACACTTGTATAGCGTGCGTACAAAATAAGACCCGTATGTAATGTCATTCTCTTCATTCGATAAGGAAATACCACAAACCTATAAATATATAACTATTAAAAACAACTCTTGAAACATGATATTCTCCTTCGGAACTTAAAATATTGGCAATATTGCAAAAGGCACTAAAACAGCCGTCACAATGACTCTTTACAGCGTTCACTTTGGAGTCGCTCGCCGAAATATCGAGAAATACCTACTTCGTTATCTGCGAAAAGTATATCAACAAATCTTTTGCAATAAGATTCATTGTATTGAATCGTAACAGATTGGTAGTTTTGTCCTTTGTTTGTATTGATTTTACCTAAAGCCTGTTTTCACATTTTTGTTTTCGACTCTTGCAGAACCGAGCAATGGCCTTTTTTTATAACTTACGTCAATAAGAATTGCAATCTTAACCGTGCATAAATTAAGTTTGGGTGTTATGTAATTTAATTGATTTCAAGTGCTTTCGTGAACATTTTTGCGGCACGCCGGACACATTTGGAGCGAACTGAATATGCAAGTACTGAGGTGAGGGGACTACGCCGCTGCCACTGGCGTTAATAAAATACGAACAGCGAATCGCTATAAAACCGTCTTAGCCACGGGTTCAAATAACGACTGTCAATAAAACGTTTATGGTAGTGTGTACTGAATGACCATAAATTGTAAAGATTAAGGTCAATAACGCGATGGATATGATAACTGCTAAGAAAACGTAAAGCATGGTTTAGTTCGGTACGCACCTTTGTGCACTTTGTGCCTGGCTCAGGTGTCAGCGCGATATGCGCTATGTAGGTACTTACGATGCCGATAAAGTATCGTAAGTACTCGCTTATAAAGTTATAATAGACACCAATTATAGAGTTTCCGGTGCAATTTAATAGTCTAATAATATCTCGAACTATTACATGCGAATTAAGCATGCTTAATAGGTTTCTGTAGATACTGATTTTATAAATAATTCAAAGGGTAATATAGAACCCGGTAAAATCTATCTTATTGTGTCCTTCTACGGCTATGGACTACGACGGCTCGGCGTGCCTAAACAATACCTGTCTACTAGGTACAACTTCAGTAGGAAGCTAAGGTACCTACATTAAATTCGACCATTAGTTTATTTTTGTATAGGCAGGAGGTGTCTAGAGGAATAGGCCGGTTTTAACGAGATGCAATTGTACCTGACCTAATTGTTGCTGAAAGATATTAAGAAAAGGACAGAAGATAAATTTTAGTTTAGCCCTGTCAAATTAATCAAAGCCTGACGTAAATTGACGTAATTTTAGTAGGCAAGTTTTTTTAATCACGTCTAAACTTCTATGGAGTAGTGTCAGGCACCGATTAATTTGACAGGACTAAACCAAAATCTATCTTCTGTCCTTTTCTTCATGAAATAGAAAGAAAAAGATGCACTGAACTTAAATTTACTTTGTGAACAACAGAATCGGCACCATTATTCAACTTGCCTTTTATTATGTCACTTAGATAATAACTATAATTCTGAAGTAGGTATATTTTTGATGTCAGAGAAAGATGTCAATCTCAAACAAGACCATCATTAGATTACATTATGTAGTGAATAGATACATAATTAAATCAATAATAGACTTAAGGTAGATTTTTCAATCTTCAGAAAACTTTCTGAAGAAAAAAAGTTGTGGCTTGACAGCTTTTGTATAGAAAATGTCAAACCACTATATTTATTCATTAGAAAAGTTTTCTGACGATTGAAAACTCGGCCTTATTGATCTTAATTACCTAATATCCAAGTTACTTCTTAAAGTTTAGATGAGTAGGTAAGTAGGTATCATTTATGCGAACAACGTTGTCTTTAATAATAAATCAAACTATATCACGTCACTCGTCAGTAATAAATTTTATTACCCAAAAATGTGTTAACATAGACTATGAACAGTATGTACCATGTTCCATAAATTGAAATCGACGTTCTCTTATTTTCTCAAATCGATGTTTAAAATGCTACACGTAGCGCCACCTGTTGCCAAATAAGAGAACTACAACGATGTCCATGCACGCGAGAGACATCTATGATGGCTATGGTGAAACTTTCACTTGTATATAGTACCACTCTATCGACATAAAGTGGTACTTTAAAAGCTTTTGACTTTATGCACGACTTTTAAGCTTCACATAAGTAGCCCGTTTGATTTTGGTTCCTATAGATTTAGTTGCAAAAAGATAATATGGTATTTACGCTTTCAAAGCATCTGGGGATGCGAAAGACAAAATTGTGACTTGAAAGGCGCGAAATTAAATTGAGCAGGCAGGTATCCATAGAAAACCCTTGATTGAGTTCATAATTAGATTCCAATCATACTAATATAGAACTTAACCTAATAGATACTAGAGCGAAGACAGTAACATCCACAATTACTGTAAGTAGCTTACATACCTGGGTATTCTATTTAACAACCCCACAAAAAGTCACGGTCTAATGAGGAAAATGCCTTTACTTTTTACCTAATGAATGTATCAATCAATCAGTGGCTCAGTTTCACCCCTTGTTGGGTAAATGCCTAGGTACTAAATTATGCTGCTGCCTATATCCTCTTACTATATAAAAATAAAACGCACAAGGATTGTTAAGCCAGCCATTGATTGGCGGAGTAAGACAAGTCTGTCGCGGTCGCCGCCGTAAATATGCTGACCACGTCCACTATTGTTTTAAATAAAATGCTATCTGTAGGTACAAAAACGAATGCACTGACGGACCGCACCATCTCGTTAAACCCCTTTGGTTGTACGCGTCCTCATTCAGCATTTGAGTTTGAGTTCATAAACTTAATATAATAAAAACATGGGCATTAATATTCAGAGTAAACAAGAAATAATGTGGCCATTCAAAATTTTTACAGTGATATCCAATAGCGAATGGAAAAATACATCGTTATTTTACAATCATACCAGATACCACTCTACATATATCTGCAATCGATTCTCGGTTTGGTAAGCACTTCGACATTCAGTTTTTTTCTGCTTACCGTATAACTAGTGTCCGTAATAGGGAGGGCGATGCTACTGAGCCACTATGAATATTTCGAGGAATACACGTACCTATTAATTCTAGAGTCGCATAGTTCGATTTATGTTACTGGAACTTAACGAAATGTATGAAATACTGTCGTAGTTCTTCGTAATTGTGTCCCGATTAGTACTGGCCTCGATACAATATGCGAGCAAAAACAATGATCCGAAAAAGGCGACAAAATTAATTATCGCGAGAGCAGAGCCTTCGGAACCGGTGTCTTCATTCTTGATGGAGCTGCGCTTTTTTGCCAAACTGGCAATCAGTCAATAGCACATCTACCTACAGCATGCACAAATACTTTCATACAAGCAGTATAATGGCTGGTAGGTACCATAAAACTCTAGTAGTTCATTATATGGTCGGAAAGAGAAATCTTTTTAGAACTTATTATAGTACCTACCCTATTACCGTCCAAGATATATAACAAGTTTAATCAAACTAAATAGCATGTTGGAACAAATTCATATTTAATCAACGGGTACTCTTATTAATAGTCGTAAAGTATTGTTGGTAGGTAGTTAACATCTTTAAATTATCTCTATACAGAGAAGAGAATTATAATTATAGCATTCAAGTGTCGAATAAATTCCGCGTCAACGGAGCTCGTCTGATATATAGAGATGCATTACGATATAATTATTTCCTTTAAAGGTATTATGCGTCACAGAAACAGAAATAACTGTTTGTTATGGTGTTAAAACGATTTTCTTAACATTTAATAAGCAATACGTTGCAAAAGTATATCAACTGCTGCCCATCGCCGTTACTGATACGACTAATGTTGTGATAACACTGATTGATAACAACATTAGCAACCTCATAAACTTGACTACATGCGAGACCTATGGCCCAATAAAAAATAGCACAGCCTGCGTGAAACATATTTTGGCATATTAAAGACAGTTATACTTGAGTGATAATTAATTGAATCAATTACAATAATATCAACTTTTAAATAACCCATTTTAATACTTGAATGGTTTAATTAGGTACCTACTCGTACCTAAGTAGGTACTCGTTAATAACAAAGCAATTAATTTGGTCGTTGTTTGTTTATTATAAAGGAACCTTACTTTCTGTAAACGGTATCAATTTTGGTTATATATAAAATGTAGATTCTAGAATCAGAATTCCGAAATATCGGGGTCCCGCTAATTTTTTGCGAGACTAATTTCGCACATAAATTAAGCGGGATCCCGCGGGGTCTGCGGGTTTATGATCTTGCTTATTTGGAGTAAGATATATCACTGATGTCACTTCAGGGCAAACTTAAGCTGAGCATGACAAGGTTATAAACTGCTTACACCCTTTAGCCTTGAGCTATTCGAGCTAGTAGGCAGCCCTGAAGTCTTGTCAAGAAAAGAGATGTATTCTTTTGAGTAGAGTGGAACATATCGTCGGTTCAAAGGTAAAACTCATTTTGTGGGATAATTTACTAATGGAGATAATTAAGCGCGTTTTATTGCGTTTTTTTAGTCTGAAAAATCAGAAGAAGGATACTTTTTTCACTTCACAATTTTGTTAGGGAGCACAATACGCACATAATGTAGTGATTTTTTCTTATCGTAGATTTTCTCTGTATAGAAGCAAAAGTAGTAAAATCTCATTTTCGGTCAAAATGTCACTTAGAGTGTTTTTCCTTTGAACCGACGATATAAGGCTCAGGTTTACCCTCAAATGCCCCCAATTCACCTGTAAGTCGCGCAAGGCGAGCCTTTTATCAGGAACCGTTTATCGTTTATTTTAGTAACCGGAAAAACCATGAATATAGGTAACTTGTAGGTATATGTAATGTTTTTGTTTTTTTTTCAAAATCTTTCAAAAATCTCAATTTTTAAAAAAAACAGGTAAGTAATTTAGTCGGCCACACACACACATCCAGTTGGTAAACCTTGGTAACTATATTGCAGTCGAAATTCTAGTTAACAATCGTTATGAAGTTGTAGGGATACCAAAAATAAACGGTTCTCAAAAACTACAATCGATTAAATATTTTTTAACCAAATCGGTAAATACAAAGGCAACATTTAAGTAAATCGCATAATATTCACCTTATAACTTATAATTAGCCAGTGTTTCAAAACTTCTGTCTCAGGGGAGTTAAACATTCTGAATGCGCGTGCGTTGCAAAAGTCGCCTATTATACGTAATTATGCGGCCGCATAAACCGAGCACTTTGCTGCTCAAGCCCCAATTACACTTAGCGGGCCTCTTAATATTGTTCATTATGCTAAGGAAATGACAAGATTTTGCTAGAATCCATTATCCTTATAAAGACGTTGCGTACATATACGCTTCTTGCGATCGATCAGATAAAAACGCATTCAATCAATATAGCTACTCCTATTATGGTAATTCGTAGATCAAATCTTAACTTCTAAGCTTGGACTGAGACTATAATAAAAGGCTTAGAGAAACTATTTCCAACAGTTTGTATTAATTATAGAAAATAGTTTTTAATCTTTGTTACATTACCCAGCCAAAATTCTAATTTTTATTATTTTTTCAACTCAAACGAGGTAATCAATGAAGCAATGTTTTATAGCACACATAAAGGAAAAATTCCGAAAACCTTAAATTTTTATACGGAACCCTCGGTGCGCGAGTCCGACTCGCACTTGGCCGGTTTTTTTTGTAATTTCTCTTTTTTTTAATGAATTTGTACGAGATGTTTCTCTTAAAAACCGGCCAAGTGCGAGTCGGACTCGCGCACCGAGGGTTCCGTATAAAAATTTAAGGTTTTCGGAATTTTTCCTTTATGTGTGCTATAAAACATTGCCTCATACCAAATTTCAAGATTCTAGGTCGACTGGAAGTACCCTTTAGGTTTTGATTCCCTTGTGAGTAGTTGCGAGTTTGAAAATATGCGGCTTAAATTGCCGTTTCTTTTGATTGCGTTGACATAGTAGTTTGATTTTGTTACAGCTTAAAGGTATTATAGACCTGAGTATTTGATATTAATTTCAATTTAATACCTCTACGCGTTCATGAGAAAAGAAGTAGTAACTTTAAAATTTTCAAAAATATTTTTTATTATATGATGTAACTAAAAATTTACGGTTTTCGCAATTTTTCCTTTATCTGTACTATAAGACGTTACTTCGTACCAAATTTCAAGATTCTAAGTTCACGGGAAGTACCCTGTAGGTTTTGATTCCTGTGCAAATTTCGAAAATTTGCGGCATAAACGGCTGTATCTTTTGATTGCTTTGGCTTGTTTGATTTCTTGTTTGATTTCTCTTGGCATGTTTGATTTTTTCACAGATCCAAGGAACAGTAGACCCGAGTATTAGATATAAATTTCAGTTTGATACCTCCACGCGTTCCTGAGAAAAACGGTCTTGACAGACGGACGGACGGACGGACAACAAAGTGATCCTATAAGGGTTCCGTTTTTTCGTTTTGAGGAACGGAACCCTAAAAACACAAGTACACCTCTTTGTTAGCAGTTTAATAAGTACAACCACGTTGAATAGGTCTAAATAATGATACGATGGTTTCTAAGCGACTTTTTAACAAGATATGTACGTTAGTAGGTTTATGGAATAAGTACTTTTAGATACGTACCTACCTATTATTGGGATCGGAATCCTATAGCTACTGCGTGGCATGGGTCGATACCCACTTGGCCGGTTTTTATTATAAGCTATTTCTTATTTCCTTGAAACAAACCTACTGTCTAACGTAATCTTCTAAAAAAAGTCGCAACTTGGTAAAACGGTCAAAAACTTCCTGCATGTAGAGGAAAGTCTAGACAAAAATGTTTTCCTGGTAGATCCGCCAAATAAACTACTGTATCATGCAGGTATGTAGCACATGCGTATTAGGTAATATTTTAATTTAAAAAAAAGATAATCTTTTGCAATTCCTTCAAAACACTTTTTTGTAGGAATTACAAATGTTTTTCTTACCTTGTTGGTGTTGATTGTACTCAAGCTATCTTTATAGAATCTCTATCTCTAAAGAAAGCTTATTTTTTCTTTCTTTGACAAGAAAGTTTAACAAAAATAAAATATTAATTAGATAGGTACTCATCAATGATCCTATTCGCAGTTCGCTAAATTACTATTAATTTAGCGAACTGCGCTCTATAGCTTGAGCTCTATAGCTGCCAGCACCTACAACCAATGATATGAGACTATTTCGCTGAATCATTTCATGGTTCATCGACACTAACATAAACGTTCAAACTTTAATCATATAACTTCCTGCAGATTATTACGCATGTTAAGTGATTTATAGCTCTTCCTAAATAGAAAACTTGGCTGTTAATTAAGACTGTATTTTTTTGTACCGTTTAACTGGAAGAGAAACTTAGTACGACAGTCACAGCGGCGCACAGTCATGTAGTTTTCATGATCCACCGCACACATTAACAGTAAAGCTCTTTTTGTTCAAGCTATCACTAATCAGTTTAAATATACACTGATTACTCATTTAATTATAAGACAAAGTTTGTATAAAAATATTATCGAGCCCTCCAACCATTATTTGTTATCAAGTTGCCCTTTTCGCAACAGATATACCTACATAACCATAAACCTTTCGATGACTAAAAAATACGACATTATTTTTAAAATTTGCAGTCCTAATATAATAAGGTGTTTATTTATCTTCACAAAACGTCTTACTAAAAGAACAAGACATTTGATCAGGTACCAAAATTAATTATTTAGAATACAAGGACGAGGTAAGTTAACAAGATAACCTACGTTTTTTACTCTCAATACGAAGCCATCAGACCATCAACACGACGTGATCGATCAAACATAGGTCAGACAAGATATATTCATATACATACTTAGATACTAGATTTCGGACTTTACCCTTGGAACTTCAACGCGGTGAGGGCGTTGAAGTTCGTAGAGAACATCCTTTTAAAGGGTAGTTTTAGAAAATTAATAACTGAATTGAAAATTAATGATCTTTATTATTTACCTGGATAATTATTTGTAAATACTACAAGTTCATAAACCCAAGAAAAAGATTTTTCGTACAAACTAAATCCCCCTTCTCACCCCCGTAGGGGTAGAATTTTCAAAAATGCTTTCTTAGTGGTTTATAATAATAACCAGCTTCTAATCAAATTTTCAATACTCTGAGCGATTTAGGCTGCTGGGTGATGACGTCTCATTGCCTTTTATATAAAAACTGCATTAACACAAGATGATCATTTAGTAGTTAAAACGAACAATCTTTTATACACCCATTTATTGAATTTCATACAAAGTTGTTTTCACTTGGATAATAGTTTTACTTACGCATTTATAATCAAATACATTACGAATCTAACATTGCAGATTGCATATATGTTGGCTCAGGTATAAATACAGAACCTGTTGGCTTTACATCTATGTATGCAGTTTAAAAATAAATTTTATCTGCTTACTTGGAGTGAATTCAGCTTAAAAGGGTGTAGTTAAATGACGCAGGACGTCATTCGTGGCGACTACTGCGACTCTAATCTCCATCAGCTACTGCCATTGCGCTCCGTTAAGCTAAATTTCCCACAGAGCGTCGGAAATAACAAATAATTTTATTTGTTTATTACAAAACACGTCAATAAACAGACACTTGGCATAAGTCATATTTGTAAAAACTTCCACAAGCTACAATTGAATGCATTAAAGATACTAACCAATAATTAGGATATAGGTAATGCATAATAGGGTTAATTATTTATTATTAAATAGGGTGCATTCCGATTTTTTAGAAAAATTATGTTTTTTTTAATAATGGTCCGGCCATCGTGTCTTGACCCGTATGTATTAAAAATAAACCTTTACCTAACAGTAAATAATGTCATATCTATTAGACAAAATATGTCTTAAGTTTCCAAAAAAAACTGCAAAGACGTATATTACGGATTCATAAAACATTTTCAATGATTAAATAATTAATGTTTACGTGTACGATCCACGGTCAAAACACGACGCAAAAACTTCATACACGAAACGTCATAATATGTAGTTTTCGAAAACATAGACATGAAATCGTTTTTTCACACGAAGGTCAGTTATGAGCGTTATTAAAAATGTAAATTATAGCTTTAAAGACAGAGTCGTAAACATTTCCCGAATTCAATATATTATTGACATAAAGCTTTAGCTAGCATCCATAATATTGAGGCAGTGGGAACATAAAAACACCTCCCGCGGCGCCAGCTTAATTAGCTATTTTGTGTTGTGCTAAATTATTGTTATGGGAATTAACCACAAGACCTGACAAAACTACTAAATATGCTTCAGCTAACCACTATTCAAAATTAATAGCTGCAAGAGAATACAGCATAATTATATCGTTACCTCTACACTTCATTTTCACATTAGGTTTTGCATTGTTGCAAAACATACAAATATACTCTGGGTCTACACAGTCTAACACACCTATTGACTAATTAAATTATTTCTGGGCAGCAAAATCAATCTACCTAGCCTTTTCCCAATTATGCTGGGGTCGGCTTCCAGTCTAACCGGATGCAGCTGGATATCAGTATTTTACATGGAGCGACTACCTATCTGACCTCCACAACCCAGTTACTGGGTAAAACGATACCCCTTGGTAAGACTGGTTGTCAGACTTTCGGGCTTCTGACGACCCGTAATGACTGCCAAAGATCCACGATTTACAGACAGGACCAACGGCTTAACGTGTTTTCCGAGGCACGGAGGGGTCCTGATATGTAAAGATGGTCACCCATCCACGGACCAACCGCGGCAAGCGTAGCTTAACCTGATCGATCGCCCCGCGCGGTGATTATCTATTACTTAGCCACAAGCCCCTCTATTTCTGGACAGCATTATCTACTAATCCAAAACTTTTCATTCGTTATATCTCTTGGATTTTATATGTGATTGGAGCTTCACAACAACTTTGTGCAAGCTTGAACTAAAGGGTGAAACATACATTTTATATGAGCGTAAAGTAATAAGTGGACATTCCACTTTAGTTGAAGACTTAACGGAACTAACCGGAATACTCGCATCTCGTGGGGTGCATCAGAAAAATTATCGAGTTTATTATCGTATCGAAACCTGTTGCTTGTTAGAATACCTACATCCAATCCAGTCAACTTACATTCATGCATCAAACATCACGGATATTATTTTGATTATATCAAAATTATACTTTTTTTAAGCCTCAGCTAGCAGTGTCTAGAAAACATAATACCTACACCCATTTGTTTTAACAGCCTCTCCGAAGTAAATTCATGATGCTGATGCCCTTGAACTCTTGATAATTTGCAGAAGTCATGGAGTTAATCATTTATCAAGAATAATAATGAACGGATTTGCATAAAATACGTTTATATGAAATAACATCAGATAAGAGATGATATTCTTTTAAATCGGCGCGTCTGCGAATGTCCCGATGGAACAGCGCAATAAAAATGGATGGCATCGGTGCTCTTCTACGTGGTGCAGATACAAATTGATGTTCCAGTATTTAATGAGGAACATTAGCGTGTGCAAGCTGTGGACGTGCCTCGGACCGATACCATTTGTGGCACTCATTACAACTTTTGACCAAGTACGGCAGTAACAGTGAGCGCTTTTCTTTCATGATTTACAAAACTCATTTGCAAAAGTATTTCGACATATATTTATGTTTCTCTCAGTTTTTGCTTTTACTTTATCTTTGTCTGTGATCGCATACTTTTTTTTTGTATTATATCCATAACTTACAATGCAAGAAACTGAGAAACATTGGAGTTGTGCTTGAAGGCACTAGATTTTTTTAAATTTTATTTATTCTTACATGCCCTTAACACCGAAACTTTTTGTCATAGCAACTGTTTCTGCCTTACATTGCTTTCCTGATATACTTTTTAGGGTTCCGTCAACAAGAAACCCTTATAGTTTCGCCATGTCCGTCTGTCCGTCCTCTGCTTAGCTCAGAGACTCTTAGTACTAGAAAGCTATAATTTGGCATGGATATACATATTAATCATGCCGACAAAGTGGTAAAACAAAATCATGAAAAAAAAATTTTTAGGTTATTTCCTCTACACGTAAAGTAGGAATGATTTTTTTTCTCGTCTACCCCATGGTGTGGGGTATCGTTAGATAGGTCTTTCAAAAATATTATGGGTTTGTGAAAACTATTTTTCGATTTAGGGATCCGTTTGTAAAATATTAAGCTATAAAGTGCTAATTTTTGTTAGAGTCATAGTGCCCCTGCCAGCTAAATGGTCGCTTTTCAATATGTGAAAAAATTCACGGCAGTAGTATAAATAACAAAATTAAAAGTAAAACTATCACAGCTAAGTAGGCTTTACAAGTTTACAAGTAATAGTCGACCAACTTAAATTTGCAGTTGCAATGTATGGGAGAACATGATTTTCAATTACAATGTTAAGTTGGTTCTTGGGATAAATTCACTCCTTTTACGGAACCCTTCATTGTGCGTGGTCCGACACACACTTTTTTCATAAGAGTTTTTACACTTTGAAATTGCATATCTGGTGTGTGTAAAAATATAACAATAAATATCACAAATAGTTTTGTCTGCTCGCCCCTCGATTTTGCATTTGCAAAGTTCAAGGTTTGAATATAAGTGTATAACGCAAATATTTGATTTTATTGCTTTTGTTTTTATTTAATTGTTTTATTATGTACCATGTTTTAAAATAACCATAAATAAATGTTCAACATGAAACCTTTCTTTTTCAAAGAAAATCTTAGTTTGGATATAATAATATGTTATTATAATAATTAACATAATTTATATTTGTTCGTATACGAACAATGAACGTCTGTGTAGGTATATCCAAAATAGTAGATGGAAAGTTTACACCTAGTCGGTACGAACACTTGTCCTTATATCATAGCTATTAAGTTTGGAGCAGATAGGCATGAATGCGGTGCGACTTCCTCTTAAGAATGTCACATAACGTAACAGGTAATACCTAGGTACATGAGTAGAAACGTAACTTCCTTCCACTTAATTCGTTTCGCACCGTACTTAGTCATTGCGAAATTCTTAAAAGCAGGTAATTTAGCGAAAGATGACATCCACCCCTAACGAGACATTTCCGCAAACAAAAGTAATTTGTAATAATGTGTTATAAAAAAATAAGCCGCTGTTTATTATTTCTTTTATTTTTTTATAGTATACTCCATTTACAGAAGCATTAGACAGAAGTTAAAAAATGCTCTTTTAGGGGCACACTTTGTAATAAAAGTACAGCAAACATTATTACAGTCAAGATTGATGTGGAGTTAAATATAATAAATTTAAATAACAGCAGTCACACTTAATTGTACTTATTTAACCTATCTACCTTCTGAAATTACAAGGCTTTCATTTAATATTATTTATTTTTTACATAAAATATTGCCGTGTCAATATTTAAAATAGAAAAGAAGCAGGGGCGGACAGTACCGAGAACGTTTTTCATGGCACTATAACTCTACCAAATCTAAAATGTTACCTATTCCTTCACAAGTTGTGGCAGCACGTGTTTTTTATTTTGTCGGTTTATGATTTTATTCTATTGGAATTTTCGACGTTCAAAAGTGCCTTTAATGTGCCTATTTGAAATAAATGATTTGACTTTGAGCAGTGACTAAATTGTTAAGTGGTGTTTTGTGTCGTATATGTTTGGTTTGTTGAAAACATAATATGGACATGCCATTGTGATAAAGTTGTTTTCAATAAACTGATCGTTACTAAAAATCGTTTCATTTCATGTACCTAACCAAACATCGTGACGAGTAGATACATGTGATATGCTTTATTGTATGCCATACATTGTTACTTATAAAAAAGCACATACATTATTTATTAAAATAGTTAAAACTTAACTTGATAATAAAAGGTTTCGTACTCCTGCTTCTGCGAGCCTCTTTTTGAAGTGAAAACTTCTTTAGCGGCGTTGAACACTTTTTGTAATGGGTAAAAAATGTTAAACTCGCGTCAGGGCATCGCGTCAGGACACGTGACCGTCAGGAGATTCCCCCCCCCCCATCTCTTTCTACGGCGGCGCCAACCGAAGTGAACCAAGTGAGACACGATAATGGATGGATGGATGGATGGATGGTGATGGCGACGGCGATGGTGATTGTGATGGTGATGGCGATGGTGATGGCGATGGCGATGGTGATGGAGATGCCGATGGCGATGGTGATGGTGATGGTGATGGCGATGGTGATGGCGATGGTGATGGCGATGGTGCTGGCGATGGTGATGCGGTGGCGGTGGCGATGGTGATGTGATGTGATGTGATGGTGATGGTGATGGTGGACGCGGATGCGGACGCGGACGCGGACGTGGATGGACAGCTGATGGCTCGACCGTCTGTGTAGTAGCCACACTGCTGTGTATTCGTAAAATTCGTGTATATAAAGTGTTTAATAATTGATTTATTTCAACGTTAATATTCAAGTTTTCACTTCTGCCGGCACTCCCGGAGTGCAACCCGTCTTTTTTTTTTTTCTAGTGTTATAATAAATGGAGTAAAGGTTATATTTAGATCTGACGCGAGTCCTCAGAAAATATTACTTATCCCTATGATGAGTAATATTACTTATCCCTATGATGAGTAATCTACGATACGTTCAGTTCCATCTAACAACAATGACATGTTAACTAATCGACCAAATGATTCACTCAGTTCACAAGAAAAATCTTATTTAAATAAATCTTTATTTATTTTGCAAACGCAAATTATTTGAAACCTCTTCCCTTCGCCATCTATTTTGTTCTCGGTGTTGATTGTAACCTGATCTTAAGCCCGATGATATCCAAATCCACACAACAAGCTAATAAATGATACAACCAATTTAATTAATTGATTATTATTGTTCATATAGCCCTCACGCTAACTGTACTCTTTAAAGGGTGCACCGACTCACCGAGTGAGAGCCTCGACTGGAGAAAGTGCGCAAAGCCCTGTTATGGCGGCATTTCTCATTCCTCCGCCAGTGCCTTTTCTCCTATTATTCGCGTAAATATGTCACTTCGGTATTGCTAGTACAGCTATAATTTCTTATAATACAAGTTAAATATCAGTAGCACCATTCTTTAGATATTGATACTAAAGATCTCAACCTAACAATGTACGGTAGGTAATCGACCCGGAACTGTTGTAAACAAAATTAATTGAAACCACTTAAGTGCAAATAAGGTACGGTAATTACAATGGTGTTCAGACACCAGAATAATAAACTTATCATATAATAAATCTTTACTTATTCAGTTTTTATTTTGTAAACAATGATGCAGCGATAGGCATACATTTCAATATAATTAATTAACTGTTACCTATATCACGAATAAATAACTCAGGAATTCTCCGTTCACTTTGTAAGGCGCAAGTCACTAATTTAGTTCTAATACCTAGAAAATCATGTCCTAAAGATTACTTGCGGTGGTTACAAGATGCGCTTGAAACTATGGAAAGCGTGGTGAGCATCAACACAAGAGTGTGACCTCTGCGAGGCGCGCGCGGCAAGGTCACGAACGCGCGTGCGCGTCAGTCGTGACCCGCTCGCGCGCCTTGCCTAACACAACACTCTGCAATTTTCGTATCAATGAAAATGACAATAGAGTACAAAATCATTTGTACTTAAATCTTAATACAATGTCTTGGCTGTATCTAATGCGACACCGGCGGTATTCTGGCCCGCTCGTAGGGCATATCGCATCTTAATTCTAGACAAGCCAGATGCTTTTCTAAGGGCAACTGCATGCGTCATATAATCAATTCAATTCATATCGAACCATTTACTATATACCTTTCCTTTAATATTCATGACCAGATAGAACATTCCTTAATCGCGAATCGTGAGGAGGTATGAATCTTATAAACGACTGAATTTTGATCACGTAGGTACCTACCGTCTCGATTTTTTTATTACAACAATTAGTAATTCTAAGTAAGAAGTTGCAATTAAGTTATGGTACCTTATTTGTATAATTTGATTGCTACATTCGGTTCTTCCTATCATTAACATAATAGGTTCTAACGTGCTTGTTCGCTATAGTAAAATAACGAATTCGTTTTCCGCAACCAAAAATGACTCAGTGCGAACCTACACCAAATAGCGACTCGCTGAGATCATAGACGGTTTTATTTGCTAAGTTTCATAATAACCTATATTGCTGTTAGAATATTTATAAGATATAAACATTCTAGCCTCTAATCAAACAACATTTTAGATACATATATCGTCATTACAGTACTGGCTAAACACATGTTTTTCCCCACATCTTTCAGTATCTTATAAAGTAATAAGCATTGTGGTCTTTGAAAAGTGTTTAGATTTGTCTATGATATTTCCAAAAAGGGGTATCTACATCGATACATCCAGAATAAAAGACTATGAAGACACCTGTGCAGTGTGCTACGATCATAAATTAATGCACCTCTAGAGGAAGAGTGGAGTTCCTCATTCTCGATAGAAAAAGGGAGGATCCTAAAGAGTGTTGTCTGGTGATGACTCTTGTTAATAGGTACATAGTCATATACTTACTACGCGAATAACATTGCTTGCGCGATGTAGCTTTGGAGTGACGTCAGATGTAGTTCGTATGTGGCAATATAGATGTCGCCACAAACCCAATGATACATACCCAGCATCTCAGTATTTTTCATTGAGTCGTAAACCAGAAAAAAGTTAAACCAAAAACAATAATACGTAATTTCAACAGATGTGTGATGCATTTGAATTCCTCCGAAGGCCATGAACTTGGGACCGAAGACAACGTAACGCGAAATTATTGCACCTATGTCACCTATGTGTATACACTTTGCACTTAGCTCATAAACTATCGAAGTATTGACTTGCGATGTGACTTGTGTTATATGAAGCCATTACGTTTATATCATTTCATTTCATTTTTAGGGTTCCGTAGGTACCTCAAAAGTAAAAACCTTTATAAGATCACTTCGTTGTCCGTCTGTCTGTCCGTCTGTCAAGACCCTTTTTCGCAGGAACGCGTGGACTTATCAAATTAAAATTAATAGCAAATACTCAGGGCTGCAATCCCTTGAAGCAGTGAAAAAATCAAACTTCTAAGTAAACGCAATCAAAAGATACGGGCGTTTATGTTCCGTTTATGCCGCATATTTTGACATTCACAAGGAAATCAAAACGTATCTTACCTTCCGTTGACCTAGAATCATGAAATTTGGCAAGAAGCAATGTCATGTAGCACAAAAACCGTAAAGTAGTTCGCGAGTCTGACTCGTACTTGACCGGGGTTTTTATTTATTTCAAGCAACTAGGGCCCAACTAGACCTAACTTATAAAAAATACTTATAAACGAATACATTATAAATGCTTGCCACAATATAAAACCAAACAATAAACTATTTAATATAAGCACTCACCCCTCATTTAAGGGTAGAACTTTATCTACACACCAGATGAAACATGACGAACTAATACACAAAATACAAAAGTGGTTATTGTAATTACGTCGACAATTTGCTTATTTCATTATAAGCTGACATAGAAGGAGAGCACTTAGAAGTAACGGTTGATTGTCGTGTGCCTTATACGTTGGTGGTAGAAGAGAGATGGCCGGGAAAGGGATACATTATTCAAGGGGATCATTTACATCGCGACGCAGCGGACGTGGTGGATCGCAACTCCTTGTATGTGCGTCGGTGGCGCGTACGGAACCCACTGCGCCACACAAAAAACCTTCCATATTGCTCCTTGAGGCTCTTTTTTATGTACTCCAAGTATTCGCTTAATGATCCAACACAACGTACATCCATAGATTGCATTCAATTTAAAAGATAAACTTTATCTTTACCAAGTAGGTAGCCGATAAAAACTTTAAAAATTCTTTCGTAGTGACCGTTTATAAAAAACGTTGTAATTTATTTAACAATTAACGGTAAATTAAAGATATACTTGGTGATTGATTTGTACAATAAAGTAAATAACTAACAAAATGAAAATCTTTTATACAGTAGCAGATACAGAAAAGATTAAATAATACGCTATCTAAGTAATGGACAAACCAACTAACGATGGCTATGGAGCTAGCATACAATCCCTAATTTATGGTTAGATAGACTACTAACATTACAATAAATGTACTGCGTACTTTATGCCGTAGTTAGTGGTTCTCCTAACAAAACACATTTAATTTATAATTTTCTAGGCAACTGAGAAATGATAACGTCTTTTCTTAGTCAGTTACTCATAAAGATTAAACCTGTAATGGACGACGTATAGGTTACCAAGTTTTAATGAGTACCTAGGTACTTAATACGTTTATTAATGAAAAAATACATTTTATACTTATTGTCTTTATTTACTCATTCGGAGAGATGTGCCATCACAAGAAATGTATTCAGTATGTACCGATATTCAGTCTAAAGCTGATATTTAACCAACCCGCATTTTCATCATCAGCGGAAAAACTTCGCAGTTCTACATACTGTGATAAGTTTGCCAACATAACATAACAGTTTGATTTAAAACTACAACGAATTACAAGGTATTAAAAAGAAAGGTAATATAAACTGTCAATGCTACTTTAAATGCGTTATCATAGTTCAGATCTTTATAAATAAAGAAATCAGGAGACTGGCTAGGGGCAGCCCTAGCGTGACAGATTGTGATTAACTATGTTTACTTGTACGAAAATGGAACTCGACTTTTCTGAATAAAAAACATGCTTAAAAGTCATTAATTCTTTGCAACTCCAGCAATATCGATTACTTTAATAATTACATTGGCATCCGAAAAACATTCGTGTGACGTATGTAGGCGAGTGAGAGGCGCGCCCTTGCCTCGGTCCTTGCCACAATGTCGTCGTAAGTTCGGACCCCGGCCATACACCCTGCTCTCGAGGTCGAGCTATCTGAGAGAATGTATAACCTTAAGTCCTGCCTCACACCCGACATCAAAACTATAAAATGAATCCGAGACTTTTATGTTCTATATTTGGCGGATTCGTCTTTATAAGATATAAGGTTTTCATATTATATCGATTGAGTCGAGTATCAATTGTCGTTATTTTGACCGCGAGTACCGCGACCTTGTTTAAAATACCTATACTAATATTTATTTCATAGCTGCTTGCTACCTAGGTTTACAGATGGCGTCCAAGGGTTCCGTTCGCTTGAAAACCAATCAACTTTCCGAGACTAATCCCACGTTAAATTAAATCATCAGTGGTTCGGAAGCCAGGACAGAACAAGATGATCGACAGCCTAACAGACTAGCTTAGTTTGACACTTAAAAATAGCTAAAAGAAAGTAGGCATCATCACATCTATGATATCTAGTGCTAACTATTCCTCGTAGCTTTTTAACACCTGAGACGTATTATCATCTACCATCACAAAATATAAATCTAAGCATTCAGCGTTTAGTAGAAGGTATTAAAAATATTCCTACTGTATACAATTAGCAGACATCGATCAACTATTAAATTGACCACGGCACGACCGCGGTATCCATTAGTTCATATTTAGATATAATTACATATACAATCGCCTACGCTTACGTTAGATAAGGTTCATTGCTATACCTTGGAACGTTCGACAATCTCAGCGAACAATCTAAAAATTTTTGTTTCCCTCGCAAATCAAATATTCTTACATGCATGTTTTACAAGACAGGAGAAATTGATTATATTATTTTCAAAATTTATTTAACGTTAACTTATAAAATTCATAACGACCTCAGGGGCTTCCAAGAAAGCGATTATATCTCAAACGATACTTGACATACAAATTATTGTTATTTGTCATTTATTTAAGACGCGGTTTACGGCACTATTAAAGAAACCATACCCTGAATGTTTCCTTACCATTATTACTAACTATTTTTATTATTCCAGGTGGAATCCTAAACGTAAAAGCTCAGTTGAAGTATAAAGTCATTTATCCCTACATTTTACCTGCGCCAACAATTTACATATATTTTTGCCGCCTTTATCGAGTTCCAATTACACAGATAACGAATAGTTTATGTTAGCTGTCCACGGGAATTGTAAAATAGATACAAACGCAATAATTATGAATCGGTATCAGAAATGCTTTACATTAACATCAATTTACAGCTTTAAATTTAGCATAACACGTGCTACAGGAAATGGAAATACTTAGTTTAGTATATCCCAGCACGGCCAGCACACGGCACAGTATCATTCTGCCTGCATTAATTTCAGGTGCCTTACTGAAATCAAAGTTAAGTCATTTCTGTAAACAATTGGTTAATGTATGTATGATGATTTAATAGAACATATTATTATTAACCTAATTTCACGTACTTAACACGTTTTTATTTGATTAAAAGGGAAAAGAATAGTGATCAAGATATTTTCAAATCAGAGACAAAGACTATCGGAACAAAACTTTTTCTATTCGCCTACACCGGGAATTAAACAGAATAATAAACATATCAGAAGCCTTTCTCAGGATTTGTCTAATCATACTAAAAATAAAATAAAAAGCCTTTAGGTAAGCTAACCTAACCTGTAAGGGGTAAGGGTACGAAAAGATATGAATTCTCAAGAAGGTTTTCCTTCTCTTTTTTTCCTGGAAGTTTTTAAGGTTGTAAGTGCGTCTTAAACTTAAAACATCTATTGAATAGTTTTGATATTTCAAAAGTATGATATGGTGTATAATATTGAATGTATAACATTATATTATATACCTGTAGGTATACATTTTATACTCGTGCATTATACTCGCAACTTAGTTCCACGATATACAAAATGTATTTTACAACTTATACAGTTTTATAGCGCACTATATTTTGTACAACAGTAACTGACGATTTATCATTAATGCACGTTTATATATTTTTCAAGTTTATACTGCACGAGTAACGTTCCCAAATATTTCTCACTGATATTTACATGCAATGACAAAAGAGGACCTTACTGCTTCTTTATAGTACCTACATAAAGTATGAGAAAGGTTGAAACCGTTGATACAATGAATTTTACGATGCGGATGTACAAATTGGGAATGTATGTATGTACATTTTTAAATCGTTGAATAGTTTTATACTGCACTTTCCTAATTAACAGTTATTACTTACTGCTATCTTCGTCAGATAAGCACAATTTACGTTTATAGTCGTTTTCATTCGATACGCTGGTTCGGGTGTTTTATGTTATTTTTATTACATTGGTATGGTGAAACAATGTTTTCTAGTGACTTTGTCATTAAACTGATCTATGATAGGTATCTACATAAAGTGAAGTGATTAAGGACAGATAAATTTTTCTGCTAAAATTGATGATGTATAGTTTTAACGTGATTTTTTCATCGACATATTAATCGTGCCTTTTTCTGGTCTAACATAGGACAAGATTTACAGATACAAGAGAATTGTAAAACAAAATGAAAATGTATATATCTAAGTACTTACATAAAGAAACAAGATGAATATAGTTCTCAAAAAGAAGCTGATGTCGTACGCATCAAAAGCACTTTCCCAATAGTCATGCAAAAACAAGGTATAGCTAATGTCTGAAATATCTAATAAAATTACAAGTGTTTCCACAGTAAAAGCTGCATTTTATTAGAATAAATAAAATAATATAAGTGGTAGTAATATTAAAGCGAAAAGATTGTAATACCCTGTGCTTAAACAAATTACAGAACTTTACATATTTGCACGAGCCGATTATTAATTTTAAATAGCCAAAGTCACCGTCTGATTCCTATTTAATCGAACCCAATTATACTAAGTTATTTATGGCAGCAATAAGTCATAGCAAGCTAATATTTTCTTTAAGTTACATTAAAATTATTAAGTTTCAAAAGGCAATTTAAAGTCACCCCGCTCGAAACAATCTTGTAAGTACCTATTTATTGTTTGAAAAATGAAATAGTTTTTACAAATGGTGATTTACATCAATATTAAATTAACAGCGCCGAAATGCTAATATAACTTAATTACTTTGTAAATGCACCAACCATTTGTGGCATGTTGTGTGACTCATCTATATCATTTTGTCCAAAACAAGTTTCCAAGGTGTTTAAAGTTACGAAATATAATAAATCTGTAAGCAATACCATAGTATAATTAATAGTATTAACGTAGCAATACTTCAAAATCACATTAAACCAAATAAATACTAGCTATTCCTTTGAATTTCCTTTATACAAGAAATCTTAATTTCTCAATCTCTTCTTAGTAATACTACGTACAATACCAATTTTCAAGTCTTTTTTCATTCCAGAGACTTCGTGGTGAGTAAGTGAATGGTATTCAGCGTTTATAATTGGCCAAGTTCTAGAATCTAGATAGTTTTACACTACATATGTATAAGATATCTAATGCTGTTGCGTGATGTCATATCGGGCCATAAACGTCCACTATAGAACATTGGCCTCATAACAGACCGCGTCAATGAAATGTCTCAAGAGTTTGAAAGCTGACGACGATATTCCATAATCATTATCATTCGATCGCAGTCTAAAAATTTAGGATGCACAATGACAGAATCTTTAAGTCGTTTATTATAACGTGACATCTGTAGAAAATAACGGCTTTTATTGGTGACTTCAAGGTGAAGTCACCAATAAAAGCCATACCGCGTAATGTGTCCAAAATTAATAAAATTTAGATTGTTTATATAAATACAAAGCAATGAGATGCACATTCCTTTCAACGAAAACTTCGGCTTTGTGTGAGACTCGGTGAGGTGACGTCGTTAAATATCTTCCAATGGACCCAATTTTATAAGAAAACGCATGAAAATACCGATAGTTCTTGTTGGAGAACTGACAGTAGGTGTTATAAGTGTACTTGATGTTTATTGAGCAAAGTCAAAAGAATTCCAAGATTTGCTTTACTTCAAAGAATCTTATCCAATCTGTTCAATTATAATATTGAATAAAAAATAAGATTTTTCCTTATAACTTGTTTATGTTTTATTAAAAACGTCAACCAAAAAATAATAATATGCATTTATTTTTTTATTTTTTATAAGACGGTAATCTTAAAATTGGACTGAATTGTGATTATATGTACCCATATATTATTATAATGGCAAGCCGTATAACGAATCAAGTTAATAAAAACGTACATTCATATACTTATAAGGTAAAGCTAGCCTTGTTGACGTCCGTTTCTCTCTGTCACACAGATCAATAGCATGCTCTGTCCTTGTCACACTAATAAGCTACAACACACGCGCAGCCTCCACGCACTCGTCCACAATGTTTCATTGTGTGTGTACATCGATGTCAATGTGATGAATAAACAGTTTCTCCAATTTTACGACTCAATGATTATAGATACCTATCTATGCAAAGTTGGTTAATGATTTTGAAATAGTTAAGTGGTCTTGGGAAAGAATTTAAAAAATAAAACAGTCTATAAATTGACGCAACAATTAGACAATTACATTATTATTGTTATCTCATAATTGTAACTCAACACTAAAGGTTCTACAGCTTAACTGTGAAGACAGTAACATTGGTTTATACTTGAACAAAGCCTGCAGCTATTAATTATTACATCAACTCGCGAAAGAATGATATCGGGTGATCTTACATGACATTGTTGATTTACAAACGCAATCAAACAGAAAAAGTCACGCGGCAATATACAGAAACATTCTAATTAACGGTCAACCGTTCCTCGGAATTTCTGAGAATGTTGATGTAAAATAAAATTGTAATACATTGATCGATCGACCTCAAAGCCAAATACGTATTTTGTTGGCGCTACAGGAGGCCTACAACCTTAGCGTACCTAAATCATGACTGAGCAAAAATAATACCGACCATCACGTTATGAACATGCCGTACGAGGTGGCTGAAATAATAGAAGAGTTCCTTTAGAAAATTAATTCAAGCACGATCCATTATTGAACTCGTATGATTATGAAAGCTTCAACACAAAAGCAGAAACCGTCTGATAGTCAGTTTTGATTCTCGTTTTATCACAAGCAAAGACCACAGAAATGACCATAATCTCTTCAGATGTTAAAGTAAGATTGTCACAAATAAACTGGTTTTAAATTAGTTACGATAAAAATAAACAACGGCCTTTAAATGGAATGTATTTAAAAACGACATTAGTATTAATTGGTCAGTCTTGAATAAGACCACGTTTAACTATCGGCACAATCACTATGTACAAAGGGTAAACAACGGAACTGAATCTGGCCACGACCGACTAAGAGGCTAACCACAAAGGAATCCCCTAACTCACAAAAAAAGTTGCGTATCTATATGAATATTTAATTCCCCTTCCCGGCCGAAGGTTTATTTTCAGTCGTAAGCTCTGCAGGCATAGAAGCTGTTTTCATTCGCCGATGTGACCCTACACTCCGTTGATGTTCGATTCCAAACCTTGATGTAAGATAATAAAATCCTATAATGGATTTGCTGTTGTGTAGTCGTGGTTACAAAAAAAAAAAAGAATGAAATATTTATCTACTTCTGGGTGTGTGGATGTGATACTTTCTATTCGAAATTCATTGACTTCATAAAAAAATTTGTGATAAAAAATCTACTCGTAAACATTATTTTTATCCGATAATGTTTGTGCTTTAAGTATTATTTACAATATAAACCTTAACAAAAAACTCAACAAAAGGTCAAATTATAAATTGAACCAAACAAAATGCGTCATCAACGAAAAGTTGAGGAAATACACTCCATATAAATTAACTTGTTCCGAGCTACTTCATTGTTCTGTACCTTATAGAATCTCAATAAACAAACTGGAATTGTAATAAACAGCTAAAAATAAAAATAATATATTTTTGATCAATCGATCCACAATGTTCTTTAGTTCTGAAGAAATTTTATCCCCCGTTGAGATTTCTGTCGGACGCTGGCTCGTCGGTGCCTAAAGTTACATAGCAACGTGTGAATGTGTGTGTGTGTGTCTGTGTGTGTGTGGTACCTTCAACCTCCATGTGATGGGAAGTGAACCCTTTACGCGGGGAAACCGTTTTTTATTTGCACTCGGACAGCGGCATCAGGTAGAAAGGATGATCGTTAATTTTTAAAGGACACACTGATCTTTGAGTTTGAAAACATTGACTATTCAATATGAGGTAGGTAAACTGAGAGTGTTATTTCTTCGTTTTTGTAACAGACATACTAGACTACATTAGATTAATTTATAAAAAAATAATTTACGTAAACAGAACTAAAATAAATAAAAATACTCATGTTTCCAAAACATGTTTTTGAAATAATAACATTAAACCAAACATTAATACAAAAACATGCAGAAATGAAAAAAATGCACAGTTTTCAGCAAGTGCTACGACTCGCCCCATCGCGCTACGGGAGTGTGCCGGAGCGCCCGTTGATGTCTTTTGCTAAGAGCTTTTAGAATCTCCCGCTTTCACGAGTTTATTGACTTCTCGTCGTAGCCGACATAGTCCAACGTTCGGTTCTTTGTCAGACGAATATTGATACACAGATTATGTATTACAAACATACGTATATTGTGTATTTAATAATTATCAGCATTACAGGTACACATAGTGCGTGCCAAACTGAACTACGTGTATGCTACGACTGATATAAATCGGCTACGAGAAACTTACAAAGTTTTAACGAGATGAATTGAAATTATTTTATACTAGCGACCCGTCCCTGCTTCGGGTGCAATGTACTGATGTGGTGATATGTCAGACATTGAGATTTCTGTGTTTTTCTCTTCTTTTGATGCCTCTACAATTACTGAAGGTTGGCTATTAACTTCGAATATTTCTCCTTGTTCTTTAGAAGGTGAAACAGCTCAGTAGCACTCGTGCACTCGTGGTTAGATATTATATACATAAACCTTCCGAAATAAATGACTTAATGGATGGTGAAAACTGCATCAAAAAAAAATCCTTAAGAAGAATTACGCTGTCACACAGACAGACCCTAAAAGTGACTATGTTTTATAATAAACGCTAGTTTACGAACTTCGTACCGCCTAAATGTGCGAGGAAATGAATTATCTTCATTATTATTTTTTCGTGAATTTTTCCTATGTTTTAAGTTATTCTGCTATTCGGGGCGGAGACAAATCCAAGAAACCAAACATCGGTCCAGCCGTTCTTGAGTTACAAGTGTAACTAACCCGACATTGTTTTATTTATATATTATATATAGAAATGTTTTTCCTTTGGACTGGACGGTATCATGAGTTCCCTATATGTACTTACTTGTAAAGTACCTATATGCTTTTGTGCAATGAGATATTTTATTTTTTCATATTTAATTTCTGTCTTTCATGTTCATCACTACTAGAAAGAAAGAATTTTTGCAGGTGTGGAATGTCATCAGATATTGTAAACAGAAACGAATAAAGACGCAATCTTTTAAGGATTAAAATACCTACCTTTAATAATACCTTAACATACTATTAAAAATCTTTAAAACAAATTACATTGTGATGCTCACGTTATGGCAACTTGCGTGAAACCAACTAAAGCCGAAGCCGCCCGATAAAAAGTGTACGTAACTGTTATGATTTCCAAAAAAGCAGTTTACCGGCCAAATAATTACATTAAATAATGATTGGGGCGAGAACCCGAGCGATGGTAAGCTCATCTTGAGGGCTCGCCGCAACGAGCGCGAGCGAGGTAATAAAATAAGGCTGTGGCGGGACGCGGGGCACGGGGGCGCGGGGGGCGAGGCCTGTCGCCTTGCAGGGGCCCAAGCCATAAGATGACGCGTATCTGAAAAACACTGAAGCTAGACGACATACCTTATCACGACGATTTTTGGGAAAATAATACCAAGGAGTTAAAATATACCACGTCTGATTAACTTAAAAGTGTTTAATATAATACTAATAGATTGTTCTCAATGATCCTCTGAATTACTCTAAACGTGGCGTTTTTTATCTGAAAAATTAATATTCTAGTCTTAGAGCAATTATATATTTTTTTCCTAATCAACCCTTGCACTAATTACGTGAGCGGAAAATAACTGTTGATGAGAATCCAGAGAAATGTCAATTTCTTAAAATGTATGTATACCGCGCGCCGCCTTTGGTACGTACCGTGATGCAACAAAAAGTCATCATTAAAGTCTTGGAGGCGCGGCGGGTGAGACTCGCAGCCTCTCGCTCCGTCCTAAACGATTCAGCCGAGTTTTTATCACTTACCAATCCATATCGAGCTTATTTATTCATTTTTACTAAGAGCTCTCCCGTTTTAAATTCCCTTATCAGCATTAATACCTACTCTCGAAAGTATACAATCATGATATATAAAGATGGACATCTTATATGTTTTTCAGAAATCCGATACAGAACATATCGGATAGGTAATTTTTATAAATAATAATCTGAAGAACGCCCATTAAAACACACTTTTATTATACATAGAAATATATTATTTTATCAGCCAATAAAAATGACGTCATTAAGTTTATTTTTATAAAACTGCTTCGAACTCTATCAACGTTGATTCAAAAACAAAAATAAAAATTATTTCTGGTCATTCCATTCGCCATTCTCACGCACGATATCTCATGGACATGAAACAGATTCCCTCCTATTTTTAAGTCCATTTTCTTAATATATTCCGTAAACTGGTTGTGGAAAGAGATAACATATCTATAATTTATAGATTAGCTAGTGGAAGACTTGATTATGGTAAGTGATTTTAGTTGGGAGACAGTTACGGACAGCCGTTCGAATGCCGCACGGTGTTGAAATAGTGACGTAGCAAAGCTTTAACGTTCCGTAAGCGCTCAGTATCAAGATTTACTTACGTAACCCTACTTTGTAAGCCGTTTTAAGAATTAATTCATATTATATATTAATCTAGAAGTTTAGGTGGTTTGAATTGAACTGATATATGTTCATTTGCCACTTGATTGCGAGTGTTATCATTATATTTCTTGTTATTGATATTAAGTCTTATTAGTTAGACTAACACTATTGATCAATTGTACGCGTTCATAATTTTCCCGTTACCGTATTACCTCGTTGCGGCGTGACCACGTATTATTTCTACATTAGAATAAACTAATACACAGGTGCCGGTTATGAAACTCGTCTGGGCAGCAAACAGACGTAACTAATTTTACTACAAGCGCCGCGAGATGTAGACTAACGTCATGCGATATGAATGACATGCAAGCACATGGCGCTGGCGAAGGCTTTTTGCGACGGTTACGTTCAACTCGGTAACCGCCGTGTTTAATGACGCCTGCGTGAGGTACGTTTCAGTAACTCACTAGACAAGAAACAATTGAGTTAAGGTCACGATGTGTCCTACGGACATTTTAATCAGATTTAGCCTTTCAAGTCGAATTGATTTAAGAATTCAGACCATTGTAAGTATAGCATTGTTACAAACTTAGGGCAGGCTCATAACTTCTGTTAGTGGGTAACAAGCATGAAGATGTCGAACTGGGTTGAAGAGACTTTCTAAGACAAATAATGTTTATTATCTCTTATTTGATCAATAGAATGCTAAGAGTAATAAAGTTCCGATTGGAAATATAAAGTAGTGAAAATTTTACCCAGTAACAAATGAATTTGGCATCATAAAGCGGACTTAACTTTAATATGGCAGACGATATTGAAGTAAAGTCTGCGATGTGTTGTTATAGCTACAGGGACTTCAATATGGCAGGCCATATTAGAGTCCCTGTAACTGTAACAACACATCCAGATCCAGAAAAAACCACATTACACCTCATTAGTTGTGAACTTGAGAATTGGAAATTCGTTTAGTAGCGAGTGAGAAGTTATATCTCGTCTAGCCTAACACGAGGAAACTTCTCACTTACATTTGTTTGATTTGTACATGACTATGGAATTCCTAACCCTTTCATTAATTTCCTTTGCCGGCTTTGCCCTAATAGTCGCGAAAAATGATCAAATTTCTGAAGCAAAGTTGGGACCATCACTAAGGTTGTCTTGTACGATAGGATCGTTTGGGATTAGTATTATAATGGCAAGCTGGTGTCGATACAATTGGCAAGATCGCAGCATCGCAGTGGCGCGGGCGCGAGCGCGGACGCGGCTCTCGCGGCAAGTTCAAGGTAGGGCATGCAAAACCGGAAAGTCATCAAAACCGGTTTTGAACATCGTTTTTTTGGGACCAAAACCGAAAACCGGAGCTAGGTCCGGTTTTAGCAAAAAAAATCGAATGTAGTATAATTTAAAAAGAAACACCATTTTTTTTAAATACCCACTAAGTCTACAAATAATACAAATTGTATGATACATTTCTTTTTACCCGACTACGGCAAAGCCAAAGGAATTATGATTTTAACAGGCTATGTATGTATGTGAGTATGTTCATCTGTTCCCTCATAGCTCCTAATCTGCTTATCGGAACTCGACATATGAGGTATCGTTAGAACCGTCTTAATTGTCCGCTGAACATAGGCTACGTGACGTTGCACAAAACTCGATGCGGCGCCCTCTAGTGGACAAAAAGTAATGTGTTAAAAATAAAAATTGAGATAAATACGCCATGTCTGGTATCATTTGAAAGGGCTTCACTTGTACATTTCCAAAATATTGCTCAAATTTAAAGCGACGCCCTCTAGCGGACAAAAGTCATGTGTTAAATTTAACACCAAAATTGTTTAAATAAAAAAAAGTAAAAAAACTAAAACCCGACTACGACAAAAAAAAAACGACGCTGAAAAAGTATGAAACAAGATTTTCATACTTCGAACAGAACAAAAAGAAAAACCGTAGTCACACGTTATAGGTACAGACGCCAGCACATCAACCTACCCGAAACTGTCACATTTTCCCAATCAACTTTGAACCTTATACTGTAGTGATAAAGTTGAAAATCGATTGAAGAAATTTAACAGATTGTAGTAGGTTGATGTGCTGGCGTCTGTACCAACCGAAACACTTTAATAACGTGTGACTACGGTTTTTCTTTTTGTTCTGTTCGAAGTATGAAAATCTTGTTTCATACTTTTTCAGCGTCGTTTTTTTTTGTCGTAGTCGGGTTTTAGTTTTTTTTACTTTTTTTTAAATCCAAACCATAATAATTGTACAGATAACAATGAACTTATAATAGTATAAAGATTAATTAACTGAGATCAAATCAACAACAAGTAAGTTTTTGGTATCTTTGGTACCTATTAAGTCTGCTATCAAAACTATATATTTTAAACATAGAAAACACAATCAGCATCTTCAAATATTAAACACAGCCACCCACAATAACCAAAAAAATCAACATTTTTGTAACTTTGAAGACGAACTACAAAATAACATTACTTCGAAAAAAATGTTGACAAAACCGGAGCTGAGCTCCGGTTTTGGCTCTCAAAACCGGTTTTCAAAAATCGTTAAATTTTGGCCGATTTCCGGTTTTTCGCAAAACCGGAAAACCGGTTTTGCATGCCCTAGTTCAAGGTGAGCGCGTCGCTCCGCCCACACGCGCCGCTCCTAACGCGCACAACCGTTACACCCGAGACTGGACCTCCGACACAAACACCTCATTCTTCTAAGCTAACCAAACACCACTCACTTGCACACAAAATCAGTTGTTTCTAACTATCCAAATCTTCACGATCACGTGTTAACACGTTAATGAATTAATTAGACGAACTCGTTGTGACTTGTGACCTGTACGCTCTTAACACCCACCTAATTATGAGATGTAAAATATAAATTAATTTATCTACGCTATTATTCAACATAATTTAGATATCCAATAAGCATAAATTACCAAAAGTATTGTAAAAAATTGTTTAGACGATGTTTATTAGAACTATATTTTACTAACACAAAAAGACTATAAAGATTGTATTTTACACGTTGAAGGAATTTCTGTATTCGACTATAGTGGAATTTCCCACTATCAAAGACACCTGGCAACAGTGGCACCGCGATATTTCCATATTATCATCTTATACATTCGAAGCTATAAAATACGATATGATACATCGATGTTTATGGAAATAACCATTTAGACAAAGTTCGATAAAATGTAGGTACATATTGTCTATAACATGTATTGTTAAATATTAGTAGGTATAAATCGAGACGCAAAAAAGTGTGTGGAGTTGCACAATGACATCGGCGTGCTACAGATTGGAAGAGCTGCATTACCTGGGAATGGTGATGACCTGCCCGAGCTCGTCGACGACGTGGTCGGCCAGCACCAGCACCGTGGGCTGGCCGGGTGCGCCCACCACCACGGAAACACCGCCGTCCACAAGCTGCCCGCCGCTGCTCACTAGATGGCCGTCATCCAGCTGCCCGCTGATCATCTCGACGCGCTTTTGATCCGGAGTCGTTGTATATATGACGGTCTGCTTTTCATCTTCGTATATTAAATCTATTGGAGTCTTCTCGTCCATGGACTCCATGCCCTGATCGTAGACATCGGGATGTACGGACACTTTGCCATCAGGGGCATATGCTGCCATTTCGTGTGGCGAGTGACGGTAGGAGTGCGCCTCCGGGGGGTACCCGTCATCGGAGTCCATCTCGACCTTGTGCGGGTAGTACTCGTGCGCGGGCTGCACGGGGGTCATGGTGGCCAGCACGGCGTGGGCGGGCGCTGGCGAGCGCGGCGCGGATGAGGGCGATGCGCCGGCGCGGGGCGAGCGCGCGCGCTCCTCGCACGGCGACGCCGACGCGGACATACCGCCGTACCGAGACACGGTCGGCGACGTCTTCGTGAGGGCGGAGGCTCCGAACTGGAGCACCCCGCTCAACACTCGACTCCCCTGACTTCAATTTCTGAAAAATAACCTCTTTTGAATACTGTGGCAATATGAAAGACCGTATAGAATCGTAACAACCAGTGAAGGACGACGCTCGCTTGTCTCAAATATCAGTTTTCACAAACCAAGGAACATTTACGTTACATCAAAAATAATACAAATAGACCAATTGAACAGAAGACCACTATTGGTATAAGAATCGAAATTCATTCTTAATAGGTTCTTAGCAAAGAGTGCGTGTCTAAGACGCCAAGGGCAAGCAGTAAGTAACAGCTGATTCAAATCCAGTTAGAAAAGAACGAGTATCAAGTGGCACCTGATCGCCGAGAAGCGCCCGAACTTGTTCAGCAGCCCCCTGCTCCGGCCGGCGCCGTACGAAACGAGACGCACCACCGAACGGTACAAACTGGTAACTATTGTATCCACGTGGTTGTCAAACTTGTCAGTAAACAATTATTTACAAACAAATCAGTTACGCTAAGGATAACGCTAACAGTGGCTGTTTCGCAAAACAGTCTTTGTTACAGTCATGCAAGGGGGATCGAAATGAAACAATTTATTAATGTATTGATAAATGAAATAACGAAAATACCAAAAGTGCCAAAACACAGACAGGCATAAAAACATACCCACAACTCCTGGATACACTAAACCTAGCTTTCGTTCTCATTTTGTAAAAAGACAAAAAGAATCGTATTGGTTCAGAAGCTGTACTGAGAGGGATACTGAGTTCTCGGTGCATTGCTACGGAGGCTGCGGCTCGAGCACGCAAGCGAGACGGCGATACGGCCGACTCGTGAGCTTGAAAGTGACCAACATCAGACTGCTATAGGTATAATACGTATGGGCGAGTATGCATTAAGGAATTTTTCACGATATAAAACTTTACTCTTTGTCTCTTTATGATTGGTGACTTTATTTACAACAAAATGTAAATTACATTTACACATAATCTTAACAAACACTGTCTTTCGTCTGTTGACATTCATCACCCATTTAAATCATCGTAAACATCCTTTAATTTGAAAAATGGTTCTTAAAGTGAGGCTGTACACCCATAGGTGCCTACATGCTATTACAAATATAAGCGTTGTTGTAGTGTAAATAAAAAATTGTCAAAAAAACTTTTGAACTACCCTCAAACAACGACAACAAGTAATGTTTCCATATCCATTATTAAATCCCAGTTACAATTTACCATCATAATATTTTCATCATAATATTTTCTTTAATATACAATTAAGTGAATGTATATAGACAGTAACTACAGTACAGTACTACTATTTATTTATACAGATATTTTTAATGATGCTTAAGCTTTACGCATAAAATAAAGACACCATCTTTGTCCAATCGAAAAATTTGCTTGCGGAGAGCATTACATCGCTGAACTGAAGGAGGAAAAATAAAATTACAAAAAGGCTCTGCCGCTGAGCGCAGTCGTCAAAGTGTGCGCGCACACATAGACAGATGAAGCTCGCCGAACACGTCGTTACAAGACATAAGCGCACATAATTTACTCACACGCAGAAGTGAATTGGTCATGACTGTACGCTAGCGTATAGAATAGGAACAGCACACACGTTTACGTTATGGACACAAGTATCTAGAAAACATTTTAATTAAGTATCTACATAATTTGAGAAAAAGACTTTTGAATTTAACGAAATATCATTTGAGCGAATTAAGTCGCACATGCAAAACTTCAAAACAAACGGTAGGAAATTGAAAAGTGAAGACATCTCGACAAACCATTGATGCAAGTCGTATTGAATACAGATGCACTATTTGTTATCACTAGCAACTCTAGCCGAGGAGACGAGCGGGCACGTCATTGCACTGGTGCTAAGGTCGGGGGCGGCAGCGGCGCGGGCGTCCTGGCGCAGGCCGTCACGCACGCGACTCAAACTAGTCTCGTGACGTCACGGCCCGCCAGGCGAAATTACAAAACCGGCCGGGCGGCGCAACCGACTGCGCCAGCAAGCGGCGCAGCGCAGTGGCGGACGCGCTGCCGCCCGACCCCGACGCGCCACCGGCGTTTCACATACCGTGGGCGGCGTCACGACGCTGAGCACGGCGCGGGCCGGTGCGCGAGCGCGGGTACACGAGCACGCGGCGAGCGGCGCTACGGAGCGCGGGCGCAGGTGCTCTGAGCGCAGCAGCCTCCGCACGCCGGCGCCGCCGCCCCCGCGCCTCCCCGCACCGCCCGCGCCGCGCTCTCGCACGCACCAAAACGACGAATTTATCTTCCGTGCCTGCTGGCCCTCCTACTCGAGGACGTTGCCCAGGGTGGCTCCTTAACAGAAATTCATGGCGATATTTTATGTCGGCGCATCAGCATAATTCAAATTTGATTGAGAAGACGAAGTTATATGATTCGTTCTTTGTTTACATGGAATTATATTTTTTACCTGTTGTTACCGACTATGACATCGTAGCTGTGGAGCGGACGCAGCGACGGGGCGGCGCAGCGGCGGCGTCAGCGCCTGGGGCAAGAAACGCCACCGCGTCTCGATGGCTCGCGAGCCGACGCGGCCACAGCGACGACGGTTACAGCCGTTACAAAATCTGCGACCTGCAACGTTGTAATTGCCCAACTTTACGCAACTTCCAATATTGAACTTTCATGCAACGATATGTCGGATAAATGTGGGCTTGCTTACTCACCGTTTTGTGTGATATATATCGATTATTTTGTAACCATTGATAAATTACGACTCCAGATTTCATTTTATGTAGAAGGGCCTCCGACTGCGAAACAAGGGGCGGCATAAGTCTTCAACACACAGGTGACACAGGTCGCCTTTAAAATATGTGCACTGTACGAGAAGGCAACTTTGCATATTGTTACTGCCGGTGATCAACAGCTTTGAAATGATTCTGGTAAATGATATTTATTTTGTAATTTGTATAAAAACAACACCTCATTTTTTTAAATAAAACTAGATAAAGTCGATGTTTTCTAGTGGACTACTCTGAGAAGAGACACAAACAAACCTTTTTTAAACTCCATACATTTACATTGTGACGGTCAGAACGCATGAGAACCATACAATGTAGGTTAATGTCTTAGGCGGTCTCTTGAGGAAAGCACCACACAAGTTTGAGTGGATCTGTCCAGACAGTGCACGTATTGTCAGTTATTATGTAGCTCAACTCAGAAATTAAGAAGCTCAACGATCCGACGAACAATACCCACACTGACAGGCAATCATGAAATCTACCCGTAATATAATGACCTACGTATAGAACTCACATTCCCAATCTATACATATAAAATTCAAAGTCCTGACTGACTGACTGATATATCAACGCACAGCCTAAACCGGTGGTCCTAGAGACATGAATTTTGGAGGGTGTGTTCTTAGTGAAGAGTAGGTATCCATTAAGAAAGGGGTTTTCGAAATTCCACCCCTAAGAGGGTGAATGGGGGGAGGGTGAAATTTAATGCGGACGAAACCGACGTATATAATTGATACACTATAAAAAATACCCATGTATATAATTGCAGCAGATGAACCCCAAACATTTTAGTCCTCAATATAATTCCTTAACCGTGTAAAAGCTTTCTGTGCCCTGTTTATCAAAACTTACAAGCCTTGTATTACCTATACTATTTTTCCTGTAAAAAAAATCATTATTTATTTCGCACGTATATTTTTACACTTATATCCATGATTTTGTTCATCAAAGAATCCCTAGTAAGTTACAATTTGTAGAGTAAAATCATGACAAATCCTGAGAGTGTCGGCGACTCTCCATTCCGTCTTACAAGTTTACGAGTGTCGTGCTTGATACCGCAATCAATTTTTAAATTCGATTTATGTTTTGATTCGGGTTATGTTTTTTAAAATGTAGTCAACTGATTCAAGCGATGAAAATCTTAGAATAACAGAACCGAGAACATATAAAAGAAAAATTTACTACGGTTCTACATGGAGATGACCATAGGTCCTATATGGAGATGCCCTATTTGAATTTAACGAAATGTTTCGAATTAAAGTTGAAAAATTGGAATAATAATGGTAATTAAACATTTTGGGTAGCCATTTAAAAAGAAATTCAACCAGAAACAACGCCCTCTCAACCAAATTACTTATACAAATTGCTATACATTGGTTGGAAACCGGAGTTCAATACCATACTGTTTCTGAAATGCATGGCGTAACAAAAGGCAGTACTGTAGCAGCCATCAACACCGTAACGTTTGAAGACTACGTTTAATACTTTGTCGCTACTACTTTTTTTATATTCAATTTAAAAACATTCAATAAATTGGCGGGATAAGATTATAATATATGGTGGCATATCTTTTTGATTTTAGAACTTACAAGTAGAATCTACTAGCGTTTAATTTTACAAACCCTGTAGTTTTTTTTTTTTTGATAAACCTAATTTACACGAACTTGTAAAAACTTCCTTGTAAAGCATTGATATATTTATATATCAATGTTATATTACGATATATTTATATATCACGATATCGATATCGTTATATTTACATATAACGATATATTTATATATCAATGTTGTAAAGTATAACTTGTGAACGTGTAGACTTGCAAGTTTTGACAGTCTTTGCTTTACAAATGATTTGTTTTCTTCAATATGGCTAGAAAGTTTATTATCATCGGCATCAACGAGACGGCACATAACCATCTGGGTAGTTTAAAAACTCATGAATGTTACAGCTTAGTACTGGTTAGTTACTCACTACCCCTAGACGCTCTCAAAATGCCTTGGACACCAGGGGTGGCAAAAATCATCATCTTCCTGCCCTTGTTCCTTTGACGCTAGGGGTGGCAAACATCATCATCTTCCTGCCCTTGTTACTTTGACGCTAGGGGTGGCAAACATCCTCATCTTTCTGCCCTTGTTACTTTGACGCTAGGGGTGGCAAACATCATCATCTTCCTGCCCTTGTTACTTTGACGCTAGGGATGGCAAACATCCTCATCTTTCTGCCCTTGTTACTTTGACGCTAGGGATGGCAAACATCATCATCTTCCTGCCCTTGTTACTTTGACGCTAGGGGTGGCAAACATCCTCATCGTCCTGCCCTTGTTACTTTGACGCTAGGGGTGGCAAACATCCTCATCTTTCTGCCCTTGTTACTTTGACGCTAGGGGTGGCAAACATCATCATCTTCCTGCCCTTGTTACTTTGACGCTAGGGATGGCAAACATCCTCATCTTTCTGCCCTTGTTACTTTGACGCTAGGGATGGCAAACATCATCATCTTCCTGCCCTTGTTACTTTGACGCTAGGGGTGGCAAACATCCTCATCTTTCTGCCCTTGTTACTTTGACGCTAGGGGTGGCAAACATCCTCATCGTCCTGCCCTTGTTACTTTGACGCTAGGGATGGCAAACATAATCATCTTCCTGCCCTTGTTACTTTGACGCTAGGGGTGGCAAACATCCTCATTTTCCTGCCCTTGTTACTTTGACGCTAGGGATGGCAAACATAATCATCTTCCTGCCCTTGTTACTTTGACGCTAGGGGTGGCAAACATAATCATCTTCCTGCCCTTGTTACTTTGACGCTAGGGGTGGCAAACATCCTCATCTTTCTGCCGCCCTTGTTACTTCAAACGCCAGGGGTGGCAAGCATCATCATTTTCCTGTCCTTATTACTTTGACGCCAGGGGTGGCAAACATCATCACCTTCCTGCCCTTGTTACTTTGACGCCAGGGGTGGTAAACATCATCATCTTCCTGCCCTCGTTACTTGGGGTCGGCGCGATGCATTTTCTTCTTCCATTCTCCACTGTCAACCTTCATGTTATCATTTACTCCCTTTTCTTTCATATCATTCCTCACACAATCCATCCATCTATTCTATGGCCTTCCTCTCTTCTCCATCCACAGCTATATGGATCACTCTTTTGTTCACTCATCCGTTTCATCCCTCCTCATCACATCCCCCTATCGCGCCAAACTACACGTATCAAAAGTGTTGAGGGATCAAGTACCTACATTTAGAGTATCGCCGCAATTGAGGATTATTATTTTAACTTTTTTGGATCGTTATCGATTCTTTTTAGTTAATTATTTTTAGTTGTTCACTATTTGATTGAAGATTTTTTTTTTAATTTTGATTAAAAATAGAAAATCAACTGTCAATCAGGAATCCAATAAAAGTGTGTAAAAACCGTATTACAATTTCTGTATCGGAAGTAACAAAAATTGCGTCGATATGGAGCAACGACATCATTTGACACGAGAAGACATGATGAGAGCCGTCGGAATGTTGCATGCTGGTTCCAGGCAACGTACTGTGGCTGTCGCTCTTGTCACTACACAGAGCGTCATAAGCCGCCTCTGGACACGCTATCGTGTAACGGGCAGCGTGGCCGAGCGACATGAAGGACGATCTCGCATCACCGCTCGCAGACAGGACCGGTACCGGAATCGTACCATGACCGCCATGATGTTGCCTACGAGGCTCTACAGCTCTTCAGGCTTGCTGATAAGCGACCAAACCATCCGATATCGTTTACGTGAAGTGGGTCTGCGTTCTCGAAGGCCGCTGAGAGTTCCACCTATAGCACCCCGCAATCGTAGGGCCCGTTGACAATGGGCTCGGTAACACAGAAATCGGGAGGAGGAAGACTGGCATTGTGTTTGCTTTTCCGATGAATCTCGTTTCGGTATAAGGCCGGACACAAGACGTACTCGAGTTTGGAGGACCTGTGGACGTCAAGAACGTTTAAAATTTTGTCAGAAAGTGTTGCAACTATTTGGTAGCTTTAATCAACCTTCTTCATATTTTTGATAGGTATTTTTATTTAGTTTTAATTACAATTTTTTTTTCGCTGTCACTCAATTTAAAATAATGAAAAAATATTCATAATGTTGACACATTATTTATTTGGATTACTAAAAACCCACTGAAAAACCATTAACCTCCTTCTGGATATGGGCCCAGGGCTCTAGAATTCCAATATCAAACTCAAACTCAAAGCATATATTTCAATTAAACCAATTACAGGTACTTTTGAATTGGCAAGGGGTCGGTCAGTCAGAAAGATGAAGCTAGTTGCCCATTCCAAAGCGTAGGTACCATTGACATATATATTACTGCGTAATCCTTTTGAAATCATTGGTAGGTACCTATGGAGAAGAACGGGCAATAAACTCCATGGACACTTTCAAATCAAAATAATATGCTTACAAAGTCTTGGTTACATCATTCATGTTAAAAATTATACATGTGAGGACGATGCAGAACGTTAAAAGTGTCCATAATGAAAAGATGAGAAAAAACAACAATTCAAATATTAAATTAAAATAAAATAGGTCATAGCAGCAAAGAGATGACCAGTCCCTACTGACGGCGCCTGTTCACGAACATGACGCATGTATTAGCACCATTCAGCTCAACCATTTTGAAGGGAGCTAAATGATCCAACACATGCGCCACCATCAGCGAGACATTCAAGTCAATGAAAGACGTACCCAGTAAATGGTAGCTTTATAGTATGTACGTACATAGTAATCACACATGTGCTATGCAATTATACAATAGTAGGAGATTAAATTTATACAATGCAAAGATAGACTTACAACCTTCAGCAGCTCCAACAGTATTTTCAAGTGTTAATCAATTAGTTGTGGTTGTGGAGCAAGACCAGCATTGAGCCAGGCATTTTTATCCGCGATGTAATCCCCTAACTTATAATATGACTGCCTGCATAGTGAGCGTTTAATATAAGACTTGAATTTTGTCTCATTCATTTGAAGAATGAGGGCGGTATTTTATTATAACATTTTAAACAGTACCCCATAAAATATGAGTCTACTTTAGCTGGTCTAAAACTTGATTGAACTAATAGGTCCCTATTCCTAGTACTATAATTATTATGACTCGCCTCTTTTACTAAAAAGGTGTAAATTTTTCCTTACATACATGATGTTTTCGTAGATATATTGACAAGGTACCGTCATGATGTTAATTTCCTTAACCGTTCCCTTAGAGAATCGCGCCTGCGGAGATTATATATGGCTCTGATGGCTCTTTTCTGCAGATTAAAAATAAAAATAGAGTCGATGTCTGCAGCCAAACCAACCAACGAGGAAATGTGCCTAAAATATTCCTCGGCACCCATGATGACCCCCCCCCCCCCCAATCTTAGGCTGCGACCGCGCCTGCTCTACCGAAGTTATAGGGGATGGAACTTATAGAATGATACCTACCTAGTACTACCTACTACCTACTAAGTACTATAACTCTGTAATTAATTAACAGAGTTTCTTCCCTTTTGTATTTACTTCTAGACAATCTTAATATAAATCTCGAAACAGTGTAGCGACCAACACAAGACCGCGGATACTTATTTAACTTCCAAGAATTGTTTAAATGGGCGGTGAAAGCTACACAAAACAGGTGTGTAACACATTACGGCCGTCGGACAGGGTAGATGCAGTACCATTTCACGAAAGTTCGATATAATGACATGCCTTTATAAATAGCATTTAGCATTTTAAGACAATAATTGATTATAATTATGTCATATTCAGGAATACTTGCTCACCCTGGAATATCTATACTATACCTAAAGAGAAATTATTGATCCATTCATCAACCACACACGATGGAATAACTTCGTGGATTCCAGTAATTGGGAGTCGGTTCCGTTTTTGATGTAGTCATCTTGGACACATGGCCCAACACTATAATTGCGTAACACACTATCAATCTCAATCTGAATCATTTTGAAGGACATTGCTAATCTATTGCTTCATAAGTTCGAAAAATTTGTCTGCTCAGCAACGTAAATAACGCAATTAATACTGTTGAACTGTCAAAATGAAAGCTACCTATTGCTACTGATAGTGTGTTACGCAATTACCCCGTAGGACAAACGAGCCACTGAAGCCAAACATTCGAGCTGAAATAGGTACGGTTGCTCAGAAAAGTAATGAGAAATGCTCTCGAAAGAGTCCGTCATTGTAAGGCTGCAAATGGCGGTCATTCAATTTACATGACGTAATATTTAAAAACCAACTGTAAAATATCTCCATGACATTTATTTTATTACGTGATACTTAACAATTAATATTAATAAATAAAAATTTTAAGAGTCATAAGTACTTACTACTTAGTACAGTACCCGGCGATAAATATTGCACATCGACCTTTGGAAAGAAACAATCGGCTAATTTCGGCTTCGTAGTGCGTTATCTCTGTCGCACACTACCTATGTGATGTTAACTGACGTTTTGTCAGTCGTTGTTCAAGTGCGACAGAGTGCGGTCGCGTCCAGTTCAAAATATATATCTAGAGTTGTTAACACCCCCAAATTTAAATAATTTAAAGTTGTACTATGGCATCTTTAGGAAAAATAGGGGAACCTTTTTATTTTACCCCAACCTAAAGCAATCATTTATAGAAAAATTGGTGTATTTTATACAAAGAATAAAAAGAATTATCAAAAGAAGCAAATCATAATTGTTTTAACAGCTCCTAATAGATACCGGACTGTTTGTATTTCGTGCGACAGAGATAACGCTCTACGAAGCCGAAATTAGTCGATTGTCTCTTTCCAAAGATCGATGTGCAATATTTATCGCCGGGTACTGTAACCCCTTGATGACTTATGTGCCACTCTGTACTTTCTAATTAGAATAATAGCTGTTGCCTGCCACTTCTTCTGCGTGGATTTTGTAATTCATCATTTTTAGGGTTCCGTACCCAAAGGGTACCAACGGAACCCTATTACTAAGCCTCCGCTGTCCGTCCGTGTGTCTGACTGTCAGTGGGCTGTATCTCGTGAGACGTAATAAGTAGACAGTTGTTATTTTCATAAAGTGTGTATTTCTATTGCCGCCATGACAACAAATATTGAAAATAAAGGGGGTCTCCATACAAGGAAGGTGTTTTTTTCGTCGTTTTTTGCCTTGTGGTACGGATCTCTTCGTGTGCGAGTCCGACTCGGACTTGGCCGGTTTTTTTAATACAAATAACCAGGACGAAACGTAGCTTATGTCCTTCTCTAGGTCCCAGGCTACCTATCTTGAATTTATTTGAAAGTGGCTTAGGCGTAAATAGGTAGGTAACCGACAAAAACTCTCATTTATAATGTAGGTATTAGCTTTTGCCCACTACTTCACCCACGTGGATATTGGAAAATATCCCACGGGAACGTACTATTGAGATTTTGGTACCCTATATGCAGGCTACACTCGCACTATCTGTGTGCCAAGTTTCATCAAATGTTTACGCGGGGCACGCTGTAGTCACAGAATACTTATGCTATAGTAGAGCTCCCATTGCAGTCGGCATGATTTTTTTCGACATCTTCAACAATCGTCGTCATATTTCATCCAATTTACACAAAACCTTCATGAATTTTACACCTAAACCTTCCTCGTGAATCACCCCGTCCATTGGTGAACACCGCATGAATCTGTTCGGTAGTTCAGAGAGACAGACAGACGCAGCGGGGGACTTTGTTTTATAATAAGCATGTAGTGATAGTGATAACTAGCTATTCCTAGCTAATTAAAATTATCCCACGGGAACGTACTACCGGGATTAATAGTATCCTATGTTCTGATGAGTAACGGCCTTAGAAGGTAGCGAGCACACCAACCGCCCAGGGCCTCGCTCTTGCAGTAGCCGTTAAGACGTGAAAATTTAACAGACTACCAGGCAGACAGAGTTACCTACATTCGTATGTTATGAGCTTTTTTAGGGTTCCGTACCTCAAAAGGAAAAATTTGAACCCTTATAGGATCACTTTGTCGTCCGTCTGTCTGTCTGTCAAGACCCTTATCTCGGGAACGCGTAGAGGTATCGAGCAGAAATTAAAACCATATGCTCAGGTCTAGTCCCTTGAAGTTGTGAAAAAATCAAACTTCTAAGTTAGCGTAAAAAAAATACGGCCGTTTATGCCGCAAAAAAAAAACGTATTTTTGACAATTTCAACCTCAAGGGAATCAAAATTTATAGAGTACTTCCAGTTGACCTAGAATCATGAAATTTGGCAAGAAGCAATGCCATATAGCACAAGTAAAGGGAAAAATTCTAAAACCGTACCTACAAATTTGTACGGAACCCTCGGTGTGTGAGTCCGACTCACACTTGACCGGTTTTTTACCATCGACGAACTAAGAAGTAGTATCGTGTATCGTGCCCTGAGTGTCCTGTCAGCTGCACGTTACAGGAATTGATGTACGCGGGTGATGGCGCCCAGTGCCGGCATTGGGGAGGGCGACCGGGGCGACTGCCCGGGGCGCCACGTACTACAGGGTGCCGCGCGCGCCAGCTCAACTAATTTAAATAAGCACCTATTTTTATTTTATCGATCTAAAGGAAAACTTATTAATACGTCCACCAATACTGCTTAGCGTGCCCGCCTGCTGGCTGTGGGTGAATGGGAGTCGGGCCTCTGGCGCTACCGTCACCCAAAATAGGCACTATGCTGGGTGACACCACATTCCGGCTCGCTACATGTTTGCGTTTGGGCGCTCCTTGCGGAGCTCCACATCGCTGTCAATGCGGTGAAGCAGTCGACTGCCTCGGACACCATGGCCTATCCTGCAGCAAGAGCGCTGGTCGGATGGCACGGCACGCCAGCATTAACGACATCATCCTTCGGGCTCTTGTCACCGCCGGGGTGCCAGCTGTTTTAGAACCCAATGGCTTGGCACGTGACGATGGGAAGAAGCCAGATGGAATGACCATAATGCCTTGGAAGTTGGGTAGGCCTTTGGTGTGGGATGCAATCTGTGTCGACACCCTCGCGCCATCCCATCTTCCTAGCACGGCGGGCTGTGCTGGTGCGGCTGCTGCAGGAGCAGAAAACCTCAAACGGCGCAAATATAACAACCTTCTTGGGAGCTATATGTTTGAGCCGTTTGGGGTTGAAACTCTAGGGCCTTGGGGTCCGAGTGCTCATCGAATATTTCGAGACATCGCCAAGCGTTTGGTTGACTCTTCGCGTGACCAGAGGGCTGGCTTATTTTTAGCCTTGGTTGACTCTTCGCGTGACCAGAGGGCTGGCTTATTTTTAGCCCAAGGAATAAGCATTTATTTATTTATTTATTGCCATCTAACGTGGTAATGCTGCCAGCCTTTTGGGCACTTATCCCATTGACAGCGATGCGGACGAATTTTTTGATGCCCAATGAGCTCCTGTCTTTTTTATTTTTATTATACATTTGTATATAGTATATATGTTGCAGTCAAAACTCATAACCAGTCAAAAGTACTTTTAACTGAAAAAATCAGGCAAAAGTAATTTTGACTGAACACGTTGGTCAAAAGTAGTTTTGTCTGAAAATCGGTAGGTAGTCAATAGTGATTTTAACTGACAATATTTGGTTAAAAGTGATTTTGGCTAAAGCTCTTAGTCAAAACTAGTTTTAACCAATAGAACATCAGTCAAAATAACTATAACCAGTTAGTAGGATGTAATAACAGATTTCATGTTGTAAATTCGTTTATTACGAAGATTTAGTTTAAGGTTTAGATAAGTAATACAAAATATGAGCAGCATCAATTACTTATGTCGTAGATTTCTTCAGCCGGTAAAAAATATTTGATAGGTTCTGTGTTTGTAACTAACTTTATAATACTACAGACTTTAATTATGTTAAAACTTTTTAATCTACTGTACTGTAACGGCGTTTTCTTTTCTGCAAATTTTGCGTCTTCCACTTCTATTGTAAATTTTTCAAATTGTTCTTTTATCACTAAATGACTATCTTTCATATCTTCTATCGCTAAAATTCTTCCTAAAAAACGTTCTTTCTTTTCGTGCTCACTCATTATTAACTAATATCTATTGATTCTCTAATTACTTATACTTAGTTTTAAAAAACTTTATAAGTGCGTTTCTTCGTAATTTATGTCGCCCACTTTAACTTTTTAAGAGTTTTGACTGATAGAACCAGTCAAAACTACTTTTAACGAAATTAGTCAGTCAAAACTACTTTTAACCAGCTCCATTGGGAAAATCTAGTTTTGACTATTATTTCAGTCAATAGTACCTACTATTGTCGAGAGCTTCCAGTCAAAAGTACTATTGACTGATTTTGTTAGTTAAAAGTACTTTTGACTGGTTATGAGTTTTGACTGCAACATATATATGTTACTGTAAAACCCCGAACTGCGGTAAATCTTAGGATTTACCAGTAAATCCTAAGATTTACCAAGTCTCACCGGTAAAAGTCCGAATTGTTCTATAATAATATTTAATTTCGGACTTTTACCGGCTTCAGTCGGTAAATCCTAAGTTTTACCGCAGACACCGGTAAATGTCCGATATCAATTCTAAATGCCATAATAATTCACCATGTTGCAACAAGTATAATCCTTATTTTAACTCATACTACATAATAAGAACGTTTAGCTTACTCGTACCTAGCCAAAGTAGGTGCTGATTAGTAAGAAGTATTTTTTTTGCATTTTGTTTTTCTAAATCATGTTTTAAGACTTGACTAATAATAATTATTGTACTGAACAACGACTTGATTATCAAAAGACTGTTTTGTTTCTGAATTGTGTTATTTTATCTGCATTTTATATTTCTAAAGCATGTTAAACTTGTTTTAAGACTTGATTAATAACAATAATAATGATAGTAATATTGAATTAATAGTTTCTGATTATTAACTGCATTGTTTTACTCTGAAAACTAACATTTACCGGTATCTGTGGTAAAACTTAAGATTTACCGACTGAATACCGGTAAAAGTAAGAAATTGATGATAATGTAGAACAATTCGGACTTTTACCGGTGGGACTTGCTACATCTTAGGATTTACCGGTAAATCCTAAGATTTACCGCAGTTCGGACTTTTACAGTAACATATATATATATGTCGCATCCGGTCATTCGTTTGACTATTCGGAACGCCAGCGCCATCTGGCGGCGCTTGACAGAGTCTAGCCTGAGTTCGTGTGGTCGACGACAGCGCGAGAGAACGATGTGGACTCGCTTGGACATCGGACATGAAACGAACAACATGCGCTCAGAAACTGTCCCGCGTTCCGTATCTGGTTGTATCGTGTACCTATATGTATACCTATGTGTGTGATTTGCTAGTGTGATTAAATTGTTCGTAAAATTATAATCTGATTTGAACTGCAACCGTTTTTCTATTGCGCAATACCCAACATACTACCCATAGTTCGCCCACAGTAGTTGTAATATGGCTGATAATAACGAGACACACATGCCTTCTCCGTTATTATCTATATATATATAAAAATGAAACCCGTTTTCCGTTGTCACGACATAACATGAAAACGGCTGGACCGATTTCGATGAAATTTGGTATAGAGATAGTTTGAGTCCCGGGAAAGGACATAGGATAGTTTTTATCCCGATATTCCCACGGGATCGACATTTACGCGGGTGAAACCGCGGGGCGCAGCTAGTATACATATATATTATATTAGTTTGTGTGTACATAAATAATGATGATGAGGATAATAAAGGAAAACGAGACTCAGCGTATTAACTTTTATAGACTTATCTCGTAGGAGTGAGTATGAGTATTCTATATCGAGCAAACATGAGCTGTCATTTTGTCGCTTGTCGTATCCCTCACTAAATATAGAACGAAATAGAGGCAACAGGCGAGAAATTGCAGCTCGTATTAGGCCCCCTGCATTATACATAGGTACTTTTCTTTCTTTGCTTTTTACATACTCGTAAGTTCACAAGCAAATCAAAAAACCTTTTTAGAAAACTTGTACGTTATCAATATCACGCCAAATACGCAAAAGCCGCCCAAAGCCTTCCTATGCATATACATACAACGATGCTGATCAGGTCTTCTGTACACGGTGTGACCGGGTTTTCAAGATCAAATTTGGTTTTGCTAGTCATCAAAGAGCTCATGAAAGGAAAGAGAAGTAGTCGGGGTCGCTGTCGCCGGATACGGTGAAGAGGACTATATAATATATATATGTCGGAGACAGTTGTCAATTAAATTTGAGGGATAGTCAACAGAATTCGTTATGATTTGTTTTCTTATTATTAATTTAAGAGATTACTATCATTTATTATCTAATAAATCGGAACATAATTTATTGAGTACTCAGTGTACGCGCTAATTGATTTTAGCAACTTATTTTGATAATTGTAACCGATCGTTTTGTTCAAAACAATTGATGACTTGTTACTTTGATTTTAAAACGATTTACTTTGTGAAATCACTATTGTTTATTTATGACAATTATTCTTGTTATATTATTCGATTTATAATGTGAGTTATAATGTGAATCTATTTGATTTAGCACATTTTAATATTTTGTATCAAGTAAACACGATGACGTATTTCCGTACGTCATTGGACAGAGTTGTTGTGGGGCGAGTGCGTAGTGGGGACAAACCTTTATAACTGAGCGCACTCGTTTGTGCTGGACAGTCAGTGACAGGCAGTCATAGTCAGTGACAGTTAGTGAGAGTGAGTCGGTGTTCGGACTCGACTACTGACAGAGCACTAGCTCCCGACAAACCTGTCGGTTTACTTGGGTGGCTCTGTCACTATACGAACAGTAATCAATCCTACGATTTGTTCGCAATTACTTTGTTACTGTACATAATTATTATTTTACTGTGTATCTAGTTGTGTCGTGAACCTACAGTGTGTGATTTGTTAGTGTGACTAATTTGTTAGTGATATTATAATTTGATTTGAACTGCAAACGGTTTTTCTATTGCGCAATAACCAACACTACCCACAGTACGCCCACAGTAATCAAATATGCCTGATGATAACGAGACGCCTGTAACCTACTCCTGATCCGACATATATATATATATATATATATACGTTATCAATAACTTACCTCCGAATTATTTATTTATGTACAAATCCAAAATAAGGTTTTTTTAATTTTAATGAAATCAAACTAAAAAGGCGCCCAAGGCATGACTCGCCCGGGGCGCCTAGATGGCTAAGACCGGCCTTGATGGCGCCAAACAAGTAGCTGAATTCTGGGCCGAGTACATTTAGATTGCTATCAACATGCTAAGAAGAAGTAGTCATAAGCAAAGAACTTGCAAAAGGCACCAAAATGAACTGACCCTTTTCAGTAGTCGGGTTTTAGTTTTCAAACTTATTTTTTATTTAATTATTTTGGGGCTTATTTCAGTAATATTTATATTTCTGAAATAAGTTAATTAAGCCCTTTTATTTGATACCCAACACGGCATGATTAAAAATTTTTTTTTTTTTAGGTCATGCCGTATTCAATTTAATGTGACTTCATATGACTTCATAACCAGCGGACGATGAAGGCGCTTCCTACGATACCTAATTTGTTTAATTATGACAAGTAGTTTAGAAGTTTTGAGGGAACAGATGAACGTACATACATACATGACGGTCAAAATCATAACCCTCCTTTTTACTTCGCCGTAGTCGGGTAATAAAAATAAAATTTTGTCTGTGTTTCAATAATAAAATAAATTGATTGTTACAACACATTAGCCGTTATCGATATCGGCAGACAGATAAAATCTCCATAGATACATTTAGTAGTACGTATTTGTTTTGCGTGTTCTAAAGGTTATAATTATTACATGTTACGGTCGGGAATCATATTTAAATCAACTTACAACCTGACACTGACCTGCAAATTGCAAAAAAACAAAATCAATTCCGCAGGTTACTTTAGTACTTAAGCCTTACTTATTTCAAAGATATACTTAAATATGCCTTTTTTCTTTCATAGATTATACCTACTGTGTTCTACTCACAAGTAAATAGTGCTACTCACAGACTACATAGAGATTATGGTTCTACTATGATAAAACTTTAATCTTACGCCACCGAGAGTTAGAGTTAGAGGTAAAACTAGAGTTAAACTTAGGTATTAAACCCACCGATGTAGGATAGTTAAGTTGCTAACTTGTGGTTAGTGTGTCCACAGAACATATACAGGGTGAATTTTCCAAGTGGGCGTGGATGGCCAAATCCGAAACTATGAGGAATAGCGAAAAGTACTCAAAGGAGTCACGGGCTCGATTTTGAAGAAAACTAAAACTGCATCATTGGATTTTTGAAAAATCAATATTTCTAGCCAGGAATCGAACCCGTTGATTTTGAAAAAAGAACACATTGTATTATGACAACATTTGATAGTGTCCCCAATAAGGATCGAATTCTGGGAAGTAATGACGTACGGCAAACTAAAGAAAAGAGCTCATTTTTAACAAAATACTTTTTTATTTTTCTTATGTTACCTACCTATTAAACCTTAACTGATTAATTGTTCAAAATGATGACAATTGTTTTCAATACATAGCTGGATTCGACGTCTCAAGGGTTGTACTGCAATAAAAAAAATTAATTTACAACATAATTTTGTGAAGGTGACTGCGCATATTACTATTTTGTTAGGAAAAATTTTGAGCATCATTTCGAACAAGATATGAAAAAAGAAGCAGTTTATTAAAATCCAACAATTTCCTTAAGTTTGCCCTATGTCAGTACTTCCCAGAATTCGATCCTTATTAGCGAAACTATCGAATGGTGTGATGAATTGATGATGATGATGCGATCCGACCGATTTCGGCCAGGGCGATTGCTTCAGCTCCTTTGTAGTTGCCGTTCGTGTGCTCGCATGTGGCTTATGTATCCAATCTTTTTTGCAAAGATCCGAATGGTGTAATAATACAATGTATGTGTGTATTTTTTTTTTTCAAAATCAACGGGTTCGATTCCTGGCTAGAAATATTGATTTTTCAAAAATCTAAGGATGCAGTTTTACTTTTCATCAAAATCGAGCCCGTGACTCCTTTGAGTATTTTTCGCTATTCCTCATAGTTTCGGATTTGGCCATCCACGCCCACTTGAAAAATTCGCCCTGTATACTAACCCTAACCGCCCGGCCACGACTTTTGTCTTAGTAGCAAGTGGCACGGCAAGCGGCGCGGCAAGCGGGCCACGAACTCGCCGCTATCAGCGGCAGCTTAGCGCGGGGGGGCGAGCGGTAAAAACAAATATACCTAGGTACCAAAATGTATGAACCATGCCATGACGCACCGCTCGCAGCGTCAACGCTAGACAAAAGAAACCGCGCTGCTTGCCGCTAAGTCAAGTCAAAAGTCGTTCATGGCAGGATTTGTACAAAAAAATAAAGATTTTTAGAGAAGTTGGATTTCTAATTCTATACTTTTGGGTGCTTAGAGAGTATCTTCAGGCATTTACAATATTTTTATAACCCCGCAATAACAATATAATGTTCAAAGTCAAGGAGCTCACTATTTCAGAACGAAACGGCGACGGCGGCTGTCAGTGAGCTGAAAACAAATTATCGGACGCGGCTGACAGCCACGACTTTTAGGTATCTAGACAATGAATGTACACTGAGCTGTGCAAACTATCGGATGTAAGTCGTGGACGTAACCTTGGGCTGACCTTGAGCTTTCGGACGTCCGACAGAAATCTGGCGCGCTGGATGTTTTTGTCAGCCGAACACGTCTCAAAAGACTGTGCACACGTATCTGTCGCGGCTGTCAGCTGCGTCCGTCAGCCGTGTCCAATAATTTGTTATAGCAGTGGTAAATATTTAAATCTTTAGATTCGCCCTACCGCGTCAAAACATAGTTGCATTCTGATTCGTTTTGACACCTCTGATACACAATGACGCAGTGACTACACTTGATTGTCATAGAAACGCTACATAATAATGTGTAAGCTCACTCTTCTCAGTATGATCACGTTTTCTTGTAACTAAGTACGGTGAGGGCAAATCTAGCTATTTCAAATTTAAATCTTTATAGGGCGGGGTTTATCCACTAACCCGCACTAGGCCCGCGTGGTGGATTACGGCCCACTCCCTCTCACAGAGAGGAGGCCTGTGTCCCAGCAGTGGGAACGTTATAGGCTGATTATGTTATGCCTTATGTATAGGGCGGGGTTTGACATAATGTCAAATACTGTAATTTTTTTTTAATAAATACGGAATGGACAACGAGATGAAACAAAAAACTGATACATTAATTTCGAAACATTTTAATTATGCGGGGTTTTAAAAATATGATAAGTATATCAATCTACTCCTGGTAATGTATTCTCAACATTGGCAAATATTTTGAACCCTCTAAATGAACTCTTTTTTTGTACAATTAACTTAAGGCGAATGGGTAGTTGAAGCCCGCGAAATTCAATTTTTCTTACGTTTTTTGCAATTTTCAGGTCAGTGTCAGGTTGTATCTTGATCAAAATATGATTCGCGACAATAACAGGTACGTATTTACAGAATTATAATAATTAGAATCATTAATACATCTTTCTAAGTTAGATTTCTACCGTTAAGAACAAATCTCGTATGGAAAAGTGTTGGTGGTAGAAATCTAACTTAAACAGATGTATTAATGATTCTGATGATTATAATTCTGTGAATACATGTCTATTATAGTCGCGAATCATATTTGGATCAAGATACAACCTGAAACTGATCTGCAAATTCCAAAAAACTTAAGAAAATTTAAATTTCGCGGTCTACCATGTCACATTCACCTTAAGGACTTCGCCATGATTCTTTTTACCATGGTATTAGTAAGTACTTACACGAGGCAATGAATGACATTGAAATGGTGGCGTATCATGTAAACCTTTGTGAAATAATTGTCACAGAAATTGAATTGAAAACTGGTCACACCACAAAAAGAGCAATGTGGTAGCAGTAGTTATCAATGTTATGATTTTAGCCACGCACGTGCCAAAAGACCCTTTTATTGTGTACGAGCATGCAATATAACTCTTCTAAAATAAAAGCTAGTACGAGTTACCAACGGAAAAAATATTAATAAACGTTAACGTCATAGGTTCACAGAACACATATACTCCTAGTCTTAGTTCATTTAGTTCAATCCAAGTTCAATCTACATAATCAACGAGTCAACGTGGTGCGAAGTGTCGTCGTGGAACCTACTGTTCCACTATGATTGGTTGAAAAATATTCATACTGTGTATCACTTTCATTAATTTTGTGTCTCTTTCTTTCGCGACCACCAAAAAACCGACGAGTACGGTTCATTCCTGTTGAAAACTTCGGATTTGAATTCAATAATTTTGTGATACATTTCATTTAAAAACTCTTTAATTTCTTAAAGAATATAATAAGTAAGTTTTGTATAGTTAATTATCTAAATTACAAAATGAATTAATAATTTTCAATGAGATTATAACCTCTAAAGGTTGTCGAAATTTGAAAGTTTTATCTACCGCCGTCAATCTGCCAACAGCTAAAGATTTATATAATCCAAATTATGTTTTAAACTTACCGTGTTTTGTGTATTTAAAAGTAATTTATAAATATGTTCTTAAGTGCTCGGATAACATTCTATCGTCACTATATAGTAAATAATCATAACCTTTAAGTCGCTGCTTATTGAAGACAACAATTATTTTGTAATAGAAAATTTGAAACGTAAATAAACCGATAACTTTTACCATTTAATAGTATACCTCCAAGAATTGTAAACATTGTTTTATTCATTATTTTCAGAATGTCTGCCTTAATACATGAAAAGATTTGGTTGGACAAAAACATATATGGTGATGCTGAACGGAATTATTATGAATCATTATCAAAGGTTTGTATAATTATCAGATTTTAATACCTTTCTTTCTTAGGAAATTTCCTGTTCTGAAATGACATTATTTACATTTTCAAAGTTGATAAAACATTATTATGTTAAAACTTTGTAGGTCCAAGCTACTCCACTTTCAGTAGCTCGCACTTCTTTGGCCAGTGAAGTTGCTAAGGCTAGACAACATATCAAAGATTCTTTAGAATGTGTGAGTAAACTTATTTGATTAATATTCACACATTGTCTTTCACTTTTTATTTAAATAAAATTATTTTGGATCATAGAACTTTAAGTAGATAAAAGTTTTTGCTTTCTATATAAAAAAGAAGTTTACTATTTCAAAAACTAATTGATACTTACAAAATATTTCCAGATGGACAGTGTTGCTACCTTAGCAGGAGTTCCTAACCCAGAACTCACTAACAAAGTTAACACACTGGAGAAAGAAAATGGGGATCTGAAGAAAGCTATAAATGACTTGCGTAATTTGGTCATTAGCCTTCAAACCAGAGTAGAGACTTTGGAATCAACAGGTGGTGGTGCCAAGACTGAACCTTCCAAAGTGAGTTACAATTCCATTTTTCACAAAAAAAAATATATGTTGGCATAACTAAATAATCTCTTTACTTAATAAATAATAAATCTATTAGGCCCCAGCATCCAAGGCACCACCTGCTAAAGCTCAAGATGATGATGATGATGATGGTGTTGACCTCTTTGGCTCTGATGATGAAGAAGAGAGTGCAGAAGCTGCAAGAATAAGAGAGGAGCGCCTAGCAGCATATAACGCCAAGAAAGCCAAAAGTATATAGAATAATTATATTTTTGTCATGAAATTATAAAGAAACTAGCAATTTATCATATCATTTGTTTTTAATTCTTTGTTATAGAGCCAGTTCTCATTGCAAAATCTAACATTATTTTGGATGTTAAGCCATGGGATGATGAAACAGACATGGCAGCTTTGGAAAAGGCAGTAAGAGAAATTACAACTGATGGCCTTTTGTGGGGTGCAGCTAAACTTGTGCCACTAGCCTATGGAATTCACAAGCTACAGATATCTTGTGTTGTGGAAGATGACAAAGTGTCCGTCGATTGGTTAACTGAAGAAATTGAAAAAGTCGAAGACTTTGTAAGTTGAATAGCCTATTTTCCTAGCATACACTTTTTTTTTCTACTCTCAATTATTTAATACTATATATATCGCATGCTTAATGGAACACTGACTTAACCCAAAAAAGACGATTTTTGGGACATCGCAAAAGAAGATCTTGCTATGAGGACTTATCCTACTTGTTGATGCATAAAATTAAAACTGATTTGATTTGACTATTAATTAATCATGAATTCTTGTAATATAAATGTCTATGATTAACTATTGATGAGATCTGATTAAAAAAATTCTGTAACTCAATTCTGACCTATCTACTAATGGGTCAATGTTCCATTAAGCATGAGATATGTATACACTGTTGCTATCTCAAAACACTGAAAATGTAAATTAATGGGTCAGAAATTGTAGGCACCTAGTGAAGAGCTTAAAAAAGTGGAATTGTTAGTGGAAAAGTTTATTGTGGATGGATTTTCATGGAACTTTTTTTATTAGGCTCCTAGAGGCGAGGGAGCACAAAGATAAAACAAAACTGAGACAATATTTCCTGATAATTGCAAATTAATTTATGTTCATTACATTCAACAGTTTGATTTTCTGAAAATATCCAAAAATATTGAAATTAAAAAAACACTTACCAACGACAATAGGAATCTAATGCCCAGTTTTTGGAATGAAAATTCGAGTCAAATGATCCAATCGCAGCAAGTCATGCGCACTTGGCAATTTGTCAGCAAAATTTTATGTTGATTTTCATCTTTAAATTCAATCTTCTAGAGATACTACTCTGTTAAAAAGTACCGAGAAATGATTCACCCTTTATCGCCTTCAAAGTATGCTCCTTCAGAAACTATACACTTACGCCAACGAATAATCCATTCATCAAAACATTTTTTTTACTTTTTTCCGGAATTGAGTTTAGTTTTCGTCGCGACTTCTACTTTGTCTTCTACCAAATGAAAACGGGTGCCACAAAGTGGTAATTTGAGTTTAGGAAAAAGAAAGAAGTCAGCTAGAACCATATCTGGTGAATAAGGTGATTGCTCGATGGTATTTGTTGAGTTTTTGGTCAAAAATTCGTTAACAATGATTGCCTTGTGCGAAGGTGCACTATCATGGTGCAAAATGCAACAATTTTCTTTCCACAAATCTGGCCTTTTTCTTCGAATTTGCTCTCTTAAACGCCGCATAACTCTCAAATAATATACTTTATTTACCGTTTGAACTTCCGGATATTATGTACTTATACAACACCGCGATAGTCAAAGGAAACAGTCAACATGACTTTGGTGTGGTATTTTCGGTTTCGATTCAGTTGGGAGGCGCCACTCCGAAGCTTGTTGACTATTTTGCATGTCAAACTCGTAAACCCACGTCTCGTCACCAGTAATAATGCGTTTCATGAATCATGCCCGGGTCAAAGAGATGTCAGCATTAACTGACGGGGTCCGCTAGGGCCGATGCCTGTCGGGGTCGCGGGTTTCAGGCAACTGAAGGAACACGAGTGGGTTTTAGTCAATAAAAGTCTGATACGCCCTCTCGCTCCGTCCAGAGCGGAAGAAGTAATTTGATAATTTCAGAATTGACTCGTTCTAGCATGTCTTCAGCGACTCTTATGCGATTGAGTTTTTAGAGAAAATTCAGGTCTTTTGGAACTAGCCGAGCGGCAACATGTTTCATACCCAAGTGATTATTTAAAATGATACGGATCAACTCGTAAGACAGAAAGTTCAGCGGCTATCACTCTCAAACTTGAATGAAGATTTTCAGTCACTATTTCCTTCACTTTTGCGATGTTTACTTCAGTTGAAGACGTTGATGGCCTACCAGGGCGAGGCAAATCTTCCAGCATATCTCGACCGCTTTTGAACGCTTTGTACCACTCATAAGCACGTGTTTTTGATAAAGTCGATTCACCGTAAGCCTTCTGTAACATTTTCAGTGACTTCGAACACTAAATTCCATTGGCGATGCAAAATTTAAGACAAACTCTATTCGATGTTTTTGTCCATTAAGAAATTTGCAATACACACTAGAATGATCTAACTAAAAACAGCACTGTATTTAATCTAAATGACAGATGCAACTCAAAAATCCGCGCCAAAACGGAAAACAGTTGTGCCAAACTAACAAAAAAGAAATTTAATTTGGAACCATAAACAAATCATCCATTTCCGATACTTTTTTACCTAAATGTACATTTATCAAAGAACAAAAAAATGCATTTCTTCAAAATGTTGTACAAACAGACAGATTAAATAGGTGGTAAATGGTTACTATTTCCCTTAAGAATTTTACCTGAACAGAGTTCATTTATCATCATAAAGTTTTGGAACCTAAAATCTGTTCAGGGGGTCAATCCGCGGAAATCCACTAACGGCGAATATATGCTAATAATAAATTAAATATCATAGCTGCATTCTTTTTTTACTTTATATGACATTTCTTACATGTTTTTACGTATGGCGCCGCTATCTAAAAAAGTATAACACCTTTATTTAATTTATTATTGCAATCAACACGCACCAAATGTCCTTACCATTTGCAAATAAAAGTCGGCCTAATTCAGCGGAATGGCCCCCAGGTGTCTCATCTTTTTGAAACTAAACTTTACCATAAATATGATTTTGAACGTAATGACTTTAATACTACCTATGTCTAAGTTACGTATCCGATGTTAATGCTATTTGTATGTTTTTGATTGTTACAGGTTCAAAGTGTTGACATCGCTGCCTTTAATAAAGTATAACAAGACCTTGTTAGGTTCAGTTACTTACAAAATGAACTGATAATAAATGTGCCTTTTTTTCAATGTATGCTGTTTTAATTCCATGCATGACAAAATAATGTTTCCTAGCTTGAATGTAAAGTCAACCACACCGCAGCTGTAACACTTGGGTTACTAAAATCAATTGCTACGGCATAAAACCGCTGTCAATGTCAAATTGTTACCCTATGATGTGCAAGTTGACTGTACCTGAGAAAAGAAAAAATACTAACAAAATCCTTTGATTATTATGGTAGAACTGTAGTAAAAAAAAATTATTATGAAATGAATTTATCTTATGATTTGCAGTTCAATTTAATTTTATTAATATTTTTCGTATTTCATAACTTCACCAGAAGCGCGCTCGTACACTGCATACTTTTTTAGGTCCTACAATCGGTCAGTTTTTTTTTTTTTTTTCACTTGTGCATTAATACATTTTTGTCCCTACTGTTTCATTTTAGCTCCTACAAAAAAATATCATTGATTGTATGCCGTCTGCAAACGTAAACTAAACTGCAGTGTGTACATTGTTCGCTTTTTTACTGACTTCAAAAAAAAAGATGTTATAAATTCGACACGTATGTATGCAATATTATTGGAACTGCAATATATTCACATAAATTAATGACAATCTATTAGGGCTTCCCAACAAATATACAAAATTTTATAGATGCATGTATTAGGCGTGTGCGCCACGCCGCACTGTGGGCTGGATTTTGAGTTTCATAGAACTTCGTTTGCTTTTTTTGAAAGTCTAGTTTTTTTGACTGGAAATGGTTTCCTTTACTTATGAAGTATGGGATCATAAGAGTCAGTGTATCTATTTTTAAAACACAAAAGTTAAAAAAACTGTATGGAGCTAGGGTAAAAATATCAAATATCTCCGGAACCGCACGTTTGGCCGTAATATCCTGACACATGATAATACCTCTATTTATTTGGGATTTTTTGGCATAGTTCATATATCGGGCATAGGTGCGGTTTTTTTTTTAAATTCGGAGAATATTTTAAATTTTTATGTTGTATTTTCTGATTGGATTCCAGGAGTAGGTGGGTAATGCTGGTCATAATAATTGAAAAACTTAATAAAATATATTTATCAAGACCGCTACCAACAAAAACAAGAGTGTCCTTCGTGTCGTCATTAAAATGACGTCGAATTGGTAATGATCTGAGATCTGACATGATCGGACATATGTAGATACCAGGTTTTATGCGTGTATTAGTTAATTTATGTACTATTTAGTTAATTCGTGTACCTATTAGAGAGCTGGAGAGGCAGCATGGCGCCCTGAGTTTCCGGCTGACGCAGGTGCTTACTGGATATTTCGGGAAATACCTATGTCGTATAGGTCGGGAGCGGACGCCTGCTTGTCATCACTGTGTGGACTGCCACGAGGACACGCCACAACATACGTTGGAGGAGTACAGCTTGGGCCCAACAGCGCTGTGCCCTCGTCGCGACACTTGGTGCGGATGATCTGTCATTTTCGGCGGTGGGTCAGTCCATTTTCGGAAGCGAAAATGCGTGGGATGCTGTGGCCTCTTTTTGCGAGGAATTGATGCATGCAAAGGAGGCGGCGGAGACAGAGAGAGAGCATACCTCTCATTCCACCCGCACCAGAAGAGCAGCCGGGCGTCGAAGAGTGCTTAACGATTTCCGGCCACCATAAGAAGGGGCCTGCGGGCGGCGAAATTGGGGCCATGTCATCGCTCGAGCAGTCGGGCTCAAAGAAGTGGCACGCAATAGTGGGGTTTTACCGTTTTAGTCGGTAGAAGTTCGACATCATAACCCTCCGTTCTTCCCGGACAGAGGGTAAAAAAAAAAAAGGTTAGGAGCCAGGCCCCCCCTAGAAAGAAGCCCTAGATACGCCAATGTACACGGCGCGTATTAACACAAACCGAGCTGCGCGCGCCTTTGATCCGTGTCAAAAAACCGACAAGCGATGGATCGTACGAACTTTGCCGAGCCGCGCCGACCGTAACTGTTTTTAAACGACACGTGGCGCGCTGCATTCCGCGCCGAGCCTCACTCGGCTCGCGTGTTTGCGCGCCGTTTCACCTTAAGTGTGACGGCCTGGCTTATTGATACGAGCTACGGGTGTAGTGTCTAAGGGAAAACATCTCAAAACGTTGGTCAAATTCTAGTGCAATATTTACCTACAACAAAAAAAACTATTACCTACTTGTACAGACGCCAGCACAACAAGCTACTACAGTCTGTCAAATTTATTTAATAGATTTTCAACGTTATCGCTAAAGTATAAGGTTCAAAGTTGATTGGGAAAATTTCACATTAATGAAAGAATTATCAAAATCGGTTCATTATTTTTTGAGAAAATCGCGGACAAACAAACATACATATACGGGTCGAATACAGAATCTCCTTTTTTGAAGTCGGTTAAAAAAGTTTTTATTTTTCACTTAGTTGTACCACAGAATACTGAAAGTACTTCGTACAGAAAGACCACTTCCTTCCCCGCACTAACATCAGTTACCGCACCTCACCCCGCACTTCGGCGTATTCGTCGCAGTTCTCCCACTTATTACTATCGTCCTTTTAAAAGGACGGCGCATAAACAAAAATCTTGTGATTAATGAGGGTAAAGTAAACAAATATTGTTGGTGACATTTGAAAGTTTCATTGTGTGGCAGTACAATATAAGTATTGTGAGTGGTATAACGCATTATTATTAATCAGTTTTGGAGCTTTTGTTTTACGGTAAATTTATCATGACTGATATGAGGTGAGTTATTTTATTATTATTAAAAAATCGTTTTTTTTTGACAATGAATAATAAAACTTTCACATCTCTTCTAAGTGAATTAGATTAAATATAAGCACCAACTGTAATTTTTGATACATTTTTATGGTGCAACATTTGGTGTTCTTTATAAAGCCCAATAGTAATATCTACTACTACTTGATAACAAAAATGTTTTGTTTTGTTAGGAGAGTTTTTGGAAGAGGATGGGAGTCGCAACTTCATGAAATCATGGAAGAATTGGAATTTGATGAGGAGGCTCCTATTCCTGACAGCATCACATTTTTTCCACCAGAAAATTGTAATGCTGATGTCACCGACGAAGATTCTGGTGACGAAAATCAAGTCCGCATTCAAAATTTACCTGGCACTCAACTAAGGACTCCAGCGCAAGTTCATTACATGAATTTGACAGACGGTAGTGACAGTGAAGACGAAATAAGTCTAGCTCAAGTATCGAAAAGAATGCGCATCAGAATTTCCAATCCTCCGATTGAAAATCAGTTACCTGACGACGAACCAACACCCTCAACTTCCACAAGCATAACAATTCCAAAAACTAAACAGTATAACTGGATTTCAAGAGATATACGTCCAATATTTAGACCATGGGCCGGAATGCAGCAAGTTGCAAGACAGCAAAATGCATTTTATTATTTTGAGCAACTTTTTAGCGACAGAATTACAGTTTTGCTGACAAATTACACCAATAATTATATAAATAAAAAAAATAAAATTGGAAACATAACGTGTGAAGAGATGAAATGCTTTATCGGAATACTTCTCTTCAGTGGGTATGTGGTAGTACCCAGAAGATATATGTATTGGGAAAATGCTGCAGACTGTGGGAACCCAATAGTTTATAATGCATTGTCGAGAGATAGGTTTACTTTTATAATGTCTCATATTCATTGCTGTGACAATACAAATTTACCATCTAATGACAAATATGCGAAATTGAGACCACTCTTTGACGCGTTGAATGAGAACTTCCTAAACTATGCCCCATTCGAAGAAAACTACAGCATTGATGAAGCGATGATTCCGTATTATGGTGGTCACCCTTGTAAACAATTTATAAGAGGTAAACCTATCAGATGGGGTTACAAATTTTGGGTAGGATCGACACGTCTTGGGTACATATTATGGTTTGATCCGTATCAAGGGCAAACGGGAGACGACTTCAATGATTATAAAAAAATGGGACTTGGAGCAAGTGTTATTTTACGTTTCGCAGATGTTCTTCGTACAATCGATGCAAAGGCACCTTTCCACCTATTTTTTGATAATTTCTTCACATCGATTCCATTACTAGATGAACTACGTGAAAGGGGGTTGAAGGCCACCGGAACAATCAGAGAAAATCGCGTATCGAAATGTCCGCTTCCAACAAACAAAGAATTCAAGAAAACTGATCGTGGTTCTGTGAAATACAAAGCAACAAGAGCTGAAGAAATTATTGTGTGTAAGTGGAATGATAATAGTGTTGTAACAGTGGCTTCAAATGGTGCTAAAGTTTTACCACTGAGCAAAGTAAAACGCTTTTCACAACATGAGAAAAGATATGTACAAGTCGACCAGCCAGCCTTGATAAAGGTGTATAATGAAAACATGGGAGGTGTAGACAGGTCAGACCAAAATATTGGTTTATACCGAACATCGATACGAGGAAAAAAATGGTATTTCCCATTGATATGTCACGCACTAGACATGGCAGTTCAAAATGCTTGGCAACTATACCACATCGATGGCGGAGATTGTGATCATTTGCAATTTCGTAGAAATATTGCGACTTCCCTTCTAGAAACATATCGTAGAACGGAAAACAGAAAATCAGGTCGCACTTCACAAAACTATCACCAAAATTCTCGGTATGATAATAAGAAGCACCTTGTGAAATATAACGGAACGCAGTTGAGGTGCGTGATTTGCCACAAAAAAGCCAATTTCTCGTGTAAAACGTGTGAAGTTACATTACACCCAAAAGAATGTTTTGAAACGTACCATACGAAATAATGTTTTTTTTTTCAAGTCTAAATTTTTTTTCATTATCTTTACTTTTTTCATGATTTTATGTAATAAATAAACGACACTAAAGACACTTCGTATTTTCTTTTGATTTACTTGAACAAGTAGTACATATTACTAATGTCCTTTTAAAAGGACACCAATTTCCCGATTTCCCAACAGGTTTTAATTTTTTTTTGCATTTTTCCTAATCATCTGATTATACAAAGATACATATATCTGAATTTCATTGCAATCGGATACAAAAAGTCTATTCAGTAACAAGTGGGTTAACAATGGCGCTCGCAAACACAAGAACCGCAGCGCTGTACCTACCTACTGCTGACACGAACACATTATTTTTTTAAAGTTTTATATTTTGTGTTAATCACGATGGTTGTATATTGTGCATTATTTGAATGCTTATCTTCATCGAGGAACGATAAAGACAGGAGTTTCTTTCGGTTCCCGAAACATGAAAGAAGGTACAACAAGGAACAGCAACTCAAATATCCTTTAAACCCATAAAAAATAAAAGCTAGTATATTACAGACAAACAAGTTAAGCCAGTGTTGTGATAATTTATTTTCATAATTTTCTCTATTATTCATTTATTTTCCAAGTTTTCTTCGTTTTAGAACAATTAAAACTTCCGTAATATTAACATACCAACTATTAAATCATTGCTCTCTCTCTTTATTGTCTTAGTTATGTCTCTTACTTTCACGTTCTATTCGTTCTTCGACTTGAAAAGTAGTACCTACTTACAATAGAAATGTAATTAATTAGATTTCTGTGAGTAACGTCGCGGCGCGCGGCGCCCCATTGTTGCATACGTTCGGGCAGCGCCGCCGCCTACGCCACAGAGTAGGTACACTAATATACTGAGCCTACGCACTACTGCGCCAGCCAGCCCTACTAGATTTCACGCACACATTTACACGTATACAAACGTCATTTGTCAATGTAGTAATAATAATAATTTAATTTCAAGCAACAAAGACTCATAGTGTTAGCAACAATAGGTATACTTACAAACTAAGTTAGTAATACACTTACAAAACAGAAAACAGATTGCGACATCACTGCTGCACGGTGACAGGCCCAGCCGAAACCCTGCAGCAGTGCTTCACAAACGCACAATCAAGCAATGTAGTGGTAGTAGGTAATTATTTTGCGAGCGTTGGGAGTGTCCGGGGTGTGGTTTCGGGTAGCTTGATGTGCTGGCGACGCTGGCGTCTGTACTTTTTACAAACAAATATTTCAGTTTTTACTTAAAACTAAAAATTACGAAATAAACAAGTAATTAAAAAAAAAATCGATTTCAAAAAGAATTAACTCAAAATTATAAAATATAATTTCGGAATTCGGTGGCAAAAAACTAAGATACAGATCCCAAGACACCGACTTCCGAAATTAAAGTTATTTCATAATTTTGAGATTTCTTTTTGAAGTCGATTTAATTTTTTTTTATTATACATGTGGAGTTAGTAAGGGAACTACTTATGGGAGTCCATCCGTAACTTTTGGTCAAAAACAACATTAAATTGATAACAGACTTGCACAACATTGCCCTATAGTGTAGATATAAAATGCTTGCATTTCTGTAATGATAGAATTACTGATAAGATTTTTTGAGAAATTGCGCTAGGTATGGCATAAAAGGGAAATAGCCAGGTACATACAAGGTTGTATGGTGGTTTTATTGCAGTAAAGTTATGAATTAACAGACTTTCGTCTTCGTAGTTCGTAAAGCAGGCGGGAGTAATAATGCAACACGTGTTTTATTACACGTATTACATTTTGATAGTAGTAACAATATAATAAACTACAAAATATAATAGCGTATTAGTGTACCATCTTAGAACTTACTAATTCCATGTTTCAAGACCATAAAGATTTATTAAATTTGACAGTGACAAGTGTCAATAACAAATTGAAATAACTATTCTCACTGCACAACACCCAACATATTTATTGTATGTAAAATTCTAAAATAGAAGCACAAACAACCACTCAACCGGAATTGATTTGTCGTTAAATAAATAAACATGACCTGCAAAAAGTGTGAGTCTCCTAAAACAGTTATACTGAGAAAAAAAGACTATTATTGTGACGACTGTTTCATGGTTAGCACTAACCACAAATTTCGTGCATGTATTGGCAAAAATAAGGTTTTGGCACCACATGAAAATGTTTTAATCGGTCTCTCAGGAGGTGTGGGCTCTACAGTGTTATTAGACTTAGTCCACCATGGCATATCCTTAGAAAATACCAAGAAACTGCGGATAGTCCCATTCTTTATACATTTATTTGGTAAGTTTATTACTAAGCAGATAGCTTTTCATCAAATATTTTTTTGTTTTAAAATGTTAATTTCATGAAAACCTAAAACAATAAATTGAAGTTTGATAGGTATTCATAGTCTTCATAAACTATTATATTCTGTTCTATTTTTATTAAATGCCAAGCATACCCAATGTAGAAAAGTTGGAAAAACTCGTAAGCTACAACATTATAATAATTTGACACTTTTTGTCAAGGGTGAGACAGCATTGCATGGCTGTGTTTGTGTGCATTGAGATGAGGTGGTAAGCATAAGTCAGTAGTTCCCTAAAATGATACAAGTTTCCTTGACTTATCAACTACTTGTCAAAGTAATTAAGTAATTTCCATATCAATTCATTCAATTTCAGATATTTAGGTGTTTAAAAATAAAAACTGATATAAAATTTAACTCCTGCAGATTGAACCATACTTTTTATAAACTAATTTTGTTTTGTTAAATTCCAGATGACAACAGCAAAGAATTAGCAGAATCGGTAATCAAACAATGTCAAAAGAATAATTTTAATGTTTATATAATCCACCTTGCAGTATATATGAACACAAATTATCAGTTACCTGAAGCAAACTGTATACCAGATGTTGAAGAAAATGAAACTATAGCATTTCATGAAATGTTAAACAGCATGCCTCCATCAGCAGCTACAGATTTTCTGCTGAAAATTAAACGCAATTTGCTGGTTGAATATGCAAAGCAATTGAAATGTAACGCTGTTTTCACTGCAGAAACAACAAATACTTTGGCAATTAACTTGTTATCCAACCTTGCTATTGGTAGGGGATCACAGGTTCAAAATGATATTGTAAGTACCAATATACTACTTTTTATAGGTAGCATGAATTTAAAATCACATGGATAGTCTATATATATCTATACAAATAAATAAAATGGAAGTGTCTGTTTGTAATGTGAAAATATCAACTTTTTTTACTAAATGTAATTATGAAAGTATATTTTTACTTTCTTTGTCTTTAATGGCTGGACCAATTTTCAAGAGACTTTCACTGACATATAGTAGATGTTAGAAGGAGTAACACAAGGCTACTTTTGTTTTAGTAAAAGAATTAGGGTACCCTGCAAAAAATTAAAACCTATGAAATACAATTAGTTGTTTGACATGCAGAGGCGTAACTAGGATGGGGCAAGTAGGACACGAGCCCCGGGCGCCTATCAAAGGGGACGCAAAATCGCCAATTACCTACTTATTCAATTTAAAAAACAAAATGCACTACTATAAACCATTTCATACTCTTATATTTTCTTCATGATCCTGATCAGTCACAAATTCTGCTTACAATTGCAGTATCCATCGGAAGTTGTGAGCAATCTTATAATAAGTTGAAATTAATACTTTCGTATTTGAGGGCTACAATGGGTCAAGAAAGGTAAATATGCAACCTAGCTTTGCTCAGTGTAGAGCCAAAAGTGACAAATAAAATTAATTTTGAAAATGTCATTGATATGTTAGCATTGCAGAAAGCCAGGAAGGTGCAGTTGCAAATGTTTACATTTGCAACTGCACCTTCCTGGTTTTACGGACTTACTTTCGATATAAAAAAGAAAATTAAGTTAATGTTTTGTTAGTAAAATTTATGATTGTTTTATTTATTGTATCTGAATTTTCATATTATAATAATTTACGAAGGAGCGCAACTATGATGCGTGCCCTAGGCGCCATTTTCTATTGGTAAGTCCCTGCCAACATGCATGCAAACAAAGTCGCGGGTATAGCTAATCAGAAATATAATTCAGAAGTTAATACACATGTAGGTATAATTTGTATGTAGGTTAGAATAAGCAATAACATGTAATTTTTCCTTAAAAAAACGAATACCTATAGAACACAGACTTGTACTTAAATAAACTTGCTAATTTTTAATTATTTCCAGGGATTCTGTGATGTTCGTGATGAAAACGTGAAAATAATAAAACCAATAAAAGATATCAGTAATGAAGAATTGAACTACTATGTTGACATAAGACAGTTGGGTCCTGTATACACCAGCAATATAAAGAACAACAGCCTTCAGTCATTAATCTCTTCATTTGTATCAGACCTTCAAGAGAATTTCCAGGCTACTATATCAACTGTTTGTAAAACAGCTGACAAAATTGGTGACCATAATAATGAATACAAAACACATGAGAAATGCATTATCTGTGAGGTACATATATATTTCAATTTCCTTACTTTTTTTTTTTTTTTCCATATTCATTTATTGTGTTCCTACAAAGTGGCTTTAAGTTAAGACAAACTACGGTATTTTTATCTCACGAAGGCGCGCTTGTGGTCACCAACAACCAGAGCCTGATTTACCCACAGCACAGAATACTTAATAGCCCACAGGCTAACTAGGCTCGAGCCTAGGGCGCAAGGACTGAGGGGGCGCAGAGCTTGCCCTTACAAGCACCACTTATTTTCAGAATAAAATTTGGTAATTTGAATATACGCGCCTAAATACTTCATTTTGAATTGAAACTATTCTGGCCGCGCTCTCTAACCCACCGCGCGTACCCATAACTAAACATAAATAATATCGTTTTTTTTGGGATTGGCATCTCGCAGTTCAACCTATGAGGTTGTCGTCTTCTGCTTAACCAGGCTTGCCTTGCCTGTGCATGCCTCACTAAAAATTAAGGCCTCCAGCTAGGACTTAAAAACTACACGCTAAGGGCACCCCCTGTGGGGCAAGGCCCTCGGCTTGATAAAAATAAATGTGGTCACCAAGTGTACAAACTCGCTGTGAATGTGTCTAGGAGGAACTGTCGGTACCGTCACTCGGACGGTACCGACAGCTCCTGGCGAAGTTGGAAGTGTGTATGCGTGTGTGTTATGTGCTGACCACTGAAGCTAGGTACTAATTGGTCTTCACGCACACGGTCACAGCGTGTTTGTACACTTCGTTACCACAAGTAAAGCACGCGTCGCTTCGTGAGATAAACTTTAAGTAAATTATTTTTACTTTTTATGTTGTCTGATCAGTTATGGAGTGGGTACAGTCGAGTTCATTAATATATTGGCAGTGAAAATGTTTCAAAATATTGTAAGCGTTAAAATGATCATATAGTTCTATACAAACTTAGACATCAATAAAATGTTTTCATATAAACTGTTCATAAGTATGTTACGGTAGTGCAGTCAAAAATATCTGACTACTCTTCGGAACATAAATATCTAAATACTCTAGATTTCAATATATTTGTTGCAACCTAGGATTCATAAATATCTATACAGCTTTGAATATTCAACTAAATGGTCTTTACCATTAAAGGAGACTGTTAAAAAGTGGTCTATGAACCAATAGCGATACTGTTACGATATTTCTGTAGGGATACCTCAACTATACCCTTGTGCAAAGTGGCATCAAAATCTGACCCGGCAGTTTTGAGAAATATAATATTTTAGAATAAATAATTTCATGATAACATTAAAAAGTGGTCTATGAACCAATAGCGATACTGTTACGATATTTCTGTGGGGATACCTCAACTATACTCTTGTGCAAAGTGGCATCAAAATCTGACCCGGCAGTTTTGAGAAATATAATATTTTAGAATAAATAATTTCATGATAACATTAAAAAGTGGTCTATGAACCAATAGCGATAGGTACTGTTACGATATTTCTGTGGGGATACCTCAACTATACCCTTGTGCAAAGTGGCATCAAAATCTGACCCGGCAGTTTTGAGAAATATAATATTTTAGAATAAATAATTTCATGATAACATTAAAAAGTGGTCTATGAACCAATAGCGATACTGTTACTATATTTCTGTGGGGATACCTCAACTATACCCTTGTGCAAAGTGGCATCAAAATCTGACCCGGCAGTTTTGAGAAATATAATATTTTAGAATAAATAATTTCATGATAACATTAAAAAGTGGTCTATGAACCAATAGCGATACTGTTACGATATTTCTATGGGGATACCTCAACTATACTCTTGTGCAAAGTGGCATCAAAATCTTACTCGGCAGTTTTGAGAAATATAATATTTTAGAATACCTACATAATTTCATGATAACGTTTTTATTTTAAAAACGCTTTAAAGGGTATTTCGGACTTTATAATATTTAATTAATGTGTTTCTTTCCTAGATTTTAGTATTTGTTTCGATTTTAACCGACTTCAAAAAAGGAGGAGGTTCTCAAGTCGTAGGAATTACATTTTTTAAATATTTTTATGTTCAACGATTACACGAAGACGGCTAGATCGATTTAAAAAACTATTTTTTGGTTGAAAGGGTATACTTCCCAAAAGTTCCCATTGTCACCAGGTCAGGATCTGGTGATTGGATCCTGGAGAAATCTAGGGAACTCTTCAAACATTATAAGCACAGCTATAACAATTTGGGTATTCTCTAAAGTAACTCGTGCATTTGCTCTCGGAAAGCACCATTTGGTGAAGTGGTACTAATGATGAAGACCTCAGATGACCACCGGAACAACTCATTAATAAGTATTTCACGGGTTGCGATTCGATTACTTTAATATGGTTGCTAAGCAATTTATGCTATAAATCGTCAAAATAAAATGAAAAAATATTGAATGATGAAATCATGTTTTGACCCAGAGGTGATGTGATTTTTTTGATCTGCAACCATTCTGTGATATTTTTTCGAAAAAAAAAAACCTGAAATTCACCACTGTCGAGGTGGTAAGTGTCTTTGTTTAACAGAAAACCACATTAATTAAGTAGTATAAAGTCAGAAATACCCGTTAAAACGTTTTTAAAATATAAAAATGTAGCAAAAAAAGTGAATTTTAAAGTATTATTTTTCTCAAAACTGCCGGGTTAGATTTTGATGCCCCTTTGCACAAGGGTATAGTAGAGGTATTCCCACAGAAATACCTCTACAGTATCGCTATTGGATCATAGACCACTTCCCATACAAATTTTAACAGTCTCCTTTATTTTTGCTTGCCGGAGCAGAAGTTCGAGTAATATAATGCAATATTGCCGTTGAAGGATGTCATAACTGACAACTTCAAGTTGATTTTGTTTCAAGATCTTTTTCATAGAAAAATAATTGCATAGATATTTGTGAACCTAACTTTGCGCTAAATAATATGAACAAGGGATTGCGCACAATTTTTAGAATCTTTGTCTGTAGTAATATTATTGATATAATGTAGTCACATATTTATGATGTCACAGATTGTTTACAATTTATTGTACGGCGAAGCTGTTTAGAGTTTTATGAAACATACCATTGCCTATATCTTTTTGATTCATGAACATGCTCAGATATTAAAGAACTCGACTGTACCTACTTACACTGAAATATACTTAAGTAGTCAAAAAGAAGTTAGGCTACCTAATATACTCAGTACTTGCCTCATTAAAATTTCTCTAATATAATGGTGTAGTCTTGGCCACTAATAAGGCGAACCATAAAGACTGCGAAAATAGTTCCGGGCACCTTTCCAGACGCGCAACGGAACTATAAGAATCTAAAGAAGCGGACCTCTCTCGTCAAACGCATTATAAATTACGGAGCCTTATCATGTGTACCATGTATCGGCCGTCCCGAGTTTTTTTTTTTGACACAGTAAAGTCAAACACCCAGCGTCATTTTAAGGCCATTAAAATAACGGTACCACTAAATTTATTTCATTCATATTCCTGTACAGACCGCGATTGCAGTACTGATAATATTTATGGCGTCGAAAGTGTGTTGAGCGCACAACTTCTGTCACGGACCAACTTTGGAACCGTCAGTTCCTATAGCGCTCCGTCGCTGTACTTATATCATATTCTCAAAAGACCACATTCGTAAAACATCACATTCGTAAAACACGATATTCGCAAAACATCATATACTCATAATATCATATTCTGAAAACATCATAATCTTCTAAGACCATTTTCGCAAAACACAATATTCTTGTGTTACCACATTCCAAGTACAGTTCAGTACAGTAAAGTTCAGTCTCTGATGTTTTATTTTTTTATTAAAAACGAAATTGGTAACAAAATAAAAAATGAAATTATTCTTAAACAAAACAAAAAATGAACTATTCTTAAACAAAACAAAAAAAAATCTTATCCAGATAAATAATTTCTTAGTAAGTATTTATTTCTTGATTATGTACTAATTACACATAAGCGTTTCAAACACACTTGAATGTATATTGTTTTATTTACACAATCATTGACTATACTTTCAATTTTTTTTATTTTTTTCAATTATTTTTCTATTTCGTTTTACATCAGTACAATGTAAATAATTTCTTTTTAATTTTATGTTTTGCAATTTAGCTTCCTTTTTTAGCAGTGATATGAACTGGTACATACTGGGTTTTGATGGAATTTTCGTGTTGATGCGGCGATGCCAACCCTCAACACCATTTGTGGTTCTATTCTTTTGGTCATGACAGCATAATATGTTACTACTTATCTTTTTCATCCATTGGCTGTTGAAGTAATCTAGGAATTTGTAAACACGTGGTGATGACATTTCAATGATGGTATTAAAGGCTTCTGGCATCAATTTCGTAGGCAGTAAAGGCAAGAGTGAACAGTATTTTGCTACTTTTTGATCTTCAGATTCTTCAAGTTTTAATTTTTTGGTCATTTTGAACACGGCGTTACAAAAATGATAGTAGCAAACTTTTATTTTTATATGTGGAAAAACCTCTGTTACTGCTTTTATAACTGCTAACGTAGTCGCATTTGTACATATTTATTTCTAATCGGAATTGTTGTTTTAGTATTAAAAACAACCTCTTTATGTACTCTGTTTCTTATTGGGTAAGAGAGCAAAAATTGTGGGTATAAAGTTCACCATATCATCATTCCGTGCTACATCTACATGTAAGCTATACATTTGATAATAAGGAGCTGGTACAATTTTAAAAGTACCGTCGCCATATAAGGTTTTGATGGATTTCAAATATTCTCGTAACTCTGAACGTGTTAGCACTGAAAATATGATTATTCTATCGGACAAATAATATTCGTCGTATAAAAAAAAATCATGCACCAAACTATGTGGCAGTTTTACATTTTTGGAGTTACTTGCTTTGTACTTTTTCACCTTTTTTTGAAAATATAATGTTTAGAGAATGTTGTGTTTTGCGAAAATGGTCTTAGAAGATTATGATGTTTTCAGAATATGATATTATGAGTATATGATGTTTTGCGAATATCGTGTTTTACGAATGTGATGTTTTACGAATGTGGTCTTTTGAGAATATGATATACAGCGACGGAGCGTTCTATAGTAGTTAAATAGAAAGTGTTGGCAATGGGTGCCTCTAGCTGCGGCCGCCGGGGCGTCTCCGTGCTCCGTGTGCGGTATAACTGTTCACTATCTGCGATCACTAGGGTTCGATATTATTTATACGATACTTTTTTATGAAAAAACTTTTTTACAAAAAAAACAACCGACTTCAAAAAAAACACTACAAAGTGAAAAATAACTTTAATTTCGGAAGTCGGTGTCGTTGCTTCAGCATTTTCGTTTATTGACACCGACTTCCGAAATTAAAGTTATTTTTCACTTTGTAGTGTTTTTTTTTGAAGTCGGTTGTTTTTTTTGTAAAAAAGTTTTCGTTTTTCACTTTTTAGTTGTACCTACCCCACACAAATTCAATTAACACTAGTGCATTGAAGACACGACTCGAAGAATCATCAAAATTCACATAAAAATGCCGGAGATGCAGTACATTTATGCATATAACTTCGTACATAAGAATAATTACCTTATTTATTATACACTAAAACCTTCCTGAAAGTATGTAGATCACACTCATGAAAGAATTATCAAAATCGGTTCAGTAGTTTTTGAGATAATCGCGGACATACAAACATACATACATACATACGGGTCGAATACAGAACCTCCTTTTTTAAAGTCGGTTAAAAATTCATTTAAATTCTGCGTTTGGTTCCAAGATACGTAAACACGTCTTGCGAATTTACGATGTATATCAAAGTCAAATTATTGCCATGGACTGATATGGACAATGGACATACCTACGACTCCACCTAAACACTCAGAATTTGATGACTCAGAAAGAAGTATCAATTCAGATAAATATGTTCACTAATTTGCATTCATTTTTTTTTCAGAGCGACCTGCACACAAAGGATATGAAGCTATCAGCTCTAGAAGCAACTAACTTATCAAGAACAGTTTCATTTGGGAATACTCAGTTAAAGCAAGAGTTAGTAAATAATCCAGATCTTCTCAACAATCTTCATGACATCAATTCCTCCATGTTTCCGCTAATTCATAAATATCTTTGTTATGGCTGCAGCAGAAATCATTTAGAAATGAGTCAATCTAAATTACCACTACATATACAAAGAGTTTTAAAGTCTTAAAAAATGTATTATTTGGCTGAATAACTTATTTTTTAAGACTTTAAAAATCAGTGTACTTACTTATATATTAATTGATACCTATCTTACTGTCAAAACTTGATACTTATTTTGTAGATTCAATGTTTACCCTAGTAATACTTGACAAAAAAACTACAATATGTTGTTATTTATGTTGTGTTGATTAAGTAATTATTCATCAGACTATATTTTTATTACTTTTCTAATAATAACGTCAAATAAGCGAAAACAAACTTTTATTCTACAACTAGAACACATCTACCTAAACCATTTACAGAATGAAAATGGCGTATTTTTATTATAAACGATATAATTATGTTTAACTTATAGGTATCCGATATGTTAATATTTATTATAAATATCGGATTTTTACGAACCCTGTTAAAACTTTATAAAGCGGACTAGGAACTTTATTTCTGAATTAACGTCGCGCTGCACTACTGCATCGCACGGGTGTCTTATGATGTGGCGACATGTCAAGACAAACGTCGAGATAGGTATAGGTACTTAAGTACTATCCTATTTAACATTTAAATAATATTATGAATGTGAAAGTTTGTGAAGATGTTTGTTACTCAATCACGCGTAAACCGTTGAACAGATTTGGATGAAAATTGGCACATAGATAGACCATTTCCTGGATTAACACAGGTTACTTTCTATCCCGATATTCCCACGGGATCGAAACTTACGCGGGTGAAACTGCGGGGCGCTGCTAGGATAGGAACCTATTTTTACTTATAAATAATCATATTTTCAAACAAAACAGAAGAATAGGAAACTAGGGTTTGTTTGATCCGATTAGCGGATACAAAACGCTGCTTCCAACCTTAGGGCGGGAAAGACTCATAGTAATTGCTTCCCTCTCTAGGGCGGGAATGAATAAAAAAACTTTTTTACAAAAAAAAAAACCGACTTCAAAAAAAAAACACTACAAAATGATAACTAATTTCGGAAGCCGGTGTCGTTGGTTCCGCATTTTCGTTTTTTGACACTGACTTCCGAAATTATAGTTAGTTATCATTTTGTAGTGTTTTTTTTTTGAAGTCGGTTGTTTTTATTTGTAAAAAAAAATATTTTTCACTTTTTAGTTGTACCTACCTACAAATTCAATTAACACTAGTGAATTGAAGACACCGACTAGAAGAATCATCAAAATTCGCATAGAAATGCCGGAATGGCAGTACATTTATGCATATAACTTCGTACTTAAGAATAATTACCTAATATATTATATACTAAAACCTTCCTGAAAGTATGTAGATCACATTAATGAAAGAATTATCAAAATCGGTTCACTAGTTTTTGAGAAAATCGCGGACATACAATCAGGTCGAATACAGAATCTCCTTTTTTGAAGTCGGTTAAAAATGAGTTCAAGGGATTCTGAAATGTTGACCCCAGATTCGGTTAAAGACGAAGCAAATACAGTAATCGAAAATCTTTTGCCAGAAATTTCAAAAGAAAGATGCTTAAATGCATACAATGATTTTATGAAGTGGCGAGCAGACAAGAAAATAAAACTACCTAAAAAGAACATTAAGGTTCACTTACAAATTGAGAAATGTATAGAAAATATATAATAAAAGTAGATACAGTCTCTGTGATCACATACTATACAAAGCAACATAATTAAAAGATTTTAAAGGTGACATTCAGGTGTTAGTACTTCGTCCTAACGTATTCTTCTAGCGCTTTTTTATATTCATAACATCTGTCACTGCTAAACACATCATCAGGTATCTCATTATACAGTTTTGCTCCCTCATATAGTATATTTTTCCTACCATAGTTAGTTCTAGGTTTTCTTAATTGTATTTTGTCTCGTCGTCTTGCGTTATATGTGTAAGTTTTCTTTTCAAAGTTATGATTTTATGTATTAGGATGCATGTTTTAAGTATGTAGAGTTGGTTAATTTTAAGTATTTTGGTATCATTATAGATTTTGGTGGTTGGTGTAAGGTAGTTGTAGTTGTAGAGTGTTTTTATTACTTTATTTTGTAGTATTTGTATATCCTTGATTAAAGATTTTGCTGCAGTTCCCCATATCATATCTCAATAAGATATTCTATGTGGGGTCTAACAAGAGAGTTATATATCATTGCGCGAGCTTTTTTAGGAATGCAAGCAGACATTCGACGCAATGCTCCTACCAGAGGTGATAGTTTGGACTTAATGTAATCAATATGGGGTTTCCAAGTTAACTTAGTATCTAATATGAGACCCAAGTATCTTTCACTGTTTGATTTAGCAATATTTTCGTTGTTTATTGTAAGTTGGATTTGATTGGGGATTTTCTTATTTTTTGCAGCAAATATCATGTATGAGGTTTTCTTTGTGTTAATAGTTAGCAAATTAGGCAGAAACCATGTATTTAGTATATGCAAATCATCTTGAGCTTCTTTCACTATATCAGTTAGATTGTGACCAAAGTAGAACAAGCAAGTATCATCTGCGTAGTGTGATACTGCCCGACGTTTTAACACTGCTGATACTATTGATGTAAATCAAAAATAATAACGGACCGAGAATTGATCCTTGTGGAATTCCGTAGGTTAATTTACAAGGCAAACTTTCATAATGATCAATTTTCACTATTTGCGTCCGATTTTCTAGATATGACTTAAGTATTCTATGTGCGGATCCGGATATTCCTACCTCAGTTAATTCTATTAGAAGCAAATCATGACTGATCGTGTCAAACGCCTTTTGTAGGTCAATAAATATGCCTAGGGCATATTGTCTGTTGTCTATAGCATTTTTTATTTTAGTAGTAAGATCTATAGTTGCTGATAAGGTATTGGATTTTGGCCTAAATCCATATTGTTGCTCAAAAAAGAAGTCTATGTCTGTTAGGTAGGTGTAAAGACGAAGGTAAATATTTCTTTCAAAAATTTTGGAGATTACTGGTAATACTGATATCGGACGATAATTGCCTGGATCAGTCTTGCTTCCAGATTTAAAAATTGGAGTTACCTTAGCAACCTTCAGACTTTCAGGGAATGTCCCTTGTTCAAGGCATTTATTTATACAGTCAGCTGTCTAATATTAGGTTTTTAATGCATTTTATTTCTTTTACAGTAATTCCATCAATTCCACTACTTGTATTAGTATCTAGGCTATCGATTATCGTATTAATTTCTTCCTTTGTGGTTGGTTCAAATGTTTGCAGCGTATGTGCTTGTCATAGTGTTCTATTTAATGTAAAATTAGTTTGTGTTTGTGTTATTTTATTGGCTAAGATAGAACCAACTGTGGAAAAGAAATCATTAAAATGTTGGCAGATTTCTTGCCCATTTGTTATTACATCAGTTTCAGTTTTTAACTTTGAGGGAGCACAACTGTTTTTGTGTTTGTTATTTGCTAGCGTATTAATTAAATCCCACATTTTTTTTGGCTGCTTCTGACACTTTTCAAACTTGTCCAAGTAATACTTCCTTTTTGTGTTTCTTATTGTCTTATAGGCTTCATCTCTTATGTGTTTAAAATTTAATTCAGTTTCATTGCTATTAATGTCTTTTTTATGTTCACTCCATGCTTCGTTTCGCTTATTTATAGCTTCTATAACGTGTTTATTGATCCAATCTTCTCGAGGCTTGTTTAGAATTTTAACTTTTTTTACTTTGTTTATTTTAATTTGATTTGTGATGAATGCTTCCAATTTCTGATAATCATTGTCTTCATTAATAAATTTGGCTTCTTCAACTGATTTATATAGCATGGTGTAATCTGTGGCTAAATATTCATTTTTTAACTTTTGTGTGACTTTCGGTTTTTTCAGTTCCAAATATATCTGTTTATGATCGTATAATGGAGTGTCAAGTAAAGTCATATGAAAGGTATCGTCTTGAATATTTGTTGAAATGTGGTCAATAATGGTTTTCGTAGATTTTGTTTCACGAGTACAGTAGTTGACATTTCTGTTATTTAATCTGTCAAGCTCCGCTAATGAGACACAATTGATTTTCTATTGTTTGGTCACCGATCGGTGTCCCGCGGTCCTTGAGCCGGATTCGTTAAGGTGAATGGGTAGTTGTAGCCCGCGAAATTCAATTTTTCTTACGTTTTTTGCAATTTTCAGGTCAGTGTCAGGTTGTATCTTGATGAAAATTTGATTCGCGACTATAACAGGTACGTATTCACAGAATTATAATCATCAGAATCATTAATACATCTGTTTAAGTTAGATTTCTACCACCAACACTTTTCCATACGAGATTTGTTCTTAACGGTAGAAATCTAACTTAGAAAGATGTATTAACGATTCTAATTATTATAATTCTGTAAATACGTACCTGTTATTGTCGCGAATCATATTTTGATCAAGATACAACCTGACACTGACCTGAAAATTGCAAAAAACGTAAGAAAAATTGAATTTCGCGGGCTACAACTACCCATTCGCCTTAAGCATACTTGTATAGATATTGGCTTGTCGGTCGTCATTTAGTAGATTAATGTTGTAATCACCAAATACTAATGCTTTTCGTTTTCTGTCTAGTTGTGATCCATATGTTTCTATGAATTCGTTAAAGTTTGTGCTAGGCGGCTTATAAACCAATCCAACGTGTATACCATATTTTTCCAAGTATATCCAAAGGTATTCGTTTTGCCCTTTACTGTTAAGTCCTGTAATTTCGTATTTGATGCTATTATGTATATAAGCGGATACTCCACCCCCAATGCGCCCCTTCCTGTATATATATACATGTAAATAGTTTGGGATTTGTAGTAGGTTAGCTTCGGCATCGGATTTAATCCAGGTCTCAGTGATTAAAATTATATGTGTGGTTCTCCTTATTGATTTTAACATACATTGCAGCTCATCTAGTTTATTGCTTTTAACGAGGCTTCTAATATTTGTGTAGAGAAATTTAAGTGAAGTTTTTTTCGTACAGATATCTTCGCAGCAAGTTGTATTCTGATAAGTAATATTTGAAATGTTTTCTGCATAATCTAATGGTATTATTTTACAGTTTGCTTCGGTTCTTTGTCGTTTTTTAAAGTTGAATTAATTATTTTAGGAACACCTCCCATGTACTTTATAATGAGGTCAGTTTCACCATTTTTTTGACGTTGTTGTAATTCCGAACGTAGTTCCTTTAAATATTGTTGTTGAAGAGGAGTTTGGTCCGAGTAAACGCGAACTTGGTCTATATCATATTTGCTGTAGTTACGCAAGATATATTTCGCAGTATCCTGCGATTCAAAATACACTTTTAGCGATCGGTTTTTGCCGGGAATATACTTGCCAAGTCTTATTAAGTTGCATGGGCTCGGAGAATCTGGATAAATAGTTTTTATAATATGCATGACCTTGTTTTTGTCATGTTCAATTCTAGCGGTTCTGTTAGAATTATTCGTTTCGGGTATACCAACAAAAATTACGTTTGTTTCTCGGCGATAACGATCTTGCAATTCCAGTATGGTACCTTCGAGAAGCGTTGGCGAGCTTTGGTCTAGAGCGGGCGCGTTAGCGGACTTGAGTTGAGAAACATCGGCTTCAAGCTGGGTGGTTTTTTGTTGATATGTATTGTTGGCTAACTTTAAATCTTTTAATTCTTGTCGAAGATCATTTTGTAGCGCAGCTAAAGATTCCGAAATTTGTTTAGTATTTTTGATTTCATCTTTTATTTCTGTTATTTCTTTTTGTAGTTGTAAGTGGTTTTCTTGTTGGGTTTTTGTAAATTCTTTGAAAAACGACATTATCTCCAATCGGAAATTTTCTAGACAGTTTGTATACTCACAGTCATTATCGGGTTGTTTCCTCTTCCTGTGGGTAATATTCGGAATTTGCTCTAGTGTACGTAGATCAGGCGCTGATCCACATCCGCTGTCGCTTATGGACTTGCTACCGTTCGGGGATCGCATTAAACTCATGTTTGTCTACCCACGGACGCTCGCCGCGTAGCTGAGTCTTGGAGTGAGCGAGTTAAAAAATATCACCACTCTCGTTTCCTCGCGGGGGTGAAGGGCGCCGCAAGCGCACTTGCGTCGTTTAATTGGAATGCTTGGTTTGCTTTTTATATTTAATTGTATACATTGGCGTATATACAGGATGAATTTTCCAAGTGGGCGTGGATGGCCAAATCCGAAATTATGAGGACTAGCGAAAAGTACTCGAAGGAGTCGCGGGCTCGATTTTGATGAAAACTAAAACTGCATCATTGGAGTTTTGAAAAATCAATATTTCTAGCCAGGAATCGAACCTGTTGTTTTTGAAAAAAAAAAAAACACACTGTATTATTACACCATTCGATAGTGTCGCTAATAAGGATCGAATTCTGGGAAGTAATGATATAAGGCAAACTAAAGTAAAGAGCTCATTTTTAACAAAATCCTTTTTTTATTTTTTTTATGTTACCTATACCTCATCATCATCTGCCTAGCCTTTTCCCAACTATGTTGGGGTCGGCTTCCAGTCTAACCGGATGCAGCTGAATACCAGTATTTTACATGGAGTGACTGCCTGTCTGACCTCCACAACCCAGTTACTGGGTAATACGATACCCCTTCCCCTTGGTAAGACTGGTTGTCAGACCTTCGAGCTTCTGACTACCCGTTACGACTGTCAAATATCCAGGAATGACAACCGGGACCAACGGCTTAACGAGGTTTTCAAGGCATGGAGGGGTCTCGGTATGTAAAGATGGTAACCCATCCACAGACCAACCGCGGCAAGTGTAGCTTTACCTGATAGATTGGCCTGTGCGGCTGTTGCCGGGCCCGGGTTATGTTACCTACCTACTAAACCTTAACTGATTAATTGTTCAAAAAGATGACCATTGTTTTCAATACATAGCTGGATTCGACGTCTCAAGGATTGTACTGCATTCAACATTACAATATTATTGATTCTATTAGATTATTTTCTAAAGATCGTAATAGAAATTTGAATTTAGAACATAATGTTGTGAAGTTGACTGCGCTGCGGGTGTGTTAATAAAAATATTGAGCATTTCGAACAAGGTACGTAATGTAGGTATGAATACTTTAAAATAAGAAGAAGTTTATTAAAATTCAACATTTTCCTTAAGTTTGCCGTATGTCATTACTTTCCAGAATTTGATCCTTATTAGGGACACTATCGAATGGTGTAATAATACAGTGTTTTTTTTTTCAAAATCAACAGGTTCGATTCCTGGCTAGAAATATTGATTTTTCAAAAATCCAATGATGCAGTTTTAGTTTTCATCATAATCGAGCCTGCGGCTCCTTTGAGTACTTTTCGCTATTCCTCATAGTTTAGAATTTGGCCATCCACGCCCACTTGGAAAATTCATCCTGTATATACGCCAATGTATACAATTAAATATAAAAAGCAAACCAAGCATTCCAATTAAACCAAGCGAGATCAGAAAAATCATTCTCTATTAAATCAAAAGCGGTAGGACATGACAATATAGGTACAGGGTGTCCAGTGGCAGACTTCACAAACTTGAACAAATGTAATTTCTGTACGCAACACGTTAGAGGGGCGCAGGGGACGTCGTTGAAAGCGTAAGCTTTGCGAATTTTTTAGCAGCCATGGAGCGGTGGAGTGGAGAGCACCGTGCTTTTGCCGTCGAGGCTTACATTTCAAGTGGATTTTCGCTTAGTGAAACACGTCGTCGATTTAGTAATCGTTACGATATTCGTCGATTACGTAATGGATCATCGACCAACCTTCTTCAATCTTAGGAAGCAACGTTCAGAGCAGCAGGATCAACATTAAACAGTCCCAGACCGACCTATACCAGCTGCAGCCACGAATGAAAATGTTGAACGTGTTATGGTTTCTGTGGCTGAAAATTCTCGTTTATCACTTCGTGCATATTGGGAATTACGAAATCAATTGAATTAGGTACTAAAGTTCCATCCGAATAAAGTTCAAATCGTTCAAGATTAAACGAAACAAACAAACCAACAACAATCAAACGAATAAACGTATTTTCTTTTCTTTCTTTATTTACCCGATTCAGTCGCTCTGCAAACGCGTTTTTGTAACATGCTTGCTAGAAAGAGTGAAGAGTATGTTAGCTCGATGTTTATAACAATAAACATTCTTTGTATTAGAGGTTTTTTTTTTTTTTTTTTTAATTTTTCGAACTTTAAATTTTGCCACTGGACAACCTGTATCACCCGTGCCGTGGATTCTGGATCGTCTACCCGCGATTACCCACATTATATTTTTTTTATATACTGCATACCGGAGTATTCTCTTCCCTGTGGCGCAAAGGATCTTAGAGGCCTTTGTCCACAAACAATTCTCCAATCTTATTCACCTTTACTCACTCATTAGCCCTCTTAATCTGGGTTCCGGCCTGGGCACGGGAGTTTCCTCTCTCTTTAAAGTGACTGGCGGTGGCGATATAAGGGCAGGGCGGATAGACATCGTTACTGATCTAGTCTTGGTTGATTCTCGAATGCCTTTAATACCATCTGTCACATTCACATCCTGTTAACCATTCTGTCAATGTTATGGTCTCTCCCAAACTCTGGTATGGTTCTCCTCTTACCTTCAGGAACGTCAGCACTCCGTTCATATTGGTGATTCTTCTACATGCTGGTTCGATTTGGAAACTGGCGTTCCTCAAGGCAGTATACTTTCTCCTCTTCTGTTTTTATTAATCTTATTACTTTCGAGCTTCAGTGTGCGTATCATCTGTAGTACTCTGTCAAGGGAATGTTGCTGTTGGTTACCTGACGCAATCGACATATTTAATAGGGACTTGATAGCCATAAGCCAGCTGATAGATTTGGTGTAGCTGTAAACCCTATTAACCCAGGCGATAAACATTGCGAGTCTTCGTTGTATTAGCACGGTGTATGGTGTACAACCTTGCCACTAATTCTCTTTAATAGTATGACCGTTCCATTTAGCACTGATGTGAAGGACCTAGGCTTGCACATCGATAGTACCCTGAACTGGCGTACTCAATTCGCTAGGGTAAGCCAGAAGATTAATGAAAAGCTGCGGGCTCTGTACAGACTGATAAACTTATTACCATCGAGTATGACTGTGCTTGAGCAGTATTTAATATTTTCCCTATCATCGATGCTGGTGTGGTACAATTCAGTTATGCAGTGCAGGTACAGTCGAGTTCTTTAATATCTGAGCATGTTCATGAATCAAAAATATATAGGCAATGGTAAGTTTCATAAAACTCTAAACAGCTTCGCCGTACAATAAATTGTAAACAATCTGTGACATCATAAATATGTGACTACATTAAATCAATAATATTACTACAGATAAAGACTCTAAAAATTGTGCGCAATCCCTTGTTCATATTATTTAGCGCAAAGTTAGGTTCACAAATATCTATGCAATTATTTTTCTATGAAAAAGATCTTGAAACAAAATCAACTTGAAGTTGTCAGTTATGACATCCTTCAACGGCAATATTGCATTATTACTCGAACTTCTGCTCCGGCAAGCAAAAATAAATTTTATGGTAAAGGCCATTTAGTTGAATATTCAAAGCTGTATAGATATTTATGAATCCTAGGTTGCAACAAATATATTGAACACTAGAGTATTTAGATATTTATGTTCCGAAGAGTAGTCAGATATTTTTGACTGCACTACCGTAACATACTTATGAACAGTTTATATGAAAACATTTTATTGATGTCTAAGTTTGTATAGAACTATATGATCATTTTAATGCTTACAATATTTTGAAACATTGTCACTGCCAATATATTAATGAACTCGACTGTACATACAGGCATTATATTGAATAATTTAATCACACTAATATTATAAAGGCGAAAGTTTGTGGGTGTGTTTATACGTTTGTTACTTCTGCACGCTCAAACGGCTGGACCAATTTTGATAAAATTTTGTATGGAGCTAGCTAACACCCTGGATTAACAGGCTACTTTTTATCCCGATATTCCCACGGGATCGACACTTATGGGGGTGAAACCGCGGGGCGCAGCTAGTGATAATATAAATACTTAACATGAAAAAAAAAATACAATGGTGTTTGACAGGTACACACCAGCTAAGATGCGTCACCTAGTGGGATAAAATTAAAGTAGTGTCTCACCCATTAGGGCGTGCCGTGTCGAGGATTTATCGATACTAATAATTCCGAGGTGCAGGGACATCGACGCGCAACCTGTTTATACCATGGACTCGGAACTTACATGGTTCCCCACTGCGTTCAAATTTTTCGTAGTATGTTTAAAACAAAAAGAACTTTTCCATACATTTTGACCACGTAGGTATTGCACTTTTCAGTTTTTTTTTTTCTTATAACCAACGAAAAATTTTTACGCTGGGGCTCTAGAATCATGTACTGAACTGAAGGTTTCAGTTTGCGCGTCTGTGTCCCTGACACCCGGTATTATAAATGATGCCTGATGGTCTGTCACCTTACAACTCTTTGATATGGCTTGCTTATGCCTGTAATATCCTCATAACGTAACTCACAACAGGTAATGGGTGATACCAAAAACAGGTTAAACTCTGTGCTGCAGAATGAAAATGTATCTATGTCAACCGATCCGCCCTTTTGCAAAACTAATTTTAACACCAACATAACAAACCATCAATATTATAAGGATGCGAAGTTTTTGATCTTCGAACGTAAATAATCCAAAACATTTCCAGGCAAAGTTAGTATTGTTTATTCAGAAAATTTTATGCAACAACTTGAAGTTATCACACTAAAAATAAATTATACTCCATGAGGCTCACCTTCCAATTAAGATACGATTTGATTTTCGCTATGTATAATATTTATGAGGACAGCTAACGTAACTTATTAAAAATATACTAATAGAAAACAATGTTTAAATCCGACAATATCTAATAATGTTAGAAGTAGCTGGTTTCTTTTATAAAATACGTAATAAAAGAAAACGATTAATTAATCATCTTAAAATTTTGTATTTATATCACACATATCTACATTTTACTTCTATTACATAAATACAAAATTTTAATAAGTAGAGTACCAACGAAAAGCTGCTAACCAGTATTTGCAAATGGTATGCAGGTGTTACCAATATATTATACAAGTAATTACAATATCAATACCATAGGTTAATAAATGCAAAAGATCAAGTGCAATGAAACTCGATGCATTTTCCTTTATCTCAATAATTAATTATTATCGAATTTCATATAAAAATGGATGTTTTAGAATTTACTTTCGACAATTTGAACCCCTCCCACCACAAGATATCTACTCAGCTTGAGTACACGAGCACTTTCACAAATGTATGTCAGCAGTTTATACCAGAGATAAAAACACTTTTAAAACAATGAATAAACCAGATTTACTAATATTAAACACTAAATTATATTGTCTTTCCAAATTATTCCATTTATATCAAGCATTGGAATTATATTATCAGTGTTTGTTAAACAGAATTGGAGTCTTTCACTGTCCCTGTGTATGTATTTACACCATCAGTGGCCTCTTTTTGGTGTTATTTTACAGTGTTTTTCTTCCGGAATCTTGTACAAGTATATCATATCAATACATTATAAAGAGCATTTAACACCTCTTTGTAACAATTATTCTGTAGTACTTATTGGTCCTTGCAATGCATTGGGAGTTGGAGAATTGGAAGAAACCATTCGCCCCTGCTCCTTCACAATCGGATCTGTAACAAAATACTAAAATAAATACTTTTTCATTGTTGGCGGAAGTTGTAATTATTTGTATCTTAAATGGTCATTGGTAGTTCACTCACTCCCATAAAAAGTATTATAGCTTACAAGGATCAAATAAATCCTGGTGTTAAAATATAACTTATTCTATTAATCAACTTCCAGCCGTATGACTTAACATGTAATAAAGGTGGCTTCCCACGTTGTGTGATTGTATGGACACGCACGTCCATGTACAAAGGAATTTACAAATGATTGCTAATGTCATAAAAATCTAAATAGCATGACGGGTGTCTCTGCAGATGCGCACTGTACTTTCGATATTGATTATTATGTGGTTAGTAATAATGTGTTAGACGTGAAAATAATTCCTAATAAACTACTTAAGACAGAGATCACATGAAAGAAAAAGGTACATACTTAATAACCAACCCCCTTACTAATAAACATATTATATCAAATTAATATTTACACACCGATTTCTCTCTTTCAGTCGTCAGTAATTTTACTTTTGTAAGAAGAAGACAAAGCATTGTGTAACTATACAGTTGTTAGACAACATTTATTATTTGTAAGGGGATTAGCATTTAGCGATTTAGAACTTCAGACCAGTGTCTGTAGTTCGACTGGTACTTGTCACATCTGCCAATAGAATTTATTTCTCTCTTTCAGTTGTCAGTAATTTTACTTTTTTAAGAAGAAGAGTACTTGTCACATTTGCCAATAGAATTTAGGCCTTCTGCAATATAACCGTATGGTGGCAGGAGCGACTGCAGTGCCACGGTAGTTGTTGTAGCAGGCAATAGAGGATTTAGTTGGAAGTGTTTTGTTTACGATTTTTAGCAAGACCTGTTACTGAGGCTGGAAGGAGCAGATAAATGTGTAAAACTATCGCAAACTCTTTGCTCTTTGCTAGACCCTGGGCTGCAGTCTCCGCCTTAGTCACTTCATTGTAGACGTACGTGGCGGATTAATGTGTGATACAGTCGCGCTCGCCTTAGCACTAGCAAGGCCCTCACTCTGGACGTGCATAATATAGGCTCAATAAAATAATAACTCCAGGGATATGCCACTATAGCAGTGTCTATAATGATGAAGTAGGTCATTTGTGTCTGCACACTAAGCAAACAATAGTCACTCACCCTAATGAATTGCTACATGCTATCTTAGTAAAAATATAGATTATTCCTCCAGCATAGGAACAATTACCTAAAGCAAAATTTTTCTATAAGTGGTTTTATGATTTAAGAAAAATCATTAATTGCATTAAAGTAAACAATTATGAGCTTGAGTTAACAAAAAAACTTAGTACTTTTTTTTAATAAGTATTTTGATTGTACTCTACCATTGTTGTACTTATTGTCTCTACCTTTGAATGTCTATCGTTTTTCAAAATTTGGGTGATACATTTAAACATAAATCTCATCAAGTTTTACTTACAGAAGTACGGATGCTCCATTGCCTCACGAGCAGTATATCTCTCATAGTGATCATAACGTAGAAGACGATCTAGAAAGTCTAATGCTTCAGGAGACACCAAGTGTTGATTTTCAGAGTGCACAAACCGCTCCCATCGCTTACGAGAATGCCTTTAAAAAAAGATACAATAAGAACATGTTGTATAAACTCAATTCTTTTTTTATTCCGTCAATATTCAACCAGCCAACATACCTGCCAAGTATATCATTAAAACGAGGATCCAATTCTATATGATATTTATCCAAATATTCAAATAGCTCTTCAGTGCCCAGCACTTTAGCAATACGCACAAGTTGATCATAATTGTCATGGCCATGGAAAAATGGCTCTTTGCGGAAGATCATTGATGCTAACATGCATCCTAATGACCACATGTCCAAAGAATAATCATACATTTGATAATCCACCAAGAGCTCTGGACCCTAAAACAAATTTAAATTTATGTTAACTATAACATGAATTTTATTTTTACTTCACAACAGATTAACAAGTAAATTTTAAAAGCACATTTATGTAGGGAAATCATTTTAGTTATAACTAGATCATTATTAATTTACATACCTTAAAATATCTAGAAGCAACACGAACATTATAGTCTTGCCCAGGGTGGTAGAACTCGGCTAACCCCCAATCAATGAGACGCAACTTTCTGTGGTCATGATCAATCATCACATTATGGGGCTTCACATCTCTATGCATGATGCCCATACTGTGGCAATAATCTAATGCCTTCAGCAGTTCATACAAATAATATCTGTAATGAAGTAAACATTGATTGTACAATTATATAACTGACATTATTTAATTAATTATGTTAAGATTCACTGTGCTATCAGAGCAATTCCTCCAACGGTACTTTAATATTTTTTATTAAGATAGTTTTACCTTATATCATAATCTGACAGTGTTTGATACAGCTGTTTAAAATCAGTATTGTTCACATGTTCAAAAATGAGTGCTGGAGTACGTGAAACAGGATCTTTGACTACAGCTTGTAAAGTAATTATATTTGTGCCTCCTCTTAAGTTTTCTAATATTTTTATTTCTCTTTTTATCTTCTTCTTTTTAACAGGCTGGAATAAAATTCTGTAATTAGGGCATATAAAAGTGATTTTTATGCTTTGTCAAAGCTTAGTAGAACATAGTCGCTAGATTATGCATACAATGTAAACAATGAAGAACTAGACTTCTTGGCGTACATATGTAATAATGTGACTCACCTTCAATATTTTAACTACACACTTCTCATTATTTGTGATATTTATTGCCTCGAATACTTCACTGTACTTTCCACGCCCAAGCTTACGCACCAACTGGTAGTCTTCCTGGTTGCCCCAGTCCACCACATAGCTTTCATAGTCCCAGTATTCTCTTGGACGTTGTGAGTTGACATCGGCATATACCCGCGCTCTACTCGGCACTGCCATCGTGCTATGCCTCCGCCAATTTAAGCTTTTATCAGCGATAGTCTTTCCGGAAATCGCGTATGTCTTGAGTAACGACACTGCGAATAAATATTTTCTACGTCACTTTCATATATTCATGTTGGTGAAGAACTCCACTTAATAGCAATGCGTTCATGCATAATGATTCGACCAGACGAATCGAATCATAGGCGGTTATGATTACAAGTCACTATTCAATTAAAGTATTGTGATGTATAACCTAAAAACGACATCCAGCTACGATTACTGTCCAACTAACATAATTATTGAAACATATTTCTTTATAATGAAGACATTTACACAATTACTGATCACATGCGTTAGATGTTACTACACATAGGATCTGACGACATGGAATAAAATATGAAAGTGTCTTCAAAGAGAAAAACGCACGCCATTACTCGTCAAACGATTAAATGTTTTAGCAGACGTTCATACCTAAAGCATAACTGTAGTTAATCCTATTTTAAACAATAAATAGTTTCGGCATACATAAAACTTCTTGAAAACTAACGATTAATATGAACTCCAAGCTACAAAATACACTTTTATTAGAACTAAACCGGCTCAAACCCAGTAAAATTTCAAGATGGACGCCCACCTATCCACTACTTTACTAAATTACTACCTACCCTACCAGTACTACCAGCATCATTATTCCCATCAATGTTGCCATGTATTTTTTTACATGATTAGCTCAATTTATACTGTGCGATTTTGTCTGTGTCTGTGGCATACCATCACTGACCTCTATTATACAACAACAATGTATGATAGAGGTCAGTGCACACCATGCAGTAGAAACATTTATGTTTTTTTAAATTATTGTATGCCCATGGAATTAGTATGTACTATTACGCCAGAAGGCCAGAAACGTGCGTCGTATAAATAGGTGTAAGAAAGATTTATTGGAAAAATCGAATCCTTGCTATAATCCTATTGTTTTCGACAATATTTATTTTTTCCAGTTGTCCAGTGACATAAATGGCGAAACCCAAAGACATTAAATTGTCTTAAATCTCTTTGGCGAAACCAAACAGTTCAGATAGAAGATTTGAACATCTATTTATTTTATAAAATATAACTAGTAATTTTTTGGAATTAATTGTTTTAGGTAGGATTACCTATATTTTACATAATTTTATTTGGTAATTATTAAAATATTAGCAGCGGCAGGTAAGTAGGTACACATCCCTCTGAAAATGCCTAGAGGGATGTGTGGTGTTACGCGAATGAAGTGTCGGTCCAAGAGCGTGCGAAGCGAGCTCGGGGCTTGGGGCACCCCGACTCGGGCAGGTTAGGTTCGAAGGGGATGACGGGGGCTCAAGTGAGCGAGCAACGCGAGCGAACGAGCCCCCGTCATCTCCTTCGTGCTAGGTTTAGAAATAGGGGTCATGCGAAGCGGGGCTCCGTCGACTACGTCTTATTATTATTGCTTATAAACAAACTTGTTTAACTAGCACTTTGCCCGCGACTTTATCCGCGTGTATTACGTACTTTCCTCTAAAAATTTCGAAAATGTATGTTTATGATCTTTATCATTTATTTAGATAAATAAGTATTCGGGCCCATTTTTCAGTTTATAGATCAAAGGAATCAGATTTTTCAAATAAACTGTATCCCCGCTTTGCACCCTCATACATACGGGTGTAATTAAAAAAAATCGTTTGGGATGTGTTCATAACTTGACTCAAAGATCCATACCCATTTTCGAGTTAATGGAAGCAAGCAGTAAAATCTACTCTTTAAACTTTATTTAAGTACATTTTCCCACCTTTTTTTTAACGTGGAGAAATGCTCTTGCATTCTGTACTACCACGGGGAGATAGTGCAGTTATGTGGGACTCTAACCCACTAAAACTCCACGGTGTCCTCCTCTGCCGCTTACGGCGGGAACACGGGCACGCGTTAGCACTCATCCGTGAGCCCGCCGTGGCTGTCCGTCACCGGACTCTCCTCTGGGGAGTATTCCCCATCACCGGTGCACCAGAACACATAGCACGCCGTGACCACCCCAGGGACCAAACTAGCACATAGGTGCCAGACGACCCCATGTCTGGGCACCCTTGATCTCCCTGGGACGGGTCAGGTCATTGGCCCCACCGCCTGCCAATTTTCGGCCGCAGAGGATGGGGAGAGCGGCCAACGTCATACCAACACTCCTCCTCCTCTGCGGCCCCACCGCGTCCGCCATCAGACGGTGGCGAGGGCGACCCCGTCAAGGCCGCGGAAGGTAGGGAGAGCGGCGCACCGCAATACCGGCACTCCTCTCCCGCCGCGGCCTCCAACCCTCAGCCGCGATACCTCCGATACGACATCGCGGCCCGCCTCAGCTGCGATGTCGCCCAAGCGGCACCGCAACCTACTTGTTGGCCGCTGCGTCGTCGGCTTACTGGCAAAAGCCCTGACAAGCGGCCCCTCCTCGGGTTCCTCTTCGCTTCACCGTGGGTGTCCAAGCCACGGCTACTGAGCCCTCCCGCCTCGACAATGCGGGAACCCACTGGGGGGGACCCTTTTCCACCTTGGTCGTCGATTTTTGAAAAACCCTAAAACACAAACTTTTTTTTTTTGTTTTAGTAGTACCGAGTTTCGAGTTCCGACAGCGGGTTACATATTTTTCTAATCTTAACTTTGTCACCCCTAAATCCTCTGTTAGGGGTTTTTTTTGGGTAGTTCTTCAGGGACAAAATCTTCGATGTCTATGGGTATATTTCTGTAACCAACTAACACAACGGCATGTGTATTTTTTTTTGTACAGTTTAGCTTTATGCCTTACTAGGACAAATTATATTTTTTTAAATAATTGCTGTCTAGGTACAAAATAAAAATTTTGAAGTTTGTTCTTCTGATTTATATAACGCGTCCGTTTGCCATTTTCCGGAACAAAATGGTCGATGTCGCATTTTCCCTTTGAAACATCAATATACATAAATTATAATTATATCGAAAGGAAATGAGTTGTCCTCTTACAAAAAAAAAGTTTATTGGTTATAACTACGTTAGTTTGTTTATAAATAAGTAAATAAGGAGTGTCCGACGTATAATACTGATTAATGTGGCGTAAGCTTCACTTGACCGTACTTGGTCGGGTAATAATAATGAGAGTCTGGCCACCCGCGCGGGGGGAAGCCAGTCGTGCAACGGACGAGCTAGAAAGTGGACCTGAGGCTGGTTGGCTTAGATCCCGGTGTTACGAAGGAAAATATCTGATTCACCTGTGTTTGGTTCAGGTGGCATTATGATTACAATGCCTATTTTATAAAATGTATTTTATTGTTTTAAAACTTCAGTCTGCGTTTCGTGTCATGCTTTTGGGTTATGAAATCGTGTAGAAAAATGACAATAATGAAGTCTGTATGTATGATGAGTTATGCATGATTTTAGGCAAAATTCTGATTCAACTGTGCCTGATTTGTACGGTCCAAACCCCCATATGACTAATGAAATAAATTAGATTTCCCCTCTCCAGCATGAAAGGAGTGCTTTTGTTGCATTATAATGTCCAATTTTTGACCTTGTACAAGTCAGTAGTTCTAGTCTTATTTATTATTATTTACTTATCTATAACCTATTGAATGATTAAAAAGTGACAGGAGTATAAAACTGTTCTAAATATGACACTTTTGATATGTCTTAGTCTTTGTTAAGAATGAATAATTATTGTTTAGAATTATTAATCATAACTAACGGTGTATTTATTACTTTTTAATTCTGTTTCTGATTCATCTGGGCACAAAATATTCAAACGTTGATATCTTGAAAACTACTTTATAAAAACGAGTCCCTCATACAAACATATGTTATTTGGTATGTCTGTTTTCATATAAACATGTGTTACAGAGCTGAAAGTGAAATTAAATTTTGGCCATATGGATCAGTCGAAGAATAAAATTTCGAAGAACTACCCTTTTAAACTAAAAGTGACAATATAAATTATTACTTACTGAGCAAAATATTGCCAAGTTTCAAGTTTATTAACCAAATGAATAAGATTTTTCATATAAACTTTACCCCTCTTTTTATCCCCATTGGGGTGGAATTTTGAAAAATAGTCTGGGATGTTTCTATAACTTGACTTAAATACATAACATATTCTCCCCTGTAAAATTGACTACCCCTCTTCACCCCGTTAGGAGTAGATTTTCGAAAAACTCTGATACACTTTAATATTTATTTTGGTCTTACTACTGAGTTTCGAGTTAACTGGACCACGCGTTAAAATTCTTCCATACAACATTTGACACCTCCAATCTCCCTTTAGGGTAGTTTAGAATTCCTGAAAATGACGAACTTTATAATTTACTTAGATAAGTATTTGTGACAAGTTTCAAGTTCAAATTTATTTATACTTGTTTTGAGTTAATCAAGCTACTCATTAAAATCTCCTTAAAAAACGGATTAAGTACCACTTTTTGCCCCGTCAGAGGAATTTTTTTGAAAACCCCATATACTTATTGATTCTTTTCTGTCAAAAGTTTAATACTGAGTTTCGGGTTAATCGGACCGCGCTAAAATTCTGCCACACAAACTTTAACACCCCAAAACCCCCTTCGAGGGGTAGTTTTGATAAAATAATAATGATAAAATTTATTACTTGCACAACCAAGTTCTTGCCAAGTTTCAAGTTTATTAACTGAAAGAATAAGATTTTTCATTTAAACTAGATCCCCGCTTTTCACCCCAACAGGGATAGAATTTCGAAAAATCGTTTGGGATGTGTTCATATTAGGTAATTGACTGAAAGATTATTTATAGGTTTTTTCGAGTTAATCAAGCCAAGCAGTAAAATGCTCCCCTGTAAAATTAACTACCCACCACTTTTCACCCCGCTAGGGGTAAATTTTCAAAAAACCCAGATACAGGTTATTCTTTATTTTTGGTCTTAAGTATAAATACTGAGTTTTGAGTTAATCGGACCGCGCGTTAAAATTCTTCCATACAAATTTAAATTAAAAAAATAAAATTTTGACACCCCCCAATCCTCTTTTAGGGGGTAGTTTAGAAAAACAAAAAATGCCAAACTTCATAAAAGTAGGTATTCGTGTCAAGTTTTTAACTCAAGGAATAAGATTTTTCATACAAACAAAATCCTCCTTTTCACCTCTTAAAGGTTGAATTTCATAAAACCCCTTCTTATAGTGCTCCCCTACATTATAAAAGGAAGCCGTGTCCAAAATTTCACATTCCTAGTCCCAGTAGTTTCGGCTGTGCGTTGATTTTATGTCAGTCAGTCAGTTTTTCACTCATAATTTTTTTTTTCAGCCCACAATTCGGAAACGGTTCGTAGTAGGACCATGTGTCTCAGTCTCAGAGCTTAAATGGTTTCTATGGACAAAGTTAATAAGGTGCTGCAATAAAAATGGCTAAAATATCTCCGGTTTGACTGTCCTCTGCCCCCAAGGATACGCAAGCTAAAGATCAAACCAGCACAAATGACTCAAAATAAAATTTCTCAATATTTCGCGGGTTTTTTACATCATCTCATAATTCGGAAACGGTGCGTCGCTCGCAGGGCCGTGCTTATCAGAACATAGTTTATATGGTCAAGGTTAACCTGAAACTGCAATAAAAGGAGACTGTTAAAATTTGTATGGGAAGTGGTCTATGATCCAATAGCGATACTGTAGAGGTATTTCTATGGGAATACGTCAACTATACCCTTGTGCAAAGGGGCATCAAAATCTAACCCGGCAGTTTTGAGAAAAATAATACTTTAATATTCACTTTTTTGCTACATTTTTATATTTTATAAACGTTTTAACGGGTATAGCTGACTTTATACTACTTAATTAATGTGGTTTTCTGCTAAACAAAGACACTTTTTTTTTTTTCGAAAAAATAGCACAGAATGGTTGCAGATCAAACAAATCACATCACCTCTGGGTCGAAACATGATTTCATCATTCAATATTTTTTCATTTTATTTTGACGATTTATTTATAGCATAAATTGCTTAGCAACCATATTAAAGTAATCGAATCGCAACCCGTGAAATACTTATTAATGAGTTGTTCCGGTGGTCATCTGAGGTCTTCATCATTAGTAGGTACCACTTCACCAAATGGTGCTTTCCGAGAGCAAATACACGAGTTACTTTAAAGAATACCCAAATTGTTATAGCTGTACCTACCTATAATGTTTGAAGAGTTCCCTAGATTTTGCCAGGATCCAATCACTAGATCCTGACCTGGTGACAATAGGAACATTTGGGAAGTATACCCTTTCAACCAAAAAAATACTTTTTTAAATCGGTCTAGCCGTCTTCATGTAATCGGTGAACACAAAAATATTTAAAAAATGTAATTCCTACGAACTGAGAACCTCCTCCTTTTTTGAAGTCGGTTAAAATTAAAACAAATACTAAAATCTAGGAAATAAACACATTCATTAAGTATTATAAAGTCAGAAATACCCTTTAAATAGTTATTTGTTATACAAGAGTGCAAAGTTGCTTATTAACCGCGTGTTCAATTTTGATGACCGAGCAAGCGAAGGATTCTAAAATTGAATCACGAGCGCAGCGAGTGATTCAAAATTAGAATCCTGAGCGTTAGCGAGGGAATCAAAAGAGCACGAGGTGAAAAATCTTTGCACTCGAGTGCAACACGTAACTTTTCATTCCACCTCAGCGAGGAAATGACTAAATGCAAAAAAAAAACGTTTACAATCACAAGATACAAGACACTTTTATTTCAGTTTAGGTATTAATTACTACATTATGACAGGTAAGTATTACAGAATAATCTTTAAATTATAACAAAATAATACTAAGGTATAATTAAGAAAATTTTAAAGTAACGTTGCTACAGTTATTTAAATTGAGTGTAATATTTTTGTTTGGTACTGTAATATTGGTGTTAGTCACTTGTGTACCTACTGTTTTTCGGTAAACTATCTGTCATACTTAATAGTTGTACCGATTCATCGGATTCCCTTGGCGTGAATGTTGGAGAGAGAGGGAGATGGTTAGGTGTTTCATAACGGCTTATTTTTTAACCGACTTCAAAAAAAGGAGGAGGTTATCAATTCGACTGTATTTTTTTTTTTTTTTTTTTTTTTTTTATGTTTGTTACCTCATAACTTGCGACTGGGTGAACCGATTTTCATGATTCTTTTTTTATTTGAAAGCTGGTGCTTCCCGTGTGGTCCCATTGTCACCATTTCAATATCTGATGATGGGATCTTGGAGAAATCGAGGGCAACCCTCAAATTTTATAGGCTCACTTATTGTTTTTTGCATGTTTTATGAAGTATCTTGTGTATTTGCGTATGGTTGTCACCATCTCAGGTAGCTGGGCTGATGATGGAAGGTACAACTCCTTAACAGGAAGAAGTTACTCGAACAGGAAAGGACTGTTTTAGTAAATTGTTTTGATGTTTGATAGGGCATTTGCCACATTTGGTCTCATGATCATCAAGTCATGATCTGATGCTGCAGTCAGGATAGTCTGCAGAGTACCTAACTCCTCGACAACTAACAGCAGATATATCGTGTTTAGGCTCATTGAAAAGGGCTCGATGTGTGGATAAACGTACTGTTAATGAGGAACACCGAAGTACATAAAGACCTGATGCTGGAGCATCAGAAAAAGTACCAACCTTGAAATTACAGCACCGTAGTCGTGTTTGGGCTCATTTTAAACAGGACTAAATTTTAAGTTCAATGTAATGTTGACCTAAGTCTGGCCTGATGCTGCAGCCAGGATTATCAGCATCTAGTCTAAAAGCATCAGGTCAAGATTTGATGATGGGATCCTGGAGAAATCGAAGGAACTCTTCAAATATTATAGGCACACCTATAGCGATTTGGGTATTTTTTATAGTAACTCGTGCATTTGCTCTCGGAAAGCACTATTTGGTGAAGTGGAACTGATGATGAAGACCACAGATGGCCATCGGAAGTACTCAATAATATCTAAGTATTTCACGGGTTGCGATTCGATTACTTTAATATGGTTGCTAAGCAATTTATTCTCGTCACAATGTGAATGGTGATATGGAGCTGATGGTGGACCTGGAGAACTCCTCAACAATTAACTTCCCTGCATCGGGAAAAGCAATATTTTGTTTGTAAAAGGCGATAATCACTAGGCTATTGTAACTTAGATAAATTATAAGCAGACCCACTAAAAAGCGTGAAATAAAAACTTTTTAAGAAAAAAAAAACCGACTTCCAAAAAAACACTACAAAGTGAAAAATAACTTTATTTCGGAAGTCGGTGGCAAAAAACTAAAATACAGATCCAAAGACACCGACTTCCGAAATAAAGTTATTTTTCACTTTGTAGTGTTTTTTTGGAAGTCGGTTTTTTTTTTCTTAAAAAGTTTTTGATGTAGAAGGGCCAGTCCAAAGATCCGATTGAGGCTCTTTCAGTGTAATGGCTCCTACGATGCCTTCACATATTTTAGACTTATTTTGGATGGAATCCTCTATGTATCCCTCTACAACTGCATTGGACTTCCAGCCTCCGTGGCGCTTAAGGGACAGGAGATCAGCTCCGGAATCAGCCAAAAGTGTGGCTGAAGTTCGTCGGAAACAATGACCCGTGTACAACAGGGGCTCTGGAAGTTCAAGAAATGTTGCTATTTCTCGTGGGATACTGCCAATTTTATTAGTACCCATAGGCTGTCTAACACACTTTCCATTGCGATACTGTAGAAAAAATCGATTGATTGGAGTGTTAGGCGGGCGTAAGGCTTGATATTTCTCAACAATCGTTACGTATTCCTTGCGAATGACGAAGTTGCGGTCTCTTTTTGTCTTTGTATTAGGTAAATTAATTAATAGTAAGTCATCTGAATGTTTCTCAATGTTTTTGACATTAAGTTGTGTTAGTTCATTAGTTCGACATGCTCCGTTTATTCCAATAATAAGAACAACCTGTAACGTAAAGAGTATTGTAGTAGATAAATGAATAAAATTGATATGAACGCATAATTATGCCTATCAACATCTACTAAGTATACTATTTAATTGAGATTAATATACTTAAGTAGATACTGAATGTGCAACTGACTTACTTTTGCCGCCAAATATACCTACGGAATCGGGTGCTTCGTTAAGAAACTTTTCAATATCAGATACTGTGAAAACCTTCGATTTTTTTGGTTGATGACCAATTGAGGCTCTTTTTAAAAATGCCACTAATTTAGGATAGGTATCGATATGTTTGTCTTTTTTCATCTTTATTGTTGCTTTTAGCATCGAATACGTACTCCATAGAGTACTTGCTTTCTTGTACTCGGATAATTCTATAAAATATGCCAGCAAAACGTTTTCTGAGAAAGTTTTGGCTCCTTTTGCTAGTCGCCACGTGTTGAACATATCGTACTGTTTTAAATACTTTTCGCGTGATTGTTGAGGGAGAAAGCTCATTTGCGCATTATTAACAGTTTCAGTCAATTCTGTTGGCGTCAAGCAAACTTCCTCGTCGCTAGAATCACTCATTTTAGTTTTTTCACTTGTTTTCAAGTTTCTTGTTTTTAATATAAGGTTTAACAATGACGTGAAAAAATGCCGCGTAAAGAACCGCGTACAAAGCAAATTGAAAAAAGAACACCAAGAAGGTTCCGAGTCTGAGTTTTTAACAAATTAAAAAAAAGTTGTATGATATATTCGGCACCATAGAGGTAGCAGTATAGGTTTAATGTTTTTTTTAATTCACAAACTTAGTGCACACGATGTTCTAAATTCAATTTACTTTATCCTCTAGAGAACAAAAACGGCTTTTCCACTCAGATATTGAAAATTAAAAATACTCTTTCCGAGATGGTGGGATGAAAACGTTTTTAAAATAAAAAGGGTATCCCCACAGAAATATCGTAACAGTATCGCTATTGGTTCATATACCACTTTTTAATGTTATCATGAAATTATTTATTCTAAAATATTATATTTCGCAAAACTGCCGGGTCAGATTTTGATGCCACTTTGCACAAGGGTATAGTTGAGGTATCCCCACAGAAATATCGTAACAGTATCGCTATTGGTTCATAGACCACTTTTTAACAGTCTCCTTTTCAGATTTCCTAAAGAAAAACAAAGACGGGTTGTACTCCGGGAGTGCCGGCAGAAGTGAAAACTTGAATATTAACGTTGAAATAAATCAATTGTTAATTGAATCAATATAACTAATTTTTTTTTCACTATTTCTGCGTCCCTTTTTTCTTAATAGATGCACTTTGTTCAATTTCCATATTTTAAACACTTTATCAATCTATATAATTCAGGTATTCTATACAATACCTATGCAATGTATAGAATACCTGAGGCGTCCAGGCAATGTATGAAATATTATGAATATTATTGTTCGTTACATACTTTGCCTAGGTAATGTATACATTTCCTAGGGATTGTTTAGAATACCTGCTGATTCACCGGCAATGTGTAAAGTAAATAGATTTGGTCTATATTTATTAATGTTATGTAAGTACCATGGGAAAAACGAACATCTATACACCGTAAGGACTATCTTGCTTGCAACCCACAGCCGCTATGGGTATACTTGCTTACAGATGTGTTCATCGTGTGGACGTGATTTTTAACCGACGAAAATAAAGGGGGAGGTTCTCAATTCGACACGTATATTTTATTTTCAAATTGGTCAGATGCAAGTTTCCTCTAGGTATAGCTTACCTATAAAATGACGGACAATTATAACAGCTCATGTTTGCTCAAAATTAACTTTATTAAAATTAACAATCACTCATAAAAAATAATCTTTATAAAAAATGTAGGTCATATAATACTTTTTTTGCAGTAGAATAAGAATCATTACACTCAAAAATATTTATTAATTGTCGCGTGGAGTTAACTGCCTGCTCGCACGTCTTCCCCTTCCCCGCTTTCGTCTTTTTCACACATTGCCGGCTGCGTATTCGGTACTGTATAGAATGCCTAGGCAAAGTATAAAATACATTACCATACATTACCTAAACGTTTTAGGCATTCTATACATTGCCTAGGTATTGTATAGAATACCGGATTATACAGATTGCCGGTAACATATACACGAATGTTACGAATACACAGCAGTGTGGCTACTACACAGACGGTCGAGCCATCAGCTGTCCATCCATCCATCCATCCATCCATCCATCCATCCATCCATCCAATCATCCATCCATTGTCGTGTGTCACTTGGTTCACTTCGGTTGGCGCCGCCGTAGAAAGAGGGGGGGGGGGGGGCGGGGAATCTCTACTGACGGTCACGTGTCCTGACGCGAGTTTAACATTTTTTACCCATTACAAAAAAGTGTGCAACGCCGCTAAAGAAGTTTTCACTTCAAAAATTCGGTGTATTCCCGTTCGTCCCACCGACTTCGTCCCCCTCGTGGGACGAACGGGAATTCGTTATTTTTTTTCCCGATCGTCCCACTAATTTTATTGATGGGCCGAACGGGAATAATTTATTGATTATTTTCACGCACCGACTTTTTTTTTGTTTTTATTTAATGATACTGTAATCCAGAGGTGTTACTTAATTCTAAACTCGCCAAACATTTACGTTTGATGGCGAGAGGTCCCCGTCGTGAGACGAACGGGAATTTACAAAAATAATATTAAAGGAGAATGGGCATTTTCGTACTCGCTCCAATAGCAATCATTGTGGTGTTATTGGATAGGTCTTTTCATCAGGAAAAATATTTAGTATGGCGACTTGTCCCAAATCCTTGTCCGAAAACCACGGGAAGCCCCCAAAGTTCCAGTTTTAGTTGATATCATAATTGCAAATACGATAATATTACATACCTATCATGATTGAAGATACGAAAAATAAAAATGTTGAACAACATTATTTAAAACGAGAAATGTGTTACTACCGCAGCCTAATTGCGGAACGCCAAATCGTCAAATGATTCTGATCAGTTGGCTTCATTTCTATCACAATTGGCTTCATTTTACGATTTTCGAATTGCGAAACTCTAGTTTATTATGAAACCAATTATGAACGTTAAGGCCCTGCGCAGAAACTAGAGTTTCGCAATTCGAAAATCGTAAAATGAAGCCAATTGTGATAGAAATTAAGCCAACTGATCAGAATCATTTGACGATTTGGCGTTCCGCAATTAGGCTGCCGTTTTCATCACTGACCCCGGCGCCTCTTTTGGACATTGTTACCCGCTATAAACGTTTATCTTGGCTAGTGTTGAGGACTATTGTTGTGCTTATCGATTTGGATCATCGTTATGGAAGAACATCGCAACTGTGTGATGTGTCGGCGAGGCCTACATCGTGCTAGATACCAACAGCATGTTTTAACATATTAAATACCGAACACCAAGAATGGTACTCAGTACTTAAAAGTTGACCTTATGTGTATACTATTAGGGTTAAAGGTTACCAAAAATGTTCATTGATTTTAAAATCGCCGCAGCTATGTTAAATAACTTCCACATACCCGTCGATGACAAAATTCACTTAGAGGCCTTCCTAAACATAATCAGAGAGAAAATAGGTTCCCCAAATCTACTTTATGATTATGTAGAAAGAAAACGTTTGAATAGCCGAAGAGCGGATTTTCAAAGATTAGAAAGTCACGGAATACAGGACTTCCCACTACTGACGGAAGAACAGATTATTTTACTTTCTTTGGGCACCTATCAACTGAAGCTAGCCCGACCCTACTGCAACGAGCATTTATCAAATGGACTATACATTTTAGAAATGTACTTATAGAGAAAGCGCACTCCAGGATTTAAATGAATATGACATAAAAGAAGATGCTTGGCTTTTACGCGGACGCATACAGTCGCGTCACGTACGGTCAAGAACTTATTATTGTTATTTATTGATAAAAACACAATGTTAATAAAAACGAAACCAATATGCATAACATTTTATGCAATTATTACTGCACGTGTTTGACCGTACGACGAACAGGCGGCACTTGTGCTCATATAGTTTCAATCGTGTGGTATCTAGGATATGCCAGACATGAAGGCTTCACTGCTCCTGCAGCGTTCCTCAGCAATGTCATTATTGATAATAATTAAAAAAAAAAACGTTTCTTACTTTTGTTATTTTTTTTCTTTTTTATTCCTGAGTGTTTATTCATTTTAGTACCTATTAAGCAGAACACACATGATTCTATACAAGACAACTATATAATATCACCATTATCTTAACATAATCAAACAAAAACAAAAAAAAATAATTAAATACTTAACACTAAATAACTCCGTTCTGACAGCAAATGGAGACAAGCGACTCGGTTATCATTAATCCTTGTAAAAAGACCTTTCCAATGATCCATAGTATATTATAGCTATTGGGCCGAGTACCAGGCTTCATACATATTTATAAATATTTGCCCATTCTCATTTGAAAGTAAACTACGAAACAATGATTAAACATTTTAGGCACAAAATTATTTAGTGGGACGAATGGCACTAATCTAAGAACATATTCCCATTCGTCTCTCTAAAATCCTGAGTGGGACGATCGGGAACAAATTTAATATTATTTTTGTAAATTCCCGTTCGCGTTCGTCCCACGACGGGGACGAAGTCAGTGGGACGAATGGGAATACACCAAAAATTCTGGAAAATTGTGTCCAAAAACATTGTTTTTTTTTTTGCTGCTCATAGTGGCCTAACCGCCTGGCCACGACTTTTGGCTTAGCGACAAGCGGCGCGGTTTCTTTTGTCTAGCGTTGACGCTGGGAGCGGTGCGTAGTGGCATGGTTCATACATTTTTGTATATTTGTTTTTGCCGCTCGCCGCCCCGCGCTAAGCTGCCGCTGATAGCGGTAAGGTCGTGGCCAGGCCGTAAGCGTATACCCAGTCCAGCTCCTAAAACTCCGCCCCTAAGACGACCCACTGACCGAGATTTGATCCAGAACATATTTGATAGACCCCACCGATTGGTGCCATAACAATACAGGACAGAATGTATTTTTACCGTATTTGGGTCTGTTTGATTACCAGATGAGGCAAGTCATTTTAAAAATGTCCTTGATGTCTATCTTCTATATCCATCTGATCATCTATTCTATATACTTACTAATAATAAAGCTGCCGAAGCTACTACTATTCGTATTTGAAAAATTATGTTTGCATTTGATAGCCCGATTCTTGAGGAAGGAATCCTATTTAAAATCACGGTACGGCCCTTAGGAGCCGAGCTAGCGCTATATAAAATTTGGTAACTTCAATATACAGGGTGTAAGGGACCCGTTACCACGAATTCAGCACATGATTCTAGACCCACCAGAGCTGAAAGGAGAATGGCAGAAGTTCATAGAACGCTGGCATTAAACTTTTTTAGTTTCCACAGAAATAAAAGTGGCATGGTTTGATAGGGAATATTATGAGCTTTTGTTAAATAAATAAATAAAAAATAATAACAATGGGGTTAAAGAGAAATCTTAGTTTTTGTAAAAGTGAGGTTAAGTGCATTAATGTTTGTACTTTAATAGGTTATTTTACCTCTATTACTATTTTAACGCATAAATGTTTATTGTATGCATAACATATTGCTAATTATGCTTTGTAATGACTGCAAAAATGATAAATAACTACTTGTTGAAGTTTGTTTAGTTCAATGATTTACCCACTGATCATAGACCTAATGACAGTTTCAAGTGTAGGTACTCGGTCAGTTTTAATTAAACTCAGTAATCACAGAAAACTCAGAAGACACTAGAGACTCACTTATCGGAATCTAAGCATATAATATTGTTAAGGATAATTATCTAAGGATGACAGGATTATTGTAGGTACAATAAAAAACCAGTATTTAATCATAATATTTGACTCATGCTCATCATCATATATAAGTAAGCAATATAATTATTAGCTAAGAAAGGTGTAGAGGGAGACAGGCTATCTTGATGCCGTGCCCATGCCAAGTACCAGATGATTGACATGATATGGGAACAGCATCCTACTGTTCTTCGTCCAACAATGCAATTGCAACAGTATTGTTTTATAGCTTCCCGGCCACTTAGAGAGCTGTCAATCAAAATATTAACAAAGTATATCTTTCTTCCTACATGTCTAGACTTAATTCTTGCAGAACGAAACGTCGAGGTCCAAGTCTAGCAACGGTCGTTTAGAAAGGTAGGAGTCTTCGAAATCCAAAAGCTAGCCAGGTCGTATAAAAATCCACGTAAAACTTTGGGCGCACAAAACATTCACGCCAGCACAAAATAGTAGCGAGCGAGCCACAGAGTACTTTTTGATAGACTGCGAATGTGACTTGTGAAGTTTTGTGTGTCATCTTCTAAATGTTTGTTTGTTTGCCATGACAACACTGTCATATAGTATAACAAGTCCAAAAAGCCTTGTTTCCGGCTGCTCAACTTACTCATATTTAACGAGATTTAATCCCAATTCTCAATAATAACGTTAATCTGGCTATCAATACATAAAAATAAGCGCTTTTTTTTAAAATAGCTTTGTATTCTGTACCTTTCCAAAACTAGCAATGCCAAAAAATGCCATCTCCTTTGCACCGGTTATTAAAAAAACCGGCCAAGTGCGAGTCGGACTCGCACACGAACGGTTCCGTACGGTTTACGATTTATGACGTATTAAAACAAAAACTACTTACTAGATCTCGTTCAAAGGTTCAAACCAATTTTCGGTGGAAGCACAGAATACTTAAAGTACTACGTACAGAAAGGACACTCCCTTCCCCGCACTAACATCAGTTATCGCACCTCACCCCGCACTTCGGCGTATTCGTCGCAGTTCTTTAACAAGAGCGCTCGCAAACACAAGTACCTCACGCACACATTCATACGTATACAAACGTCATTTTTTAATGTAGTAGTAGCAGGTAATTATTTTGCGAGCGTTGTATGGGGTCTCCGGGGTGTGGTGTAAGTTTACATGGTAATGTACATCATATATTTTTTTTTTAGTTTTATCATTCTCTTATTTTAGAAATTACAGGGGGGGGGACACATTTTACCATTTTGGAAGTGCCGTTTAGAAAAAAAATTATATTAGAAACCTTAATATCATTTTTGAAAACCTATCCATAGATACCCCACAAGTATGGGTAAGATGAAAAAAAAAAAAAATTTTGAGTTTCATTTCTAAGTATGGGGAACCCCCAAAATTTATTGTTTTTTTTTTTTCTATTTTTGTGTGAAAATCTTAATGCGGTTCACAGAATACATCTACTTACCAAGTTTCAACAGTATAGTTCTTATAGTTTCAGAAAAAAGTGGCTGTGACATACGGACGGACAGACAGACATGACGAATCCATAAGGGTTCCGTTTTTTGCCATTTGGCTATGGAACCCTAAAAAAACTGTTTTGCACATTTGTATGAAACAGCAGATTTTGTTTTTATTAGGTATCTAGCATTTTTAACGCTGGTTTTTCTGGTAACAGTTTGCGCGTCGATGTCCCTTAAATCGTGTATTAAGGCATTTATTTATCCCATACGGGGCCAACTGCATGTTACATCGGTCACACTTTTTTGAAGTAACGACGTTCTGTTTTTACAACTAGACTAGTGAACATAATAATATTCACTAATAAAAAATCTGGTCAAGAGCGAGTCGGGCTCACGCAATTAAGGCTCCGAATCAAACTACCTTGAGCAGTCCATAGGACGGTCGCTGGCCTGCCGTTATTACGGGACGGCGCGTATGCGTATTTAATCCTGCGCTAACTCATGAACTAACATTTAAACTAAACGAAAGTGGCAAGGAAAAAACCCGAGACCTAATTATTATGCAAAAATTCAAATTCCTAGTTCCTACGTTGCCTAAATCTCGAGATAACCCTCTGTGACAGACGGAAATAAGTGTTGTTATAAAAATTCCAATTAGTCGGACACCTTAAAAATTTGGATAACCAATATGATAAGATAGAGGGCGCACAATAAACATCGATCAAACCATATGCTTCTGGTATTATAGTTTTGTGTACGTACTTACTACTACGAGCTGTAATACTGAAGATAATAAACGTTATTCTATTCTATCAAAGATCAACACCATACGAGAAAATATCGAGTTAATATAAATTAGTATAATCCAAAGAAACTTACCACATAATAAAATAAGAAAATAATACTTTTCACAGTAAAAATAATATGTTACCATGGTTATTTTAAAGATTTATATAAGAGTTCCAGTCGTTGAAGAAAACAATAAAATTGTGTTTAGTTATTAACATTTGTTACCAATAAAATATACTCTATTTGGCGAATACATTGCGTTATATACTTATAGCTTACATAGAAGTAAGTTGTATCTGTGGATGTGGTAAGAAAAATAAGTTTTAAATGGCATTTTTATAATTATTGCAATTTAAAAACAATAATATTGTACATACGTAACTTAAAACATAAACGCGTAACACTTAGCAATCAAATTGAACCTACATGCCTAAGATTACATAGGTAATACCACGAGGTAAATATACAGTTTAGTTCGTGCTCTTCACCAATATATTTTCGAGGTGAAGTTAAGAAAAATAATATTATACAATACCTATAATAAAAACTGCTACAAGTATAAGGGCCTTATCATACTAGCGGATTGCGAGCATCCTTAAAGCGGAGCGGGCGCGCATCGAACACGCGTCGCATGCGCAGCGAATTCGTTGCGGACGCGCAAGGAGATCGCCGCGAATGTTACTGTGCGACGCCATTGTTACTGAGTGTATTGTAGGTCATTAACTTGCTACAAACACACGACGAAAACGTTACGAATTCGCCACGCGTCCGCGACGTCTTCGCTGTGCAGCCGCGGCGTGTTCGCGATGTATTCGCCACGCGCCCGCCCCGCCCCGCAGCCGCTCGCAAATCGCTAGTGTGCTAAGGCCTAAGTACTATCATCGTGATTCGGGCGTTACGCGCCACAGACGGCAAAAACCTCCGGTTTATTTGAAATTTCGCGAAGGGATGGTACCAAAACTGTTCTATTTAGTACCTCCATTGAAATTAATTGTACCTCTTGGGATATACTAAATAAAAAACAAATAAATATGACCATGCAGACTGAATCAATAATGTGACGATTTATGATGAACAGAATGACAATGTTTAAGTTGTTTATTTGACTTTTGTAGGTTGTTCTTGTGATATTTGTTAAGGTGTATTAAAATTCTTTAATTATTTCATTTCAATATGTAGGTATAATAGGTTATTGCAATGAATGTACCTACGTACAGACATCTGTTGTTACTTGCAAACATGTTTAGGTATTTATTTATTTACTAGCTGCGCCCCGCGGTTTTACCCGTATAAGTTTCAATCACGTGGGAATATTGGGATAAAAACTATCCTATGTCCTTTCCCGAGACTCAAACTATCTCTATACCAAATTTCATCTAAATCGTTTCAACAATCGGTTAAAGCGTGAAGAGGTAACAGACAGACAGACACACTTTCGCATTTAAAATAATAGTATGGACCGCGCGCGCGCGTGTATACACCGCGTCGCATGCCATAAAAATGCAGCATCCAGAAGAAAATACTTTTTCACTTCTCATGCTCTAAAAGTTCGTCTTTACTTTGTGCGTAGGCGACATAAAGTAGCTTTTTATGTTCTAGTACATAGTTTTTTTTTTTCTAAGACTAAGATAAACAGGCCTGACAGCCAGACGCACAATAAAACGTCGCAGATTAAAGTCGTTATTTTATTTTATTTGCTTTATTTTGTATCACTTCCGTGTAGGAAACACGTGAATTTAATAAAACTAGATAAAATAGTTGTTATTTAAAAACGCAAAGAAACGTTTTTATGATTTGGTAGTATGAAGTACCCGAGTCGAATGACACAAATGTTGAAAATTAAAAAAAAAAATCTTTTAAAAAGTTTCGGTGCGGGAATTAGCTATTCACTTCTTCAATTTTGCAACATTTTTGAACATTGAAATTACTGTTATATACTTTATGCCTGTTTCATTTTCTCGCAATCAACGTGAAAAGCAGAATGTATAAACTCGGGCATAAACGAGCCATTTTACCCGGCGAGGGTGGATAAAAACATCTCGGGGTACAATGGCTTCTTTTATGCACTAGTTGTACAATCTACTATTTTTCCGGGTGCTGCATTTTTAGGTTAGGTAATTTATTACCATTTTCAATTTAATATTGTAAGCGTTTGGTGCGCGCTATTCATATTTAGTATTCGTAGGATTTTATTTAGGTACAATTCTATGATGTATATGGTAAATTTCTAATTTCTACCTAAAAAAAATGGGCCGTCCGTAGCGTATACGCCACAGACGGCCTTTTTGTTTTAAGTTTTTAACGAAACCCAACTACAAAAATTTGGATACCATCCCCTCGCGGTATCAACAAAATCGGATATTTTTGCCGTCTGTGGTGACGTGTGACGCTATCATCGTGACAAAGTAGTATAATTTTCTCATTTAGCATGGACCACAAACATATTTGTATTAAAACGGAACCATGCTTACAAATTTTAGTCAGCGATCACGGTTTAAAATAAAATTTTACAGTCTTAGCGGTTGCGAACATAAATCGTGCTATTGTTTCTTAGCTTTGGGATCGAGTAGCTTGCCAGCAAACTACCAAATAATGTGAGCCTAGTTGGTTGTAAGTATATATAATGAAATACAATTTACAACTTACGTTGCGCTTACCACCACCTATGGCGGTTGCAGCAGCTAACGTTCAGGACGTTATGGCTTTTCTTAATCTACAGATTGAATGCATAGTGGACTAATGTCTAATACTATCTAAGTCACGATGTAAATTTCTTTTGTATTCTTTCCAAGTTAGTTAATATCGCGTTGTAGTTGTTGTACCAATTGCGATTAGTTTTGGTATTTTTTTTCGATGCATGACCTTGTTCGTGCTTAATATAGAAAAAAGTAGATAGATACATATTATGTTAATTATAGTCATAACAAAAAAACTGGTAAAAGTAACTTGACAAACGAAAATGATTGGTCATAGCAATATGTTGGCCAGTTCGGATATCTTTGCCTAAGCAATTTTCTGCAAAATTATATGTACCTGAAGAACTTAAAGAAGCGCTAACACCTATACTTAATCGTATTTAGTAACTTGACAGATGGTGGGATACCAGATTAGGACAAAAATAGGTAAAAAAAAAGAATGAACGAAATTAAATTAACTACATACTTGTAAAATAAATTAACTGTAATGTACTTAAATGCTTAATTTAAATTACTTAAACTTGAAAACACATCATATTCGTTTACATCATAACTTAAACAATGAGTAATGACTTAGAGATTGGATATTCGGATGCATATTTACCTAAAGTGAATTTTTCGCTATGAAAGTATGGAAGCGCCTTCTTAAAATATTTTTTCTGTAAAAAAATCCCGGGATGCCAGGAACACCGGGAATGCGTAAATAGTCGGGTGTACTTATAGTATGGAAGGAAGGAACTATATAAAGAAAATTATTCTAAATACAGGGTGAAATTAAATTCATGGGCATCCTTTTAAGGGGTCATTGTAATCATCATTATGAACAACTTTTACTATGGGACTAAACCTAAAATCGCGAAAAAAAATTTGCTGTTTCTTGCATATGTGTTCACATAACTCGTCAAAATGTAGGGAAGAGCTGATTTCTTTTTCGCGATTTCAGGTTTGGTCCCATAGTAAAAGTTGTTCATAATGATGAGTACAATGACTCCTTAAAGGGATGCCCATGAATTCAATTTCACCCTGTACATGTAGTCCGTTATCTTATCTTGACGTTGTTTGCTATTGCAGTTTGGTATCTACCTACCTACTTTACAATATTAGGTAGGTAGAATATGCATCCGATTCTATAGTCAGAAAAAACACAAAATTCCGGAATCGCGAGATTTTTACGATCCATACAAAAGTGCATTCCAAATAAGCCAACATTTCAAAGTAAGTAAATATACATCCGATTCTACAATCAGAAACCTAAATTTGTCGATCCCGGAACCGGGGGATTTTTTCGATACAAAAGCGCATTCCATATTAGCCAACATCTCAACGGCTTGTTCCCACGAACTCCAAATCTATTGTTCTCCAAAAATTTTCTTTCCATACATTGATTCCCAAGGGCTCCATAATTTTATTAGTTAAAATAATAAAATATTAAAACTGTTCCCAGCGGCTCCAAAATAAATCGCGTAAGGTCAACAAAACACAAATTGCTAAAATTAATGTTATAATTTCGTGGTAAATAGTTTCAGTACAAAGGTAGTCAAACAAATCAATATATTATGCTAAGGAATTTTTCCCTGAACGTCGCTTCTCATAATGTCGCTCCTCAACAGACGTCTTGCTTGCATTCCCATTACATCGCTCTTCACCTTACTGTAAGTCCCACAGCGTCGCGTCTACTTATGGTACAGTCATGGGTAGTCTCTTTTCAAACTTTATTTTAAGATTGCATAAAATTGTTGAATTTCCGTTTTTTTATTCTAAAAAGAAAATAAAAAGGTTGGAACGGAAATAGGTATTAGTTTTAACTTCTCTCGGATGTGGACCGAAGATGACCACTTAATTTTACTTTTTATTATCTGTAATTTTATTTGAAAAGCACTAGGGTAGCAGAAGTATGCAAGAGATTGCTGCTAAAATAAAACTCATGAAGAACATGCGGCTTATTCATGGGGTACGCATTACGTATTATACAACCTCCTACTAACTTCTGTTACCCTAGTACTTTTCAAATAAAACTAAACTAAATAAGGCTATTTTGATTATACAAAAATATGAAGTATGAAATAAATTGCATTATTTATTTGTGAATGATTTAAAATGTGTCTATATAATTTATTGCAGTTTTTTTTTTCTCTAAGACCAGCAAATAAACTGAAAATTCTGCTCTGTACTGTACCAATTCTAACCATAAATGCGGCGCGGCGTGCCGGGAATCATTGTGAAGCGAGGAGCGACGTACGTGGTATCAAAGTAAAACGTAAAGCGACATTATGGCAAGAGACGTTCAGGGAAAAATTCATGCTAAGTATGTACTTATATACCTATGGTAAAATTGAAAACAATAATCTCACAATGCACTTTCTGTCATCAAAAATTTAAATATACAATTTTTTTTGCAGTTTGTACTTTATAATTTTTGGAGTCAATGGGAATGATTTAATTTAATAATAATAAATTTGGGTTTATTTTTGGAGCCGTTGGGAATAAAATTTTGGAGCGGTTGGGAATAAGCCATCTCAACAAGGTGAATATGCATCCGAATCCGATCTATGGTAATGACCGATATCATGTTTGAAAAAATGTTGATGAACTAAACAAAGGGTTTAGCATTATTTTGTAGTATTATCAGGTTAAAAGACTGGTAAAATAATTATTTACAATATTCCAATAACATAAACTCATGTTTTGGGATTTATTCAGATTCAACTATTTTTACCGTTAATTCTATTCGTAAATTACTTCACTACCTCAACACTGCAGTTTTAGTATTGTAACATTATTTTGTTTCGAACTGTCAAGTTACTGAATGTGCTTAAAGGTTCAAGTTTTTAATTAAATATTATAAGGGCGCCTTCAAATTAGGCGCAAAGTGTAACTATTTAGTAATCTGTGGCAAAGTGCCGCGCGACAATAGCGCCGCTGCAGCGCTACGGCCGCGCTGCTTTGTAAATCCATATAAATGAAAACCGCGCGACTGCAGCGCTGCAGCCGCGCTGCGGCCGCGCATCAGTTCATCGATCGACTAGTGACGGTGCGCACGAAAGTCAGGTTGAAGAATTTATCGATAAGGTTGAGAGTCGTCCAGCAATATGGGATTCGAAATCCGACAAGTACTGCAGTAGAATCGAAAATAAAAGGTTTGAGAAGAAATATGACATTTGAAAGAAATTGAGAATTTTAGAAACAAGAATTCAGCTCGTTGACATATATACTATATAATGGCAAAGTTTTCTTAGGTTTCCTTTTTTTTCTGTCCAAAATCCTTTTTCGTTTTAATAGCAGTATCATTAAAAGCAGTGTTTTTTCGTCAGAGTCCATTGTGAAACTGTAAAACGTGAAATGTACAACACTATGATGCTCGAACCTAGCGACAGCAGCGCGGCTGCAGTGCTGCCGCCGCGCTGCTGTCGCGCGGCACTTTGCGCCTAATTTGAAGGCGCCCTAAATGTCTATGCGGCTTGCTCAACTACTAATAAAGAAGTATTGTTGGAAACATTTGAAACATTGAGATTTGCATCTTCTCCGGTAGTAGAGACTAAGAATGCAGAGCCAACGAGATAAGTGCCGGGTGCAGCACAAACGCCTCGCACTTGTACCCGCTTGGATTCAAACTTGTCTAGATTCACACTAACGCCCAGCTCTTTAGCTTCCACGTCGCATCCGTAACTGAGTGCACCGGCCCAACCAAGCTCTCCGGACAACTCTCTGAAACAACAACGAAATTATAATACAAGTTATTGTTTACTATGTCAGTACTTAAAGGACGGAAGAGACAGAGCTTCTTTAAAAAAAATCACTATCTGCTATTACGTATCTGCCTCACTCGTGTCGTTCAGTCTGCTTGTCTTGTTTCTTGAGGATCTGAGCTCTAGTTTTGACACTATTAAATATTAAAAACAAGCGTAAAATGTCAATTACCTGTTTTTCTGCTTTGACATGTCTATAAACACTTTAACAGGAACTCCATAACAGTTGACAATATTTAAAGTAATTGGAATCAAGCAAAGCTTCATTTCATTAAAATTATGGTTAATGTGATTGGAATGTTCCAGTCTAAATATCACAACATTGTCTTTTTTGCTTTTAGTATTAGAGTCACGTAAATCTGGTTTGCTTTCAAATTCGTCAAGTTGTATGGGTGCCACTTCTCCAGGCACATATTCCCTTTCTCGGGATACAGCTTTTGTGAAACAATCCAGCCATAAACAATGCTGACCGACTGCAGCCTTTCCTTTGGGTTTTTCATGCACTTTCCAACGAAGGACAAACATGGATTGTATAAGTCCTGCTCTTATACCAGATATTTCTTGAGCCATGGCTGCGTCGGGGGCATCAATGAAAGAATGTTGACCGTCCACCACGAATTTAGAATAGGGCGGCACGTTAATGTCGGCCACGGCGTCGGGGTGATTCTCGTTGATTTTGACGCGCGTATATTGAACTTGTCCTTCCGGTAGCTCTGCAAGTATTCGCCGCGCCCGGAGCACGAAGTGTAACTTCTCGCGCGCGCCGAGCTGGTCGGCCGCGCCGCGCGCCGCCACCAGCCCCGTCAGGCTCCACTGGCGACTCAACAGTGATGCCTCCAACACCTCCACGTGCAGCTCCTCGCCCTTCTCAGCGAAAATATTTTTAACTTCAACCGCTAAACTCATATTTTCAACGACTTCTCCGTCGACACGCCGAAGACTTCGACGAGGGGTCACAGCCAACTCGACAGCCTCCTGGAAACAATATTTCTAAATGAGGTGAAATTATGGCTTAAAATTATTTGAAATGAAAGATCTTTTGAAATGCTAGAGGTTTGGTTTATAATGGTTTACAGTTTCACTCACTCCGTACTTGAAACTTTGAGACGGATTCGCGACACGGTCGTCGTTTCCGACTGGGCACCGAATAGTATCCTTAAAAGGTAGCCATACTCACAGCGACTTTGAAGCGGAAAACGTGCCTCAGCAGGCGGTAGGGGCGCGCGCGCAGGCCGGTGCTGTAGTAGGCCAGCAGCAGCAGCTCGGCGCGCGGACGCAGCAGCAGGTGCGCGCGCACGGCCGCGCCGCGCGCCAGCTGCGCGCGCACGCCGCGCACGTGTCGCGCCGCCGCCGCGCGCCAGCCAGCCGCGCGCGCCGCCCGCTCGTCTGCCGCACACGTCTCTTACATTAACTCTCATGTCGAGGACGAGTTTTTGATATTCATACTATAAACCAACTTTCCACGGTGCGTGATATCATGAGTCGTCGTGGAGCAGGCTCGCACGAGGTACGTGATCGCTCTTACAAAACAATTTGCCGCGGCACAACTTAAGATATCATGCGCCGCACAGTGGGTCGAAACTGCTATAAGAGGGACATAGGTTTTTTTTTTACAAATTTAATTTAAAAATATACCTATCGAAAGATCTGATATTCTGATGAATAAAATTGTTATGAAACGTTTTTCTCTAAAACTGATAGTTTGCCCGGAAAAAAGTATTTTCAATTTTTGTTGTATGGAACGAAACAGAAACATATATGTCGCAACCGGTCATTCGTTTGACTATTCGGAACGCCAGCGCCATCTGGCGGCGCTTGACAGAGTCTAGCCTGAGTTCGTGTGGTCGACGACAGCGCGAGAGAACGATGTGGACTCGCTTGGACATCGGACATCATACGAACAACATGCGCTCAGAAACTGTCCCGCGTTCCGTATCTGGTTGTATCGTGTACCTATAGTGTGTAGTGTGTGATTTGCTAGTGTGATTAAATTGTTCGTGAAATTATAATCTGATTTGAACTGCAAACCGTTTTTCTATTGCGCAATACCCAACACATACCCATAGTTCGCCCACAGTAGTTGAAAATGGCTGATAATAGCGAGACACACATGCCCGTTATATACTTATCGAAAAAAGTACAAAAAAAAAATATTTTCAAAATTAAAGCAAATAATAAATTTAAACAAAATTGTCTTTGTTGTTGGAAAGTAAAAACAAGCAGTGAAAATTTTTTGTTTAAATTTATTATTTGCTTTAATTTTGAAAATATTTTTTTTGTACTATTTCCGATAAATACAAGTTTTAAAATGATTAATATTTCTTAATTATAAGTATTTTAATGTAACATAATAATTTTATCCATGATATTATTAATAAAAAGTACCTTTTACTTACTTTTTTTTTCATTTTACTGAACCTCATAGCTTTTGAATGGGCAACTATGGGCGCGCGCTGATAGCGTAGAATTATAGCCAACAAGCCAAAGAATAAGAATAAAGTAGTTTTAAAGCAGGATCTGTCAAGACTTGGCCAAATGTTATCAGTTTCTGTTTCGTTCCATACAACAAAAATTTAAAATATTTTTTTCCGGGTAAACTATCAGTTTTAGAGAAAAACGTTTCATAACAATTATTCATCAGAATATCTTTCGATAGGTATAAAAAAAAAAAATGGAATTTGTAAAAAAAACCTATGTCCCTCATATAGCAGTTTCGACCCACTGTGCGCCGTAGCGTAGGCTTAATAATTATAAATTCTACACCAAAAAATATAAGTAAAATAGATTTTACTGATAATAAAACTTTAGACATGTTTAAGATTCAACATAACATTATTACCTGAATATGCGGGCGGTTTACGATACTTCTCGTCATATAAAACTTTAAAATCATCCTCTTCGTCTCCGGTGATAAGATTGACGCAATCGGGATGTGAGACAGCAACAAAGAGGTTGTTCATATCGACAGGTCCTACGTTTGTGAACTCAACGTCGACAGTTCTCATTTCCCCGCTTATGATATCCGGACTGGTTTCCGAAAAGGTCATCTGTAATTGTAAAATTAATAGGTACAAGTTTATGACGGAGCATTGAAAACATTAATAATAGCGAGTTCTGAGTCTCTTTAACAGTTTATCGCTATGTAAAGCACCCGGGTAGATTTTCGTTATTTATCATCATTTCATCATTCATCGCACAAATTTTTTTTTGGTCCTTCGGTCCTGAGTACGTAGATTGTTACAATGTATTCACTTACATTGAAAATATAGTATATTGGTATTCGTTTGTTATTTCGTTTGACACAATATATGTTGGGATGTGACACGTGCCGCGGTTGTGGTGCGGTGCCGTATTATAAATAATATAATATTAATAACACCTGTAAATGATGATAAATAACGAAAATCTACCCACCCAGTGGTGATTTTATCAAAACGAATTTTCTATGAAATGACTTACTTGTAAACAAGGAGCTTCTGGAATGACAGTAATTTGTAGTCGTTTATCGGGGCTTCTGCCACTTGCGGTTAGGTTCACTTTTCCTGATATTACTACATTGTTTACGTTTTCGGTACCACTTTCGCCGGCATTGATAAGCCTATAAAAATAAAATCTGTATTTTGATAATGTGCATTTTGAGCTGTCCTCAACGTTATCATTATTTATTTATTTAATGCACAATGTACACAACCATTATAGTTAACGTCATTACACATGTAGCTGGAAGCTTTGGCAACCAGTAGCAGCGGATTTGTTAAGCCAGAAGTAGGTTATCCTACTAGCCAACTATCACAAACCCACTTGCTTGGCACTGTAATCTTGGCTCTCTTGTAACCCGGCCTGGGTCGTCACAAAACAGTTGTGAGTTGAGAGGAATCAAAACTTCTACATTAATTTCGCCCTCCATATTGAAACGTGTCTTCTCTGCATACACGTCGACGAAACTGCTTGCGCGAGTGCCGAGAGCGGGGTAAGGGCGGGTGGGACTTTGGCAGGCGGGTGTCGCCGCCGCCGCCGCTTCGCGCCGACAAATGTGAACAGCGCCATACTTGCTAGTACGCCAATATTATGTCCGATCCGACAGAAATCGTGGCTGGACGTACGGTAAAAGTGTCGGCTCCGACAGTTTGGTCGGGTCGCCCTAATGTGAACGGCGCTATTGACATACATACGCCAATATGGATCCGACACGTTTGTCGGGCCGGTAAAACTGTCGGTCCGACCTAATGTGAACCAGCTCTAAGATAAACTGTTCGCTGCTTCCTCAGGTACAATTTAACGGTAAGCTGCTATTCCCATAAGTGAGAAGGTTTACAACCTTTGGGTTTGGATTGACAAACATCTTTCTTGGGGTCCTCAATTGCAAGAAGTAAACATTTTGTGACTTCAAAATATTTGCCTCATTATAGTATTCTGTTCAATCCTTGAAACCCCGCTTAGATTAAAGAACGTTTCAAGTTCCTTCATGACACACATAATGGATATCTAAGGTCAGTGGAAAACGTAAGGCTAGGGTCGATAAATAATTTACAGTTAAAGCAGTACGGCTATGCAATGCTTTCCCGGTGTCGGTAAGACGTGGACATACTTTATCTTCTTTTAAAAATATGGTCAAGAATCACTATTTCTATTCTTAAACGTCATTATATTCGCAGTCGTCATTCGTTCTTTGCCTTTTAATGATAATCAAGTGTCTACAGGGTGGTAGGGACATCGACGCGCAGCTTGTTACTATGGATTCAGTACATGATTCTGAATCCACTGCGATAAAACTTTTTGGCAGTTATTAAAAAAAAATTTGCTGTTCCATAAATTTTGACCGCGTAGGTATTGCACTATTCTATAAAACAGTAGATTTTTTTTTGATAACTGACGAATAATTTCTGTGCTAGATGTCTAGAATCATGTGCTGAATTAATGGTTTCAGTGGTTTCAGTTTGCGTGTTCATTTTCCTGCCACCCTGTATACAGGTTTATTGGAAAAACACCAACAACCTCTTAAGGCGCGGCGCCCACTATCGGTGGGCATCGGTGCGGCTCGGTACAGCTCGGGCGCCTTACGGCGGCTTCGAGCGGCTTCGGGCACCTGAGAGCTGCTTCGGGCTGCCTCGGCAGTCAGCATACCTGAGGACGCCGAGACTGTCTTCGGGTAGCTTGGGTGGCATTTTCGTGGCAGACACGTCGCAGAACAGTCATAACGTTTATCGCGCGCGCCTCCATTAGCTTGGCAACACCCAGGGGAAAATAAAAGGCAACAGCCTCAGGCAACTACACGTATAGGTTCGTTTTAATAACGAACCTATACGTTTTTTCATTAAACAAGTTATGAAATTCACCGAAACATCTTTGCTTCCAAAGCTTATTCACACAAAATCTTCTTTTTTGCCTTAAGGCTCCAACTTTCTCTTGTTCGCCAGCAAGATGAACAATGAGAACCAAGTCCCAATACACTATTATATATACACACGCACAACAGTTTTCAAGTAACGTTACAATTGCTCTGCGACGTGTCTGCCGCCCGAACTAATCTTAGTTTTGTCAAAGCTACCCAAAACCAGCCTCGGCGTCCTTAGATATGCTTACGGCTGCCGAGGCAGCTCTCAGGCGCCCGAAGCCGCCGTAAGGCGCCCGAGCTGTGCCGAGCCGCACCGATGCCCACCGATAGTGGGTGCCGCGCCTAAGAGATCATTGTACTCATCATTATGAACAACTTTTACAATGGGACCAAACCTGAAATCGGGAAAAAATATACAAACACAAATGACTTTTTTTTTTCGCGATTTAAGTTTTGTCCCATAGTAAAAGTTGTTCACAATGATGAGTACAATGATCTCTTAAGAGGTTTTTTGTGTTTTTCCAATAAACCTGTATATTACACATGTAATATTCGAATAGTTGTTTTGTATATACATACATATGAAAATAGTACACCACGGCTTACATGCATAATATCGTTTCTCTTTTTCAGTTGTGTTGTTGTTTTCGTTTGTCTCAGTAGACAACCTTTGGATGGACTTGATAGAAAAAGAATAAATAGATAGATAAATAGATTGAATGCTGATTCGATCTATTTATCTCTACCCTTGAGTTTTCACTAAAATTGGTAACATCGAAATGTAAGGTTTTGCACGGTTACTAGGGCAAAAAAACAAACCACCAACCACAAGGCGATGATTCGACACCGTTTAGGCCGATGCGTACTGTTTAGACAACTGTTACAGGTTTATCAATTACCTAAAGCTTTATTTTCATAAGAAAGCAGTGAACGGCCTCATAATTAAACTACGGTTTCCTGGAAAAGTGTTTCATTTTCACCAGTATTTGAGATTAAGGTAAAATACGTGTGACAGAAAACGCTCCGTATTTGGACAGCCGTCAAATTACGGTTTCCTAAAAGAGCGGTGGCCCCCACATGCGGCCTTCATGTGAAAATGACAGATTTTCATGACGGCCATTATAATAAGATGGAACCGCTTTCTTAGGAAACCCAAGCTTTACTCTGAGCTGCACTGCTTGGCGTTAGTGAAACCGGGCATAAATAGAAAATACTTAGAGAAATACATACTGCATACTGATTGCTGACAAACAATAATAAAAAATATACTTACTTGTACGCCAATCCATGAATATTTAGTCGTCCAACCCTAAGGGGTGTCAAAGTGAAAATTAATACTTTTTTGCAATCGCCTTCCAGGAGGAGGGATTTGATTTTCTGACTAAATATAATGTTGCTCTCCAACGCTTGTCCCGCAGACACTGCCTGCTCATTACTCAATACTTCTTCATCTCCCAGCGCATCATCGTCACCGGCCAGTACAAATCGCCACAATAGTTCCACATCTTTCAAAACTAATGAAATCTTCAGGGGATTCCATAAAGTGACCGAGATTTGAATTGGTTCTGAAAATGAAAAAACAACATTACATTTATGTGATTAAGAGGAAATGCGGTCAGAGAGACTTTTGAAAAATCCTAAGTAAAATCAACAGACTTCCAAAAAAAAAGACACTACAAAGTAAATTCGGAAGTCGGTGTCGTTGGTTCCGCATTTTCGTTTTTTGACACCGACTTCCGAAATTAGTTATTATTCACTTTGTAGTATTTTTTTTGGAAGTCGGTTGTTTTTTTTTTTTTGTAAAAAGTTTTTATTTTTAACCGACTTCAAAAAAGGAGGTTCTGTATTCGACACGTATGTGTGTTTGTATGCACGCGAATTTCTCAAAACTAATGAATCAATTCTGATAATTCTTTGATTAATGTGATCTATATACTTTCAGGAAAGTTTGAGTATATAATACATTACGTAATTATTCTTATGACTATGTACGAAATTATATGCATAAATGTACGGCATCTCCGGCATTTCTATGCGAATTTGATGATTCTTCTAGTCGGTGTCTTCAATTCTTCAATGCACTAGTGTTAATTGAATTTGTGTGGGGTAGGTTAGGTACAACCAAAATGTGAAAAATAAGAAACTTACAAAAAAAAAAACAACCGACTAAAAAAAATCACTAAAAAGTGATAAATAACTTTAATTTTGGAAGTCGGTGTCAATAAACGAAAATGCAGAACCAATGATACCGACTTCCGAAATTAAAGATATTTATCACTTTGATTTTTTTTTGAAGTCGGTTGTTTGTATTGTAAAAAAGTTTTTTCACGTTTTAGTTGTACTTACCCCACACAAATTCATATAACACTACTTGCTATGTGAGTATCAGTGACAGGAAGCTATTAAAACATCATCAATATAAACTAAGTGGGTAAAAATCGTATTATTGAAGCTAATAAAAAACTACCCAAGCAAAGTTCATAAGATTTGTATGGGATCACCCCTGAAGCATACCTTATCCATTAAGAACCTCCTCCTTTTTTGAAGTCGGTTAAAAAATAATAGAATTTTTAGATTAGGGTTACCCCATTAACAACTTTGACAGAAATGAGGGTGTACCGACCGTGGTATACTGAACATATCTGCGTACCCCTTACCCCTTTACCCTCATTTCTACCAACAACATACCTGTACCATGCCTGTACCCTCGTACAGGCATGGTACAGGTATGTTGTGTGATTGCTTAAACAATGCATACATATGCGATAGCAGCAATCGCGGTTGATTTGCTGTCATTTATTGATGAGTTCCGTTGTCTGTTTCCGAAACTCAACATCAGATCTTTACGAAATTTAAATGGGACCATTCCGGAATAATCTTCTTTCGAACAAAAAAAATAATTTTGCTAATCCGTATATACAGGGTGGGCAAAAAATCGTGGATCAAACGAAACAGGGCGATAGTTGAGGTTATCTGCAGTAGAAAAATATATATATTATATAGTTTCTATATTGAATGTCTTTAATTTATATGGTGTACATAATAAAGAGTATTCTATTCTATATATAAATATATATTAAAAAGAAAATAATATACTTAAAAAAAAGTATCATCACTACGACAATGCTTTTATGACAGTGGGTACCATGATTTATCAGCATTGGCACTTTTCTCAATATCTTTTAAGTCTCACGAAAAATTATTTGTAACTTTAGAACCTTACTGTAAACACTCAAATTGTCATAACTTTTAAGGGGCTTACAGGACCTAAACGCAAAAAACGCAAGTTTTAGAAACAATAAAAGTGTATGATCGACTCCAGTAAACAAAATCAGAAAAATATATGATATTCTTCAGGATATGTGCTAGGTAGATAGTGTGTTGAACACATAATACAACTAATTTGATACGATCGAAAAAAAAAAAACATGAAGATACCTCTAAAAACTTTCTTTTTACAATAAAAACCATACTAATATACATACAATCATTATGATTTTTTGTCAGATTATTGTATGTACAAGCAACATACTAAAGCACTAGTTAGATTTGTTCCATAAGAACAAAGCTCTTATGGAACAAATCTAACTTAAAGAGATATATTAATGATTCTAATGACTATAATTCTGTAAATACATATCTAGTATAGTCGCGAATCATATTTTGATCCTGACACTGACCTGCAAATTTCAAAAAACGTAAAAAAAATAGAATTTCACGGTCTATCACTGCGCATTCACCTTAATTCAATTTAAAACCAAATATTATTAAAGCTCTTCATTTATTTATTACTTTATTGTACATCACAAAAATACATAACGTAAAAAAAATATATCCACCACTACAAAATATACCGCAACCTTGGAATGGACTGTGATTTTCCTGGAAATAAAATGGGGCTGTTGTTGGTGCAAATATTATGTATACAATACACTGAAATGGATAGACATATATATATACATATCCAAAGTAATACGTAAATTAAAAATATAAGCAACGAAAATAATTGAAGACTGTAGATGATTGCCGTTACGACAGCAAGATCACAACTACAAGGAGTGTTCCATTAAGAGTCTTTTAAACAGAGGGGCAATTCTCGTAATTTTAAGAACGTTTACAATCTGAAGGCCAATTCCTGTGATTAAAAATGTTCTAAATCTAGTCGCAATCTCATCTCAACGTCAATCAATGTCAAAAACTTGTCAAAATTGTAGGAAAATTAGAGGTACTTTTGACAGATTGAGACTTAAATCAGACTGAACGTTCCTAAAATGAGAATTACCCCTCAGATCTGTCTCAATCTGTCAAAAACGCGACTCATGCATGAAACAAGAAAGTACCTTCCCGTGGTCGCATGCTACCATAGCTTATATATATGTTACTAAAGCGGCATGCGACCACGGGAAGGTAGGTACTTTCTTGTTTCATCCTTATCAGTAGTTGGATAAGTTTTAACCTTTTTAATTTAATTATATTGGGGCTTATTTCAGTAATATTTATGTTTTTGAAATGTGCTTATTAAGCCCTTTCATATGATACTCCACAAGGCACCTTCACAAAATATTTATTTTTTAATTAATTATTTTATGTCCTCTAGAGGGCGACATATTGAATTTAGTGTGACGTCACATAGCCTATAACCAGCGGACGGTCAAGACGCTTCTAACGATACCTTATTTGTCAAATGATTATAAGTACTTTTGAAGTTATGAAGGAACAGATGAACATACATACCGGTCAAAAATCATAACCCTCCTTTTTGCTTTGCCGTAGTCGGGTAAAAATACCTCTAATTTCCCTAAATTTTTGACAAGATTTTGGCATTTGTTTGTCGCCGAGATGAGACTACGACTAAATTTTTAACGTTTTAAGTTGATTTGGTCTTTAGATGTAACGACTGCGCGCGTTTTATTTCAACTGGCAATGCATTCCACAAACGAGCGGCCTGCACAGTAAAGGATTTATCAAGGAAAGGTGTGGAATGCATAGGCATTTTGTGCTTTAAGTTATTTGATGACCTTAAAAATTTCATGTGGGAGTCACAAAGAAACTAGAAACGTTTCATGAGATAGAGAGAGGTGGAAGGGCACATTATACAAAAGGGAAAGAATATGAGCATTCCGGCGAAGGCGAATTGGTAGCTACTTGAGCTTCACACGAAATTCGGAAACATGGTCATATTTGCGCAGACCGAATATGAACCTTATACAAAAATGAAAATTTAATAAAAATATCAAATTATTATTTCCTCACGCATGCAAATACTAAATATTTTCATGAGGTTATAGGCCCTAAATGCTGCAAATACCTCCTTGCGGCACAAGTGGTTCGCAGTCGGTGGTGTCGGTGTAGAGATCGACGGTGGGCTTGAATATCATAGGCACCGCGCCCTGCGCCACCTGCAGGAGCATCTCCTCGAGCACGCGCCACGCGCCTCCCGCGCCCGCGCTGCCCGCGGCCTCGCCCGCTAGCGACAGCGACGAGGCGGCGCGGCGGCCCGGCGAGCCCAGCGGCGCCGGGCCCACGCACAGCACGCTCGTGTCCCGCTCCACTACCAGCGGCAGTGGCAGCACCTCCAGCTGCTCCCGAGGCTCCTCGCTACTTTCCACCCATTGCTGTTGATATAGTCGCCGCATTATTACACGTTACGTGTCCCTCTTGACAATGGGCGATAAATCTATTACAATTTACTCTACATTTTCATAATCTGTTAATTACTGGGCAGACAATTTCATAGGAATTCTCTATGTTTTTTTATATGGTGGGTGGTGGTTACTCGGAGCGTTCATTGTAAAACAGCTCTATACAGTTACTATTTAGACAATAGACAATTACTGCTCTTATGCGGCGTATTTATTGGGAACAACGTTGTGCGCAATTGTATCAGCAGCATGTTTTTGTATTGCGGGTGTGGAATGTTACAGTGTTGATGACTATTATATGCTAATGTTCTGTAGTCATGGTAAACAAAAGAACATCTAGTAACATCAAATGTTACGAAACATTTTTCCAATGAATATGGGGCTCTAATGCAAGCTATTTTTATAGTGTGCGGTAGTGCCTGTCACCTGGTGCGCCAGCATGTACTCGCGCAGGAAGGCGTCCTGCTGCTGCGGCGGCTGCGGGCCGGCTGGCGCGAGCGGCGCGCGCAGCCAGCGTAGAGCGTCATGCGGCAGACGCAGCGCGCCCGCCAGGCGGCCCAGCGCAAACTGCACGTGGTCTGTTGCTAGCCGCCAACCGCTGCTCTCGTACACCTGACATGTTTATAACTTATAGGATCTGTTTTTCATAAAGATATAGCTTCAGGATAAATACTTTTTACTTAAGACTGTCTTAAATTATTAATTTACGTTTAATCTACAATACGTGGAAAACAATAATAAAACCCTACAACAATTACTGAAACGCTTAACATGAAAGTTTCATGTAGTTATGTCCACCCTCTCTATGGTATAGGAGGGTGGTTGCGCAGTCGTATAGAGTCTATACGACTGCGCAACCGTAAAGGCAGGGTTACGTTTTGCAGCATATTTATGTCTCTTGTACGTGGGATTCTTTTTACCCTCGTAGCATCCTAATGGCTGAATGGGCTTGAGGAGAAAGATAGTAGGGGTCGGACTTGCGCACTAACAGTTCCGTACCACTTCGCATCTCTGGAAAATAGGTACCTACTTTTGTTATATTACATAGATTGCACTATAATTAGAAGTTTGATTCTCCTGTTTAATATTGTATTGAGTAAAAATGCTTGATTAAGCATCATTTTCGCGGTTCTTGTGGTCCCCTTGAATTTGGACTTATGCTTAGTAAGTGCCTAAAATCGTCTAATTACGTGTGAAAGAACGCCATTTAATCTCAAGATTTTACTATGACGCTAAAACGTATAGATTTTAATAAAAACATTCTCATTTAACCAGCTCTCATTGCTCATTGAATGCAACGAGCAATGAGAACTGGTTAAACAACCGATACACAATACACAATCACATTAGATACACAATCGTGTATCTAGTTTTTTATTAGTTATCGATGCCTGAATGTAAATATGTTTTTAAAGAATTTCGCGAGCTACGACAGCGGATCTACCATATCGCTTATATTTCCGTCCTCATAAAATTTCCATACCGGGGGCCTTATATTAAAACCGATTAATAAGGAGTAAGCTCCAATAAAATTTCACATTTTTAATTTTTATTACATGCACTTAGTCAAAATTAAATGTATTAAATGTTACTATAATATTTACTTATAGAACAGTAAAAAAGTCTCAATAAACAAAAAAAAAAAAAAAACAATCATACTTTAATAATAAAAAAAACTTAAGAAACAATAGCGTCTCCACAAGTGGAACAGAATCAACGCACATAACCCGAACAATTTAAGTGGGCATGCGATAATATGATTAATACGTTTAGTAAGAGTCTTTAAAATTGAAATGCTTAATAACTCCTGCTGTTTATTACGACTTAATTTAAAAAATATTTTTACGATGATTTCTGGACAAAATATCAGTATTTATAATACAGCGATAACAATTATATCACTGTATTGTAAATCATTCAGACCACCTAAATAAGGACTATGGTAAAAAAATGATAATATTAATACTTACCGAAAATATGAAACTCCATCCTTTTTTAGCGTCCTGGACGTGTGATTTTTACAGTTTTTAAACGAACACTGAGGCGTGTTTACCGTCGGAGCGTTCTAATGCTACTAGATTAAAAGTGCACCCAAATGTTGAATTGGGTGCACATTTGGTGAGGACATTTTTTGCCGCTGATTGTGTATCTAGTTCTTTATTAGTGACTAGCTGCCCAGCGCGACTTCGTTCACGTGGTGTCCTACTCCTACCTTACTCCTACCCTAATCCTCTACCTTACTCCTACGCTACCCCTTCCCTACTCCTACCCTACTCCTACCGTACCCCTACCCTGCACTTACCCTACCCCTACTCCTACCCTACCCCAACCCTACTCCTACCGTACCCCTACCCTACACGATCAATAGTAGTAGTTAAAATTAAAAAAAATAATAGTTTACGTCCTATTCTTAGACCTACTGAATATACACACAAAATTCCATAAGAATCGGTCAAGCCGTTTCGGAGGAGTTTTGTAACAAACACTGTGGACACGAGAATTTTATCGCTGCGCTGCGTGGAGCCACACCGGCACGGCGCGTCGTCGGCGTGTATTTTTTGTTTCTACTGACATTTTTAATTTCGTAATATCTTTTGAATCGAATGTCCGATTTCAATCATTCAAAAAGTAATCAACAGGTATTGATACAGTCTTGAATACAAATAATTTATTTGGATAAGAATTAATACAATGGTATGCATAACATGGTCTGATTTTGATCGGAATTTCTATCAACCCTTAAAATGTGAAAAAGTAGTTATAGTGACCTACAATAGTTGGACATATTATGGTCTCGCAAAGTTTTTTGTAGATATTGATATGTTCTATAATATTGTGGAACATTTTTCTGTTCTATCATCAATACTTTCCGCAGCGCATGCGATAAAAGACATTTTATGGCTATTTTTTTACACCTTGGGTTGGTTTTAGTAGGGATTTCTAAGGATCTCTAATTTTTTCTAGTAATAAATATAGCCTATGTTACTCAGTGATAATGTAGCTTTCTAACGGCAAAATAAATTTTGAAATCGGTCCAGTGGTTTTTAAGTTTATTTCTTTACATACAAAAATACAAACACAAAAATACAAATCTTTCCTCTTTATGTGTAAATGTAGATCGATGCCTGTACAACATTTTGTCATTAATAAATTGTAATACTTTTTAAAGTGAATGCCTAAGCATTCACCTTAAAAAGTATTACAATTTATATTATTACTACAATTTATTATATTTATATTTATTTATTTATATTATTACAATTTTTTTTGCAATTTGCAGGTCAGTGTCAGGTTGTTTCTTGATCAAAATTTGATTCGCGACTGTAACAGGTACCTACGTATTTACAGAATTATAATCATTAGAATAATTAATATATCTTTCTAAGTTAGATTTGTACTATAAGCACTTTTCCATAAGAGATTTGTTCTTATGGTACAAATATAACTTGAAAGATGTATTAATGATTCTAATGATTATAATTCTGTAAATACATACCTGCTATAGTCGCGAATCAAATTTTGATCAAAATAAAACCTAACACTGACCTGAAAATTGCAAAAAAACCCTTGGAAAAATTGAAATTCGCGGGCTACCACTGCGCATTCACCTTAAGGCCAACCAAATTCAGATTTTTGTATTTTTTTTATGTTTCTGATAGGATTATTATTTACCTCACTCGCTCTAAATAAATAAAGTCCTCCAGACAGTATTTCGGCCACGCCGGCAGCGGCCAATCTCAACGGAGATTAGCCTTCAGCGCAGGAGATATTATAGTGCACAAGTGTGCGCGTAGACACAGATGCACTCCCCCTTCCCTCACTCTCATAGTCCGATGGGACGGCAAGCCGACACGACCGGAGAGAGATCAGGCGCAGGACCAACGGCTTAACGTGGTTACTTACTCTTACACGCTCTAATACATACATAAGAATACAGAAAAAAAGTCACCTGGTAAGCCTGTTTGTAACATCTGTATGCATGTTTCTTTTGGCCTGCTTTTGAGAATCTGTGGCCCGCCAGTACCATGTGGAATGCGTATTTTCTACACATGCCTTTAGATGCGGGGCCAGATAAGAAACATAGCGCCGCTTGTTCAAGTAGCATAGCACTACGCAAGTCGCTGTCCTCTGACGTCATACGGATCAGTTGTTTAGCTGCCTCTCCATGCAAACCTGAGCCACTTAAGCAAAGCACTGACAATAAAGTGGCTCTTACAGCATACTGAACCATCCTGTAAGATAATGGTATCAAGTTACATATTGTTAGACTTGCACTGTCTCTAAGGGGGATCTCTAGGTAGTGAAAATAAGTTTGTGTTTTATTTATTTCCTCGTAAATGGTGAAAAAATCGTTTGATAGTCGTGTACATTTGTCATTGCACTCAAGGCGGGATTGCAGACTGAACCGGAGGCGAGGGCGCAATGGAACCGAAATCTTTCCACATTTGCATCAAAATGTACTATTAATGTGATTTAAAATTCGGGGTTTATTCATTCAAATAATCAAGTTAAAGTACTCAATTTGTAATTGACACAAATTGACATCTACAGGTACATTTTCTGATCCATTTGTGTACATATTCATCAGATACTTTCGGAACAGACCATATGTACAGAGATGAATTTAAGAAAATGCAAAAGAACACTACTAACCTACAGGTGTTCAGATAAGTTACAATGCTCTCTTCCATGTAGCCGTGAGTTTTCCGATTAGAGTCTCCAGACATGAACGCACTTATTGCTGCCATTTCAAGCGCGCCTGCGTAGCAAAGCCAAGCACTGTCGGCGTAAAACTCTCTCTTCGCGGTATGATATGCATCGAACGCACGCTGCCATTGCCGACACATAAACCAGAGGTCGCCTAACCGACGTAATTGTAACTCAGGACAGTCCGTAGTATATCTGAAATAAATTAAATACTATAAGTATGTATTATGTGTGTAAAGTGCTGCTTGTGGTTCTCATTTAATGAACACATACATGACAGCGCTGTTGCCTGTTGTATTGCCGGCCTTTCCAGTGCCAAACCACCGTTTTGTGGCTGATAGTAACGATCTACTCACACCCTTTCTATTTGCAACCTGTAATTTTTTATTTGAATATTGTTATATTTGTTATAAGTGTTAAATGTTCCATGTAGAATTTATACAAAAAAATCAAAACAGAAACCTTATTGCACTTAGCTGAATTACTGCTCTTTTGATTTTCTTTGCGATTTCAAAAGCAGAATGGGTATTATTTTTATTATAATTCTTACAATAATAATAATTGTTAATATTTAAATGTGTTAGGTACTTGTATTATGAATGTTATTTTTTATTATTTTTATCCTATGGATGATTTCAAACACAATGTAAATTGTTTGTGAAATAAATTGAATTGAATAAAGTTAATTTGTGACAATAGTTGTAATATATGAAATAGCGTCCACTATATAAAAATGTTCAACTCACAACTTCGGATAACTGTGATATTTGTTTCTCCATGTAAGGTAACAATGCCTTAGAGGCATACTCTTGCAAAAATTTCTTGATAGCTTCAATATCACTTGCGTTCAGAGCCGTCCCATGAACTTCTGTAGAACAATCTAGGCCTTTGCTAGCTACGTTCATGCTTTCGGAACTTCCCGAAAATGAATGAGTCTGAAAATTATTTTACTGAAGTATTCAACATGATTATGCATTCACCTTTTAAAATAAAGTGTTTGTAATTGTATTACCTGTAAACTATTTGCATTATCATAAACATCTGTTTCAGTAGCTGTTAGTGGATGACCAGTTTCTGAGTTAGTTGTAGAAATAACTGAGTTCTCATCTGTAATTAAATTAAAAGAATAATGCAAATGGATATGATCCAAGACTTCAAGCATTTATTTCAAATAAACCATTTACAGACACTTTTGAATTGTCAAGGAGTTGTTCCGTCAGAAAGTTGAAGCTAGTTGCCCATTTATAATGGGTAGTAGGTTCCTATGTAGTAGATCAGGCAAGAAACGCCATGGACACTTAAAATAAAACTATTAACAAAATCTGATTTACATCATGCATGAATCGGAATCGGCGGGATCGGCTTAACCCAGTCAGTAAGAGGTTTTTTTTTTAATCCATTAATGTCCCACTGCTGTGCAGAAACCTCTACTCTCCTTCCAACTCTCTCTGTTCAGAGCTGCCACGTAAGAGGTCTCTGTCCATGCAATACAAGCAAAGAGTTCGACGAGGTATCGAGTCGCGTATTAAGTCTGTATTGCTTCTATTGCATGGACACAAAGCTCTTACTGACTGGCTCAAGCTAATTTCGCCTCGATAAGTATGGTCACTCCTTTATAGTATGGACAGCGTCAGACAAAAGGAACCCCCTTTGGTAATGAGAAGTTACCAGAGGGGGTTCCTTTTCTCTGACGCTGTCTGTACATAGTACTCTCACATGTGCTATTTATGATGATTTTGTTAACTAGAACACAATGCATGGATATTAACCTGACATACTATTTGCTGCAGCCGGTGGAAATACTGGTTGAGGTTCAGCTGGTGTGGTGGGTAGGTTAGTGAGTGAAGAAGACATTTCATTCTGGAAAAAATAATGAATAATTTTGTTACCAGATATTAAAATAAAAAGCATAAATATGAGGATAAAAACAATTACCTTTGCTTGTGATGATCGTTTAACAAACTGAGCCCACAAATCTGTTGATACATTTTGATCCAAGGTACTTTTTGAGTTTATTGATAGCATAAAGCAGTTGTTTGCTCCAAAGGTCTGTTTCAGTGTTTCAAATGTTGCATCTGCTCTGTAAAAAATTGTACAAATTAATATTACTTTTCAACAAATTCAAAAGTTGTTTTTAGTAATAACAATAGACTTACTTTTCTTTAGGGACTGCAGAAACATCATGAAGAAGAAGATAAGACTTCAACACACTACTGTTGAACCACTTAGGTAGTTTAGGTGGAGCAACATTTTGTAACAGAGCATACTGTTGATTTAAATTGTTGAAACTATCTATCACATTCTCATCCAATGTTGTGCCTACTATAATACAAGATATAAAATGTTTTGTAAATTCATGATCTGAGGGAAACTGGACTTCTAAGTAAGTCTCCCTCCAGGCATCAAACCAATATGTTGATTGAGGAACATCAAATTTTCGGCCATCTGCAAACAATGATAAGGAGTTATATGAACCATACTAACATTAAATTCATTAAGTAAGTATATGGATGAAAAAAAAAACATCTGGCACAATAACTACCCACCTATTTCATATGATACAGTTTTGTCATGATAATTGTGTAATACAGCATTGTTTAACTGTCTTCTTGCTTCTGTAGGTTGTAATGGCTTCCAATTTACATCTCTTATAATTAACTTCCAATTCTTAATAGAACATGTGTTTCCACTTGAGTCTCGAAATTGACCTGAAATTAAAAAAACAATTAAGTAATGAACTTTGTTGAAACTATAAAAGCACACCTATGATTATATTATTATATTTATTTTGATAAGGTTTTAGATCATCACCTCTAGTAGCTACTTGCCCCGGCTGCATCTACTCAACAGTTACCTATTAAATGCTGAAGATCTTACTTTAATGGCATAGTTACTGTTTTTGGTTTTTAACTGACGAAAAAACGGAGGAGGTTCTCAAGTCGACGCGTATATATATTTTTTTATGTATGATCATACATATATTTTTATAGAGCAGTCTGATTTTGATAATTCTTTTTTTATTGGAAAGGGTATACTCCGAAGTTGGTCCCATATACGGTTAAACATATTTATTACAAAATAAACAAATCAGAAGAAGGTAAATTACACACAAGAAACAACACAATTTTGAGTGATGAGGGTAGGGTGCAATTTAACAGTCATTGAGTATTTACTAAGGCCCACGAGACCAGAACATGAGCGATTTATTAAATTGTTTTATGTATTTATTTTTTTCGGTTAATATTTGTACATAATTATTTATGTAGACTATGACTATACAGTATGTTAACTAACAGAGGGCGTTCCCGTTAACCCGCAATAGTATAGCATCCATACATGCTAAAAAAAATATCACCATTCGAAAACAAAATGTTTTTATTTTTTTTAATATTAAAATATTCACTAAAAATGTAAAATTGATACGTAAAAGAAACACACTGTACACAATACTGTACACGCGTACTTGAAGGACGGCAACGTCGCAATTTCTTTATGAATGACGGGCTGCGTGTGCGGCGATCTAATTGGAACCGCCCGCTACCCCCGAATGTCCACCTAATTTTAGTCGGAACTAATCTCACGCGCTGACCGGACGCGCATTATTTTCGCATTGCAACAACTTGCGTCATTCTTGTGTGGAAAATGCCACGTTATCAGTTCAGTGCTCAGGAGTATGTGAACATGGTGCTCATTTAGGCTGAGTGTAATTATGATGGTGCACGTGCTCTGAGGATGTATGTTGAGAGGTACCCCAATGCACATCCAACCGCGGAATTCTCGTGTTATTGTGAGTGCCCTGGTGCGTATTCGTAACAATGAACCGGTAGTGCCGCGTCGTTCTAGTGGCCCCCGACCCGTGATCTCTGTGCGGCAGGAAGAGTACGTGCTAAGGCATTTTGAGGCGGAGCCCGGTTCAAGCACTAGAAGAGCCGGCCGCCTGTTAAACATGAGTCACGTCGCAATCATTAATATTTTAAAGAAAAACAAGCAGCATCCGTACTCACTTCAAAAAGTGCAAGGTCTGCTGGACCCGCTTTCAATGCGACGAGTGCACCAAAATAACCGTCGGCGATTGCCACAATGTGTAGACAGAGGAGGTCAGTATATTGAGCAGTTCAAAATCTAGGTAAGTTTTTAACATTATTTAAACATATCATAATACCTAAAACATTTCGAAAACATTGAAATAAAAAATAACACTAAACGACTGTGCCACAAAATTAATAAGTTCAGAAGGCCCACTCTTTCCTAAAACTGCTTTTATACTCAGGGACGGAACGGGGTACCCGTTCAACGAACGTGTTACTACTGTGATGTTACACGATTGCTATGAATAAACGCAAGTACTTAGGTATTACGAAGGCAACTGCATAAAGTAAAAGTTTTTAAATTTCTTTTATTGGAGAAAACATTCACTTGCTAACGTGTAATACCGTCATTTATCATTTAAATCCTAGCCTAAACTGTGATTTAAATAAATGAAACTTTCTCCAAACTTAACCGCACACTATTTATTAGCGGTACATTATTTATTAGGTAAAATTAATTTTTCATAATTAACACTGTAAGCCTGTCGTACCACCGGTCTGAGTGGCAAGGTAAAACAAATTCGTGTACTTGTTCCGTGAGTGGACCTTCTGTACTCTTATTTGTTTATTTTGTGGGCACGCGACGGCGTGTCGGCAGAACTCAAAAGCGCTGCCACCACCCCGCGTTCATTACTCGGCCGCTGCGTCCAGAATAGCTGCCTAATACTCTGTATTTTAATTTTAATGTTATTGAAACGTGGCTTAGATAGGTAGGTACATGAATTTATGTTTTTTTTATTTACTTTGTTTGCGAATAGGTCCTTCCAAGCCCAAGGTGCCTAAGTGACGCGTTCCTTTGTCAGCCGGCATTTGAGACGGGTTGTTAAATGTTATTGCTAAAACTAAACATACGTACATAAATGTTTCATTTTACTGATAACAACCCGAGACGACGTGTCTTTCTAATTCATTATGCCGCCTTTAAAGTCGCCACTCGCCATTCAGCGCGGCGCGCGGCGGCCGGTTCGCTCGGCTTCGTGAGTACTCGTGAGTATTCGTGAGACGCTAGGCATCGTGTGCGCAATGTTGCGACGTTGCCGGTTTGGGCAAATGCTAGTACGCTAGGTACTATTCCGCGCTACTATTTTGATTTTAAACAGGAGGTTTCGAATTTATTGTCAATTAATTATTTTTTTGAATTCGGATTATTTTATGCTTATTTTTCTATGCTAATATTTTTATTTTAATCTATTAATGATATAGATTAACGAGTTTAAGGGAACGCCCTCTGTTATTTAACATACTGTATATGATTTTATATATGTATGTAGACTATCATTGTTAATATATATATATGTATATATATTTAAAGTTCTCTTGTAAATGTATGACGATTTGATTTCTTTTATGTCTTTAGGTAGTTTGTTATAGAAGTTGGCCCCTTCATACATAATATTCCTCTTTCCATATTTAGTCCTAGGCTGGGTTAAGCAGTTGTCATTAGCTTGTGTTGTTGAAATTTAATAAATTTGTGCCCATTTTGTAAATGTTATCTGAGAATATACATTCTCTTTACTCGTAAGAAAAATTCTAATTAAAGATATACATCTTTAGTTACAATTTTTCTTACGAGTATGCATGTGTTGTACTTATATATTTGAAGGAGATTCATAAGTTGTGTTTCTTTGTAGACTATATAAATTTAGAACAAAAATTCCAACCCTAAGGGTAGGAAAACAGGGGATGATTGATTGTTCACTCACTGATTATACTGTATGATGATTGAGCAGTCCAATTTTGATAATTCTTTTTTTATTAGGAAGGGTTACCCCGAAATTGGTGCCATATAAATTTGGAAAAAAAATCTTACCCTAAGGGTGGGAAAAAGGGATGGTTTATTGTTCATTCACAGACTATATCCGAGTTGTGTATTACAATTAAATAAAAAGGCCTACCCATATTGGTATATAAAGCCTGTTTTTTTTAAGTATTTTATTATACAACAAATAATAGTTAAAAAAGTAGGATTGTATAACAGTTAATAGCAAAAGTAAGGTTGGTAGCTAAGCTATTTTAAAAGTAATAAAAAATTAAGCATGTAGTAATTAGTGAATTATAACCTCAAAAAAATATAAAATAAAAAAAAACTGAAAAGCAAAAAATAATAAACCTTTTTTATTAACCAACGAAAAAACGGAGGAGGTTCTCAAGTCGACACATATATTTTTTTAACCTTAATAAATAAGTTCTTAAACTAATGTAAGTATACCTAAGTAATTTTGAGTCAACGCCAAACAATCAATGAACAAAGATCACTAAATTACCTTAAATTTAAAGAAATACCCAAATCAAATTAAAAATGCAACATGAAATCTGCAGCGATAAACATTAACATTCCAAACAAAAAATGCTCTCTCCACACAACCGCTCGCAACAATATTAATTTGCTTGTTTGGCACCGACTCAAAATTACTTAGGTATACTTATATTAGTTCAAGAACTTATTTATTAAGGTTAAATAAAAAAGGTTTATTATATTTTGCTTTTCAGTTTTTTCGAAGGTTTAATTTTTTTGTTAAAAAGTTTTGTTATACCTAATAGTCTTTAGGCCACCTGCAAGTTGGAATACAGCTTCTTCTGTAAGTGAGCCAAAGTAGAAGTACCATCACCAAAGATCAAAAATGCATAATTTAATTTGGCTGAAAAGCTTGATCTTAAAGTAATGAAGCATGTCACAAAGTATGCTTTTAAGTAGAGCTGTCTTATTTTAGTAACTGGCTTGCAAGTCACGAAATGAAATGGGCTTGTAAGTTTGAAATATGGCACTATATATATAATATACCTATGGCATATAATAAAATAATCATTTAAGGCCAAGTAACTACACTATGGCCAATGGTTGATTTTCAGAAGGATTTCATCCACAATAAAAATAGTAAACAGTTCCTGGGCAGAGGGTTATTTAAGAGGCGGGTTCGATTCCCCAAGATGACATAAAAGAAAAGTTAAAAAGCAAAATATTTTTATCAGTCTGTGAATGGACACTCAGCATAAGAACAACACCCCCAGTAGAACTATAATAAAACAAGAAACAATAAGCATACCTTCCCAGTCCATTGTTGTGAAGGGTAGTAACATTTCAGTAAAAGACAAATTATTCTTAGACACGACATTTTCTACTTTTGGACTGCACAGAACTGCGATTATGGGTGAAAATGAGTCCTGAATAAATTCCTGCGCTGTTTTTCCCAATCTAGCCATATTTACTGTGGCTCCTTTCACTTTTAAACTCTTAAACTCTTTTAACACCAGAAGAACACTAAATAATTATAGAATCAACAATCTTTAAAAAATAATAGAATAGGTAAATCATTATTATATTATGTCAATGGTGATGGTAACTGCTGAGTGCTGTCCATCCTTGGTGGCCTTGGTGCTGTGCTGTCTGTCATCTGCATGTCATGTCATCTGCTCACTGCTGTCATGCTGTGTGATTCGTAGCACAGATTACTAATAATTTAGCAAGGATTCAGAGCAAGAAGCTTACAGTTAAAAGTGGAAGCAACACTCGTGAAGACATTGTAAGGTTTCTGATTTTGTATAATCGATTTGAGGAATCGATATTATGATGAGTTGACAACACTCGGCGAGCGCGGGAATTTTTCATCGGTACGGCCGTACGGCGGGAGAGAACAGTATTAATTTGGCGGTGTAACATTGATTGTTTAAAATAAATAATTGTAAAACATAGTGACCTGAGTTTTACTACATTAAGAACGAGATAGTGATTTGTGTTTTCTTTTTCATCTGTATGTATTTAGAAAGAGAGTGTCCGACGACAGTAGTCTTCACTTAGGTATTTACACTGTCCTCTATTATACATGATGATGCGTACTTGTATGATAGAGGTCAGTGGGTATTTAGTGTTGCCTCCACTTTGATTGATTCGCGAGTCATAGACTTATTAGGTATAGGTCATAGACATAGATTTTCCTATCTCAATGGTATAGGTACTTACCTATAAGTCCATATTCGGAGTGGATCATATTTGACAGTGAGATAAAGTACTACATACAATATTTTTTGTCATAGATTTAGTAAGTACTCTATAGCATAACTTGTCTAGTTGCAATCAATTAAATTAGTTTCAAACCGAATAAATAAAAAAAAACGATATTTTTCAACTCATACTTCAAGTTTTACTCATGGACTTAGGTAATATAATAAGTCCATGGCTTTATTATTATACCATGTACTGAACTACCAGCGGCCGCCAACATGTTTTCTTTATCGTTAACTAGCAGTGCCCCACAGTTTCACCTGCATAAGTTTCGATTCCATGGGAATATCGCGATAAAAACTATCCTATGTCCTTTTCCGGGATCTCTATACCTTTCATCTAAATCGGTTCAGCGGTTTAAGCGTGAAGAGGTAACAGACAGACAAACAGACACACTCTTGCATTTATAATATTAGTATGGATAGATATCAATACCCATCAGGTATGCAGTTTCGCTAATTATCAAAATCGGTTCAGTAGTTTTTGAGATAATCACGGACATACAAACATACATACATACGGGTCGTAAGTATACAGAACCTACTTTTTTAAAGTCGGTTAAAAATATACCACATCTTAGGAATTATTGAATACGTAGTACCTTCAATGTCAAAAACACTTGACGATATCGGTCATTATCATTACAAAACTCATTGCGACAGACAATAAATGGGTGTATCATGATGATAGGGCGGACCGTGACTTTGTGGGGCTCTGGGCTAATACTACTTAGGGGACTACCTAATTACTCAACTAATTGCCATTTTGCCGAAAAACTGTTTTTTAATTAAAAAAAAGTACAATTCAGTAAATAAATATCTAGCTGTAGGCCATACTGGCTACTGACGTCTGCCCGAGAAAGGCTTCCGAAAAACTGCAAAACTGCCTCAAGCTGATCTCCGAGTGGCTTAGAGATTGGAAAATAAAAGCCAACGAAACAAAGTCAGTCCAGGTGACTTTCACCACACGCAAAGAAACATCCTGTAACCCTAAATGATATAAAAGTACCGCAAGCAGAGGTCACACGATACCTTGGAATATACCTTGACAGACGCCTCACGTGGAGACACCACATATTTACCAAACGCAAAGCCCTTGGGCAAAAACTCCGTAGCTTGCACTGGATGATCAACAGAAACTCCCAAATGTCTCTGGAAAGCAAACTACTCTTATACAAATGTATCCTCAAGCCTATCTGGTGCTATGGTATCCAGCTTTGGGGAACAGCAGCTAACTCCAACATCGAAATCCTTCAGCGGTTCCAATCTAAAACACTGCGACAGATTGTAAATGCTCCATGGTACGTCACAAACGACAGAATCCATAAGGATTTGGATATAAAAACGGTTAAAGAAGAAGTCAAAGCTGGTATCACAACATACTCCACCCGACTTAAAGTCCATCCAAATAAACTGGCAAGGAGACTAATGACAAACACAATTACCTTCACAAGACTGAAGAGAAGGGCACCCCAAGACCTACTCACAACCAGCATGAAGGAGCTGTATTATTGATCGGATGGGGCAGAGGCTTCATACCGTGCAAGTTCGGAAACCACCACACACCTATTGCTGAATGTCTCAGGACAGATTGCATTAAAAAAGATAAAAAAAAAAAAAAAAAAAAAAAAAGGTAGCTGATCAACAAATTAACATTTTCAAGTTTTCTTTTTTTTAGACTAAGAGATACACTTCTAATTGACAACATATCATATTTTTAACCTGCATGTATTATTACGTTATATAAAAGTAAATTCAAATCTGGGCACCCATATTTTTTCGTTTTTCGAAATTATGTACTTTTCATTCATAATTTTAACTTTGAAATTCGGTGTATTCTAAAAAGACGTAAGTGCCAGATGACGTCAGGCTTACGGTAGAACGGCGATATTACCTTTGCTTTATTGTGACCCGTCAAAAAAACTGTTAGATGTCACTTGTCTCAGTCGTTGTTTTGGTTCCTTCATTGGCGTATATTTTTCATTGGGATCCATTTTATTGGCGAAATATCAACCAAAAATTGATAATATTAACAGTAAGCAGCGTGTCGAGTTGATAGGAAAAAATATTGCAGTTTTTAGTTGTTTTCTAGTTACACTTCTTAGGTGACATTGACATGTCTTGTTTGATGTAATGTTTTCAATCAAAGACATTGGAATGCGCAAAGGTAACTACCTCATTCCGCCGTTTATTGACGTCATCACATGTTTTTTTAATTTAATTTTTTTTCTCAGAAATTTAGTAATAAAAAAATAAAATAAAAATATATTTGAACTCAGGATACGAAAATAAAGAAATAGTATTTTTGTTTTAAGGTCGTGTCAGGTTTGAAATGTTGTCAATTGATAAGAACGAAAATTGGCAACTCTTAAAAATGATAATTTCACAGTGAAAAAAACTAAATTATAAAAAAGTAGATTTTTATTCATACTTACCTAATCAAAAAACAAACTTCTTATTTTCGAATTTTCATATACTATGTACTTAGTCCCATATAAACCCAAACTACGAAAAATAATTAAAAAAAATATATAATGATTTATTTATACAGAATTCATTTTCCAAGTGGGCGTGGATGGCCAAATCCGAAACTATGAGGAATAGCGAAAAGTACCTACTCAAAGGAGTTCCGGGCTCGATTTTGATGAAAACTAAAACTGCATCATTGGATTTTTGAAAAATCAATATTTCTAGCCAGGTGACTCCTTTGAGTACTTTTCTCTATTCTTCATAGTTTCGGGTTTGGCCATCCACGATTCCACGCCCACTTGAAAAATTTACCCTGTATGCAGAAGCAGATGAAAAATCGAACGACTGTTGTACTAAATAGACAAAGACGACTAACTGAGGCTGTGTTAAGGTGAATGCGCAGTTGTAGCCCGCGAAATTCAATATTTCTTACGTTTTTTGCAATTTTCAGGTAAGTGTCAGGTTGTATCTTGATCAAAATATGATTCGCGACTATAACAGGTACGTATTTACAGAATTATAATAATTAGAATCATTAATACATCTTTCTAAGTTAGATTTCTACCGTTAAGAACAAATCTCGTATGGAAAAGTGTTTATGGTAGAAATCTAACTTAAAGAGATATATTAATGATTCTAATGACTATAATTATGTAAATACATGTCTATTATAGTCGCAAATCATATTTTGATCAAGATACAACCTGACACTGACCTGCAAATTGCAAAAAACGTAAGAAAATTTAAATTTCGCGGTCTACCACTGCGCATTCACCTTAAGGTGAATGCGTAGTTGTAGCCCGCGAAATTCAAATTTTCTTACGTTTTTTGCAATTTTCAGGTCAGTGTCAGGTTGTGTCTTGATCAAAATATGATTCGCGACTATAACCGGTACGTATTTACAGAATTATAATAATTAGAATCATTAATACATCTTTCTAAGTTAGATTTCTACCGTTAAGAACAAATCTCGTATGGAAAAGTGTTTATGGTAGAAATCTAACTTAAAGAGATATATTAATGATTCTAATGACTATGATTCTGTAAATACATGTCTATATTAGTCGCGAATCATATTTGGATCAAGATACAACCTGACACTGATCTGCAAATTGCAAAAAACGTAAGAAAATTTAAATTTCGCGGTCTACCATGGCACATTCACCTTAACGTGAGAAAGCTTCTCAATTTGAGTTTATTATGTTAATCGAAAAAATAAAATAAAATATTTTTCGGTTGAATGTGTATGAAAAACTCATTTTTTACGATTGTTTTTTTTTATAAGTAAATTGTCATTTTAAAAGGTTGCAAATTTTTATTAAATAAAGGTGTAATGTAGCTTTTAGTCAAAAAGAAAAAAAATGGAACACAGAAAAAATGTTACATATTATACTGGGTGAATTTTTCAAGTGGGCGTGGATGGCCAAATTCTAAACTATAAGGTGTATCGAAAAGTACTCAAAGGAGTCGCGGGCTCGATTTTGATGAAAACTAAAACTGCATCATTGGATTTTTGAAAAATCAATATTTCTAGCCAGGAATCGAACCTGTTGATTTTGAAAAAAAAAAAAACACTGTATTATTACACCATTCGATAGTGTCGCTAATAAGGATCGAATTCTGGGAAGTAATGATATACGGCAAACTAAAGGAAAGAGCACATTTTTAACAAAATACTTTTTTTATTTTTCTTATGTTACCTACTTCATCATCTGCCTAGCCTTTTCCCAACTATGTTGGGGTCGGCTTCCAGTCTAACCGGATGCAGCTGAATACCAGTATTTTACGTGGAGCGACTGCCTATCTGACCTCCACAACCCAGTAACTTGGTTGTGGAGGTCAGATAGGCAGTCGCTCCCCCCCCCCCCCCAGTCGATATCCCCTTCCCCTTGGTAAGACTGGTTGTCAGACCTTCGAGCTTCTGACTACCCGTAACGACTGTCAAAGATCCAGGAATGACAGCCGGGACCAACGGTTGCTTTCCGAGGCATGGAGGCGTCTCGGTATATGAAGATGGTCACCCATCCACAGACCAACCGCGGCAAGCGTAGCTTAACCTGATGGATTGACCTGTGCGGCTGTTATTTAACCGGGCCCGGGTTATGATACCTACCTACTAAACCTTAACTGATTAATTGTTCAAAATGATGAGTTGATGACCATTGTTTTCAATACATAGCTGGATTCGACGTCTCAAGGATTTATTGATTCCATTAGAATATTTTCCAAAGATCGTAATAGAAATTTGAATTTAGAACATAATGTTGTGAAGGTGACTGCGCTGCGGGTGTGTTAATAAAAATACTGAGCATCATTTCGAACAAGGTACGTATGTAGGTACTTTAAAATAAGAAGTTTATTAGAATTTAACATTTTTGTCATTATTTCCCAGAATTTGATCCTTATTAGAGACACTATCGAATGGTGTAATAATACAGTGTTTTTTTTTTTCAAAATCAACAGGTTCGGTTCCTGGCTAGAAATATTGATTTTTCAAAAATCCAATTAAGTATAATGATGTAACTAAAAATTTACGGTTTTTGCAATTTTTCCTTTATCTGTGCTATAAGACGTTGCTTCGTACCAAACAAGATTCTGAGTTCACGGGTTCCTAGTAGATTTTGATTCCCTTGCGAGTGTCGAAAATTTGCGGCATAAACGGTTGTATCTTTTGATTGCGTTGGCTTAGAAGTTTGATTTTTTCACAGCTCCAAGGGACAGTAGACTTGAGTATTTGATATAAATTCTAGCTTGATACTATTAGTTTATTAATCTATGCTTGATACCTCCACGCGTTCCTGAGAAAAAGTGTCTTGACAGACAGACGGACGGACAGCAAAGTGATCCTATAAGGGTTCCTTTTTTTACTTTCGAGGTACGGAACCCTAAAAACAAAGAAAAGTTGAATCCGAATAGCTTTCGCCTTGAATATCTTATCAACGAAAAACGATTTTGACACTAGGTCAACTTTATTCAACGGATAATTACACAACACTAAAATATACCGATAGGTAAACGTAATATTCAGACGAATGTTATATTATAAAATTTTAATTTTTGGTTCTACAAAATTATGTTTAATGGTTGAAAGAAACTCTGGTTATTTTGGAGAGTTTCAAGTTTTCCGTACTCCCCGCCCATGACTGCCTTATTTTTTTCACTGCTTTTCATAAACGTTGAGTAAATGATAATTTATTTTCTTCTCAATTTTTGTTTTATTTATCATATCATACGTAGGTATGTAAAAAAATGTAAATAATCCAAAATCACGTTAAATTCTCAATACGAGCAATTAAAACTATACTCACATTGCTATGAAAAAATGGTAGGCGTCAAAATTTCTTTTCTTGATTTTCTCGTTAATTACTCGTCACATTATATTTTCAGATTATATTTTTATGAAGTGCGTTGAAGGAAGGTAGGCTCTGGTAAATATAAGATATATATTACACTCATTAACAGTATACAGTCGTTATTCTGACTGTCAGGACTGCGGTTCACTTTATTATTATAATGGTTCTTGTTTCTTGGAGGTATGTACATTGAATTTCATTAAAGGTACATTCAAGTACATTGCTGGTACTTTCCTTTCGCACAGCCAAAGTGTGGAACTCTCTGCCACATCTGTGTTCCCTCCCACATTTAACCCGTCTGCCTTCAAATCAAGAGTGAACAGGCATCTTCTGGGCACGCTCGTTCCATCATAGACCTCATCTATCGCTTTCCATCAGGCATGATCGGGGTCAAGAGCGCGCCCATTTAGAAAAAAAAATAAAAAATTATAACATATTCATTTCTGCAACAATACACCCATCATTCTGACCCACACCTCAAGCCAGCGAGCGCGCTGCGCGAGTTGTCGCCGCCGGCGCCGGGACTACGCGGTGCTCGAACAGTTGCCGTTCGGACTGCGCTGACCCTTAGGTGAAACAAACGACCAGCCATCCCATCAGATCCTTATAAAACCAGTTATCATGCAGCGCGCACTGGAACATGTTGCATGCCAAATGCAGCTAGGTCTACGGAGCGTGGTTATCTTGCTAGACAATTGTCTGAACATGGCGACTCTTAGGATGGTCGCACATCTGACAGAAGATGCGTCGCGTACCGTCGGTCGCGTAATAAAAACGGCCAGAACGGACAAGTTGATAATAAAAAAATCAACGTCAACCGATGACAGTGCGTCGTGCATAACCAACGCAAATTGCGTCAGATGTGAGACCACCCTTAAGTTTCTGTCCGCGTTGATGCTCTCTCGGAGAAATTGAAGCTTACTTATTTTCAAACTAATATCAACCTTGCAGGGTTGATATTTGTTTGCTACTGAAAACTGGGCAGCGCTGCGCCTAACTTGTGCGCCGGCGCGGCCTAGACCGCTGATCAATTTTACTCGAACATCATATCTCTCGTGTTAATGGAAATTAAAGTATAAGTTTGCTGCATTAATAATAAAAACCAAATTAATGTCCATATCGTTAATATTTAATGAAAAATTCATTTTACAAAATTCAGGTATACCTATTCAACCAATTAAAAGTAATAAAATAGTACATTATGATACATGTGTGCTATGTTGATCATTAAACTCGAGGCGGTATTATTCGCGCGAGCCGTAGGCGAGCGCGATAAGGTAGCCGAGAGTTTAATTATCAATGCACACGCGTGTCATACGACGTTTTTCAACACACTTGTGAGGAAAAAAACAGACTTGTATTGTTAAATATTAACTTGTATGGATAATGGCGGGCTTGGTTTGTCATTCCGCGCGCCGCGCTGACGTGCGCGCGCAGGTTTACCCATAGAGTAAGTAATGGTCATTCCTACACCTGCGCGCGCATTGCTAGCGCGGAGCGCGTTTTTTTTTCTTAAAGGCAAAGACAAAACCGATATACAGCCTATAGAAAAAATATAATAAACACAAAATAATGTTAAGACTGATCGCAGTGTTGTCGTATGTCAAATTGTAGTTTAGTTAGTATGGAATTAGAAAGTACTATTTGCATAGAGAAATATGCATTAATTCAGTGAGAATCCGCAATAATAGAACGCCAGTGGTCTTTTCCGTTTGGTTACGGGAGGGACGACGGAAAATTATAAGGTGCATCCAGACAGAGCGAGCCATGCGCCGCAAGTGCTTTTTTTTGTATGTTAGATGCCTCAGCCTGAGGCAACCATACATATAAAAAAATCATTTGCGGCACATGCCTCGCTATGTGTGGATGCACCCTTAGGTGAATGCGCAGTGGTAGACCGCGAAATTTAATTTTTTTTTAAGTTTTTTACAATTCGCAGGTCAGTATCAGGTTGTATCTTGATCAAAATGTATATTTATATAATAGATATGTATTTAAAGAATTATAGTCATTAGAATCATTAATATATATATTTAAGTTAGATTTGTTCCCTAAGAACTTTTCCATAAGAGATTTGTTCTTATGGAACAAATATAACTTCGAAAGATGTATTTAATGATTCTAATTATTATAATTCTGTAAATACGTATCTGTTATAGTCGCGAATCATATTTTGATCAAGATACAACCTGACACTGACCTGAAAATTGCAAAAAACGTTAGAAAAATTTAATTTCGTGGGCTACAACTGCGCATTCATCTTAAGGTAAATAAATTTTAGTTCATCTTGGGACCAAGGACAATTCAAACTATTAAAAAAAAAAAAGTAAAATGGCTCGCGGATTCTTTTTGGCATGAAGTCTCTTTGAAGAGATTAAAAAAAAACGCACTTCTCCGACCTCCGACTAGTAAATTAAATAGTTATCTGTGGAAATAAAGCACAAGTACCGTAACGTAAAGAAAAAGCACGCGTTTGTAATACACTGCATTATGGATCTAAAAGCTGTGCATTAAGAGCCATTTTACGAGCAAGTGTGTTGAAAAATAATTTACGATGAAAATACGAGCTCGTAAATGCATTACTTACATAAAAATATAATCCAATAATATCTTAAATTAGGTATAATTTTAAATGATAATAAAAAACTATTTATATTCGGGAATCAAACTATAAAGCAATAATTGCTCGTCTAACAATTGTTGAGCTGGCTGTGTTTTTTGTTAACCGCTTTTGTATTTTTCTAAGGCGAAAGTGCTGCCAGTGAAATTGAAATACTTTTTACAACTATTACGTCCAGTTTCGCGAGCTACACACAATTCGTCATATTCATTTTGCGATCATTTTCGTTCGAGAAAATGTTTGTTAGACCATTATTGCTTTATATATATATATTTAATATTGAAATTAAAATTGCCTGGTTAGGAGTGTGCATAATTTTAACCAAACAGAAGCCAGTCTGCTGGTGTAATTTCTTACCGATTAAAATATCTGAAAGCATTGTCTACATCTTCTAGTCTGACTGTAATATGTAAATACAAAATGACACATCTGCCCAATCATGAAACTAGCAAAACCATTTCGACGTAATGCTGGGTCCTACCCCTTCCCCTACTGCGTCTATCGTACTTAAACTTCGTGCTACGACATGATACACCTAGATGTGACCAACCACTATTGGCTATCGAAGTAAAAGATCTGTTTGCGCCCCAGTTATCCCACGAGTGAGCAAGTTCATCATAGAATTCACAGTTATTAACTTTTGTAGCAAAAATCGTTTCTATTATTATTATCCACTCAGAAGTTCCGTGCAGGCTGGCGCGGGCCGCGAAAAAAATCACCCGCCGCCGGAAGGGTTATGAAAATTTGTTGTATGTTGCAAATAAAAATAACTTTTACGTTACTTTAATTTAATTACGAAGCTGCTAAGGCGCGTCGCCCACACGAGCTAGAGTCGAAGCGGCGACGAGGCGAAGGCGCACGTTTTCTATAGGAATAAATATAGGTATGTCGCCTATACATACTTACCTATATTTATTCCTATAGAAAACGTGCGCCCGCGCCTCGTCGCCGCCTCGACTCTAGCTCGTGTGGGCGACGCTCCTAATATGGCTACCACGTTGGCACAATGACTTTTAGCAAGCAAAGCAGGCGCACCTTCGGCACGCATTGATTTGTGACGATAGACGCAGGTGCTGTCCCGATAATGCTTCCCAATTCTCATGTCTTTGGTTTCGTAGCGGAAACTGTTTTGAATTTCAAAAAGATTATGGAAAAAATAAGGGAAATGCAATGAGTATTACGTCACTATTAATTAAATTTTTCAAATCTGTGTAGTCAGTGCTCAACAACGAGCAGACATTTGGTTTTCTTAAAGTGACGATAGTGGAATGGTGAATACAGTGCTTACAACCGAAAGCATAAGTATTTGATTTGTTTTATCTAAAAAATAATACTTATTTATATTCCTATTCTAAATGAGTCTTAATCAAAACTTAAAAGACAACCTATAACATTAATACAAAACAATTTTAATTAACTTAATTTAGCTAGTTGCACCATTTGAACGGAAATCGCGTAGACCTATGAATATGGTAACAACGCGTGATTTCACGGAAACTAACAAGATCGATGTACCAGTAAAGCTAACTCTGTATAGTCAAATGTTGATTAAAAATCTCCACACACGTTCTGTAGCTGCCAAATAATACTATTTACACAGTAAAAATTTTAAGCATTCAACCGTAGCCTAACTAAATGTAATATTCAATTAGAAAAAACTATGCAGAATCACCTTTACTCTGCTAGGGATTTAATATTTCGATTAGGGTCAGAAGAATAAAATTTAGATAAAGTAAATAAAGCAAGTACTTACATACTTGCTTTATTTCGTTTACGTTTAAGCCGTGCCGTTTTCGTTTAATTTATTTTTACTAGAACATTATTTACGTATTTTAACTATCTCAATGAACATTTTTACAGTTAAAAAATAAAAAAAAATCATATAATTTAGGCACTGCTTATACTTAAGTTATAATAGAACGTATCAACAGACCTGTTAATATTATTGTATCAAAAGTATGTTACGATTTATTACTATTAAGAATAAGTAGCTTTTTAGTCAACTATCCTGAACCTGACTCTACAATCGAAATATTAAAGTTTAATCCAAAGTTTCGACAGTCTGTACTTTCGCTGAAGTGAGAAATGCAGCAACTTATAACGCCATGGCGTCGATTGTTGAAACCGCAGCCTATTCTCAGTTCTTAAATTCACAAGTCAAATTAGGTACATACTTTATACAACTAACATTACTCAAAGTTCGAGTTGAACATATTTATGTTTAGATCTTCAAAGGTGGCAGTCCCACTCTGGTCCAGTATCTGCAGCATGTCGGACAGCTCGTGCGGCGCATGCGCACCCTCCGCGCCGCCCGCGCCCGCCGCGCCGCCCGCGCCTCCCTGCCACGACCACATGCCTGCAACACAGCGCCCGCCACCGAAATGAGCATGGACTAGTATGGAAGTCCGCAAATAAGTTTTTCACAATGATCTTACCTATATCTTATTACGGACAGTTGTCTTTATACAGGGTGTTACGGAAAGGGTATATCAATACAAACGGGTTACAAAGTGTATCTGGTCTAGAATCTCTGTACAAAATTTCAGCTCAAAAGCAGTAACTTTGCAAATGCTTAATGTTTTTTTTTTATTTTGATAGTTTATTAAATTGAAATCATAACAAACGTGTCACCGCACTACGAGGGTCATTATCCATTATCTGTAGTGTGTCTGTGCGCGTAGTACACGCACATCACGCCGCCGCGCGCCAGTGCAGCGCCGTGATGTCGAAATAAAAAAATATTAAGCATTTTCAAAGTTAATGCTTTTGAGCTGAAATTTTGTACAGAGATTCTAGACCAGATACACTCTTCAACCCGTTTGTATTGATATACCCTTTCCGTAACACCCTGTATAATAGCACAGAATACTTTAAAGTACTACGTACAGAAAAGACACTCCCTTCCCCGCACTAACATCAGTTACCGCACCTCACCCCGCACTTCGGCGTATTCGTCGCAGTTCTTTAACAAGAGCGCTCGCAAACACAAGTACCTCACGCACACATTCATACGTATACAAACGTCATTTTTTAATGTAGTAGTAGTAGGTAATTATTTTGCGAGCGTTGTATGGAGTGTCCGGGGTGTGATAATAGTATACTATTCACCGAGGGGATAAAGCAGTGTCATGTCACAGACGCTTTATTGAATCCTGAGTGCAGCCCAAGACGAAGACACCCTTATCCCTTAGGCGATACTTCGCAGAAGGTGAGGAAATTTCCTCACCTTCTGCGAAGGTAATAAAAAGCAATTCGATTTTTGTTTTTTTATTTGTAAACCATTTCAAATGAAACTTGATTCGAATTTTTAATTGGTGTTACAAATTAAAATCACATTATTGACTAGCGGGTTGTAATGAAATTCAGTTCAATATTATTGCCCGGCTAGACCTTGGGGTTATAATGACTTACTTTGGGGAGTTTAGATTAGGTTTCCATGGCATACATATAATTTGACATTAACAAGCAGGTGGTGTGAAAATGGATAACATAACGATGCCCTAAGAGACACTAGAGAATGACCCAGTAGACATGTCTGGCGAAGAATGATGAGGAGAGTTGACCCCCAAATGAGATTGTATAATGCCCGCAGCCTCGCCGCTGTACGCGTGTGTTTGGTGTGTGCTAGTGGAGTGGTACTCACCGCGCGAGGGGTGCGGGTGGTGGTTGTGGTGGTAGTGCGCGGCGGGCGGCAGGTAGGCAGGCGCGGGCGGCGAGCGCGCTGGCGACGCGTCCGCCGCGCCAGTCACGCCGCCTGCCGCCTCGCCGCTGTACGCGTGTGTCTGGTGTGTGTTAGTGGACTGGTACTCACCGTGCGAGGGGTGCGGGTGATGGTTGTGGTGGTAGTGCGCGGCGGGCGGCAGGTAGGCAGGCGCGGGCGGCGAGCGCGCTGGCGACGCGTCCGCCGCGCCAGTCACGCCGCCTGCCGCCTCGCCGCTGTACGCGTGTGTCTGGTGTGTGTTAGTGGACTGGTACTCACCGTGCGAGGGGTGCGGGTGGTGGTTGTGGTGGTAGTGCGCGGCGGGCGGCAGGTAGGCAGGCGCGGGCGGCGAGCGCGCTGGCGACGCGTCCGCCGCGCCAGTCACGCCGCCTGCCGCCTCGCCGCTGTACGCGTGTGTCTGGTGTGTGTTAGTGGACTGGTACTCACCGTGCGAGGGGTGCGGGTGGTGGTTGTGGTGGTAGTGCGCGGCGGGCGGCAGGTAGGCAGGCGCGGGCGGCGAGCGCGCTGGCGACGCGTCCGCCGCGCCAGTCGCGCCACCTGCCGCCTCGCCGCTGTACGCGTAGCTCTCACCGCCGCCACCGCCACTCTGTCAAAAAAATAAATATCCATGTAAATACATATTTATCGAATTTTTTTATTAACACAGACGAGCCATTTTTAGCTAAAAAATACCGTTTAAAGGACTGTACGTTTATTAAATGACGGGAACTATATTTTCTATCACCAAAATTTATATTTGTCATCAAGTTGTATCACCTAATAAATAGATCTATCGCCACGAAATATTTGTATCACCTAATAAATAGATCTATCGCCACGAAATATTTTCGTTCTCAGATAGCGGGGCTCCGTCGACATAGGATGCAAGAACGAGCGAAGGGCACCCCGAGGTTCGGTTTGGTTACTTTAAAGCCTTTACACAGAAATAGGGGCCCCGCGAAGCGGGGCTCCGTCGACATAGGATGCAAGAGCGAGCGAAGGGCACCCCGAGGTTCGGTTTGGTTAGGTCACTTGCATTGTTTGGTGACTACATTTTGGTGACAGATCTACTATTTGGAGGACAAACCCTATTATTTAAGAAACACGAAAACTAATTAAATTGGTGATAGCTTAAATGATACCCTTAAATGACTAACAACTCTGCATGGAATACTTACGGTGCGCAGGGTGGTCCAGGTGGTGTGCGGCGGAGTGTTGGTGGGGCGGTGCGGCGAGTACTCGGGCGCGTAGTGCGGCGCGTAGGGCGGTGCGGGCGCGGCCGGCGCCACGCCTGCCTCGCCCGGAGACCGCGCACTCACTCCGCCGCCGCCGCTCACTGCCACAAACACATTTAACATAATGATCCGCCCTAACAAATCTTGGTTGCTGTATGGGCGGACTTTAGACGATTAATCTGAGACAAATCTTGCGTCAAACTAGCATTGCACGATCAATCTGACATTTATCTTCAGCTTGATATTCTAAGGTAGATGATAGATCTATGATAGATAGATTGGAGGAGTTAGTGACAAGGATTGTACTGCAATTTAAAATTTGAATTTAGAACATAATTTTGTGAAGGTGACTGCGCTACGAGTGTTTCAGGTGTAAAAATATTGAGCATCATTTCGAACAAGGTATGAAAAAAGAAGCAGTTTATTAAAATTCAACATTTTCCTTAAGTTTGCCGTATGTCATTACTTCCCAGAATTTGTTCCTTATTAGGGACACTATCGAATGGTGTAATAATACAGTGTGTGTTTTTTTTTTTCAAAATCAACAGGTTCGATTCCTGGCTAGAAATATTGAATTTTCAAAAATCCAATGATGCAGTTTTAGTTTTCATCAAAATCGAGCCCGCGACTCCTTTGAGTACTTTTCGCTATTCCTCATAGTTTAGAATTTGGCCATCCACACCCACTTGGAAAATTCACCCTGTATAATGGAAACTGCATTGTTTGTAAAAAAAACCCGCATTTATTTGTCAGCTTATCGGCAGTCAGAAGAAATCCATTGCGTACTCAATACTGTCACAAACTATGTAACGTTAAATGTAAAACAGCCTTAATGCGTAAAAGCTTTTTCGAGAACGCTCCAAAAATTTATAATAAAATACCGGATGCCATTAAAAATATGCCATTAATAAAATTCAAAGAGGCACTTAATAGCTTGCTTAGTGACAAATGTTACTACACACTGGATGAATTTTTCATGATGGCTCAATATTAAATTGAGCTATATCTATCTATGTTATAGGAAAAAAAACTTAAATGATGAATTAATTTGAAGTTGAAATTTATTGTTAATCAATATTAATAATAAATTTCAACTTCAAATTAATTCATCATTTAAGTTTTTTTTGTCAAATGTCAATACATTTAAACATTTTTGACATTTTCAATTATTCTGACTTGTTTAGATTTTTCTTTCTTCTTAATTTTATTTTTTGACTTTTATAACTAAATAATTCCTCATTTAAATCTGACATCACTCAATTTTTTAAATAATATCATATAATTGTTATAATTTATACAGAAAGGGCTTTGAAGATTTTTGTATGGAGGGTGGCCCTAAGGTCGGCCGCCATTTTGATTTTTTTTCAGAATCGCGGTGCACAACAAAAGTTATATATTTAGATAGAGGAAACTTATACAAACAAAAAATGTTATGTAACATAATATCCTAAAGCGTCAGGTTTCAGAGTTATTCACCGAAATATAAGTCGAAAACAACAAGGATTTTTTTTTCCCTACAGGTAAGCATATTGAACTATTGAGGTAATATAAACGTTATAAAACCTTTATGGAGAAGAAACAAATGAAGAATAGATATTTTTTAAATAAATAACTAAGCACGGCAATTTATTGTTCCTTTTTTTAATCCCAGAGACTAATCTGACATTTAAGTCTTTTGTGTTTTCGTTTTATTTAGTACCTATAGAAGTTTGACATTACACTTGTCAGATTAGTCTCTGGGATTGAAAAAACGAACTATAAATTGCCGTGTTTAATTATTTATTTAAAAAATGTCTATTCTTCATTTGTTTCTTCTCCATAAAGGTTACATAACGTTTCTATTACCTCAATAGTTCAATATGCTTACCTGGAAGGAAAAAAACAAAAAAATCCTAGTTGTTTTCGACTTATATTTCGGTGAATAACTCCGAAACGACGCTTTAGGATATTATGTTATATTACATTTTTGTTTGTATAAGTGTCCTCTATCTAAATATATAACTTTTGTTGTGCACCGCGATTCTGAAAAAAAATCAAAATGGCGGTTGATTTTAGGGCCAAAACCTTCAAACCCCTTTAATTATGCATGATTTTCAAACATCTTTTTTTTATTTTGAAATTTAAATTCGTAATATTGAGCTAAATGCACACCATATTTGTACGCCTCCTGGCATAACATAGCGTTCTATACACCAAACTCAAGATCTATATTTCTTTACCTGTGTTAACAAATAAAAGTGATTTGATTTAATTGTGGCTGGACCGATTTTGACGGGACTGTCACTGGCACATAAATAAAATGTATTTATTTGTTAGAATATTGTTGTCAAAGGTGTTACACGTAATATGATGTCCATAATATTCTGTTGTTTCCAGCGTACAAATATAGCTGAAATTATGGAGTAACATATAATAACACTAGCTATGCCCCGCGGTTTCACCCGCGATAAAAGTAGAAAACAATAGAAAATCAATTGTGTCTCATTAGCGGAGCTTGACATAAATAAGAAAAGAAGAAGTTTATTAAAATTCAACATTTTCCTTAAGTTTGCCGTATGTCATTACTTTCCAGAATTTGATCCTTATTAGGGACACTATCGAATGGTGTAATAATACAGTGTGTGTTTTTTTTTTCAAAATCAACGGTTCGATTCCTGACTAGAAATATTGATTGTTAAAAAATCCAATGACGCAGTTTTAGTTTTCATCAAAATCGAGCCCGCGACTCCTTTGAGTACTTTTCGCTATTCCTCATAGTTTAGAATTTGGCCTTACACGCCCACTTGGAAAATTCATCCTGTATATATAAAAGGAGAAACTGACTGACTAACATATCAACGCCCAGCGGAAACTACTGGGACTAGGAATGTGAAATTTTGCACACGGCTTCCTTTCATAATGTAGGGGAGCACTAAGAAAGGGTTTTTGGTAATTCAACCTTTAAGGGGGTGAAAAGGGGGGATTTTGTTTGTATGAAAATACTTATTCCTTGAGTTAATAAACTTGAAACTTGCCACGAATACTTATCTAAGTAAATTATGAAGTTTGGCATTTTTTGTTTTTCTAAACTACTCCCTAAAGAGGAATTGAGTGGTGCCAAAATTTGTATGGAAGAATTTTATCACGCGGTCAGATTAACTCGAAACTCAGTATTTATACTTGACACCAAAAATAAAGAATAACGTGTATCAGGTTTTTTCGAAAATCTACCCCTAACGGGGTGAAAAGAGGTAGTTAATTTTACAGGGGAGGATTTTACTGCGTGGCTTAACTCAAAAATTGTTATAAATAATGTTTGAGTCAAGTTGTGAACACATCCTAAACGATTTTTCAAAATTCCGCCCCTGTGGGGGTGGAAAGCGGGGATACAGTTTATTTGAAAAATCCGATTCCTTTGATCTATAAACTGAAAAATTAGCCCTATTTATCTAAATAAATGATAGAGATCATAAACATACATTTTCGCGATTTTTAGAGGAAAGTACGAAATACACGCAGACGAAGTCGCGGGCAAAGTGCTAGTTTTATATAATTAATTATAGATAGATTATAGATTATTACTAGCAGCGCCAGCAGCGCCCCGCGGTTTCACCCGCAAGCTTGCAAGCTTCACGTGGGAATATCGGGATAAAAACTATCCTATGTCCTTTCCCGGGACTCAAACTATCTCTATACCAAATTTCATCTAAATCGGTTCAGCTGTTTAAGCGTGAAGAGGTACAGACAGACAGACAAACTTTCACATTTATAATATTAGTATGAATATACGAGAATAGAATAGAATAGAATACTCTTTATTATGTACACCATATAAATTTCAGACATAAATATAGAAACTTTACAATGGGTGACACAATGGGCGGTCTTATCGCTAAGAGCGATCTTTTAAAGACAACCTTTGGATGGATTAAAAAGTATATAGATATTTATTTTTTTACTATAATTACAAAATTTTAAGGCATGAAGGTTCTTGGCTGAGATTGAAAAAATAGAAATAGCTCGGACTAGTATCTGTACTTATACTTTAAGGAGGCAACATAAAAACTGCGAAAAATTCGATATTAAATCGACGTTAAAACCTACATTATCTTCTACTACTCAGATAGCTGCTATAAGTGCGGGTATTGTCCCTCATTCAGACGAGCCAAATTCTCGAAATGATTTCCGTCTGACTATAATTACCTGGTGGTGCGTGGTGCTGTTGATGAAGATTAGGCGCTTGCGCTTGATACACGTCACGGTGACGTAGATGGTAATCGTAATTTTCTTCTGGAGCCGGTTCACCGGTAGTACTTCCTAACGACCGGCTAGTAACAAAAACATAACTTGTAAGTCAGAAATTTTAATGAAAAAGTAAAACATAAAATGTAATAACCTAAATACATACTTAGCCAGTGTGTTAGTGCAAACGATGTACTCCACGTCATCATTGTAAGGGTTTAAAAAGGCGAAGGCCGAAGTTCTTAACCAAACCCACTCTCTACTTTTGGTGCGAAACCGGTACATCAGTGAGATGATTTGACCTTTCAATTTCAACACTGTAACAAGTAATTTACCATGGTTATTGCCTGTCATATACAATAAGATTTAAACAATAATGCAAATTAAAATAAAATAAAGTTACCTTGGTCAAAGTTATCTCTCATATGCTGTTGGTCCTCCGGGTGATAGAACTCGTAACAAAGCTTCCCCAGTAGATCGGCAGGCGCATACCCGACTACTTGTGTTGCACGTTGGTCGGCAAACGTGAAACGACCGTCCACTGAATGACGCGAAACAAACTCTACTCCACCGCTACACAAACTGTTTTCTGAAGAGTTCGGCGTTGATGTGACCTAGTAACATTAACAACGACTCATGTATTTGAACTATTAAAATGATTATATTAATAATTTCAAGTCAGTAAAATATCTACCTGTAGTCTTCCAATCGCAACTAGACAGCAATGAGATGTGTCAAGATCTTCTTGAATGGGACGATCCATCTGCATACCTGGAAAAAGATCTGATATGCCAACATACATAAAACTATGTTCCTTCATGTTTTTAAACAGAATTCATAGCAAATGTTATGTGTAACAAACTTTATGCATTTTTTTTGGAATTTTAACATGGTAATTATATGTACAGTCAGGGGAATTAATTGTTAAGCAAATTGATACCTTACGTCAGTTTGCCGTGTTATGGCAATTTCATACAACAGTTAAGAAAGACTGTAGTGATGTCAATATAATTATGGACAATTTTAGTTGGTAGTTTCGCTTAACAATTCATATCCCTGACTTTACCTACTTGTAAATCCTATACCTTTGTATATAAGTCATATTTTGCCGTACCCTAACCAAACTGATTGCATCGAAGCAATAGGGTAGTTTCCTGGGTAAAAAAATAATAATTCTAATTAGTCCGTCAGTTAGATTATCGAAAAATAATGGACCCTTATTTTTTCTTTTGTCAATCAAACAAAAAATGACAAAGATAAAGCGCGTCAAAATTTGGGAGTGGGGGGTCGTGACGTCACGCCGTGCTAAAAAATGTCGCACGGCGTGACGTCACGACCCCCCACTCCCAAATTTTGACGCGCTTTATCTTTGTCATTTTTTGTTTGATTGACAAAAGAAAAAATAAGGGTCCATTATTTTTCGATAATCTAACTGACGGACTAATTAGATTTTTTTAGGAAACTAGCCTATTCAATTAGAAGCAGCGTGACACATACTATAAGTATAGATACAAATTAACCCACGGTATTTTTTAAAAATCTGTTTTAGTTAGGATACCTGGAAATATGAAAAAAAAAAACACTTTTGCGGATGTACAATGTTACCTGTAGGAGGCCAATTTTTTATATATCCAGTGCAATGCACCACGGCGTAATTATGACCATCGTGTGAGGGCCCTAGAGAGTTACGAGCACGCAGTCTTCCCAGATGAGCACCTTCCGCGGATCCACCAACGCGCATACGACATATGAAACCACGACGGGAACCCATAACTTGACGCATGGACGCTGTAATTGATATTAAAATATTTGTAATTATGTAGATTATTGAATACTTTAATAGTATTTTTAGGTACTTACCTAATAAAAAAATAGGCTACTTACACTGGTGACCTTCTTTCTTCACTGTTCCAGTCTTAAGATCCAAAATACGGCCCGTGTTTTGAGGTTCTTGAGTGCTTAACTGTTCCCTAACTTTTTCTACATCATCTGGGTGTACTTGGTCAAATAAGCAAGAAGAGTACCACTCACCCTAAAATAAAATAATAATTATATGAAATAATTTATGTAAACCGGGTGTTTGCACCTTAATAACAAAATATACTACTATTAATTAATTGTGGCAGGCCATTTTGACGTTTGCACTCTTCATGCAAACGTCAAAATGGCCAACACAGCGCGTCGCCATAGTAGTCCAAACACAAGTGTCTTCTTTGACGGCTACATTAGAGAAGCATTTCTGTCTCTATTAGGTTCCGAAATTGTATCTTTTAAACATCTTTCTTTTAATTTTTAACCGACGAAAAAAAACGGAGGAGGTTCTCAATTCGACGCGTATATTTTTTTTTTTTTTTTTTTTTTTTTTTTTTTTATGTATGATCACGCATAACTTTTTACAGAGCAGTCCGATTTTGATAATTCTTTTTTTATTAGAAAGGGTATACCCTGAAGTTGGTCCCATATAAATTTGGAAAAAAAATTCCAACCCTAAGGGTTAGAAAACAGGGGATGATTGATTGTTCACTTACTGATTGTAATGTATGACCACGCTTAACTTTTTACAGAGTAGTCCGATTTTGATAATTCTTCTTTTGTTGGATAGGACATACTTCGAAGTTGATCCCATGTAAATTTGGAAAAAAAAATCCTACCCTAAGGGTGGGAAAATAGGGGTGATTTATTGTTCATTCACAGATTTTAATGCTGAGCTGTGTATTACAATTAAAATAATAAAAGCCCTATCTATGTTGGTATATAAAGCCTGTTTTTTTTAAAGTATTACATTATATTATTTAGTATTATATTACACAAAAAATAATAGTTAAAGTAGGATTATAACAGTTAATGTCTAAAGTAAGGTAGGTAATTTAAAAGTAATCAAACATTAAGCATGTAGTAATTAGTAAATTATAGCCTCAAAAAATTATAAAATAAAAACTTTTTAACAAAAAATTAAACCTCCGAAAAAACTGAAAAGCAAAAAATAATAAACTTTTTTTATTTAACCTTAATAAATAAGTTCTTAAACTAACGCAAGTATACCTAAGTAATTTTGAGTCGGCGCCAAACAATCAATGAACAAAGATTACTAAATTACCTTAAATTTAAAGAAATAAGCAACGTGAAATCTATAGCGATAAACATTAACATTTCAAACAAAAAATGCGCTCTCCGCACGACCACTCGCAACGATATTAATTTGCTTGTTTGGCGCCGACTCTAAATTACTTAGGTATACTTGCGTTAGTTTAAGAACTTATTTATTAAGGTTAAATAAAAAAAGTTTATTATTTTTTGCTTTTCAGTTTTTTCGGAGGTTTAATTTTTTGTTAAAAAGTTTTTATTAAGGATTTTTGTCCGTTTGTCACAGAGGTTTTTGTGAGACCTATGCAATATAGGAATTTCTTTTGGAATAATGTTGACGCGCACATAGATCGCATGTAAAAGACCAGTCCAAGTCTTTAAAGTGCCGGTAGATTTTACCCACCATGGCCAGCAACGTGTTAACAACAATAAAATCGCCGTCAGCTAATTGTTCCTACAAAAATAAACAGTTCGTTTGTGCAGTGCAGCACTTCCCGTACTTTACAAATATATATATAACTAGCTTATGCCCGCGACTTTGTCCGCGTGAAATTCGTACTTTCCTCTAAAAGTTTCGAAAATGTATGTTGGTATGATCTTTATAATTAATTTAGATAAATAAGTATTCGGGCCAATTTTTAAGTTTATAGAACAAAGGAATCAGATTTTTCAAATAAACTGTATCCCCGCTTTTCACCCCCACAGGGGTGGAATTTTGTAAAAAGATGTGTTCATAACTTGACTCAAAGTTTATTTATACCAATTTTCGAGCTAATCAAGCCACGCAGTAAAATCATCCCCTTTAAAATTAACTACCTCTTTTCACACAGTTAGGGGTAGATTTTCGAAACACCCTGATACACGTTATTAATTATTTTTAGTCCTTAGTATAAATACTGAGTTTCAAGTTAATCGGACAGGGCGTTAAAATTCTTCCATACAAATTTTGACACCCCTCAATACCTCTTTATATATATACTAGCTGCGCCCCGCGGTTTCACCCGCATAAGTGTCGATCCCGTGGGAATATCGGGATAAAAACTATCCTATGTCCTTCCCCGGGACTCAAACTATCTCTATACCAAATTTCATCTAAATCGGTTCAGTAGTTTAGGCGTGAAGAAAAGACAGACAGACAGACAGAGTTACTTTCGCATTTATAATATTAGTTTGGATTTGGATTTTAGAAAAACGAAAAATTCCAAACTTCATAATTTACTTAGATAAGTATTTGTGCCAAGTTTCAAGGATATTAACTCAAGAAATAAGATTTTTCATACAAAAAAATCCCCCCTTTTCACCCCCTTAGGGGGTGGAATTATCAAAAACGCTGAGACACGTATAAATTAATTTTTAGTCGTCAGCCTAAAGACAAAATTTGAAGATCTTAACTATAAAACTGACGGACTTTCATACAAACTTTCATCCCCTATTTAACTCCCTTAGGCGTTGAATTTCAAAAAATCCTTCCTTATTCCTTGTCTACATTATAAAGGGAACCATTTTGTAAAATTTCAGCTTTCTAGGTCCAAGGGTTTAGGCTGGGCGTTGATGAGCCAGTCAGTCAGGCCTTTTGTTTTTATTTAAATAGATAGATACTTTTCCGGGATAAAAAGTACCCAGTGTGGTGCCCAGGATATTAAAGAATAGTTATACCAAGTTTCATCGTAATTGAACCGGTAGTTTTTGCGTGATGCCTGATCAAACAGACAGACAGACAAAAATTTTTTTAATCACATTTTTGGGTTCGGTGTCAGTCTAGTAACACCCCCGCCATTTATTTTTTTGATATTTTCAATGTACAGAATTTTCACTTCTACAGATTTATTATAAGTATAGATTACGAAAAATTACAGATAGCAGCTACTTATAATTTAATTTTTGTAATTTCAATACACCATTGCTTAGCGGATCATACAATACACTGTCCTTCCAAATTTCATCGTTAGAGGTAGTGCCAATAGTCTCAACAGTAAAATTGCTCTGCGACATACGGACGGATAAGATAAAATTATACGGAGTTTCGTTTTTGCCATTCGGCTATGGAACCCTAAAAATTATGAAATGCAAAATACACGCAGACGAAGTCGAGGGCGACAGTTAGTGATTTATAAATGTAACATACCTGAGAGTAGTTCAGTACTGGAGCTATACTATCACTGACGTAAATAATACGACCAGTGTCGCAACTTACAACGAACAAAAACCCATCAGCTGCTTCAAGAATTAAATGTTTTAGTTCTTGATCAGTTAAGAAGGATGGTTTGTAAGTACCGTCCGTTGAAGTGTTGCCAGTGCCTACAAAGAGAAAAAAAAATATAAGAAACTTGTGCATAATTTAGCATACCTTACTATGCTGTTTACGCCACTAATAAACTTGATTGTATACCTCTTAAGGCTTTCATATGCGCTACTGCCATACGCAGTATAGTAAGTTTGTCCGGCTTCCGCGCGAGGGCGGAGCATGTTGGAACCATATCAGACAGTTCCGTAATGTATGCTGTCATCTTGTTTCTTCGGCGACGTTCAATTTCACAGTGGTTCTCGCGGCTGTAAATAAAATGGTTATTGTTAAAACTTACATATTATAATTTTTCCAGAAATGTACGGATTTGGTATCTACTTAGTAAAACCTTTAACAAAATCGATTCAATAGGCATTTCCTGGGTAGGAAATAACATTAAGAAGTAGGTGTAATTTTTGAGTTTGTATGTATGGGGATAATCTTTGGAACTACTTTCCGATTCCGAAAATACTTACAATACTGGGAAGCTACATTATTGCCGAGTGTCATAGGATATACAAGGTGTAACAGAATGAACGCAAGTCCTGAAAGTAGTTTGTTCATAATTTACTACTGAATCTATTTCAGTAACTTTTAATATAGGTATTTTTTCATTAATTATCTATTTTGCCATATTGACCGCCGATTGAGCCAAAGAAAATTAAATCTTATTTCAACGCAGTAAGGTTCAATTTTAAACGCAATAAGTAATGCTAAGGTAACCACGATTATCTTAATAATAATAGTTAGCTTTAAAAAAAAATAAGTTTTGGTCATTGTATTATGCTTTTAACTCGGTACTCTTATTGGGGTGTAACATATTGTATTTTTTCCTAAAACAAGAAATTTCACGCGGACGAAATTGCGGGAAGGAGCTAGTGTTCACTATAATTCATATTTTTAGGTAATCATAGATTCTCTAACGTAAGGTTAAAACTACTGTCAAATATCTTCAACTTATTTATACCTACACTCAGCAGCACGGAATCTTGGCCAAGCGCTTATCTCGCAAATACTAGCAATAACAAAAACTTTAAGTGTTTCCAATGATTGTTTTTTGTGAGGGTAGATCAAAAAAATGTTTATAGAGGTATGAGGAACAGGGTGTAAAGTTCACTCATACTCTATAGAAAAGGGAGGATCCTCCAACCAGACGGGTGTTGTGTCTGGCGGGCAACTGCCCAATGATTCATGTCGGGCCGTTGTATTATGCTAAATTGCGCGGTAAACTCTGCTTACTAGATGCAGGATTTCGCGTGAAATCAGTATGACGCGTTGTTCGCATGTACCGTTGTACATACCGCTACATCACTCCCCTCTGGAGACCGGAGCTCGATAGTGGACCGAGTCTTGTATCTTGCGATGCTCACTGGAACTTCAGCTGGCCTGGCAGCCAGCTGATAGTGAGGTGGAGGTAGCGCGGAGGTCGGAAATGATCCCACGAGATCATATTATTACCGGGATAAAAAGTATCCTATGTCCTAATTAGGGGTTTTAAATACCGGATTTTTTCAATTTCGATATTAATACCGGATAGAAAATTTACAATACCGGTATCCCGGGATCCCGGTATTAGACTATTTTTTTTGCTAGGTACATTATTTTTTTTTATTTTGTAGTGAAACTAATTTGTTTAAAACAATAAAATACAAAACATTCAAACCAAAAAAAAACAATAAAATGCCGTTTTTTAAATACAAAAAGCACTTTTTTAAATTATAACTATACTCTAAAGGCCAGTCATGACACAAAAATCGCATTAGGTCGCCAAAAATTACACTAGGCTCATTTTTTAGGATGTTGTTAGGATAGTATGTCTTATTGTTTATTATAAGCCTGTGTTGACCCACTGCAGGGCAAAGGCCTCTCTTTCCTCTTTCCACTTTTTCCGGTCTACTGCGATTGTGGGCCAATCCTTTCAGAAGGAGTCCAGCTCATCCCGCCATCTCTTTCTGGGCCTATCGCGCAGTCGTTTCCTACCATTGGGGATCCCCTCAGTGGTAGCTTTTGCATATTGCTGCTCCGACATGCGATAGATATAGCCAGCCCAGTTCCACTTTAGTCCAGCAGCTGTGCGGCCCGCGTCCACTATTTGTGTTTTGGAACGAAGTATAGAGTTCTTAATCCCATTCTTTACCTACGCAAGTAGTAATAAAATCTAACTAACTCTGAATAAATGAACCACCAGATTATTAACCGTATAGTTCGGTAGCGCCCCCTTTAGGACCCGAACACAAGAACCTCCGCCGGCTCGGTAATGACCCCTTTAGGACCCAAGAATTACGACATACGACACCCTACATTGCTTATGTAAATATTTATTAAGCTACCCATCAAATCTTATGAATGTGCGTTAATTAAGAGAGTTGGATAAAAAACTCATATTTTAACGCCATTAAATATTTCATATTTAGCGCGCAAGCTTATTACTTTACCTTTATAAAATTCAAGTCTGTAAATGCGATAATCGCCATTTTGTTGACAGTGGTGGTCGAGGCTAAAAAACATAAAAATTGGGGATTTCGAACATCCAAACTCCACCACAGGGGCAGTGAATAATACATAATTTAATTATTTGACGAATTCATCCGTTGTTCAAGTTAAAATAAGTAGTGGTAATGAAGTTTTTTGATATCTAATGCCGAAGTTTCGCGCCAATCGTGCGTGTTTACACTTTTACTTTCCACAAATATCACACACACACAAGTAGATAAGATTTGAAATGTGACAAATATTATTGTAAATGTTATTAACAACACGAAAATGCCCAAATCTTAACGTAATATTGAAACACAGGTCGAATAACACGTATTATTCATTACCACTACTCAATTTGTGTTCAAAATCGCCGTCCATGATTGTTTTTTTTTATCGTAATGATGTGCGAAAGCGATTATGCAAAACGATTTTTTTTTTTAAATTTCGATTGGCTCGGGTAATTAATATGTCGAATATCGGAAATCGATACTCAGAAATTAAAATAAAATAATTTTAAGCATTAAATACAATAAGCATTGTTTATAATAATGATTTATGCTTTTCTAATGCAGTTTTAATAGTAACACTGAGGACCTTAGACCATAGTCATTTATTGAATTTCGCGCCGAATTGTTTCTATATTTGAATTTATCTTCGAATGCACTCGCCGTATAAAATTATTTTTATTTATTTTACAATTAAGTATTTATTTTTGATACTTTTCTAATAGTTTGCTACAGAATGCCCAGTATACATTTTTTAGGTAGGCTGAGCAGAAGTTTGGGAATGATGATAAATTAGTTGTATAAATTGCGTATTCCGCAATCACTTTACATTTTAATATGTGTTGTTAGTTTTATGAGCTTGGTAGTTTTTGTTTCTATCAGTTTACTTGAGTAATAGTAATTGTTTGTTTTTGTGGTAGTTTCCCAACGAAATTTAAAAAAAACTTTCCATGTTTCACAGTGAAAGGTTCCGTTAGGGTTGAATATTCACGCATGCACAATGTACATCATCATTAATTTGATCGACTGCAAAAATAAGTTTGTTTTTCATAAACCCATCATTCATAAGGTACCTACTCAAAAATTAAAGTGCCAGCCAGAAAAGAAAAGTCCTACTGTTTTCTTATGGGGAATAACATCTTGAGCATTTCTTACTATTGAGATTGAAAATGTCAAAAATCTTATTTTTTAACCGACTTCTTATAACAAGTGTTTTAAGCATAACATTTAAAAATACCAACTTTAAATTGAATATAACGTCCCGAACATATTTTGACTGTGACCAAGTATGTACGCAGTATAGAATGAGAGATTTGCTATATTATTTGAAGACCAGACGTCTGCTAGGATCTCTTGGAATCTAGAATAATCACAGAACTATATTTTGTAGTTTTTTTTTTATTTTAGGCTGTGGTTTCAGATATGTTGTTTCTATTTAATAGAATAATAAATAAGTAACTTTTTTTTTAGTTATTAAAAAATATGTTTGTGACCCTCACGACAAACCCTTTCATTTGATATATCACACGGTACTGTAGAGACTTCTTTGAGGGTTACAGACCTCCTTAAATTGCGGGTCAGGCCGCTGCATATATTTATAACGAGTTCCTTTCGAACATTCAAACAGATGTCATATGAGGGTCATAGGTTTGACGTCTAATATTTAAGGATTGAATTATGATAATATAAAGAAAGATTCAATATAATCCTAATAAGTATAAAAAGGATTTTGATTTGATCCCGACATCGCCCAGGTGTCACAGTACTTACAGTAAGTAAAGCTTTTTCATTTCTCATACTCGCAAAGTAGTACCTATTTGTTTGATCCGAATAGCGGGTGGAAGACGTTGCTTCCCACCTTAAGGCGGGAAAGACTCATAGTAATTGCTTCCCTCTCTAGGTCGGGAATTAATTTAAAAATAGAACTAAATTGGTTAAGTAGTCAGCTACGAAATTTTTACATAATTAAGAAAAATGTTGCGGTCTTGTGAGTGTATAAACAGCCAGTGTGAAAAAAATACCTGTCAAGCGGGACGGCCCGCGGCAGTGACGCGGTGTGTTCCATATTTAAAATAGCACACAAATTGTTCTAATATTTCAATTAATTTTAAATAGGTACCTATTATTCATGTTATTATTATCAATAAATATTTGAGAAAGACCACTATTTTTTACTTTCCTTGTATTCGATATGAAAAGTAGAGTGTTTAAACACGGGTGAAAGTCATCAATTCCTACTCGGACTATAGTCTAAATACCTCGTATGGGAATAGATTCCTTTCGACCCTTGTATAACAATCTAATATTGACCCGACTGCGCCAGAAGGAGGGTTATGTTTTTCGAGAGTATGTAAGTATGTATAATTGTTTGGCACGCTCTGCGGCCTGAACGGCTCGATGGATTTTAGCTTGAGAGGTGTCGTTAGATTTGTATTTACTGTGAGAGTGACACTGGGCATATCAAAATAAAAAAAAAACAAAATGGCGGATTTTTGGCGCCATATTATGCCTTCAATAATTTTTTTTTTCTCAATACCTCTCGAGTGGGGTATCAAAATAAAGGGTTTTAGAAGGTGATTACAAAAATATATACAACTTATATGGTTAAAAGTAATTCAAAGTGACAAATCGTAAAAAACACGTATCAAGAACTAAATCGTCTGCGAAACACATCTTCCACATTTGTAAACTAAAAAGCTGGAAATAAAAAAAAGTAATTAGAAAAATTAAAAAACCCGACTGCATCCTTGTACTAAAACTAACTGAAAAGCTAAAAAAAAGCCCATTTTAAATTAAATAAAATTTGGAAGCAGGCGGGACCCATTTGAGTTTGAAACTATAATAATGGTATTTTTTTTTAATCTAATGTGACCCCAAAAAGTGACCCCGTATTCATAATTAATTTATTCATGTTACACGTCCGTATTTGAGTCACAGAAATTTATATGTGTACCAAATTTCAACTTAATCGGTCCAGTAGATTCGAAACAAATCGATTGTAACAAACCTATAGACAGACACACGAGTGATCCTATAAGGGTTCCGTTTTTTCATTCGGACGTAGGGAACCATAAAAAGTTACACCCCTATCCACACTGTACGTGTTTGTACTTATTAAAATGATTATATTTCAAAAAACTATTAATTCATGATAAAATATACCAAAGAGTTTTTATTCAGTCTCTACAATTTTTTGATTTTTTTTTAAATACCGATTATCGATTAGGCTTTATGACATTTTTGAATCGGAATAAGAAAATTGGGTGGATGGTCAGCACTAAGAGGTGTCACGTCGCAACACAATTTTTAGTAATTTTTATCAAGATTTGATCATGTTTTATATGTAGTTTATGTATGGTAAAATGGTAAAAGTAAGAATGCAGAGAGAATGACAATATCTTTATTTTTCCCTTTTGCATATTTTCATCAAGAGATTAGATGGTTTATGTACATATTTTCAGCGATTTTGAGGTGTCTACCTTTTGGACAGGTGTAGTAATATCTATTTTATACAACTTTCACAGTAGAATGACGCGGTTTTACCGACTTCAGCATATAGTTAAAGATATTTGATACAAACTTATTTTACAAAAATAGGCGCGGTAACACAGTTTTCTTAATAAATTCGAATGCTGAAAGTTAAAGTAAGGGGTTAGAAGATTTTTGTATGGAGGGTGGTCCTAAGGTCGGCCGCCATTTTGATTTTTTTTCAGAATCGCGGTGTACAACAAAAGTTATATATTTAGATAGAGGACGCTTATACAAACAAAAAATGTTATATAACATAATATCCTAAAGCGTCAGGTTTCGGAGTTATTCACCGAAATATAAGTCGAAAACAACAAGCATTTTTTTGTTTTTTTTCCCTCCAGGAAAACATATTGAACTATTGGGTAATAGAAACGTTATGAAACCTTTATGGAGAAGAAACAAATGAAGAATAGACATTTTTTAAACAAATAATTAAAAACGGCTATTTATAGTTCGTTTTTTAATCCCAGAGACTAATCTGACATTTAAGTCTATTGTGTTTTCGTTTTTTTTTTAGTATAAAAGTTTGACTTTACACTTGTCAGATTAGTCTCTGGGGTTATAAAACGAACTATAAATGGCCGTGTTTAATTATTTATTTAAAAAATGTCTATTCTTCATTTGTTTCTTCTCCATAAAGGTTTCATAACGTTTCTATTACCTCAATAGTTCAATATGCTTACCTGGAGGGAAAAAAACAAAAAAATCCTTGTTGTTTTCGACTTATATTTCGGTGAATAACTTCGAAACCTGACGCTTTAGGATATTATGTTACATAACATTTTTTGTTCGTATAAGTGTCCTCTATCTAAATATATAACTTTTGTTGTGCACCGCGATTCTGAAAAAAAATCAAAATGGCGGCTGATTTTAGGGCCAAAACCTTCAAACCCCTTTCTGATTATCATGACGTAATTCGCAACACCCCGTCGAGTCAGCTGGTGTGTCATCTGTCAAAATTTTGTCGAGCAGAGAGGTTAAACTACGCAGTTTTTAAAACTTACGCAGTTAAATTTTTTTTGAAAATATAATGTTCAATAAAACGAAATTGTGACACTAGTTTCTACTGAAAATAAAATAAAATCGCCAATACCGTAATACCGGTATTCAAAAATGACAAAAAATGTCCGGGATCCCTATTAGCCAATACCGGGATACCGGTATTGGAAGCCGTAGTCCTAATCCAGGACATAGTGTGCTATATTTAATCGATATCCGTTCAGCTTTTAAGACGTGAAAGTGTAACAAACAGACAGAGTTACTTTCACACTTCATTAATTCGCATTTATAATATTAAGTATGGAGTATAGTATTGCTACGTTCGCTACTATTATTATTGTTCGATTTTACATATCTCGGGACCATGCGGTCCCGGTCCTTTGGAAGGCGTACGAGGGGCCGAAGCCAACCCGCAGAGGCGCCTTAGGAAATTTTAATAAAATGTGGCTATTATTATTGGCTGCGGGTTTCGATCTCAGGACCAGTGGCGTGCCTAGGGGTCAAAATTAGGGCAAGCCCACAGAATTTCAACGTATAAAAAATCTGCCAGCTGAGGAATTGGCTGATTTTCTTGTTGTTAATGGTTGTTAGTAGTACTAACATCATTATTATAATTTTAGTAAGAAAACCTTTAAAATACGAAGAGTAGGTACTACCTACATATTTCAAGCAACAGTACGTAATTGTCATAAGCGCCATCTATATTAATGAATGCGCATAACCACAGCACTTAGCAGGACCTTTTCTCCTAAATTCATAATTCGCTTGTCACATGCAAAATTGTTCAATCAAAAGGCACTAGATGGCGTCTAAATTATCGATGTATTTATGTCTTTAGTCGTAGGGTTATTTTATAATTACATTTTTAAAGTTGATTGAAAATGTTTAATTGAAATAATACCTTATATTATTGTAACATTTATACTTAATCATGATGATAATTTTAGCCACGTCTAATCTTCATTTCAAAACACCTATGAAGAACGTCTTCGATACTTACGAGCATTATTGTTTTGTTAACTCGGTGAGATATCTAAGATGGTTTATTTTTCAGTTGTTTACCAAAACTACAATTGCCATGTTATTCATGTGCTTAAACAAATTTTGGGTTTTCATGGCACCAGCTACCAATTTTTTTTTGTCCTACTTTTAAACAAAACAATCGAATAAGTGTTAGGTACCTATTTTAATATGTCTTCTTGACTGACAAAAATACTTGTTTTTATTTCCGAGAAGTACCTGCAGCAGTTTAAGATTGGTTACGGTGAAGTAAAGAGTTACTTATTGACAGAAAACTCAATGTATTTACATATTTTACATACCTTTTCGATGGCAGTTTCCGAATTCACATAATGATAAAAGAACACTATATTCATTAACCATTTACAAAATCATGGGGAATGACATCGCCGCAATCAATCATTTTAAATTTAAATAGGTAATAAAACTAATTCTCAAAATATTCAAAACAATAATAAATTGAGACGCGTCGCACAGTGGGTCGAAACTGCTATATGAGGGACATAGGTCTTTTGTTTTACATATTCCATTAAAAAAAAATACCTATCGAAAGATCTGAGGGGCAATTCACGTAATTTTAAGAACGTTCAGTCTGATCTCAGTCAGTGGCGTAGCGTGGCTTGGTGGGGCCCCGTATAAAAATTTGTTTGGGGGCCCTTAAAAAGGGATTTCTCACAAAAGAAAAAAAAGTGTTTGCATAAAATTAAAAGAAATATTTATTCATCATAATTATTATCTATCAGTCACTTTTTCCAATTTTTTTTACAAACAATTCAAATTAAATATACACTCTCCTTGCCTTATTTTCGGCAAACTGATTTATTAAATCATTTACTCGTATAGCTGATGTGCTTTTTTTGACTTTTGTTATTTGTGACATAAAAAAGAATTTGGGAAGTTTTTATTAATTTTTGCTTACGCACTTTGGGGGCCCCCGTAGCCCGGGGGCCCCGTATAATTGATACGGCAGATACGGCGGTAGCTACGCCCCTGATCTCAGTCTCAATGTGTCAAATATGCCTCTAAATTCCCTACATTTTGACAAGTTTTTGACATTTGTTTGTCGGCGAGATGAGACTGCGACTAGATTTTGAACGTTTTAAATTACGAGAATTGGCCTTCTGATATTCTGATGAATAATTGTTATGAAACGTTTTTCTCTAAAACTGATAGTTTGCCCGGAAACAAATATTTTCAATTTTTGTTGTATGGAACGAAACAGAAACTGATAAAAGGTTAGGGCTAGAAGAGGAAACAAACGTAGAGACAATAAACCAATTTAGTTTTTTTTATTCTATAGTGTTCTAAAATTGTTAAGTGTAGCAAAAGTGCCCATAATAAATAAACTTATTGGTGTAGTGACGTTTTCAATTTCAAGTTCTAAAAGCATAAGAAACGCTGAGTGCATCTACTCTTATTTCAGTGTCAAAAATACATTTAAATGCGAAATATCGTGAAATTTACATGTGGCCAAGTTTCCGTGCCGGTGAGTGTACTTGGTGGTCACCAATGACCATTATCCAAATAACACACAGTTAAATTATTTTTATTCTTCATATTTGATAAGGATAAGAGCAAGAGAATGATAATGATCATTGGCGTAGCTAGGGATTTTGTCGAGGGGGGCAGCCGTCCAGCTGAACTAACCACAGTCATTTAATGAGGGATCATAAATTATGCCTCGTAATAAATAATCCCAACCACTAATTACAAACCTTACATCTTGGTCAATATGTACGGTTCTAATAAAAAGCGATTAAACAGTAAGTAATCCTTCAATACCGACGATTTTTCTAGGTTGGGTAAAGAAGCTACGCCCATGATGATGATGATTATTATTTGGAATATCTCAATCAGATGTTTTTTTGTTTTGTTTTACAAGAATAATATATTAAAAGGATTTCACATCAGACAGGGGGCCTACTCCCCAGTCACGACGCCCGTAGTTTCCGCCGAAGTTACTGGCGTTTCGTACTCCGTATCATTTACGGATATAGTATTAGCACAGTCTAAAAATCATACAGTCGTCCAACGAAGACGTCTAGACAGGGCAATCGTGCGGGGTGTGAGGGGCGAGACGCGGGTGAGCCGATCCCGAACTGCGAACAAAACGATGTTAGTAGTTCGGGATATATCATTGAGGGCTGACGCATGCTTGTTTTTTATTTGTTAATTTAAAATGGTGCATACGACGTGTGCTGTGACTGATTGTAAGTCTTCATCTCATATAAATAAAGATGTGCGGTTTCATCAACTTCCACGTACAGAAGAAAGGTAAATAAAATATCTATTTTGTTATTGTAGAGTGCATATAGTAGATTGTACAACTAAGGCATAAAATAAGCTATTTTACCCTGAGACGTTTATATCCACCCGAGCCGCAGGCGAGGGTGGATAGTTAAGTCGAGGGGTAAAATGGCTTGTTTATGCCTGAGTTATACACTCTGCTTTTCACTTCGATTGCGAGAAAATAAAACAGGCATAAAGTATACAGTACATAATTAATGAAAAATGTTGCATCCATAGCTAATTCCCGCCACCACAGATAATACCGCCACGAAACTTTATAAAAGTTTTTTTTTTTTAACATTTGTCATTTACTTAAGTACTTCATACTGCCAAAAAATGAAAACGTTTCTTTGCCTTTTTAAATAATAAATGACAACTATTTTACCTGATTTTATTAAATTAACGATAGAAAACACGGAAGTGGTATAAATTAAAGAAAATGAAATAAATCACGACTTTAATCTGCGAAGTTTTATTGTGCGTGTGGCTGTTGGGCCTGATTACTTTAGTCTTAGAAAAAAAAATTACTTTATGCACTAGAACATAAAAAGCGATTTTATGTCGCCTAAGCACAACATAAAGATGGACTTTTAGAGCATGAGAAGTGAAAAATAATTTTATTTGTAATGTCGTGCCATGTTGATAACGCTAATAAAATGGCCGACCGGCGCACGGTAAAAAAAATAATAGGGTATCACTACCTATGATTCCTATGTTCTGTGTTTATCACACAGAGCATCTGTTTGGAAATCCTACTAATATTATAAATGTGAAAGTGTTCGTTTTTATGTTCCGTGTCAAGATGGTGGACTTTTTTATTATTTACTAAGGGTGAATTTTGAGATGGTGGCCGTAATTTTTTATAATAAGATATGAATCTCAATTTTGAGTATAATTGGAGTGCTTATTACGAAAAAGCCATCCTTTTTGAAATCCAAGATGGCGGACGTCATTTTTTTATAATTTGATATGGGTGTCAATTTCGAGTATAATTGGGGTACTTGTTACGAAAAAGCCATCCTTTTTGAAATCCAAGATGGCGGACGTCATTTTTTAATAATTTGATAAGGGTGTCAATTTCGAGTATAATTGGGGTGCTTGTTACGAAAAAGCCATCCTTTTTGAAATCCAAGATGGCGGACGTCATTTTTTTATAATTTGATATGGGTGTCAATTTCGAGTATATTTGGGGTGCTTGTTACGAAAAAGCCATCCTTTTTGAAATCCAAGATGGCGGACGTCGATCGTTCGTCGAAGATCGATGTTAATTTGCAATAAATAAATAATTATATAAATATTGTTTATTTGTGACTAGGGCATGCAAAACCGGTTTTCCGGTTTTGCGCAAAACCGGAAATCGGCCAAAATTTAACGATTTTTGAAAACCGGTTTTAAGAGCCAAAACCGGAGCTCAGCTCCGGTTTTGTCAACATTTTTTTCGAACACTCAAAAAATAATTATATTTTGAGGCATCAAATGTATCCGAAATTCTCACCGAAGCATATAATTATTTATTATGTGTTCTACCAACAAGTGTTGAGAGTGAAAGGGTGTTTTCGAGTGCTGGGTATTTCTGTAACAAAATAAGAAGTTCGCTGTCTGATCGAATGTTGGATGCACTTATATTCTTGAGATCACATTATCAAGAACAGCGATCTCTTGAAAACAAGTGATTTATGCTTTATTTAAATTAGTATACATAGTTGATTATTGATCTCTTTTTTAGTGCAATATGAATCATATTATAATAATGTTATTTTGTAGTTCGTCTTCAAAGTTACAAAAATGTAGATTTTTTTGGTTATTGTGGGTGGCTGTGTTTAATATTTGAAGATGCTGATTGTGTTTTCTATGTTTAAAATATATTATTTTTGATAGCAGACTTAATAGGTACCAAAGATACCAAAAACTTACTTGTTGTTGATTTGATCTCAGTTTTAATTAATCTTTATACTATTATAAGTTCATTGTTATCTGTACAATTATTATGGTTTGGATTTAAAAAAAAAGTAAAAAAACTAAAACCCGACTACGACAAAAAAAAAAACGACGCTGAAAAAGTATGAAACAAGATTTTCATACTTCGAACAGAACAAAAAGAAAAACCGTAGTCACACGTTATTAAAGTGTTTCGGTTGGTAGTGTTGGTACATTAAAACAAAGTCAAATTATAGAAAATTAACATTCAAAAACGGTTACTATATTGTATAGCGATATTTACATTTAGTGTACATAGTGCTAGCCCAGGCTCCATACATTTATAGAACATCTCCTTTAACACATGACTTTTGTCCGCTAGAGGGCGTTGCTTTAAATTTGAGCAATATTTTGGAAATGTACAAGTGAAGCCCTTTCAAATGATACCAAACATGGCGTATTTATCTCAATTTTTATTTTTAACACATTACTTTTTGTCCACTAGAGGGCGCCGTATCGAGTTTTGTGCAACGTCACGTAGCCTATGTTCAGCGGACAATTAAGACGGTTCTAACGATACCTCATATGTCGAGTTCCGATAAGTAGATTAGGAGCTATGAGGGAACAGATGAACATACTCACATACATACATAGCCTGTTAAAATCATAACCCTCCTTTGGCTTTGCCGTAGTCGGGTAAAAAGAAATGTATCATACAATTTGTTTTATTTGTAGACTTAGTGGGTATTTAAAAAAAAATGGTGTTTCTTTTTAAATTATACTACATTCGATTTTTTTTGCTAAAACCGGACCTAGCTCCGGTTTTCGGTTTTGGTCCCAAAAAAACGATGTTCAAAACCGGTTTTGATGACTTTCCGGTTTTGCATGCCCTATTTGTGACAACCCTGGCCGATGCGTTACTGTCTAGACGATGTCGGCATTTTACACGAGATCAAAGGCGTCGTCCTACTGTATGATTTTTATACTGTGGTATTAGGTTAGGGTCCGACCGAAGAATGAATGACACCACGATTTGGCAGTTGTTCCTGCCGATGTTTTTAGTTTTTCCCGTCCAAAAAAGTTAATTAATCGGGTGTAGGATTAACTTCGAAGTTTCTAACTATTTTCGGACGGGCCCATAATCCCGTATCTTCGTTGATGGAGTTAGAGAGTAGGCTCCCTGAGGTGTAAGCAAATTAGATAATTTTAAATATGAGTTTTGAGAGAAAAAGCGTGTGCTGTTGCGTGTGCGTGATAAGACACGTTTTCAATCATCACACAGTAACCTAGTGAGAAGTTTCGTGGTTATGGGAAAATCACTGGCCTCGATGCTAATAAGATTTGTATTCAATTACCCGTTAACTGCTCAAGCATTATGCTATTGATTGTAATGTACACTGTGTTTTTAAGAAAAAAAGACCGGTCAAGTGAGTCGGACTCGCGCACCGAGGGTTTCGTTCAAATTTATAGGTACTTATTTAACTACAATAATACGGTTTGCGGATTGTTTCCTTTACTTGTGCTACATGTGCTTACAACCCATCCTTCTACAGAAACGTGTGAGACAGGGAGACGTTATCTCTCCGAAACTGTTCACCGCTGTACTGGAAGATGTCTTCAAGGTTCTGACTGGAAAGGGGCTGGCATTAACATCGACGGCGAGTACATAACTCACCTTCGGTTTGCCGACGATATCGTAGTCATGGCTGAGACTATGGAGGACTTCAGTATAATGCTCGATGACCTCAGCCTCCGAAAGAGTAGGTGTTAAAATGAACATGGCCAAACCAAAGCCAAGTCAAATGCCCATGTAACACCCACTCTCATAAAGATCGGAGACGCTATACTCGAAGTCGTGGAAGAGTATGTTTATCTAGGACAAACTGTCCAGTTAGGTAGGTCCAACGTCGAGAAAGAGATCAATCGTCGAATCCGACTCGGCTGGGCAGCGTTCGGGAAGCTACGCAATATCTTTTCGTCCCACATAACGCAGTGTCTCAAGACGAAAGTCTTTGACCAGTGTGTGTTGCCAGTGATGACATATGGCACTGAAACGTGGTCGCTCACAATGGGCCGAAGGCTAAAAGTCACCCAAAGGGCAATTGAGAGGGCTATGCTTTGAGTTTCCCTGCGTGATCGAATCAGAAATGAGGAGATCCGCAGGAGAACCAAGACCAAGGTAACCGACAGCCCGAAGAATTGCCAAGAGGCCTATGTCCAGCAGTCGACGTCTTTCGGCTGAAATGATGATGAATGATCAAAAGTACTCGCGTCGCTGTACCGCGGGCGCGAGGCGAGTGGCTGATGCAGCGCCATATGGAGCTGCGTCGGTCACAGCTTCGCGAGGTCCTGGTGACGGAATGGCGGGACAGGCTTTCACGTCCTATCGCCGGCCTCGTTACTATCGAGGCGGTCCGGCCGGTACTCGAGTGCTGGCTCGGGAGGAGGCACGGCTCCCTATCGTTTCGGGTGACGCAGGTGCTCTCGGGGCATGGTTGCTTCGGGAAGTACCTGTGTCGCATCAACAGGGAGCCGGACGCCCGTTGTCACCACTGTGTCGGCTGCCGGGAGGACACGGCGTGGCATACGCTGGCAGAGTGTGCCGCTTGGGAGGAGCCGAGCCGTGCCGTCATCTCAGAAGTAGGCAGTGACTTGTCGCTGCCGGCCGTGGTCGAGTCGATGGTCGGCAGCGAAGAGTCCTGTGACGCGGTGGTTTCCTTCTGCGAAACAGTCGTCTCGCAGAAGGAGGCTGCGGAATGGGAGAGGGAGATCTCGTCCACTCACCCGGCCCGCAGCAAGCGCACCGGGCGTCGGCGGAGGGCGGACAACGCCCTCTTCCAGCCCCCCATACACTAGGACCCGAGGTGGCGGCGCGCAGTGTTCCACACGCGCTCCTCTTATGGCGCGCAGTGTTCCACACACGCCCCTCTTAGACATCGCGGGGGGAGTCAAACACCTCACTCCCCTTCCCCCCCCCCCCCCTGACCGCAGTGGCGGGCCAGCACCAGCCGGGGGTTGCGGAAACATCGTACGTTCCCGCGACCCCCGACGTAGAGTGTGAGATGGAACACCGAGGTGGTTTTTAGTCAGTAAGACCTTGACAGACCCCGCCACCTGCCCCAGGGCGGCGGACATCCATGAGGATTTTCTACCCCGGAAACAAAAAAAATGGTTAGGTTACTTTCCCCCCCGGTGGGTTCCTCCCGCATTGTCGAGGCGGGGGGGCTCAATAGCCGTGGCTTGGTCACCCACGGTGAAACGAAGAGGAACCTGACGAGGGGCCGCACGTCAGGTCTTTTGCCGATAAGCCGACGACGTAGCGGTCAAAAAGTAGGTTACGGTGCCGCTTGGGCGACATCGCAACTGAGGCGGGCCGCGATGTCGTATGGGAGGCATCGCGGCTGTCTGTCTGTTACCTCTTCACGCTTAAACCGCTGAACCGATTTAGATGAAATTTGGTATAGAGATAGTTTGAGTCCCGGGAAAGGAGATAGGATACTTTTTATCCCGATATTCCCACGGGATCGAAACTTATGCGGGTGAAAACGCGGGGCGCTCCTAGTAATCTTTAATCAAAAAGGAGCTGTTTCAAAATGGGCCAGGTCTATATACATACAGTAACAAAAAAAAAGAGAAAAATCCGTAGATTCAAAATGGCGTCTCACCGATTTAGTTACTCTGTGCTAAAAAACAATGACAGTAAACCATAGATCTACCATTGATCATAGAAAGAGAACTGTCAGCTGTCACAGCAGTGTCACTTCAGTCACTTGTCTCGTCGTCGGTCGTGATTGTGTTCGTGTGTTATACATGTCAAACGTCATTAATCAATCAAAATGATTGCTTACCGCCATGACGGGTTTTTGTTGTGTGTTGCAATTTCAAGTGTAATTTCTTGTTTCCCAGCAAACCAAGCCACTTTAAAATAATTGAACAGTTGAGATTTAAGTATAGTGTACAAGGATCTGGCCCAGGCTCCAAACATTTTGGAACATCTTTGGTGTAGTTTTGAAACAACTTTTGTTACTACTCATTTTAAGTTTATGAATAAAATAAAATCATACACTCGAGAGCAAAAGTATGGAATCACTTACTTGGAATTGATTCCTCGCGATCTTGAGTACTTAATAACTAATTAAGAATAATAAAAATGGTACCATTTTAAAGGTTAAACTGTTAACTTTAAATTGATACCAAATTCATTTAAATCACACCAGTATTTAAGAAGCTATCCCAGATTGAGTGAAGGAGTTAGGAAAACATAAGGATAATGGAAAAATAATAAATGAAGAAAACAACAAAAATTAATTAATAAAAATGTTATTTGGCCTTAAAATTAAGTTTCAAAATTTTGTGTTCCCTCCCCTTGCCCTAATAACTGCTTAAAGACGGTTCTTCATTGACCTAATCAGCTTCTGAATCGATTTTTGCGGGATACCTTCCCACTCCTCTATCAAAGCCGATTTCAGCTCATTCACACTTGAAGGAGCAGGATTTCTGGAACAAACCCTCCTCTTCAGTTCATCCCACACGTGCTCAATGGGATTCAAGTCCGGGCTGAGCGCTGGCCAGTCCAATGTGGTGATACCGACTTCTTGGAGGTATTCAGTTGTGGCACTGGAAGTGTGACAACGAGCGTTATCGTGCATAAGGAGGAAGTCATCACCGATATATCCCGCATAAAGAACGACACGTTCCAGCAAAATATCGGAAATGTCGCGGTCTGAAGTTAGACCGCCTCCTCGTCCCCCGCCAGGCACGAAAACGAGCTCCGTTTTACCGTCGAAGGAAATCCCGGCCCACATCATACAAGAACTGCCCCCATAAGCCACTGTCTCAGCGAAACAGCACTGAATCGCTCCCCAGGCTGCCTGTAGACTCGACCCCTTCGGTCGCTGCCGTGCAAGCACATTCTGCATTCGTAGGAAAACAGGACTCGCCTCCATTGCTCAACCTCCCAATCAAGATAGGAGCGAGCAAATTGAAGGCGTGCTTGTCGGTGACCTGCCGTCAGTTTCGAGCCTGTGGCAGGCCGTTTTGGAGTCAAATTAGCTTGCTTAAGTCTTCAATGAACTGTCCACTCGCTGGCAGCTACCCCACGAACATTTCGGAACTCCTGTTGGACGTCGACACTAGTCAAATGTCGATTTCGGAGAGAGGTTGCGACGATAAAACGGTCATACCTCTCCGATGTGCACCGGCGCCGTCCAGATCTTGGTCTCGGGATAAAGCCCACCAGTCTCCCGAAAGCGTTTATAAACTTTCGAAACATAGGACTGGCTTATGTGGAGCTGACGTGCGACAGCTCGCTGGCTGAACCCTTCTTGCAATAGGGCGACGATTTCTTTAGGTGTAGTATCCATTGTCTTCCAAGTTTAAGGGTCAAAAGTAGCGGAGATGTTGCTGTCAACGTGTGAAAGCCGACTGACAAAGAAAATCCGATAACACGTGCTTTTATAAGGGGTCAATAGGCCGCAACTTATGACGTATCAAACAATTGAAACATATCTTTTTCCTTACTTCTTCACGTAATCCGGGATAGCTTCTTAAATAATCGCGTGATTTGAATGAATTTGGTATCAATTCAAAGTTAACAGTTAAACCTTTAAAATGGTACCATTTTTATTATTCTTAACTAGTTATTAAGTACTAAAGATCGCGCGGAATCAATTCCAAGTAAGTGATTCCATACTTTTGCTCGCGAGTGTAGTAAGAAATTGCTTACTACACTAGTAGATAATTACAAAGCTGTTTTAAAATAAATATTAGTAAAGTTTATGTCAATAAAATCGGTACACTAGTACCTATCACTTAATAAATAAAAAAATTGAATAAAACTAAAGAAAGACTTGGCCAAAAGCATATGGAAAAAAAAGAAGCGTTTGTATGACTCAATTGATAAATGTGAAGAATTTCAAGCGAAATAGGTATGTCAAGATCGTAGCCGATTGAAATCAGTAGCAACTGCCTACCCGCGTGGAAGACAGGCGTGAGTATGTCACATTAAATGAAAACATGTTATCTACACGCCATAATGTAAAACTTTTCCAAATAAACACACTCGGAAACCGATTTCGTTTTTCAGTTTTCCTTACAATTTTGAAGTGAAACTTCTTTACGCACGCTTGACTTGGGGAGTAAGCTGGCGAACGCGTGACGTAAGCGTTACGAAAAGTGTGATCGGGCGAGGCGAACGGGAGTTGAGAGGGGGAATTAAGCAAGAGAAAGCAGTGCGCGCGCACATTTTTTTCTCTCTTCCTCTCATAGCCAAATACGTTTGAAGTTTCACTTCAGTCGTGTGGTCGGTTTTTTTTTTAATACTAAGCGTGTATTTTGGATGGACAGATTTTTTTTTACTGTCGCGGTTCCTTTTCTAAGGTCATGATTGAAGTTATGAGGGAGCAGATGAACATACATACATATATTATGTCGTGGCCATATCATAGATTTGCTCACTTCATGAAATGCTCGATAATTTCATGAGATGGTCGCATTTCATGAAATGTTTCACTGTCTATTGGCCACATCATGATGTGGTCAGGCCAGATCAATGATTACTCAACGTTTGACGATATGAACAGTTAAACGCACGACTACTTCATGATGTGGCCAAACATTAGTGATCATATCGTAAAATAATTAGAATATCCGCCGGTAGAGGCTTTGATGTCGGTTTCCTCTGTGGGTTCCCTACCCTATCCATTTGCATAATAAGACCTAATATAACTTGGCATACTTTTGTTTCTCCTAATTATATTTTCGCTTAACAGCTTACGCATAATTTCTCTAATCATAATATTCTAAAGCATAAATTTAGCAAGCTCGTTTTATTTCTAACGACGTCAGGTCGACGGAGCCCCCGCTGCGCGGGGCGCTTATTTCTGTCTGCAGGGTTTAAAGGAACCTAACCAAACCGAACCTCGGGGTGCCCCTGACGTCGTTTAGTATTATGCGAACCCTAAATTCATGATATGGTCAAACGTCGAATGCTATATCATTAAACGTTGACTTTTAAATGATATGGTCAATCTTAGCTGGCCATTTCATGATACACAACCATTTCATGAAATGACCGAACACCTCATGAAATGGTCAATTCTATGATCTGGCCACGACACATACATACCGATCAAAATCATAACCCTCCTTTTTGCTTCGCCGTAGTTGGGTAAAAAGTATGTATTTGACAACATTTCATACATTTTCAAGATGCTTCTTTTTATACCCTTAAATTAAATTATATCTAAAATACGACACCCGTATCTATTTTTTAACAAATTTTGTTGCTTCTCTTTAAAATATTTTTTTTTTAAGTTCGTTATATTCTAAACAGACGTACACGCTAAAATGTATGAAACCGTAATCTTGATGTCAGTCATTCCCATCATAATTGGCCTTATTGGTAGGGGGGGAGCCCTGAGGGTTTTTCAGCAGAGATATTTAGTACGAAGACTAGATAGCCGAGTAGATTGGGTGTGATAGAGAACGCCAATTTTTTTTTTTAAGGCTTGTTATAAATGCTTCACGTGCCTCTTGTCTTTCAGATTTCAAAAAAGGACGAAAAATAACGAAATGCTGAACATCTCGTTATTTTTTGGCCGCTGTTTATTTCTATCTCATCGTATGGGGCCTCACTCAAAACGACTTAAGATGGCAAGTCACTAAATCTGACGACTCCGAAAATATTAATCAGCAATATTGGTATTTAGGTGATTGCGCCAAGAAGGCCGCCGAGATTTTCGGCATATCTGCAGTGACAGTTCGCAGAACAGTAAAGCAAATAATAGTGTAAAAGTATACTACCATTATTAGTTTATGGCGATATCATCATCATCTGCCTAGCCTTTTCCCAACTATGTTGGGGTCGGCTTCCAGTTTATGGCGATATATGAACGGTATTTAAGATGTAGATGGTATTTATGGACTGATAAACTATAATGACTAGGGAAATGTTGAATACCCCTGAAACGTCACTTTGGCAATGACAATTCTTTGTTTACATTTTTGATCTGGAATTCCATTTCCGAGTACAAGGTGTTATCAAGTCACGTTTTGCAGTAAGCTGGGGTTCCACCGCCATCCCATCGCCCTCGTTTACCACTTATAAATGCAGTACATTCCTTACCTTGCAAATCTTTCCTTATCCTGAATATTGTCCTCCTCCATCCTTGTGTATTTACCACCACTTGCGTCGTCTTCATCTGACCTATGATTAGAAGATAATGTTTTAAGAAATTGCTCTATGATGCACCATAATATGATTATTATTTAGTAACTAACTTATAAAATGTGTTAAAAACCTTTTAAAGGGTCATTGTATTCATTATTATAAATAACTTTTACTTTGGGATACATACTCGTAAACGTCGCAAAAAAATAAATCTGCTGCTCTAGACATATTTGAAGGTAAAGTGATTTTGCTGGGAGTGGGAATAAATAGTCTAGTATAAAGTAGCGGTAAGACTAGGTACTCAGGGATCACAGTTCCATGCTCGCGAAAGCATCTAAGGATTGATCATCTATATACTATATATAATATTATAAAGCTGAAGAGTTTGTTTGCTTGAACGCACTAAACTCAGAAAGTCCCCAGTCCATTGCGACCCAGTCGGATTTGAAAAAATTTATCAATTATAGCTCAATTCTTGAGGAAGGTTAAATATAGTCATTTGATATCACGCTATAACCCTTAGAAGCCGACCAAAAAGAAATAAGTAAGAAAGAATACTAAGCGAAAACGAAGTTATAACGCGCGCGGGGTAAGTGGTAGCAGTTTTATGAAAATGTGGCTGTTATTTTAGATATTGCATAATAAATCTTACCAACTTCCACGCAAATGGAGTCGCGCACAGAAGCTAGTAATGTATATTGGTGGACAGCTAATTAGGGACACTAGCATTAATTCATAATTAAGTAAAATGGTTATTTAGGTCACATTTCTTCTATAAGTACAGCTGTCGTCACGTAAAAAGAACGCTGAGCGACAGTGGAGGGGGTGAGTCTGCGCACGGGCACAGTCGTGTACTAAAGTACTAGGCTATTGTTTTATATACAGGTTGTCCCTGGAAGTATGGATCAAATCGAATACGGCGTGGGCAAGGTCATTTCCAAACTTTTTAACCCTGAGAATGTCAGTGAATTTTTTTACAATTCAAAAGTAATGACAGACTTTTATTTTTTTTTAATCACTTCGCATAGTGCTCAAAGAAAATAATCATAAAAAAATACTATCAGGGCTGTCTAAAAAAAAATAAATTGATAGCCCAGATAGTTTTTTTTAAAGATTTCTTTAAAATGATTCGATTTCTCTTCTCTTTTTTTGTTAGTTTTTTTTTTTTTTGCTAAAACGTTTGGAAATGAACTTGCCCACGCCCCTATTCGATTTGATCCATACTTCCAGGGACACCCAGTATATAAGTGTAATTGTTTTATTGTAGAATCATAATAGTTACTTTACTAGCGTCGCGCTCCCTTCATATAACCAATTTGATCGTTAAATCGCTCAGTGCGCAGGTAAACGCCAGCGTTCTTTTTACGTGGCGGAACCAATATAGTTGTTTTATATTAGTAGTCTTCATCTCTAATACAGAAACCATCAAAACACGAACGGTTAACTTAGTGCAAAACTTTAAATACGGCGGTACAGTATTTTTCTCAAATATGCTTGGAAATTTGAGCATTATTTTGACAACCTTCTTCGAGATAAATCGATATTGCTGTACTGCTTAAATTCATGCGAGCAGCGGCCGGCAAAAGTTGTATGAAAATCCATATCTGTCGTGGTTTAGCGGCCAAATAAATTACAAAGAAAACTCATATCTGTCGTGTAATTTAAAAATGGAACGATCTTTTACTCCGAAACATGGCAACCAAGGAGGTAACTTATCAAAGGTTTTATTTAAATTTCGAACTGGCTTGCAAGTAGAAAGCTGTTTATTGAAAAAAAAAACAAATGGACACTAACACGGGAAAAATTTGTTCGTCATTGATTTTGAAAACTAATTGTATTTGACAAAAAATTCTGCCTAGGTACTACTTAGTTTTAATTTCCGCGCATTATTTGAGAAGCATGTTCTAGAACCAAAACTTCGAGGGCATGTGACATCTGCCAAACCGCACTGGGCTCGCATGGTGGATTACGGCCCACTCCCTCTCACTGAGAGGAGGCCTGTGTCCCAGCAGTGGGAACATTAGGCTGATTATGTTATGTATTTGAGAAAAGTACTATACAAGCCTTGGCCACAACTAGGCATTGATGGCCTCCTTTGCTGGCCGCTGCAGTAATGTACTATTTATCTCACGAAGTGACAACTACATAACATTATAGCCATGTCATAATGTACAGACGCCAGCACATCAACCTACTACAATCTGTCAAATTTCTGTTTTAGATTTTCAACTTTATCACTAAAGCATAAGGTTCAAAGTTGATTGGGAAAATCTGACAGTTTCGGATAGGTTGACGTGCTGGCGTCTGTACCTTTCAAATGGTGAAAGAATTTTTCGAACAGGGGCAGTGGTTCCAGAGGTTATCCTCTACATACACAAACTTGCAAAATTCGTTCTCTCTTTATAATATTAGTATAGATGATGTTTTGACATAATTTTATAAACAGCCTGCCTTAGATCATTTTGAAAATATCAATGCTACCCCTCCGTATGGGCCTTGACGTAGTTGGGTCAAAACAGCCATTTACCCTTTCCACAAAGCACTTTTGATTATTCTGATGTCATGTCATGATAAGATTTGAATTTGAAAAAAATAATGGTGAACTGTGTTGAATTTCACAGTGACTTGGTAAATTAAATTAATGCAAAAATAAGTTAACGATCTGAGACCAGACAAGCACAAATGTGTGTTTTTAATTATAGGTATTCAGTAACTTAATCCAAATGACCAAGAATACAAATAATTGTAACAAATTAATTGTTAATAAATTAAAGTGACAGTCAGCATAGGGTAATTTAGGATGATCTTAACACTAAAATAAACATAATTAGGAAAAACGAAAATTTTATCAGCTTACGAAAGGTCAGAACAGTGACTGAGCCTACTTAGGAACAATCAGATGATATTTTATTATTGTTTTAAATGGAATTAAAGAAGACGGGGTGACATTGTGTTCAGTGATTTTTGATATGGGACTTCCAAAGTTGTGTGGAAGAGCAAAGTGGTCACAGGATCCATGACCTTGATTTTGGAGGAAAGGCACTTAAGATATTTTTTTTAAAAGAGCTTCTTATTGTGCTAGGAATAGGTATTTTTAATACTGTGATAGTATTCTTGATAAGGATCAAATACTACAAAGGAACATTATTTGCAAAATACAAGGAAATCCAGTTTCCAATTAAAATTGATAGAAATAGCCATACAACAGTTACATACATGTTTGTTTGCAGCATTTGATCTAAGTGCAATAATTATTATTAAGAACAGTAAAAGTTAAATTTTGTAATTTTGTATAAGTATTAGGTGATTGAAGAAAAAGAAATGCTGCACCAACCCCAAATAATGTGGGATAAGGGCAAGAGAATGATAATTGGGGGGGGGGGGGAACCTTCAGCAAGCAATACCATTGCAACTTTGTAATAGAAATGGTTCACGTAAGTAAGGTAACACAGATGTGCCTCTCACCCTTTTCTTCACCAACCAAACTCGGCTTGACACACTCCAATGTCCAATCCCTATCTAGATAGGTTTTTACAGTGTATGGGAATAACAATGTACCTAACCAATTCATGAATGAAAAAATGACATTTTGATTTTCCTGTTATTAGTCCATTGATGATGATAAAATGATAAATGAATAAGTAGCTTACTATAATATAATAATCAATACTGTCACTGTCATTACCAATGTATTTTATAAGCAATAGGTTTTATTTCAAAATTCAGGAGCCCTTCTTTATTTTAGAAATTAAGTTTATTATATATTATTTCTTAGAAACTCACCCAACACTGCCAGCACGGCGTTTTTGTATATCCTTTGATGGGTCAGCCCCTATAAAAATTGCATTCAATTTATTTTAAGATTTCTATGAAATTTTTCATTTAAGATGCTTACATTAAAAAAATGAGTTAAGGAAAAAGTAATAATATATTTAATAAACACATGTTATATTCTTGTAAGTCCATAGTTACTCAAAACCAGGTATCCTGATGAACATATAAAATGCATTGTATAATTGTTATTGTTTAAAGGGTCACTGAAAACCCACAAGGGGAATAAAGCTTGCTGGGAAGGTATTTTTGCTGACAAACCAAGAGCTATACCCTAATCAGCTGACAAACTACATAGTAAAAAGTTAAATTGATGAAATTTACTGGTATAAATCAAGGTTACCGAGAAAGAAAATTAATTTAAAAAAGGAAAGTAAAATTTTAAATACAGAAAGTCTCAATTCACATAAAATATTGAATTCAGGGCTCTGCTCTGTATGCAATCAACACATAAAGATGACCTTATAAGAAAATGAAATACTAAAGTTAGCTCTGGTTTCTGCCAATTAGCTCAGGGTTTCTGCCAATGACCAAAATTGGTACATAAAAATATTAGTCTGCTGTGGTAAAATTTCTTGTCATGAATATTTTGAGAATCATAATCAGAGGTGCTTTGTAAATAATGATTTATTTTTTGCCCGTGGAATGCGTTAATTCTTAGCTATAATTAAATTTCCATTTCTAACTTGCTGAGTTACTAACACAACGCGTCACGCGGTGCAATGTCAAATTGAAAATAGGTCGATAACTTTTAGGATATCTAAAGTACTCATTCGAAAATCGTAATAAAAAATTAAAGTATCATAACTATTTGCAATATAACTAATAATTTGTATTGCAATATTTTCTAATATTAGTGTGCGTGGATTTCTTATAAAAGCAACAAAATTATCACCAACCGGGGATAGTGGGAGCCACGGCAGACATCGGTCAGTAAACTCATTAGTCCACGTTATAGTTATCACTAGCAAATATTAAAATATTAAGCTGTTCAATTTTACAGCAAACACGTTAATTTACGCACAAAGTAATACGTATGTTTACAGCTCTTCAATACAACACAAACGCCATTTTCCATTTGCAACAACCACACACAAAAACGTCACATGTAAATGTTGCCATAATAATATTTTATTATTTTCTAGTTTCTACTTATGCCGGGGCCACACTATACGGGAAAATCGCGATAAGTTGTTTCTTATTGGCTGACATCGTAGGTCCAGCCAATGAGCATCAACTTATCGCGCAAATCTTCGCGTTATCGCGATAGTCTGGCCCCAGCATTATGGATTCTGTGGAAGGTGGAACGCAGTACACAACACCATGACCATCACAACACGTTGTACTACCAAACTGTGAGGTGTAGACAAGATGCCCTTTCTCCATCCTTATACGCACGGCTACACATCAAGCAGTACATAAAAAACTTTTTGAAGTGAAAACTTCTTTAGCGGCATTGCACACTTTTTGTAATGGGTAAAAAATATTAAACTCGCGTCAGGACATCGCGTCAGGACACGTGACCGTCAGGGAGATCCCCCCCCCCCTCTCTTTCTACGGCAGCGCTAACCGAAGTGAACCAAGTGACACACGACAATGGAAATTGAACAAAGTGCACCTATTAATGAAAAAATTGACGCAGAAATAGTGAAAAAAAATGAGTTATATTAATTCAATTAATAATTGATTTATTTCAACGTTAATATTCAACTTTTCACTTCTTTTTAAAAAAGAAATGGAAATGTTTCGGGAGGTTCCTGCACATCATCAGGCGGGAGGAGACGCCTGGGTGTCACCATTGCCAGGATCGCCCAAAGGACACGGTGGAGCATACGGTGGAGGTCTGCCCCGCTTGGGCGGAGCACCGCCGTGTCCTCGTAGAGGCGATCGGCAGCGGCGGCGACCTCTCGCGTCCGGCCCTGGTTCAAGCCATGGTCCGGAGCGAGAGGGAGTGGGAGGCAGTCACCTCCTTCTGCGAAGCAGTCATGCTAGCGAAGGAGGTGGCGGAATGGCTGAGGGAGAGAGCCTCACGTCCCAGCCGCCGCGGAAGACGCTCCGGGCGTCGTGAGCCGCGTGACGACTCCCGGCCACCGAAGGCGCGGGCCTGCGGACGGAGAGTAATGGGTAGCTCACCATTCGATTAGGACCAGGCCCGTGCCGGACGGCGCGTATGTGTTCCACGCGCGCCTCAAAGAGATACACTCGGGTCTGCAAAATCGTAATTCTAAGGGGTCAATTATAGCTAGCGGTGTTGTGTTGCCGATGAGGAGCGATGACGCGGCTTCTTTTGCGTCACCACGTAGGCACTTTCATTTAGTGCACAGACATTTTCTGCGCAATCGCTTTTAGCGATGGAGGCGACACCATCTTGCTTGTCGTACCACGATTCAACTGTTCTCGAACTTTTCGAGACCGAGTCGTGATCCTCTTCTTGTAAGTCTGCTATATCGACTTCTGGTTTTTTCGAAAGCAAGTCTTTCTGAATTTGAGCGCGTTTTTGCGCTAAATCGTGGTCTTTTTGTGCTTGAACTTGAGTCGCTTCATGCTCTAGCCTTCTACGGGCCGCCGCCGACGAACACGTGGTTTTATCACTTTTTACTGATTTTACTGGTAACTGTTCACTTTTAGTAGTCAGCTGCTCCGTAGCACGTTTACTACGTGTTTTAACACCCTTCTGGGGTGTATGAAGCAGCGTCATCCATGCACACAGGTTTTTAGTCCGACTAAAACACGTGGCCGAGATCCAAGATCCGGCAAGAAGGACCACTTAATGTTGCGTACAGCATGCAGGTACGCGATTAGTCGGTTAGGTAAATGAAACAGTTAAGTAATAGTACATTATGATCAATGCACACACACGCGTATCATACGACGTTTTTCAACACACTTGCGAGGAAAAAAACAGGCTTGTATTGTTAAATATTAACTTGTATGGATAATGGCGGGCTGGGTTTGTTATTCCGCGCGCCGCGCTAGCGTGGTGCGCGCGCAGGTTTACCCATAGGGTAAATAATGGCGCACGTTTATTTATTTAAAGGCACAGACAAAACGTATGTCAAATTGTAGTTTAGTTAGTATGGAATTAGAAAGTACTATTGGCATACAGAAATATACATTAATTCAGTGAGAATCCGCAATAATAGAACGCCAGTGGTCTTTTCCGTTTGGTTCCGCGAGGGACCACAGACCATATTATTATAAGGTGCATCCAGACAGAGCGAGGCATGCGCCGCAAGTACTTTTTTTTGTATGTTAGATGCCTCAGCCTGAGGCAACCGTACATATAAAAAAAAATCATTTGCGGCGCATGCCTCGCTCTGTCTGGACGTAGGTACCCTAAGGTGAATGCGCAGTGGTAGACCGCGAAACTTAAATTTTCTTAAGTTTTTTGCAATTCGCAGGTCAGTATTAGGTTGTATCTTGATCAAAATGTATATATATATATATACAACATTATTTTTAGTATATGCGAAACCTGAATATAGTTTGTTCAGAATAAGTAACTGAATCGATTCCAATAATTTTTACCCCATGTTATATTTTGGCCCAAAAATATTTAAAAAAGGTTAATAGTTGGACACCCCGAGTATATTATACTGTGCCCCGAGGAGCGACTAAGTAGGTAGTTATCTACCATACGCGCACAATGGCGCGGCGCCGGCGCACAGCGAGCGGGGCGGGGGTGCAGCAACCTCAGTCACCCGGGTACCACTGGTTGGCGCGCACGTGTCGCGTGGGTCCAACTGCATAATCGCGAGCGCGCGGCCGCCGCGGGCCACAGTTGTGTTTCGGTTGATCGTGTACTTACCTATCGTATGTAAAAAGTGTCGTGTAACCATGACTTTCTCATACACCAACGTCCAGTACACAGAAATGGTACGTACATCAGAGTATCGTGGAACACAATGCTTTGCCGTGATGATTAACATTTTTAAACACGCCAAGATGGTTAATTGTAGAAAGTTATTATTTGTACCTACAGCCTGCTGTGGTTAAGTAATGCGATGTTTAACACTTTTCATCCACTTTGAACAAATCGCATTGACTACATTGTATCACTTACGGCTTACGAATAGATAAGTAATTACTTATTCGTAGCTTACGGCTGCATTTATTTACGAATAAAGTACATTATAATAACTACCTACACTTGACCATTACGACAGTCCAAAGCCTGCAAGTGTGATGGAAAATGTTATCACCAGTTAATTACAATACAATCGCCGCGCCGTACCTAACGGCACGCGTTGGGGGAGACCATGTTTTTGGACGGACAAACAGGTAACATAACAAGCTTATAACTTGGTGATTATTCATGATACAGTTTTGAAATTTTGTACATAGATTCTTTACATAAAAATACTAGACACGTGTTTCGGGTTTCGCATATACTAAAAATAATGTTGTATAATAGATATGTATTTACAGAATTACAGTCATTAGAATAATTAATATAATATACCTATTTAAGTCAGATTTGTTCCCTAAGAACTTATCCATAAGAGATTTGTTCTTATGGAACAAATCTAACTAAGAAAGATGTATTAATGATTCTAATGATTATAATTCTGTAAATACATACCTGTTATAGTCGCGAATCATATTTTGATCAAGATACAACCTGACACTGACCTGAAAATTGTAAAAACCTTTAGAAAAATTGAATTTCGCGGGCTACAACTACGCATTAATGTTAAGGTAAATACATTTTAGTTCATTTTGGGACCAAAGACAATTCAGACTATTAAAAAAAAAGTGAAATATGGCTCGCGGATTCCTTTTGGCATGAAGTCTCTTTAAAGAGATTAAAAAAAAAACGCACTTCTCCGACCTCCGACTAGTAAATTAAATAGTTATCTGTGGAAATAAAGCACAAGTACCGTAACGTAAAGAAAAAGCACGCGTTTGTAATACACTGCATTATGGTCCTAAAAGCGGTGCATTAAGAGCCATTTTACGAGCAAGTGTGTTGAAATAGTACATTATGATACATGTGTGCTATGTTGATCATTAGCCGAGAGTAAAATGATCAATGCACACGCGTTTCATACGACGTTTTTCAACACACTTGCGAGGAAAAAAACAGACTTGTATTGTTAAATATTACCTTGTATGGAAAATGGAGCACTGGGTTTGTTTTTCCGCGCGCCGCGCTAGCGTGCGCGCGCAGGTTTACCCATAGAGTAAGTAATGTTCATTCCTACACCTGCGCGCGCATTGCTAGCGTGGCGCGCGTTTATTTGGACAGACGAAACCGATAAACAGCCTATAGAAAAAATATAATAATTAAACAAAAAAAAATGTTTAGACTGATCGTAGTGTTGTCGTATGTCAAATTGTAGTTTAGTTAGTATGGAACTAGAAATTACTATTGGCATAGAGAAATATATGAGAATCCGCAATAATAGAACGCCAGTGGTCTTTTCCGTTTGATTCCGGGAGGGACGACGGACAATTATTTAAGGTGAATGCGCAGTGGTAGACCGCGAAATTCAAATTTTCACTTTTTTTGCAATTCGCAGGTCAGTATCAGCACACCCCGGACACTCCATACAACCCTCGCAAAATAATCACCTACTACTACTACATTAACAAATGACGTTAGTATACGTATGAAATTCGGACGTCCGTGTGGTGCCGGACTTAAAGAATAGCACCACCCCCCTTCTTCCCATGGGTGTCGTAAAAGGCGACTAAGGGACGTACCGGAGAATGGGCAGCAGCGTTCTCTATGCATTTAATATCATACTGCGATCGCCAACCCGCATGCCAAGCGTGGCGATTATGGCAAATCCCCCCCCAAATGACAAGCACGAAAAATACTTGGCCCCTAGTGCCCGGCGGCCCGCCTACCCTTGGCTACGGTAGCGGCCAAGGCCACGGTGAGGCAAGGGGTGCTAAGAATCCCCGGAAGAGATCCGGCTACCAAAATAACCGAAAACTGGACCTGGCAACATACAACACGCGTACACTCCGGACCGACGAGAAGATCTCCGAACTCGAGGAAGAATTGAGCAGGTTGCGATGGGGCATAGTGGGATTATCTGAAGTCCGAAGAGAGGGGGAGGACTCGATAATCCTTAAATCTGGCAACTTGCTCTATTTCCGGGAGGGCGACCAGCATTCCCAAGGTGGTGTCGGGTTTATCGTCCACAAGTCCCTTGTGAGCAACGTGGTGAAGATCGAGAGTGTGTCGACCAGGGTGGCGTACCTTATACTCAGAATATCCGCAAGGTATTCGCTGAAGGTCGTACAGGTTTACGCCCCGACCTCGTCACACCCCGACGATGAGGTGGAGACCATGTATGAGGATATTTCCAGAGCCATGCATGGCTCTAAAACTCACTTCACCGTTGTCATGGGGGACTTTAACGCGAAACTGGGTAAACGAAGCGATGATGAGCTGCGAATGGGGCAATTTGGAGTTGGACGACGGAACCACCGGGGCCACCTACTGGCTAGTTTTATGGAGAAGGAAGGCCTCTTTATGATGAATTCCTTCTTCAGAAAACGTGAGCACAGGAAGTGGACCTGGCAGAGCCCGGATGGTGCAACTAAAAATGAGATTGACTTCATTATGTCGACGAAGAAGCAAATATTCAATGATGTCTCTGTGATCAACGCGGTGAAAACCGGAAGTGATCACCGCATGGTAAGAGGCACATTGAACTTAAATATAAAGCTGGAAAGGTCTCGACTAATGAGGTCTACGCTCCGCCCAGCGCCGATCCAAGTTCAAAACCCCGAGAGCTTTCAGCTCGAACTTCAGAATCGTTTCGAGTGCCTGGGGAGCTCCGTGGACGAATATAACGATGGGTTCGTGGAAGCTGTCCATACGGTCGGGTCTAAGATCTTCAAGACCCGTCGTACGAATACGAAAAAGAAGCTCTCTGATCCTACTTTGCGGCTCATGAAGGAGAGGCGCGAGATGATCCTGCAGTCTTCAGATGATGTTCTAAAGTACCGGCGGCTCAACAGACAGATCTCTAAGTCCTTGAAAAGCGACCTTCGCCGCTTCAATACAGATCGTATTGAGGAAGCGATAGAGCAAAATAGAGGCTCCAAGGTTTTTGCTAGAGATCTGTCTATTGGGCAGAGCCAGCTTATGAAACTGAAGACTGATGATGGCAGGATCGTATCCGCCAAACCTGAGCTGTTGAGAGAGATCGAGAGGTTCTATGGACAGTTATACACGTCAACAAGCAACCCCGTTACGAATCTGGCAAACGACCCAAGAGCTAGATTGACCCGACACTATACCGAAGACATCCCGGACGTCAGCCTGTACGAGATTAGGATGGCTCTGAAGCAGCTTAAAAACAACAAGGCACCGGGTGATGACGGAATTACGGCCGAGCTCCTGAAGGCCGGCGGAAAACCCGTTCTTAAGGCCCTTCAGAGGCTGTTTGATTCCGTCATACTCGAGGGTAAAACACCACAGGCATGGAACAGAGGTGTGGTGATACTTTTCTTTAAGAAGGGTGACAATGCCCTTCTTAAGAATTATAGGCCCATCTCACTTCTGAGCCATGTCTACAAGCTGTTTTCGAGAGTCATCACGAACCGTCTCGCGCGCAGGTTTGACGACTTCCAGCCTCCCGAACAAGCCGGATTCCGTAAAGGCTTTAGCACCGTAGACCACATACATACGCTGCGACAGGTTATACAGAAGACCGAAGAGTATAACCTGCCTCTCTGCTTAGCGTTTGTGGACTACGAGAAAGCCTTTGATTCGATCGAGACATGGGCTGTACTGCAGTCTCTTCAACGGTGCCAGATCGACTATCGGTACATCGAGGTGCTGAAGTGTCTGTACGAAAACGCCACTATGTCAGTTCGACTCCAGGACCAGACCTCGAAACCTATCCTTCTGCAGCGAGGTGTGAGACAGGGAGACGTTATCTCTCCGAAACTGTTCACCGCTGCTCTGGAGGATGTCTTTAAGGTTCTGGACTGGAAAGGAGCTGGCATTAACATCAATGGCGAGTACATAACTCACCTTCGGTTTGCCGACGATATAGTAGTCATGGCTGAGACTATGGAGGACCTCAGTACAATGCTCGATGACCTCAGTAGAGCCTCTGAAAGAGTGGGTCTGAAAATGAACATGGACAAAACGAAGGTCATGTCAAATGCCCATGTAACACCCACTCTCATGAAGATCGGAGACGCTACACTCGAAGTCGTGGACGAGTATATTTACCTAGGACAAACTGTCCAGTTAGGTAGGTCCAACTTCGAGAAAGAGGTCAATCGTCGAATCCGACTCGGCTGGGCAGCGTTCGGGAAGCTACGCAATATCTTCTCGTCCCACATACCGCAGTGTCTCAAGACGAAAGTCTTTGACCAGTGCGTGTTGCCAGTGATGACATATGGCACTGAAACGTGGTCGCTCACAATGGGCCTTATTAGAAGGCTGAAAGTCACCCAAAGGGCAATGGAGAGGGCTATGCTTGGAGTTTCCCTGCGGGATCGAATCAGAAATGAAGAGATCCGCAGGAGAACCAAGGTAACCGACATAGCCCGAAGAATTGCCAAACTTAAGTGGCAGTGGGCAGGGCACATTGCTCGCAGAACAGATGGCCGATGGGGCCGAAAGGTTCTGGAGTGGCGACCGCGTACCGGAAGGCGTAGCGTTGGAAGGCCTCCCACAAGGTGGACCGACGACCTTGTGAAGGCCGCAGGAACTCGTTGGATGCGAGAAGCACAAAACCGGTCGAAGTGGAGGTGCTTGGGGGAGGCCTATGTCCAGCAGTGGACGTCTTTCGGCTGAAATGATGATGATACGTATGAATGTGTGCGTGAAATCTAGTAGGGCTGGCAGTAGTACCACAGTAGACAGATACGAACAGTACGGAAACTACGTACAAACGGTCGCAACGGCACACTCACACAGACGTGCGCATCTACGGTACTCCTAAGCGATGGTCGGGGTACTCTCAGTCACGGGTGCCGTGTTGGAACGAATAATCGTGTATTTAATTTATTCCTTGCGCCACGGATCGTCCATCTTTTTAATAAAAACTGTTTGATCTCGACTTCTTCAAAACCGGAGCTTTCCTTTTTTAAACTCCCTGCTGATCTTGAAAGGTAAGAATGATTTATTGTTATAATCGATATCGAATAATGGCTCGTGCGATCATGCACCGACGTGAATTTATTTGTAAATCAAAGATGGCGGCTGCTAACATTTTTTTCGTCATGGGTGTCGTAGGTAGTTAAAGAGGTTGCCAAAATCGTTAGTGAGGTCAAAATCTAAATCCAAGATGGCGGCTGTGAAATTTTTCTGTTTATTTGTCATGGGTGTCGTTTTCATAGTTTTCGAGGGTGCTAAAGCCGATAGTGAGGTCAAAATCTAAATCCAAGATGGCGGCTGTGAAATTTTTCCATTTATTTGTCATGGGTGTCGTTTTCATAGTTTTCGAGGGTGCTAAAGCCTATAGTGAGGTCAAAATCTAAATCCAAGATGGCGGATGTGAAATTTTTCCATTTATTTGTCATGGGTGTCGTTTTCATAGTTTTCGAGGGTGCTAAAGCCGATAGTGAGGTCAAAATCTAAATCCAAGATGGCGGCTGTGAAATTTTTCCATTTATTTGTCATGGGTGTCGTTTTCATAGTTTTCGAGGGTGCTAAAGCCTATAGTGAGGTCAAAATCTAAATCCAAGATGGCGGCTGTGAAATTTTTCCATTTATTTGTCATGGGTGTCGTTTTCATAGTTTTCGAGGGTGCTAAAGCCGATAGTGAGGTCAAAATCTAAATCCAAGATGGCGGCTGTGAAATTTTTCCTTTTATTTGTCATGGGTGTCGTTTTCATAGTTTTCGAGGGTGCTAAAGCCGATAGTGAGGTCAAAATCTAAATCCAAGATGGCGGCTGTGAAATTTTTCCATTTATTTGTCATGGTTGTCGTTTTCATAGTTTTCGAGGGTGCTAAAGCCTATAGTGAGGTCAAAATCTAAATTCAAGATGGCGGCTGTGAAATTTTTCCATTTATTTGTCATGGGTGTCGTTTTCATAGTTTTCGAGGGTGCTAAAGCCGATAGTGAGGTCAAAATCTAAATCCAAGATGGCGGCTGTGAAATTTTTCCTTTTATTTGTCATGGGTGTCGTTTTCATAGTTTTCGAGGGTGCTAAAGCCGATAGTGAGGTCAAAATCTAAATCCAAGATGGCGGCTGTGAAATTTTTCCATTTATTTGTCATGGTTGTCGTTTTCATAGTTTTCGAGGGTGCTAAAGCCGATAGTGAAGTCAAAATGCGCGTCGCTCGATGCTCGATCTCGATCACACACTATTATAGGTACACGATACAACCAGATACGGAACGCGGAACAGTTTCTGAGCGCATGTTGTTCGTTTGATGTCCGATGTCCAAGAGAGCTCCAATCGTTCTGTCGCGCTGTTGTCGACCCCACACGAACTCAGGCTAGACTCTGTCAAGCGCCGCCAGATGGCGCTGGCGTTCCGAATAGTCAAACGAATGACCGGAAGCGACATATATATTAATGATTCTAATGACTATAATTCTGTAAATACATATCAATTATATAAATATACATTTTGATCAAGATACAACCTGATACTGACCTGTGAATTGTAAAAAACTTAAGAAAATTTTAATTTCGCGGTCTACTACTGCGCATTCACCTTAGGGTGCATACAGACATAGCGAGGCATGTGCCGCAAATGATTTTTTATATGTACGGTTGCCTCAAGCTAAGGCATCTAACATACAATAAAAAAGCACTTGCAGCGCATGCCTCGCTCTGTCTGGATGCACCTTATAATTTTCCGTCGTCCCTCCCGTAACCAAACGGAAAAGACCACTGGCGTTCTATTATTGCGGATTCTCACTGAATTAATGTATATTTCTCTATGCCAATAGTACTTTCTAATTCCATACTAACTAAACTACAATTTGACATACGACAACACTACGATCAGTCTTAATATTATTTTGTGTTCATTCTATTTTTTCTATAGGCTGTTTATCGGTTTTATCTGTGCCTTTAAGTAAATAAACGCGCGCCGCGCTAGCAATGCGCACGCTGGCACGCAGGTGTAGGAATGACCATTTCTTACTCTATGGGTAAACCATACCAACATAACACACATGTATCATAATATACAATTGACAACATTTCATATTTTTAACCTGCATGTATTATTACGTTATATAAAAGTAAATTCAAATCTAGGGCACCCATATTTTTTAGTTTTTCGAAATTATGTACTTTTCATTCATAATTTTAACTTTGAAATTCGGTGTATTCTAAAAAGACGTAAGTGCCAGATGACGGTAGAATGGCGATATTACCTTTGCTTTACTGTGACCCGTCAAAAAAACTGTTAAGCTGAAAACAAATTATCGGACGCGGCTGACGGACGCGGCTGACAACCGCGACTTATAGGTATCTAGATAATGAATGTACACTGAGCTGTGCAAACTATCGGATGTAAGTCGTGGACGTAACCTTGGGCTGACCTTGAGCGTTCGGACGTCCGACAGAAATCTGGCGCGCTTGATGTTTTTGTCAGCCGAACACTTCTCAAAAGACTGTGCACACGTATCTGTCGCGGCTGTCAGCCGCGTCCGTCAGCCGCGTCCGATAATTTGTTTTCAGCTTTAGACGTCACTTGTCTCAGTCGTTGTTTTGGTTCCTTCATTGGCGTATATTTTTCATTGGGATCCATTTTATTGGCGAAATATCAATCAAAAATTGATAATATTAACAGTAAGCAGCGTGTCGAGTTGATAGGAAAAAATATTGTTGAATTCAATTCAGTTTTTTAGTTGTTTTCTAGTTGCGTTGCACTTCTTAGGTGACATTGACATGTCTTGTTTGATGTAATGTTTTCAATCAAAGACATTGGAATGCGCAAAGGTAACTACCTCATTCCGCCGTTTATGTGACGTCATCACATGTTTTTTGATTTTTATTTTTTTTCTCAGAAATTTAGAAATAAAAAAATAAAAATATATTTGAACTCAGGATACGAAAATAAAGAAATAGTATTTTTGTTTTAAGGTCGTGTCAGGTTTGAAATGTTGTCAATTACAGCTGTGACGTAGTTTTTAACTTTTATCGAGAAATTCACGATCTCCGTGTGGTATGCAGTCGGGAGTGGGTGAATTTTCTTGAGTTGAGTGAATATTTTATTAATCATACACTCGGGTCTTTTTTTTTGTGAATGGGACATCATCAAGTGACCCCTCCCGCTCTGGGTGGAAGCGGCAAGCCTCCTTGCCGGACTGCCGCCATGGGATCTGGAGGCGATAGTCCTCGCGCGCCTGTATGAGTGGTGCGCGGAGGCACTACAAGTCGCGGCGGAGCGGACGAACCTCCGAGCTCGGGCGCGATCTCATGGTGGCATGGAAAGAGCGACTTTGGCAACCCAGCGCAGGGCACGCCACGATAGTGGCGATAAAACCACTCTTTGAGGAGTGGCTAGAAAGGCGTCACGGCGTTCTCACCTATTGCCTGACGCAGGTCCTCACCGGACACGGATGTTTCGGGAGGTTCCTGCACATCATCAGGCGGGAGGAGACGCCTGGGTGTCACCATTGCCAGGATCGCCCAAAGGACACGGTGGAGCATACGGTGGAGGTCTGCCCCGCTTGGGCGGAGCACCGCCGTGTCCTCGTAGAGGCGATCGGCAGCGGCGGCGACCTCTCGCGTCCGGCCCTGGTTCAAGCCATGGTCCGGAGCGAGAGGGAGTGGGAGGCAGTCACCTCCTTCTGCGAAGCAGTCATGCTAGCGAAGGAGGTGGCGGAATGGCTGAGGGAGAGAGCCTCACGTCCCAGCCGCCGCGGAAGACGCTCCGGGCGTCGTGAGCCGCGTGACGACTCCCGGCCACCGAAGGCGCGGGCCTGCGGACGGAGAGTAATGGGTAGCTCACCATTCGATTAGGACCAGGCCCGTGCCGGACGGCGCGTATGTGTTCCACGCGCGCCTCAAAGAGATACACTCGGGTCTGCAAAATCGTAATTCTAAGGGGTCAATTATAGCTAGCGGTGTTGTGTTGCCGATGAGGAGCGATGACGCGGCTTCTTTTGCGTCACCACGTAGGCACTTTCATTTAGTGCACAGACATTTTCTGCGCAATCGCTTTTAGCGATGGAGGCGACACCATCTTGCTTGTCGTACCACGATTCAACTGTTCTCGAACTTTTCGAGACCGAGTCGTGATCCTCTTCTTGTAAGTCTGCTATATCGACTTCTGGTTTTTTCGAAAGCAAGTCTTTCTGAATTTGAGCGCGTTTTTGCGCTAAATCGTGGTCTTTTTGTGCTTGAACTTGAGTCGCTTCATGCTCTAGCCTTCTACGGGCCGCCGCCGACGAACACGTGGTTTTATCACTTTTTACTGATTTTACTGGTAACTGTTCACTTTTAGTAGTCAGCTGCTCCGTAGCACGTTTACTACGTGTTTTAACACCCTTCTGGGGTGTATGAAGCAGCGTCATCCATGCACACAGGTTTTTAGTCCGACTAAAACACGTGGCCGAGATCCAAGATCCGGCAAGAAGGACCACTTAATGTTGCGTACAGCATGCAGGTACGCGATTAGTCGGTTAGGTAAATGAAACAGTTAAGTAATAGTACATTATGATCAATGCACACACACGCGTATCATACGACGTTTTTCAACACACTTGCGAGGAAAAAAACAGGCTTGTATTGTTAAATATTAACTTGTATGGATAATGGCGGGCTGGGTTTGTTATTCCGCGCGCCGCGCTAGCGTGGTGCGCGCGCAGGTTTACCCATAGGGTAAATAATGGCGCACGTTTATTTATTTAAAGGCACAGACAAAACGTATGTCAAATTGTAGTTTAGTTAGTATGGAATTAGAAAGTACTATTGGCATACAGAAATATACATTAATTCAGTGAGAATCCGCAATAATAGAACGCCAGTGGTCTTTTCCGTTTGGTTCCGCGAGGGACCACAGACCATATTATTATAAGGTGCATCCAGACAGAGCGAGGCATGCGCCGCAAGTACTTTTTTTTGTATGTTAGATGCCTCAGCCTGAGGCAACCGTACATATAAAAAAAAATCATTTGCGGCGCATGCCTCGCTCTGTCTGGACGTAGGTACCCTAAGGTGAATGCGCAGTGGTAGACCGCGAAACTTAAATTTTCTTAAGTTTTTTGCAATTCGCAGGTCAGTATTAGGTTGTATCTTGATCAAAATGTATATATATATATATACAACATTATTTTTAGTATATGCGAAACCTGAATATAGTTTGTTCAGAATAAGTAACTGAATCGATTCCAATAATTTTTACCCCATGTTATATTTTGGCCCAAAAATATTTAAAAAAGGTTAATAGTTGGACACCCCGAGTATATTATACTGTGCCCCGAGGAGCGACTAAGTAGGTAGTTATCTACCATACGCGCACAATGGCGCGGCGCCGGCGCACAGCGAGCGGGGCGGGGGTGCAGCAACCTCAGTCACCCGGGTACCACTGGTTGGCGCGCACGTGTCGCGTGGGTCCAACTGCATAATCGCGAGCGCGCGGCCGCCGCGGGCCACAGTTGTGTTTCGGTTGATCGTGTACTTACCTATCGTATGTAAAAAGTGTCGTGTAACCATGACTTTCTCATACACCAACGTCCAGTACACAGAAATGGTACGTACATCAGAGTATCGTGGAACACAATGCTTTGCCGTGATGATTAACATTTTTAAACACGCCAAGATGGTTAATTGTAGAAAGTTATTATTTGTACCTACAGCCTGCTGTGGTTAAGTAATGCGATGTTTAACACTTTTCATCCACTTTGAACAAATCGCATTGACTACATTGTATCACTTACGGCTTACGAATAGATAAGTAATTACTCGGATCATACCGCGCAACTTTTGAAATGTCCTGTTAAGAAGACATGTGTCTTAAAGCGTTGGAAAATAAAAAGGCGGAATTATTGTCAAGATAATGTAGAGAAATTTAAAGATTGCATTAAAAGTCTCACCTTTTCGGACATATATACAACTAGTGACGTCAATGAGGCCTATGACTATTTTCTTGACCTATTCAGATGTTTTTACGATCTTTGCTTTCCCTACGAAATAATAACAAAATCAATTACTAAGAAAACAAAATGGATCACGAACGGGATAAGGAAATGTAGCAAAAAGAAAAGGCACTTGCTATGGCAATATAGAACGAATCCTTCCCCAAAGAATAAACAAACGTTTAAGACATATTCTGCAAGGTTTAAAAGAGTTATAACGTTAACACAAGCATCACGAAATAACTACTTCATTAAGGCGTCCACTAATAAATCTAAAGCGGCATGGACCATAATTAATAATTGTAAGACCTGCTTCCCTAAAGAACCAATAACACAAATTCAAACAGATACACAGAAAATCACGAATCCATTAAATATAGCTCAGGCTTTTAACAAATTTTATATTAATCAAGTTACCGAACCAAAAAATAAAACTATACCAGAAATAAAGGTACGCTTAAATACTTCAAACTCTTTATTTATGGAGCCGACCATACCTCAAGACATAAATAATCATATTACCTCACTGCGAAATACAAATAGTGTTGGTTATGACGGAGTATGCACTAAAATTATCAAAGAAGTGTCTCATTACATAGCTCCACATCTCAGTCACATAATTAATATGAGTATTTCTAGCGGAATCTTCCCTGAGAAATTAAAAACGTCAATTATTGTACCATTGCACAAAAAAAATGATAGACAAATTATGTCAAATTATAGGCCTATTTCGTTGATACCCGTCTTTTCAAAAGTATTTGAAAAAGTAATTTATAAGTCCTTGTACAACTACCTTGAGAAATCAAACATATTAGCAAATGAACAAAAGGGATTTCGTAAGCAGAAGACGATCAATATGGCTATACATGACCTGCTTCTCCCAATTTTGTCAAATATGGATAACAGAAATCCTGTATGTGCCATCTATATGGATCTAACTAAGGCTTTTGATTATGTGGATTATCCTATACTAATAGATAAACTCGAAAAATATGGTATCAGGGGAAATATACTTGACCTCATTCGATCTTACTTAACGGACAGAAAGCAATTTGTTGAAATCACACAAATATCTTCAAATACTAGTTACGAGAAAAAATATCGTTCTGATAGCGAGATAATAAAATACGGCGTTCCTCAGGGTAGCGTGCTAGGACCCCCCCTCTTTTTGCTCTACATAAATGACCTTCCAAGGCAAATAAAGCACCCCATGGTACTATTCGCCGATGATAGCACCGTAATTATTAAGTGTGATGATCCCAATACTTATGAAAAAGAAATAAATATGACATTAAATAGAATTATAACATGGTTTGACAACAATAATTTAATTATAAATTTAGAAAAGACTAAAATTATGCATTTTTATCAAAGAATACCAAATACAATCCTTGACATTAGCTATTTAGGGACTAAAATAGAATCAACTACTGCTACTAAATTTCTTGGTATTACTGTAGACAACAATTTGAGTTGGAGACCCCAGACAGACGAAATATGTAAAAAACTTAATAAATTTACCTATGCTCTCTATAAACTATCAAAAATAGTAAGCCTAGAATCTGTACTAACAGCCTATCATGGCTATGTTGCATCAACACTCAGATATGGCGTAATATACTGGGGCAATTCAGTTGATAGAGAACTCGTGTTTAGAGCCCAAAAAAGATGCGTAAGAGCTATGTGTGGCCTTAAATGCACAGACAGTTGTCAGCCGTTCTTTAGACGTCTAAAAATTCTTACCTTGCCATCGCTGTACATATACGAAACAAATATTTTCGTCAAATCTAACATTTCCTTATACAAAATAGCAACTAAAAGTTACTACAGAAAATTACGCGATAGGAATGGGTCGGAGCTCGAAGTGACTTATGGCAAAACTGCACTAATGAATAAAAGTACCTTCTGTATGGCCAAAAAAATTTTTAACAAACTACCTGAAAAAATTAAAACGTTAAAACTGGACAATTTCAAAAGAGAACTCTTAAAAATATTGATAAATAAATGCTATTACTCACTACAGGAATATTTTGACGATAATTCTATGATTACTGCTTCAGAAAATTGTACATCACCTCACCTCCTTTGACGATTTAGAATTTTATTTGACATTAGCATTATTATGACATGTAACTTAATCTCTTTGACATATTATATTGTAATTGACTCTATTTCCAATTTGTATTGTTAAGCATGACCTATTAATATTGATTTGATTACTAATGTGAAAATGTGAAATTTTACGTAATTCTACCACTTTAATGTTATTTCAAAAGTTAAATTGTTTTAAAAGTAAAAAATTAGACAATGTTAATTAAATAGATACATTTGTACGCCTCTGGGCAAAACATAGAGGATCTACCTATCTGTAACATCTCGCACACTATTTGACCTATGTTTACAAATAAAGCATTCTGATTCTGATTCTGATTCTGATTCTTATTCGTAGCTTACGGCTGCATTTATTTACGAATAAAGTACATTATAATAACTACCTACACTTGACCATTACGACAGTCCAAAGCCTGCAAGTGTGATGGAAAATGTTATCACCAGTTAATTACAATACAATCGCCGCGCCGTACCTAACGGCACGCGTTGGGGGAGACCATGTTTTTGGACGGACAAACAGGTAACATAACAAGCTTATAACTTGGTGATTATTCATGATACAGTTTTGAAATTTTGTACATAGATTCTTTACATAAAAATACTAGACACGTGTTTCGGGTTTCGCATATACTAAAAATAATGTTGTATAATAGATATGTATTTACAGAATTACAGTCATTAGAATAATTAATATAATATACCTATTTAAGTCAGATTTGTTCCCTAAGAACTTATCCATAAGAGATTTGTTCTTATGGAACAAATCTAACTAAGAAAGATGTATTAATGATTCTAATGATTATAATTCTGTAAATACATACCTGTTATAGTCGCGAATCATATTTTGATCAAGATACAACCTGACACTGACCTGAAAATTGTAAAAACCTTTAGAAAAATTGAATTTCGCGGGCTACAACTACGCATTAATGTTAAGGTAAATACATTTTAGTTCATTTTGGGACCAAAGACAATTCAGACTATTAAAAAAAAAGTGAAATATGGCTCGCGGATTCCTTTTGGCATGAAGTCTCTTTAAAGAGATTAAAAAAAAAACGCACTTCTCCGACCTCCGACTAGTAAATTAAATAGTTATCTGTGGAAATAAAGCACAAGTACCGTAACGTAAAGAAAAAGCACGCGTTTGTAATACACTGCATTATGGTCCTAAAAGCGGTGCATTAAGAGCCATTTTACGAGCAAGTGTGTTGAAATAGTACATTATGATACATGTGTGCTATGTTGATCATTAGCCGAGAGTAAAATGATCAATGCACACGCGTTTCATACGACGTTTTTCAACACACTTGCGAGGAAAAAAACAGACTTGTATTGTTAAATATTACCTTGTATGGAAAATGGAGCACTGGGTTTGTTTTTCCGCGCGCCGCGCTAGCGTGCGCGCGCAGGTTTACCCATAGAGTAAGTAATGTTCATTCCTACACCTGCGCGCGCATTGCTAGCGTGGCGCGCGTTTATTTGGACAGACGAAACCGATAAACAGCCTATAGAAAAAATATAATAATTAAACAAAAAAAAATGTTTAGACTGATCGTAGTGTTGTCGTATGTCAAATTGTAGTTTAGTTAGTATGGAACTAGAAATTACTATTGGCATAGAGAAATATATGAGAATCCGCAATAATAGAACGCCAGTGGTCTTTTCCGTTTGATTCCGGGAGGGACGACGGACAATTATTTAAGGTGAATGCGCAGTGGTAGACCGCGAAATTCAAATTTTCACTTTTTTTGCAATTTGCAGGTCAGTATCAGCACACCCCGGACACTCCATACAACCCTCGCAAAATAATCACCTACTACTACTACATTAACAAATGACGTTAGTATACGTATGAATGTGTGCGTGAAATCTAGTAGGGCTGGCAGTAGTACCACAGTAGACAGATACGAACAGTACGGAAACTACGTACAAACGGTCGCAACGGCACACTCACACAGACGTGCGCATCTACGGTACTCCTAAGCGATGGTCGGGGTACTCTCAGTCACGGGTGCCGTGTTGGAACGAATAATCGTGTATTTAATTTATTCCTTGCGCCACGGATCGTCCATCTTTTTAATAAAAACTGTTTGATCTCGACTTCTTCAAAACCGGAGCTTTCCTTTTTTAAACTCCCTGCTGATCTTGAAAGGTAAGAATGATTTATTGTTATAATCGATATCGAATAATGGCTCGTGCGATCATGCACCTACGTGAATTTATTTGTAAATCAAAGATGGCGGCTGCTAACATTTTTTTCGTCATGGGTGTCGTAGGTAGTTAAAGAGGTTGCCAAAATCGTTAGTGAGGTCAAAATCTAAATCCAAGATGGCGGCTGTGAAATTTTTCTGTTTATTTGTCATGGGTGTCGTTTTCATAGTTTTCGAGGGTGCTAAAGCCGATAGTGAGGTCAAAATCTAAATCCAAGATGGCGGCTGTGAAATTTTTCCATTTATTTGTCATGGGTGTCGTTTTCATAGTTTTCGAGGGTGCTAAAGCCTATAGTGAGGTCAAAATCTAAATCCAAGATGGCGGATGTGAAATTTTTCCATTTATTTGTCATGGGTGTCGTTTTCATAGTTTTCGAGGGTGCTAAAGCCGATAGTGAGGTCAAAATCTAAATCCAAGATGGCGGCTGTGAAATTTTTCCATTTATTTGTCATGGGTGTCGTTTTCATAGTTTTCGAGGGTGCTAAAGCCTATAGTGAGGTCAAAATCTAAATCCAAGATGGCGGCTGTGAAATTTTTCCATTTATTTGTCATGGGTGTCGTTTTCATAGTTTTCGAGGGTGCTAAAGCCGATAGTGAGGTCAAAATCTAAATCCAAGATGGCGGCTGTGAAATTTTTCCTTTTATTTGTCATGGGTGTCGTTTTCATAGTTTTCGAGGGTGCTAAAGCCGATAGTGAGGTCAAAATCTAAATCCAAGATGGCGGCTGTGAAATTTTTCCATTTATTTGTCATGGTTGTCGTTTTCATAGTTTTCGAGGGTGCTAAAGCCTATAGTGAGGTCAAAATCTAAATTCAAGATGGCGGCTGTGAAATTTTTCCATTTATTTGTCATGGGTGTCGTTTTCATAGTTTTCGAGGGTGCTAAAGCCGATAGTGAGGTCAAAATCTAAATCCAAGATGGCGGCTGTGAAATTTTTCCTTTTATTTGTCATGGGTGTCGTTTTCATAGTTTTCGAGGGTGCTAAAGCCGATAGTGAGGTCAAAATCTAAATCCAAGATGGCGGCTGTGAAATTTTTCCATTTATTTGTCATGGTTGTCGTTTTCATAGTTTTCGAGGGTGCTAAAGCCGATAGTGAAGTCAAAATGCGCGTCGCTCGACCAATGCCTAGTTTAACCCTGCACCTTACCGTTTCAATTCGAGAATGGGTGTAATAGTAATTAAAGAAAACAATATTTTAAAAAATATATCTCTATTATTCGTAATTATAAATTATTTACTGAAAAATACTTTCGCCTGCTACATGTAAATTTTACAGTGTTCTCTTTTGTTCTCTTTTAAAACAAGAACGAAAAATTTCATCCAATACGCTCGACGCATTTTCAAAAAGTTGGACGGTCCGTGGTATCTGTTTTATTAGTACAACTTTTATTGCGTTTTATTTGGTCTATAAAAAAATTATTAAAAAAGTCCGCAATGGTCTGCGGATCATCACCACATTGTTTACCATCTAAGTATATTAATTTGATTGATTTCGCTTTTTGGCACATTACACATTGTTTTACTAATAACGTTCCAAGTAGCCCTACATTTGTTATGAGCTGTATGGATAAAGTAATTATTCTGAGACTTTTTTGTCAGTTTTATAACACGTTGTAATCTACTCGCAAAATTTTTTAAATTGTTTTTTTTTATGATATTTCGATTCTTACGATACTTCCATAATAATTGCTGTTTACGCATGCAGCATTTTTTTATTCCTTGTGTCTTCCACTTTGTTTTTGTTTAATACATTTATGAAGTCGCCACATAATATTATTTTCTTTTTACTGTAGCACTACTTCCCAAGTAGTCGGTTTAAAGTATCGAAAAATGTGATTTAACATAATTACGAAGAATAAAGATATTTTTTAAAAATATTGTTTTCTTTAATTACTGTTACACCCATTCTCGAGTAGAAACGGTAAGGTGCAGGGTTAAACTAGGCATCGGTCGAGCGACGCGCATTTTGACTTCACTATCGGCTTTAGCACCCTCGAAAACTATGAAAAAGATATTCACGACGAAAATTTTGAATTTTTTCGCAGTCGCCATCTTGGATTTACGTTTTGACCAGAAGGAGGGAAAGATAATCAGTCAACTTCTAACCGCACACCACGTTAAAAACTTCGTTACAATAAAACACATCAATTTTACAGACATTAAGAGTGACAACCCTAACGCTCCAATGAGTCGTAGGTATTTATTTCAACAAATTGGCCTAGTTTCCATACTGTTCATATTTATACTGTGGTAGTACGTAGGCGGCGGCGCTGACCGAACGTGTGCAACAATGGGGCGCCGCGCGCCGCGACAAAATGCGCACTACTCACAGAAATCTAATTAATTAAATTTCTATTGTACTACTTTTCAAGTCGAAGAATGAATAGAACGTGAAAGAAAGAGACATAACTAAGACAATAAAGAGAGCGAGCAATAATTTAATAGTTGGTATGTTAATATTACGGAAGTTTTAATTGTTCTAAAACGAAGAAAACTTGGAAAATAAATGAATAATAGAGAAAATCATGAAAATAATATATCACAACACTGGCTTAACTTGTTTGTCTGTAATATACTAGCTTTTATTTTTTATGGGTTTAAAGGATATTTGAGTTGCTGTTCCTTACCTTCTTTCATGTTTCGGGAACCGAAAGAAACTCTTGTCTTTATCGTTCCTCGATGAAGATAAGCATCCAAATAATGCACAGTATACAACTATCGTGATTAACACAAAATATAAAACTTTAAAAAAATAATGTGTTCGTGTCAGCAGTAGCGCTGCGGTTCTTGTGTTTGCGAGCGGCATTGTTAAAGAACCGGAGACGAATATGCCGAAGTGCAGAGTGAGGTGCGGTAACTGATGTTAGTGCGGGGAAGGGAGTGTCCTTTCTGTACGTAGTACTTTAAGTATTCTGTGGTATCAGGTTGTATCTTGATCAACATGTGATTCGCGACTATAATAGATATGTATTTACAGAATTATAGTCATTAGAATCATTAATATATATATTGAAGTTAGAATTGTTCCCTAAGAACTTTCCATAAGAGATTTGTTTGGAACAAATCTAACTTAGAAAGATGTATTAATGATTCTAATGATTATGATTCTGTAAATACGTACCTGTTATAGTCGCGAATCATATTTTGATCAAGATACAAGCTGACACTGTCCTGAAAATTGCAAAAAACATTAGAAAAATTGAATTTCGCGGGCTACAACTGCGCATTTATCTTTAGGTAAATAATGTCGTCATAGTAAAAATTGATCACCTTGCTAAGACGGTTTGAATGTTGGTCGATGTAAGGGTTGGGGGGACGTTCTGACGCATCGTCCTTTTAGTTCATTTTGGGACCAAGGACAATTCAGACTATTAAAAAAAAGAGTGAAATATGGCTCGCGGATTCCTTTTGGCATGAAGTCTCTTTGAAGAGATAAAAAAAAAACACACATCTCCGACCTCCGACTAGTAAATTAAATAGTTATCTGTGGCATTATAGCACTAGTGCTGTAACGTAAAGAAAAAGCACGCGTTTGTAATACACTGCATTATGGACCTAAAAGCATATCATTAAGAGCCATTTTACGAGCAAGTGTGTTGAAAATGTGAGGCCTCGCAGTCGCAGCGGCGACACTGTGCGTCGGGCGCGGCGTGCGAGCTTTTCGAGCACTGAAGATGAACTGCCGTCGGAGCGCACGTGCATGCGCGAGTGAAATGTTTGCTAAGCAAACGAAATTGAGGTACTACATCGATGCTATGGAATTTCGGCAATTCGGACGTTCGATCTGATGGCTTCGGGATGTTAGCCACCGGGTATATGTCATACGAAATCAAGCAGTAAACCCATTAAATTCTCCTCCGAATACACTAGGTTTGGTTGTGACAGCAGACTTTTCGTTTGGTATATTTGACGGCATTCTCCTTATTCCTAGAATAGATAGGCTAGGACAGGTACTGTAGCCTATCTACACATAAGGTTAACAAGTATTCGTTCATTAATTGACAGGCCTGATAGTCTAGTGGTTAGTGACTCTGACTGCTATGCCGGAGGTCGTGGGTTCGATTCCCACCCAGGACAAATGTTTGTGTGATGATCACGATCATTTGTTCTGTGTCTGGGTGTAATTTATCTATAATATGTATGTATTTAGAAATATACAGGGTGTTACAGAAAGGGTATATCAATACAAACGGGTTGAAGAGTGTATCTGGTCTAGAATCTCTGTACAAAATTTCAGCTCAAAAGCATTAACTTTGAAAATGCTTAATATTTTTTTCATCCCACCATCTCGGAAAGAGTATTTTTAATCTTCAATATCTGAGTGGAAAAGCCGTTTTTATTCTCTAGAGAATAAAGTAAATTGAATTTAGAACATCGTGTGCACTAAGTTTGTGAATTAAAAAAAACATTAAACCTATTTACTGCTACCTCTATGGTGCCGAATATATCATACAACTTTTTTTTAATTTGTTAAAAACTCAGACTCGGAACCTTCTTGGTGTTCTTTTTTCAATTTGCTTTGTACGCGGTTCTTTACGCGGCATTTTTTCACGTCATTGTTAAACCTTATATTAAAAACAAGAAACTTGAAAACAAGTGAAAAAACTAAAATGAGTGATTCTAGCGACGAGGAAGTTTGCTTGACGCCAACAGAATTGACTGAAACTGTTAATAATGCGCAAATGAGCTTTCTCCCTCAACAATCACGCGAGAAGTATTTAAAACAGTACGATATGTTCAACACGTGGCGACTAGCAAAAGGAGCCAAAACTTTCTCAGAAAACGTTTTGCTGGCATATTTTATAGAATTATCCGAGAACAAGAAAGCAAGCACTCTATGGAGTACGTATTCGATGCTAAAAGCAACAATAAAGATGAAAAAAGACAAACATATCGATACCTATCCTAAATTAGTGGCATTTTTAAAAAGAGCCTCATTTGGTCATCAACCAAAAAAATCGAAGGTTTTCACAGTATCTGATATTGAAAAGTTTCTTAACGAAGCACCCGATTCCGTATATTTGGCGGCAAAAGTAAGTCAGTTGCACATTCAGTATCTACTTAAGTATATTAATCTCAATTAAATAGTATACTTAGTAGATGTTGATAGGCATAATTATGCGTTCATATCAATTTTATTCATTTATCTACTACAATACTCTTTACGTTACAGGTTGTTCTTATTATTGGAATAAACGGAGCATGTCGAACTAATGAACTAACACAACTTAATGTCAAAAACATTGAGAAACATTCAGATGACTTACTATTAATTAATTTACCTAATACAAAGACAAAAAGAGACCGCAACTTCGTCATTCGCAAGGAATACGTAACGATTGTTGAGAAATATCAAGCCTTACGCCCGCCTAACACTCCAATCAATCGATTTTTTCTACAGTATCGCAATGGAAAGTGTGTTAGACAGCCTATGGGTACTAATAAAATTGGCAGTATCCCACGAGAAATAGCAACATTTCTTGAACTTCCAGAACACCTGTTGTACACGGGTCATTGTTTCCGACGAACTTCAGCCACACTTTTGGCTGATTCCGGAGCTGATCTCCTGTCCCTTAAGCGCCACGGAGGCTGGAAGTCCAATGCAGTTGTAGAGGGATACATAGAGGATTCCATCCAAAACAAGTCTAAAATATGTGAAGGCATCGTAGGAGCCATTACACTGAAAGAGCCTCAATCGGATCTTTGGACTGGCCCTTCTACATCAAAAATAAGCCGTTATGAAACACCTAACCATCTCCCTCTCTCTCCAACATTCACGCCAAGGGAATCCGATGAATCGGTACAACTATTAAGTATGACAGATAGTTTACCGAAAAACAGTACACAAGTGACTAACACCAATATTACAGTACCAAACAAAAATATTACACTCAATTTAAATAACTGTAGCAACGTTACTTTAAAATTTTCTTAATTATACCTTAGTATTATTTTGTTATAATTTAAAGATTATTCTGTAATACTTACCTGTCATAATGTAGTAATTAATACCTAAACTGAAATAAAAGTGTACCTATCTTGTGATTGTAAACGTTTTTTTTTTTTGCATTTAGTCATTTCCTCGCTGAGGTGGAATGAAAAGTTACGTGTTGCACTCGAGTGCAAAGATTTTTCACCTCGTGCTCTTTTGATTCCCTCGCTAACGCTCAGGATTCTAATTTTGAATCACTCGCTGCGCTCGTGATTCAATTTTAGAATCCTTCGCTTACTCGGTCATCAAAATTGAACACGCGGTTAAAAAGCAACTTTGCACTCTTGTATAACAAATAACTATTTATTTCGACATCACGGCGCTGCACTGGCGCGCGGCGGCGTGATGTGCGTGTACTAGGCGCACAGACACACTACAGATAATGGATAATGACCCTCGTAGTGCGGTGACATGTTTGTTATGATTTCAATTTAATAAACTATCGAAATAAAAAAATATTAAGCATTTTCAAAGTTACTATTTTTGAGCTGAAATTTTGTACAGAGATTCCAGACCAGATTATACACTCTTCAACCCGTTTGTATTGATATACCCTTTCTGTAACACCCTGTATAAGTATGTTTATCAGTTGTCTAGTACCCATAACACAAGCTCTGCTTAGCTTGGGACTAGATGGCGTTGTGTGATAGTTGTGGAATATTATTATTATTAATATACTATGTATGCATTTTGCACACTCTGTTTAAGTAAGTACTAAAGTCTCGTTTTCTCGAAACTAACCTGCTGTGAGTTGGTTCTTGTTTAAATGCAAAAATGGATCCAATTGACGTATGCCCAATTTTTCTTGGCATATCGTTCTCTCGCGTTTCAAAAGACTGCTGTTGCTTTCACACGATAGTGGAGTTAAATAAAAATTATAATAATAATAAAGAAAAGCGTCTTTTTTCGGGCCCTTCATGGACCCGATGTAGACCTACTAGCGTCCGTAGCCTGGCTACGTTGCGGTGATCTCTTTGGAGAAACCGAAGGTTTTGTTTGTGCAATTATGGACGAAGTTATGATGACAAACAACTACCGGAGATATATTGTGAAAGACGGCACGGTTGACATCTGTCGGGCATGCCACCGGCCGGGAGAATCAATCAGGCATATTATCTCCGGGTGTTCTCGTCTAGCTAACGGAGAATACTTGCATAGACACAACCTTGTAGCCAGGATAATCCATCAGCAGCTTGCTTTGAAATACAACCTTGTAGAATCGGAGGTGCCGTACTATAGGTATGTGCCCGACCCAGTTCTCGAAACTGGTAATATCACATTGTACTGGGATCAATCCATCATCACTGACAGGACTATTGTTGCCAATAAGCCTGATATAGTGGTGGTGGATCGATCAGAGCGGCGCGCAGTGATTGTTGACATAACTATCCCGCATGATGAGAACCTCGTGAAAGCTGAGAAAGATAAACAAATTAAGTATCTTGACTTGGCTCACGAGGTTATCGACATGTGGGATGTGGACTCAGCGATCATTGTACCGATAGTCGTTCAGCCAATGGATTAATAGCCAAGAGCCTCGACCAACACCTAAGGAGGCTCTCGTTGGGCAGCTGGATCAAGGGCTTGATTCAGAAAGCTGTACTTCTGGACACGGCCCGTATTGTTAGGAGGTTCCTCTCTCTGGAGCCCTGACCGCCGGTAGCTTGGACCCTGTGCCCGATACCGGTGGGCTACTATTTTTTATATTTTTAAATGTTTTTATATATTTTTTTATATTCTAATATTTAAAAATATAATTAATATGTATATAGTGAAATAAAGGAAATAAAGAAAAGCGTCAAATTAAGCAAATTGATATCGAAACGAAACCAACCAGCCTCAATCATTTGCCGAATATGTATTACGCAAGGCTGCTGCTCCTCAGTCCGCAGGCCGCCTCGCCCCGCGCCTAAGCCTAACGGCCCATTCACGACCTTGCCGCGGTGAGCGGCGGCTAAGCGCGGGGCGGCGAGCGGTAAGAACAAAAGTATGAAAATGTTTGAAGCACGCCACGAGTCGCCGCTCATAGCGAAAATGCGCGCGGTTTTGTCGGAGCGAATCGCAGCAGCGGCGCGCGGTGCGGGGAGCGGCGAGATCAAAAGTACAAGCGAATGAGTGCGACGCCACGAAACAGAGCGGCGCGGCTAGCGGTGTAGGTGTGACGGACTCGGCGGCGAACTTATAAACAAAAAATTTTAGACGATTTTGTGGCGGTAATGGATACCGAGGCGTTTATAACTGAAATTTTAAATCGACCCTCTATATGGATGTCAAACCATCCCCAACACAAATACAAAAACGTTATAAAAAGGTTGTGGGAAGAAATAAAACAATGTTTTCCGGAATATGATGGTAAGTTTAATTTAAATTTATGACAAAAAAACATAGTACCTAGTCCTAGGTACTTACAAACGAAGCTACCAATATATTGGCGGTAGGTACGAGTACCTACAGACGAAACTACCGGTATGTTTGAGTAACGTAGGTACTTACAGTCCAGAGACAATAGACATAGTTCTAGTATGTTTAAATAATGTAGATAGATAACAAGTTTCGAATTTAGTGTAACTTACATGCCTATTAGATTATTTACGAAATAATTTCTGTACTGCGCGGCGGCGGCGGCGCTGTGGCGCCTGCACAATACACTATGTACCCCGTACTCACCCTGTCGCGAATAGCGGTTTCACGTAATGAAGCTCGATTATTCCTGTACTTATAGATAGATATTTTCTGTAATCTTCCTTCGTATAGGTCACGAAATTCGCCATTTAAATATCGATCTTTATTCAGTTCGTGCACTCCTCTCATATTAATAATATCTTGTTTTAAAAATATACTGCTTTCTAAACACAGAAGGGATCATTTTGATAACGCCATAATTTTGAGCACATTCTGACTACCTAAATACGTCCACCTCCGCCGCTGCCGCTAGCCGCTACCGAGGGTACGTGGCGTGTAAAACGCACCGCTTGCCGCCGCCGCCCCGCCTGCCGCGCCGGTCGCCGCTAAGACCGAAGTCGTGAATGGGCCGTAACGGCCCATTAACGACCTTGCCGCGGTGAGCGGCGGCTAAGCGCGGGGCGGCGAGCGGTAAGAACAAAAGTATGAAAATGTTTGAAACACGCCACGAGTCGCCGCCCATAGCGAAACCGCGCGCGTTTTTGTCGGAGCGAATCGCTGCAGCGGCACGCGGTGCGGGGAGCGGCGAGATCAAAAGTACAAGCGAATGAGTGCGACGCCACGAAACAGAGCGGCGCGGATCGCGGTGTAGGTGTGACGGACTCGGCGGCGAACTTATAAACAAAAAATTTTAGACGATTTTGTGGCGGTAATGGATACCGAGGCGTTTATTTATAACTGAAATTTTAAATCGACCCCCTATATGGATGTCAAAACATCCCCAACATAAATACAAAAACGTTATAAAAAAGTTTGTGGGAAGAAATAAAACAATGTTTTATAAATAAAACACAATCTGTGATTATTAGGTATAAGAAAAATAAATAATTAATATTTGCGTGATTATATTATAACTAGCTGCGCTCCGCGGTTTCACCCGCATAAGTCTCGATCCTGTGGGAATATCGGGATAAAAAGTACCCTATGTCCTTTCCCGGGACTCAAGCTATCTTTGTACCAAATTTCATCTAAATCGGTTCAGTGGTTTAGGCGTGAAGAAGTAACAAACATATAAACACACACACACACACACACACTCACAAACTTTCGCCTTTATAATATTAGTGTGATTACTTATTTGTATTTTATTTACACTTACCTCAAAGTGAGAAACAATTTTTCAGGATTGGTGACAACCCTTTTGGATTTGGATCTGTTTTAAATACACGTCTATGTGCTGCAGAATATAATCAAATGTTTCCACACTCATTCTTGTACTCATACAACTTATCCGGATATTTTCTGTAATCTTCGTATAGGTCACGAAATTCGCCATTTAAATAAGTATCGATCTTTATTCAGTTCGTGCACTCCTCTCATATTAAGAATATCTTGTTTTAAAAATATACTGCTTTCTAAACACAGAAGGGATAATTTTGATAACGCCATAATTTTGAGCACTTTCTGACTACCTAAATACGTCCACCTCGGCCGCTGCCGCTAGCCGCTACCGAGGGTACGTGGCGTGTAAAACGCACCGCTTGCCGCCACCGCCCCGCCTGCCGCGCCGCTCGCCGCTAAAGCAGGCCATACACCCTAAGGTGTACCTGACAGGTTTGCCTGTTCAGTTCAATCGTACAGGTAAACTTGAGCTGGGTAGAGACCATACACGTAGCGGTAAACCTGTACAACTCAGTTGAAACCATGGCCCCGCCAGCGGCGCTTGATCTCGACAGAATAGCGTTAATAGGTTTATTGTTTGTTTTATTAAAGAAAAGGAAATATAATCGAAAACACCGTGATTAATGGTGCAAAGCATGGTTACTGCAAAGAAAACAGTTCTCTCAACAGTTCTCTATGTCGCTTTTTTATTTTTATCGTGATACTCTTTAGATTTTACACGCCAAAGACAATACTCCGATTTATATATTTCTATAAACTCCTACATGACCGAGTTCCGCTTACGACAACTGACGCCTGCGCCGCCGGCGACCGCCACACACGTTCAGTTTTACTTGCACAGTTAAACTGTACAAGTATACCCACAGGCAAAAAATATCAAAATTCATATTTTCTTACTTGCCGGTACAGGCGTGGAAACCTGCACAGTTGTGTGACATACACGCTCCGGTTTGCCTGTACCATTAAAATGTACAGGCAAACCTGTCAGGTACACCCTAGCGTGTATGGCCTGCTTAAAAGACCGAAGTCGTGAATGGGCCGTCCGCGCGTTGCCCAAAATACGGCTACACAAGGGGCACCTTAGCACCTATACCGTAAGAGAAGAGAGGTCCTGTTTTTTTCAAAATGTAGCCTAACTCAATTACCCCGAGGGCTTTTTTATTTTGTTTGATATCATTTTAGGGATATAGACGATTTTATCACAAAAAACATGAACAAAATGCGAATTTTTTGACATTTTTGCATTTTTCAAAAAGTTTTTGGCTTTTCAAAAAAACAATTCACTGTCTTGTAGCTCTTGTCAATAAGTACGCGTTTTTTGAGACCTCAACCATTCACGTAGCCCTAAAACTCACGAAGCCCTAGCCAAATCTTACTATTTCCACACCCCGGACACTCCATATAACGCTCGCAAAATAATTACCTATTACTACTACATAAACAAATGACGTTTGTATACGCGCAAATGTGTGCGTGAAAGCTAGTAGGGTTGGCTGTCGTGCGTAGCGTAAAAAAAATGGCGCGGAAAGCATTTTGTGTCGGGGAACCGAGCGACGACGGCGCTGCCCGAACGTGTGCATTATTATGAAGTGACCTTGTAGTCAATTGTTTATTTAAATATAGTCGGGTTCGTAATGAAATAAAAACACTAAAATAGTTTACTTTAAATGGCTTGTCTGTAAATAATTGGTTATTAAATCGCATGGTATTAAAAATGCGAAATCTTACAAACAGTTTAGGTATGTAAATACGAATTCGGAAAAGCATCACAATATCCAACCATCGTGATTAAAACTCAAATAAAACTTTTAAATCGCAAAATTGTGTGTTCATGTCAGCGCTGCGGTTCGCGAGCGCCCTTGCTAAAGAGTCGGCGACGAATACCTCGAAGTGCGGGGTGAGGTGCGGTATCTAATATGAGCGCGGGGGAGTGTCCTTTCTGTACGTAGTACTATTAAGTATTCTGTGCTATTTCGTAAAATGAGGCCCTATATCCGGAGCCAGTGAAAAAGCATTTTCAATGCTAAAAGTTTTTTTTTACACATTTTTAACAAATAAACACTGACTTGGATGACCTAATTGCATCTGCATCACTGCCACAGAGTACTTTTTGATACTGCATAGACCTCATTTCGTTTCATTACTGGCCGCTTGTTCGTCTATTGTTTTATGATTTTGACAAGTATGGACTTACGTAATGAAATCAAATGTGCAAATATATTAGAAAGAATTCAAAATTATGCCTATAATTTAATACTTTTATACATATTCTGGAAGACCAAATAAATCATGGACGGCGAGCATGAAGCATTATCTGATACAGCGATTAACTGTAACTTGGCATCCGCGTCTGAAACGTTATCGGAAAATAATCAAGCCAAACTAGATTCCTTAGAGAAGAAAGCTGTTCATTTAAGGTAACTCACTTGTGTTATAATAGTAAAAGTCTTATTTGGTATTTAATCGTACCTACCTACTTAGTGAAAGTGTTAAATAAAGTGTTTCACTTCTCATGCTCTAAAAGTTCGTCTTTATCGTTGTGCTTAGGCGACATAAAATCGCTTTTTATGTTCTAGTGCATAAAGTAATTTTTTTTTCTGAGACTAAGGTAATAAGGCCCAACAGCCGCACACGCACAATAAAACTTCGCAGATTAAAGTCGTGATTTATTTCATTTTCTTTAATTTATACCACTTCCGTGTTTTCTATCGTTAATTTAATAAAATCAGGTAAAATAGTTGTCATTTATTATTTAAAAACGCAAAGAAACGTTTTTATGACTTGGCAGTATGAAGTACCCAAGTCGAATGACAAATGTTGAAATTAAAAAAAAAACTTTTAAAAAGTTTCGTGGCGGTATTATTTGTGGTGGCGGGAATTAGCTATGCTTTGCAACATTTTTGATTAATTATGTACTGTATACTTTATGCCTGTTTCATTTTCTCGCAATCGAAGTGAAAAGCAGAGTGTATAACTCAGGCATAAACGAGCCATTTTACCCCTCGACTTAACTATCCACCCTCGCCTGCGGCTCGCGTGGATATAAACGTCTCGGGGTAAAATAGCTTCTTTTATGCCTTAGTTGTACAATCTACTATTATTGTGCACGAACACAAACAACAAAGCTTACTGCGTTATTGTACAAATAATTTTATTTAACACTAGCTGCTGCCCGCGACGTTGTCTGCCTGAAGGCTCTACAGCACCAAAAATACCTAAGATGCCAGTGACGCTATAGCATTATAAGTAAACAACTTTTAAAATAGCATTAAAATATAAGTTTTTTTTGCAAGGGAAGCAAGTGAAGAGAGTTATATGGGAGTCCTGCTGAGTTCAGTCATAAGATGTGACTGAAGGAAATAGAGAAAACAATGCAGGAATACATTCCAGGACACAAAAGAGTAAAAATACGTACAAAGGCATCATACCTTAAAACACTTCCCTATAAACAACGTTGGTAGTTATGCTGCCAGGAGCCAAAATGTAAAGAGAGTCAGGACTGGTGACGCGGGAGCAAGCGACGTACAGTTGTCCGTGTGAGAAGCAACTCGTCCTGAGGTCGACACCCGCTGCCCTCAGTGTCTGCCTCTATTGATGGTTATCGCGAAGCAAACACTCACGGGGAACTGTACGCGCTTGAACTGGAACGGGAAGATATGAGGTATGAGGGGAATGCGTGGTATAAATGCTGCCTCGCCAACGCCACAACCCGTAAGAATTTCCGCCTCAATGGTGTGTCTGTAGAGCGAGATGACTTTAGGGTGGGTCCCGTTACACAACTTCAGAGGAGATAGGTTCCGAAGAAGCATAATCGGGACACCGACCTTCAGCTTGATGGTATGCGCTGGAAGTCCACTTGCTGACAGGGAGTTCAGAAATTCCACGGGATAATGTATGGCGTCATCTTGCTCGACAACAGTGTTTATCGAGGTGTAGACCACTTCATTCCCCTCAATTTCCGAGAGAATGCATTCGTTAATTGCTGCAGCCTGATCATTTTTGGACGTCAAAATGGTCCGCTCACACACCCAAGAATTCTGCAGGTGCAGTATACGACTGATGTCCCCGTACACACAGCAAATGAGTTCTTCTAAGCTGGATACCACTCTACCGAGAGACTCTGGAAGCACCACCTGTCCACCTCTCTCTTCTGGTAGAGTGCCTTCGCCAAGACTTAGAAGGACATTGGAGAATTCTTGAGCACGTGCATTGCCGCCGAGCCGAGCTCTCATATTAATGGTCAAGCGCAGCGTACGAACTCGTGACCACAACGAAGATAGTTTCAACGAAGCATTCACCTCGTCAGCCCTCGATCCCCGTGTCACCACGGGAAGCGTTTGCCGGAAATCGCCACTGAACAGAACAGCTGTGATACGACGCATCAAATGTTCGTTCCTGCGGATGTCCTGCAGGGTTCCGTCCACGGCCTCAACTGCCTTCCTATTGGCCATCGTACACTCATCCCATACGATCAAAGAGCAATCCTTGAGCACGTGTCCCTTATCGCTGTTACGTGACACACCACAAACAGGCGTTTCGGCGCTCTCTAAATCGATAGGAATTTTAAACATGGCATGTGCTGTCTTGCCACTCGGAAGCAGTGTGGCAGCGATTCCCGACGACGCTACAGCAATAGCAATTTTGCCTTGCCTGCTGACCTCTGCAAGTATGCAAGTGGTAACAAATGTTTTTCCTGTTCCACCAGACGCATTCCAAGAAAAACATTTGACCCTGGTTTTTTCCCAACGCTTTCAAGGACGGTGTCATAAATTTGTTTTTGCTCTGAAGAGAACAAAGCGACATGGTCATTTCGCCCGGATCGTAATTTGTCTCAGCGTTATACTCCCGATTTACACGGTCTTGATGCGGTGATGATTGGGGAGCTGGTAACCCATATTCGATCAGTGGATTGCCACCGATAGAAATGACCACATCTTGAAGTGAACTGAGACAGGTGTTCAGCACGCGTTCATCAGTTACTCCGACTTCGTCTCCAGTAGAAACATAACTTTTTTGTAATACTTAACACCGCATTTTTTTTAATTGTCGTCCTCAACTCTGCTCAAGATTTTGAGGGTTTTGTTGGAACTTGAATTTGTCAAAACGAACTATACGATACAACTTTTATGAAGAAAATGCACATTGCCATCTATGAATTTTAAGAATAACTAACTACTAACCTCGCCAACATGATCAAATTTAAATTATTAATTTCCAAAAAGTGTCAACATGTAACTTGATTTGATTTTTATGAAATCTCATAGATGGCGCTGCTTCAAAATTTTCTTTATACTACTAAAATTCATTAAACTATGTTTTTTCTGCCCAAGTTACTTAAATGGCGTAGTTTTTATAGTGTAAAGCTAGATAATAGCATGGCTTACTGAAAAACAACATTTAAATATGCGTCGTTAGATTACAGGCTGTCACAGAATGCGTAAGAAAAATAAAGATTCACAGCTCCTCCCCCATAGGTGATAGCGTGATAATATGTAGCCTATATGTTGACCCGACCTCTTAGTAATATTCATGCAAAATTTGAAGTAAATCCATGCAGTACTTTTTGAGTTTATCCCGGACATACAGACAAACAGACAAAAATTCTAAAAACTATATTTTTGGCTTCGATATCGATTGTAGATCACGCCCCAAGTATTCTTTTAAAAAAATATTCAATGTACCGTTTTGACTTTCCTACGATTTTATTATATGTATAGATGAACGCTTAGAAGGTAATACCTGTAATTATACCTACAGGTACCTATAGGTACCTGTAATTATAGCTATATCTATATATTATAAATACCTGTAATGGTACCTGTAATTATAGGTATATCTATATATTATAGTTTATTTAATAAGGTACCTACACAGTACCTATACGTTGAGGGATGTCTTCATATACTTACACTACCCCTAGATACTTCTTGTACCTACTTCTTTTGTTTACTTTATTTCAGATTAGTATTGGAGAAGGATTTTAAAGCTGCAGATATAAAATGGAGTCTATTTGTAGCAGCAGCTTTTAGTTTTAGATATGAGAACTGTTTGAGACCGTTTCCACCAGCTTTCTTGAAAAATGGAATCAAGGATATGGATGAATTGGTATGCTTATTAAAAGAATTTTTAACTCGAATACTTGTCAGTAAATCACTTTATTGGTACTCAACACGGTAAAGTATTAATTGTCACTCGAGAACTCGAGACCACTTTCATCATCTCTAGCGAGAGGAAAATATACCTAATTCAACTGTTTGGTCCAAAGTCATCTTCGAGTATGGATTGCCACAACTCAAAAGCATAAAATGTTTAAAAATGATCACCTTGACATGGGTGTTTGGAGGAATGCGCCACTTTTTTTAGCATGAAGCTTACTTGTGCCTTACGAAACACAGTTCCGGGTTTACGTAATGAATGATTTTGGATTTATCCTTTTCCTAGACAGGTTACAAACCAATGCTGTTGACGCCTATCTCGCCAAATTAAACAAGTCAAAGTTAACCAACCGATGCTACAGACTCGAACAATCGACCTCAATATCATAATCGATGACTCCAAAAACCCTACTACACCAAAATTTCAGACGGATATTCGTATTCTCAGCAAGTTGTTTCATTTGATACCCATATTGTAGGAAAGCATAAAAAACTTAGTCCGCCATCTTTAGAAGTCCGCCATATTGGATTTAGAGGGACGTCACTTTATTTTTCGAGTTATTCTCAGCAAGCCCTTTCATTTGATACCTATATTGTAGGAGTGCATTAAAAATAACTAGTCCGCCATCTTGGGTGTTCCACCATGTTGGATTTAAAATGACGTCACACCGCTAACCATGCATTGTCATCCAAACTAAACGTTTATGCAAAACTAGCTTCTGCCCGCGACTTCGTCCGCGTGAAATTCGTACTTACCTCTAAAAATTTCGAGAATGTATGTAGGTATGATCTTTATCATTTATTTAGATAAATATTTAGATAAATAAGTATTCGGGCCAATTTTTATAGATCAAAGGAATCAGATTTTTCAAATAAACTGTAGCCCCGCTTTCCACCCCCACAGGGGTGGAATTTTGAAAAATCGTTCGTGATCATAACTTGACTCAAAGGCCCATACCCATTTTCGAGTTAATTGAAGCAAGCAGTAATATCCACCCCTTAAACTTTACTTGCCCTTTTCCACCTTGGTAGGAGTCGATTTTTGAAAAACCCTAAAACAGATAAAAGTACTTGTTTTATTTTTTGTTTTGGTAGTACCTAGTTTCGAGTTAATCCGATAGCGAGTTACAAGTTTATAATGGAAGGGAGTGGCCTTTCTGTACGTAGTACTTTAAGTATTCTGTGCCTCTACCTTGCCTAGTACCTATGTAGCACTAATAACTTATTAAATTTCAGTTTGGCGTGATAACCGACGTGCCTGCTTTGGATTTGGTCTTACAGCAGCTGGATAACTTAGATAATTTGTCGAATATCAGCGATATTATTGATTTATTGTTTTACGTGCTCGTAAGATTAAAGGAGCCCTCATTGAAAACAGTACCCTTGGAAGCGGTATGTTAATATTGAATTATATACCTACACAAGTACCAACTTAAAATGGTTTTAACCGACTTTATTAACCGACTTTAAAAAAGGAGGTTCTGTATTCGACCCGTATGTACTATATATGTATGTTTGTATGTCCGCAATTATCTTAAAAATTTCGGAACCAATTTTGTTAATTCTTTCATTAGTGTGATCTACATACTTTCAGGAAGGTTTTGTACAGTATATAATACATTAGGTAATTATTCTTATGTGCGAAGTTATATGCATAAATGTACTGCATCTCCGGCATTTCTATGCGAATTTTGATGATTATTCGAGTCGATGTCTTCAATTCTTCAATGCACTAGTGTTAATTGAATTTGTGTAGGGTAAGTGCAACTAAAAAGTGAAAAATAACCTTAATAAAAACACTACAAAGTGATAGTACATTGGCGAGCGCGATAAGGAAGCCGAGAGTTTAATGATCAATGCACACGCGTATCATACGACGTTTTTCAACACATTTGCGAGGAAAAAAACAGACTTGTATTGTTAAAATATTAACTTGTATGGATAATGGCGGGCTGGGTTTGTTTTTCCGCGCGCCGCGCTAGCGTGCGCGCGCAGGTTTACCCATAGAGTAAGTAATGGTCATTCCTAAAGGCACATACAAAACCGATAAACAGCCTATAGAAAAAAATATAATAAACACAAAATAATGTTTAGACTGATCGTAGTGTTGTCGTATGTCAAATTGTAGTTTAGTTAGTATGGAATTAGAAAGTACTATTGGCATAGAGAAATATACATTAATTCAGTGAGAATCCGCAATAATAGAACGCCAGTGGTCTTTCCCGTTTGGTTACGGGAGGGACGACGGAAAATTGTAAGGTACATCCAGACAGAGCGAGGCATGCGCCGCAAGTGCTTTTTTTTGTATGTTAGATGCCTCAGCCTGAGGCAACCGTACATATAAAAAAAATCATTTGCGGCACATGCCTCGCTATGTCTGGATGCACCCTAAGGTGAATGCGCAGTGGTAGACCGCGAAATTTAAATTTTCTTAAGTTTTTTGCAATTCGCAGGTTAGTATCATGTTGTATCTTGATCAAAATGTATATTTATATAATAGATATGTATTTACAGAATTATAGTCATTAGAATCATTAATATATATATTTAAGTTACATTTGTTCCCTAAGAACTTTTCTACAGGGTGTTACGGAAAGGATATATCAATACAAACGGGTTGAAGAGTGTATCTGGTCTAGAATCACTGTAAAAAATTTCAGCTCAAAAGCAGTAACTTTGAAAATGCTTAATATTTTTTTATTTCGATAGTTTATTAAATTGAAATCATAACAAACGTGTCACCGCACTACGAGGGTCATTATCCATTATCTGTAGTGTGTCTGTGCGCCTAGTACACGCACATCACGCCGCCGCGCGCCAGTGCAGCGCCGTGATGTCGAAATAAAATTTTTTTAAGCATTTTCAAAGTCAATGCTTTTGAGCTGAAATTTTGTACAGAGATTCTAGACCAGATACACTCTTCAACCCGTTTGTATTGATATACCCTTTCCGTAACACCCTGTATAAGAGATTTGTTCTTATGGAACAAATCTAACTTAGAAAGATGTATTTAATGATTCTAATGATTATAATTCTGTAAATACGTACCTGTTATAGTCGCGAATCATATTTTGATCAAGATACAACCTGACACTGGCCTGAAAATTGCAAAAAACGTTAGAAAAATTGAATTTCGCGGGCTACAACTGCGCATTAATGTTAAGGTAAATACATTTTAGTTCATTTTGGGACCAAAGACAATTCAGACTATTAAAAAAAAGAAGTGAAATATGGCTCGCGGAATCCTTTTGGCATGAAGTCTCTTTGAAGAGATTAAAAAAAAACGCACTTCTCCGACCTCCGACTAGTAAATTAAATAGTTATCTGTGGAAATAAAGCACAAGTACCGTAACGTAAAGAAAAAGCACGCGTTTGTAATACACTGCATTATGGTCCTAAAAGCGGTGCATTAAGAGCCATTTTACGAGCAAGTGTGTTGAAAATAACTTTAATTTCGGAAGTCGGTGTCAAAAAACGAAAACGCGGAACCAACGACACCGACTTCCGAAATTAAAATTATTTAGATCTACTCTTTTTACGTCTGTGATTTAGATTTGTTCCATAAGAACAAATCTCTTATGGAAAAGTTCTTAGGGAACAAATCTAACTTAAATATACCTACATATAATATTAATGATTCTAATGACTATAATTCTGTAAATACATTATCTGTTATAGTCGCGAATCACATTTTGATCAAGATTCAACCTGATACTGACCTGCGAATTGCAAAAAACGTAAGAAAATTTGAATTGCGCGGTGTACCACTGCGCATTCACCTTAAATTGTCCGTCGTCCCTCCCGGAACCAAACGGAAAAGACCACTGGCGTTCTATTATTGCGGATTCTCACTGAATTAATGTACATTTCTCTATGCCAATAGTACTTTCTAATTCCATACTAACTAAACTACAATTTGACACGTGACAACACTACGATCAGTCTAAACATTATTTTGTGTTTATTATATTTTTTCTGTAGGCTGTTTATCGGTTATGTCAGTGCTTTTAAGTAAATAAACGCGCGCTGTGCTAGCAATGCGCGCGCAAGTGTAGGTAAACCTGCGCGCGCACGCTAGCGCTTGCTACATATTAGTAATCTGTATTCTGTGACGCTAGCGCGGCGCGCGGAAAAGCAAACCCAGCGCGCCATTTTCCATACAAATTAATATCTAACAACACAAGTTTAGTCTGTTTTTTTCCTCGCAAGTGTGTTCGCAAACGTCGTATGAAATGCGTGTGCATTGATCATTATACTCTCGGCTTCGAATAATGCCGGCTCGAGTTTCATGATCAACATAGCACACATGTAGATATCATAATGTATGTACTTACTATTTCACACCACCTGCTCGCTTACGTCAAATTATATGTATGTCATGCAAACCTAACCTAAAGCAAGTCATAAAGCCCTAGGCTCTAGCCGGGCATTAATATGTACTGAATTTCATTATGACCATTAATTTAATTTGAATTTGGAACCACACCACAACTGAGAAATTCGTATGGAAACATTAACTTAAAAAAAAACTTTATTTCTATTAATGTAGTCGACCAAAGAGTTCTTCATTTCATAGGTTTTAGTCGCCGTCGACGAACAAAATGATCGGTTGCTGTGGCGCGTATACCCCCGCATAAGACCTTGTCCAGAAGGGGCGAATTCGCCGCGAAACGTTTCGTTAACGAGATACTAGGCGCCAATACATCGCGTCCACAAGCATCGCGCGATTTCAAATACACGTGTAAATCGCGTGCAGTTCGCCAGACTCTCGACTCGCGGTTGATTTGCGCGTATTGACAAATGAAATTCGATCCCAAATGCTCGCGCGTTGGTAGGGTAGGTACTAGATGACTAGATGAAAGAATGTTGCAAAAGCTTTATTATCTCGTCATCAACTTTGTAACTTTCATAGTTTCAAATTACTGAAATTGCACACGATTAATGGTTAAACGTACTATTAGCTTTGCTTTGAATATAGTTTTTGTTAGCTGAACTTTGTCTGCTTTGTACCTATGTGTATATAAGAGAACTTTTTTATGAACTAGCAACAAGCTTCATTTTTCTGACTGACCGACCCCTTGACTATTCAAACGTGCCTGTAATTGGTTTAATTGAAATAAATGCTTTGAGTTTGAGTTTGAACATGATTAAAAATTGACCACCAAGGGGTAGATCAGAATAAGAACTGGAAACCTAAATTATTCAAAATTGTCCGATATAAAAGAAAAACGTAGACAGCCAGTCTTTCTAAATTATTCTAGAAAAAAATATTAAAATCCTATGCAAAATAAACGAAATCATAATCTCATATCAATTGACAACATTTCAAACCTGACACGACCTTAAAACAAAAATACTATTTCTTTATTTTCGTATCCTGAGTTCAAATATATTTTTATTTTATTTTTTTATTTCCAAATTTCTGAGAAAAAATATAAAAATCAAAAAACATGTGATGACGTCACATAAACGGCGAAATGAGGTAGTTAGTTACCTTTACGCATTCCAATGTCTTTGATTGAAAACATTACATCAAACAAGACATGTCAATGTCACCTAAGAAGTATATTATACTGTGGTAATATCGCCGTTTTACCGTAAGGCTGACGTCATCTGGCACTTACGTCTTTTTAGAATACACCGAATTTCAAAGTTAAAATTATGAATGAAAAGTACATAATTTCGAAAAACGAAAAAATATGGGTGCCCTAGATTTGAATTTACTTTTATATAACGTAAGAATACATGCAGGTTAAAAATATGAAATGTTGTCAATTGCCCGTTTTCTTCTTAAAAACTGTAACGATTTAAAAAAAAAAATCTAGAATAATTTAGAAAGACTGACTGTCTACGTTTTTCTTTTATATCGGACAATTTTGAATAATTTAGGTTTCCATTATTCCTGTAATCAGTCCGAGCTGCAGTTAACTCTTTCGCGGTCAATAACGAGGAGGTTTGCGGGAGGAGACAGCAGCAATAGTTAGCTAAAAACCTATTTTTTAAATGTTGCGCTGCTGCCGCCAGCGTTTCGTCTGAACTAAAATGAATATTTACTTTCAGCATGAGACCGTCCTAGCAAACGCACATTCTACAATATCTGCACCGAAGCCACAATATATATTCCAAGTTGCCAGCTCCTGTAAGTCCACTGCAGAAACTAAATGGAAAGAGCTGGCTAAAAACCATCACGTATTCTACGCCTATCATGGAAACCGTTTGGAAAATTTTTACACCATTCTCAATTTTGGCATGCAACAACACTTCAATAAGGTACCTACGTCAATTTAGATACCGTTTTATTTTCAACTCAACAAGAGAGTCTCAAGCTCAAGCGACACGACTGGCAGCTTTGCCGTTGCGATTTGCGGTTGCGGTCGGCTTCGGATTTACTTTACGTTACGGCACTAGTGCTATAATGCCACAGATAACTATTTAATTTACTAGTTGGAGGTCGGAGATGTGCGTTTTTTTATTTTAATCTCATCATAAAGAGACTTCATGCCAAAAGGAATCCGCGAGCCATATTTCACTTTTTTTTAAATAGTGAATTGTCATTGGTCCCAAAATGAACTACTTAAAATTTATTTACCTTAAGGTGAATGCGCAGTTTTAGCCCGCGAAATTTAATAAAAAGATCATCAAAGATAGTAAAAAGCATGGGTTACTGTGACATCATTTTGACCAAAAAAACTATTATTTTATTGAAAACTACATGGATTTAAATGAAAACAAATATTTTTACAATTAAATTATTCTTTATTAACGCAAGTATCACAATATTTGTACCGAAGGTACTGTTAATGCCACTTAATCAGTCTCTTAAGTAATAATTAATATAATTGAGATCAATTTAAACAAGATAGGTAACAATCAACTTTGGCAATATTATAGGTAAATAATGGGTTAGTAATATTATAAGTAATTAACAATTAACTTTGGCAATATTATAGGCATGAAGCAATTAGTTAGAGTCGTCCTCACACACCACACATTCGTATGACGGCCCTTATTGCACATCCCACACACCCAGTTTTTACAGGTAATGCAGCATATCCAGTCAACAGAATGGCGGTAGAACCTATAGGTACCCCGGTATATAGGTACCCCGTGCTTCGCGCAATATTACTCGAGGTCACGCACACTTGCTGAGCACACGTGAATATCGATTTTGGCGCTCTGTCAAAGTAGCCCCAAAATCTGTCAAAGTAACCCTGGAAGTCAAAGTAGCCCCGTTTTACGGTAGTTATTTGACCGTTAACTTGTGTTTTTAATATAATAAATTATATTTTGAATTCATTGTTAAACCATAATTAATCAATTTGTTTATCTGAATGTCCACTTCCCTTTACTTTGGCGTGTATCATTTCTTTCCAGAATTTGATCCTTACTATCGACACCGTCGGAGGGTGCAATAATAATACAGGCAGTGTTTTTTTTTCAAAATCTACGAGTTCGATTCCTGGCTAGAGCAATTGATTTTTCAAAAATTTAATGATGCAGTTTTAGTATTCGTAATAATCGACCCCGTGACTCCTTTAAAAATTTTTCGGTATTACCTATAGTTTCGGATTTGGTCATCCACATGATGACTTGAAACATTCATCCTGTAGGTACCTATATACAGACGAACTGATAACCTTCGTCTTTTAGAAATCGGTTAGAAATAAATTTGAATCTCATGATCTGTCATTTAATTAAGTTAACTAGCAGCTGGCGGCCTAAGCAGAAGTGTTGGGACTTATTTAACAAAACTCTCATAACGAACTATCACTGAGAATTGGAGGCGATATCAGTAACGATATCGAGCGCAGAGGTTCGTAGTTACAATAAAACCTCAAATAGAAAAGTATCACGACGTAAACAAGTCGTTACTTTAATGTTTTCGTTAATTTTAGTAAGTAGGTATGGCTTTCCACCTTTGCCAGCTTTATCAAACAATTGACGGGCATCTCTCAATATTTTTTAAAACGTTGCTAGTTCGTTAGATAGCCCATAAGATGAGGATGTTTTTGAAATAATTGGTTTACTTGGTGTCATAGTAAAATGTTGAAATAATCAACTTTGTTTATGGTGTACCTACTCCGACGATGTTTTAATTTTGCTACTTAACTTTTAATCATTACGTTCAAGTGTTTAGTATTTTCAAACTTCTGAATATCGAGAAATCTTCAAAAACGTGTCACCTTTCAATTCAAACAGTAGGTAATCGAAGCTATTAGTTTCCTTGATTTAGGGATAAATGCAAAATTATGGCCACTTTTGGGTAATTGTCTGAATTGATGAAATTTCCTCATATTTACCAAAAGGCTCCATCATCCCGTCAGATATTTATATATTTACTACTAGCTGCTGCCCGCGACGTCGTCTGCGTGAAGGCTCTACAGCACCAAAAATACCTAAGATGCCATTGTCGCTATAGCATTATAAGTAAACAACTTTTAAAATAGCATTAAAATATAAGTTTTTTTTTGCAAGCGAAGCAAGTGAAGAGAAATATATGGGAATCCTGCTGAGTTCAGTCATAAGATGTGACTGAAGGAAATAGAGAAAATAATGCAGGAATACATTCCAGGACACAAAAGAGTAAAAATACGTACAAAGGTATCATACCTTACAACACTTCCCTATAAACTACGTTGGTAGTTATGCTGCTAGGAGCGAAAATGTAAAGAGAGTCAGGACTGGTGACGCGGGAGCAAGCGACGTACAGTTGCCCGTGTGAGAAGCAACTCGTCCTGAGCTCGACACTCGCTGCCCTCAGTGTCTGCCTCTGCGACTTATTGACAGTGACGGATTAAGACTACTTGATGCCCTAAGCAATCCACGGCTGTGGGCCCCCCTATCCGTATGTCAACTAGAATCGGTCTTTAAACCTTTACCGCCTAAAAACATTAGTTTTTTGTAAAATAAGATGATGAGATATAACGTACCTTAGAAGTGGAGTAGGTGCGACAACAATAAAAACAAAAGCATAATTTATTTATTTATTGAAATGCGCCTTGCGGCTTTTTCGGGCATTGAATTCACGCAAGCATTAGCGGCCCTAGGGCAGTGCGAGTGGTGCGACGGCACCGGGCGCCGTCATGGGTAGGCGCTGAAATCAACCGAAATGCGACTACCGGGCACCAGTCAGATGAACCATGATAAAACTGCACGCCCCTCCACCAAAATTTCTATACAAACATTTGAAATGTGTATGCAACAAGCAGTGGAGGGGCGTTCATTTTTAAAATGGTTTATCTCTAACTTAATATAAAGTAGGAGTATCGACCGAGACTCCAGTCCGATCACTATGTATGGCAAGCCGATCCCTTGGGTGAAGCAAGCTAAATACTTAGGTGTTATCCTAGACCACCATCTCACTTTCAGTAAGCACATAAATAAAGACGGCTCGTTTGCGCGCCTCTTTCGCTCTCCACTTGATACTGACCGCCCGCAGCAGTGTCACTAAAGTGCAAATTGCGCCTCTACACCGAAGTCATCCGTCCTTTCATGACCTATATTGCTTGCTTCGTCTTCGCTCACGCTAAGCCTCACCATCTGCATAGAATGCAGACCCTCCAGAACCGTTTCCTCAGAAAGGTCACGGGAGCCCCCTACTATGTCCGCAATGAGAGTCCTACACTTAGATCTCAGAATGCCCACCGTCCAGCAGTTCATGAAACGCCTCTCCAAGCGTTTCTTTGATACTGCTATAAAGCACCCCAATCCCCTGATTGCGACGGCCGCCCGATACACTCCCTCCGGCATAAGTAGGATTCGCCGACTGAGGCATACCCTTACCATCCCCGACGACGCTATGACCCTCCTACAGGAAATTAGTAAGGCCACCAGTAGGTACTCTCAGAAAGTACAAATCCCGACAGCCGTCCTTCCGTCCTCGCCATCGAGGCCCGTCGCGACGCCCTATACCATGTTCGCCCCGACCCTTGCTCTAGCCAGCCCGCGCTGCTGAGCCTATAGTTTTGAATTCGCCCCTAAATAATTCCGATCTAGCCTGTCCCTCGCTGCCCTTTCCCAACAACGCCCTAAGCCGAGGTCCGTACCCCACAGGGGGTGCCCTTAGCGTGTAGTCGCTTAGTTTTTAAGTGTTTTAATTTTAAGCCCTGACTGGGACTTTAATATATTGAGGCATCCACAAGCAAGCCCGGTTAAGCAGACCTGCAGACGACAACCTCATAGTTTGAACGGCGAGATGCCATTTATAAAAAAAATATCGGCCGAAACGCGACGAAAAGGACATGGCTAAAAGTTCATAGACAAAAAACCCAGAATCGCCAGCAACGAAATGTATAAAAATGGGTTCACTATAGTAAACCCAGTACGGTTTCAAAAAATCAGCCTCCTAAACCATATAGTATAAAAGTTATTATACTTTGTGTGTTTATGTTATTTATACTTACATTGATTACTCGACTTTTATTTTATCACAATCTCTTTAGTATAATTATGATAATATATCAAAATAATGTAAAAAATATGCCTTCATCTTTTAATATGTTTTATTATTAATAATCTTTATACAGGGTGTTTTTTTTTTTTTACTTTGTTATAAAAGAGCTCTTTGTTTTAGTTTGACGTATGTCATTACATCCCAGAATTCGATCCTTATTAGCGACACTATCGAATGGTGTAATAATACAGTGTGTTTTTTTTTTCAAAATCAACAGGTTCGATTCCTGGCTAGAAATATTGATTTTTCAAAAATCCAATAATGCAGTTTTAGTTTTCATCAAAATCGAGCCCGCGACTCCTGTGAGTACTTTTCGCTAGTCGTCATAGTTTCGGATTTGGCCATCCACGCCCACTTGAAAAATTCACCCTGTATATCTAGTATACCACGTCGTTTTTGCAGTATATTATTATATATTTTTGTTGTACACATTATGCCTATAAAAATGGCATGTATGAAGTTTCTGGCGATTCTGGGTTTTTTTTTAGTCATCTCTTTTGGGCGCGCAAACGGAGCTGGCTTCGCAGAAGGGTTAGGGGGCAACTCGTCCACTTCAAAACTGGGCCCAGGGACCAGTTCCACCTTTCTAATTTTACTAGGGGTCGACTCGTCCCACCTCAAAACTGGGACCATGGGCCTAAGGGGGCAACTCGTCCCACTTCAAAACTGAGACCTGGGACCAATTCCACCTAGGGGGCAACTGGGCCCACCCAATTCCACCTAGGGGGCAACTGGACCCACGTTAGTTTAGGTATTGAGACGATTGCACTACTGAATATTCTCTAGGGGTTTGGTGGTCCCAATAAAGTGATACTGGCGGTAGCAAAGGGAAATAAAAAAATAACCGAAGGTTAGTTTATCTCATTCGTTTTATGTTATCATAATTATCATGACTAATTTTTTATTCAATAATTAAAAGATAACGTTCATGACAAAACAAATCAAAAGTACCTACACATTATGTTTTCTCAAAACCAAAATTAAAAAATTAAAACAACTTCTTACAAACTTAAAACAGCTCTACTGTTTGATAAAAATCTCTTAACATTATAAAACCAAGTACCTGTTATTTACAATGAGAAACAATAATCCAACGCTTTTTTCTCAAAACCAAAATTAAAATAACTTCTTCTTACAAACTTAAAACAGCTCTACTGTTTGATAAAAATCTCTTAACATTATAAAACCAAGTACCTGTTATTTACAATGAGAAACAATAATCCAACGCTTACTTAATCATGACATTGCATGCACTTGTCCCACTTTAGCTAAAACCGACCATATTAAATATTTAGGCGTCACGATTGACACAAACCTTAATTTCCGCAAACACATAGATAATACGATTATACAAGCACAGAAATCAATCATTAGGCATTATAAAAAACAGATTTTTGAATGTAACTGAGGTCTTGATTCCAAGCTTGCAACATTCCGATTGCTCTCATCATCTCTTCTCGTGTCAAATGATGTCGTCGCTCCATATCGATGCAATTCTTTTCAGTTCCGATGTAGAAATTGTAATGGTTTTGTAAAAACCACGGATATCGAGGGATATGGCATGGAGGCGTGGCGCATGTCGCCTCTATAAAAGACCCTATGTTATAATCTGACCCTATGTTGGTATGCGCCGTAGTCATATTATGTTTGTATCGAAACGTGTGGTGTCATTTCGTATTTTTACAAAATGCCGAATTGTTCCGTCCTTATTTGCAAAAATAGAACAATCACAACAAACCTTAAGACAAGTGGCGTGTCCTACCACCGATAATTAAGAAATCACTGTACTAATTATATTATTTAAGGATTTAACAAATATCTCGTAGTGAAATATTTTTGAAAAAAAAAAAAAAAAATTGCCTAGCAACGGACCCATGTCAAATAATCCACTAGTGATGCATAGCGCTGAGATGATGATGATGATGTTAATGCTAGAGTTGCATGTGTGCATTCAGTGACTGTGTCTATACTTTCCAGTGCCCGCCCCTTTTGAGCATATGTGTAATAAGATAGCACAAAAGTGTTACGCTTATTTTCTTGTGTGTGTGCCAAAAAAGCCGCCCAATTTGATCATGTGTGCCGTATCTATTTCTTTTGTTTTTGTGTGAGTTTCCGGAGTGGGGAAAATGTGACACTTGAACTTGAACAAATATGCAGTGAAGGCATATCTCTCGGATATCTATGGTAAAAACGTTTGTTATGTTTACATAGACTTAGTATTAGACTTAGTATTAATATACCAATGTGCTTTTTCTCAGAATTGTTAATGAATTATTTTTATATCAGTTTCGTTTAAAAAATTAACGCTCCAATTGAATTGAAATGTAAAGTGATGGCCTGAAACACAGGTTTGAATAAACGTAGTTCGGGCGGGTCGCTACCTAATACTAATTCCAAACCATCACTACTTGCAACTATAATAGAACATATCTTAGTTTTAGTTTATTTTTAGACACTATAATTGTATGGTTTTACTACTCTTGGCTAAATATACACCTTTTGTAAACGTTTTATTAAATAAATTATTATTATTGTATAGAGAAATTAATTTGCTAAGATTTCTACTTGAACGATTTATCACGCCATTTGTTTTTTTTTATTTGATTTTGAGTAAAAAAAAAGTGTAGGCACTTTTGATTTGTTTTGTTATGAACTATATTTTTTAATTACAGAATAAAAAATTAGTCATGATAATTATGATTACATAAAACAAATGAGATCAAAAATAACCTTCGGTTATTTTTTTATTTCCCCTTGCTACTGCCAGTTTCACTGTATTGGGACCACCAAACCCCTAGAGAATATTCAGTAGTGCAATCGTCTCAATACCTAAACTAACGTGGGCCCAGTTGCCCCCTAGGTGGAATTGGGTGGGACGAGTTGACCCCTAGTAAAATTAGAAAGGTGGAACTGGTCCCTGGTCCCAGTTTCGAAGTGGGACGAGTTGACCCCTAGTAAAATTAGAAAGGTCGAACTGGTCCCTGGGCCCAGTTTCGAAGTGGGCGAGTTGCCCCCTAACCCTCGCAGAAAGGTCCATATTGGAGAAAACTTATTTACGTTCCATGTGTCAGGAAAGACTGTCGGACCTTGGAATCTTGTCGATAGAAAATACAATTGCCCAAAAGCTAAATTATTCTGAATTAATTCAGAAATTTGCTAGCGCAAAAGCTTGAAATGTAGCCGAATCCATGCGGACGAAGTCGCGGGAACAGCTAGTCTATGTAATATCCGATTGATCCGTGTAAGCAACTGCATATGCATAATATCATAGATATAGGAACGTGGTACATAGAGGGATCCCACTTTAAGATTTTGCACCACCTAAAATTTTTTCTAGGGCAGCAGCTGTCACGCAAGATAGTATTAATGTCTAATGTTTTTAACATATCGGACTCTATGTATAATATCGATAAATTATCGAGCCTTTCTTATATCACCTTTGTCCTTTTTTCATTTTTTAATATTTTTAATTTTGAGGTGTGGTTTTTAGTGACGTGAGAGTGAGACATGATGCCCTAAGGACGGATTTTTTTGTGCTTCTTCTGGTGCCCCCCCAGACGTGATGCCCTAGGCAATTGCTTAATTTGATTAAGGGTTAATCCGTCACTGCTTATTGATGGTTATCGCGAAGCAAACACTCACGGGGAACTGTACGCGCTTGAACTGTAACGGGAAGTTATGAGGTATGAGGGGAATGCGTGGTATAAATACTGCCTCGCCGACGCCACAACCCGTAAGAATTTCCGCCTCAATGGTGTGTCTGTGGAGCGAGATGACTTTAAGGCGGGTTCCCATTACACAACTTCGGAGGAGATAGGTTCCGAAGAAGCATAATCGGGACACCGACCTTCAGCTTGATGGTATACGCTGGAAGTCCACTTGCTGACAGGGAGTTCAGAAATTCCACGGGATAATGTGTGGCGTCATCTTGCTCGACAACAGTGTTTATCGAGGTGTAGACCACTTCATTCCCCTCAATTTCCGAGAGAATGCATTCGTTAATTGCTGCAGCCTGATCATTTTTGGGCGTCAAAATTGCCCGCTCACACACCCAAGAATTCTGCTGGTGCGGTATACGACTGATGTCCCCGTACACACAGCGAATGAGTTCTTCTAAGCTGGATACCACTCTACCGAGAGAGTCTGGAAGCACCACCTGTCCACCTCTCTCTTCTGGTAGAGTGCCTTCGCCAAGACCTAGAAGGACATCGGAGAATTCTTGAGCACGTGCATTGCCGCCGAGCCGAGCTCTCATATTAATGGCCAAGCGCAGCGCAAGAACTCGTGACCACAGCGAAGATCGTTTCAACGAAGCATTCACCTCGTCAGCCCTCGATCCCCGCGTCACCACGGGAAGCGTTTGCCGGAAATCGCCACTGAACAGAACTGTGACACGACTCATCAAATGTTCGTTCCTTCGGATGTCCTGCAGAGTTCTGTCCACGGCCTCAACTGCCTTCCTATTGGCCATCCTACACTCATCCCATACGTACGAGCACGTATCCCTTATCGCTATTACGTGACACACCACAAACAGACGTTTCGGCGCTCTCTAAATCGATGGGAATTTTAAACATGGTATGTGCTGTCTTGCCACTCGGAAGCAGTGTGGCAGCGATTCCCGACGACGCTACAGCAATAGCAATTTTGCCTTGCCTCCTGACCTTTGCAAGTATGCCAGTGGTAACAAATGTTTTTCCTGTTCCACCAGGAGCATCCAAGAAAAACATTTTACCCTGGTTATGCCCAACGCTTTCAAGGACGGTGTCATAAATTTGTTTTTGCTCTGAAGAGAACAAAGCGACATGGTCATTTCGTATGGTGGTCATTTCGCCCGGATCGTAATTTGTCTCAGCGCTATACTCCCGATTTCCACGGTCTTGATGCGGTGATGATTGGGCAGCTAGTTACCCATATTCGATCAGTGGATTGCCGCCGATAGAAATGTCCACATCTTGAAGTGAACTGAGACAGGTGTTCAGCACGCGTTCATCAGTTACTTCGACTTCGTCTCCAGTAGGAACATAACTTTCTTGTAATACTTAACACCGCATTTTTTTTTAATGGTCTTCCTCAACTCTGCTCAAGATTTTGAGGGTTTTGTTGGAACTTGAATTTATCAAAACGAACTAAGTATACGATACAACTTTTATAAAGAAAATGCACATCACCATCTATGAATTTTAAGAATAACTAACTACTAACCTCGCCAACATGATCAAATTTAAATTATTAATTTCCAAAAAGTGTCAACATGTAACTTGATTTGATTTTTATGAAACCTCATAGATGGCGCTGCTTCAAAATTTTCTTTATACTACTAATTTTCATTAAACTATGTTTCTCTGCCCAAGTTACTTAAATGGCGTACTTTTTATAGTGTAAAGCTAGATAATAGCATGGCTTACTGAAAAACAACATTTAAATATGCGTCGTTAGATTACACGCTGTCACAGAATGCGTAAGGAAAATAAAGATTCACAGCTCCTCCCCCGTAGGTGATAGCGTGATAATATGTAGCCTATATGTTGACCCGGCCTCTTATTCATGCAAAATTTGAAGTAAATCCATGCACCTACTTCTTGAGTTTAGCCCGGACATACATACAGACAAACAGACAAAAATTCTAAAAACTATATTTTTGGCTTCGATATCGATTGTAGATCACGCCCCAAGTATTCTTTTAAAAAAATATTCAATGTACAGTTTTGACTTTCCCACGATTTTATTTTATGTATAGATCAGGACATGTAACATTATTGCACAGAATAACTTTCATTCGCCCTGAATATCCGTTTAGGAATGGCCCAAATCTGAGTTTTCAAAGTCGTCAGATTTGGGAAAAGCCCACAATTTCTTCGTCAGAATTGCCTATTTAAGTCATTATTGGTTAGGCCAGACCCGATCATGGTAAAATCAACGCCTCTGAAGATCACTTTATTGTTGACCTTTTTTTGAAATCTGAAAGTGGACTCCTGACCACGGGGCTCCTATCAGAAACTTTTTAAATATATTTTCGATGTTTTCTCCTCATGCCAGACCTACTCAGCTATCAACTTCTGGCCCTGAATATGCTTGCTCAAAAACCCTCTGGGCATAATGACTTTTCAAATCGTTTTGTTTTCGTGTTGATCCGCTTGTGTGTAATTAATCTTCTCCGAAATATTATCCAATTTATTAAGTTTAAATATTGAGGATAGCAAATTTTGCTCAAAGGAAACATTCCTTTATTTTTAATTACAAAAAAAATAACCGACTTAAAAAAAAAACACTACAGTGATAAATAACTTTAATTTTGGAAGTCGGTGTCCTTAGTTCCGCATTTTAGCTTTTTGACACCGACTTCCGAAATTAAAGTTATATTTTATAACTTTGTACTGTTTTTTTTTTTTGAACTCGGTTGTTTTTTTTAACCTTCGACGCAAAAACGACGGGTTGTTATTATATTATATTATAAGTTTGATGTGACATCTACCAACCCGCACTGGGCCCGCGTGGTGGATTACGGCCCACTCCCTCTCACAGAGAGGAGGCCTGTGTCCCAGCAGTGGGAACATTATAGGCTGATTATGTATAAGTTTGACGTGTTTCTGTGTGTGTGTCTGTCTGTGACATCGTAGCTCCCGAACGGATGAACCGATTTTGATTTTGTTTTTTTTGTTTGAAAGGTGAATTGGACTCCGGTCTGAAATAAAAATATTCTATTCTATTCTATTAGTCGCGAGTGTTCTTAGCATGTTTGAAGAAAATCGGTCCAAGATGGCCGCCGCCACAAAATGGCGGATTACATATTTTTTCACAACTTCCTCAATATGAGTATCAAATGAAAGGGCTTGACAAGTAGAATACTAAACACTACCTATGATAAATTTCAAAACCGAGATGGCCGCCACCACAAAATGGCGAATTGTATGTTTTTTTTTTCACTATTCCCTCAATATGGGTATCAAATGAAAGGGCTTGACTAGCAGAATACTATAGACTATTACAAATTTCAAATCCAATATGGCCGCCACCACAAATGGCGAATTCACAGAGGAATACGTTAGTATGTAATGAACGCCAACGACCACGAGTACCTAACTAGGTTCACTGTGGTAAAAAAATACGCACAGCTACGCAGATTTTGGCGAATCACGTGTCGATCGTATCGTATAGCATGTTTTCTATTAATATAATATTGTAAAGTTTAAAAAGCAAGAAATAAAAGTTAAATGAAAAATTTTTAAAAACCCCGACTCAAACAAAAGCCTCTAAAAACTAAAATAATAATATATATTGGCCCTTTTAGTTTAATATAAGTTGCAGGAAATATTTTGATCCAAGCGTCCTCACGTCGGGGGACGGCTAATGAAAACGCCAAACAGATGAGGCTTAAACCCAGTAATAATTAATGTATGCTATTGTAGAAAACATAGCTGTTTCATTAGCCGTCCCCCGACGCGAGGACGCTTGGATCAAAATATTTCCTGCAACTTATATTAAACTTAAAGGGCTAATATACAGGGTGTTACAGAAAGGGTATATCAATACAAGCGGGTTGAAGAGTGTATCTGGTCTAGAATCTCTGTACAAAATTTCAGCTCAAATGCAGTAACTTTAAAATGCTTAAGGCGAATGGGTAGTTGTAGCCCGCGAAATTCAATTTTTCTTACGTTTTTTGCAATTTTCAGGTCAGTGTCAGGTTGTATCTTGATCAAAATATGATTCGCGACAATAACAGGTACGTATTTACAGAATTATAATAATTAGAATCATTAATACATCTTTCTAAGTTAGATTTCTACCGTTAAGAACAAATCTCGTATGGAAAAGTGTTGGTGGTAGAAATCTAACTTAAACAGATGTATTAATGATTCTGATGATTATAATTCTGTGAATACGTACCTGTTATAGTCGCGAATCAAATTTTCATCAAGATACAACCTGACACTGACCTGAAAACTGCAAAAAACGTAAGAAAAATTGAATTTCGCGGGCTACAACTACGCATTCACCTTAATATATTTTTATTTCGCACATCACGGCGCTGCACTGGCGCGCGGCGGCGTGGTGTGCGTGTACTAGGCGCACAGACACACTACAGATAATGGATAATGACCCTCGTAGTGCGGTGACACGTTTGTTATGATTTCAATTTAATAAACTATCGAAATAAAAAAGTATTAAGCATTTTCAAAGTTACCTACTGCTTTTGAGCTGAAATTTTTTACAGAGATTCTATACCAGATACACTCTTCAACCCGTTTGTATTGCTATACCCTTTTTGTAACACCCTGTATATTTTCATTTTAGTTTTTAGAGGTTTTTGTTTGAGTCGGGGGTTTTTTGTAAAAAAGTTTTTATATTTCACTTTTTAGTTGTACAGTCTGTGATCAGAATTGTCTGACCCACCCACTGAGTAATAGCGAATTTGAACCTTATCGTGAACATTTGGAATACTCCGTGCAAGCGTGTCGATAAATCATGTTGTCAAGCGATTTTAATCATTATAATGTTGTTGTTAAGGTTGAAAGGCTAATGAGTATGAAGAATACTAAAAATAAATCACTCAAATAATCCCCAAAACAATTAAATAAAAAATTAGTTTAAAAACTAAAACTCGACTACTTGAAAGGATGAGACAAGAATTGTAGATTGTTATGCAAGGGTCGAAAGGAATTGATGACTTTCACCCGTGTTAAACACTCTACTTTTCATTTCGAATATAAGGAAAGTAAAAAGTATTAGTTTTTCTAAAATATTTATTGATAACAATAACATGCAATGTTTTTGAATTTCGGTACAGCTTACAGGGTTAGTATCCCGCTAAATAATACTATTGACTTTTTTTATTTTAAATATGGAACATACCGCGTCATCGCCGCGGGCTGTCCCGCTTAATAGGTTTTTTTTTTAATTCACACTGGCTGTTTATACACTCTCAAGACTGCAGCATTTTTCTTAATTTATGTAAAAAATTTCGTAGCTGACTACAGTTCTATTTTTAAAATTCATTCCCACCCTAAAGAGGGAAGTAATTACTGAGTCTTTCCCGCCCTGTGGTGGGAAGCAGCGTATTCCACCCGCTATTCGGATCAAACAAACACTACTTTCCGAGTATGAGAAATAAAAAGTACCTTCCCGTGGTCGCATGCCGCTGTACTAACATATTATAAGCTATGGACGCTATGGTAGCATGCGACCACGGGACGGGAAGGCACTTTCTTGTTTCATCCTTTTCAGTAGTCGGGTTTTAGTTTTTAAACTTCTTTTTAATCAACTACCTTTCATCGCATTCTTTATCGTGTAGAACACATTGCTGGGTAATGGCGTATACTTGTCACCTGAACTGAACATAAGCTTGCCGTACAGTCATGGAGGATTCGGATGGGGCGCGAGCTGCATTGGTGGTCACTTGTCCTGCATAGCCATGTGCGAAGTCATAGACGCTCCGGAAGGAATAAACTACCAAAAACCTGTTTCTAATGAAGGTGAGATGGTATTTAATATTTCGGCATCACAAATAGGTACCTACCTACCTAGGTGTTCTGTCCCTGCGCTGGGTTCGTTCTTCTCGCAAGTGCATTATTGTCTAAACTTCAATGTTATTAATTATGAAATGGTTTGAATCTTAGGTGATGGTCTATATGAAGATGAGAAAAGCAAGTTATTAACAGAGCAAGGCTGCGACGGACAAATGACACAATACATCGTTACTAACTGTGATCTAGTCAGAGTGCGATATATGCTTGTGTATGCAAAACAGCCCGCATCGATGAGGTTCCCCACAGCGAGCGTCAATAGAAATGGTATGTCTAAACGTATCTACGTTCTACAAACTGGCGTTTCATATCACGCTGTTTTACAAAACCTCTAATCGTTGACCCGCTGCATTGATAAATGCAAAATATACAGGGTGTTACGGAAAGGGTATATCAATACAAACGGGTTGAAGAGTGTATCTGGTCTAGAATCTCTGTACAAAATTTCAGCTCAAAAGCATTGACTTTGAAAATGCTTAAAAAAAATTTATTTCGACATCACGGCGCTGCACTGGCGCGCGGCGGCGTGATGTGCGTGTACTAGGCGCACAGACACACTACAGATAATGGATAATGACCCTCGTAGTGCGGTGACACGTTTGTTATGATTTCAATTTAATAAACTATCGAAATAAAAAAAATATTACTTAAGCATTTTCAAAGTTACTGCTTTTGAGCTGAAATTTTGTACAGAGATTCTAGACCAGATACACTCTTCAACCCGTTTGTATTGATATACCCTTTCTGTAACACCCTGTATATAACTACAATAAAATTCTGCGTGTTAGGGTTCAGTAATAAGGGCTATCGCGTATGAATTCCCTGCTAGAGGCGCTAGTGTAGCGTGAGGTCTCTGAAATGTCAAATGTCACTGTTTGTGGGTGAGCTACGCGGGTTTAATTCGGTCTATTTCATGGTACAATTATATACTTCGCCTGGTATTCTCTTCCCACGATGGCCTTCGTCTACGTCACGATAAGTGTTGCCATTGATTGTCCTTTTCAGTAAATTTAGGGACTTTCTCATTTATTTAATAAAAATAAAATAAATTACTAACTAGCTTAACTATTTAGTAACTCGTGTGATTCATCTATTTAGTTTTAAATTGTTTAAACTATTGAATTATTAGTTCGTTAAAAAATGCATTTTGCTAAGGTAATTCAATTACACACAGTGGCCACACATCGAATTGACAAGTGTCATACTGTCAGCTCACCATTTCATCGCTATCGTCGTGTCGCTCATACCTATAGCGTTGTTTCGCTCGGTAAGCAAAATACTGTGGTTCCCAAACATTGTTTACTGTGAAAAGGAAACCAGTGTAACCTTTGACAGATACGCAAGAAAAAAAATGGTTAATTGTTCCATACTAAACTGTAAAAACAGAAGTAAAAAAGGCGGTGTAATAAGGTTTTTTTCTTTTCCCAAAGAAGAGATAATAGCAAATGCCCACGCATTTGCTATTATCTCTTCTTTGGGAACAATATCTCTAATATAATAATAATATTCTTTGGTCTACAATATTGAAGCCACCTTCAATATTGTAGACCAAAAACAACAATAAGAACAGGTATGTACTTACGGCTACACATAAAGCAGAGGCGGATTTACACATTTGCCGCCAGTAGGCTATTCAAATTTTGCCGCCCCTATCGACCTCTACAATAATATCCCATGTCTTTTGTATACTGCTTCGCCTTTTCTTCAAAATGATTAAAATGTTCTCGTTCATCAGCTACGAAAAACTTGCAAAGAAAGACCTGAACTTGAACTTGTAAAGATCGGCAACTGTGATAAAATCTACGGTAGAAGCCTGAATTTGAGCATTCACTTTGTTTATTCTTTCCAAAAAAACATAGTTGGTATATAAATATTAATCATTTTAATTTCAGTAAGACATTTGAAAAAAACGTTAGCCCCAAATTTGCCGCCCCTAAAATCTGCCACCCTAGGCTCCAGCCTACTCAGCCTATTGGTAAATCCGCCACTGACATCAAGCTATACATAACCGCTACAAGCTGACTTCTAATTGTACGGAAAACCTATACAATGCGAGGTCAGCGAAAACTGGAAATGTATAGCTTGATGTATAGCCGTGTGTACCTTACTACATATTATTTCATTTCAGACTTTTTTACGTTTGTTTTGTAGTGATTTTTTGTTTGTTTTAGTCCTGATTAAGGACAGGCAAAGAGATCTTCGCTCATACAGCCAAGTCAGATGTATTTTTTTTCAAGTGATGTTGACGTAGCTTGCTAGATAGTTTCTTTTTTCAAAATAATAAGTTCGACGTTGAGGAAGGCCTTACTTAGCCGAATCCTGGTGATGAGGGAAGTTCGCCACTCCAGGTAACGAAAGCGATCATCTAGTCCGTAGGCCGCGTTCGCGTGTGCTCTCCTGTGAGCGAAGCCAAGGACCGAAGATCCGTCAACTGACTGAGTTCAGTAGTAATAGTATAGTTCAAATAGAAACCATCATCAGCTTGTTTCCAATTAATTTCTGTAAACTACTCAAGGGCCGGGTATTATTTTTATCTTTTCCCCACTAAAAAAGTTTGAGAACCGCTTCGCAACTGATGACGTATTACCGGGCCAATCACGTGACCCAGCTGTCACGGGAAGAGAATACCATGTATTGTTATACCATGGTCTATTTAATCTCGGAAATGAAATTTGAGATCATAAGTGTAAACAATGAAATGTCATTAACAAAATGACGTTTCAGGGGCAGTCAACATTTCCCAAGTTATTATAATTATTTGATTTTATTATATTTCGTGCTTTCAAAAGCACGCTAAAGCGGCGTCTCTAAATGAAATACAATCATAACGCAAATAAATAAAAATAAACACGAGAAACAGTCACCGATTACAAGAACGCAATACCACAATAACGCAAATAAATGAAAATAAACACGAGAAACAGTCACCGGTTACAAGAAATGACAGATTATGTACCTTACTCGACGAGGCAGAGCGAGTGTTGCCAATGATTAAATATTTTAGTTCCGTTTCAAGACTTTCTTGCCAAACTGTACATAACCTAAAGTCTCGTCGTATACTAATGCAAATAAAAGATTTCTATTCTTATAAACAACTTGCTCATGTTTATTTATTTGATATAATATAAATAAAAAAAAAGTTTATTTGGAACAACTTAAGTTTACGACTTACAAAGGTAAACGAAGATTGCCACAAAAGTAAAATACTATTGTGCAGCTATCAACATTATTGTTACGAGCTTGGGGTTCGTGACAATAAAAACTGCCGATTTAATAACCAAAAATAGACACTTTAATTAAAAACACTAATTACAACTTTAACACACTAATTATAAAACACAATCGCACTACTGATTATTTGAAAGTCGCACTTGAAGATCGCTTCGATGTTTTCGCTTGTATCGCTTACCCAATACTGATCCCGGCTCGCGGCCACACCGGCCTTATATAGGCCTCGGATAGTTCCAGAACCTTCTACCGTAGAAACATCTAGAATGTTCGAGTACATACCGGTCCCGACCGACCAGACGTCGAAAGTTATCGAAGTTTCTAGAAGCATCTTGATTACTGGTTATGCTACTCGATACCAGATGGCGCTAGTGGTAGGCATTAATTGACAACATTTCAAAGCTGACACGACCTTAAAACAAAAATACTATTTCTTTATTTTCGTATCCTTAGTTCAAATATATTTTTATTTTATTTTTTTATTTCTAAATTTCTGAGCAAAAAAATTAAAATCAAAAAACATGTAATGACGTCACATAAACGGCGGAATGAGGTAGTTACCTTTGCGCATTCCAATGTCTTTGATTGAAAACATTACATCAAACAAGACATGTCAATGTCACCTAAGAAGTGTAACGAGAAAACAACTAAAAAACTGAATTGAATTCAACAAAATTTTTTCCTACCAACTCGACACGCTGCTTACTGTTAATATTATCAATTTTTGATTGATATTTCGCCAACAAAATGGATCCCAATGAAAAATATACGCCAATGAAGAAACCAAAACAACGACTGAGACAAGTGACATCTAACAGTTTTTTTGACGGGTCACAATAAAGCAAAGGTAATATCGCCATTCTACCGTCATCTGGCACTTACGTCTTTTTAGAATACACCGAATTTCAAAGTTAAAATTATGAATGAAAAGTACATAATTTCGAAAAACGAAAATATATGGGTGCCCTAGATTTGAATTTAATTTTATATAACGTAATAATACATGCAGGTTAAAAATATGAAATGTTGTCAATTGTGGCGCGCAACATTATAATTTACTGCCACTGCAGAAATGCCCAAAATCTCGGCGGCGTTCTTGGTGCAATCACCTAAAGACCAATATAGATCTCCAGACACAGACATAGCAGTGCATTGTCTCTTTTTATGTGGTGATAGAATTTTTTTTTGTCTAAGGCTCTGGCTGAGCATCTACAGGGTTACTTACTTTTGACTGTAATAATAGTCAAAAATAGTTTTGCCCAATGGAGCTGGTAAGTAATAGATGAATATTTTTGAAAATTTTGTATAATTTAGTAGCAATTGTGCATATTACCGTCTAAAAATTTTGCTTCTGTAGCACTAAAATGAAAGAAAATACAATACTTTTAGTATGGCTCCTCAATCTACACTCAAGAGGTGAATTTCTATTGGATGTGAGCGATCAATTAATATATTCGACATAATGATCATTTAGCAGGTGTTGTGTTTGTTTTTGCAGTATAGGAATAAAATCGAATACAAAGTAACTATTTGCTGATTTGTGACAATAAATATATATTTTTTTAAGTAGTAAAACAGAGTAAATTTTGTAGATGAACGCATTTTCGTTGGCTCCTCAATCCTGACGTTCTAACTACGACGTTATATGTTTGACTGTAGCCACCTGAGATCTCAACGGAATCTAAAGCCAGAGATACTAACATTTAGCAGAAATGTCTGCTACACAGGATGAATATTTCAAGTGGGCGTGGATGGCCAAATCCGAAACTATGAGGGCTAGCGAAAAGTACCTACTCTAAGGAGTCGCGGGCTCGATTTTGATGAAAACTAAAACTGCATCATTGGATTTTTGAAAAATCAATATTTCTAGCCAGGAATCGAACCTGTTGATTTTGAAAAAAAAAACACATACTGTATTACTACTACTGTATTACTATTAGTGACACTATCGAACGGTGTAACCATTCAATAGTGTCGCTAATAAGGATCGAATGCTGGGAAGTAATGACATACGGCAAACTTAAGGAAAATCTTGAATCTTAATAAACTGCTTCTTATTTTAAAGTATTCACACCTACATTACGTACCTTGTTCGAAATGATACTCAATATTTTTATTAACACACCCGCAGCGCAGTCACCTTCACAACATTATGTTCTAAATTCAAATTTCTAATACGATCTTTGGAAAATATTCTAATGGTATCAATAATATTGTAATGCTGAATGCAGTACAATCCTTGAGACGTCGAATCCAGCTATGTATTTAAAACAATGGTCATCATTATGAACAATTAATCAGGTAAGGTTTAATAGGTAGGTATAGGTAAAATAACCCGGGCTCGGCTAAATAATAACAGCCGCACAGGTCAATCCATCAGGTTAAGCTACGCTTGCCGCGGTTGGTCTGTGGATGGGTGACCATCTTTACATACCGAGACCCCTCCATGCCTCGGAAAGCACGTTAAGCCGTTAGTCCCGGCTGTCATTCCTGGATCTTTGACAGTCGTTACGGGCAGTCAGAAGCTCGAAGGTGTGACAACCAGTCTTACCAAGGGGAAGGGGTGTCGTATTACCCAGTAACTGGGTTGTGGAGGTCAGATAGGCAGTCGCTTCATTTAAAATACTGGTATTCAGCTGCATCCGGTTAGACTGGAAGCCGACCCCAACATAGTTGGGAAAAGGCTAGGCAGATGATGATGAGGTAACATAAGAAAAATAAAAAAAGGATTTTGTTAAAAATGAGCTGTTTCCTTTAGTTTGCCGTATATCATTACTTCCCAGAATTCGATCCTTATTAGCGACACTATCGAATGGTGTAATAATACAGTGTGTTTTTTTTTCAAAATCAACAGGTTGAGTCCTGGCTAGAAATATTGATTTTTCAAAAATCCAATGATGCAGTTTTAGTTTTCATCAAAATCGAGCCCGCGACTCCTTTGAGTACTTTTCACTAGTCCCATTTGAGTTTGAAACTATAATAATGGTATGGGCCCCGCCTGCTTCCAACTTTTATTTTTTCGGTACCTACTTTTTTGTAATGATTCCGAACTTACAAATAAACGAAATTAACTAGTTAGCTGCGTTTGATTCAAGAACAATATTAAAAGTTTGCAATGGAAGTGGAAAATGCAAGCAGAAAAGAGCACGCCGTTTCAGTACAGTAGGTTAAAACGCTTTAACATGATTGAAGTCTGTGGTATTAAAAAGTTAGTTACAAACACAGATCATCATCATCATCATCATCAGCCTATAATGTTCCCACTGCTGGGACACAGGCCTCCTCTCTGTGAGAACACAAACACAGAACCTATCAAATATTTTTTCTGAAACATGCTTGGAAATTAGAGCATTATTTTGACAACCTTCTTCCCATTTGGGTCAAATAATTTAAAGGCAAATATTTTTTTCTATATAATCTAGTCATTTCTGGCACTCGCCGGCCGCTGCCGCGGCACCGCTCGCTTCGCTCGCTTGGCTCGTGCGTAGGCGGTCACAGTCTTGGCCTAACCTAACCATTTTTTTAAATAATTAACCTAATCCTAGTTCAGTTCCGGGTAGCCCACTAAGAGGAATCTCTATTTTCTATAAGTGCAAGTCGATGAAAGAATAAATTTCATTTTTAGGAAATTAGGTAATAATAAGTCAAAAAAAAAAGTTGTTTTATGAGATAAAATTAATAAAAAATGAATTGTTTGTCAAATAACACGTTATTAAACAAAAGTTTATCGGGTAGTTATTTTGTAAAGTGAATTATTTGGCAAACTTGTTGTTTTATAATGATGAAATGACAAATCATGTTTTTGCCAATCCTTGCTTGTCAAGTACAAATTTGTAAATTAATTTTTGGTTAACTGACAGGGCACCATTTTTTACACTATAAAGTATTTTTTACTTTTTCATTTACCATGAAAATTATAATCTTTAAATTCGGAAATTGAGACATCCATAAACACTGCAATATTTTCTATAGCTACTCGAAGGTAGGTACACGCACAAATTATTACGAGCAGCAGGGCAGCGACGGAGCGTGCACGGGCGCGAGCGGTATTACGTATAACGTGGCCACGACCATAGTAAAAACAAATAAGTAGGGTATCTTTATACATACGCACCGAACACGGTTTGTAAGTGAGCGCGCTCGTACGTATGCGTCGTCGCACGCACACACTGACAAAATTTACCGCTGCTAAAGGTGCGCCAGTCGTGGCTACCATGTTTAGGCTATTATCGCTCGCTCGGGGCTCGAGTTGGCATACTTATTTGTTTTTACTATGCCACGACTGGCGCACCTTTAGCAGCGATAAATTTTTGTCAGTGTGTGCGTGCGACGACGCATGCGTACGAGCGCGCTCACTTACAAACCGTGTTCGGTGCGTAAGTATGAAGATGCCCTACTTATTTGTATTTACTCTGACTTGGGGCACCCCGACTCGGGACAGTTTGCTCGCTCACTTGAGCCCCTGTCATCCCCTTCGTGGTAGGTTCCTTTAAACCCTGTAGACAGAAATAGGGGCCCCGCGAAGCGGGGCTCCGTCGACTATGTCTTATTATTATTGCTTGTAAACCAACTTGTTTTTACTTCGCCCCTAAGACGACCCACTGACCCTTACCATATTAACTTCCAATATCGTCATAATCACTTTGTGACTGGTTTAGAAAATGTATTATAAAATGATATTTTGTATTAGACAATGTACCTATTATAAAACGCATCAATCACTAAAGTGATCGATGATAAAGCGTGATGTTTCCAAAAAAACCTAAATAATAAATGAAAAATGTATAAATATTTCGGATGATATTCATCATCCGAAATATTTGTAAAGAGAAGCATTTGCCAAATAAATGTTTGTAAAGCGAGTGTTTATAAATTAAAACATAAATTGCGGAATAAATTTGTGAAATAAATAGTATAGGTACGAAACGTTGGTTGTCTAATTTGTCAATGGTGTTTTGGCGAAAAACATTAGTGAACCGGTACGCCCACTTGAATCGATTATTAGGATAACGCAATATTATTTACAATGTTTTTTAACGATTTTCATGTTTAGAAGGAAATACTTACATTTTATAAATAGAAAAAATTAAATGAAAGTGAAAATGTTTACATTTGTTTTAACAATTTTTATTCATGACCATAGATACAAGTCTTTCAGTCGAATACATAGGTGGGTTTTAAACTTAATGTGAAAATGTTTAGAGCTTCTGCCTTATTGCCAGTGTCATAAAAATAATTTGCACGATTTTATTTCAGTTATAATTTATTCTTGGACCGTAGTTTACGTCACTTTAAACTAAAGCTGAAAACTGTGTGCAATATTAGATTTTACCTGGTTAAGATAAGCCTACAATTTTAGCACTATAATAAACTACTTTTCGTCAAACTACACCATTGAGGTTATTATTTCAAACTGGCGACACTTTTGTTTGCATTTTTGACCTCGAATTCCATTTCCGAGAGTAGAATAATATTGTGAATATTTTGCAATATGTACCTGAGATTAATTTTGGCAAATAATAAATGAGTTACGGGTCAATGAATGACAATGCTTTAAAAACGGAGCTAAGAAACAAAGGTGCAGAATTAAGCGGGCTGAAAGAATAGCTATACTCCATTTATTTATAACATTAGAAAAAAGAGGCCTCGCAGAAGCAGGAGTACGAAACCTTTTACCTATTTTCAAGTTAAGTTCAAACAATTTTAAGAAAGAATGTATGTGCTTTTTTTGTAATTAACAATGTATGGCATACAATAAAGCATATTCTATATATCTACTCGTCACGATGCTTGGTTAGGTACCAACATGAAATGAAACAATTTTTATTAACAATCAGTTTATTAAAAACAACTTTATTACAATGGCATGTCCATATTATGTTTTAAAAAACCAAACATATACGATACAAAACACCACTTAACAATTTAGTCACTGCTCAAAGTCAAAGTCAAATCATTTATTTCAAATAGGCACATTAAAGGCACTTTTGAACGTCGAAAATTACAATAGAATAAAATCATAAACCGACAAAATAAAAAAACACGTGCTGCCACAACTTATGAAGGAATAGGTAGATAATATTTTAGATTTGGTAGAGTTATAGTGACATGAAAAACGTTCCCGGTACTGTCCGCTCCTGATTCTTTTAGATTTTAAACGTTGACACGACAATATTTTATGTAAAAACTAAATAATATTAAATGAAAGCCTTGTAATTTCAGAAGGTAGATAGGTTAAATAAGTACAATTAAGTGTGACTGCCGTTATTTAAATTGATTATATTTAACTCCACATCAATCTTGACTGTAATAAATTAATGTTTGTTGTACTTTTATTACAAAGTGTGCCCCTAAAAGAGCATTTTTTAACTTCTGTCTAATGCGTATAGTTCAGTCAGAGGTTAGTTTGCTTACTGTTTAGAAACACATTTTTTTGTTTGTTTAAATATGATATGTAAACTTTGTTTTCACGCCCGTAATAACATACTTTGAGAGCTATAGGTACTTCAGGACCTTACTCGACAGTCGCGCCAACTGGTGAGCACAGAAACGGCAGCCCTCATTATGGAAGATCGCTAAACTTCTTTCAGCTGTTTTACAAAACGGAGCTGTTTTGTAAAACGGCTAGCGATTATGTAAAACAGGGGATTCGACAATCCATCTGTGACATAATCTTGCAAGTTTCGTGAGTCGTGATTGCGTCTCACTAAGTAGATACCTACATTAGCTTTGGGCATGGTTTCATTTTCGATTCCCGGTAAAGCCCGGTAGTCATTTTAAAGATAGTTAAGTAAAACAACCGTTGTTCAAAATTGCCCCGTAAAATCAAATGTTGCTAGCAATAATGTTTCGCAAATATTCTATACATAATAATTGTATACAATGTTGCGTAAATATTGTATACATATCTACCTAATTGTTAACAATATTTGCACATTGTGCCTATACGAAACATTAGCATTTTGCCAGCAACACTGCAACATTATAAAATGTTGGCTGCAAACGTAAAAACATACTGCTAAAACAATGTTGCGCAATTTTATTTTCTAATATAGATAGATCTTGGAAGCTTACCCTCTCTTTATATTTTCAGTTGGAGGTCTGCGTCAATGGCTTGCCAGACACAAGCTTTTTTCCATTCTTCTTGGCTACGGAATAATGTTGACGACCATAGGCTTCGCAAACAATCAACCGATCCACTATTACTACAAAATACTATTAAAAAAGCTCGATATTGCATACAGTTCTGTAAAAGTGTGATGTTTTTTAGTACGAGTCTTTAACCTTTTAACCGCCGGACTTTATATCAGTTATCGTGCCCCCAGCGCCCGAAAAAAAAAAAAAAAAACGAAAAATATATACCGATGAAACGAGCTGTGATGATGTAATAATAATACAGATTAAACGAGCTGTGTTATTTTGTCGTATATATACGACTCTGGCGGAATGGGCACGCAAATATTTGTCGGATTAATCCGACGTAGGCGGTTAAAAGGTTAAGGACCTCGCGCACTTCACGACCACGACCACGACGACTGGCTGTCGTAACCTTGATCGCAGAAGAAAGAACGGACATTCATATTAAAGTACCTACATAAAGTTTAGTCGTTCCCCTTTGCTATACTTTTTGCTCCTCGCGCTGCTCCTCACACTGCTCATCGCGATGCCGCGATGTAGAGTGACGTACTCATATTAAGCTACGTTTCTGCTTACTTTCCTCACTACTTCACACGCCTCTCATCGAGTGTAACTGGAACTGTGTGGCCGGCTACTCATTTGCATATTGCCAGTCCTTTTGATCACACAAAAAAAAAATACAAAAAGGGAGCAGTGCCTAGATAAACTTAAAGCGGAAGACACGTTACTTGATCACATCGCGCGGTCCTACTGAACCAACGGTTTATTCCCAGGCGCTCTATAATTTTATTCCCAGCGGCTCCAAATTAAAAAAGTAATGGGAACAATTTTAGTATTATATTATTTTAACTAATAAAATTATGGAGCTCTTGGGAATCAATGTATGGAGTGAAATTGTTTGGAGAACAATAGATTTGGATCTCCTGGGAATAAGCCGAACCAAGTCCAATGGACACAGTTGCACTCAGTTGATCTTCTAAACAGCGCATGCGTGTGTGACGATACAGCTCAATAATTTTAGTTTTTGTATGTTAACCCATGCAATGCCGAGGCCGCCCATAGGCATCCATGTATTTTCATTTTCATTTTTTATTTTTATTTTTTATTTGAGTTTAGCAACACTTTTATTTTTTAAACGGTTTTCTGTTTTGTTGTTATATTTTGATAAATTCAAAAAGATAGTTAAACATAGTAAATGTAGTTGTTTTTAATAAAAACGATAGTTGTAATTTGTTTTCATTTTACTTTATTTTACCATTTAAAAACCTACAATTTAAAACTAGATAAAATCCAAATACAAACCTACTTAAGTACTTAAAAATTGTAGGGTTAGAATTTAAATATAATGGGGAAGGTATGTGTGTCTCGTTATCATCAGCCATATTTTAACTACTGTGGGCGTACTATGGGTATAGTGTTGGTTATTGCGTAATAGAAAAACGACTTGCAGTTCAAATCAGATTATAATTTCACGAACAATTTAATCACACTAGCAAATCACACACTATAGGTACGCGATACAACCAAATACGGAACGCGGGATATTTTCTGTGGACTGTTGTTCGTTTGATGTCCAATCTCCAAGAGAGCTCCACATCGTTCTATCGCGCTGTCGTCGACCCCCATGAACTCAGGTTAGACTCTGTCAGCGCCATCAGATGGCGCTCGCGTTCCGAATAGTCAATCGAATAACCGGATGCGACAAATATATATATTTTAGGTATATATACATATATATTTTATTTAGACTTTGAATTTAATAAACATGTGCGGTGTGCATTAACGCATATAAAATCGAAAGTTAGGACATATATAGTAAGGTTAAACACCTCTGACTCTAATAACTTCAGACTCATACCGAAGACGCCGATGGGCGGCTAATAATACTTTAACGAAATGCCGTAGACGCCGATGAGCGGCTGCTTCCAAATGTAAGGGAGCATGGGGGTAAAATGCTTTTTTTAGGGTGGCATAGGGGTAATGTACAGGCGCCAGCACATCAACTTACCCGAAACTGTCGATCAACTTTGAACCTTATACCACACCCCGGACACTCCATACAACGCTCGCAAAATAATTACCTACTACTACTACATTAAAAAATGACGTTTGTATACGTATGAATGTATGCGTGAGGTACTTGTGTTTGCGAGCGCTCTTGTTAAAGAACTGCGACGAATACGCCGAAGTGCGGGGTGAGGTGCGGTAACTGATGTTAGTGCGGGGAAGGGAGTGTCCTTTCTGTACGTAGTACTTTAAGTATTCTGTGCTTATACTTTAGCGATAAAGCTGAAATCTATTAAAGAAATTTAACAGATTGTAGTAGCTTTATGTGCTGGCGTCTGTACTTAATTTCTAAGAAGGCAATGAATGGGTTAATACGCATCAAAATGCCTTCGTGTACTTAAGTGTTCTAATCACTCAAGAATGAAAAATAAGACACAGGATTACTGTTCACGCTTAAGTATAGCCAAAAATGTTAATTTGTTGAAAATTATAATTTTATTTATTGTTTGCTTCGCCAATTTCGTGAAAGCGAGATAGATAATACAAAACTGTCGTGAGAGACACGACATGACGCATCGCGCGTCTCTCGTTAACACTACCTCAATGTCATTAAGAGCCTATACTACCTCAGCTAAAATTCACTCTTTATCTCGCTCATACGATACTGCTCGCGGACTGAGTGAGAGCGAGACAGAGTGCGGTGCTGGGCGGCAGGCAGCGCCAATAGTTTAGGTATTTGCTTTTTACGGTGAAAATAATGGTAATTATAAAAAAATAAATAACATAACTGCTTTAAAGTAAGTTCAGTTAGTATGCAAAGTTTCATGATCTAATTTGAAGTATTTTTTGAATACCAGCGGTTTATTGTTCGGGTTAGAGGTAACTATGGATTTTTTTTCTATCGAGAAAATTTTATGGAATCGTGTTTTCGACTAACATAAGACTTAGCATTAATCCTCAACTTTACCATATATTTATTTCAAAATGAATGGTGCAGTATTTTCGACATAACGGAGGATCACGCTAAGCCATTTGAGGTAGGTATAGGCCCTTAATAATTGTACACATTCAGCGGCTGACGCCGTTGAGCTCGCACAACTGTGTAGGGACTTATCTCTGTCCTTGTCTATCGGTTGTGATCACAGATATGTGTGAGTTTCGCTACATGTAGTTGTGCACCGAGTCCAGGTTTAGTGATTGCGATGTTAGAGCGTGCCGTATCTTCCACTTTTAAGTTTATCTGAGGAGTGGTGGGATGACGAGTAGCATGACGTGCGGCATGAAGAGTAACGTAGCAAAATTACGTCTCTGCCTCCGTCTCTCACTATTTCAGTCGTTGAGTGTGTGGCTGTAGCTTATCCTGGTCTGTGCGACCAAGGCGCGCGGAGCGGCGCGCGGCGCGGCGCGGTCGTGGCCGCTAGTGCGTGAGACCCCTTACTGTCAGCATTTTTTAGATTTATAGAGTAAAATTTTAAGTACTTAACTGCGATACAAAATTTTTAGTTTTTTTTTTTTATAGAAAACGTATATGTCATACTTATATCTAATATTAAATTTTTTTCAAACTGTACCTACCTACATATTTATTTTATTACAAACCATGTGGGCATAATTATGTCCGATGGGATTTCCCATCAGCAACTTCTCTGGAGCCTTTGGAGATTCGATGAGTTTCCAAAAAAAAACGATGATAATTTCATTTCATTTATTCAATATCAATTTACAGTGTCTGAATGTGTTATCTACATTAAAAAAAAATAGTCAAATATACAAAAAAAAAAAAAAAGAAAAGACGCTACTATCTCAAAACTTCAAATAATTTACCTAAAACTCATTAAAATATTTAAACATGTCATACCAAAACTTCATCAAACGTAAGAAATTAAAATTAAAATCATATTACATAAAATCCATTAAGAAAACATGTTATATAAATTAATAAATAATCAACAATGTTCAATAATATTTCATTTAAATTCATCATACAATTCAAATTCACTGTCAAAAATCATTTATATAAAATTCATTGAAATGAATTTTATGTAAATGATTTTCATGTCATACCTACCATAAATTCATCAAACGTCAGAACGTAGGTATGTCATTACTTTCATAAAAAATAAAAGAAAAAGTTAAAACAATTTAGGACAACAAATCACCATTACACTAATGTTGAGTCATGATCCACAGAATAGAAACATTTTTCAGTAAGAAGTTTTTAGGGGTTTTTTTTTAAATAAGGTGGTTTTATTAACCCCCGACGCAAAAACGACGGGGTGTTATAAGTTTGACGTGTCTGCGTGTGGTGTGTGTGTGTGTCTGTCTGTGGCATCGTATAGCTCCCGAACGGATGAACCGATTTTGATTTTATTTTTTTTTTTATTTGAAAGGTGAATTAGTCGCGAGTGTTCTTAGCTATGTTTGAAGAAATTCGGTCCAAGATGGCCGCCGCCACAAAATGGCAGATATTTTTTCACAACTCCCTCAATATGGATATCAAATGAAAGGTCTTGACAAGTAGAATACTAAACACTATGATAAATTTCAAAACCAAGATGGCCGCCAACACAAAATGGCGAATTATTTTTTTTTTCTCAATTCCCTCAATATGGATATCAAATGAAAGGGCTTGACTAATAGAATACTAAGTATAGACTATTACAAATTTTAAATCCAAGATGGCCGCCACCACAAATGGCGAATTCACAGAGGAATACGTTAGTATGGAATAAACGCCAACGACCACGAGTACCTAACTAGCTTCGCTTCACTGTGGTAAAAAAATACGTACAGCTGCGCAGATTTCGGCGAGTCGTCGATCGTATAGCATGTTTACCTACTAGTAATATAATAATATAAAGTTTAAAAAACTAGAAATAAATATTAAAATAAAAATTTAAAAAACCCCCGACTCAAACAAAAACCTCTAAAAACTAAAATAATAATAATATATATTGGCCCTTTAAGTTTAATTTAAGTTGCAGGAAATATTTTGATCCAAGCGTCCTCACGTCGGGGGACGGCTAATGAAAATTGGATTTCATTAGCCGTCCCCCGACGTGAGGACGCTTGGATCAAAATATTTCCTGTAACTAAAATTAAACTTAAAGGGCCAATATATATTATTATTATTTAAGTTTTTAGAGGTTTTTGTTTGAGTCGGGGATTTTTTAAATTTTTATAGCAGTAGTTTTATGTCCTTAGGCAAGCAATTAAATAATTTTTTACCATTGCCACTCGAAAAAGGGCATTTTATTTATCGATAACAGTGAATAAAACTCTCTTAGTCACTGAGTGAATAAAAACATTTTGAATTTGGAACAAGCACGAACATACGAATTATGTGTACAAAACTAAATAAAGCGTGCTGAAAGTACGTATCTACTGGCTGGCTATATGGAGCTATTCCATAGAGCTATAAAATTATATTTAAAAAAAAAATATCCCGCCAATTTAGGTTCTTTTCTATCTGTTATCATGGTTGTTTTAAGTCATTGGAAAATCTAATAGCATAAATTATAATAAAATGAGTTCTTCCAGTGACGAAAATGAGACACTGATTTCGGAATCATTTCGAAATAAAGCAGCAACTATAGTAGATAATTTGTTGCCGCCAAAATCTCGGGAGTTGTACTTGAACACATACAATTTGTTCTGCGACTGGATAACCACGAATGGCGCCAATTCCTTCTCAGAGTCCATATTTCTTAACTATTTCAACGAATTAAGCAAGACTAAGAAGCTGTCGAGTATATGAGATGCAGCCGAATAGTTGCCAGTATAAATCTAAAACCGTCTACTGTTAACCCTTGGGCGCCACTATCTCCGACGCGCCCTTCAACATCCAAAGGACAACCTTGTGGAACGACTAGGTACATTACAGCTTTCTCAGCAACAGCAACCACATAATATGGCGACTTTGCCAAACACCCAAGTCTTATCTAATACTAGCTGTTTACATACATCTCGGGCTATTTGGTTGAAGCAACTGGCAACTTTTAAAGGAAAATTTCAAAAAGTTGATACGACTAGTTGCCTCAACTAAAGTTGCTCCATCTGCAAAGCGCCTAATTTCGTCACACACGATCAATCGCAATCTGAATCGTATTGAAGGATATTGCTAATCCATTGCTTCATAATAATGTTCGAAAAAATAGTTTTCACTTCTCATGCTCTAAAAGTTCGTCTTTATGTTGTGCGACATAAAATCGCTTTTTATGTTCTAGTGCATAAAGTAATTTTTTTTCCATGACTAAGGTAATCAGGCCCAACAGCCACACGCACAATAAAACTTCGCAGAATAAAGTCGTGTATTTCATTTTCATTAATTTATACCACTTCCGTGTTTTCTATCGTTAATTTAATAAAATCAGATATAATAGTTGTCATTTATTATATAATATAAAAACGCAAAGAAACGTTTTTATGACTTGGCAGTATGAATGACACATGTTGAAAATAAAAAAAAAAACTTTTAAAAAGTTTTGTGGCGGGAATTAGCTATGCTTCATTTTTTATTAATTACTAGCTTCAGCCCGCGACTTCGTTCGCGTGAAACTTCTTGTTTCCCCCGAGTCACCCCGTCGCTCGTATCGCATCACCCGCCCGCGCTATCACTTAACGTTATTTTTGATTTTTTTTCTTTTTGCTCGGCTCCTAAGGGTCATAGCGTGATGTTAAATAGCCTATAGCCTTCCTCAAGAATTGGGCTATCAAATGCAAGAAGAATTTTTCAAATCCGACTGGTAGTTCCAGAGATTACCCCCTACATACAAACTTACAAACAAACTTACAAGCTTTTACCTCTTTATAATATTAGTATAGACGACCGTTTCAAAACCAAACAAGAACATTACACTGAATTTGGAAAACTGTTCTAATTTCACTATTAATTTTTAATGTTTATAAATTAATCCTTTGTTCTCTTATTGCCACGGATATATTATGCTTATTACCGATTATAAAATAAAATGTTACTATAAGTACTACTATTTATTTTTTCGCAGTCAATGTAGAGTACCTACACAACTCGTGAAAAAAATAATTCATCTCGGTCCTTGTATCCCTCGCTCCGCTCAGGATTCTAATCTCTTCGCTGCTTTCGGGAACCAAACTTAGTCCCTCGATTAAATTCCCTTTTTTTTCACTTGTTGTATAATCTACTATTACCGCTTGACACAATGTGTAACAATACCTATTTAATTTGATGTTCACTTTATGCTTCAAAAATTGGTTCCTTGTGCTTTCTCTTTTAATTCTTTCCTCCTGGATTTCATAATGACTTGTATTTCGCTAGGCTAGTCAATACTGCAAGAATGTAAAGGCTAGGCACTGTAAGTATATGTGCGTGTGGATTGAGAGATCTTTTCGAAAAACTCTTCCAATCCCAACCAAATTATAAGAGGATTTAGGAAATAATTGTGAAAACTTCATGGTAAGGTATAAAATTTGTGAAACCTAAACAAAGAAAGTTAGAACTCATTAACTGGATCTCTCAATCTGGACAACTGAAGAAAAAGCCATAACGCGTATCCAAGAATATACTGCCTATGTGTTTATAATTTGCATTTTAATTAATTGTGAAGAATTTATGAAAGCTGCTAAACAAAATTTCGATTCGTTTCAAAGCCACGTTTAAGATTTATAACGGTTTATATGGATCTCTCAGAGTGGACAATTTTCAACTGAGAGATCTTGTAAAACACGACCTAATACTGAAAAAGTATGAATAATTATCATGTTTATTGCAAATTATACTTCTGGGAAAATTTGTGAAACAAAAATCGTGATTGAAATCTTACTGGTTCAGGAGAAAATGAAAATCTTCTTTTTTGTCGATCGTCCCAACTGAGAGATCCTTATTTTGAACTATATTTAATAAACCAAAACTTTTAGGTAGAAGGTAACTACATCAGAAATTGTGAAAAATGTTGTACTAAAGGGGTTAGAAGGTTTTGGCCCTAAAATCAGCCGCCATTTTGATTTTTTTTCGGAATCGCGGTGCACCACAAAAGTTATATATTTAGATAGAGGACACTTATACAAACAAAAAATGTTATGTAACATAATATCCTAAAGCGTCACGTTTCAGAGTTATTCACCAAAATGTAAGTCGAAAACAACAAGGAATTTTTTTTTTTTTTTTCCTCTAGGTAAGGATATTGAACTATTGAGGTAATAGAAACGTTATAAAACCTTTATGGAGAAGAAACAAAAGAAGAATAGACATTTTTTAAATAAATAATTAAACACCGCAATTTATAGTTCGTTTTTTAATCCCAGATACTAATCTGACAAGTGTAATGTCAAACTTCTATACCAAAAAAAACGAAAACACAAAAGACTTAAATGCAGTGCCGGATTAACCCCTAAGCAAATTAAGCAGTTGCTTAGGGCATCACGTCTCGGGGGGCACCATAAACTAGGCGCGGTCCCAGGGAGGGTCATGGGGATCATGACCCCCAAAATCATTCAAGCTGTCGAGAGCCTGAATGATTTTCTTACTTTTCTTCACAGGCGTGGATTGCTTAGGGCATCAAGTAGTCTTAATCCGGCACTGCTTAAATGTCAGATTAGTCTCTGGGATTAAAAAACGAACTATAAATTGCCGTGTTTAATTATTTATTTAAAAAATGTCTATTCTTCATTTGTTTCTTCTCCATAAAGGTTTCATAACGTTTCTATTACCTCAATAGTTCAATATGCTTACCTGGAGGGAAAAAAAAACAAAATATCCTTGTTGTTTTCGACTTATATTTTGGTGAATAACTCCGAAACCTGACGCTTTAGGACATTATGTTATATTACATTTTTGTTTGTATAAGTGTCCTCTATCTAAATATATAACTTTTGTTGTGCACCGCGATTCTGAAAAAAAATCAAAATGGCGGCCGACCTTAGGGCCACCCTCCATACAAAAATCTTCAAACCCCTTTGATGAATCAGTCGTCCCTGTAAGTGTTATACTTAAAAAGATAAATCAATTTTTACAATCCTTGAGGAAAACGTTGAGTAGGGTGACCATATTGCCGGTCGGAATCATTACCGGTACAATTCAAATTATGATGCACTTTAAACGTTTTTATACAAGTAATTTGTGTCTGTTTTCACTGCATAATTTAAATAATATAAAATTACGTTTTTAAATGACAAGTTTCTGCAAAGTTAGGTACTGTAGGTATGTGTAGTGCTCTTACTAAGGAATTCTAAGTTCGTAATTCTAAGTAATTCTTACACACAAAAAGTTCAGAAATTTTAAGGTAACCAAAAAAATAACTTTTTTTAATTTCAACTTTTTTTTATTTCACTCATAATTACATAATAGGATGTAACCTAATCAATAAGTCCGTAGGACAAAGTATGTAAAATAACTGGTTCTTCTTTGCTGTTATACATTTTTCCCATCAAATCGTCATAACAGACTATTTGGTCGTTATGAACACCATGTCCTCTGTAGTGCCCAATATTATCGGGACTCAATATAAATTCAACACCGCCTAACAATTTGTAGCATCTGTTTCTTACAGAACTTGTATTTGGTACATCTTTCAAATAAACTTTTTCATATGTACAGTCACGTCTAAAAGTATGTATACACTTGGCTTTATTCAAAGGCGATTTTCTCCTTTATTTTTGAATGAAATTTTATGTTATTACGAAAATAGTATTTTCGAACCCAAAGGTTTATGTTAAGTGTCGTATTTCAACGTTGCATTCGTTATTTCACGAAAAAATCGCAATTGAAAATTGCCAAGTGTATACATACTTTTAGACGTGACTGTACGTCCTTTTTAATATGTACCACATTTAAAAAAACATTAGTGTGACAAAAATGTACTAATGATAATGACGGTTTGAATATTGAATAAGATACTTACATTGTTATTCACTATCACTAAACGGAAAGACTGATTATGTTATTATTAATTATAGCACAAAACTATTAAAAAAACTTGCATTAAATGCACTGCACAACGCCAGCTTCGCAAATCGCAATGAATATACACAATGTTAGCATAAATATAGGGTAGTCGAAAAAAAAATCGGACAAAATAAAAAAGTATGTTTACCCTACTCAAAGTTTTCCTTAAGGATTGTAAAAAATTATTTATCTTTTTAAGTATAACACTTACAGGGACGACTGATTCGTCAAATTTAAGTACAACATTTTTCACAATTTCTGATGTATCTACCTTCTACCTATAAGTTTTGGTTTATTAAATATAGTTCAAAATAAGGATCTCTCAGTTGGGACGATCGACAAAAAACAAGATTTTCATTTTCTCCTGAACCAGTAAGATTTCAATCACGATTTTTGTTTCACAAATTTTCCCAGAAGTATAATTTGCAATAAACATGATAATTATTCATAGTTTTTCAGTATTAGGTCGTGTTTTACAAGATCTCACACGCACATTGTAAGTATTGATAGACTTTGGAAATATTTCTGGCAGGACTCAATTTGGAGAATACGAACTATTGTGCTGATTGCCCTCTTTTGTAGCACAAATGCTCTATCAGAGTTATACATGTCCGTAAGGATTGAGGAGCCACATCAGATTTTTGAAATCTGATCTCACCATTATTTAGCAGCAATGTAGCTGATTTTGCAGCACGAATTCTAGATTTAGCAGCAAAATATATCACTAGTTATATTTAATGCAAAAGTGGCTCCTCAATCTAAACGTCTGAATTGAGGAGCCACCTGGAACTCGGTAAGTAATAGATGAATATTTTTGAAAATTTTGTATCATTTAGCAGCAATTGTGCATATTACCGTCTAAAAATTTAGCTTCTGTAGCGCTAGAATGAAAGAAAATACAATACTTTTAGTATGGCTCCTCAATCTACAATCAAGAGGTGAATTTCTATTGGATGTGAGCGATCAATTAATATATTCGACATAATGATCATTTAGCAGGTGTTGTGTTTGTTTTTGCAGTATAGGAATAAAATAGTAAAACAGAGTAAATTTTGTAGATGAACGCATTTTCTTTGGCTCCTCGATCCTGACGTTCTAATTATGTATGTTTGACTGTAGCCACCTGAGATCTCAACGGAATCTAAAGCCAGAGATACTAACATTTAGCAGAAATGTCTGCTGTATATATCTGCACAGTTCAGCAATGTATATATTCTGGATTCTGAAAAAACAATACTTAACTATTTTCTTGTAAATTCAATGTGAAGGGTGACCACATTTTGGGTACAAATTAATATTTCTCTTACCTACCCACAATAATATTTATTTAGTAACAAAACATTCATCAGCGGTGAAGTATTCTCGTTTGTACATGAATACTTATGTTCATGGACTAAATAAATAATTATCTTGGATTCTTATATTATAAAGTTAATCATCATGTTTGTGTCATCATAATTAAATTGTGGGGATATTAATATGTGCAATATCGTTCAGTGACTGATGATTAAGTGCAGTTTGATATCCTGTTTTCAATGTTAGTACATTTGAGCCGACTATTGTTATTTTTTTACATTTATTTATTTATTTAATTTATTCGTGCCATTTTATCCCAATATCCAGGCAGATCGCATTTTTGCCTTTGAATTTGAACATAATTTCTGTTTTTGGCATCCAAGGTTTAGAAGATGCAACTTTAATCGCTGAAGGAAAAACCGACTGTACATTTTGTAACAACCAAACTGTGTGTAAATATACTCTATCAAACACAGTTTCATATGAACTGAATGGTTGTGAAAAGTTTAGAGTGAGAGAAATACCAGAATTTGTAATGTTTTCGAATAAATCATTTAAATTAATAGGTGCTATAGAATTTATTCCTGCAATTATCGAAACTGACACAGGCCACTACAAATGTCACTATCTTACATCGAAAGATAAGATGTTCTGTTACGATGATTAAATTAGTTTATAAGCACTGATCAGCCAATATTCATTCATTCTATAACTTATAGCGAAATTGATTGCTAAATAACCAAATCGTAGGTACGATAGATATAACCGGGTGCGTCTCATATCGTATAAAGTTATTTGGTATATTTTTATTTCAATAACGTTCACAAGATATAATAAACGTGAGATATACCAACTGTTGATATAATTTCTTTACATATAACATTTATATACTCTAAAACTTACTTCGTATAACGTTATTGGATATAACATTTATTTAATCGAAATTATTAGGTCTATCGTTTAAAATATATATTGATACCGTCATTATGGTTAACACTCCGATTCAGAGCAATCCGACTCTGACAGCTTAGGTTAGAAAGCCTTCGTGGCTTCCGAATTATTTACCGTACCGTTACCGCACCACAGTGTTTCGTCTAGTACAAGCTAGCGAGACAAAATTACTTTTTTACTTATTTTAATTGCTTATATATTATATTTGAGGTGTCTTACTCGATATCCGTGTGTCTTACGCTGTTTTACAGAGAAATAGAGGGGATTTCTGTGTTTTGTATGCGTATACGTCAAATGGTGTGGATGCAAGATGGAAGTAGTCTCCTGATTTTACATTTTTGTTTACTGTTATCTCTGATTGCTGTAATTAGCTGCGTCTACCTACTTATTATGCCTGTAAGGTACTATATATATAATACTAGCTGCGCCCCGCGGTTTCACCCGCGCAAATGTCAATCCCGTGGGAATATCGGGTTAAAAAGTAACCTATATGTTAATCTAGGGTGTCAGCTACCTCCATACAAAATTTTATCAAAATTGGTCCAGCCGTTTGAGCGTGAAGAAGTAACAAACATATAAAAACACATACACACACACTCACAAACTTTCGCCTTTAAAATTAAAATAATAAATATGTGTTAAATAGGTATTTATTTGTTCAATCTATCAAATAACATGCAATAATAGTCCAAGAACAGCAACAATTATCTATACATATAAAAGAACTCATAATACAAAATAAAAATTATTTAACTACAGTCATGTTAAGTTTATGTAATATAAGAAAATTAAACCTAAAACATTATAAGAAATGACTATATAACAAAATAGGTAAACATATTTACAATAAAATATAATTCTATCAAGTCGAATCTAACAGTCATCATGAGAAGATTCCTCATCACCACTCTCCAATTCGCTAGAATCTTCTGATAACGAATAATCCCCCTCACTAAATTTGCGAACTGATGTTGATTGGGATGGTAATGAATGTGGGACAATCAACTGCAAAATTTCGATTCTGGATCCTTCTAACCAATTTTTATGTTTGATGAGAAATTTATCCTTCGAACACTTAGAAGATTAGCACTTTTCGTTCAATTTTGATGAAAGGCTCGAAATTTTCTATCTGAGATTCTTCAAAAGCATCCGATATAGTATGTTGTACACATACATAATCAAAAATGCGACTTGTTCTTTCAGTTTTAACCATTCTTCGAAAAACTCCAATTTTGTCATAGTTACGACTCGTTCTGAAACAAAGTAAATAATTTTACTTGCGGGCATTTTCGGGCGCCACAATATGTATGTAGCTATGCCTGAATGTTGTATTTATAACATACAGAAGAATCAAGCTGGATACATGTGGATACAAAAAGTTGCAACCCTTGAAAGTTTAAAATTAAGGAAAAATTGGTGGGATTATTTTAACATACTTATAAACTCAACAGCAAAAATATACATGTATTTTTTAAAAAACAGGTCAAAAAAGTAAGTACATACCTTCAACAGTAGAATCCATCACAAAAAAATCGTTTCACTTTGCTATAAATTTTAGGTGATGTTGTCAAAAGTGTGTTAAAAATTCAACTAATTTGCGAATGAAAATTGCACTTCCTTTTTAATTAACATTGACCTCTCCACAAAATTACTTAATGAGGTGACAAACAAATTATTTTTTAGAATTCCTTACCTGGGAAGGGTTGTTTACAAGTTCTTATCACGGATTCCTGGAAATGACGTCATGAATTTTGTCCCGCTAGCTTGTACTAGACGAAATACTGTGCGCAACCGAACTCAACAAACGCAATAGACGACGACGTAGGATGCAAGAGCGAGCGAAGGGGGTCCATATTGGCTCAACTAAAGTTCTTTACCCGAAATTGTTCTTCCTAACGATTTGTAATCCGAATGATCACTCTTCCTAAAATTTTTCATCCTAAAGTTTCATTCATACTACTACCGGCGAAATTCATAACACTCATGTTTCCGAAAATTGTAATTAATAATATCATTAATGTAAATATTTTAAACTCCTACTGTTTTTTATCATAACGCTTCCCTAAACATAACTACCATAATATTTTTATGGCCTGGGAGTGTTTACGGGTAAGTAATATATAATATAATTACAAAACCTCTAATATTTACAAGATATAACAACTGAACCTATAATTTTATTTGATATAATGATCAGTTAATATAATAAACGATTGATATAATTTTAATGTAACTAATTTCTATAAGAATAACAGACAAATAATATAAAATCGTTTGATATACCACTCAATAGACATAAAACCTATTTAGTCTAATATGATAAACACTTTTTTTTTTCATCCTATGTCGACGGAGCCCCGCTTCGCGGGACCCCTATTTCTGTGTAAAGGGTTTAAAGTAACCTAACCAAACCGAACCTCGGGGTGCCCTTCGCTCGCCTTTGCATCCTATGTCGACGGAGCCCCGCGAACTCCTATTTCTGTGTAAAGGGTTTAAAGTAACCTAACCAAACCGAACCTCGGGGTGCCCTTCGCTCGCTTTTGCATCCTATGTTGACGATCTAAACAAAAAAGATATGACTTTGAATAATAGTGTAAAAGGGTAGTTCTTCGAATTTTGATTCTTCAACTGATCCATGTGGCCAAAATTTTATTTCACTTTCAGCTCTGTAACACATGTTTATATGAAAATAGATATACCAAATAACAAATGTTTGTATGAGGGACTCGTTTTTATAAAGTAGTTTTCAAGATATCGACGTTTGAATATTTTGTACCCAGGTGAATCAGAAACAGAATTAAAAAGTAATAAATACACCGTTAGTTATGATTGATAATTCTAAACAATAATTATTTATTCTTAACTAAGACTAAGACATATCAAAAGTGTCATATTTAGAACAGTTTAATACTCCTGTCACTTTTTAATTATTCAAAAGGTTATAGCTAAGTAAATAATAATAAATAAGACTAGAACTTCTGACATGTACAAGGTCAAACATTGGACATTATAATGCAACAAAAGCACTCCTTTCATGCTGGAGAGGGGAAAACTAATTTATTTCATTAGTCATATGGGGATTTTAACCGTACGAATCAGGCACAGTTGAATCAGAATTTTGCCTAAAATCATGCATAACTCATCATACATACAGACTTCATTATTGTCATTTTTCTACACGATTCCATAACCTAAAAGCATGACACGAAACCACTTCTTCCCCACTGCTCAACTAGATTGCTCAACTAGTTGAGCAGTTGAGCTGTAGGACATAGTTTGTATTACCGAACATTTTATGCTCTATAGCTCAACTATTTTTTGCTCAACTTAGTTGATCAGTAGGTCATCCTGTTGTAGTGACACTTAATTAATAGGTACCGTAAAATGAGGCTACTTTGCCCCGTTTTTTGCTCCAAATTTTGAAAAGTGTGACTGACGTAAAATGCTTCTTTGTTATGGCTTTTGACAATATTTCCACAACTTATATAACATTCTGGCTCTAATATTTCAATGACAAAAATAGTTGTTTACTTTGATTTTCATTCATTTTTTTTATTTTAATAATGGAGCAATATTACCCACTCTTTCGGAAACATTGCTCCTACATTTAACTTGTACTAAAACAGGCACATTTTTGAGACAGTGGCAAAGTTAACAGCCTCAGCTGTTACTAATTTCCAAAAATAATAATAAGGAAGCAATTTTTTTATTTCTCGTCTTATTGATATGGTTTGAACAAATTAAAGGAACTTTTCTATTTATATTTTATTATTTATCGGATGCGTTCAAAAATATTTCAATTTCCTTGCAGTTTTAGAGATTTGGTCGAAATTAGAGATTTGGTGCATATTTAACTTCACGGAGCAAAGTAGCCTCATTTTACCGGTACCTATATCGCTCAACCTATAAAATTGTAAACTACATATTTAATTAGTATTTCTATATGTAGAACATGCAGGACAAACATATTTTATATATTAGTAGATAAGTAATTAGTTGTCCGGCTATGACGCGCCCTATTGTTCTCGCGACTTGTCGGTTCGCATACGTTACGCGCCGTGAGGGCGAGCGAGACGGCACCATGACATGTTGCACTCGCGCGCCCGCGCCGCCAGTCCGCTGACCGCTACGTATGCTATCGCACGCTAACTATTTTTCTAGCTTCGCCGCGCTTAAGTAGATATACCAATCTAGTAAGCTTTCGTACTTTTTGTTCTTCGCTATCCACTATCGTTCTATCACTCCTTCTTCTTCTATGGAACTCTTGTGTGCTGTGTAACTAACTGTGAACTATACTGTGAAATAAACTATTCATCTTTTCCTGTGTACCTACATTCATTCTATCATTTCGTCAACACTGCACCAACGATCCTACACTGTTATAAAATCGAACAATATAACCTACTGCTCAACTGCTCTTGAGGCACTGGCCACTAAGGAGCCCAAACGGCGGGGGATGCTGTTGCCCAGGGTGGCGTCGTCTTGGCGGTGTCCTTAGACATCGCCAATGCCTTCAATACCCTGCCCTGGAGTTGCATGAGGGAGGCACTCCGGTATCACCGGATGCCGACTTACCTCTGTCGCGTGGTCGAGGCCTAACTGACGGACAGGGTCGTCATCTACCCCGGTCATTAAGGAGAGTGGAACCGGCGAGAGATGTCATGCGGTGTCCCACAGGGATCGGTCCTGGGGCCGCATCTGTGGAACATCGGGTACGACTGGGTGCTGCGCGCCGACTTCCCTAGCAGCGTAAGCATAGTTTGCTACGCTGATGACACGCTGGTCCTGGCGCAAGGGAGGTCGCACCAGGTGGCGGCTGAATTAGCGACACGCGGGGTTGCGACAGTCGTTGCAAGGATCCGGCAACTGGGACTCGAGGTGGCCCTGCACAAGTCCGAGGCCATGTGTTTTCATGGCCCTCGGAACGCGCCACCGTCGGGTTCCCAAATAACGGTAGGAGGGGTTCATGTCGGCGTCGAGTCGACTATGAAGTATCTGGGACTTGACCTCGACAGTCCGTAGAACTTTGTGATTTCCGTCGTTTGGCTCCCAGACTGGAGCGGGCCGAGGCTGCCTTGAAGCGGCTCCTGCCCGATCTAGGGGGTCAAAACGCCTCCTGCCAAAGGCAACGCGGGGGTCGTGCGGTCCATGGCCCTTTACGGAGCACCGGTGTGGTCGCGTTCATTGAGGCGGCGATCAGCCCAGCGGTTGAACGCGTCCCAGAGGGTCATGGCCGTCCGGCTAGTCTGGGGATACCGCACGGTCTCCTGGGAGGCGGCGAGCCTCCTTGCCGGATTGCCGCCATGGGATCTGGAGGCTAAAGTTCTCGCCCACATATGGGAGTGGCGAGAGGAGGCAAAACAATCTTTGTGCCCTCGCGCCCCTAGTCGCCGCAGGAGACGCTCTGGGCGTCGGGAATCGATAGCCGATTCCCGCGGGGCAATTGCGTAACACATTATCAATCGGAATCGGTTTCATTTTGACAGTTCAACAACATTCATTGCGTTATTTACGTGTTGTGCAGACACATGTTTCGAACTTATGAAGCAATGGATTAGCAATTTGCTTCAAATTGATTCAAATTCCGATTGATAGTGTGTTACGCAATTAGGGTGCCAGTCACCGTAAGCGCGGGCTTGCGGACGGCGAGCTATGGGCAGCTCGCTGTCCGGTAAGGGCCAGGCCCGGGTCGACATCCAATTAAGCACATCTAGTAGTTCATAATAATATTGAATTTGTACTTAGCCGTCTTCCTCTCTCAAAATGTTGCTGTGCCCGACAGGGTCCATATTGATCTTTTACTTGTAATACCATCTATGTAATACATATGGAATGCAATAAAGAATTGAGTATTGATGACGGCGCGTTGTGTTCCACGCGCGCCTCAAAGAGATGTCAGCGCTAATTTACGGGGTCCGCTAGGGCCGATGCCTGTCGGGGTCTTGGTGATTTGGATTTCTTATTTCTAGTCTATAAATATAGTTGTGCAGTTTTAGTTGATCAGCGGGTATTACCCACTGCTCAACTATTCATAGTTGAGCAATTACCAATTGAGCCATCGGTATTACCTACTGCTCAACTTTATGCAGTTGAGCAATCTAGTTGAGCAGTGGGGAAGAAGTGCACGAAACGCAGATTAAAGTTTTAAAACAATAAAATACATTTTATAAAATAGGCATTGTAATCATAATGCCACCTGAACCAAACACAGGTGAATCAGATATTTTCCTTCGTAACACCAGGATCTAAGCCAACCAGCCTCAGGTCCACTTTCTAGCTCGTCCGTTGTACGACTGGCTTCCCCCCGCGCGGGAAGCCAGACTCTCATTATTATTACCCGACCAAGTACGGTAAAGTGAAGCTTACGCTACATTAATCAGTATTATACGCCGGACACTCCTTATTTACTTATTTATAAACAAACTAACGTAGTTATAACCAATAAACATTTTTTTTTTAAGAGGACAACTCATTTCCTTTCGATATAATTATAATTTATATTGATGTATCAAAGGGAAAATGCGACATCGACCATTTTGTTCCGGAAAATGGCAAACGGACGCGTTATATGAATCAGAAGAACAAACTTCAAATATTTTTATTTTGTACAGTAAGAGTTCAAAAGTGCATTCACACCTTACGAGTCGTATTGCTGTGACACGCGCGACGCGGTACAGCGTATATCTGTATGTGTAAACAACACGGTAACCTTAGAGTACTTTTCTTTGTCTAAGACGGTAACACACACCACCTACTTACTTTACACACTGTCATATCGTCGTGTACTCGTCGCACCACAAGAAACGAAAAAAAAAATAATATTTCCGTCCCTTTTGTTAGACACGGTCAAACGCATAGCGGTGCTAAAATTCAAATCAATACAATATGAGCTCGTAGCAGTAATCGTTGAGCGTTGGACTTTGATGCAACTGGCTTAGGTTCGAATCTCACGAAGCGCAGTTCGGTTTTTTGGCAATATTTATTCAATATTCACAAAATTGCTGCCTTTTTTACTAATGTTGTTACTGTAATAAAGGGTTTAGAAAAAAAAAATGCGTGTAAAGTCATAACAAAAATTTAAAAAAAATATTTATTCGATTTATTTCATAAAGTTAACAAACCGCTACATTTATTTATTGTAACTAGATGTGAAATCAATCATAAGAAACTTATAAGCAATTTATATTATTTTGACATATGAAATGTTTTAAATTTTAAATAGATTTATTTCACCATAAACATTAAGCTTCGTTCATGATCGAAGTAAGCTATAAATAAGAATATTAAAGTAGATTCTACTACCTACTTACAAAATAAGTGATTTTAAGGTTAACTATGGGTAGTTCATTAAGTATTTCACATTTTATTTGGCTTTATTAAATATAAATAAGTTATTGAGGTTATAGCTTAAGTATTCATTTTCTTTACGAAAAGAAGATTGAAACTAAACCTCAAATTAAGGCATAATATAGAGGATGAGTATAATAATATTACCTACTGAAGTAATGTAAACATTTTCGGTCTATCTAAAAGAAAAGAGACGAACACCATGTTGAATACGTGCTTAAAAAATACGTAACCAAAAATTCGTGCAACAACGAATCTGTTGTTTATTACGGTTACCTAATATTTTGTATAACCGCCGTTATTCTCGTTACAGTCTAGTAGATGTTGACGCATGGAGCCTACTAGATTAGAACATATTTCTGTTCCCCTTATATTTTCCCATATCTCCATACAATGCGACTTCAACTGCTCAAGACATCTCTCATTCCGGGCTTCCCACCTTTGCACCATCAAACCCCATAGATTTTTTATGGGGTTGAGATCAGGAGATCGCGCTGGCCATGGAACGACTGCTATCTCCGGGTGTCTGGTAAACCACTCACGCACAGTGCTCGCCCTGTGAATTGATAATCTAAATAAATTATCCTTAAAATGATTTATATTTTTCTTTTCTATTATTTAAACCTCATAATGAATTTAAATCTTTATTTAATAAGGCATCTTCTGAGTAAAACGATTAACAATACTTTAGATTAAAGTAGATTTATGTTTAGTAAACTAGGAAATATTTAAATGATACACTCACACTTAGTCCGGTTTCATTCGCTATTTGGGTTTTGTTATATCCAATTTTATGCAGCGCAATTATATCTGCCCTCGCTTCAATATTTATATTAGACTGCATTTTGAATATAATAACTACTTAAACACCGCTAATAGAAACACCGTGTCACTAACCAACAATATCCACGAACCAACAACGTTCTAGGTGATTAGTCGCTCGTAACGAAGAGCATTAATCTGCCTACCTCACAGAAATCGAAATAAATTAGTTGGTTTTCTGTGTTTACCTACTAACTTCATTATTTGTGTGAACAAGACGAACGAGACAAAAAAATAATGATTATTTATCAAACTACCTACTACTAGTAATTATAAAAATTTATCACATCTATGTAATTATCGAACTACTACTAGAAAAAATAACAAAATAAATAAATAGTAATTATTAAAAAGTAACACAAATTATGTTATAGTTATTACCTAATTATTATTTATAGTATCTAATAAAAACCAAATGTGAGATTCGAACCCTCCGCTCGAGATAAAATTGCACAAGTCAGAGCGCGTCAACCATTACGCTAGGATAACATATAGTAAGACAGTTGAAATTATGAACTAGTATCAGTTCCAGATAAAGTGAGTGTGTGTGCGTGTCTATAGTATAGAAACAACTTATAGAATAAGGTCGTAAGTCAAACCAAAGCGTCAATCTATTGCTTTGTGAGATTGGTAATCGACTTAAGAACGCCACTGTACCTAGACAGCAATTATTTAAAAAATATAATTTGTCCTAGTTAGGCATAAAGCTAAACTGTACAAAAAAAAAATTTACATGCCGTTGTGTTAGTTGGTTACAGAAATATACCCATAGACATCGAAAACTGAAGAACTACCCAAAAGATGGTTATGTTGAGAAAATATAGTAAAACAAATAAAAGTACAAAGATGTTTATTGCTACTGACATTATGAAGTTGAATGATTCGGAATTATGAACATTAGAGACAGAGTAGTTAGGAATTGTGATTGTTAGGATGAAAAATGTTAAGAAGAACATTTTCGGATTTCCAATTATCGGAGTTGAAAATTTAGGTGAACTTTGGCGCACCCGAGCGAAGGGCACGCCGAGGTTCGGTTTGGTTAGGTTACTTTAAACCCTTTACTCCGAAATAGGGGCCCCGCGAACCGGGGCTCCGTCGATATAGGATGACATAGGATGAAAAAAAAAGTTTTTATCATATTAGACTAAATAGGTTTTATGTCTATAAGTGGTATATCAAACGATTTTATATTAATTGTCTGTTATACTTATAGAAATTAGTAACATTAAAATTATCATCATCATCATCATCATTTCAGCCGAAAGACGTCCACTGCTGGACAGAGGCCTCCCCCAAGCACCTCCACTTCGACCGGTTTTGTGCTTCTCGCATCCAACGAGTTCCTGCGGCCTTCACAAGGTCATCGGTCCACCTTGTGGGAGGCCTTCCAACGCTACGCCTTCTGGTACGCGGTCGCCACTCCAGAACCTTTCGGCCCCATCGGCCATCTGTTCTGCGAGCAATGTGCCCTGCCCACTGCCACTTAAGTTTGTAAGTTTATTAAAATTATATCAATCGTTTATTATATTAACTGATCATTATATCAAATAAAATTATACGTTCAGTTGTTATATCTTGTAAATATTAGAGGTTTTGTAATTATATCATATATTACTTACCCGATATAACCTGTTATGAAAATATAATTTTTTTTTTTTTTTTTTTTTTTTTTTTTTTTTTTTTTTTTTCCTTCTATCTGCAATCAGCCCTTGAGCTTTAATCAGATTGGTTGTTCCTTGACTAGGCAGTTCGAGATTGTTCACACCCAGCGATGCGTCATCTCGTTATTAAATTTATCAGTGTTGGTTAGATTGACGCTATTCGATCTCTTTTAAGTCTGTAGGTAGAGTCTGTGGACTTTAGAAGTGTCACAGCGAGTTCATTTTTATGACGTTGGAGTCTTTCCTTGTAATTCTTGTAGGACCTTTCTACAACCTCCTTGATAGTCGGGATTTGTAGGTACTCATGTACTTCAATGTTTTTTGTAAACCAAGGTGCACTACTTAAAGTTTTCAGTGCCTTATTTTGGAAGCGCTGTAGTATCTCAATATTTGAGTGGCTTGCCGATCCCCAGAGCTCTATACCATATGTCCATATAGGTTTAAGGATGCATTTATAAATAAGAAGTTTATTTTCCAAGCTTAGTGATGACTGTCTGCCTATGAGCCAGTGAATGTTTCTTAGTTTTATGTTTGCTTGATCCCTTTTGGTTTTTATATGTTCACGCCATGTAAGTCTTCTGTCGATGTGCATACCTAGGTATTTGACAGTACTTTTCTGTGGCAGAACGTCTTCACCGAGTTTTACTTGTGGGCAGTCTCCTCTTCTTAGGGCGAAGGTAATATGGACAGACTTGGCAGCACTAGCCTTGATTCTCCACTTTTTCAGCCATGATCCAATCTTGTTCAGGTGTTCTTGGAGGTTTGTGGATGCTCTAATCTGGTCTTTATCGCAGGATAGGACTGCAGTGTCATCAGCATAGGTTGCAGTAACAATTCGTTCTGAGGTGGGTAGGTCAGCAGTGTAGACTATGTACAGAACAGGGCCCAACACAGAACCCTGGGGTACTCCAGCTTCTATGGGATAGAGTGAAGATAGACAGTCTCCAGATTTAACTTGGAACGCTCGGTCCTCCAAGTAAGACTTGAGCAGCATGTATGCGGTGTGTGGTAAACAGGTCTTTAGTTTACACAAGAGGCCCTTGTGCCATACTCGATCGAATGCCTGTTGTATATCAAGAAAAGCAGCTGAACAGTATTCCTTTCTTTCCAAGGATTGTCGAATTGTGTGGACCACTCTGTGTATTTGTTCTGTCGTGCCATGGTGTGCTCGAAAACCAAATTGATGCTCTGGGATTGTCCCTTGTTCCTCCAGTATAGGTAACAATCGCTGTAGTAATAACTTCTCGAACAGTTTAGACAGCAAAGGAAGAAGACTTATTGGTCTGTACGAGGAAACCTCAGTAGGAGGCTTTCCAGGTTTAGCTACCATATTTATGATTGAGACTTTCCAGATGAAAGGGAAATAGTGTAGTCTCAACACGGCATTGAATAGTATGGTTAGCAAGACCTTTCCTTTTCTCGGTAGTTGATTAAGGACTTCTGATGTAATCAGATCAAAACCTGGTGCCTTTTTCTTCTTCAAGTTATTAATGGCTTTTGAAACTTCTGTTGGGGTACAAAATCGCAACGGTAAAGACATTTGCTGATCACTGTCAAGGATTTCGTCAATTTCTTCATCTGGATGTATGATGTCGGGTTCATTTGGTTTGAATACATCTTTGAGGAATTCAGCAAATAGCTCGGCTTTATCCTGAGGTTTTCTCGCCCATTCACCATTTGGCTGTCTTAACGGAGGCATGTGTTCTTGTGGCCGTTTTAGTGACTTAGTTATTTTCCATAAAGAATAGTCGTCAGCTTTGCAAGGTGATAAAGTCTTTAGTTTGTCTTGAAGAGTGGCGTCTTCGTATTCTTTAAGCATTTCCTTTAATTCCTTTTGTGCCTTGTTGAGGGCTCTTTTGTCATGTGCGTTCCTGCTTGTGTGCCATTGTCGTCTCAGTTTCCGTTTTGCAGCTATCGTCTCCCTTATTTTTAGTGTATAATCCTGTTTCTGATGACCGTATTTTATACATGGAGTGGACATCCAAGCGGCTTTTTGGATCAGGTTAGTTGTATACCAGGCTGCATTTTCTATATCTTCCTCTGTTTTAAGAGGTATATGCAAGTTGGTATTATCCTCTATATAGTTCTGGAATGAGGCCCAGTCAGTTCTACAATTGTATAGCGTCTCGCGGGGCTCTTTACAAATAATTGTGGTACTTAGTGTGCATATTACTGGTGTATGATCGGAGTTGCCATCCAGGCATGATTCGACTTTTGTGTACAGTCCTGACATTCCTTTGGTAACAAAGAAATCGATGAGGTCAGGTGTTTTGTTGGGATCAGATGGCCAGTGAGTTGGCTCTCCTGTAGTCAGTATATTGAGTGAATCTGAGTCAATTGCCTTCTTCAACTCTCTGCCTCTGGTTGTGGTCAGCCTTGAGCCCCACAGGATATTTTTGGCGTTCCAATCCCCTCCAGCGACATACCTGCCACCGAGTATGTTAAGAAAATCGCTAAACATTTGTTCATCAACTCGATGCCGAGGTGGGGAGTACACTGCAGCGATGTTAAGTGGGCCCTGCCAGTCGTCTATCGACACTATAGTAGCCTGCAGGTATGATTGTTTAAAGTTTGGAAGAGGGTGTTGTTTTATACTTTCTTTTATTATAATTGCAGTCCCAGCGTGCGATGTTCCATCAGGATGGTTAGTGTAATATATATTATATCCTTTCATAAGGATGGTTCTTTCGTCAGTCATGTGTGACTCTGAGATTAAAAGAATATCAATTTGGTTGTGTTTCATGAAAAGTTCTACTTCCTGTTTATTAGGAGGCAGTCCATTTACGTTCCATGCTGCGATGCGTAGGAATTTCATTTCTTATATTGGGCAACTAGAGTCGTAAGGAGTCCCATTAGGGTGCCTATTTGTTGTATGAGAATATCTATCTTCTCTGATTGTTTAGTGATGATTTGTTCTAGTGAACTTGTTGGCTGAGATTGTATGTTCTCTTGTTTTTTGTTCCAGTGTGTAGTGTATCCAGCGTCTTGATTGTGTAGATTAGGCGGTTGTTGTCTAGAGTGGCTACTTGGCTGTAGTTGTGGAAAGTCATCCATTAAAAACGGGACAGTGTTGTTTCTTGGATTCTTCATATTTGGTAATGGAGCTTTTTTGTGAGGTAGCTGTGAAATTTTTCTTGCGCGAATCTCCTTGTATACTTGGCACCCCTTGTAGTTAGCAGGGTGGTCTCCAAGGCAAAGTGTACAGGTAGCTGGTGTATTCCTGTCTTTTTTTAGGCAGTCTATGGTTCTATGTCCTTCTGCGCATTTAACGCATCGGTAGGGGCGCATGCAGTTATTTTTAGTGTGCCCATATTGTTGGCATCGAGCGCATTGAGGAATTTCATTTGTTTTTCGTGGATCTTCTATCGTCACTTTTGTATGGTATATAGAATCTATGCGTTTAAGTTCAGGGTTATTTGGGCCAGGTTCTACATTCACGAAAAACATGTTCAGTGGCTTCTTGTTTCTTCTCGAGAGTGCACATATGATTTCCCCTCTGACTTTATTCCCACTTTTCTCTATTTCCTCTACAATGGCTTCTTTTGGAGTTGTGTGGTGCAGATTCTTAATCACGATTCTGCAACTCCTCTTGTCTTTCTGAGTGAATGTATGTCCTATAAGCCCATTCTTTCGAATTAGGTCTATGATACATTTGTACGCTTCATTTGTTTGCGCCATTACTCTCAACTGATTCCTGTTCACTATTTTATAGGTGTAAGTGTCGTTTGGTACAGAACTGTTCAGGAGTTCTGTCAGTTTTGATATGTCCGTAATACCATATAGGATTATTGGTGGTGGTTTGCTAACTTTCTTGGTATGGTCTTGACTTTCCATTGGTTCAGCGGATTCATCAGGTATGTCTACTGGGAGTCCACTGTATCTGTTGGAAGTATTAATAGAGCTCTGCGAGTTCTGTGATGGGTTCTTATCTCCGTCTGTAGAAGGTGGGCTATTCGAGAGCTTTTTTCTTTTTGGGTTGCGTTGGGTGGGTATTCTTTGCCATGTGGGAGGACAGCTATTGACGTCATCCTCTATGGTGATTGTCGCTGGTGGTGTGGGAGGTAAATCTTTCTCCTTTGTGGTACTGGTTGTGCTTGGTTTATTCCCAAGTGAGGAAGATCTAGGTCTTGAAATAAAGAGGCTCGGATGAAACGCCTGCTGTATAAGATTTTTTTTAGTGCTGCCAGTAGCATTATTCGTCACAGGGGCCTGGTTGCCTACCCCTGCGCAGACTTCGGTAACCAATTTCCCACTCGCAGGCCCGGGTACCTGCGAGCGCCGGGCGTTAGCCGGATCGCATGACAAATCGACATCGTTATCATTCATACTTTCATATTACGAGTTTGGGCATACATACAGCACTTTCCCAAGGTACTGTGGTCGCTCTTTTGGAAGGGATTTAATCCTTCCGAGGCCTGCGAATGCCTGTGGACAGGTTATTTACCACCGCCTGTTGGTCGGCGTTGCTGCTCATTTAGCACCACCCGGGGGACACGTATAGGGTGGGCCTAGGAGAAGGTGGTAAATCCTATGGACGCGAGCAGCTTTGTCCCCCTAAAAATATAAATTTAATAAATTATTTATCCTGGTTTCATTAATACGAGTATAATATGATCACCCTTCACATTGAATTTACAAGAAAATAGTTAAGTATTGTTTTTTCAGAATCCAGAATATATACATTGCTGAACTGTGCAGATATATACAGCAGACATTTCTGCTAAATGTTAGTATCTCTGGCTTTAGATTCCGTTGAGATCTCAGGTGGCTACAGTCAAACATACCTACATAATAAGAACGTCAGGATTGAGGAGCCAAAGAAAATGCGTTCATCTACAAACTCTGTTTTACTATTTTTCAACACACTTGCTCGTAAAATGGCTCTTAATGTACAGCTTTTAGGACCATAATGCAGTGTATTACAAACGCATGTTTTTTCTTTACGTTACGGTACTTGTGCTTTAAGTCCACTGATAACTATTTAATTTACTAGTCGGAGGTCGGAGAAGAGCGTTTTTTTTTAAGAGGGCGCCGACCATAGTCTACCGCACAGTGGCGCCCTCATCGTTTTTTAGGTTATTTCTTTTATTTTAGAATGAAAATGCAGAAAATAAGCACGTTAAGTTGTGCTCCACAAGGTTGTACGTTAATATTGTTGCAAACGGTAGTTTTACATTGTTTAGTTTTATTATAATCATTAAAACGGATAATAGTGGCCACTTTTATCCGTTTTAATGATAATAATAAAAGCGCGATAAGGAAGCCGAGAGTACACACATGCACATACAACATAGCACACATGTATCATAATGTACTATTATTCCTATACTGTAAAAACAAACACAACACCTGCTAAATGATCATTATGTCGAATATATTAATTGATCGCTCACATCCAATAGAAATTCACCTCTTGAGTGTAGATTGAGGAGCCATACTAAAAGTATTGTATTTTCTTTCATTTTAGCGCTACAGAAGCTAAATTTTTAGACGGTAATATGCACAATTGCTGCTAAATGACACAAAATTTTCAAAAATATTCATCTATTACTTACCGAGTTCCAGGTGGCTCCTCAATTCAGACGTTTAGATTGAGGAGCCACTTTTGCATTAAATATAACTAGTGATATATTTTGCTGCTAAATCTAGAATTCGTGCTGCAAAATCAGCTACATTGCTGCTAAATAATGGTGAGATCAGATTTCAAAAATCTGATGTGGCTCCTCAATCCTTACGGACATAGTTATACTTGTAGCTATTTCCCCATTGTTAAATACTATATCTCAATCTTGACTCTACCAGTGCACAGTAAACTGATTTTAAAATATCTGTGCTAAGTTCTTCTCGTAGGCTCCTGAGGGCATAGCATGCTGATGATATTGACCCGTCTATGGCTTTTAGTTCATTTTTCCAATTTAATAATGAATCAATATGAACTCTAAAAAATTTTACTGAATCGACAATATCTATTTAACTTAACGTCTACAGTATCACTATCACGTGATGCAGACATAAACAGTACGATGTTCGTTTTTTGAGTATTAATTACTAACTTATTTGCTGTATACCATTTTTAAAATGACTCAAGAGCCGTTTTTATAGTGTTGCTCAAAGCCTCTTCAGTACTTTCACTAACAACAGCATTGGTGTCGTCTGCAAATGCTATTAGTTTGAATTAAATTTGAATTAAGTTTTATTGCTAGGTTAAGTAAATCATTAAAAAAAAATAGGATTGGGCCCAGTATAGAACCCTGTGGGACACCTGTCAAAATCCTTCGTAACTTTGAATGATACGCTTCTTGAAAATTATTCTGATTTGTCTTTTATCTCTACAAACATTTTTCTATTAGTTAAATACGACCGAAAAAGCGCTAGAACCTGTCTTCTTACACCACAATGTTCCATTTTGGCAAGCAACAATTTATGATTTACAGTGTGAAATGCAGAACTCAAGTCTAAGAAAATTCCAGCCACCTTAAATTTTTTAATTAGTTTTAAATCAACCACGTCGTAATTCCAACACCTTTTTGGTAGCCAAATTGTCTTATATTTTTATTAACTTTATTTCTATTGAGATGACTAACTAGACGCGGCGGTATTATTCGCGCGAGCCGTCGAGTTTAATGATCAACATAGCACACATGTATCATAATGTACTATTATGCATGACGTATACCGGTGTTATAACGCTTACTCTACCAATAAAAGATATTTGACAGTTCAGTTGTACACATCTGTTATAACATGAGAACTTACACAACTGTTATACAGTCCTCGACTTGTATAGTGAGCGCGTAACCTTAGGAACCGGCAAAAATAATTAAAAAGTCATTGGGAACCGGAGATTTGGCAGGCAATTTTACTAATTTTTAGGAATGTTTGCATCCAAATCTGTCTCAATCAAAGAGAATTAAATCCCAATGATGGATTAATTGCATTATTTCGATGTTTTTTTATGAAATGGACCGTGAAAAACCACCATGAAGAAGAAATGTTACAAAAATCGTTTCGATCCTTTTAGGTACTTTACAAGACGAAAACTTAATGAATGAAATGTAGGTTCAGTAAAATATATGTACGGAAAATAGTTGAGTTCAGCGATATCACTTCTGACTGCTGCTCGTAGTGGCGGGCTGGCTGTAGAACTTCAAGATTGTACTGCTCTCAGGACGTGGGCTAGACAAGAAGTTCAAGACGACGCAGCAGACATTCATAGACTTAACCAACAGTTCGTTTCGAATGTATGCCGAAGAGCGGCTCTCGCTTTGGCAAATAAAACGGCACAATGATATCTACATATATAGCACTCGTTATATTGCACAATATTGCCATAGACATGAATAAAGAAACCTGCCCCCTTATTCACAAACACTCGATATGCTTCCGTATCGTATCGAACATTAATCATTGTTATCGTAAGAGTCTTCTTAACGCTGTTCACAAGTCCAAAACCCGAAAATTTTGTCAGTTTAAATCAAATAGACGCCCGCTATTCTTCCAACAGCTATTTGCTGTTGAGGGGAAGTCAAATCAGGTTATCGAAATGTTAGGTTTTCGATACGATAGCCTGTCGTATGGTTGTGAATCAGGGCTCTGTGCAAAATTTTACGCTCCTAGACCCAGCTGTTTAGGCTGTTTTGTCTGTCAGTGAATGAAAGTGAATGAATTTAAGATTTTATTAAGTAGATAAAGAATAATTAATTGTTTTCAACCCATCTATTCGAAAAGGACGACTTGGTTCGCCTTTAAGTACACCCAAAGAATATTATTTTGCTCCCTACTCTTTTGTTTTGTTCTTTTTAATCTACTATTCTTGAACCTATCATATCAGATAATAATGCCTTCAACATCTTGCCCTGGAGTTCCATTAGGGAGGCACTTCGGTATCACGGGGTGCCGAATTACCTTCACCGCACAGTCGGGGCTTACTTGGCGGAGTTGCGCAAGTCGTTACAAGGACCTGGCGGTTGGGCCGCGAAGTAACCCTGAACAAATCAGAGGTCCTGTGTTTCCATAAGGCCCGGCGCGCGCCACCTTCGGGATCCAACTTAATCGTGGGAGGCATTACCATCGCTGCCGCTTTCGGGTCGACGATGAAGAACCTGATGGGGCTCGTCCTGGACACTCGATGGAACTTTGGGCCGCACTTCCGACAGCAGGCCCCAAATTGATCGGCGCCGCGGGTGCATTGTCGCGGCTGCTACCCAATCTGAGGGAGCCTGACACGTCCTGCCCGAAGCTGTACATGGGGGTCGTGCGGTCGATGGCGCTCTATGGGGCGCCCGTGTGGGAACAACCTGACGGCTCGCAACATCGCAATCTTCTGAAGGCCGCAGAGGGCGATGGGCGTCAGGATTGACTCAAACTCAAACTCAAACTCAAAGCATTTATTTCAATTAAACCATTACAGGCACTTTTGAATTGTCAAAATTAAGTAGTCGGTCAGTTGGTCAGAAAGTTGAAGCTAGGTGCCCATTCCAAAGCGTAGATCTCTATGGAGAAGAACGGGCAAGAAACTCCATGGACACTCTTTTTAAATCAAGATATTACAAAATCCTGGGTACATTATTCTTGTTGCTTCTATATGTGAGAACAATGTAAAAAAACACACAAATGAAGAAACAATACAAGAAATAAGATTAAAAATAAGCCTTGGCAGTTAAGAGATGACCAGTCTCAACCGACGGCGTCCGTTCACGAACATGACGCATGGATCAGCACCATCCAGCTCAACCATTTTGTAGGGAACCGAATGATCCAACACACGCGCCACCATCAGTGAGACATTTAAGTGAGCATGACACATTCTCAACTGCCATGCTCTTTCAAGTCAACATCAAAAAATCATAATAAACGGATCCATGGTTCTTACATTTACAAAATTGAAAAAATGCTTCTAAATGATACAAAACTATAGATTGCAATTTATTTAAGAGATGAATAAAATTTTTAATACCAAACAGGAAAAGGTGTATTGCAGCATTAACAATTAAAACATGATTGAATAAAATAAAAATAAATATTAAAGATCGTAATGTCAGAAACACTAAAAAAAGAAAAAGGGAAGCACCTCTTCCAAATATTGAAATTTTAACTAGTGAGTTCAAGTGCCTGTGGAGCAGGACCAGCATTTAGCCAAGCATTTTTATCTGCAATATAATCATCCAACTTATAATATGCTTGTCTACATAGTGTGCGTTTAATGCATGTTTTAAATTTCTTCTCATTTAGTTGAATAATATCGAGTGGTATTTTATTATAACATTTTAAACAGTAACCCATAAAAGAAGTTTTTACTTTAGACAATCTGAAACGCGGTTGATCTAATTTGTTCCTATTTCTTGTGTTAAAATTATGCCTGTCACTTATCTTACTAAAAAGATGTAGATTTTTTCGAACGTACATAATGTTTTCATATATATATTGACAAGGAACCGTCATGATGTTAATTTTTTTAAACAGTTCCCTTAGAGAATCACGCCTGCTGAGCTTGTATATGGCTCTGACAGCCCTCTTCTGCAGGATGAAGATAGAATCAATATCTGCAGCCCGTCCCCACAACAAAATACCGTAAGACATGATGCTATGAAAGTAACTAAAATAGACCAGTCTCGCGGTATCCACGTCTGTTAATTGGCGGATTTTCCAAACAGCGTAAGCGGCTGAACTTAGCCGCCCTGCAAGAGATGTTAAGTGCGGACCCCACTGCAGCTTTGAGTCAAGCGTAATCCCCAAGAAAACCGTATTTTCGACGAATTCAAGTATTTCCTTATTCAATACAACGTGACATTTACTACTTCTAACATTTGGTAAAGCGAATCTAATGCATTTAGTTTTTTTTTCATTTAATACCAAATTATTTACAGTAAACCAATTATGGACCAAAAGCATAGCGTTATTTACGTCGTCAAGCTCCTGTGCACGTCTGCTTACTTTAAAAATCAGAGATGTGTCATCAGCAAATAACACCATTTGTGATCGGTTTATCAGTAAATGAGGTAAATCATTTATGTATACTAAAAATAGGAATGGCCCCAATATTGAGCCCTGCGGTACACCCATTTTGACTTTCAAACCCGATGAATTCACACCGTTAATTTGAACTTGCTGAAATCTGTCATTTAAATATGATTTCATTAAGCTAAGAGCAAGTTTACCGAGTCCGTAATGCTCAAGTTTCAAGAGAAGTGTATCGTAATTCACGCAATCAAATGCTTTGGATAAGTCGCAAAAAATGCCTATTGCATCTTGTGCCTCTTCCCATGCGTTAAAGATATGTTTTAATAAGGTGACACCGGCGTCGGTTGTACAACGTCCTTTGGTGAAACCATACTGTTGATCGTGTAGGATGTTATTACGATTAAAGTGATTGAGCATTTGATTTAACATTACTTTTTCAAAAACTTTACTTAAAACCGGCAAAACCGATACGGGTCTATAATTATTAGTGTCCTTGCTGTCCCCAGATTTGAAAAGTGGAATAACTTTACTGAACTTCATTAAATCCGGGAAAACCCCTTGATCTACACACAAATTAAATATTAAAGCTAAATAGGGTGCAATTGTCTCAATAATGGATTGACAAACTTTAGTAGACATGCCCCACAGATTCTCGGTAATTTTGATCTTAAGTTGCTTAAATGCCTTTATAATGACTGTAGGGTTTATATGTTTAAATTTAAATTCCACAGGACAGGCTGAGACATTCGCTCTTAATAATTCAATAGCTAGTGCAGGCGAGGAATTTAGAGTTTCTGTAGTTTTAATTGGGATATTGGTAAAGAAAGTTGCAAATTCCTGAGCGACATCGATGTTATCGCTAATGAGACCGCGGGAAGTGTCCAGTGTGTAATCAGTATTATGTTTTTTGTTCCTGTTCGTTTCATTGTTAATAATTTTCCAAACTGTCTTAATTTTATTGTCTGCTGATTTAACCTTGTTACTAATGAAAGAAGCTTTAGCTACTTTGCAGACATTTTTAAAAGTTTTAGAATATGTAGTAACATACTTATTAAACGTATCCGTGTTAATATACGGCTTAAGGCCATACAGTTCAAATAATCTATCCCTACTTTTCCTGATTCCTTTAGTTGCCCAGTCACTGAATAAAAACTTAGGGCAAATAGTTTTTGATTTCTTCTTAAAGGAATCATTGAACTCTGTTTGCACTAATGAAAAGAATTCTTCATCTATCCTACGATTTTATTATATGTATATAATAAAATCGTAGGAAAGTCAAAACGGTACATTGAATATTTTTTTAAAAGAATACTTGGGGCGTGATCTACAATCGATATCGAAGCCAAAAATATAGTTTTTAGAATTTTTGTCTGTTTGTCTGTATGTATGTCCGGGATAAACTCAAAAAGTACTGCATGGATTTACTTTAAATTTTGCATGAATATTACTAAGAGGTCGGGTCAACATATAGGCTACATATTATCACGCTATCACCTATGGGGGAGGAGCTGTGAATCTTTATTTTTCTTACGCATTCTGTGACAGCGTGTAATCTAACGACGCATATTTAAATGTTGTTTTTCAGTAAGCCATGCTATTATCTAGCTTTACACTATAAAAACTACGCCATTTAAGTAACTTGGGCAGACTAAACATAGTTTAATGAATTTTAGTAGTATAAAGAAAATTTTGAAGCAGCGCCATCTATGAGATTTCATAAAAATCAAATCAAGTTACATGTTGACACTTTTTGGAAATTAATAATTTAAATTTGATCATGTTGGCGAGGTTAGTAGTTAGTTATTCTTAAAATTCATAGATGGCAATGTGCATTTTCTTCATAAAAGTTGTATCGTATAGTTCGTTTTGACAAATTCAAGTTCCAACAAAACCCTTAAAATCTTGAGCAGAGTTGAGGACGACAATTAAAAAAAAATGCGGTGTTAAGTATTACAAAAAAGTTATGTTTCTACTGGAGACGAAGTCGGAGTAACTGATGAACGCGTGCTGAACACCTGTCTCAGTCTTCAAGATGTGGTCATTTCTATCGGCGGCAATCCACTGATCGAATATGGGTTACCAGCTCCCCAATCATCACCGCATCAAGACCGTGTAAATCGGGAGTATAACGCTGAGACAAATTACGATCCGGGCGAAATGACCATGTCGCTTTGTTCTCTTCAGAGCAAAAACAAATTTATGACACCGTCCTTGAAAGCGTTAGGAAAAAACCAGGGTCAAATGTTTTTCTTGGAATGCGTCTGGTGGAACAGGAAAAACATTTGTTACCACTTGCATACTTGCAGAGGTCAGCAGGCAAGGCAAAATTGCTATTGCTGTAGCGTCGTCGGGAATCGCTGCCACACTGCTTCCGAGTGGCAAGACAGCACATGCCATGTTTAAAATTCCTATCGATTTAGAGAGCGCCGAAACGCCTGTTTGTGGTGTGTCACGTAACAGCGATAAGGGACACGTGCTCAAGGATTGCTCTTTGATCGTATGGGATGAGTGTACGATGGCCAATAGGAAGGCAGTTGAGGCCGTGGACGGAACCCTGCAGGACATCCGCAGGAACGAACATTTGATGCGTCGTATCACAGCTGTTCTGTTCAGTGGCGATTTCCGGCAAACGCTTCCCGTGGTGACACGGGGATCGAGGGCTGACGAGGTGAATGCTTCGTTGAAACTATCTTCGTTGTGGTCACGAGTTCGTACGCTGCGCTTGACCATTAATATGAGAGCTCGGCTCGGCGGCAATGCACGTGCTCAAGAATTCTCCAATGTCCTTCTAAGTCTTGGCGAAGGCACTCTACCAGAAGAGAGAGGTGGACAGGTGGTGCTTCCAGAGTCTCTCGGTAGAGTGGTATCCAGCTTAGAAGAACTCATTTGCTGTGTGTACGGGGACATCAGTCGTATACTGCACCTGCAGAATTCTCGGGTGTGTGAGCGGGCCATTTTGACGTCCAAAAATGATCAGGCTGCAGCAATTAACGAATGCATTCTCTCGGAAATTGAGGGGAATGAAGTGGTCTACACCTCGATAAACACTGTTGTCGAGCAAGATGACGCCACACATTATCCCGTGGAATTTCTGAACTCCCTGTCAGCAAGTGGACTTCCAGCGCATACCATCAAGCTGAAGGTCGGTGTCCCGATTATGCTTCTTCGGAACCTATCTCCTCTGAAGTTGTGTAACGGGACCCACCCTAAAGTCATTTCGCTCTACAGACACACCATTGAGGCGGAAATTCTTACGGGTTGTGGCGTTGGCGAGGCAGTATTTATACCACGCATTCCCCTCATACCTCATATCTTCCCGTTCCAGTTCAAGCGCGTACAGTTCCCCGTGAGTGTTTACTTCGCGATAACCATCAATAGAGGCAGACACTGAGGGCAGCGGGTGTCGACCTCAGGACGAGTTGCTTCTCACACGGACAACTGTACGTCGCTTGCTCCCGCGTCACCAGTCCTGACTCTCTTTACATTTTGGCTCCTGGCAGCATAACTACCAACGTTGTTAAATAGGGAAGTGTTTTAAGGTATGATGCCTTTGTACGTATTTTTACTCTTTTGTGTCTTGGAATGTATTCCTGCATTGTTTTCTCTATTTCCTTCAGTCACATCCCCCACACCACACTGAACTCAGCAGGACTCCCATATAACTCTCTTCACTTGCTTCGCTTGCAAAAAAAACTTATATTTTAATGCTATTTTAAAAGTTGTTTACTTATAATGCTATAGCGACACTGGCATCTTAGGTATTTTTGGTGCTGTAGAGCCTTCAGGCAGACGACGTCGCGGGCAGCAGCTAGTACAAAATATTACCATTAGTCACACTTAGGCCCCTGAGCACTCAACTTGCTAATTAAAGTAGCATTAAACTTATTCAAATTACCCGATGTTATTGGTCTAGTTTGAATCTGCACTTTTTGCATCGGTGTGTTGGACTCAAAAGAAACAGTTTGACCACTGTGATCAGAAGGAAGATAATTTACAATGGCTTTATCTAAATATTCGCAGCAACAAAAGACATTATCAATGCATGTAGCCGTAGCCGTAGTTATTTGCGTTGGTTCCAAAAACACATTTGACAGATTGAATGATTTAAAGAGGCTTAACAATCTACAGCTATTTGAATTATTTTCTAAAATATTAATATTAAAGTCACCACAAATAATTACTGATTTGTTACCAGTTGCAAGTTTTCCCAAGACATCTTCCATTACTGACTCAAATATAGAATAGTTTTGATAGTTTGGAGGTCTGTAAACGCACACTATAAAATGCTTATCCAGCTCAACACAGGACAGTTCAATGCTATGTTCCACCGATAGTTCCACTATGTCTTTACGAGTCTTATATTTTACACAATTGGTACCTTCTGTTGTCTTACTGACTAGTTTAAATTATCGTGGCTAACCACCTTCATATTAGTATTATTACTAATTTTTATGGTGCTAATTATATCTGACTTCGACATACTACTTATGTCTGAGTTAATAATAAAAGCTAATAGCCATGCTATTTGACGTCTAAAACTAATAGGCAGATACACTGTATCCCTAGTCGATTTTAACTTCTCAACAAAAGTGTTGGTGTCAAAAAATATAATTTTGTCACTATAGTGATTAGCTAATAAATACATATGGTTATTTAACATATGTATGTAATGATTTTGCCTACTTGATAAGTGCTCAAAGTATGGGAAAGCACACAAAATTATTTTCTGACAATTAATCTTTAAGATTTCAGTGACACTGTCAGTGATGTCATCTATTTTTACATTTGCACTATTACCTACAAATACAGAAATAATGGCATTTGGATTATATTTAGTGGAACTTACTGATGACATTATCTCATTGTAGGATTTCCTAGGCATACAATAATTAACCTCTCTGCTCGACAAAATTTTGACATTTGACACACCAGCTGACTCGACGGGGTGTTGCGAATTACGTCATGATAATCAGAAATTTACTTTAACTTTCAGCATTCGAATTTATTAAGAAAACTGTGTTACCGCGCCTATTTTGTAAAATAAGTTTGTGTCAAATATCTCTAACTATATGCTGAGGTCGGTAAAACCGCGTCATTCTACTGTGAAAGTTTTATAAAATAGATATTACTACACCTATCCAAAAGGTAGACACCTCAAAATCGCTGAAAATATGTACATAAACCATCTAATCTCTTGATGAAAATATGCAAAAGGAAAAAATAAAGATATTGTCATTCTCTCTGCATTCTTACTTTTACCATTTTTCATACATAAACTACATAAAAAACATCATCAAATCTTGATAAAAATTACTAAAAATTGTGTTGCGACGTGACACCTCTTAGTGCTGACAATCCACCCAATTTTCTTATTCCGATTCAAAAATGTCATAAAGCCTAATCGATAATCGGTATTTAAAAAAAAATAAAAAAATTGTAGAGACTGAATAAAAACTCTTTGGTATATTTTATCATGAATTAATAATTTTTTGAAATATAATCATTTTAATAAGTACAAACACGTACAGTGTGGATAGGGGTGTAACTTTTTATGGTTCCCTACGTCCGAATGAAAAAACGGAACCCTTACACCCTCACTCGTGTGTCTGTCTATAGGTTTGTTACAATCGATTTGTTTCGAATCTACTGGACCGATTAAGTTGAAATTTGGTACACATATAAATTTCTGTGACTCAAATACGGACGTGTAACATGAATAAATTAATTATGAATATGGGGTCACTTTTTGGGGTCACATTAGATTTAAAAAATACCATTTTGTTTTTTTTCTATTTTGATATGCCCAGTGTCACTCTCACAGTAAATACGAATCTAACGACACCTCTCAAGCTAAATTCCATCGAGCCGTTCAGGCCGCAGAGCGTGCCAAACAATTATACATACTTACATACTCTTGAAAAACATAACCCTCCTTCTGGTGCAGTCGGGTAAATAGTAGATTGTTATACAAGGGTCGAAAGGAATCTATTCCCATACGAGGTATTTAGACTATAGTCCGAGTAGGAATTGATGACTTTCACCCGTGTTAAACACTCTACTTTTCATTTCGAATACAAGGAAAGTAAAAAATAGTGTTTTTTCTAAAATATTTATTGATAAGAATAACATGAATAATAGGTACCTATTTAAAATTAATTGAAATATTAGAACAATTTGTGTACTATTTTAAATATGGAACACACCGCGTCACTGCCGCGGGCCGTCCCGCTTGATAGGTATTTTTTTCACACTGGCTGTTTATACACTCACAAGACCGCAACATTTTTCTTAATTATGTAAAAATTTCGTAGCTGACTACTTCCAACCAATTTAGTTCTATTTTTTAATTCATTCCCGACTTAGAGAGGGAAGCAATTACTATGAGTCTTTCTCGCCTTAAGGTGGGAAGCAACGTCTTCCACCCGCTATTCGGATCAAACAAATACTACTTTCCGAGTATGAGAAATGAAAAAGCTTTGCTTACTGTAAGTACCGTGTGATATATCAAATGAAAGGGTTTGTCGTGAGGGTCACAAACATATTTTTAATAACTAAAAAAAAGTTATTTAGAAACAATATATCTGAAACCACAGCCTAAAATAAAAAATAAAAACTACAAAATATAGTTCTGTGATTATTCTAGATTCCAAGAGATCCTATCAGACGTCTGGTCTTCAAATAATATAGCAAATCTCTCATTCTAGGTATACTGCGTACATACTTACATTTGGTCACAGTAAAAATATGTTCGGGACGTTATATTTAATTTAAAGTTGGTATTTTTAAATGTTATGCTTAAAAACACTTGTTATAAGAAGTCGGTTAAAAATAAGATTTTTGGCATTTTCAATCTCAATAGTAAGAAATGCTCAAGATGTTATTCCCCATAAGAAAACAGTAGGACTTTTCTTTTCTGGCTGGCACTTTAATTTTTGAGTAGGTACCTTATGAATGATGGGTTTATGAAAAACAAACTTATTTTTGCAGTCGATCAAATTAATGATGATGTATATTGTGCATGCGTGAATATTCAACCCTAACGGAACCTCTCACTGTGCGTGGTCCGACATAAACATGGAAAGATTTTTTTTTAATTTCGTTGGGAAACTACCACAAAAACAAACAATTACCTTTACTCAAGTAAACTAATAGAAACAAAAACTACCAAGCTCATAAAACTAACAACACATATTAAAATGTAAAGTGATTGCGGAATACGCAATTTATACAATTAATTTATCATCATTCCCAAACTTCTGCTCAGCCTACCTAAAAAATGTATACTGGGCATTCTGTAGCAAACTATTAGAAAAGTGTCAAAAATAAATACTTAATTGTAAAATACGTAAAAATAATTTTATACGGCGAGCGCATTCGAAGATAAATTCAAATATAGAAACAAATTCGGCGCGAAATTCAATAAATGACTATGGTCTAAGGTCCTCAGTGTTATTGACTCAGTTCAATTGAATGTCCAAAAAACTATTAAAATTACATTAGTAAAGCATAAATCATTATTATAAACAATGCTTATTGTATTTAATGCTTAAAATAATTTTATTTCAATTTCTGAGTATCGATTTCCGATATTCGACATATTAATTACCCGAGTCAATCGAAATTAAAAGAAAAATCGTTTTGCATAATCGCTTTCGCACATCATTACGATAAAAAAAACAATCATGGACGGCGATTTTGAACACAAATTGAGTAGTGGTAATGAATAATACGTGTTATTCGACCTGTGTTTCAATATTACGTTAAGATTTGGGCACTTTCGTGTTGTTAATAACATTTACAATAATATTTGTCATATTTTAAATCTTATCTACTTGTGTGTGTGTGATATTTGTGAAAAGTAAAAATGTAAACACGCACTATTGGCGCGAAACTTCGACATTAGATATCAAAAAACTTCATTACCACTACTTATTTTAACTTGAACAACGGATGAATTCGTCAAATAATTAAATTATGTATTATTCACTGCCCCTGTGGTGGAGTTTGGATGTTCGAAATCCCCAATTTTTATGTTTTTTAGCCTCGACCACCACTGTCAACAAAATGGCGATTATTGCATTTACAGACTTGAATTTTATAAAGGTAAAGTAATAAGCTTGCGCGCTAAATATGAAATATTTAATGGCGTTAACATATGAGTTTTTTATCCAACTCTCTTAATTAACGCACATTCATAAGATTTGATGGGTAGCCTAATAAATATTTACATAATCAATGTAGGGTGTCGTATGTCGTAATTCTTGGGTCCTAAAGGGGTCATTACCGAGCCGGCGGAGGTTTGTGTGTTCGGGTCCTAAAGGGGGCGCTACCGAACTATACGGTTAACAGCAGATTGACTCAGGTTGTTACTTAATAATTTACCTAACCCTCTCCCTAAACTATCTGAAAACATAACAGAACAATAACAAGCATTACTAGAAGTTACAGCACAACTCTCTATCTGAGCTACTTGAGATGACCCGTGAACAACAAGTGGTGTATCTTGATTGGGGTTACAGTCCTGAGCTCCTCCAGACTGGGACGGGTCCTCCGTTGCCTCAGGTTGGATAGCCTCAAGGTTGGAATCCCTTTGACAAGAACATTGATGTGTGCTATGAGTCATCGGGTCCCCTCTACCTGCCTCATCATTACACATTTCCACCAACTCATTTGCAGCTAGGATGTGTTCCTTTATTTGTTTTTGAGAGCTCACATACTTAATATAATGTAAATGTAGTGACTCTTCAAGTACCTCAATTTCAGACTGTAATCGCTGAGTGTCAATGTGATAAATATTTTTACTGTCTTCTAATTTAATTTCATAATTTTTTAATTTATTTATTAGAAAAACACGTTCTTTCCTTAGTTTAATATTATTGGAATTGTGTTTTTGTTGTTTCCTAAATTTATTATTGTTCGCGGGTACCACACGATCTCATTCGAGGCGGCGACCCTCTTGGCCGGATCCCCGCCTTGGGACCTGGAGGCGAGAGTACTCGCGTCACTATATCAGTAGCGCGGGGAGGCGCTGGAGCGTGGCGAGAGATCCTTGCTTCGGGTTATCAAACCACGGCGATCTGAGCTCCACCAAGCCCTGAGGATGGAAAGGGAGACGCAACTTGCGCAAGCGGGGCACGCCGTTATAGCGGCAGTAAGACCCGTCATGGAGGCGTGGATCGAGAGGTGGCATGGCGCCCTCAGCTTCCGGCACACGCAGGTACTCTCTGGCCACGGCTGTTTTGGGAAGTACCTGTGTCGGATAGGTCGGGAGCAGACGCTGGTGTGTCACCACTGTGCGGCTTGCCCTGAGGATACGGCGCAGCACATGTTTGAGGAGTGCCCAGCATGGGCAGGGCTGCGCCGTGACCTGATCGCGGCAATAGGCGGGAGCGATCTCTCGCTCCCGGCCGTCGTTAAATCGATGGTCGAGAACGGGAGCGCATGGGACGGAGTTGTCTCCTTTTGCGAGGATGTCATGTCTACAATGGAGGCGGCCGAGCGGGAGAGAGAAGCCCGCATCCTCTCTGCCCTCACGCAGGAGACGTAAACGCAAAACGAGGTGGCCTGCGCGCGGCGGACTAGGGGCGTCCGTCGTCCGACCAGACGGGCCCGAGTTGGCGCCGTAGTGTTCCACGTGCGCCACTCGAGAGTGGGTGCGGCCATTATAGGAATGGGCGCTCGGAGAGGTGGGACCCGCTGAGGAACAGCGGGTCGAATCCCGCACCCCCGGTTATGTTAGAGGCGGAACACCACGGTGTTTTAGTCGGTAAGAGTCGCGCATGCCCCTCTGTCACCCCCACGATGGAGGAAGTCCATGAGGATTTCCACCGTGCACCAAAAAAAAAAAGCTTTATTAATAAAGTAATTAGGTACACAACTACATCAGGCTATCGACCGTTTCACAGACTGCCAGTGTATCTACTTTTGTTCGGAACCTTCATTGTGTGACCCCGATTCACTCTTGGCCGGTATTTTTGTTTTGTTTTGTCACAAACTAAAATGTGAATTCCAGGTGAAATTAGAACAATAGTGACCAGTCATCGTTACAATTCTCTCGTCATGGACTGGAGCACAATCATTGTACGATCAAATTTGTTGTGTCGATAACACAGACATACCTACATACCTACACTCTACATACTGAATATAAAGTGGCACATCATCAGTGTCAAATGGTCACTACACGCAATGCAACATATATTAAGCCCGTTTGCGATATTACCTAGGTAATTTAGTACGAAAACAAAAATAGTAGGCAATAAGTTTCTGCAGTAATTTTACCATATTGTTTATTGGCACAATGTGCAATTTACTATCGTTAATAAGTATCTGGTGTACGTTAGGTTTAAGTACTGTTTTAGCTCAAGACCCGGTGGCTAATTTACCACAAGGACGAATTGTAGGGGTAAGTGTTTGCAATACATTAATTTAATTTTATAGAAGTCTAGTTGTCTATACCTACTTAAGAAGTTCGTTAGGCCTACGAGTCCTACGACGCCCGTGTCGACTGTTTCTACACGACGATGCGAAAGCGGTGCACATCTCTGGGGCGCAGGCTCCGGAGTCCGGAGCACCTCCAGCACCATCCTGAGCGTATTTGCGAACAGGTTTGATTGTCAGTACATTAACCAAATTTTTATTTGATTAATATAATGACAAACAAACAAATGACTCGAAGGCAGGCGTATTATTAATTAATTTTTATTTTATTTTATAATTTTAATTTATATTATTTTATTAATTATTTTTACATAGGTATATTTATTGCACATGACAGAAATTTTAATTTTATTTCAAATGTATAACATAATGATCTAAAATAGATTGAAATAAATGATTTTTTGGATTTGAATAAGATCCACCGATACGGACGGACAGGGCCCTATACCAAAAAACTTTACAATTACCTACAATTGACGAGTTCCTATTTACAAAAAAATGTTCCAAGTGCGTGTACCACAACACAAAACTTAAGCCTCACAATTGTAACGAAAAAACCTTACAAATATGTAAATATTGTAGTGACAAGTTATACAATATTGTAAGAAATCATAGGCAGGTACGTATTTGTAATTTGTGTTACGCAATTTTTTCTACTTACAATTTTGTAGACTTGTACTTATACAAGTTTTGTGGTATAGGGGCCCTAGAGTTTGTCATAATGAGTTATTATGACTCATAACCAGTGATCGGAAGGCTTGTTCCCACGAACTCCAAATCTATTGTTCTCCAAAAATTTTCTTTCCATACATTGATTCCCAAGGGCTCCATAATTTTATTAGTTAAAATAATAAAACTGTTGCCAGCGGCTCCAAAACAAATCGCGTAAAGTCAACAAAACACAAATTGCTTATATTAATGTTATAATTTCATGGTAAATAGTTTCAGTACAAATGTAGTCACAAATCAATATTATGCTAAGTACGTACTTATATACCTATTGCAAAATTGAAAACAATAATCTCACAATGCACTTTCTGTCATCAAAAAATTACTTTTCACTTCTCATGCTCTAAAAGTCCGTCTTTATGTTGTGCTTAGGCGACACAAAATCGCTTTTTATGTTCTAGTGCATAAAGTAATTTTTTTTTCTAAGACTAAAGTAATCAGGCCCAACAGCCACACGCACAATAAAACTTCGCAGATTAAAGTCGTGATTTATTTAATTTTCTTTAATTTATACCACTTCCGTGTTTTCTATCGTTAATTTAATAAAATCAGGTAAAACAGTTGTCATTTATTATTTAAAAAGGCTAAGAAACGTGTTCATATTTTGGCAGTATGAAGTACCCAAGTCGAATGACAAATGTTGAAAATTAAAAAAAAAAACTTTTAAAAAGTTTGTTGGCGGTATTATCTGTGGTGGCGGGAATTAGCTATGGATGCAACATTTTTGATTAATTATGCACAATATACTTTATGCCTGTTTCATTTTCTCGCAATCGAAGTGAAAAGCAGAGTGTATAACTCAGGCATAAACGAGCCATTTTACCCCTCGACTTAACTATCCACCCTCGCCTGCGGCTCGGGTGGATATAAACGTCTCGGGGTAAAATAGCTTCTTTTATGCCTTAGTTGTACAATCTACTATTTCACTTCTCATGCTCTAAAAGTCCGTCTTTATGTTGTGCTTAGGCGACATAAAATCGCTTTTCATGTTCTAGTGCATAAAGTAAAATTTTTTTCTAAGACTAAAGTAATCAGGCCCAACAGCCACACGCACAATAAAACTTCGCAGATTAAAGTCGTGATTTATTTCATTTTCTTTAATTTATACCACTTCCGTGTTTACTATCGTTAATTTAATAAAATCAGGTAGAATAGGTAGTTGTTATTTATTATTTTAAAAGGCATCAAGTAATGTCAATTAACTATGAAAATTATTGTGTAGTTAGCCATTTCAGCCGAACATGTATGATACATGGTGGATCATTAATATTAGTTAAAAATTCTGTTAAATCAAAGGAACGAAAAGACATTGTTGGGCTGTCTGTTGAACACACCATTGAATTGTCCTGTGTTGAGCTCGATAAGCATGTAATAGTATGCGTATACAGACCTCCAAGTTACCAGAATCTATCTGTGTTTGATTCTGTAATGGAAGATGTGCTAAAGAAACTTTCTGCTAGTAGTAAGTCAATAATCATATGTGGCGATTTTAATATTAATTTATTAGAAAATAACTCAAATACTATGAGATTATTAAGTCTTTTTAGGTCATTTGACTTGTCAAATGTTTTTATTGAACCCACCCGAGTGACAGCTTCCTCTGCCACTTGTATAGATAATATTTTCTGTAACTGTGATTATTTACACAAACAAATTGTAAATAAGTTGCCATCTGATCACAGCGGACAAACAATAACATTTTGCTCCTACATGCCTTTACAAAAAACTCTAATAAGGTTTAGGCCAATTACATCTAAAAATTTAGAGAAGTTAAATAATTCTTTAGCAAGTAAATTATGTGTTCAGAGTTTTAATAATTTATGTGACCCGAATGAGTTCTACGCCGAGTTCTTTTCACTATTAAACACGCAATTTAATGACACTTTCCCACTAAAGACTAAAAGTATTTACACAAAGTTCTTATTTAGTGACTGGGCGACTCCAGGTATTCGTAAAAGCAGGGAAAACCTTTTTGAACTTTATGGCCTAAAGCAACATATGAATAACACAAGCTTTCATCAGTATGTTGCTACATATTCTAAGACTTTTAAAAGTGTATGCAAAATAGCTAAAGCTCTTTATATTAGCAATAAAATAAAATCAGCCGATGATAAAATAAAAACTACCTGGCAAATAATAAATAATGAAACAGGTAGGAAAAAACAGCGTAATACTGAATTTAATTTAGAAACTGCACATGGCCCCATAAACTCAGATGTAGAAATTGCTCAGGAATTTGAAAACTTTTTTGCTAATATTCCCATTAAAACTACTGAAGCTTTAAATTCCTCACCCGCGCGTTCTGCTGATTTACTTAGAAAGAATGTTAAGGCATGCCCCTCGGAGTTTAGTTTTCAACATACGAACCCCCAGGCTGTTATAAAAGCTTTTAAAGATCTTAAAATTAAATCAACAGAAGATCTCTGGGGAATGTCTGTAAAAGTTTGTAGATCTATCATTGAAACGATTGCGCCCTATTTAGCTTTCATATTTAACATCAGTATAGACCAAGGAGTCTTTCCGGATCTCATGAAACACAGTAAAGTAGTTCCTTTATTCAAAGCCGGTGATAGTAAAGAACCCAACAATTATAGGCCTGTGTCAATTCTGCCAGTTCTCAGTAAGGTGTTTGAAAAGTTGATGCTCAGTCAAATGTTACGCCACTTTAATAAAAATTCCATCTTTCATGAACAACAGTACGGTTTCACCAAAGGGCGTTGTACCACTGACGCCGGTGTCACCCTAATAAAGAACATTTTTAACGCCTGGGAGGAAGCACAAGATGCCATTGGAATCTTTTGCGACCTCTCAAAGGCGTTCGATTGCGTCAACCATGAGACACTTCTGCTGAAACTTGAGCACTATGGGATTAGGAATTCAGCTCTTGATTTACTAAAGTCGTATCTAAAAGATAGAAAGCTTAAAGTTCAAGTAAACGGCGTAAACTCATTGGGGTCTGAAATGGCAATGGGCGTTCCTCAAGGTTCGATATTGGGTCCATTCCTCTTTTTAGTTTACATTAATGATTTACCACAATTACTTCAAAATCAACCGAAGATGGTGTTATTTGCAGATGACACATCATTGATCTTTAAGATAGACAGACGGGCACAAAATCTTGACGACGTGAATAACTCTATTCTTCAGGTCCAAGATTGGTTTACGGTAAATAATTTGGTACTAAATGAAAAGAAAACCAAATGCATTAGATTTAAATTACCAAATGTTAGAAGTAGCGAATGTGACATCATACTGAATGGAGAAAAACTAGAATTTGTTGATCAAACGGTTTTCCTGGGAATCACGCTAGACGAGAAATTACAATGGGGACCTCACATAACATCTCTTGCGGGGCGGCTTAGCTCGGCCGCTTATGCTGTTAGGAAGATAAGACAGTTAACAGATGTAGAAACCGCGCGTTTAGTCTATTTTAGCTACTTTCACAGCATTATGTCGTACGGCATTTTACTATGGGGTCGAGCTGCTGACATTGAATCCATCTTTATTTTGCAAAAGAGAGCTGTCAGAGCCATTTATAATCTACGTCGCCGCGAATCTCTCAGGGAACTATTTAAAAGGATTAATATTATGACGGTACCTTGCCAATTCATTTATGAAAATATTATGTATGTAAGAAAAAATCTACATCTTTTTAATAAAATAAGCGATAGACATAACTTTAATACAAGAAATAAAGATAAAATACATCAACCATTTTTCAGATTAGCCAAAGTACATACATCTTTTATGGGGTACTGTGTTAAATGTTACAATAAAATACCTTGTGATATATTGCAATTAAATGAAAGAAAATTTAAAACTCACATTAAACGTACACTTTGTAAACAAGCATACTATAAATTAGAAGATTATATCCAAGATAAGAACGCTTGGAAACATGCTGGTCCTGCTCCATAGGACAATCTAGAGTCTAGACAAAATCAAACTGGTTGCTAATTTAATTGTAAATTTTTTTATTCTTTTTTTTACATTTATTACTCACACCCTGACTTATTACTTGTATTTTGTTTTTTAATTAAAATCGTTTTGCTTGTACCATGTTTGTAAATATGTGAGCACCATGTATCTATCAGATAATTAATTTATATGTCATGGTTTCGTTTTTAATTCTTTTACCTATTGTGGTATAGTAATTTTATTGTAGGTGCATCGTCCTCACATGTTATTATATAATTAATGTACCCATGCAAAATATTGTACCTAAACATTTTAAAAGAGTAACGGTGGAGTTTCTTGCCCGTTCTTCTCCACACGAAAACTACCTTTTGGAATGGGCGACTAGAATCAATTCTATTTTAAGATAATTTTTGACGTTCAAAAGTGCCTTTTATGTGCCTATTTGAAATAAATGCTTTGACTTTGACTTTGGCAAAGAAAAAAAAAGAAAAGTATGAAGTACCCAAGTCGAATGACAAATGTTGAAAATTAAAAAAAAAAAGTTTTAAAAAGTTTCGTGGCGGTATTATCTGTGGTGGCGGGAATTAGCTATGGATGCAACATTTTTAATTAATTATGTACTGTATACTTTATGCCTGTTTCATTTTCTCGCAATCGAAGTGAAAAGCAGAGTGTCTAACTCAGGCATAAACGAGCCATTTTACCCCTTGACTTAACTATCCACCCTCGCCTGCGGCTCGGGGGATATAAACGTCTCGGGGTAAAATAGCTTCTTTTATGCCTTAGTTGTACAATCTACTATTTCACTTCTCATGCTCTAAAAGTCCGTCTTTATGTTGTGCTTAGGCGACATAAAATCGCTTTTTATGTTCTAGTGCATAAAGTAAATTTTTTTTCTAAGACTAAAGTAATCAGGCCCAACAGCCACACGCACAATAAAACTTCGCAGATTAAAGTCGTGATTTATTTCATTTTCTTTAATTTATACCACTTCCGTGTTTTCTATCGTTAATTTAATAAAATCAGGTAAAATAGTTGTCATTTATTATTTAAAAAGGCAAAGAAACGTTTTCGTTTTTTGGCAGTATGAAGTACCCAAGTCGAATGACAAAAATGTTGAAAATTAAAAAAAAAAACTTTTAAAAAGTTTCGTGGCGGTATTATCTGTGGTGGCGGGAATTAGCTATGGATGCAACATTTTTGATTAATTATGTACTGTATACTTTATGCCTGTTTCATTTTCTCGCAATCGAAGTGAAAAGCAGAGTGTATAACTCAGGCATAAACGAGCCATTTTACCCCGAGACGTTTATATCCACCCGAGCCGCAGGCGAGGGTGGATAGTTAAGTCGAGGTTAGTTGTACAATCTACTATTATGACACACAATATGAAGTTAAAGAATTAAAAATTACAGTCTTCTCATTTAAATTGACCTTAATCTATTTTTCAACACACTTGCTCGTAAAGTGGCTCATAATGAACCGCTTTTAGGTCCATAATGCAGTGTATTAAAAACGCGTGCTTTTTACTATAATATGTTAGTAACAGAGAAAAAAAAAGATTATTAAAAAATGTTGGGTACTTTTAAAACTTTTCGTAACTAACTATAGTCGATCTCTTTCTGTGACTGCTAATCTATGCTTATCAATTTATCATTATACAGAGTGGAGTTTTGCAATGCCACCTGGAGGGAAAGTACTCATACTGTACATAGAAAATTTTACTCAAAGAAAACATCCCTTTATTTTTTAATAGAAAGAAAACTGCATTCAAGATTTTCGAATATTCGCTTGCCACACGCGGGAATCGAACCGACTAAAATCTGTAACAATCATACCCTGTACTTTTATTGCACTGATCGTTAGGATCAATTATAATGATGAAATCTCTCTAACAAACTTGATAAGTTAAATGAACCATGAAATCTTAAATGATTTTAATTATTTACAAAAAATGGTAAACTAACTAATTAGTTGCTCAAAATGGGCTCCATTTTCTTGGATACACAAATGTATTCTTCTAACGAATTCATTTCTAGTGACCTTTTTAATAACGTGTTGTGGTGAATATTATAAATCGTATTCTGAACTTCAACTCTCAACTCGTTTACATTCGCACAAGATTTAATGTAATAGTTATTTGTTATACAAGAGTGCAAAGTTGCTTTTTAACCGCGTGTTCAATTTTGATGACCGAGCAAGCGAAGGATTCTAAAATTGAATCACGAGCGCAGCGAGTGATTCAAAATTAGAATCCTGAGCGTTAGCGAGGGAATCAAAAGAGCACGAGGTGAAAAATCTTTGCACTCGAGTGCAACACGTAACTTTTCATTCCAACTCAGCGAGGAAATGACTAAATGCAAAAAAAAAACGTTTACAATCACAAGATAGGTACACTTTTATTTCAGTTTAGGTATTAATTACTACATTATGACAGGTAAGTATTACAGAATAATCTTTAAATTATAACAAAATAATAATAAGGTATAATTAAGAAAATTTTAAAGTAACGTTGCTACAGTTATTTAAATTGAGTGTAATATTTTTGTTTGGTACTGTTTTTCGGTAAACTATCTGTCATACTTAATAGTTGTACCGATTCATCGGAGTCCCTTGGCGTGAATGTTGGAGAGAGAGGGAGATGGTTAGGTGTTTCATAACGGCTTATTTTTGATGTAGAAGGGCCAGTCCAAAGATCCGATTGAGGCTCTTTCAGTGTAATGGCTCCTACGATGCCTTCACATATTTTAGACTTATTTTGGATGGAATCCTCTATGTATCCCTCTACAACTGCATTGGACTTCCAGCCTCCGTGGCGCTTAAGGGACAGGAGATCAGCTCCGGAATCAGCCAAAAGTGTGGCTGAAGTTCGTCGGAAACAATGACCCGTGTACAACAGGGGTTCTGGAAGTTCAAGAAATGTTGCTATTTCTCGTGGGATACTGCCAATTTTATTAGTACCCACAGGCTGTCTAACACACTTTCCATTGCGATACTGTAGAAAAAATCGATTGATTGGAGTGTTAGGCGGGCGTAAGGCTTGATATTTCTCAACAATCGTTACGTATTCCTTGCGAATGACGAAGTTGCGGTCTCTTTTTGTCTTTGTATTAGGTAAATTAATTAATAGTAAGTCATCTGAATGTTTCTCAATGTTTTTGACATTAAGTTGTGTTAGTTCATTAGTTCGACATGCTCCGTTTATTCCAATAATAAGAACAACCTGTAACGTAAAGAGTATTGTAGTAGATAAATGAATAAAATTGATATGAACGCATAATTATGCCTATCAACATCTACTAAGTATACTATTTAATTGAGATTAATATACTTAAGTAGATACTGAATGTGCAACTGACTTACTTTTGCCGCCAAATATACGGAATCGGGTGCTTCGTTAAGAAACTTTTCAATATCAGATACTGTGAAAACCTTCGATTTTTTTGGTTGATGACCAGATGAGGCTCTTTTTAAAAATGCCACTAATTTAGGATAGGTATCGATATGTTTGTCTTTTTTCATCTTTATTGTTGCTTTTAGCATCGAATACGTACTCCATAGAGTGCTTGCTTTCTTGTTCTCGGATAATTCTATAAAATATGCCAGCAAAACGTTTTCTGAGAAAGTTTTGGCTCCTTTTGCTAGTCGCCACGTGTTGAACATATCGTACTGTTTTAAATACTTCTCGCGTGATTGTTGAGGGAGAAAGCTCATTTGCGCATTATTAACAGTTTCAGTCAATTCTGTTGGCGTCAAGCAAACTTCCTCGTCGCTAGAATCACTCATTTTAGTTTTTTCACTTGTTTTCGAGTTTCTTGTTTTTAATATAAGGTTTAACAATGACGTGAAAAAATGCCGCGTAAAGAACCGCGTACAAAGCAAATTGAAAAAAGAACACCAAGAAGGTTCCGAGTCTGAGTTTTTAACAAATTAAAAAAAAGTTGTATGATATATTCGGCACCATAGAGGTAGCAGTAAATAGGTTTAATGTTTTTTTTAATTCACAAACTTAGTGCACACGATGTTCTAAATTCAATTTACTTTATCCTCTAGAGAATAAAAACGGCTTTTCCACTCAGATATTGAAGATTAAAAATACTCTTTCCGAGATGGTGGGATGAAAATTTGATTTTTCACATATCCCCACAAAAAATAAATCTAAAGAGGTGAGATCTGGTGATCTCGCAGGCCATCTGATTGTGCCGTTTGTACCAATCCAGGTATTAAAATAGTTATTAATGTAGGAAGTAGTGAGTATGCTGTTATGGCTGTTCTTGACTCATTGAATTTATAAGTCCAGATTTCATGGTTTTCCTTTCATTTAATTTATCATGTTTCTGAGAGAGATTTCATCCTTATAATAATTGATCCTAATGATCGATGTAATATTAATAATAATAATTTGATTTATTTCAAGCAACAAGACTCATAGTGTTAGTAACAATATACTTATAAACTATGTTAGTAATAATACACTTACAAAGACAAAAACCAAAAAAAAAAAGAAAACAGAAAACAGATGACAAAAAAGTACAGGTTGTAATTTTTACAGATTTTAGTCGGTTCGATTCCCGGGTGTGGCAAGCGGATTTTTGAAAATCTTTGAATGCAGTTTTCTTTCTATTCAAAAAATAAAGGAATGTTTTCTTTGAGTAAAATTTTCTATCTACAGTATTAAAAGTACTTTGCCTTCAGGTGGCATTACAAAATTCCATCCTGTATAGTGATTACTGGTTCTCTGCCTTTTCGCCGAAAATTGTTTGCCAGATTTACACTTGCCAACTAACGTTTCGCAAAATTAAGTAAGTAAGTTACCATAAGTTACCAACTGAGCGTTTGGTCTGCTTTTCATAATGACACTTTTTAGAATGCCAATTGTAAAGTATAACTAATATAGTAAAATTATTTACAAGAATGCCATTTTCATTTGGGACAAATTATATACAGGTAGTTATTGTTATTATTTTTTTTTTACTTTATCTTTAATGTGACCTAACCTTTTTTTTTTTGACGTGGAGAAATGCTCATGCATTCTGCACGACCACGGGGAGATAGTGCAGTTATGTGGGACTCTCAACCCACTAAAACTCCACGGTGTCCTCCTCTGCCGCTTACGGCGGGAACACGGGCACGCGTTAGCACTCATCCGTGAACCCGCCACGGCTGTCCGTCACCGGACCCTCCTCTGGGGAGTATTCCCCATCACCGGCGCACCAGAACACATAGCACGCCGCGACCACCCCAGGGACCAAACCAGCACATGAGCGCCAGACGACCCCGTGTCTGGGCACCCTTGGTCCCCTTGCGACGGGTCAGGTCATTGGCCCCGCCGCCTGCCAATTTACGGCCGCAGAGGATAGGGAGAGCGGCCAACGTCATACCAACACTCCTCTTCCTCTGCGGCCCCACCGCATCCGCCATTAGACGGTGGCGACCCCGTCAAGGCCGCGGAAGGTAGGGAGAGCGGCGCACCGCAATACCGGCACTCCTCTCCCGCCGCGGCCTCCAACCCTCAGCCGCGATGCCTCCAATACGACATCGCGGCTCGCCTCAGCTGCGATGTCGCTCAAGCGGCACCGCAACCTACTTGTTGGCCGCTACGTCGTCGGCTTACCGGCAAAAGCCCTGACGAGCGGCCCCTCCTCGGGTTCCTCTTCGCTTCACCGTGGGTGTCCAAGCCACGGCTACTGAGCCCCCCCGCCTCGACAATGCGGGAACCCACCGGGGGGGAATGTGACCTAACCTAACTTAACTGTTTCCTACAACACAACACACACTTACAAAGTATACACACAACACTTACAAAAGCGATTCGCTTCTGGCACATCGCCCCGGCCGCTGCCGCGGCACGCTCGCTTTGCTCGCTCGGCTCGTGCGTTGTTTGTCATACTCTAACCTAACCTAACTTAAAAAAGAACAGGCGAAGAGGCAGAGAACCATAGATATATGAAAGAAGGAGATATGGCCCGTAGTTGAAAATGTATCAGAACCCGATGTCGCTAGGTTTGCCCCACCGCCGCGCCACTACTACAGATGTAGTTTAGTAAAAGCAATAGATACAAAGTCGCGCACACTCTTGCAATTCATAAATCAGAACGTACTACACAATCAATTATAAACCTTAAATCATCTTACACAGCGTGAATTTTACCATGCACCGTACAACTCACTCACACAAAAACATCTATCGCTATCGTTGTGCTGTGCAAAAGCCATTTATTTTACATATACGCTAGTGATTGACTAAATCGGAAAGTTATCGATTCTTTAATTCATTATTGTACTAAGAAAAATAAAGGGTCATGAAAATAAAATAAATAAAAACGATATGTTCAGAACATATTATTATATTATAAATCAATAAAACGTGTTTAAACAAGTAATTGCAGTTAATAAAAAAAAATTAACATTATTTTACATTTTCTCAAGGGCCTTCCAACCATTTAAACGTCATATTTTCAGGTCTTCTATAAACCGGGTTAAAACGGTTGACAAATTGAAAAATTAACTATAATAGCAATATATTCGTTGAGCATTCAACGTTGTTGTCGATAGCCTACGTTAGTGGACATTCATAACCACATCACTATCTCGCCGCAAGACACAGCGGCTGTACTATGCGACGCTCGGCGAAAATAAAGTATCGTTTTGTAATTTTTACATTGCTTGCTTTTCACTTACGACATACTGAGTGGCTAGTGGTTAAGAAGCAATGTATTTGCTGCAAAAATAGTATAGCCGCTGCGATATTTGAAAACAAAAATAACGTAGTAAAAGCAAGAAATATTTTACGCTTTGTTGTTTTTCATGATTTTAAAGACAAATACAGTAAAATACTTTTACTTATATATGGTAAGTGATTCCACGAGATACGAGATTTTTATTTTGACTTCGTTTTTTACAGGAAACCACTGAACAACTCGGCATTTTTATATTTTATCACGATCACAGTCAAAAGCGCACTAGTTCGCGGAGACGGCCATTCGCCTAGTACAAGCGCATGTTGCTCATGACGCGTGGACACAGACACGCCCCCTTGCCACTTCTCCTGTTTTTTACATTTCTATGCAGAGAACCCAATGGGAACTGTTACACTGACAAAACGTCATTCGTCACCCCTAGGATGTTGCAAAATTGTTGATCGATAATTTCTATCGAGAAACATTCAGTTCGATGGTTTTGTATGTTTTCGAGCAATGCGTTAAGATCGTGTTTTTACCCGACTGTGCGACATCCAAGACTGGGTTATGTTTTTCTGTTGTCAAAGTGAAACAGCGGCGAAACGTTGGTTGGCAAGTGATAATCTGCCAAACAATAATTCTACCAAATGAAACGTTATCATAAAAAAATTTGCTAATCGTTTGTCAAAGTGAAACATCGGCGAAACTTTGGTTGGCAAGTGATAATCTGGCAAACAATTTTCGGCGAAAAGGCAGGATACCGTGATTACTATATAACAGCATTATTTTTGATGCGAAAATGTTCCTTACTTGTCTCACTTTTTCAAAATCTGTCAAATGCAGAATCTATTAAATATATCATCTGTCAATAGTAGATTATGATGTCAAACGTAGAATCTTTCAAATGTTGACTTAACGGATAATTTGTTTGTTGAATCATAAATTAAGTTTATTCTAAATAGACATTTTTTTTTGCAGTTTGTTCTTTAAAATTTTTGGAGCCAATGGGAATGATTTTATTTAATAATAATAAATTTGGGTTTATTTTTGGAGCCGTTGGGAATAAAATTTTGGAGCCGTTGGGAATAAGCCGATCGGAATAGGTAGAGCTATAAGGTTCATTGACCACAAACATTGATGTTAATATGGATATTCCACGGGATTCCAACTGATACTACGGGATTTTATTGAATTTCATTATTTTTGTCAATATGTATAAAAATGGTTTATGTAAGCCAATAAGCGCATGAGCGACGTAAATTTTACGTCAACAGCACGCTATAAAACTTTGCCAAGCGCGCGAAGTTGCCGCTTTGTTGAGACGCGTAATGTCGCCGCATTATAGAAACAAAAGAAAACAATAGTAGGGTGTTTCTGTCGCTAGAGTACTTACTACTTAAAAACCAAATCTCGGGACTCGGAGAATATCCATATTATTCTAACCTATGGCAAGTACATAAAACAGCTCTACCTATTCCGATCTCTGCTCATAACTCATAAGCAGTGATCGGAATAGGCTGACTACATTGGTTTATGGTACGAATAAATACTATTATTATTATTTACCTAAACTTCGGAGAACAGAGACAGAAAGTGGAGACTTCCTTACGACTACATTTTTTTCCTGGATTTCGGGGAAAATCTTAAATAAGTTGAAAATAAGCTTTATTTAAGATGTGTAAAGGCTATTTTTAACTAAACTTGCAATTAACAAATCTTAGGAAATTTCACTAAAACTAATCTCAACTTAAACCATGTATTAGAATTATCCTTAAACTGACCGTTGTTGCATCAAATCTTTCATTACATAACATTTGTTAATGTGTAATACCTAAGTAAAACTAATTTCTAATTGCATAAAAGGGGCTTCGATATGTATTTCAAACGCAGATTTATGAAAATTCTTCCGGGATCTTAAAACTATTGCATTATCTTTTTGTGAAATACACAAATTACGTATTTACTATTTCCCTGGTTAAATTATTTTTTGTTGACTAAAAAAATTGTGCATGTTTCTAAAAAAAGTAAAATACCTATACAGTATGTTAAATAACAGAGGGCGTATGTTAAATAAAAATAACAGAGGGCGTCATGTATTCAAAGATTTGATACAACGGTTAGTTTAAGGATCGTAAATATAATTCGAATACATGAATTAAAGTTAGACTATTTTTTTCGGGATTTTACGTGAAAATCCCGAAAATTTGGTACTTGAAAGTTTAGTTAAACATAGCCTTTACCCATCTTAAATAAAGCTTATTTTCAACTTATTTAAGATTTTTCCCGAATTCCGGGGAAAAAAAATGTCGTAAGAAAGTCTCCACTTTCTGTCTCTGTTCTCCGAAGTTTAGGTAAATATAGTCAGCCTATTCCGATCACTGCTCATATATACACACATCAACACGGTCTAGGGATATTTTTAAAAAAGCGAATTACTATCAATGTGTTAATTATTTATATGACATGTATATATTTAAAAGATACGTTATTTAATATTCTACCATTTTTTAATAATGGTTAAGGTACTTAGATTAAAATTTCAGGATTTTATGGAAAAAAAATGAAGCATAGACGGAAATCGTATATTATATGAATGAACTTTTAATTTGTGAGTAAAAACTGAAAAAAATAGAAAAATCATTTAATTTGTGTTTATAAACTTGAAGTTAGTAGTCTGAGAAAGCGCCCATGATGTTCATAACACATCGGCAACGATTCGGCATGCTCAGAACAAGGTTGTCAATGTCTTGCTGCGGAATATTGTCCCATGTCCTTCTGAGGTGCGCAAAAAGTTGATCTTCTGTAGCCAGATTTTCAGGAACTTCCTTCAGAGCTCTTCTTTGCAGCATATCCCACGCATGCTCAATGGGATTTAGATCTGGCGATTGAGCAGGCTAGTCTAAGGCCCTAACATTATGTGTATGTAACCAAGCTGCTACCGTTCTCGCCGTGTGTGCCCGGGCATTGTCGTGCATGAGCAGGAAATCTTGCCCCATTTGTGTTCTGTGGGGCAAGATTACGGGCCCCAGCACCTGTTGGACGTATCGTTCTGCCGTCATATTGCCCCGCACCCAAACGAGATCCGTCCGTCCTCCAAGACGAATTCCTGCCCAAACCATAATTGTTCCTCCTTGGTATGGGTGAACTTCCTGAGGGTTCTGGAGACGGCTCCATCGTCCAGGAACTCGCCAAACACGCGTCCTTCGTGAATCTGGATGGAAGCCGAACCTGGATTCATCCGTGAACAGCACATTGGACCATTGCTCACGGCCGCAGTCCACGTGGTTCCGAACCCATTCTAATCGTCGTCCACGATTGCCTCTCCGTAAAGATGGGACCCGGAAAGGTCTACGAGAGCGTAGATTGCTTTCATGCAGTCGCCTTCTTACAGTTTGGTCACTCACAAGCACTTGGTGTTCCACTCGCAGCCTTTGGACCAATTGAGTCGCCGTTGCATTTGGTTGTGCTCGCGCAGTAATTTGCAAAAATCGGTCTTGTCTGGGGGTAGTGATGCGACTTGGCCCCCGGTGCCTCTCCGCTACTTCACCTGTGGCACGATAGCGTGTCCACAATCTTGAAATTACATTTTGATGGGTCCCTATGGCCTCAGCAACATTACGCTGAACAGATCCAGCTTCCAGCATTCCCACAGCTCGTAACATCTCCGCCCTCGTCAAATGTCGGCGTTGCATGGCTACAATACCTCAATTTTAACTTTATCTTTCGTTTAAAAATGAAAAAAAACTGTAACTAAACTTATTTCGTATTGTTTTCTAAATTTCGCTCAAATGAAAATTCCCTCTCCTATACCTACATCAAGACATTTTTTGCCACCGAAACAAAAGAATTTTCAAAAATTTAAATTTGGAATTAGTCTGAGATAAATTACAAACAAATCGGTGTATAAAAGATTCCAATGCGGCCAGTACTTTTCGAGTTATTTAATTGAGTATGAAATATCCCTAGACCGTTTTGTTGTGTGTAGTCATAATATTAACATGTTGTTTTAAATTTCCCAAGATGAAACTACAGGTTTTAATTACAGATAAAAGCTTATACGGAAAGTTCCGCCACCCCGGTGGAAATTTACTACGGTGTACCATATGCAACACCCCCAAAAGGTCGATACAGATTTTCGGTACGTCTTTTTTTACTATTTTAAGAGTTCCGAACCCAAAACAAAGAACCGAAATACTTACTCGGCACGAGAGTCCGACTCAACTGGTTCAAACGTAAAAAAACCGGTCAAGAGCGAGTCGGACATCGTTTTATTTTTCCGTAATCTTTACATAAACTTCTATCACATAAAATAATTTCAGAGTTTTTCTCTATGCAAACTTCGGAAATAAGGGGAGCGGTATTTTTTCACATTTTTCATCAAAAGTCGAAAACTATGCGGCCTAAAAAGAAGAAGAAATGTTTGAGAATGTACAAACAGCGTTCTTTCAATTATGATACCCATGCCCTAGTAGCCCCACATCGAATTTTTAAGAACCCCTTTCAGACACTGTTGCAAAAAAAAAAACTTATTTGCAAAATAGTTGGGCAAACGTCATTTAAAACTATTCCAAACTTCCAAGTTAATAGCATTAGTAGGTAGTTCTTGAGATATCCAGCTGTGACAGACGGACAGACAGACAGACTGAGTCACACCTTAAGGGTTCCTTTTTACCATTTTGGTACGGAATCCTAAAAAGGGAACCCTTATTTTATAGTGTCATTTGATCACTTCGTTGTCCGTCTATCTTTCAAGACTATCTCAGGAACGCGTGGATGTACCTAGTTGAAATTAATATCAAATATTATCTTCGGTCACTAATGCCCAGTCTGTGAAGGATTCTTAAACGGAGTTTAAACTTTCAATAGCTATTGATTCGACATAATTATCTATTTAAGCGAATTCCGTCCCTATGCTCGAGATTTTTGAGGTTCTCAGATAAACCCTCGATAATAATTCACTCGACTTTTAAGCTAAATTCTTCCTTAATGACGTGTTCAGAAACACGATATCGGACCAATAATCAATATCGAATGGATAAACTCCGTTTAAAAACCTCAGAAACCGGGCATTAGAGCTGTAAATACAGAACCTCCTTTTTTGAAGTCAGTTAAAATATAAAAAATCAAACTAAATTAACGCGATAAAAAGTACTGGCATTTATATATCATATTCTGACACTCGTAAATAAATCAAAACCTTTAAGATACTTCCCGTTGACCATAAAATTTGGAAAGAAGCAGGGTCTCACAGCAAAGAAAAAATTCTATAAAATCTGCGTTTATAACATTAGTATGGATTTTTGTTATTAGGCTCCAGAACGACACACGGGTTGGAGGCGAACATTTTTTGCCCATCGAATACCTCCACATTGTCCTCACGTCGGAGATGGTGGTAACGATAACTACAGTGAAGATTGTCTATATCTAAATATATGGACACCTCGGGTAAGGTTTTTTTTTGGTTTACGTTCACATTGAACATAATTATATTGTGTTGAACATCAAGTTACGCTTTCCTTTTACCCGACTACGGTGAGACCAAAGGTTTATGATTTATTTTTATGAACCTGTGGGGTAATTGCGTAAGCCCAAGTACGCACGCGCATTGCCACGACGATTTTTTTCGCCCATTAGGATTCCAACGCTCGCGCTCTGCTTAGCGCCGAGAGTTGAAAATCCAACAGTGTTTTTTGACGCGCTGGAATTCGCTCTGTTGGATTATCAATGCTCGACTCGGCACAACACCGACAAATATAATAAATAATATAAATAATATTCCACAACTATCACACAACGCCATCTAGTCCCAAGCTAAGCAGAGCTTGTGTTATGGGAACTAGACAACTGATAAACATACTTATATATTTCTAAATAAATACATATTATAGATAAGTTACACCAGACACAGAACAAATGATCGTGCTCATCACACAAACATTTGTCCTGGGTGGGAATCGAACCCACGACCTCCGGCATAGCAGTCAGGGTCACTAACCACTAGACCATCAGGCCTGTCAAAATGAAAATATAGTGCGCAATAAAATCCTGCCGCGATATTTTTACGTTCGTGCGAACGTCAGCGACCACACTAAGGACAGATCACACGTACCACACCACACAACGACAACACGGGCGCTAATTTGTATGACCTAGTTTATTCCCACGGACCACATTGTGTCGTCAAAATCAACCGTGTGGGCGATACCGACCACATCAAGGCCACGATGCAGGCACAATGCAACCACTAGCGACACCGCACACTAGCAGATGGCCACATCGCGAACACAACGATCTCTCATTTTTGTTTGATAAGAAACAGACGTGAAATTTCAACGCAGTGTTTCAGAATCGTGCGCTGAATCCATGGTGACAAATTGCGCATCGATGTCCCTACCACCATGTATTATTCGTAGATTAAGTATTCACAATTTGTAACGTTGTTCTAGGTAGCGTTCTGATGGTAAAACTGTACCAGTGGTTGTTATATTATACAGCGAATCTTGGATAAGGGGTGGTGTATCTTTGCCTTGCCAAGAGTTAGCGGCTGAAGGAGTAGTGGTAGTCACAGTGATGTATCGCTTACACTTGCTTGCCTTTTTCACACTTCGTTCTTTATCGGCTCGCGGTAATCTTGCACTGTTGGATCAGTACCTCGCACTCCTGTGGGTGCGTGACAATATTGCCGCATTTGGTGGGGACCCTACTGCAATCACGTTGCTTGGTCATTCTGCTGGTGCTGACAGTGTACTGCATCATATTACATCGCCTCGATCTATCGGTAAGTTAGCATAGCGCCATAATTCTGATTTTACTGACACTTTCATGAGTTACTCGATATAGGTACATACTTAGGCACTTAGGTAAGCTTTCATTTATTTAAGGTTTTCATCGACAGGTTTATTTCAAAGGGCACTTATAATGTCTCCTATTGACATCTGGAAAGCATTAGATGAACAAAAGGTTGTTACAGCCTCTGAAGTTGAACGAATATCTCGTGAAATTGCAAGTTTGCTCGGCTGTAACAGTGACACAGATCATGAAATACTACATTGTATGCGAGAACGCCCTTTGTCGGAAATTACGTCATTATATTCGGTAATGCTCAAGGTTATGTGGAATTTATAGATGTAACAATTAAAACTTGACAAATAATGAAACCTACTTTTGCAGAACAACACCTGGAGCGGAGTTATGCAACCGATATCTGATGTTTTTTTACCAGATTCTGAACAGTTCTTACCAAATTCATTGCTGGTAGCGTTATCCACATCTACGCAACCTAATAATATGCAAATCGACGTAATCCTAGGAGCTAACGACCTTGAAGCTTTAAATGACAACGGTAGGTACTGTAATAAAATTGACTTCTGTAATAAAAATCCTTGTCCTACTGCTGGTGAGTACGGTCAGCAACACAAGTCGATTACTTAACTTACATAATTTACAATTTCAGGCCATTTTTTTTTTTTTTGGATGGGAAATCATCAAATGACCCCTCCCGCTCTGGGTGGAGCGGAAGGGAGTGTCAGACTCTTACTGACTAAAACCCATCCGTGTTCCTTCCTTAGCCCTTTATGTTCCGGGGTAGCGGTAACCCTTTCGGACAATCCCGCACCCCCGGCAGGCTTCGGCCCTGGCAGGCCCCTTCCTTTTTGCTGACATCTCTTTGACGCGCGCGTGGAACACGTACGCGCCGTCCGGCACGGGCCTGGTCCTGATCGGACGGTGAGCTACCCATTACTCTCCGTCCGCAGGCCGGCGCCTACGGTGGCCGGGAGTCGTCATGCTGCTCCCGACGCCCGGAGCGTCTCCCGCGGCGGCTGGGACGTGTGGCTCTCTCCCTCAGCCGTTTCGCCACCTCCTTCGCTAGCATGACTGCTTTGCAGAAGGAGGTGACTGCCTCCCACTCCCTCTCGCCCCGGACCATGGCTTGAACCAGGGCCGGACGCGAGAGGTCGCCGCCGCTGCCAATCGCCTCTACGAGGGCACGGCGGTGCTCCGCCCATGCGGGGCAGACTTCCACCGTATGCTCCACCGTGTCCTCTGGGCGATCCTCGCAATGGTGACACCCGGGCGTCTCCTCCCGCCTGATGATGTGCAGGAACCTCCCAAAACATCCGTGTCCGGTGAGGACCTGCTTCAGGCGGTGAGGACGCCGTGACGCCTCTCTAGCCACTCCTCAAAGAGGGGTCTTATCGCCACTATCGTGGCGTGCCCTGCGCTGGGTTGCGAAAGTCGCTCCTTCCATGCCACCATGAGATCGCGCCGGAGGTCTGTCCGCTCCGCCGCGACTTGCCGCGGAAGCGGAGTTTCCCCCCGGCGTAGTGTCTCCGCGCGCCACTCATACAGGCGCGCGAGGACTATCGCCTCCAGATCCCATGGCGGCAGTCCGGCAAGGAGGCTTGCCGCCTCGCCCGAGATCGTGCGGTACCCCCGGATCAGCCTTACGGCTACCACCTTTTGGGGCGCGTTCAGATAGTGGGCGGCTCGCGGCCGCAGAGAACGCGCCCACACCGGGGCCCCGTATAGGGCCATGGACCGCACGACCCCCGCGTAAAGCCTCCGGCAGGAGGCGTTTGGCCCCCTCAGGTTGGGCAAGAGCCGCTTAAAGGCGGCCCCAGTCCTTTCCAGTTTGGGGGCCAAACGTCGGAAGTGTTCGACGAAGTTCCACCGGCTGTCGAGGACGAGACCCAGGTATTTCATCGTTGTCTCGACGCCGATGTGAACCCCTCCCACCGTTAGTTGGGATCCTGATGGTGGCCCGTTCCGAGGCCCATGGAAAGACATGGCCTCGGACTTGTGCAATGCCACCTCGAGACCCAACCGCCGGATCCTTTCCACGACTATCGCAACCCCGCGTGTCATCGCGTCGGCCGCCGCCTGATGCGACCTCCCCTGCGCCAGGACCAGCGTGTCGTCAGCGTAGCAAACCACGCTGACGCCATCAGGGAGGTCGGCCCGCAGCACCCAGTCGTAACCGATGTCCCACAGGAGCGGCCCCAGAACCGAACCCTGTAGGACACTGCACGACATCTCTCGCCGGTTCCACTCCCCGTTGCGACCGGGGTAGATGACGGCTCTGTCCGTCAAATACGCCCAGACTACTCGCCGGAGGTAGGTCGGCACCCGGTGATACCGAAGTGTCCCCAATACAGCTCCAGGGCAGGGTGTTAAACGCGTTGGCGATGTCGAGTGACACCGCCACGACTACCCCACCTCGGGTCACCGCGTCCCCCGTCGTGAGGGCTCTCACGCGCATGATGGCGTCCACCGTCGAGCGCCCCTTGCGGAAGCCAAACTGGCTATCCGCAAGATCCGGCCCCGTCCTCACTAGGTGCCCGACGAGGCGCTGCAATCACTCTCTCAAAGAGCTTGCCGACCTCGTCGAGCAGCACTATGGGCCGCGGACGGAGAGTCTGCAGGGCGCCCTGGCTTCTGAATGAGGACCAGCTTCCCCGTCTTCCAACGGAGTGGGAACTGGCCCCTCTCCATACATGCGCTTAAGAACGCCTCCAGTCGAGGCCCGAGAGCCCTCGAGGCCAGGACCCAGGCTTTACCCGGCAAGCCGTCAGGTCCTGGGGCGGTATTTTTGGCCTTCAGCCTACCTACCGCCACTCTCAGATCTACCCCGGTCACTTCAGGGATGTCGTCGTCGTCGTCCGCGTGGTCCGCTTCGGGCACCGCAAGTGGCAGAGCCATAGGCGGGGGAGTATACTCCTGCCGTGAAGGGAACAGAGCGCTCACCACCTCCTCCACCAGCTGGGGGCGGAGACTCTGCGTCAACGGGGGGGCCCAGGTGCGAAGTTTATTCCGCACCATTTTGTAAGGGCGCCCCCATGGATCTCTGTTCAGAGTCTCCACCATCTCCTCACGGGCCATATTCTTGGCCCGCTGGACAGCCTCTTGAAGGGCGGTCTTCGCCGCTCTGTACCCCTCGTACAGCTCCGCCTCCGTGGCTTCCGCATACGGAGGGCGGATGCGGAGCCTGCGGTGCCTAGTGTACAGGTGTCGCGCGTCGACGCACGCCTTGCGTAGGGACTCTACCTCCGGCGACCACCAGTACACCTGACGTCGGGCGCATCCTCGCCGGGCTCGGGGCATCGCCACGTCACATATCTCGGACATGGCCTCCCGGAACCACTTCGCCTCATCATCAATATTGGCAGGCCTGTCTGGTGTTGACACCCAGGCCTGCACGATCGAGGCTTCCAGGAGGAGCTCCCGGTCCAGCTGCTTCAGCGCCCACCGCGGACCACTCGGGGCCTGTTGGACCAGCGCGCTAGAGGTCTGGGCGGAGACGTCGAACCGGATATACCGATGATCGGAGTAGGTCTCCACCTCCTCCATGACGCGCCAGTCAATGACATGCTGTGACAGAACGGGGCTGGCGAACGAAATGTCCACTACGGACTCACCCCGCATCCGCACACACGTGGGGACAGAACCCCGATTTAGGACGACCAGGCCTGTTTCCAGAGCCCAGTCCTCGACCATCCTGCCCCGCACATCCGTGTAACGGGAACCCCAGGCCAAATTTTTGGCGTTGAAATCCCCGAGCACTAGCACGGAGAATGAACACATGCAACTCTAGAATCAACTAGGGAAGATGGGTTTATAAATATTTGATCGATAAAAATATCGATAGATATCAACTCCAAAAAAGAGAAGTGTTTTTTGGGAGTATTTTGTATTATTTATTTTTTCTGCTTTCAATGTGGTATATTAATAAAAACCAACAAAACCAAATCACGTAATAATATAATATAATATATTTGTTTGCAAATGACATTTAAGTAAATAAGTAGTTTCCTTAGTTTCTCTCTTACGTAAAATTAAAACTATTTAACCATCACACTAATATTATAAAGGCGAAAGTTTGTGAGTGTGTGTGTGTGTTTATATGTTTGTTACTTCTTCACGCCTAAACCACTGAACCGATTTAGATGAAATTTGGTATAGAGATATTTTGAGTCCCGGAAAAGGACATAGGATAGTTTTTATCCCGATATTCCCACGGGATCGAAACTTAGGCGGGTGAAACCGCGGGGCGCAGCTAGTCGATCATAAAACAACAATTCAAATAACCTATTGAACATTTAATAAAAAACGTTTATTAAAAGAACCGGGTTCTTAATAATTAATTACAATCTAGCCTATAAGACGAACAAGCAATTTTAATCTAAATCTTTTACATGATAATTATTACCCGAATGCGGCGAAGCCCAAAAGGAGGGTTATTTTAAAACTTAGAATAGTGTTGATTGTTGGTACTTTACAAAAGTCCGTTCCACTTTTTTAGAGTTTGACAATTGTTATAATGATGAAAACACATGCATATCTAGCTCCTGTCTTTTTTTTTTGACGCGCGCTTTCCAGCGCCGATTCGCGTCAAGTGTTATGCTGAATTGTCAAGGGGTCGGTCAATCAGAAATATGAAGCTAGTTGCTCATTCCAAAGCGTAGTACCTTTGGAGAAGAACGGACAAGAAGCTCCACGGATACACTTTTAAATCATAAAATAAAAATTGTTACAAAATATTGGATTGGTAACATCATTCATGTTGAGATTATACTTACATGTGAGAACCATGTGCACGTTAGAGCGTCCGTTATAAAACAGATAAAACAATTCAGAAATTAAAGTAGTTAAGCCGTGGCAGCTAAGAGATGACCCGTCCCTTCTGACGGCACCCGTTCACAAACATGACGCCATCATGATGATTATCAGCACCATTCACTTAAAACAATCCTCTTTAAAGTGTACAGAACAAATTACAGATTGGTTTGAGGGAAACCAATTATTTTCTTTGCCTGTTGCATCTATCCATTTATTTTTCATTTCTGGATCTTTCGGGAAACTGAAATAAAATGTATTAATTCTTGTAAAATAAGTTCTTAATACTTATAATTTCGTATTTAGAAAGACTAACAATTTATCGATAGCAATATCTCAGCGCTACTCATCACTAATACATCATTTGACATGACCCATGTCAAATGACGTTGCAATTTTATCATGTAATCACAATAATACACACATCAAAAGTGTCTAGGGATCAAGCATTTTTATGCGGATTTCTTGAGATTGAGATGTGGCTTTGTAATAAATTTATGATTTTATAAATTTATATGGATCCTTTTTGGTGCATTTCATAATTTGAATCAGGAACTGTGAATCAAATTCGAGTAAAAGATGAAAATCAGCTGTCAATATTTTCCCTATAAAAACATACAACGCATTGAAGACATTATTAGTGCTACTGTTTCCCTACTACTGATTAAAACCAACGTTATTATGGAGCGGCGACGTCATTTAAGCAGGGAAGAAATGCTCAGAGCCGTGGGAATGATAGAAGCTGGTTCCCGGCAACGTACTGTGGCTTTAGCTCTGAATACAAGTCAGAGTGTTATCAGTCGACTTTGGACACGTTACCGAAGCACTGGTACCGTGGCTGAGCGCCATGGAGGACGGTATCGCTGCACCACACGGAGACAAGACCGATACATTCAAATCTTAACTCGAAGAGCTCCAACAATAACCGCCATGATGTTAGCCGTGAGGCTTCATCCATGCGCGGTCCGAGGGGGGGGTCGTGGGGGTCATGACCCCCCCCAAAATCATTCAAGCTGTCAAGAGTCTGAATGATTTATTGCCTTATTAAACTTAAAACTGTACATGAGCCACGAAAACCCCGATAGGCATATTCAAAAACATTAAGAACATTGGCAGACATGGGGACTGCCGACTGAAGTAAAAACATAAAACTATGAAATGACAGTGGATTTTCTAACGCGCCTAAAAATATTTTTCTTTAAAAGCGAGCGAAGCAAACTCGGGATATTGGGCACCCCGCTCGTACGTAAGGTTGAAAGGCTTAGGTAAGGCCAGATTCCAAAACCTAAACTGCTGTAAAACGAGTTTAAGCTTTTCGTCATAATTCGATAAAGTAAGTTCTCTTTTTGTATGATCGGTAAAAGAAAACAGAGACTATTCAAGGTGGGGTGCTAAAATTTTGAGGCTCGCTACGCTCGTTCTTGCAATTGAAATTGGTTCTTGAGCCTTTCTTCAAAAGTCGACAAAGCAAGTAATTCCTAGTCCTTTTGGAATGATCGAAATTCGAAAGAAAATCGAACCAAGAGTGTGAAAAATTTTCGAGCTCGCTTCGCTCGCTCTTGCATTTTAGTTTCTTCTAGCTGCTTGAGCTTGCCTGCACAAGTCGACAATGTAACCCCTATTTCTACTTAAAAATATAAAACAAAACCTAATTAAATAGAGGCGGGTTGTAAAAATTTTCGAGCTCGCTTCGCTCGCACTCCCCACCCTGCACAATCTGTCATTCTAATACATACAACGAATTTGGCAGCATTTAAGTAACACCCCGCCCCCCCATGTAAAAGCTGCGTCCCTGAATAGCATAAGTAATGTGGAGCTGGAGATGTACAGACGCCAGCACATCAACCTACTACAATATGTCAAATTTCTTTAATAGATTTTCAACTTTATCACTAAAGCATAAGGTTCAAAGTTGATTGGGAAAATGTGACAGTTTTGGGTAGGTTGATGTGCTGGCGTCTGTACATGAACCTTAACATATCATCACGCCTTTAATCCCCAAAGGGTTGGGCAGGGGTCTACCTTCATATAGTACATACACCTACATTTCGCCAGTTATTAAGTGAAATGTCATAGAGAGCGAGCCTACTGCCGCCAACCGGGCACAAATCCAGACTCCAGGCTGCTTCTGAGAAATTTCTGATGGCAAAACCCATTAATACTTTACCCGACCTAGGAATCGAACCCAGCTAGGACCTCATGCTCAGCAGTAACGCTTGCGACCACTAGACCTACCTACGAGGAGATGAACCTCCCTTAAAATATTCCTCGGCAACCATGATGACCCCCCCCAAAATCTTGGGCTGCGACCGCGCCTGGCTTCATCACTCTTCAGGGAACTTAATTAGCGACCAAACAGTCAGAAACCGCTTGCATGAAGTGAACCTTCATTCCCGAAGACCGCTACGGGTACCACCTATAGCAATGCACAATCGTAGGATTCGATATCAATGGGCTCTTGAACACAGAAATTGGGCAGAAAAACAATGGCGTTTCGTGTGCTTTTCTGATGAGTCTCGTTTTGGTATGAGACCGGATACAAGACGTATACGACACTGGAGAACCCCTGGACGCCAACAGCGATTAAAATCCTGCCAGGAAGTCCATCCTTATAGTGGTGGAACCATCATGGTATGGGCGGGTATTTGGATCGGCGGAAGAACTGAGTTGATTTGGATCAGAGGCAACCTCAACGCTCAAATTTATGCTGAGACGATTGTATCAGACGTCATCGTTCCTCTACAAGTGCAAATCGGTCCCTTATTTCAGTTAATGCATGATAATGCACGACCGCACACCGCAAGAGTTGTAAGACAGACTCTCGCCGCAGCTAACATCAATGTCCTGCCCTGGCCTGCTCAGTCGCCAGACTTGAACCCGATTGAGCATGCATGGGATATGCTACAGAGAAGAGCTCTGCCGAATATGGAGGGTATCCAGTCGCAAGAAGACCTTTTTTTGTTGTTGCAACGAACATGGGCGGCCATTCCACAGCGTGATTTGGATGAACTCATTTTGAATATGCCAAACCGATGTTCTTGTGTTGTTAGTGTTCGCGGTAGAAACACGGATTATTAATTGTTAAAGTTACCCAATAAAATTTTAAAGAAAACTGTTATTTCAGTCTTTTTTTCGAACTTTCGTGTTAGTGGTTCAAATGTCAAAAATCCCTTTATTAGGAAAATGGCAAATTTCTTTATTAATGCAAAGGTGACTTGGTTTATCGTTACTGTGACAAACGAAAACACTTTATTTGATGAATCCTTAAAGAAAATTTTAATTAATATCAATCAGGAGAAAAGTTATTGCAAAAATATATGTTGATCCCTAGACACTTTTGATGTGTGTATTTCACAACGAAATATTTGTAAAATCCTTAAATAATATAAGTTGTGCAGTGATTTTTTACTTACCGGTGGTAGGATACGTCACTTGTCTTAAGGTTTGTTGTGATTGATCTATTTTTGCAAATAAGGTCGGAATAATTCGGCATTTTGTAAAAATACGAAATGACACCACACCTTTTGATACAAACATAATATGATTACGGCGCTTACCGCCGCGCCGCCGTCGCGCGTACCTACCAACATACGGCCAGATTACAACATAATGGTCTTTTATTTATAGAGCCACGCGTCCATACCATATCCCTCGATATCCGTGGGGATTATGTAAATTTTAGATTTTTTTATTTAATATTTTTATTAGGTTTTGTACCCGAAATGAAAAACGAAACCCTATAAGATCACTTCTTTGCCCGTCTGTCAAGACCCATTTTCTCAGGAACGCGTGGAGTTATCAAGTTGAAATTAATATCAAATACTCAGGACTGCAATTTCTTGAAGCAGTGAAAAAAATCAAACTTCTAAATCAACGCAATCAAAAGATACGGGCGTTTATGTTCCGTTTATGCCGCATATTTTGACACTCGCAAGGGAATCAAAACCTTTAGGGTACTTCCCGCTGACCGAGAATCATGAAATTTGGCAAGAATAATGTTATGTAGCACAAGTAAAGGAAAAAAATCCGAAAACCTTACAAAAAAAATTTTTTGGTGTTTACAACTTATGTGCATTTGGTAAACTAACCGCTACCTATGTTGATATGGGGACAATAGTTTACTCACGGCAAAGTTAATTTGGTCCCTCAATCCAGTTTATCTTTTCGTTAGAGCAATATTCAGTGCTTTCATAGTTTATGAACTTCAGTAAGGTTACCTACGTTCTGGTGAACGTACCTGGTAGCTGTACATTATTTTGGTGAATGTATGTAGCTGTACATTACCTAACTGCTTGCACTGGGAAAAAAAACGGGAAAAATATTCGAGACACGATTCCCGTGATAAACTATTTACATACCTAAAAATTAGAACTGAACCCTCGGTGCGCGAGTCCGACTCGCACTTGACCGGTTTTTTATTAATCAACCGACTGAGACCCACTTTTATGCTCTTGCTAAGAAACAGACTATTTTTTAAGTTCAACAATTAAACTTATAAATTCCTATCGGAAAATAGTTACCTCATTAATTAATTAAATAATTACTTGATTTTATATATTTTATTCGTATTTGTTTTTTTTTTTATTGTTTATTTATGATGTGATAGTAAAGACCTGTTCCATCTTTTATTATATTTTTAAAAACATAAAAAAAATATTCAACCGAATTGAGAACCTCCTTTTTTTTTGAAGTCGGTTGTTTTTTTGTATACCTAAGTTTTTTTTTTTTTGTTTGTATTATAAGTACAATGTCCACGACCATTTCTGTTTTTTGAATTTTTTTGCTGGCCGTGCCGACCTCTAATTAAAGCATCATTAAAACCACACCTTGGACACTCCATAAAACCCTTGCAAAATAATTACCTTTTACTACTACATAACCAAATGACGTTTGTACACGTTCAAATGTTATGTGATCCTAATTCATTGCTCTCGAGTGTATTTCAATCTTTGATTTCGGGCATTTACCGGTGTCTGCGGTAAAACTCTATAATCTTCGCAGGCGCGATTCTCTAAGGGAACGGTTTAAGGAAATTAACATCATGACGGTACCTTGTCAATATATCTATGAAAACATCATGTATGTAAGGAAAAATTTACATCTTTTTAGAGGTGAGAGACATAATTATAGTACTAGAAATAGGGACCTATTAGATCAACCAGGTTTCAGACTAGCTAAAGTAGACTCATCTTTTATGGGGTACTGTTTAAAATGTTATAATAAAATACCTCCCCACATTCTTCAACTGAATGAGACAAAATTCAAGTCTTGTATTAAACGCACACTATGCAGGCAGGCATATTATAAGTTAGGGGATTACATCGCGGATAAAAATGCCTGGCTCAATGCTGGTCCTGCTCCACAACCACAACTATCTAATTGATTAACACTTGAAAATACTGTTGGAGCTGCTGAAGATTGTAAGTCTATCTTTGCATTGTATAAATTCAATCTCCTAGTCTATACTAATATTATAAAGAGGTAAAATTTGTAAGTTTGTAAGTTTGTAAGTTTGTATGTAATGGGTAATCTCTGGAACTCATAATCCAATTCTAACAATTTTTTAACTGGCAGAAAGCTACATTATTCCTGAGTGCTATAGGCTATAAATTGTTTCTATAGCATGTATATTAACCGAGCTATCACAACTTTTGTCTAGCAAGTCGGAAAAAAATACCACATAAAACAGAATTATTTGCGTGCGCTGCCTAAACAGTTGCTTAAAATTAAAAACAATGTATGGCTACCTGGTTCGTCTTCATTATTTCTACAAAAAAGTCCGCGATACCATATCTCTATCTTTTATATTTTATCTTTTATACTTCTTTTATTGCATTAAAAAAATTTTTTTTCGGTATACTTACGTTTGGTTGATTATTTGAGCAACAAAATATTAATTCTTATGACAATAAATTATTTCAGTATCACAAGAACATCATACAGATAAGATTTGCCATTTACAGTATATCAATTGGTCATACAGTTTCGGAGATAATATAAAATTACTAAAACGCAAAATGCCCCTAGCATAACTTTCATTGTGCAGACGTTTTACCTATTTGCCCATAGATGGCGTTCTGCAATTACGTCATTTTTCTGAATCGCGGTGTTAAGACTTTCCGTGGATTGATGACCCTCTCGAATTTTTATGCCCACGTTAGTTGGATTGGAGTTCCATACGAACGATTCGATTATGAGCACGGAGATTATGAGGTATCTATTAGATACCTCATATTCGAAGATATCGTAATTTCGTTGTACGTTTGTTTTCATTGTTCGAGTCGCGAGTCGCTCTCCCTTTGTTCGTAATTGTTTTCAAGTCTGTGCGTAGTTTGTCGAGAGCATGCCTAAAAGGAAATCTCAACTATCCCGGCAGACATCACAGACAAGAGCCGCTCGAGTACGCCGTACGGAAGAATCTGCCCCTGAAAATGAGCAGCGCCTCTCGAGAAATAGAGAAAATATTTCGCAAGCACGCGCTAGAGAATCTAGCTCCGAGCGCTCACAGGGCCTCGCTAGCCAAAATGTGAGGACGTCGCGGGCCCGTGCTCGAGAATCTAGCGCTGAACGTGCGCAGCGTCTATCTGAGTTAAGGCAGCATGTCTCTGAGACAAGGGATAGGGAGACTAGCGCTGAGCGCTCGCAGCGGCTCGCTAGGCAAAATGCCATAACATCACAGGCCCGCGCTCGAGAATCCAGCGATGAACGTGCACAGCGTCTATCTGTTTTAAGGCAGCATGTCTCTGAAACAAGGGATAGGGAGACTAGCGCTGAGCGCTCGCAGCGGCTCGCTAGGCAAAATGCCATAACATCGCAGGCCCGCGCTCGAGAATCCAGCGATGAACGTGCACAGCGTCTATCTGTTCTCTGAAACAAGGGATAGGGAGACTAGCGCTGAGCGCTCGCAGCGGCTCGCTAGGCAAAATGCCATAACATCGCAGGCCCGCGCTCGAGAATCCAGCGATGAACGTGCACAGCGTCTATCTGTTTTAAGGCAGCATGTCTCTGAAACAAGGGATAGGGAGACTAGCGCTGAGCGCTCGCAGCGGCTCGCTAGGCAAAATGCCATAACATCGCAGGCCCGCGCTCGAGAATCCAGCGATGAACGTGCACAGCGTCTATCTGTTCTCTGAAACAAGGGATAGGGAGACTAGCGCTGAGCGCTCGCAGCGGCTCGCTAGGCAAAATGCCATAACATCGCAGGCCCGCGCTCGAGAATCCAGCGATGAACGTGCACAGCGTCTATCTGAGTTTCCAATAAAAACATCATTTGCCCTGACAATTAACAAGTCCCAGTGATAAACATTCTCTTTGGTTGGCTACGAAAAGAATGTTTTTCCCATGGGCAATTATATGTTGGTCTATCAAGAGTGGGATCATCCGAAAAGCAGATTATTCTGTTACCGGAAAATAAAACAACCTCAAACATTGTATATAGAGAAGCTTTAAATTAAATAGATACCTAACTTAAATAAATAAAATAAGTAAAAGGCGACCAAGGGTTAAGTTACCTTGAGCAGAAAAGAGAACTTAGGTAATCTTTGAAGTTACTGATCTGATTCCAAACAATATTTTACTAATAAAATTAAATACAGTAACATCAATCGAGTGTTATCTTATGTTAAAACAAGAAATTTTCCGCGGACGAAGTCGCGGGCAGAAGCTAGTATTGTATAATTGCATAACACATGTGTGAGTACTATGTACACACTATAAAGCTACCATTTACTGGGTACGTCTTTCATTGACTTGAATGTGCTCTGGCGGCTGAGAGTATGTCATGCTCACTCAAATGTCTCGCTGATGGTGGCGCATGTGTTGGATCATTTAGCTCCCTTCAAAATGGTTGAGCTGAATCACAGTATAAATATGAACAGTATGGAAACTAGGCCTATTTGTTGAAATAAATACCTACGACTCATTGGAGCGTTAGGGTTGTCACTCTTAATGTCTGTAAAATTGATGTGTTTTATTGTAACGAAGTTTTTAACGTGGTGTGCGGTTAGAAGTTGACTTATTATCTTTGCCTCCTTCTGGTCAAAACGTAAATCCAAGATGGCGGCTGCGAAAAAATTCAAAATTTTCGTCGTGAATATCTTTTTCATAGTTTTCGAGGGTGCTAAAGCCGATAGTGAAGTCAAAATGCGCGTCGCTCGACCGATGCCTAGTTTAACCCTGCACCTTACCGTTTCTACTCGAGAATGGGTGTAATAGTAATTAAAGAAAACAATATTTTTAAAAAATATCTTTATTCTTCGTAATTATGTTAAATCACATTTTTCGATACTTTAAACCGACTACTTGGAGTAGTGCTACAGTAAAAAGAAAATAATATTATGTGGCGACTTTATAAATGTATTAAACAAAAACAAAGTGGAAGACAACAGGAATAAAAATATGCTGCATGCGTAAACAGCAATTATTATGGAAGTATCGTAAGAATCAAAATATCATAAAAAAAACCAATTTTAAAAATTTTGCGAGTAGATTACAACGTGTTATAAAACTGACAAAAAAGTCTCAGAATAATTACTTTATCCATACAGCTCAAAACAAATGTAGGGCTACTTGGAACGTTATTAGTAAAACAATGTGTAATGTGCCAAAAAGCGAAATCAATCAAATTAATATAGATGGTAAACATTGTGGTGATGATCCGCAGACTATTGCGGACTTTTTTAATAATGTTTTTATATACCAAATAAAACGCAATAAAAGTTGTACTAATAAAACAGAGACCACGGACCGTCCAACTTTTTGAAAATGCGTCGAGCGTATTGAATGAAATTTTTCGTTCTTGTTTTAAAAGAGAACAAAAGAGTACACTGTAAAATTTACATGTAGCAGGCGAAAGTATTTTTCAGTAAATAATTTATAATTACGAATAATACAGATATATTTTTTTAAATATTGTTTTCTTTAATTACTATTACACCCATTCTCGAATTGAAACGGTAAGGTGCAGGGTTAAACTAGGCATCGGTCGAGCGACGCGCATTTTGACTTCACTATCGCCTTTAGCACCCTCGAAAACTATGAAAACGACACCCATGACCAATAAATAGAAAAATTTCACAGCCGCCATCTTAGATTTAGATTTTAACCTCACTATCGATTTTAGCACCCACGAAAACTATGAAAATGACACCCATGACAAATAAATGGAAAAATTTCACAGCCGCCATCTTGGATTTAGATTTTGACCTCACTATCGGCTTTAGCACCCTCGAAAACTACGAAAACGACACCCATGACAAATAAATGGAAAAATTTCACAGCCGCCATCTTGGATTTAGATTTTGACCTCACTATCGGCTTTAGCACCCTCGAAAACTATGAAAACGACACCCATGACAAATAAATGGAAAAATTTCACAGCCGCCATCTTTGATTTAGATTTTGACCTCACTATCGGCTTTAGCACCCTCGAAAACTACGAAAACGACACCCATGACAAATAAATGGAAAAAGGGGTTAGAAGATTTTTGTATGGAGGGTGGCCCTAAGGTCGGTCGCCATTTTGATTTTTTTTTAGAATCGCGGTGCACAACAAAAGTTATATATTTAGATAGAGGACACTTATACAAACAAAAAATGTAATTAACATAATATCCTAAAGCGTCAGGTTTCGGAGTTATTCACCGAAATATAAGTCGAAAACAACAAGGATTTTTTTGTTTTTTTCCCCTACAGGTAACCTTATTGAACTACTGAGGTAATAGAAACGTTATAAAACCTTTATGGAGAAGGAACAAATGAAGAATAGATATTTTTTTAATAAATAATTAAACACGGCAATTTATTGATCCTTTTTTTAATCCCAGAGAGTATCTGACATTTAAGTCTTTTGTGTTTTCGTTTTTTTTAGTACAGAAGTTTGACATTACACTTGTCAGATTAGTCTCTGGGATTAAAAAAAACGAACTATAAATTGCCGTGTTTAATTATTTATTAAAAAAATGTCTATTCTTCATTTGTTTCTTCTCCATAAAGGTTTCATAACGTTTCTATTACCTGAATAGTTCAATATGCTTACCAGGAAAAAAAAAAAACAAAAAAATCTTAGTTGTTTTCGACTTATATTTCGGTGAATAACTCTGAAACCTGACGCTTTAGGATATTATGTTAATTACATTTTTTGTTTGTATAAGTGTCCTCTATCTAAATATATAACTTTTGTTGTGCACCGCGATTCTGAAAAAAAATCAAAATGGCGGCTGATTTTAGGGCCAAAACCTTCAAACCCCTTTCACAGCCGCCATCTTGGATTTAGATTTTGACCTCACTATCGGCTTTAGCACCCTCGAAAAGTATGAAAACGACACCCATGACAAATAAATAGAAAACACAGCCGCCATCTTGGATTTAGATTTTGACCTCACTAACGATTTTGGCAACCTCTTTAACTACCTACGACACCCATGACGAAAAAAATTTTAGCAGCCGCCATCTTTGATTTACAAATAAATTCACGTCGGTGCATGATCGCACGAGCCATTATTCGATATCGATTATAACAATAAATCATTCTTAGCTTTCAAGATCAGCTGGGAGTTTAAAAAAGGAAAGCTCCGGTTTTGAAGAAGTCGAGTTCAAACAGTTTTTATTAAAAAGATGGACGATCGGTGGCGCAAGGAATAAATTAAATACACGATTATTCGTTCCAACACGGCACCCGTGACTGAGAGTACCCCGACCATCGCTTAGGAGTACCGTAGATGCGCGCGTCTGTGTGAGTGTGCCGTTGCGACCGTTTGTACGTAGTTTCCGTACTGTTCGTATCTGTCTACTGTGGCTGAATGGTGCTGATGCATGCGTCATGTTCGTGAACGGGCGCCGTCAGTAGGGACTGGTCATCTCTTTGCTGCCATGGCTTATTTTAATTTATTATTTGAATTGTTGTTTTTTCTCATCTTTTCATTACGGACGCTTTTAACGTTCTGCATCGTTCTCACATGTATAATTTTTAACATGAATGATGTAACCAAGACTTTGTAACCACATTATTTTGATTTAAAAGAGTGTCCATGGAGTTTCTTGCCCGTTCTTCTCCATAGGTACCTACGCTTTGGAATGGGCAACTAGCTTCACTTTTTCTGACTGACTGACTTCTTGACAATTCAAAAGTGCCTGTAAATGGTTTAATTGAAATAAATGCTTTGAGTTTGAGTTTGAAAAACCTAGGATTTACCGCCTGAATAGTAAAAGTTTGAAATTAAAGATTATTATAGAACAATTCGGACTTTTACCGGTGAGACTTGATCAATCTTAGGATTTACCGGTAAATCTAGTTCGGGCTTTTACAGTAACATCTATAAAACAAGAAATAAAATGTTCTATTTGATTTGATCTAAATGTTTTTATTGTTGCCCTGTCATTTCGACTTTCTATCTTATAAAGGCTTAAAGTATCGAAAGTACTGGGAATCCCGGTTCTTTAGCCAGAAGGTCCCTAAAATCCCGGTTCATTAAAACAATACCGGTTCTGTATTCCCTGTACAAAAATAATATAGAACTGCGTGAAAAACTCTGCCGTTGAGTTAAACACGAATTTAATGTAGGTATTGACGAGGTCAGTTTTATATTCCAGGTGTCAAATTTGAAGAATTTATGAAACAAGGCAAACTGTACGCATCTGAAATCGCGAATCATAAGATCATACCCGAAAGCCTTCAGCTATTTTCTTTGGACCGATCGGAAACTTTATCCATGGTAAAAAATAATATTTGTTTTAATAATGAAGACAAGAGTATGTTCCTATTGATGGAGACTGCTAATTGCAATATGATTTACAGTTGACGGAAGCAGTACGTTGGGAATATTGGAAAGATTTAAAAGACGTTCTTGATAATATAGAAGCCCTTGGCCGAGTGGAATCGAGTGCAAAATGGAATGCGGGAATCGCACTGATGGCAGCACGCTTGGCAAGGAGGGTAGCCCGCTTGTATGTCTATAGATACTCACAACCTGCAGGAGTTGACCTAGAGGGAAGGCAGTATAATTTTACAGGTTTATTATAATTTATAATAAAATTAGCAAGGAGAATCCTGTGTTATAGGGATTTCAGGGGAGCTTCTGTACCTATTAACACAAGATTCTCCTCTAGCGTAAGTCTTCGTTATTTTTTTTGCACTTTAATTAAGTATTAGGTATTATTAGTATTTTGCACCACCAGGTAAATGTTGCAAAAAATGTACCAAATTATTTGTACTTATCGAAACCACCTCTTTCTGGACTGGCCTCGGCGGCACCGTCCATCTTCAGGCACCCTCTCATTCGAGGTGGCACGGGAAAAGAATTCCTGAAAGGACTTGGGGGAGACCTTTGCCCAGCAGTGGGACAGTACAGGCAAAACAAAAAGAAAACTAAATTAAAGGGGGTTCAACTCTCTCGGACTCCGCGTACCCATTATTAACACGCTTTTTTAGGGTTCCGTAGCCAAATGGCAAAAAACGGAACCCTTATGGATTCGTCATGTCTGTCTGTCTGTCTGTCTGTCTGTCCGTCCGTCCGTATGTCACAGCCACTTTTTTCCGAAACTATAAGAACTATACTGTTGAAACTTGGTAAGTAGATGTATTCTGTGAACCGCAGTAAGATTTTCACACAAAAATAGAAAAAAAAACAATAAATTTTGGGGTTCCCCATACTTACAACTGAAACTCCAAAAATTTTTTTTCATCAAACCTGTACGTGTGGGGTATCTATGGATAGGTCTTCAAAAATGATATTGAGGTTTCTAATATCATTTTTTTCTGAACTGAATAGTTTGCGCGAGAGACACTTCCAAAGTGGTAAAATGTGTGTCCCCCCCCCTCTAACTTCTAAAACAAGAGAATGATAAAATTAAAAAAATATATATAATGTACATTACCATGTAAACTTCCACCGAAAATTGGTTTGAACGAGATCTAGTAAGTAGTTTTTTTTTAATACGTCATAAATCGAAAACCGCAATTTACCTTTCACAAAGTTACAACGAACTACAAGAACTTTTATATTATGTTACTTGCTGCTACGGAACCCTTCATGGGCGAGTCCGACTCGCACTTGGCCGGTTTTTCATAGTAGGTATATAACTTGTTTTATTTCGGCAGGGGCTGTCCACGGATCCGATTTAGTATCTCTGTTAGGAGATGCTTTAATGCTGCAAGTAGCTCGTCGACCCGCCACTCGAGACGAGAAACGAGTATCGTTGCTTTTAAGAAACCATATAATCAACTTCATTAAATTTGGGTTTGTTTGTTTGTTGTTCTAAAATACAAACTTAAGTTTAATAAAATAGTTTAGTAGATAGGTATAGGTACCTACTTAATACTCGTATAGCATCACAAAAGTAGAGGAAGTGCAGTATATTTGGAATACCTACTAGTTGGTTTTTTGGGAATAAGTAGAAGAGGAAACCGGTTAGCTCAACGCAATAATGATTGGAAATTTTTTTAACTTTAATCATTAATTTTGCGACTTAGGTATTTTGTTATTTAGACATTTTGAGATTTTGACTGAGAGCAACGTAGTCAATTTGCGATCTAGTCATTCTGATACCAACCCATATAAACAAATTAAAAATTCTGTCAAAAATGGTGATTTGACTTCGACTGCAGGTAATTTGGAATACCTACTAGTTTTAGTACTTAGTTTTTTTACCCGACTGCGCCAGAAGAAGGGTTTTTCGAGTGTATGTATGTATATTTCTTTGACACGCTCTGTAGCCTAAACGGCTAGATCGATTTCAGCTTGAGAGGTGCCGCCTGGGTAAGTATATCAAAATAGAAAAAAAAAATGGTCGATTTTTGGCGCCATAAGTCTTCAAAATTTTTTTTTCTCAATGCCTATCCAGTATCAAAATAAAGGGTTTTAAAAGGTGATTATAAAAATATATGGGTGCCTACAACTTGTAATTCGAAGTGACAAATCCTAAAAAACACGTACCAAGAACTAAATCGTCTGCGAAATCTTTCACTTAAGTATACATAAGTAAACTAATAAAAAACGCTGGAAATAAAAAACCGACTGCAACCTTAAACTAAAAAATTCTTCCATACAAAATTTTACACCCCCAATCTCCCTTTAGGGTAGCTTAGAATTCCAAAAAATGACGAATTTTATAAAGCAGTATTTGTGCCAAATTTCAAGTTCTGTACATTTTTTTTTTTTTTTGAGTTATTCAAGTCACTAAAATTCCCTTAAAAATCGAAGTCAGGGGTCAATTTTCGAAAACCCCATACACTTATTATTGGTTCTTTTCTGTCAAAAGTATTAATACTGAGTTTCGAGTTAATCGGACCACGCGTTAAAATTCTTCCACACAATCTTTAACACCCCTAAACCCCATTTGAGGGATAGTTTTGATCACACTAATATTATAAAGCCGAAAGTTTGTGATTGTGTGTGTGTTTATATGTTTGTTACTTCTTCACGCTCAAACGGCTGGACCAATTTTGATAGAATTTTGTATGGACGTAGCTGACACCCTGGATTAAGATATAGGCTACTTTTTATCCCGAAAAAATGTAGTGTTCCCGTGGGATGAGCAAGGAATTGTTGTAATATATTTTTTAATCTTTTACGTTTAATCTGGTATTTAATAGTCTGGTTTTTTGCAATTAACATGCATTTTTTCCCCCGCGTTGTATGCATTTTGCCGTTATGGGGTAAGGTGGAGCGGTTACTGCTGAAGACTAACATAGAGGGTCCAGCTCTTCAGTGATCAGGAGTCTGGACTCTTCGCACAAACACTCCTTGAGGTCGGCGAAGGTCGCGTGCCGACGGACGCTAATGGCCAAATAACTTTTGACAGCCGATTTTGCAATGTTGTAAGCTCGGAAGATAACCTTATTAATTAACTAGCTGCGCCCCGCGGTTTCACCCGCGTAAGTTTCGATCCCGTGGGAATATCGGGATAAAAACTATCCTATGTCCTTTCCCGGGACTCAAACTATCTCTATACCAAATTTCATCGAAATCGGTTCAGTAGTTTAGGCGTGAAGAAAAGACAGACAGAGTTACTTTCGCATTTATAATAGGTATTAGTTTGGATGAGGTATTTCCGAGCTTACAACAAAACCTGACTAACGAGGAGTGGTTGTGCGAAAGAGCTATCATGGCGCCCAAAAACGAATCAACGGTGGGAAAAATTAATAAAAAAAATAATAGAGCAAGTTCCAGGTGAGGTGAGGACCTACATGTCAATAGACACAGTGATAACAACTGACGACGCAACTACATACCCTGTAGAGTTCCAACTTGTGGGAGGGCTCCCACAAGTTGGAACTCAACGTTGGTGTGCCTGTCGTACTGATGCGTAACCTGGACGCGCCCAGATTGTGTAACGGCACCAGGTTACGCGTCACAGAACTGAGACGGCACATCGTACAAGCCACCATCCTCACCGGAGGGGCCAAAGGGGAGACGGTATTGATACCCCGAATCCCCATAATACCCACTAAATTGCCATTCCAGTTCAAGCGCTTGCAATTTCCTCTGAAGATGGCTTTCTCCATTACAATAAATAAAAGTCAGGGGCAAACTCTAAAAGTAGCCGGCATCAACCTGGGCACCCCCTGCTTCTCCCACGGGCAGCTCTATGTGGGTTGCTCGAGAGCCAGACATCTTTTTATTTACGCTGAAAACAATAATTCCCGTAATGTTGTTTATCGGGATATACTGCAGTAAAACGAATTCCGACCCGATTGACCCGAAACAAAAATCAATTAAATAAGTCAGCTAGACCAGCTCTCCCGTTCATAGTCCTCAATAAGTTTAGTTTTCGTAAATTGCCAACCATACTGATCTGTCCGATGCTCAAATTTATAATTTTTGGCTCAAAAAATGTGAACATTTTACACACCGGTTAAATAATACACGATTTAGTGTATCTGATAAAACGCGGGTAACACCGCGGGCCGCAGCTAGTAAAGTAATAATGATAAACTTTATTAGTTGCTTAGGCAAGTATTCTTGCCAAGTATCAAGTGTATTAATTAAATGAATAAGATTTTTCATATGAACTGTACCCCATTTTTCACCCCCACAGGGGTGGAATTTCTAAAAATCGTTTGAGATGTGTTCATTACTTGACTCAAAGATTATTTATACCAATTTTCGAGTTAATCAAGTAACGCAGTAAAATCCTCCCCTGTAAAATTAACTACCCCTTTTCACGCAGTTAGGGGTAGATTTTCGAAAAACCCTGATACACGTTATTCTTTATTTTTGGTCTTAAGTATAAATACTGAGTTTCAAGTTAATCGGACCGCGCGTTAAAATCCTTCCATACAAATTTTGACACCCCCCAATCCCCCTGTAGGGGGTAGTTTAGAAAAACAAAAAATGCCAACCTTCATAATTTACTTAGATAAGTATTTGTTTCAAGTTTCAAGTTAATCGGACCACGCGTTAAAATTCTTCCATACAAATTTTTGACACCCCTAATCCCCCTTTAGGGGGTAGTTTAGAAAAACAAAAAATTCCAATCTTCATAATTTACTTAGGTAAGTATTCGTGCCAAGTTTCAAGTTTATTAGGTAACTCAAGGATTCAAGGAATACGATTTTTCATACAAACAAAATCCCCCCTTTTCACCCCCTTAAAGGTTGAATTTCCTAAAACCCCTTCTTAGTGCTCCCCTACATTATAAAAGGAAGTTGTGTGCAAAATTTCACATTCCTAGTCTCAGTAGTTTCGGCTGTGCGTTGATATTTTGAGTTAATTAATAAGTTGATTTAATTTTTTTAAATTCCTTTATTTTTAGCTTTTCAGTTAGTTTTAGTTAGGTTAGGTTGCAGTCGGATTTTTTATTTTTTTTAGTTACTTCTTTTTAATTTGAATAAGTAGAATACCGAATTGAATGGAATTCAGAGTTTCTGTTGTTAATGGTAGCTGACACTTTTTCGACGATATACCTAGGTTTCCAACTGTAAAGTATTGTTAAGGCGGCGCCGACCGCACAGTGGCGCCATCATCGTTTTTTTGGTTACTTCTTTTATTTTAGAATGAAAATGCAGAAAATAAGCACGTTAAGTTGTGCTCCACAAGATTACACGTTAATAAAAACGGTAGTTTTACTTTGTTTAGTTTTATTATAATCACTAAAACGGATAATAGTGGGGCCACTATTATTAACGTATAATCTTGTGGAGCACAACTTAACATGCTTATTTTCTGCATTTTCATTCTAAAATAAAAGAAATAATCAAAAAACGATGAGGGCGCCACTGCGCGGTCGGTGCCGCCATAAAAACCGACGAAAAAAAAGGCACAAATTGGTATCACAGTCGGATCACACCGCACACGTCAGTGGTAACATTTTCATCTTGAGCTGACCTAGCTTAGTAGTTATCTAGGTATTGAGTTTAATTTAATAGAGGACAGCTAATATCCTACTGTTAATACTGGTTTTGTTACCAGTGACGTGCAGTCAATTATACTTGCAGAAGTTAGTTTCTTACCTGTGTGAGGCCCAGTCTTATTATGATTGAAATAGTAGGTACAGCTATAACTACAATGCTAACATGGTTGCATTAAAACAGATCACCTGGTGAAAAAGGCGTATGGCAACGCTACAAGACGGGTGATGCCAACATATATGACATCCGCGATGCAAGAAGTGCCAACGCTAACTACCACAGCGCTGAGAGAGACGTCAAATTTTGGCTTCAATATTTGCCACAACTATATAATCTTCTGAATTCTGCAGAAAAAACAGGAAAACTAACAGATAACAAAGGTAGGTTTACTAAATTGCTCTCAAAGACACACCTAATTATGGCAAAATTATGGTGAGGCCTTTGCCCAGCAGTGGGACAGTATAGGCTTAAAGAAAATTGTGAGCAAGGAGTTCTAGGGTGCGTGATGCAAGTTTACGAGTAAGTGTGAGAGCGAGAAAAGAGTAGGTAAAAGAAGGAAATGTGAGGAAAGAGAGTGTGTGTAGTATCTACGCTGCGCAGCGTATCATGCCCCACCTATCAAGTTTTCCAGCAGCTGAATATGCTTCCTGAAAAACCTTCTCTACCTCTAGGTACCTACTGATGCATCACGATAATCTATCACGATTCACGACGGGACACGTCAGCCTTATACTATTTATTCTGTGCTTATACTGCGGGTATAGTACATTACTGCAGTGGCCAGAAAGAGGCAGTGATGGACGAACGTGTAAATACGTAAGTCCATCAATGCCTAGTTGCGGCCAAGCCTTGTATAGTACTTTTCTCAAATAATGCGCGGAAATTAAAACTAAGTAGGTAGTACCTAAGCAGAACTTTTTTGTCAAATACAATTACTTTTCAAAATAAATGGCGAACAACAATAATTATTTTTCCCGCGTTAGGCTGGCCGCATACGTCCGGTTTCCTGATTCGGAATTCAGATTTTCTTCCTTTAATGTGGTGTGTTTCTGAAAATAATATTTATTTAATATTTATTTCTCTCAAAACAAAAATGCATATACATTATTACAGTCTAAAAATAGCTTAAGTTAGTGTTCCAGAGTGTAAAACTCTGACTTCTAAACTAGGTTTATGTACCAGTATCTTAGAAGCCAGATCCGGAATTCAGTGAAGACCCTGAATGCACGCATTTCATACAAAATCTTCTCTTTGCGCACACGTTCTTATATTATCCGTTCGGAAACCCTGACGGAAAATATAAGAACGTGTGCGCTAAAGAGAAGATTTTGTATGAAGTGCGTGCATTCGGAAACCGAATCAATAAATCGGACGTATGCAGCCAGCCTTAAAGTATTTTTTTTTTTCATAAAATAGCTTTCTATTTGCAAGACAGTTCGAAATTTAAATAAAACCTTTGATGAGTTACCTACCTCCTTGGTTGACATGTTCCGGAGTAAAAGATCTTTCCATTTTTAAATAACACGACAGATATGAGTTTACTATGTAATTTATTTGGCCGCAAAATACGACAGATATGGATTTTCATACAACTTTTACCGGCCGCCGCTCGCATGTATTTGGCCAGTACACCAATTTCGATTTATCTCGAAGAAGGCCCCACCCGCATAAGTCTCGATCCCGTGGGAATATCGGAATAAAACCCTCCTATGTCCTTTCCCGGGACTCAAACTATCTCTATACCAAATTTCATCTAAATCAGTTCAGCGGTTAAAGGTGATATGTGTTGACAAAAATGTAGTTTTTCTATTTCGTGTAACTTGTTAAGTATGTGGAATAGGGATTTAACATTTTGGTATATGTTTTTTTTACTCTTTGGTCTAGTATCATGTAAAAGGAATACACGATTCCGAAAAATATCCTGTGTTCTTCTGATGCATAAGCTATATTACTACAAAGTTTCATCGAAATCCGTTTAGTAGTTTTTGCGTGAGAGTAACAAACTTCTTCACAAACTTTCACATCACACTAATATTATAAAGGCGAAAGTTTGTGAGTGTGTGTGTGTGTTTATATGTTTGTTACTTCTTCACGCTCAAACGGCTGGACCAATTTTGATAACATTTTGTATGGAGGGAGCTGACACCCTGGGTTAACATATAGGCTACTTTTTATCCCGATATTCCCACGGGATCGACATTTACGCGGGTGAAACCGCGGGGCGCAGCTAGTCTTACTATCCTACTAATATTATAAATGCGAAAGTTTGTGAGGATGTTTGTTACTCTTTCACGAAAAAATTACTGAACGCATTTTGATGAAACTTTACAATAATATAGCTTATACATCAGAATAAAACATAGGATACTTTTTATCCCGATATTCCCACGGGATCCACATTTACGCGGGTGAAACCGCGGGGCGCAGCTAGTGTGTGTTTAAAGCGAAAGTGTATAATTATTATTAGCCTACCTGATGATGTGATTATGTGCCGACGTATTTTAACAATAATTGCCGTATACGTCTTGTTTTAGGTGAAAATAGACTTCGGGGTGGTGTGTTTGCGATGTGTGGAATCACAATAGTACTCCTGTTACTCCTGTTTGTATGTGCTATAATATTGCACAGGCAAAAGTCGCGGCGATTTACTGTTGATGATGAAAATCATCACTAGTACTTCATCTTCTTAATGTGTAAGATTAAAATAAACTTTAAATCGATTAAGTATGACGTATTTTATTATTTTTGTTAAACAAATCTGCCTAAAAACAATGGCGACTAGTTGTGGAGGCTGATGGGTGATTCTGTGGGAAAGGAGGCCGATCACGTCACTAGCTTAAAGTTATGCGGACGCAATATAAGCTCTAGGTAAACGTTAGCGAAGTCACTAACGACAGTAACTTTTTACACCTATTACTACTACATAAACAAATGACGTTTGTACACGTGTAAATGTGAGCGTGAACTCTAGTAGGGTTGGCTGTCGTGCGTAACGTAAAAAATGGCGCGGAAAGCGAACGACGACGGCGCTGCTCGAACGTGGTGTATTATTATTATTATGAAGTGACCTTGTAGTTCAATTGTTTATTTATATGTCGGATCAGGAGTAGGTTTTTGTGGGCTCGTTATCATCAGGCATATTTGATTAACTACTATGGGCGTACTGTGGGTAGTGTTGGTTATTGCGCAATAGAAAAACCGTTTGCAGTTCAAATCAAATTATAATATCATGAACAAATTAATCACACTAGCAAATCACACACTGTAGGTACACGACACAACTAGATACACAGTAAATTAATAATGTACAGTAACAAAGTAATTGCGAAAAAATCGTAAGATCGATTACTGTTCGTATAGCGACAGAGCCACCCAAGTAAACCGACAGGTTTGTCGGGAGCTATTGCTCTGTCAGGAGTCGAGTCCGAACACCGACTGACTCTCACTGACTGTCACTGACTGTCAGCTCGTAGAAATCGCGACGCCCCCGTAAGGGGGCGTGGCGAGCGGTGCTGGGGCTTCGCCCCCCGGCCGCGGAGGCAATACGGTGGCCTGCTAAAACAGGCCCCTCCCTATGGTCGGCGACAACGGCCTGTGGCTTCGTTGGCCGCACGTAGTGCAGCCATGTGAGTGATTGCTAGTTGTTTTTCTGTAGGCGCGCCGCGACGCTGTTATACAGCGCCGCTTTCTTCACGACACCTCGGCGGTCTGTCCCCGCCAGGTGAGACCCCCAGTTACCTGGGGGAGGCCCGGCGGGGGACGACCAGCGACAGAGGTGCCGACTCGACGCTCCAACAGAATATAGGTGTTTGCTCCCGCCCGCCCCGCTTCCAGAACTAGCCGGTCACGGTCCGGGCTAAGGAGCAGTCGTGTGAGTGTGAGCGGTATTGTATTGTGTAACACCGCTCAGTGTCTACGCGTATCGCGGCCCGCGCTGCGCCTACGCGTGTGAGTTTAAGCGTCTGTATAGTGGTGTGTGGCTGCGCTCGCTACGTAACGTGCCTATATTAACCTAGCACACGCTACGTAACGAATGTATGTAAAAGTGTAGAGTTCAGTTGTTTCAAGTGAGCCGCGTGTAACCTGGGTGCGGCTCACTTGAGGCGTCAATCCGGTGCGATGGGGTCGTCGTCCGCTACCAGGTCGCGGGGCAAGGGTCTCGCGTCGGGTGGGCGCGCGTGCCAGGGCGCAATGTCCTGGACATGCGGCCAGGCGGATGCGTCGGTACGCGCGAACATACCCTTTGCGAGTCGCCGCACAAACTCGTCCAGGCTCTCAATCCCGAGGTCCCGTTCGATTACATCGTTCCTCACGAAACGAGGAGCGTCAACAATGGTCCGCAGCGCTTGACTTTGCTGCGCGCGGAGCAGCTTTCGGCTCGACTCGCTCGTGAGGGCGAACCAAGCGGGGGCGGCGTACGTCAAGATTGGGCGCACGTACAACTTGTACACGCCCAACTTGACGCGCATCGGGATGCGGGACGAGAGCACCGGTTTAAGGAGGTTGCGGGCAACCCTACCTTTTGCGGCGACCGAGCGGACATGTGGCCCCATCGTGAGCCGACGATCGATAGTCACCCCCAGGTACTTGACCCGGGGCGACCACGCGATGTCGGCTCCCTGCAGCTTCAAGGGTGGTGGGAGAGGCGCGAAGCCGGTGACCATCGCCTGCGTCTTACCCACGTTAACCGACAGCCGCCACCTGGACAGCCATTCAGGCAGCATGTCGAGCGCGCGCTGCATCTTGACCGCCGCGTACTTCGCATTAAGCGATGTAGTGATGTACGCGGCGTCGTCTGCGTACAGCGCGAGCATGGCGTCAGAGGTGACGGGGATGTCGTCGGTGTAACGCGAGTAACACGCCGGCGACACGCAGCTGCCCTGCGGTACACCCGCGAGCACCGGACGGGCGCTCGATAGCGCCCCGTCGACCACCACCCTGAAAGTCCTGTTTGTGAGAAAAGTAGAGACCACCTTGACGACGCGACGGGGCGCGCCGGAAGTGGCCAACTTGTATGTGAGGCCGTCGTGCCACACGCGGTCGAAGGCCTTCTCCATGTCGAGGAATACTGCCACCGAGTACTCCTTCTTGTTGGTCGCGGCTGCGAGGTGGTGCAGTACCCTCGACAGCTGGAGCGTCGTGCTATGCTCCGCCCGAAACCCAAACTGCTCCGGGCGCGGCGCGATGTGTGGCTGAAGATGTCGCAGCAGGAGTGCTTCGAACACCTTGGAGACGGTCGACAGGAGTGTGATCGGCCGATAGCTCTCCGGCTTCAGAATATCTTTTCCCGCCTTGGGCAGCATGATGACGCGCCCCTCCTTCCACGAGGCGGGAAAGGCCCCCGTGCACAGTATCGCCGTAAACAGGCGCGCCAGTGCCGCTACCATGCGGTACGGCAGGTAGCGCAGCACTGTATTGGTGATACCGTCAGCACCGGGGGCCTTCCTGGGCTTCGTCCTTAGGATGGCGCGTCTGACTGCGCCGGGCGAGAAGAAGACAGGGTCTTCATCGGGAGCTATCGGCGTGGCGAAGTAGTCTCCCAGGTGTTGCTCGACTGCTGCGACATGGTCGGTGTCGCTGGTCGGGTTTGGGCGGGACTGACGCTCCAGGTGTTCGGCGAAGACCTCCGCCCGGTCCTCCGCTACATACTTAAGCGCCCCGTCGCTGTTGAGCAGCGGACGCACCGGGGCTGGGGTATTCGTTAGCTGGCCGCATAGCTTATGTAGCGACGGCCAGCTGTCTGCTGTGGCTTCAATTCGGTCCTCCCAGCCCGCGGTGGTGAGCGCCTGCAGCTCGGCCTTGACCTTCTCCGCGAGACGGTTGAGCTCTCTCTTTAGGGTGGGGCATCTTAGTTGTTGCCACTGCTTGCGAATGCGCCTCTTCTCGGCGATCATCGCATTAATGTGCGCCGGCAGGGGCGGCAATAGCACTCTCCCCTGCGGCTGCGTGCTAGTCGCCGTTTCTAAGGCGCTCTGTATGCAAGCAGTGACGTCATCCATGGTCTTATCAACGTCCGCGGAGGTAACGATAGGCCGAGTCGGCGTCGTGGCCTCTACTTTTTCCACAAACTTTGTCCAGTCCGTGGTACGACGTGGCGCTATGGGCTTCAGTCGGGTCGGCATTCCCGATAAGACAACGAGTACAGGTTGGTCGTCCGACTGTAACTCGTCGACTGACTGTCAGCAACGAGTGCGCTCAGTTATAAAGGGTTTGTCCCCACTACGCACTCGCCCCACAACAACTCTGTCCAATGGCGTACGGAAATACTTCATCGTGTTTACTTGATACAAAATACTAAAATTAAACCTCCGAAAAAACTGAAAAGCAAAAAATAATAAACTTTTTTTATTTAACCTTAATAAATAAGTTCTTAAACTAATGCAAGTATACCTAAGTAATTTAGAGTCGGCGCCAAACAAGCAAATTAATATCGTTGCGAGTGGTCGTGCGGAGAGCGCATTTTTTGTTTGAAATGTTAATGTTTATCACTGGAGATTTCACGTTGCTTATTTCTTTAAATTTAAGGTAATTTAGTAATCTTTGTTCATTGATTGTTTGGCGCCGACTCAAAATTACTTAGGTATACTTGCATTAGTTTAAGAACTTATTTATTAAGGTTAAATAAAAAAAGTTTATTATTTTTGCTTTTCAGTTTTTTCGGAGGTTTAATTTTTTGTTAAATAGTTTTTATTTTATAATTTTTTGAGGCTATAATTTACTAATTACTACATGCTTAAGTTTTTATTACTTTTAAAATACCTACCTTACTTTAGACATTAACTGTTATATAATCCTACTTACTATTATTTTTGTGTAATATAGTACTAAATAATATAATGAAATACTTAAAAAAAACAGGCTTTATATACCAACATAGATAGGCCTTTTATTTTAATTGTAATACACAGCTCAGCATTAGAATCTGTGAATTAACAATAAATCACCCCTATTTTCCCACCCTTAGAGTAGGATTTTTTTTTCCAAATTTACATGGGACCAACTTCGAGGTATGCCCTATCCAATAAAAAAGAGTTATGAAAATCGGACTACTCTGTAAAAAGGTAAGCGTGGTCATACATTACAATCAGTGAGTGAACAATCAATCATCCCCTGTTTTCTTACCCTTAGGGTTGGAATTTTTTTTTCCAAATTTATATGGGACCAACTTCAGGGTATACCCTTTCTAATAAAAAAAGAATTATCAAAATCGGACTGCTCTGTAAAAAGTTATGCGTGATCATACATAAAAAATAAAAAAAAAATACGCGTCGAATTGAGAACCTCCTCCGTTTTTTTTCGTCGGTTAAAAATGTGCTAAATCTAATAAGACTTACAGTAAAAGTAATCGAATAATACAACAAGAATAATTGTCTTAAATAAACAATACTGATTTTACAAAGTAAATCATTTTAAAATCAAAGTAACATGTCATCAATTGTTTTGAACAAAACCATCGGTTACAATTATCAAAACAAGTTGCCAAAATCAATTAGCGCGTACACTGAGTACTCAATAAATTATATTCAGATTTATTAGACAATAATTGATAGTAAAATCTTAATAAGAAAACAAATCATAACAAATTCTGTTGACTATCCGTCAAAAATTGACAACTGTCTCCGACATATACATATCGACACCTCCATGCAATAACATCGTAACTCACTTTTTTCCAAAAATTGAGTTAAACGGCATTGTTATGTAAAAAAATAATGCATTTTTCTGTACTATCATTGTAATTCTATTCCCTTTTGTTTCTAAAATAAACCAACGTCAAAGTATTGTAACTAATCCAAAAAATATTTTTTGTCAACAATATAATTGCAACTTGATTTACAAATTATAGAAAATATTATAAAAACATTTTATGTAACTTAACACCTTGGAGTTACAATTATCTGACCACAAAAATAAATTAAACTACAAAAAAACTAAATTGGAACTCAGACATACAATGTTTGTCCTCGTAACTTATACTCGTATGTCATTTCACTGTTTTGTTTTTCACGTAAGTCATGAAAACCCATGAAAACAATTTTTCTTTTACAACTTAACCATACCTATTTATAGTCCGCCTAAACTACAATAGAGCCAGCTTCAAAAATTGTACGGGGTAGTTGTAGTTTTTTTTTCCCATTTAATACTAAATTATTAGCAGTGAACCAATTTTGGACCTGCAGTAGGGCGTTATTTACATCGTCAAAATTTGTAGCACGTCTATTTACCTTAAAAATTAAGGAAGTGTCATCAGCAAATAACACCATTTGTCGTTGATTTTTTAATAAATGGAGTAGATCATTAATATACACCAAAAAGAGGAAAGGACCCAAAATCGAGCCCTGTGGCACACCCATTTTTACAGTTAAACCATGTGAATTGACACCATTTATTTGAACTTGCTGTTGTCTATCATTTAAATAAGAACTAACTAAACTGAGCGCAAGTTTACCAAGTCCGTAATGCTCAAGTTTCAAAAGCAAGGTTTCGTGATCGACGCAATCAAATGCCTTGGAGAGGTCACAAAAGATTCCTATGGCGTCTTGACTTGAGCCTCTTCCCACGCGTTAAAAATGTGTTTTAATAAGGTTACACCGGCGTCGGTCTTACAACGTCCTTTGGTAAAACCATACTGTTGATCGTGAAGGATTTTATTCGTGTTAAAATGTTTGAGCATTTGATTAAGCATTATCTTTTCAAACACCTTGCTGAAAACCGGCAACACGGATACGGGTCTATAATTATTAGTGTCTTTACTGTCCCCGGTTTTTAAAAATGGTATTACCTTCCTGTATTTCATTAAATCGGGGAAGACTCCTTGATCAACACACGAATTAAATACTAAGGCTAAGTACCTAAGGCGCAATAAACTCAATTATGGAGGTACACACTTTAATGGACATTCCAGAAAGATCTTCGGTCAATTTGATCTTAATTTGCTTAAAAGCTTTTAATATAAAAGTGAAACTTTATATTATTTAGCACTGTTAACTCTCTAAGAAGGTGGCAAATTCACCAACCTTTCAAAATATTTCATACTATGAAGAAGTTAGGGTTAGGGTTGTCTAATATTTTATATCTGGGTACCTACTTATTATAACTAGGTACTTACAACGACAATTTAATTAAAATATTCATAAGAAATTTTGTGGGAGCACTTACCTACAACAAAACATGGCATAGTCACCATCACGGACGTTGTGATAATCTCTTTGGGGTGGATGAATTTACCGACACCAATAAATTGCGAACTATAAATAGCTTATAGCACGGCAAATCAGCTTTTTTTTAGCTAAAGAAAATTTTACTAACATAATATCAAAAAAGACCTTATGTATGTAGACAATGCTTTTCCGTTTATTTTTGTAAAAGTTCCGGAGCACAAATTTTTACGCCAAAACACTCGAAAAAGTAGGTAGCCGCCGAAAATTACATCTTAAAAACAAGCTGGGTTGCCACACTTGCCACATCTAATTCGGTGTTGCCATTTAACTAATACATTTACCATAAAGGCATCTCATACACGACAAAAAAGTATTATTAAGATGTAATTAGACTGTTTCCCTCGGAAGTTGGCTATGGCAAACTCGGCCACCGCGACAAAATTAGCAGGTTCCACGGTATTCGCGGTTAACCTTTTGAGCGCCACGGTTTTCTATAGAAGACAATCGTTTCCGTGCCCCCCACGCCACGTCTTAGAAAACAATATGTAATCATAACGTTTATTGCATTAAAATACATGAACAAATGCTTTGTGCGTATTCTTACTGTTGCCTAAAACCATAAACATACATTTTTATTTCAATAGGGGTCTTTGTTTATATTAAAAACAGAAAATTATAATAGCCAAAACTTTTTTCGTGTCCCAGGCGCCGTAGTCTTTATATGAAGACGTCTAGTGTTGTAGTTACTTGATTAAGTTTCTAGTGTCGTAAAGTTTAAAAGGCCCCAGCCCCCAGCAAACAGGCCATTAAAAAAAAATACTGTCACTGGTGTTGTGTGTGTCTGTAAGAAAAACTGCATTTTATTTTTCAGCACGTTCATTCTTGTTATTCAAAACAATAGAAAGATAAATACTGGTACTATATCGTATGTGATTTCTACAAATTGACTTAAATTGAGCTGCTGTAAAATATGGCTTTAGCCCTCCAAAGAAGAGCCAATGTAAGTATCAAAAAAATTTTAAGTAATCTTCGTGAACTGTATACCAATAACATGGAAATCAACGTGATTTAGATAGAAATTATAGAAAATAAACAGCCACTATAATTTGTGAAAGGCAAGTAAATATGGTGTAGTGTATTGCTTAAACTTTTGTAGTATGCTTATGAAGGTACATCGTACCTCTGTATGTGTTTACGAAATTAATATGTTAGTTATTATATTCCTACATATACTGTGCAGCGGTAGGTTTGTACATATAGCTTAATATATATGAGTATGTTATACTCAGACGTGGGTGCAGACTAAAATGAAACTTGAAAATTCTCTGTCAACATGCCTGCATTTCCTGAATGGTTAGGCAGAGTTCAGTCTCGGTGAAATCCATTCTAATTTCGAGATCACTCTAGCATTATGTTTTTTTAGATACATACAGATTATAACCACAGATAAAGTTGCGTTTCAGACAACATGCTATTAGCAGGTCACAACCTATTAAAATTTCCATAGTCATATTGCATAATTTAATTTTATTGTTTACTGTTCCAGGTTCGATTACCACCTGAAGTAAACAGAATACTGTATGTGAGAAATTTACCATACAAAATATCTGCTGAAGAAATGTATGATATTTTTGGAAAATATGGTGCAATCCGACAGATACGTGTGTAAGTACTCCAGCTATTATTTGATTGATTAAGTTACCTAGTATGGCTACAACATGTTAGGACCGGTGATTCATCCAATTGTGGTAAATGGCATACAGGTAGTTATGCACACACTTTTCTAACCTTGTAAAACCATTCTAGACTCGGAAGCCATAAGCACTTAAGTCAAATATTTTTGGCATGCAAAAAGATTTGACTTAAGTGCAAGCCATAAGAACTTACATCATTTTCGCATGCAAAAAGATTTGACTTAAGTGCTTAAGGCTTCCGAGTCTAGCATTGTTAATGTTAGCCAAGCCACAGCCAAAATCCTACTAATATTATAAACGCGAAAGTTTATGTGGTTGGATGGATGAGGTATACAGGTAGTTTATAACCTGGATTAAGACAGGATACTTTTTATTCCAATATTCCCATGGGATCAACACTTATGCAGGTGAAACTGCAGTGCCCTGCTAATATGTATAATAATATGTGTTTATTTCCAAAATTTTCCAATTTTAAAATTATCATGTTTATCTTTTGAGCACTTTGACTCTCAATAATTAATTAATTTCATTTTTTATTTTTTTTTGCAGAGGTAATACTCCGGAGACAAGAGGAACTGCTTTTATAGTCTATGAAGATATTTTTGATGCCAAAAATGCATGTGATCACCTGTCAGGCTTTAATGTTTGCAATAGGTACCTAGTAGTATTGTACTACAGGTCAAACAAAGCCTTCAAAGGTATGGATATTGAGAAGAAACAGGAAGAGATAGATGCATTGAAAAAGAAGTATGGAATTTCAAGCGAGGATCTTCGAAAATAAATTTTATCCATAAGCAAATAATATTGTTTGATTTTATAACTGCTGAATGCCTAACTGGGATTTATCAGTATACGTTTTCGTTTTTTAAATATCCATGTATTTTTTATATCTAATTTCTTCGTAATCTTGGCTACAAAAAACACACCCGGCAAGCTGTTGTTAAGAAGAAAATCAAATAAATAAGTTGTGCTATCAATTGTTTCATAACAGTACTTGTTCACTTTGTTGTTGTACTTGTTGGCTCAGGGGCCCAGCTAGACAGGAACACTTTGTTTTAATCTCATCATCCCATGTAATAGGGTGAACCTGTTGTCGAGGGGTGTAAGGGGTCACACTTACCAAAGTGCTCCAAGTCAAACTCACCTGCTCGTGGTGCGTCCTGCTAAACAACAAATGAGGCTCTGACAACCGATAAATGGTGATATAACCATATAATTTCGCAGCTAAATGGCGCAGATTAGTGACGGGCAGCAGCATCACTTGTACGAGAAGCTTCGACCTGTGATCGCTAATCCGCATGCCCAGAGTGGTAATTATGGGCAAGCCAGAATTAACCACGGGGCCCAGTTCCCGGCCGCTTTGCTATTCCTGATTTTGACGGCGGTCAACATCAAGGTAAGGCTGGTAAACCCAACTGACCTTGGCGACGTATAATGAACACACGTTACGGCTCGACGAACACCTAGTGCAGCTCGAAGAACTCTGAAAATAAGGTGGCACATTCTTGGGTCGAGTGAAGTCCGAAGAGAGGGGGAGGACACGATAACCTTCACCTTATGTATTTTCGAGAGGGAGACCAGCATAGGTATTTACAACTATTCGATACGCTTCCGTACCGAATTGAATAATAATAAATGTTATCAAAAGAGTCCTCTAGAAGCTGTTCACAAATCCAAAACCCGAAAATGTTATCAAATAGACGACCACCATTCTTCCGTCTGCTAATTGCTGTCGGTGGCAAGACAAATTAGATTCGATAACTTGTCGTATGGTTGTGAATAGCTATGCAGCTATCCCAAGGCGGAGTCGGGTTCCTGGTAAATAAATCCCTTTGTGACAACGTTGTGGTAGTCTCCAGTGTGTCGAACAGGGAAGCGTACCTCGTAGTGAAGCTAACCGAGAGGTATAGCCTCAAGGTTGTTCAGGTTTACGCAAATACACACCGACCTCGGCACAGTCGAATGACGAAGTGGAGGAAATTTTCGAGGACATCTCCAATTAAGCTTTGCATTCCACAACAGCTAAGGCCCAATACAACGTTCTCATGGGAGATTTTAACTCTTAAAGTTAGGAGTACCTACAGAATTGCAACGAATCGGTTTTAGGATCCTACAGGTTTGGCAGCAGAAATCATAGGTGGCAAATGCTTGTCAACTTCCTTGAGAAGGAGGGGCTTTTCTTGATGAATTCCTTCTTTAAGAAACAGCACCAAAGGAAGTGGACGTGGCGAAGTTCCGACATTATGACAACAAATGAGGTAGGTAGACTTTATTATAACGGATAAAAAGCATATATTCAGGGATGTCTTGATGATCAATAGGTTTAATACAGACTTGTTCGAGGCTCAACTCAACAAACATAACAACAACAACTATAAGCAACAAAACAATATCAACTAACAACAACAAATCAACTACCAACAAAATCAACAAATAATAATAAAATAACAACCAAAAATCAACTTAAATATCAACTATTGGAATATCAACTTTAAGCTCGAGCGAACTAGTTAAATGAAGTCAAGGCTCCGTCCAAATATGTTCCAAACTGCTAGGATCTGAAGTGTTCCAGTCAGACCTGGAGAACTGATTCGCTGCCGTAGAAACCGCAAATGACGTTAACCAGGAGCTCGACCACAGAATAATATAGAGAGCTCGACCAAATGGTGGACATCCTCAGGGAAGCAGGTAGGTACGCGATTTTGCAAAATGCGGCGTACGGGCAAGAAGTCCAACCTTTCAGAAGAGACTGGAGCTTATAACTATTAGTATGTTGATCTATGCTTATGACTGAACGACGCGAAAACCCACCTGTCACTTCGTATACGCGACCTCCAACGCTCCAATATAAACTCTAGGTATAATAATAATACGGGAGGTTTGAGTTGTGGGAATAGTTTGTGTTGTCTATGTGATCTATGTCCTTTCCCTGGACAACTATCTCTATACCAAATTTCATCTAAATCGGTTCAGCGGTTTAAGCGTTAAGACTGGACGAGGTAACAGACAGACACACTCGCATTTTATCTATATATGTATATGAAAGGAGAAACTGACTGACTGACATATCAACGCACAGCCGAAACTACTGGGTCTAGGAATGTGAAATTTTGTAAACGGCTTCCTTTTATAATGCAGAGAAGCACTAAGTAGGGGCTTTTGGAAATTCAACCTTTAAGGGGGGGAGGGGGGGATTTTGTTTGTATGAAAAATCGGATTATTCCCAATAGTCCCCTCTAGCCCTGTCCTCCGGGGTGACAGAGCAGCTGGGAATTGTCTTCCCAGTTGTCACGGGGGTGACAATTTGTGCCAACTGTTCCCTTTGAAAACTGACTAGAGGGGAGAAATGGGAAGTCTGTGTCTCAGTTGTCACCGGGGGGGGGGGGAGGGTGACATTTGCTACGATTCCTTCCTTACCAGAAAAAAAATGTAATTAAGTACCATAGATTTCAGCTTCCCCCCCACCCCCCCGGTAACAACTGAGACACAGACTTCCCATTTGTCCCCTCTAGTCAGTTTTCAAAGGGAACAGTTGGCACAAATTGTCACCCCCGTGACAACTGGGAAGACAATTCCCAGCTGTCACCCCGGAGGACAGGGCTAGAGGGGACTATTGGGAATAATCCGATTTAGGCAGAGTGCTAGTATTAGTATATTATTAGTATATGATTAGTATGGATGAATTTAGTCGCGTTTTAGCATGTCTTCGAGTGAAGCGACTAAAGACGTAGCACAAATGCTCTGCGCTGCGCCGGATGTTCGCCGGCTGATTATAATTAGGTATCATTCTATCATGAGACGAAAATAATAAACACAAACTGAGATTACATGTTTATTTTGCATGCTCAGTGGTTGAATGTTGTTAAGCTGGAATTGATTATAATGTAATTAATACAAATACTACAGTATTCATACTACTGATTATATCCCAAGAAGTAGCAGTTGTTCGAAGTATTAATAAAACTACTTCATAGGTAGATAAGATACAACAATTATTACGTTGATACATTTCTATAAAGAATAATTAGGTATTTAAAACTACTTCACAGAGATAATTAAAATAGATATCACACAGGAAATATCGTGGTACATTGGATGCCTTCCTACTATAAATAATAATATCGACTGTAGGTATACATTATATTCAAAATTGTCAAGTTGCTGCTATCGAACTTACACATAATACGAATCGTACACGAGTTACTTACATACAATGGCTTAACTGAATCATCAAAGTTAAGCTGTTTAGAAAATTCTCATTTAACCATACTTTTCTCTAACTACATACTTACTGTCACTGTAGTTAAAAGAATATCGCTGTCTTTTTGTTTTTTTTTAAGAGTATTTTTATATGCACTAATTAAAATCTGATTTCGATAAGATCAACTCTTGCCAACAATATACCTAGGTAGATTACAAATGAGTATGTTTCAAGGTATAACAAAATATTCTTAGGTAGTTTTAATCAACAATTTTGACAACAAAACAAATCTTATGGAGAAACCCAGCTTCTGGTTTAGGTCTGATGTCTTGAGTAGAATGGTGTGAATACCCTTAACTATTTATTTTCTACTAGCTGACCCGGCGAACTTTGTACCGCCTCAGAATGAATAAATTTTGTATTTCTCCATTTCTTTTTTCGTGAATTATCCCCTATTTTGTTAGTTATTATGCTATTCGGGGCGGAGACAAATCCAATAAATCAAAGATTATAAAAATCGGTTCAACCGTTCTTGAGTTATAAATGGTGTAACTAACCCGACTTTGTTTTATTTACATAGAATATTCATGGACTGATTTTAATAAAAAAAAAATCAGTTAGGTAGTATATTCGGCTAATTAACAGCTAGTCTGAAGCGTCATAGTTTTAGGGCTACATGCCCATTTCTTTCGCGTAAATAATAATGGAAACCAATACGCTAGTCACGAACGATCAAAACGTTATACGGTCACATAACTTGTCCAGTCGCTATAAATTCATAAAAATCAAAAGATCTTGTGTCTCAACACAAGATCTTTTGATTGTGCCTCGTCCCAACACATATCCCGGCCCGTGCACGGTGTACTGTGAATCATCCTGAAGATATATCGCGTGGATATATTGAAGATTATGACGCTGAGATAGGTACTACCTATTCGGGTTGCTACATTAGCGATACATTAGCGTGCCAGTATTTTTTCAACTTTTGTGACCAGCTCGTTTTTGTTCAAAGCTATAATATAATAACAATAATTTGATTACAATACAAAATTCAACTTGTACTAAACGACACATTAAAAATGATCTTCGATGGTAGGTACTCACACTACTGTAAATTAAATGTGACTTATATACCTACAAAATTAGAAAGAGAATTCTTATAAAAATCCGAGTTTTAAGTATGGTGTAATTCCAACGAATAGGATGTGCAATGTGAGACAAGGTTTTAAGAGCAGTTGAAACTATTTTATTTAAACACTGCAGCGTTATATAGTTAGTGAAAAGACTGCAACGCTACGTCATCCCACATTTAGCTTTTGATTTTCTAGTGAATTTATGATTATAACATGCATTGTACAAGGTCTAATTTAAATGTTGTTGGACCAGAAAAGAGGCCATTGTACTCATCATTAAGAACAACTTTTACTATGAGACCAACCCTGAAATCGCGAAAATCAAATATATTAATGAGTGGAACAGCTTATTTTGTTTTCACAATTTCAGGTTTGGTCCAAGAGTCTACATAATGAGTACCCTTTTCAGGACCACCGCCATTTAAGTGAGCCCACACAAGATGGGTTTGCTAGTTACCATTAAAGGCTTCCGTTATCTATCATCCGAGTCCATCAACCGACCAGCTTATTATTATTATTATTATGAGCCTGTTATGTCCCACTGCAGGGCAAAGGCCTCCCTTCCGTCTTTCCACGTTCTCCTGTCTCTTGCTACATCTGGCCAATCCTTTAGGTAGGCGTCCAATTCGTCACGCCATCTCTTTCTGGGCCTACCGCGTCGCCGATTCCTGTTGTTCGGAACCCAGTCAGTGGCTACTTTTGCCCAATTCTGTTGCGACATGCGGCAGATGTGGCCTGCCCAATTCCACTTTAGTTTGGCGGCTTGATGGTTCCATAATATATAATTATCTCCACAATGCATACATTTGCAAATATTAAAACTAAGACCACTAGAAGTGATTAACTATTCAAGAGTACCTTTATCTGCCATCCAGACCAGCCATACGAAACATCGCTATAACTTTTCTCACAACAATTTGAAAGGAGCCGACATAGCAGTTATTGCATTAAGTATAATAAAATACTTATCTAATGACATGTCAGATAGGCAAATACTGGTATTCAGCTGCATCCGGTTAGCCGTCGGGGAAGCCAACCCCGACACAGTTGGGAAAAGGCTAGGCAGATGACGATGACCTATCTAATGACATATGTGTTGTTGTTATTGATTTGAGGACCAGCTTCCATACATTTTTGACGATTACCATTTGACACACGGGTAGACTCATACTCTGGATTAACATTTAGAATTCTTTTTAACAGGGTCCCAAGGGCGTGTATAAAACCGCGGGTAACAGCTGTTACGAAATTAGATTCTGTGACCAGTTCTGTTTACGTTTTCACTAACATTACACAATTTTTTTTTTGAGATTATTTTATAAAAGGTAATATTTTAACTAATTCACTTAATAACTTAAGTTAAACCCGTTGCAGCCGATGAGCATGAAATTTCATCATTTAAACACTTTTTGCTTAATAAAAGTGCGAGTGATCACCTACGTATGGGCGATGATGCATGTACTAAATGCTAGCACTTGCAGCATATACCGTACATCCTGTGCAGCGGGCTTTATTTGATCTTATGACATACCTAGACATGAATTATGCTGGACTCGTAACTGAGGCGAATTCCTAGCGGGATTCTAATGCAATACGTGTTTTGTGAGGTCTGTCACAAAATAATTCTAATACAGTCATTATATTATTTTCCATACGCTAGTTACTCCGACTAGCAAATCTTATAAGATTCAATGTGTGACTTCCTATATATACTTAGCTGTGTAATAGTAATTCACTGCCAGTTCTGGCCACAAAATCCATCAGCGTAGATGAGTAAATTTCTATCGGTAGTTTCTCTCTCTCTAGTCACTACCTTAAGTTAGGGTATTCACAACCAACCGATTGAGTCGAATCACGTGCTACTATTTAAAAATATTGATCGTAGTATGACAGAACTTGGTACATTTTTTTCTCCTTGTCTATGTACAATAGGCCGCACGTCAGTGGTAAGATTTTGACCATGAGCTGGCCTAGCGCTGTACGGAGTGTCAATAGAATAAGCGGCCAGCTTACACTGGTTTCGTTACCACTGCCGTTAGACCTACCGTACAAAACACCATTAGCGCTCCTGCACACGATGCCGTCACCGCGCCGTCGCCGCGCGCCGCCGCGCTATTACACCGTAGATACGAGTCGCGCGAAGCCCGCCACCGCGCCGCCTCCGCGCGCGTTCCCTCTGTTTGATTCATTTCATTACCGGGCGCGGTTCGTACGCGTATTGGAATGAATCAAACAGAGGGAACGCGCGCGGAGGCGGCGCGGCTGCGGCGCGGTGGCGGGCTTCGCGCGACTCGTATCTACAGTGCAATAGGCGACGGCGCGGTGACGGCATCGTGTGCAGGAGCGCTTACAAAGTATATTATTAGGTATATAGTATAGGCTTCGTATTAAGCTTGCTTTAAACTTTGAGTGCGTTTTAGTACTTTCATTAAGGGCCAAAGCACACACGCTACTTTTTGCATCGGCGATCGGCGATTCAGCTGCTTTTTAGAAGCGAAATGCAGCGACCAAGCATTCCACACCGCACACTTAAAAACGCCAAACGCGGCGATTCAGTCGCTTTTCGGAAGCTCGATACAGCGGCTGAACGCTACACTCCGCACACATTCGGATGCCGGTCGCAGCGATTTGGCATTTGCGCCAGCATCGGAGCAGTCGCTAAAACGCGCGATTCCGATACCACGTCCGAACGCAGAGAGTCGCTAAAACGCGATGCAGCATCGGAGCAGTCGCTAAAACGCGCGATTCCGATACCGCGTCCGAACGCAGAGAGTCGCCAAAACGCGATGCAGCATCGATACAGCCGCAAAATCGTCGATCGCCGATGCAAAAAGTAGCGTGTGTGCTTTGGCCCTAAGGCATTAGAACAACCAATACATTTGTAGTGAATTGTAAAGCGGCAATGTTTGACCCGGTTGTCAAGTAATATACCTAGTAATGAATAACCTTATAGTTATAACGCAATAATTTTCTTTAGTTACTCAACAACGAAATAGGATAGAGAATGAAAAGGTTAAGCATATTTAGGCAAATTTGTACAGGAACGTGCACGTGCCTTAGGCCCTCTTGCACCACAAATTGCTAAATACGTTAACCGCTTAACGCATTTAAAACATCGCTGTTTCTGTCAATCAATTGTGATAAAATATTTTTTGCACAATACGTAGTTGGTGATTTGTGGTGCAAGCGAACCTTATTCTTCTGACTACAAACTGCCAACATTTTGCATGAAAATGACAGTTTGAAAAGGCGACATGCCCTGCTCTACGCAAACGGAATGTATTTGAAAATTGCCTATCCTTTTCGTTCTGCTACTGTATGTATAAATAATCAATACATAGGTAGTAGGTATAGATCGCTGTGTTTAAAATTGCGCACACGTCCACTATGTATATGTTTTTTACAAACCATTTAAATATACAGGGTGAAATTGAAAACATGCGACAAATCGAAATCAGCTGTTCTCTAAAAAAAAAAAAATCAGCTGTTCTCTACATTTATGTTCGAGTAACTCGTCAAAATGTAGGTAACAGCTGATTTTTTTTTCTCGATTTCAGGTATGGTCCCTTAGTAAAAGTTGTTCATAATAATGAGTACAATCTCCCATTTCGATTTGTCGCATGTGTTCAATTTCAACCTGTATAGGTATAAAACAAACGGTGAAGGGGTGCGCAATTTCAAAATTAGATTTACTATATTTGTTTCAGAAGGTATCTCTCGTCTATGTTATGTAGGGACTGTCTTGTTGATTTTGTAACTCAGTCTGCTATCCTCTCTCATAATAACGAAATTAACACTGAATAGTATCTTAAAGAGTAGTCTGTTACACCTTGTATTTTAGCAAACTTAACATTGTTTAAATTAATTTAAATTAAGAAGCAGATGAGAGACGAGCTCTACCTTCAGCAACCAATTGTTTATTTAAATATATATCTTCATCCGTAGTTGTATCAATGAGGTCAAGTGTTAGTAAAGGTTCGTTTGGATTTAATGGATCCTTCCCAACATCTTTACAAATTCCAACAAACTGCTGCTCTACACATAATTCTTGAAACCTAATGCAGTCTTCTACAGTCCAGTCCTGGTGTAAAGGCCAAACATCTGAAATAAATATAAACAAAAATTAAACAACTGAAATAGTTACATTATATGTGACGGGATGGAATTAGACAACGTGAGATTTTCTGCTTCGGCGCCGTTGTCGAAAAGTACAAGGTGTTAGGGTAATAATAAGCTGTTGGGCAGTAGCGACCCCACGGACCTGATCTCCCGGGAGTCGTCTTGTTCCTCATCTCAGGCTTGTGTGAATACTGACGAGGAACAGAGCTCCCACCTCTTTCTGTCTTAATTGGCCGGCTTGAGTGGAGATTCGCAAGACCAAACATGCTCAGAGTAAGGAAGTATTCCAGTAAGAATCTGGTAGGGATCTTGACCGTCCTTCCGTGATTGCCTTGATAACCGTAGAATATCTCTCCACTCCTCGAGCAACTCAGGATATGACGCCCCCGCGACGCTGCGTCACTATGTGCTACCGACCGTTTTCGCGGACCCATTGTTGAGCGTGCAAGTCTATGTCGTTTTGTTAATGTATTATAATTTAAAAAAAAATAACAAATTTAACCTTTTGGTATTATTTTAACCTACATTTATAGAAGGATGAAATTAAGCCGAAAAATAAAGTAGAAATAAGGACCGACAGATATTCGATTTGTACACTGAATGCGTGCGTACCACGAGTTAAAAAACAAATACGGACAAGCAAGTAAGATTATTTAGTACTTACCATATAATCGAGCTTTTATAGCTTGAGGTGGTAGGGAGCGTGCTAAAGGAGCGGCCAGAGGAATAGGCCGCAAGTCTTTAGTGGCGAATAAGGCCAAATCTCCATAGTCGCAAAAATAAACAGAAACCATCTCTGATGAAACAGTCCCAGCAACTGTCACTCTAAGAAAAAAAAAAGAAATTACTGACCTTTTCAACAATGCAAAATATAATACAGATCTCCCATAAAAAGTAAGCGCTTCGGCAATCATCGTCTACATTCAGAAATACGAACGCGTGCAGTCCATCACAGCTGCTACAGCCGTAGAAGTACTTATCTATTTAATCCTAATCCTAAGTAATCCTAACTATAATCACACTATCACACTAATATAATAAAGGCGAAAGTTTGTGAGTGTGTGTGTGTGTGTGTGTGTGTGTTTATATGTTTGTTACTTCTTCACGCTCAAACCGCTGAACCGATTTAGATGAAATTTGGTATAGAGATAGCTTGAGTCCCGGGAAAGGACATAGGATACTTTTAATCCCGATATTCCCACGGAATCGAGACTTATGCGGGTAAAACCGCGGGGCGCGGCTAGTATTATAAATGCGAAAGTAAGTTTGTTTGTTTGTTACCTTTTAACGCCTAAACCAATGAACCGATCATCCTGAAATTTTGCATATACGTTGTCAGGTGTACAGAAACGGACATACGGTACCTTTCATCCCGAAAAAAAGTGCTGTTTTCCGAGGAAAACAACAATAACGTTATTATGATAATAGATGGCGCCACGTGTCGATTGAACTTTGTCACATTATTTAATTCTGAGGCGGTACGAAGTTCGCCGGGTCAGCTAGTATTAACTACAATCCTATATAATTCCAAAAGACTTGTCAAAACTTTTCAGTGTCAGATGATGTGGTGCGACCGGAGTAGGTAACCCAACAGAGAGAAATCTTTATACAAACGCGTAATGATAGGTGCACTACTACGAAGCGCGGCAGTATAAAAATTAAACCGTTGCCAGTGACGCGATGTTCGTACTAATTCAAACACGAAGATTACCGAAGGCCTTTTCTGTTTTAACTGTACGCTATTACAGCAAATTATTAATTAATTTGAGTCGTTTGATAAGCACGTACCTGTACCATGATGAGTCTTTTTCGTAGTACACTGTGTATAGTTCTCCACTAGCTGGATTGACGGGTGCATCCAACTCGGATAATTTCGGACATTCTGTTTGTAATGTCGCCATCATCGTTTGGAGAGTGTGCCTCGTACTATTTGGCTGTACCTGTAAGTAAAAACGTGAAGTAATCAAGTCTTCTATGGGCCGACAGTTTTGTTGGGGGGACAGTCCCGTGGTCCTAGACCACACAAGGTTTTGTGTTGTCAAGGATGAGTAATGTATACTATCCAAAGACGAAATGTGCGTTTTCAGATGCGCAGCCATATCTGAGAGTACGGGTTGCCGCCTGGGAGGACGGCGTGCGACTGATGTGATGCTCCCGCCGTACGCAGTCTTGTTACGCCCCCATCACATATTACTATACAACATTATTTTTAGTATATGCGAAACCCGAAACACGTGTCTAGTATTTTTATGTAAAGAATCTATGTACAAAATTTCAAAACTGTATCATGAATAATCACCAAGTTATAAGCTTGTTATGTTACCTGTTTGTCCGTCCAAAAACATGGTCACCGATGAACGGCACGCGGTGGGCCGCGTGCCGTTCGGTACGGCGCGGCGATTGTATTGTAATTAACTGGTGATAACATTTTCCATCACACTTGCAGGCTTTGGACTGTCGTAATGGTCAAGTGTAGGTAGTTATTATAATGTACTTTATTCGTAAATAAATGCAGCCGTAACCAGGGATACGTTATCACTGTTATCGTTGTTTCTGTGTACTGGACGTTTGTGTATGAGAAAGTCATGGTTACACGACACTTTTTACATACGATAGGTAAGTACACGATCAACCGAAACACAACTGTAAGGCCCGCGGCGGCCGCGCGCTCGCGATTATGCAGTTGGACCCACGCGACACGTGCGCGCCAACCTGTAGTACCCGGGCGACTGAGGTTGCTGCACCCCCGCCCCGGTCGCCCCGCTCGCTGTGCGCCTGCGCCGCGCCATTGTGCGCGTATGGTAGATAACTACCTACTTAGTCGCTCCTCGGGGTATCCAACTTTTAACCTTTTTTAAATATTTTTGGGCCAAAATATAACATGGGGTAAAAATTATTGGAATCGATTCAGTTACTTATTCTGAACAAACTATATTCAGGTTTCGCATATACTAAAAATAATGTTGTATATAAATCACTCCATACAAAATTTTCAATACCTACTGCTATACCACACTACTACTACTATAGGCTATACCACAGAGCAACCTTCGACTCGCTAGACGCTGCGAACAATAATGTACCCTAACCTTACAAGTGTAAAATGAGTTTTGCTTTGTAACTGCGCGCCGCCGCGTGTTTATTGTTAGTTGCCAGGGCTGCGTCTTTCGATGAAGATGACAGTAGTACACTATATGGGTCGTTCTTTGGCCAAAGAATTAGTATTGCCATTCAACGTGTCAATGCTAAATATAAATAAAATAAAATGCTTTTTAATGTTTAAGCATGTTTAATTGTTAAAAATACTTCTGAAATAAAAATAAGTATCTAAATAAAAAAATCTTACAGGTATTTTAATTTTATACAGGATGTTACGGAAAGGGTATAACAATACAAACGGGTTGAAGAGTGTATCTGGTCTAGAATCTCTGTTCAAAATTTCAGCTCAAAAGCAGTAACTTTGAAAATGCTTAATATTTTATTATTTCGATAGTTTATTAAATTGAAATCATAACAAACGTGTCAGCGCAATTCGAGGGTCATTATCCATTATCAGTAGTGTGTCTGTGTGCCTAGTACACGCACATCACGCCGCCGCGCGCCAGTGCAGCGCCGTGATGTCGAAATAAAAAAATATTAAGCATTTTCAAAGTTAATGCTTTTGAGCTGAAATTTTGTACAGAGATGCTAGACCAGATACACTCTTCAACCCGTTTGTATTGTAAATTCAAAAGTAACTCTGTCTGTCTATCTGTATGTTACCTTTTCACGCCTAAACCACTGAACGGATTTCGATAAAATTTGGCAGAGAGATAGATTGCATCCCGGGGAAGGACATATGGTAGGGGAGCCCAGAGGGTTTTTGAGCAAGCTTATTCAGGGCGAGAAGTTGAAAGCTGAGTTAGTCTGGCATGAGGAGAGAACACCGAAAATATATTGAAAAAGTTTCTGATAGGAGGCCCGTGGTCAGGAGTCCACTTTCAGATTTCAAAAAAGGGTCGAAAATAAAGTAATCTTCAGAGGCGTTGATTTTGGCATGATCGGGTCTGGCCTAACCCAAAAATGCGCCCTTTACTTTACTTTGCCGTATATCATTTCTTTCCAGAATTTGATCTTTATTAGTGACACCATCGGAGGGTATACGACAAAGTAAAGAGCACATTTTTAACAAAAAGCAATTATTTTAAGATAGTAACAGTTTTTAAGTATCTAGAATGTAAGTGATTTGTTCGTTTGCACTGTAGCAGTAGTTCTTTGGCTGTTAACTTATATTTTTAATATAATATATTTTGAATTCATTGCTTAATCATAATTAATCAATTTGCTGATCTGAGTTTAGTTAATCTTAAAAATGTCCACTTTACTTTGCCGTGTATCATTTCTTTTCAGAATTTGATCCTTATTAACGACACCGTTGGAGGGTGCAATAAACGAGGCGGTGTTTTTTTTTCAAAATCTACCGAGTTCGATTCCTAGCTAGAGCAATTGATTTTTCAAAAATTTAATGATGCAGTTTTAATATTCATCAAAATCGACCCCGTGACTCAGTTAAGAATTTTTCGGATTTCTTATAGGATTTGGTTATCCACATGCTGACATGAAACATTCATTCTGTATATATAGACAAACTGATAACCGAGTCTTTTAATCTCATGATCTTTCATTTAATCTAGTTAAATAGCAGCTTGCGGCCTAAGCAGAAGTGTTGGGACTTATTTAACAAAACTCTCATAACGAACTGAGAATTAGAGGCGATATCAGTAACGACGACGAGCGCAGAGGTTCGTAGTTACAATAAAACCTCGAATAGAAAAGTATTACGACGTAAACAAGTCGTTACTTTAATGCTTTCGTTAATTTTAGTAAGTACGGCTTTCCACCTTTGCCAGCTTAATCAGACAATTGACGGGCATCTCTCAATATTTTTTAAAACGTTGCTAGTTCGTTACATAGCCCATAAAATGAGGAAGTTTTTCAAATATATCGTAAACTTCGCATCATAGTAAAATTTTGAAATAATCGACCATGTTCAGGGTGTACTTTGACGATGCCCCAATTTTTTTACTTAACTTTTAATCATTACGTTCAATTGTATAGTATTTTCAAACTTCTGAATATCGAGAAATCTTCACAAACGTGTCACCTTCCAATGCAAACAGTAATCAAAGCTATTAGGTTCCTTGATTTAGGGATAAATGCAAAATTATGGCCACTTTTGGGTAATTTTCTGAATTGATGGAATTTCTTCATATTTGCCAGAAGGCCCATCATCCCGTCAGATATTTATATATTCACTATCAGGACATGTAACACTATTGCAAAGAATAACTTTCATTCGCCCTGAATATCCTTTTAAAAATGGCCTAAATCTGAGTTTTCAAAGTCGTCAGATTTGGGGAAGCCCACAATTTCTCCGTCAGATTTGCCTATTTAAGTAATTATGGGTTAGGCCAGACCCGATCATACCAAAATCAACGCTTCTGAAGATCACTTTATTTTCGGCCCTTTTTTGAAATCTGAAAGTCGAGTCCTGACCACGGGGCTCCTATCAGAAACTTTTTAAATATATTTTCGGTGTTCTCTCCTCATGCCAGACCTACTCAGCTTTCAACTTCTCGCCCTGAATATGCTTGCTCAAAAACCCTCTGGGCTGCCCTACCAATAGGCTACTTTTTGTCTCAAAAATATTTAATTGTTTTGTATTTTATTGTTTTAAATTACTTAGTTTCACTACACAATAAAAAACAATGTCACTAACGAAAAAGTCAGCCGATAGTAACTGCGCAGCGACTAGTAAATAAAAACACGCCAACTTTCAATGATTTTGTTCGACTAGAGCATGACCATCCTTCAGATGAACAGCGTATCGCTGCATGTTTCATAATGCAACGTAGTTGTGTTGTAATGCAACATGTACAGTGACCTGTATTATTGCACAATGCGATTGTGTACTCTTTTGCCTGTAATGTTCCGGGTATCGGGCTAAGGCTCATACAGAGAAGGAATGAGCTTGATGACCATGCTGGCTCAGTACGGGTTGGTGATTTCAGACCGAAGTCCAGGGTTTCCTCACGATGTTTCCCTTCACCGTCAGTCAGTAGTGTCTAAAAAAATTAACCAACTTAGAAAGTATGTATAACTTTGATAAAGTACCATTGGAACTTGCTGGGTTTGAACTCGCAACTTGGAGCGTAAGATACGGATCAGATAGGAAACTGGCCACCACGACAGTATATATTACATGACAAGACTGTCGTAATATTTAAAAGATGTTATTTTCCGAAAACAGTTTTTTTTTTCTCTCTGGAACTATATTTTTTTGGGTATGAAATGGATGATGTCCTTTCGTTATATTTCCCATCGATCCGTCAGATATTTGTCTAAATCTGAGTTTTCGAAGTCGCCAGATTTAGGGAAAGCCCACAATTTTTTCATTAGATTTGACTATTTAAGTCATTATACGACAGGCCGCACACGATCATACAAAATTCAAAGGCTCTGAAGATCACATAATTTTTTATCCATTTAGCAAATCTGAAAGTGGATCTGAACCGGTGAGTGGGTGGTGGACCTTGGGGATCGTATTTGAAACTTATCAAATATATTTTCGGTGTTCTCTCATCATGCCGCACCTACTCAGCTATCAACTTTTCGTCCTGCATATGCTTGCTCTGAAACCTGGGCGGGCCCTTCGATAACCTAAAGCAGGTTTGGCGACGGGAATTTTATACTAAGTGGACGCTGTCCTTACGTGGCTGGCAGGTAACTTTAAAAGGTTAAAGTTACCTCATGGCTGTCATTAGGCTACCTAAAATTGAGCCTTTCCGTAATAATTACTTTATTTATAACTTTTTATGCACGTGTTTATGGAGTGCAATATATGTAGTAGGTTCTAAGAATGTACAAGCATTGAAAAGGCTGCTCACCACAAAGTTCCACGGGTTAGCCGCCATCGCGATGTACACGTCGAAGCACTTGCCCGGCGCCGGCAGCGGCGGCGCGGGCAGCGAGGCGCCGGGCGCGCTGCGCTCGTCGCCCAACATCGACAGACTGCGGAAAATGCGTTCCTTCTTCTTGTGCAGCGCCTCCACATGGTCCGTGGTGTCCTTTTCGTCCTCTTTTAGTCTGCCACTAAAAGAGAAAGTAAAAACGAATCGTGTCAAAGTCCAACACTTACACTGATACCACGAATAGTCATCAGCGCGACATCAAGGCACACGCGCACGGAATAGGGAATATGCAAAGAATTCAAAACTTTTTCATTGTTCAAGTAATATACCAGGCCACTGAGGCCACTCAAAAACTGCGAAAAAAAGTTTTTATGTATGAGAGACTGGCCAGTTATAATCTATTTTTGAAAATATGATTATTTGTAAAAAAAAAAATAGTCCCAATTTCAAAATTTCCCTTCACATTGTTTACAAGCTAATTTAAATAATCGTGTCTCATTAAATAAAAAATGGATATGCGCCGGGAACATTTTAGCTCTATGATTTTTTACGATTTCGAGCGTCGCCTGAAACCGGACGAATCGTACGATATACACTTCAAATGGCATTCATGGATGAAGGCCCTTCTAAGGCAACCGTGTATCGTTGGTATAACGAATTCAAGCGCGGTCGACTATCTTTGGGCGAGTTACGTATCAAGAGATTCAGCACAGTACTGCAGGTTGGATCGGGAAGCCTTCACGAAATTCTACACGTGAATCTTCGCGTAAGGAGGATAGTTTCACGTTGGGTGCCGCACAACCTCACCGATGCTCAGAAGCAGGCCCGGGTGAAATGGTGCCGTGATATGATAAACAAATTTGAAGCAGGCTCGTCTCGGCGTATTTACGAATTCATTGCAGGTGAGGAGTCTTGGATTTATCAATACGATCAAAAAAGGCGCCAGTCGACGGTTTGTATGTTTCAACACGAATCAACGCCTACCAAAGTGAAACGATCTAGAAGCGGCGGGAAGATTTAGATCGCGAGCTTTTTCAATTTGACTGGCTACTTGGTGTCAATTCCTTTACGGAATCAAAGAAGCATCAACGCTGAATGGTATAGGTACTACCAAATGCTTGGCAGAAGTTTTATCTGTTGTGAGCAACAAACGACCAAACACAGGGCTCCGCGGGCTACTGCTCCACCACGACAACGCGCCTTCGCACACCGCGCTCAAAACGAGGGTCTTCCTGGACAGCACGCCGGTCAAACTCCTGGGTCACCCTCCTTACAGCCCTGACCTACTAGCACCGTGTAACTTCTTTTTATTCTCGAAAATAAAAAACTTTTTTACAAAAAAAAACAACCGACTTCAAAAAAAAATACTACAATGTGATAAGTAGAGACCGGATAATATGCATTTGCATATTTGCATATGCATTTGCATATTTAAGCCATTTTCAGCGCTAATAGCATATTTTTCCTAAGATCTAGTGATGATGCATATTATCGCTATAATTTACAGTATTTTTCGAGCGCAGCGCACTCAGCAGCCGCACGTCTTTTGTTTTGGTACCATAATAAAATGAAAGAGACAAATGATCGTCGCGCTCGCCTACCGCACTACTCCTTCCTCCCACCAATTATGCATGTTATTGCTTTCATTGTCGACGCGCGTGCTCATTGATTTGCAGTTAAAGTTATTGTGTCAAATTGTACAATGCCTCCCGAAAAAAAAAAGTGTGTCTTCGTGGATAAGTGACTTTCCTGAAACATTTACTTACGACGGAACTGTTTTGTATTGTCGAGTTTGCGAGATAAATATTTCGTGCACTAAAAAGTTTCAGATAACAATAAACTTAAATCTAAAGGAATAACATTTACAAAACAAAAAAAAAATAGTCATTTAATGTTGCATATTCTGTCAGTTTTCGTGCATATTTCAAGCATTTTTCATGCATATTTGCATGCATATTTCAAGCTTTTTATGTTGCATATAATCCGGTCTTTAGTGATAAGTAAATAACTTTAATTTCGGAAGTCGGTGTCGTTGGTTCCACATTTTCGTTTTTTGACACCGACTTCCAAAATTAAAGTTATTTACTTATCACTAAAGACCGGATTATATGCAACATAAAAAGCTTGAAATATGCATGCAAATATGCATGAAAAATGCTTGAAATATGCACGAAAACTGACAGAATATGCAACATTAAATGACTATTTTTTTTTTGTTTTGTAAATGTTATTCCTTTAGATTTAAGTTTATTGTTATCTGAAACTTTTTAGTGCACGAAATATTTATCTCGCAAACTCGACAATACAAAACAGTTCCGTCGTAAGTAAATGTTTCAGGAAAGTCACTTATCCACGAAGACACACTTTTTTTTTTCGGGAGGCATTGTACAATTTGACACAATAACTTTAACTGCAAATCAATGAGCACGCGCGTCGACAATGAAAGCAATAACATGCATAATTGGTGGGAGGAAGGAGTAGTGCGGTAGGCGAGCGCGACGATCATTTGTCTCTTTCATTTTATTATGGTACCAAAACAAAAGACGTGCGGCTGCTGAGTGCGCTGCGCTCGAAAAATACTGTAAATTATAGCGATAATATGCATCATCACTAGATCTTAGGAAAAATATGCTATTAGCGCTGAAAATGGCTTAAATATGCAAATGCATATGCAAATATGCAAATGCATATTATCCGGTCTCTACTTATCACTTTGTAGTGTTTTTTTTTTTTTTTAAGTCGGTTGTTTTTGTTTGTAAAAACGTTTTTATTTTTCACTTTGGAGTTGTACCTACCCTACACAAATTCAATTAACACTAGTACATTGAAGAATTGAAGACATCTACTAGAAGAATCATCAAAATTCGCATAGAAATACCGGAGATGCAGTACATTTATGCAAATAACGTCGTACTTAAGAATAATTACCTAATATGTTATATACTAAAACCTTCCTGAAAGTATGTAGATCACATTAATAAAAAAATTATCAAAATCGGTTCATTAGTTTTTGAGAATATCGCGGACATACAAACATACATACATACGGGTCGAATACAGAACCTCCTTTTTTGAAGTCGGTTAAAAATCAGCTCAATGGGATACAATTTTCGTCGCCGGAAGATGCGCTGTCAGCGTTCGAGCAGGCTGTAAAAGAGGTGTCTGACACGGACTGGAAAGTGTTTCGAAAACTGGTTCAGACGCATGAAACTTTGCATAGAGACTAGTGGCTCTAGTACTTTGAAAAGATTTATGAGAGTCAAAATGGCGGGTGTACCTTAGTTAATCGAATCATCCCATTTACCAAAAAAAATGTACCTAAAATGTACTATTTAGTACCTAGGTTTAAAAAATTGTACCTCCTTCAGAACGAAATTATTTTGAAATTAAGGTACACCCGCCATATTGACATCAAGATGGCGGGTGTTCTATAATATTTTATTATTTAACCATTACTCATAAAATATAAGTACACTAAAAAATTGTACCTAATAAGTACCTGAAGTAAAAAAAACACACCTGATCAGTTGGATAATTCTTGAGAAATAAAACAACTATGTCTCGTTGGCTTATGTTTATTATTATGAATTATTGATATCGGTACATATTTATACAACATTATTTTTAGTATATGCGAAACCTGAATATAGTTTGTTCAGAATAAGTAACTGAATCGATTCCAATAATTTTACCCCATGTTATATTTTGGCCCAAAAATATTTAAAAAAGGTTAATAGTTGGACACCCCGAGTATATTATACTGTGCCCCGAGGAGCGACTAAGTAGGTAGTTATCTACCATAACGCGCACAATGGCGCGGCGCGGACGCACAGCGAGCGGGGCGACCGGGGCGGGGGTGCAGCAACCTCAGTCACCCGGGTACCACTGGTTGGCGCGCACGTGTCGCGTGGGTCCAACTGCATAATCGCGAGCGCGCGGCCGCCGAGTTGTGTTTCGGTTGATCGTGTACTTACCTTTCGTATGTAAAAAGTGTCGTGTAACCATGACTTTCTCATACACCAACGTCCAGTACACAGAAATGGTACGTACATCAGAGTATCGTGGAACACAATGCTTTGCCGTGATGATTAACATTTTTAAACACGCCAAGATGGTTAATTGTAGAAAGTTATTATTTGTACCTACAGCCTGCTGTGGTTAAGTAATGCGATGTTTAACACTTTTCATCCACTTTGAACAAATCGCATTGACTACATTGTATCACTTACGGCTTACGAATAAGTAATTACTTATTCGTAGCTTACGGCTGCATTTATTTACGAATAAAGTACATTATAATAACTACCTACACTTGACCATTACGACAGTCCAAAGCCTGCAAGTGTGATGGAAAATGTTATCACCAGTTAATTACAATACAATCGCCGCGCCGCGCGAACGGCACGCGGTGGGGGAGACCATGTTTTTGGACGGACAAACAGGTAACATAACAAGCTTATAACTTGGTGATTATTCATGATACAGTTTTGAAATTTTGTACATAGATTCTTTACATAAAAATACTAGACACGTGTTTCGGGTTTCGCATATACTAAAAATAATGTTGTATATATTTTAGGATAATTAGTAAATTATAAATCATTAATGTTAATGCCCAAGGCATTAAGTCCGCCTTTGTACAGTTTTTTACTTGTGCATAAAGTTTTAATAAATAAAATAAATAAATGTTAATAACGCGTGATGTTACAGACATCCAAAATATTGGTCACTATCGGGCTCACTTGTCGTCGTAATGCTGAATGGAAATGTTTTGATGATCTTAATAATTTTGTAACCAAAACTCCAAATTCACTTATCGCTAATTTCATTATGTATGGACGCAAATAAAGAGGTAATAACTTTAACGCGTTATTAACATTAATCATTTATAATTTAATAATTATCCTAAAATATATACAGGGTGAAATTGAACACATGCGACAAATCGAAATGGGAGATTGTACTCATTATTATGAACAACTTTTACTATGGGACCAAACCTGAAATCGCGAAAAAAAAATCAGCTCTTCCCTACATTTATGTTCGCATAACTCATCAAAATGTAGGGAACAACTGGTTTTTTTTTCGCGATTTCAGGTTTGGTCCCAAAGTAAAAGTTGTTCATAATAATGAGTACAATCTCCCATTTCGATTTGTCGCATGTGTTCAATTTCACCCTGTATAAATATGTACCGAGATGAATAATTCATAATAATAAACATAAGCTAACGAAACATAGTTGTTTTATTTCTCAAGAATTATCCAACTGATCAGGTGTTTTTTTTTTTTACTTCAGGTAAGTACTTATTAGGTACAATTTTTTATGTAATTATATTTTACTAGCTTCTGCCCGCGACTTCGTCCGCGTGAAATTCGTACTTTCCTCTAAAAGTTTTGAAAATGTATGTTGGTATGATCTTTATAATTAATTTAGATAAATAAGTATTCGGGCCAATTTTTTAGTTTATAGAACAAAGGAATCAGATTTTTCAAATAAACTGTATCCCCGCTTTTCACCCCCGCAGGGGTGGAATTTTATAACTTGACTCAGTTTATTTATACCAATTTTCGAGCTAAAAAAGCCACGCGGTAAAATCCTCCCCTTTAAAATTAACTACCTCTTTTCACACAGTTAGGGGTAGATTTTCGAAAAACCCTGATACATGTTATTAATTATTTTTAGTCCTTAGTAAAAATACTGAGTTTCAAGTTAATCGGACAGGGCGTTAAAATTCTTCCATACAAATTTTGACACCCCCCAATACCTCTTTAGGGGGTATTTTAGAAAAACGAAAAATTCCAAACTTCATAATTTACTTAGATAAGTATTCGTGCCAAGTTTCAAGGTTATTAACTCAAGAAATAAGATTTTTCATACCAACAAAATCCCCCCTTTTTACCCCCTTAAAGGTTTAATTTCCAAAAACCCCTTCTTATTCGACACCTACTCTTCACAAAGAACACACCCTCCAAAATTCATGTCCCTAGGAAGGACCAGTGATTTAGACTGTGCGTTGATATTTCACTCAGGTCGTTCATCCCCCTTTTGGGGGAGAAATTATCAAAAACGCTGAGACACGTATAAATTAATTTTCAATCGTTAGCCTAAATACAAAATTTAAAGATCCTAACTATTAAACTGACGGACTTTCATACACAACTTCATCCCCCCTTTTAACCCTTTGGGGATAGAATTATCAAAAACGCTGAGACACGTATAAATTAATTTTTAGTCGTCAGCCTAAACACAAAGGGGTTAGAAGATTTTTGTATGGAGGGTGGCCCTAAGGTCGGCCGCCATTTTGATTTTTTTTCAGAACCGCGGCGCACAACAAAAGTTATATACAACGTGTAACGTTAAATGCGCAAAACCTCTTAAGGGGTCATTGTACTCATCATTATGAACAACTTTTACTATGGGACCAAAGCTGAAATCGCGAAAAAAAAATCAGTTGTTTCCTACATTTATGTTCGAGTAACTCGTCAAAATGTACTAAACAGCTGATTTTTTTTTGCGATTTCAAGATTGGTACCATAGTAAAAGTTGTTCATAATGATGAGTACAATGACCCCTTAAGAGGTTTTGCGCATTTAACGTTACACTTTGTATTTAGATAGAGGACACTTATACAAACAAAAATGTAATATAACATAATATCCTAAAGCTTCAGGTTTCGGAGTTATTCACCAAAATATAAGTCGAAAACAACAAGGATTTTTTTGTTTTTTTCCCTCTAGGTACGCATATTGAACTATTGAGGTAATAGAAACGTTATGAAACCTTTATGGAGAAGAAACAAAAGAAGAATAGACATTTTTTAAATAAATAATTAAACACCGCAATTTATAGTTCGTTTTTTAATCCCCGAGACTAACCTGACAAGTGTAATGTCAAACTTCTATACTAAAAAAAACGAAAACACAAAAGACTTAAATGTCAGATTAGTCTCTGGGATTAAAAAACGAACTGTAAATTGCGGTGTTTAATTATTTATTTAAAAAATGTCTATTCTTCTTTTGTTTCTCCTCCATAAAGGTTTCATAACGTTTCTATTACCTAAATAGTTCAATATGCTCACCTAGAGAAAAAAAAAACAAAAAAATCCTTGTTGTTTTCGACTTATATTTTGGCGAATAACTCCGAAACCTGACGCTTTAGGATATTATGTTATACACTTCTGGACACATCTATTGGCCCACCTTAGAGTTTAGGTTTCGATGGCCCCTACCGAAATATGATTGCTAGATTGAACAAAAACTGTTGATGCAGTTTTAAACCTGATACATTTTACCATCTTTTTCGATCGTATTGTTTTAAATTTGAATTCAGAATACCATACGACATGGAGCTACGCCTAACAAGTCGGATATGCGCCTTGTTAAAGGCAATTGATTTTTGAATAAAAAACATGCTTTATCAAATAAAGGTTTAATTTAATAACGCGTGTTGCCTCCATGGGCATCTACCACAGCTCTCATACGATTAGGCATAGAGTTTATCAACCGCTCTATGAAATTTTGAGAGATCATCTCCCATTCCTCTTTTATGGCAGTTTTCAACTCCTGCATCGTCTGGGCAACTGGCTGACGAGCCCTAACACATCTTTTTAGCTCGTCCCACATGTGCTCAATGGGGTTCATGTCTGGGCTTCTGGCTGGCCAGTCCATAACTGTGATGTTCACATCCCGAAGATATTCCCTGACGATGCCGGCCGCATGGGCTCTTGCATTATCATGCATAAAAAGGAAATTTGGGCCCACATAGTCCGCGTATGGTATCACGTGAGGTCTTAAGCACTCACGAATGTACCTTTCAGCATTTAATGTTGGCAGCCGTGGTCCTGTAACAACCTCAAGTTGAGTTTTGCCGCTCGCGGATATACCGCCCCAGACAGTCCATGAGCCACCGCCATAAGCAACCCTCTCTTCAAAGCAGCATTGTGCGAAACGCTCTCCCTTACGTCGGTAGACCTTCTTCCTTCCATCATTGCCATGTAACACAATTTTAGACTCATCAGAAAAGAGTACACGGCTCCAATCTTGCTGTGTCCAATTTAAATGACTGCGTGTGAAATGAAGGCGCGCTGTTCGGTGGGCTCGCGTTAGTTTGGGCCCATTAGCTGGCTTGTGTGGTACCATATCGCGTTCTTTTAACCTTCTCCGAACAGTTCGAGCGCTCACAGATACTCCGTGGAAGTCGCGAAGTTGGTTTTGTATCTCAATGGAGGTAAGGTGACGATTTCTCAAGCTGGTCGTCACGATGAATCAATCCTGCCTTTCAGTTGTGACCCGAGATCGTGGCCTTCCTTGGCGACGAACAAAGCCGCCAGTCTCTAGGTACCTCCGATAAACATTTCGGACCGCAGATCGACTTAAATTAAGTTGAGCACTCACGTTTCTTTGGCTGTGTCCGGCCTGAATAAGTGCCACAGCTTGGGCGGCGACTTCAGGTGAAGTATCCATAGATTATTGATAGAACCTCACCTTAATGTTAAGAATAAGTAATGTTTGTTGCAAAACCAAAGATATCAATCACTTTTTCAAGAATTAAATCCAAGTAAACCAATAAAACCAAGTTTTCTTAGTATTCGATTGTTTGATATCAACAAACAGGCTCCAAATTGTCTTTTGTATCTTTAAATTCTGTGTTCGAAATTCAAAAAAAGACTATTGAATGAAATTGTAAATGTGCCAGGTTCAAAACTGCATAAAAACTTTTTGCTCGACCTAATATAAAATTTTAGCTAGGACCAAACGAAGCTGAAAATACAAGGTGGGCCAATAGATGTGTCCAGAAGTGTATTACATTTTTGTTTGTGTAAGTGTCCTCTATCTAAATATATATAACTTTTGTTGTGCACCGCGATTCTGAAAAAAAATCAAAATGGCGGCTGATTTTAGGGCCAAAACCTTCAAACCCCTTTGATGATCCTAACTTTAAAACTGACGGACTTTCATACAAACTTTCATCCCCTATTTAACTCCCTTAGGGATTGAATTTCAAAAAATTCTTCCTTATTCCTTGTCTACACAACAAAAAAGAAATGAAAATAAAGCTGAAACGCCTGTGCAATACTATCTACCTATACCTACTTCACTTAAAAATAAATACTTATAACTACTTTAATTAATAAAAGTACCTACGCCTAATAATTTTTAATTTGAACGAATATTTAAACACTACCAAACCAACTCATACCTACATATTTTACAAAATAACAACAAAAGAAATTCAAATAAACTATTTAAAGACTAAAAGTCGCGCTGATAAGCACGGTTTCTCAATATCAATTATTGTCTGTCAATAAGGTCGAACGCTCTGAACGCATCAACAGCCAAATATTGAATGAAGCTCGCTCTTTTTTTTTTTAACAATGGCATCTCGCAGTTCAACCTATGAGGTTGTCGTCTGCTTAACCGGGCTTGCCTGCGGATGCCTCAAAATTAAGGCCTCCAGCCAGGGCTTGAAGCTCGCTCTCGGACCTCCCGACCGTTACACAAAAATAATCCTTATAGCATGATTCAGACGTGCGACGGCGCGATGGCTTATTTCATGTATAAGTTTGGTGTTTCTATACCGATTTCTATGATTCTTTTTTTATTGAATAGGCAATAATGTTAACTTTTTTAAATTAGGGATGAGTGAGAGTATTATAAACGTAAGAGTAAACAAATATAATCAGAATGCTCCGAACTGCTAAGCTATCAGGAGTTACACGTGTTATTGTGAGTCAACCATAAAAGATAGACATATGCTGTTGCGGGATATTTTTTAGACCATTTTATGTAGAATATTTCCGTCATACAGGATTTCTATTTAACTTTAACCATTAAGGCTGCACACGCGACGGAAGCTTAAAAAATGGAGTAACTTCTCCCGTTTTCCCAACATTTCCCTTCACTACTCTGCTCCTATTGATTGTAGCGTGATGAAAAGTATACTATAACCTGCCCAGGAGTATGAAGAATAATTGTACCAAGTTTCGTTAAAATCCGTCGAGTAGTTTTTGTTTCTATAAGGAACATACAGACAGACAGACAGACAGACAAAAATTTTACTGATTGCATTTTTGGCATCAGTATCGATCACTAATCACCCCCTGATAGTTATTTTGAAAATATATTTCATGTACAGAATTGACCTCTCTACAGATTTATTATAAGTATAGATGAGTAATGGTTAAATAATAAAATATTATAGAACACCCGCCATCTTGATGTCAATATGGCGGGTGTACCTTAATTTCAAAATAATTTCGTTCTGAAGGAGGTACAATTTTTTTAAACCTAGGTACTAAATAGTACATTTTAGGTACATTTTTTTTGTTCATGGGATGATTCGATTAGCTAAGGTACACCCGCCATTTTGACTCTCATAGATTTAATTAAAAAAAATATTTACCTATAAAACATTTTTGTTTATTTTCGCAAAACTTTCTGAGTGTCCCACGTATACAGCATGGCGATTAGGTTATCACATTAAGTAATGTTACATTTTTTACCATTTTTATCGTCAATAGTATAGACTTTGTTTTGGTGGTCATGAAATTGTCACAAGACTACAGCATTAGTACAGATAGAAAGGGCAGACGTATTGACAATACCCTAGTGAGAGAAAGAGACTTTTCAAAAAGACATCAACGCGGTATACATTTTTGTGCCATTTTACGTAAACAACCAGATTAGCTTGACCCCTGCGATTATTCATATTTTACTTACCGATGAAAAGTTACGCTATCTTTTTTAGAGCTGGTTGTTCTAGACGATTTCCCACACCATTTAATACAACAGGAACTCATAATTGTTTTTATTCATGCAGAAAATGTTTCAAAAAGTATCAAAATATCCGCGTGTGCAGAGATCCAATAACTGGTCAAAACTAAAATGGCCACCCATAGTTTCATCTAACATCAGTGCAATTTCATTTATGTGTCGTGAGCCTGAGTCGCCCGTATGAGCAGTCAAGAGGTTGTATAGTCATTGTAATCAAAGCAGTATCGTGGATAATGACGACACATCATGGCTTGAGTTTTTTTTTTAAGACACTACCATTAGTGGAATTTCACCTTTAAAACTTTTCTATGGTTTATATTAGCGTATTTTAAGAATTAAGTGAAAAAATAAATTACATGCATTTTCCCTATTCTCGCGCTAGCGGCAACTAGAGACGACAATATTAATAATATTCGTGCCCGCGCAATTCATGCCTAACTTAACGCAATTGGGGCTGTCACAGGCATTTTCAGAATTGCAATGGGCGATTAGTTTCTATGGGTAAACGGATATGTGTGAAGTGTTGTTACTATCGTCTCTAGCAGCGGCCGTCGAAGCGAATCCGTGCGCACAAATCCAAATTATTCAAATTAAATGTAATACATAGGGAAATCATTAGGAAGTAAGTTCCATAAGCAAAGCTTGTATAATTTAAACATTGTTCGAGTGGTATGCAGAGTACGCTCGCGCTCGCAGACGGGAAGCGTACGTCGGCAACGATCTCGATCGAACGAATCGCGAATACTCGTAGTGATCGGAACGATGCGACACGCACTGCTGCAGGAAATCGTACTCCATGAGGATGGCGTTGTTGACAGAGGCGAGGATGTTCTGCGGGCCGGTGCGCACGAACAGCTCCACGCTGGGCACGGCGCCCGGCGACTGCGGCGCGGGCGCGGCCAGCGCGCGGCACAGCACGCGCGCGCCCAGCAGCAGCTCGCGCAGGCGCGCCACCATGCCGCCCGCTGCGCGCTCGGCCGGGCCCAGGCGCACCGACAGCGTCTGGCGGGAGGAAATATGTTACGGTCTCGAGGCATACTCAGCCGGTCTGCGGCGATGTGTGGTTGCAATACTTCAAGCTATATTTTCGAAAACACTTTTATATATTGCCGGACTGCTGTTTTACTTTAGGCTTTATTGTCTGCTTCAAAATTATCTGACGAAAGGTAAACAAATGGTACCGTTATACCGTGCCTGTGGATGCAATTTATAGTGCCAATTACAAATCGAATGCTTTGATTTGATTATTTCAATAATTGTTTTTTTTCAACCGGAAATTATATTTTTAATCACCATAAAGACGTTTTTCATTTGATAATTGAGTTTAATTCTATAACCCTTTCTATTTGTTCATGATTTTTCAATGAACGAACTATGAACTACAGCAGTGCGCCCGCCAAGTCGAGCAAAAAGCGGCAGGGCCGTACCATCCTTTTCTCGAAACAGTTCAGGCCATTTTCGACCCCCATATAACTTCGCTGTGGATAAAACTAGAAGCCTGAATTTTCAGTAACCAAGCAGGCATTGTATAAACACGGTATATTTCAAATTTATTTCAATTTGAACCAGGAGTTTAAGAATTTATAACTAGTCAAAGTTTCTTAATTTTGTCACTCACTCGCTGACTGACTGACCGATCATCAAAACTCTAAGGCACTTTTAGCAGACATAGAAGCTTCAAATTTAAAATACAATTTGTGTTTAGTTTATAAATCAAGGAAAAACTAAAATATTTTGCAATTTCGGTCCACATTTCTAGATACACCAACTGCATAAATAAGTTTGTAATCCCGTATAAATATATAGGATTACAAAGTTACATTTGCAGTCAATGAATCAGTGTACCTGTATAATGGAATAATAGGTGTAGATAGGTACAGTCAGCATCAAAAGTCGATTAACACTATCATTTTTACATGTTATTAAATTGACAACAAGTTTTTTCAATAAACTGTATTTTAGCTTTTCACATAATAGACAAGAGTATATATTCTAAAAAAAATTCTTCTGCTGCAGTTTTGAACAAATATTTTGCTCAATAACTAAGATTAAAAAAACTGAAGTGTCAATCAACTTTTGATGCTGACCGTACCTAGGGGGAGTGGGCTTTGAGAAAAACTGTAGCTGAAGCTCAAGAAGTAGTACCAAAAAAGAAAAAGAGGAAGACTACCTACAAAAATAAGAAAAGCTCATAGGACAGAGAGTGGGGCTTTATGAAAATCCGTTGTTGGTATTCAAGAAGTAGAAGGTACCGGAAAGGAAAAAAAGTAGGACTATCTACAAAAAGAAGTGAGATGCCATCGAAAACATAACTTGTAATAAAAAAATTAAAAAACCCGACTTAAACCTTATAATAAAACTAACTGAAAAGCTAAAAACAAGCCCATTTTAAATTAAATAAAAGTTGGAAGCAGGCGGGGCCCATACCATTATTATAGTTTCAAACTCAAATGGGTCCCGCCTGCTTGCAACTTCTATATAATTTTAAATGGGCTTGTTTTTAGCTTTTCAGTTAGTTTTAGTATAAGGTTGCAGTCGGGTTTTTAATTTGTCAATTACTTTTTTATTTCCAGCTTTTTAGTTTACAAATGTGAACCATTTCGCAGACGATTTAGTTCTTGGTACGTGTTTTTTACGATTTGTCACTTTGAATTACTTTTGACCATATAAGTTGTATATATTTTTGTAATTACCTTTTAAAACCCTTTATTTTGATACCCCACTCGACAGGTTTTGAGAAAAAAAAATTTTTTTGAAGGCATAATATGGCGCCCAAAATCCGCCATTTTGGTTTTTTTTTTATTTTGATATACCCAGTGTCACTCTCACAGTAAATACGAATCTAACGACACCTCTCAAGCTAAAATCCATCGAGCCGTTCAGGCCACAGAGCGTGCCAAACAATTTATACATACAAACATACATACTCTCGAAAAACATAACCCTCCTTCTGGCGCAGTCGGGTAAAAAAAGCCAAGTCTCGCAACTCAGTTCTTCTACCGTAAAAAGTTGTGAGATCCATGTAAAACCAAGTCGGTTAATTTATTCAGTGCCTACTTAAGGGACTTTCTGTCTTAAGGCGACTACATGACCTAAAGCGCGGTCACTGTCGGACTGCATAGAAAAGAAAGAGAAGCGCGATGACACTACCGTGGTAATTTATTGCAAATATGAAGCAATTATCTATTTACAAAAACTCTCAAACACCAAACAAATAAAAACCGTATACTAAAATTCGGGGAATTAAATTGTCTTTTAGATGGTGAAAGTTTTATGAAAATACACCCGATAGTGTTTGCGTGATTATCGTTTTTATGTCCGCGGTAGACATTACTTTACAAATTAATTACACTATGTTAAAAAAATATAATTGCAAATATTCACATATCAAATTACGAAGCAAATGGTCTAGTATAACATTTATTTTTTTCAAAGAAATCAGTCCGGTCGATTAGACGTGATGTTGAATTTAAAATCATTAGAAGTCGTATATCTGCGCCTTAAGTTATTACGTAATTAGCTAATCTAACAACATCTTATAGTGACCATATCAATATTAAAAATCTTTCATGTTTTAAGTGAATAGATTGACTTGGCCATCGCATGAAAACACAATGTATCTCACAAGTAGGTAATTGGCCATCGCATGAAAACACAATGTATCTCACAAGTAGGTAATTGGCCATCGCATGAAAACACAATGTATCTCACAAGTAGGTAATTGGCCATCGCATGAAAACACAATGTATCTCACAAGTAGGTAATTGGCCATCGCATGAAAACACAATGTATCTCACAAGTAATACATATTATATTAAATTAGATTGTTTAGTGCGATTGCCAAGTCAATCTATTTATTTAAAACATAAAAGATTTTTATCATTGATATGGTCACTATAAGATGTTGTTAGGTCAGCTAATTACGCCGACTCAAAATTACTTAGGTATACTTACATTAGTTTAAGAACTTAGTTATTAAGGTTAAATATAAAAGGTTTATTATTTTTCACTTTTCAGTTTTTTTTTTTGTTAAAAAGTAACAAAAAATTATAAAATAAAAATTTATTTTTATTTTATAATTTTTTGTGGCGATAATTTACTAATTACTACATGATTAATTTTTGATTACTTCTAAAATAGCTACCTACCTTACTTTAACTATTAACTGTTAATAATCCTACTTTAACTATTATTTGTTGTTCATCCCCTGTTTTCCTACCCTTAGGGTTGGATTTTTTTTTTCAAATTTATATGGAATAAAGTTTGGGATGGACCTTTCCAATAAAAAAACAATTATCAAAATCGGACTACTCTGTAAAAAGTTATGCGTGATCAAATTCAATGTGATCAATTGATCATACATTAAAAAAAATATACGCGTCGACTTGAGAACCTCCCCCGTTCTTTCGACAGTTTAAAAATGGCCAGGCCATTAAAATGGTAATAAAATAAAAGATTTATGATAACTTGACAAAATTGTATGCTATTTTGATTGATGTTAAAAAGTAAATATAAATATCTTTGCAACAGTCTGCTCAGTGCCGTTGCCTCAAAAGGTAATGTGTACTGATTTGATAAAGGAAATACATAATTTGAAAACTGACGAAGTTACAATAGTATATTATGATACATGTGTGCTACGTTGATCATTAAACTCGAGGCGGTATTATTCGCGCGAGCCGTAGGCGAAAGGAAGCCGAGAGTATAATGATCAATGCACACCCGTTTCATAGGACGTTTTTCAACACACTTGCGAGGACAAAAACAGACTTGTAGTGTTAAATATTAACTTGTAATGGCGGGCTGGGTTTGTTTTTCTGCGCGCCGCGCTAGCGTGCGCGCGCAGTTTTATCCATAAAGTAAGTAATGGTCATTATACACCTGCGCGCGCATTGCTAGCGCGGCGCGCGTTTATTTACTTAAAGGCACAGACAAAACCGATAAACAGCCTATAGAAAAAATATAATAAACAAAATAATGTTTAGACTGAAATCGTAGTGTTGTCGTATGTCAAATTGTAGTTTAGTTAGTATGGAATTAGAAAGTACTATTGGCATAGAGAAATATACATTAATTCAGTGAGAATCCGCAATAATAGAATGCCAGTGGTCTTTTCCGTTTGGTTCAGGGAGGGACGACGGACAATTATAAGGTGCATCCAGACAGAGCGAGGCATGCGCCGCAAGTGATTTTTTTCGTATGTTAAAACCGTACCTACATATAAAAAAAATCAGGGAACTCCAGTTTTGCTTATAGATGTTTGATCCTCAACAAAAAGTTTTATCATTTAATTTTGACGTGTTGAATTAAATAATATAGACAACTCTAACGAGAATTGTGTCGAGTTACGTATGTTAACTCTGTCGGGTAGTGTTTACTCCGAATCGTTACAATCTGATGTACATTAGGTATATAGTGTACTAACCTGATATGGGAATGCATTAAGAGCTGGTGAAAAAGTTTGTAGTGGCACGAGTGATGACAAAGGTGCTCTCAAAATGAGACCACTGTCCACAAGCTGCGTCCTCACAGTACCTTCACCGTCGAGCCCGCTTATAATGGTGCAGCGAACCCTATGGGGGAAAAGAGGCAAGTTAAGAACGCGCTCGTCGATTTTTTTTTATCCTAATATTGTTGGGTGATTACTTCAGTGTTTGACATCGTACGTCCAAAGTTTAGCATCCTATCCTAACTATATAATATTATAAATGCGAAAGTAAGTTTCTTTGTTACCTTTTCACGCCTAAACCACTGAACTGATCATCCTGAAATTTTGGATAAACGTTGTCAGGTGTACAGAAACGGACATAGGGTACCTTTCATCCCGAAAAAGTGCTGTACCCGAAAAAAACAACAATAACGTTATTTTGATAATAGATGGTGCCACGTGTCTATTGACCCAGGATATTAAAGAATAATTATACCAAGTTTCATCGTAATCGAACCGGTAGTTTTTGCGTGATGCCTGAACAAACAGACAGACAAAAATTTTTTTAATCACATTTTTGGGTTCAGTGTCGGTCTAGTAACACCCCCTGCCATTTATTTTTTTGATATTTTCAATGTACAGAATTTTCACTTCTACAGATTTATTATAAGTATAGATATAGATAATAAGACATACTATCCTAACAACATCCTAAAAAATCACCCCAGTGCAATTTTTGGCGACCTAATGTGATTTTTGTGTCATGACTGGCCTATATAGTATAGTTATATTTAAAAAAAGTGCTTTTTATATTTAAAAAACGGAATTTTATTGTTTTTTTTTTGTTTTATGTTTTGTATTTTATTGTTTTAAACAAATTAGTTTCACAAAAAAAAATTAAAAAAAACAATGTAGAAAAAAATTTGTCTAATACCGGGATCCTGGGATACCGGTATTGGAAATTTTCTTTCTGGTATTAATACCGGTATTGAAAAAATCTGGTATTTGGAACCCCTAGTTGGAAGATCAATGTGAAAATATTATATAAAACGTGTCCCAGAACCGATCCATGTGGAATTTCAGCTTCGATATTATACAGACTAGATTTTTCGTCTCCTTGTTTTACTTGGAATTGTCAACCATCTAAGTATGAAGCTATGATGGGAGACACTGAGTGTGGAAGCTTTTCCTTTATTTTCCATAGTAAGCCCTTGTTACAGACATAATCAAAGGCCTGTTGCACATCTAGAAATGCCACAGAGGTGTATTCCATCTTCTCGAAACCCTGGCGTATTGCGTGGTAGACTCAGTGGACCTATTCGGCAGTTGAATGTGACTTTCTAAATCCGAACTGGTGAACAGGGATGATGTCGCACTCATCCATGAATACTTTCGAGTCTGGACAAGACTTTTTTTTCCCAGGGTTTAGAGAACACTGGTGTGAGACTTCACGTCGATATGATGTGACATCGCGTGTCGGTTTACCAGGTTTATGGAGCATAATAATTAAGGAGCTTTTCCATAATTTGGGAACATAGCCTGTCCTACTCCTGAATAATCCATTAAAAAAAAGTAATTAAAAAAAATTAAAAAACCCGACTGCAACCTTATACTTACTAAAATTAACTGAAAAGGCGGGGCCCATACCATTATTATAGTTTCAAACTCAAATGGGTCCCGCCTGCTTCCAACTTTTATTTAATTTAAAATGGGCTTGTTTTTAGCTTTTCAGTTAGTTTTAGTAAATATAAGGTTGCAGTCGGGTTTTTTAATTACTTTTTTTTATTTCCAGCTTTTTAGTTTACAAATGTGAAAGATTTCGCAGACGATTTAGTTCTTGATACGTGTTTTTTACGATTTGTCACTTTAATTACTTTTAACCATATAAGTTGTATACAAACAAAACTTAACAAACTTAAGGTGAATGCGCAGTGGTAGCCCGCGAAATTCAAATTTTCTTACGTTTTTTGCAATTTGCAGGTCAGTGTCAGGTTTTATCTTGATCAAAATTTGATTCGCGACTATAACAGGTACGTATTTACAGAATTATAATCATCAGAATCATTAATACATCTTTCTAAGTTAGATTTCTACCATAAACACTTTTCCATACAAGATTTGTTCTTAACGGTAGAAATCTAACTTAAAGAGATATATTAATGATTCTAATGACTATAATTCTGTAAATGCACATCTATTATAGTCGCGAATCAAATTTTGATCAAGATACAACCTGACACTGACCTGCAAATTGCAAAAAACGTAAGAAAATTTGAATTTCGCGGTCTACCACTGCGCATTCACCTTAACAAAATATGTAGTTCTATAAATAGGTAATTTCTTCAATGTATCTTGCGAAACTTAAAATATTTTACTTTTTTATGCTTGATGCTTTGATGCTGTTTTACGTTGTATGTTGATGAAAATTCATTACGTAGCGCGGCTATTAAGATACAATAATTACTAAATTATTAACATTTCAATTAATTAATAGCCCTCGAAAATTGATTTTCTGAAAATCAAAAGAAACCAGGGCCGTCCAAAGCGCGCTGAGTTGACGATATCGTCAGTCATGGGAAACACCTGGATGAGAGACGCACAGAACCGGGAAGTGCGGCAGAAGAAAGGGGAGGCCTATACCTAGCAGTGGATGATTCCGGGCTGAAATTACGATGTCATATTTTTTACGAGTCTTATTTCCATCAAAATGTCTGTTAGCTGTGAAGTGCATCATCATCTGCCTAGCCTTTTCCCAATATGTTGAGGTCGGCTTCCAGTCTAACCGGGTGCTAAAGTACTAATCACACTATCACACTAATATTATAAAGGCGAAAGTTTGTGAGTGTGTGTGTGTGTGTGTGTGTTTATATGTTTGTTACTTCTTCACGCCTAAACCACTGAACCGATTTAGATGAAATTTGGTATAGAGATAGTTTGAGTCCCGGAAAAGGACACAGGATAGTTTTTATCCCGATATTCCCACGGGATCGAAACTTATGCGGGTGAAACCGCGGGGCGCAGCTAGTCTAAAATAAAATGCGGCGTGTAGGGCACGTACCAGTCTCCGGCGAGCGTGCGCACGATGTAGAGCGTGCCGGCGTTGGGCGCGGGTGCCTGCGGCGCGGCGGGCAGCGGGCGGCGGTAGGCGCCGGCCGTGAGTAGCGCCAGCGCGTTGCGCACCAGCGCTGCGCCGCCCGCGCGCGACACCCACACGCGGCCCTCCTCTGTCACGCAACCCACCTCCACCTCGCAAGGTTTCTGAACAATAGTCACGCACGTGGTTGAGCTACGGAATGGTTTCCGATACAAACGTTCGATTCTGTAAAAATCTCACCGTGAAAAATTAGGTGAACCGGGGTTTAATTCCACCTAATTCTAGGGATTGACACAATTGACAGCTTACTTCACAAAGTTTTCACGGTGAGATTTTAACAGAATGGTTCAGCAAGCCATTCGATCGATCAAAAATTTGAGCGAACGTTTCCTCATAATTCAAAAGAGGACGGTTTTGAAATAACAACTGATATGCAAAACCTACGTTTAGGAAACGAAGGTTTTGCGCAGCATTTTTTAATGAAGTCTGACCAAAACCATTTTTTGTCTGGGTCAGGATGACTGGACCAAGAGAAATTTTTAAAGTTTGAGCAATACCAAGTTTTAGTACCTATTTGGTACCAGACATCAAATAATTGGTACCTCGCTAAAGAGGGAAAACTATTACGAGGAAAGTGGCCAGCCATTCTGACTTCAGAATATCGTAATATTTACGTGTTATGATTTATTTTCGGTAAAAGTCAAAGTCAAAGCATTTATTTCAAATAGGCACATAAAAGGCACTTTTGAACGTCAAAAATGATCTTAAAATAGAATTGATTCTAGTCGCCCATTCCAAAACGTAGTTTTCGTATGGAGAAGAATGGGCAAGAAACTTCACCGTTACTCTTTTAAAATGTTTTAGGTACAATATTTTGCATGGGTACATTAATTATATAATAACATGTGAGGACGATGCACCTAAAATAAAATTACTATACCACAATAAGTAAAAGAATTAAAAACGAAACCATGACATATAAATTAATTATCTGATAGATACATGGTGCTCACATATTTACAAACATGGTACAAGCAAAACGATTTTGATTTAAAAAAAAATACAAGTAATAAGTCAGGGTGTGCGTAATGAATTTAACCTTTTGAACGCCAATCACTTGTATACAAGTTCGAGATTTTCGTGCCCTCAGCGCCACTACTTAATTACAAGTAATCATAGTATAAAATAAATTTACGACTTTTACAAGACCTTTTATTTTGTTTTTATGGAAAATTGCCCTGTTATAAGCCATATTTTTAACTTTTTCACACATAATAAGTTCTTGTTTGTTTTATATTCAATAGAAACAAAAACGCCACAAAATATTTTAGTGCCCCCAACGCCAAGTACTTGATATAAAGTAAGCCAGTGATGGGACACGATGAAGACCTCGCTATATTTCATCTCGTCAAAACGATCATAAATACTATTATTGCAAGAAAATGACGTGAATAAATAATATTTTATAAATATTGTAAACTATAAACTACGTTTTATTCGCCTTAATCAAGAATAAATAGGTTTTCTAATCATTGTCGATAGTGAAACACCGTTTGAAAAACCCATCCTTACAAAGTGGCTAGTTGTCAGTGCGCACAACGCCAAGAACTTGTATAGAAGTAAATCTGTGACGTCATAAGCGGACGGTTTTCAAGGTCATAGTGACTGTGCATTTTAGTGTAGTGCAATGTTTACATTTTTTCTTTTTGAGTAGATTCATCATAAGAAAAAGTTTGTGAATAATCAGAATTTTGAAATAGTTCGTCGTCCTGACATTACGTTAAGTCGTCAACTTCCGTTTCAGGAATGTACTTCCGTTTTCTATTAGTTTCTAAAAACAAGAAAAATCATTGCTAGTATTTTGCGACACCTATACCTACCATTAAAAAAAAGATCTGTAACATCTGCGTAAAACAGTCACTTACACTCCATTTTATTTTTTTTTAAAACACGTAGATAGAAAACCACGTATCTAGCTTCTATTGACTGTATTTGGTTCTATTTTTTGTAAGTAAACGAAATAAATTATGCATGAATCGGTTGAGGTTATGCACGTGTAACTCGACCACAGTGAATAGAAAAAAGAAAAATACCATAGACATCGACATCTAGACATCCTTATATCAGAAAGGATTTTGACGTGCCTCGAGCGCCAACGACTTGATATGAAGTAGAAGGATTACATTTGGAGACAAATAGGGATGTGCCTTCTAGAACACACGTCTAATAAATTTACAATTCTTTTCTTTTATTATGGGAAATATATCCAGGTTTTCATATTGATTTTTTTAAGAAATAAAACAAAATATGAAAATACGGTATCAGTTTTTATTTAGCTTCGTAAATTGGTGAATAAACGTTAATTTCAACTTATAATATTATTTATCGATAGGACATTAATCCCATCCCTACGTTTTACTATAGATACGTTATACATTTGTAGCGTGGCGCTGGAGGACACATCGCGTATTATGTAGATGGGCGTCGAAAAGGTTAAAAAAGAATAAAAAAAAAATACAATTAAATTAGCAACCAGTTTGATTTTGTCTAGACTCTAGATTGTCCTATGGAGCAGGACCAGCATGTTTCCAAGCGTTCTTATCTTGGATATAATCTTCTAATTTATAGTATGCTTGTTTACAAAGTGTATGTTTAATGTGAGTTTTAAATTTTCTTTCATTTAATTGCAATATATCACAAGGTATTTTATTGTAACATTTAACACAGTACCCCATAAAAGATGTATGTACTTTGGCTAATCTGAAAAATGGTTGATGTATTTTATCTTACATACATAATGGTTTCATAAATGAATTGGCAAGGTACCGTCATAATATTAATCCTTTTAAATAGTTCCCTGAGAGATTCGCGGCGACGTAGATTATAAATGGCTCTGACAGCTCTCTTTTGCAAAATAAAGATGGATTCAATGTCAGCAGCTCGACCCCATAGTGAAATGCCGTACGACATAATGCTGTGAAAGTAGCTAAAATAGACTAAACGCGCGTAATTTTCTTAGTACAAAAATAAACATTATTATATATGCAAAACTTCTTTTAGGTGTAACTTATTGTTGGCTTATCGAAAAAATCTAAGAAAAACATATGTGGAGGTTCCAATGAGGTACTAAATTTTAATGAATAGATGAACTAATTATAACGCCTACAACTACGTGAAATCAACGTGCTCCAGATTACATGCAAAATTCCTTCTAGGTGTAACTTTTTTTTGGCTTATCGAAAAAATGTAAGAAAAACATGCTGAGGTACCAATAAGGTACTAAATTTTAACGAAAAGATGAACTAGTTATAACACCTACAACTAGGTGCAGCCGACTTGGTCCAGCCATTCTGAAGTCAGAATGGCTGGCCGCATTCATCGTAATAGTTTTCCCTCTTTAGCGAGGTACCAATTATTTGATGTCTGGTACCAAATAGTACCAAATAGGTACTAAAACTTGATATTGCTCAAGCTTCAAAAATCTCTCTTGATCCAGTCATCCTGACCCAGACCATTGTTTATTTTATTTGGTAGATAACACTTCGTAACTATTAAGCATTGAATTGCTGGTTTACGTGCCATATTTAGGACGATTTTCTTTTAACCCATTCTTATAATTTTATTTTTTTTGATTTAGGTATAGTTATTGAAGTTCTTACCTGTTTATGACTAATTTTTACGCTGCTGCACTGATTGCGATATAGAAGAAAACTTGTAACATTATACTGTCAGTTTTATACGCTGCCAAAGTGGTTTCATATATTTGTGATCATAACGAAGTATCACACTCATCTAACTAAACTGAGTAGGCAGATATTTTAAACAAAATACATGTCGGTTATTTATCCATTCTGAGAGGTACACATATTTTTGAAACCGATGCCGTTTCCTATATTTTGACGTCACTTGTCTCGTCAGATAGTTTTGGTGTTTCTTCGATGTCACATATTTATGCCACTACTTGTACAAAATAGATAAGTATGCAGGATCATCGGATATAGTTGAAGTTTAGTAAGAAACCGATGGATGTTCTCGAATAAAATTTAATTTAATTAAAAGAAAACAAACAGCCAATTTATCAGATTAAATTTCAGTCGACAACATCCATCGGTTTTTTTTACTAAACTTCAACTATATCCGACGATCCTGCATACTTTATCTCTTTCTTGACTGTACATACATGCCTCCCACAGATGATTACATATATTTGCTGTCTTCTTGAGAACAGATATTTATGAATGAATCATGAAATCCAAACTAATATTATAAATGCGAAAGTAACTCTGTCTGTCTGTTTGTCTTTTCTTCACGCCTAAACTACAGAACCGATTTGTGTGAAATTTGGTACAGAGATAGCTTGAGTCCCGGGAAAGGACATAGGATACTTTTTATCCCGATATTCCCACGGGATCGACATTTACGCGGGTGAAACCGCGGGGCGCAGCTAGTCAGATATAAGTAACAGTCGGACAGTTCATAGTAATATATTTATGCTCGTGACAGTACCTTGTTGATGCGAAACCCTGATTATATTATTGTAAGGGTACCTGCGTAATCGTAAAGGCTCCAGCAATACAGAAGTCGTGTACGATCTCCTTGTTGAGGTTGAGGTCACGCTGCGTGGAGGTGTCGTACAGCACGACGGCCACGGAGGGGTCGGCGGGGTCGTGGCGCGGGCCGGGCGCCGCCACCAGCACTTCGCCGGGCAGGCGGCGCCGCACTAGCTCCGCGCCTAGCGCGCTGGCCGCCAGCTCCTCCGCGCCCTCCAGCCGGCACAGGATCGCCTGCCAACGCCACGCCGTTAGTACTGGCACACGTATCAGTGGTGCGAAAAATCTGGTTCAATAATGTTTGACAAAAAAAAAAAGTTTAAAAACAAAAACCCGACTACTGAAAAGGATGAAACAAGAAAGCACCTTCCCGTGGTCGCATGCTACCATAGCTTTTATGTATGTAAGTATAAACAGTGGCATGCGACCACGGGAAGGTACTTTCTGGTGTCATTCTTTTCAGTCGGGTTTTAGTTTTTAAACTTTTTTTTGGGGGCTTATTTCAGTACTATTTATAATCTTGAAATGCGCTAATAAAGCCCTTTAATTTAATATCCAACACAGCACGCTTAACTTTTTTTTTTTAGGTCATGACTTTTTTCCGCCAGAGGGCGCCATATTAAATTTAATGTGTCGTCACATAGCCTATAACCAGCGGACGATCAAGACGCTTCCAACGATACCTCACTTGTCAAATTATGACAAGTAGTTTAGAAGTTATGAGGGAACAGATGAACATACATACATACATACCGGTCAAAATCATAACCCTCCTTTTTGCTTCGCCGTAGTCGGGTAAAAACGAATGACAAATAATCATTTAATTTTAAAAATGACATTTTCGCAAAAATATTACTTTATAAGTAATCATTTGGCAAAAAAAATACAGATTTCGCAAATGTTTTACTTTGCAAATATTTCAAATGTTAAAATATAAAATATTAATTTAACCAGGTACTTCGTTTGTCAAATTTGCGATTTTACAACATGACGATAGATAAATTGTTACTTAATAAAAATGATTGAAGTACCCACCTATTGCCACAACTATTTCATTTTATTGCACTGTTATTTATTTATTTAAAATTTCGTAAATAACACCTTAACAGCTATAACGCCAATGCAATGTTACTACTACAAAGATACACATACATCTAACTTACTCATAAATACAATTTAAAATACGATAAAAAATACAAATAGAATACAATTTAAAATACAATTAAGAACACAATTTAAAATAAAATTAATAATAAAATTTAAAATACAATTAAGTACAAATACCATTAAAAAACAATTACAATTAAAATCACTACTCAACATTTTCAATGCACTTCAATGCTACTTCTGTGAACTTCATCAGGCTGCAGTGAAATATATCTACCTCCCTTGATATAATATTCAACAATCTTATGGCGCGTGACAAGGGGGCAAACTTGTTCAGGTTAGTCCTAGAGGATGGCTCCAGCAGCGTTGGCGTTGGGCGACGCGCGCCCCCGCAGCCGGGCGGCGCGCGCAGCCCCAGCTCCGCCAACAGATCGGGGTGGTGAAGCCAGCCGCGCAGCACCCGAAACACTAAGCTACACAGAGCGATGTCCCTCTGCACCGCCAGCCTGTTGTACCCTACCATCCCTATTACAAAGAGACTCGGATACATGAGTGGGAAGAAGGGATAGACACCGTGCAGCTTAAAAAACAAAAAACGCGTGAATTTGTTCTGGATTCTTTCCACCATGATAATGTATTTAGCCTCATGCGGGTTCCAAACGATAGCACTCGTTTCAAGACGGCTCCGTACCAGCGCATTGTACATAATTCTAACCACTGCTGTACTCTGAAAGTCTTTGCACTGTCTGAGTATAAATCCAAGATTTCGGAAGGACTTGCCGCATATGTCTAAGATGTGCTCACGAAACATTAATTCCGGGACCATCTCCACCCCCAGGTCCCGCACATGCGTAACTCGTGACATGACCGCGGCTTCCATCCCATACTGATGTACCAGAGGTTCCCGCACGCGAGTGTAGCTCATTATACCACATTTGGAAACGTTAAAACCTAACTTATTATCTACACTCCACTGCACCACCCCCTGTCAATATCCTGTTGAAGCCGCTCACAGTCCGAAGCATCTGCTACCGACAGGAAGAACTTGAGATCATCTGCGAATAGCAAACACTTCGCCTCCCTCACGACTTCCGGAAGATCATTGACCATCAGAATGAAGCCTAATTGACTGATATTGCTACCCTGACTCACCCCCGAAAACGTGAAATAAGACTTGGAGACGTGTCCGCCATATTCGATGTACTGCCGGCGATCGCCAAGGTAGCTCGCGAAGAATTGCAGAAGGTGCGGTGTGAAACCAAATGCCGCAAACTTAGCCAACAGCACATCGTTGTCGACAGTGTCGAACGCCTTCCGGAAGTCGAAGTACGCGGTCCACCTGTCCCCCAGCGTCAACAACAGGCGCCAGGTATGTCATGAAAGACAACAAGTTACTCCCCACACTTCGACCAGTCCGGAAGCCGTGTTGAGCGTCAGTCAAGCGAGAAGTTACTTGAGCTGAAATACACTTGTGCAACACTGACTCAAACACCTTAGCGAACCTCCCTTCGGGACTGGGATCACTCTAGTGATTTTCCATTTGTTGGGATATTGACCTAGCTTTAAAAACAAATTAAAAATATGCAGTAACGGCATTTCAAATACCGCGCTACAGTCCTTTACTATATAAGGAGGTATCCCGTCTGGTCCCGCCGAATACTTGGGCTTGAGGCGGCGGATCGCGGCGCGCAGCTAACGCAGGTCGAGCTGGCCAACGTGCACGCGCGCCGCGCCCGCACTCGCGCCCGCCGCGCGCTCCGCCTCCGCGGGGTCCAACGCCGGGCGCACCTCGTTATACACAGAATGAAAGAAGGCAGCAAAACACTCCGAACATTCTTCGTCACTCAACTCCTTTCCATCCTTTGTGACTCGAGTTTTGTTGCGTCTAGCACGCTTGCTTCTAACAAAATTCCAAAAAGAATTAGGATCATTTTTAATATTTGTCTGTAGCCTACGCTGGTAATTTTCATACGTTGACGCTAATTTATATTTAACTTGGGTTCGATAATAAGTAATAAGTCACTATTGGAACCAGTAATTTTAAATAATTTATGATACCTCCACTTTGTTTTGATGTCGCGTATTAAATCAGATGTGTACCAGGTTGGACACATAATATATTTGCTTTTATTACAACATTCTTTTTTCGTCGGTGTGCATTCACTAATGGCCTCATTAACTACGCTATAAAAAAACGTTAATGCGTTATCGGGATCCAAAATCTCATACAACGCCTCCCAATCTACTGATTGTAAAATACGATATAGTCTGGAAAAATCACATTTGGTAAAAATCCATTTCGGTTCACTATTTAATACGGATTTTTCTTCACAATCAGAATTCGGTTTGTGTACCGTCAATATCTCTTGAAACGACCTCCAATCTTCGCTGTAGCTATTAGCGGAGGATGCTGAACGTCAAAACGTTAAACGTTGTTTAAGTTATATATGTATAAATAAGTTTAAGTATTTTTTGTTCAGTAATAATATACAGGAATATACAGGCTGAATTTTCCAAGTGGGCGTGGATGGCCAAATTCTAAACTATGAGGAATAGCGAAAAGTACTGAAAGGAGTCGCGGGCTCGATTTTGATGAAAACTAAAACTGCATCATTGGATTTTTGAAAAATCAATATTTCTAGCCAGGAATTGAACCCGTTGATTTTGAAAAAAAAAACACATACTGTATGATTACACCATTCGATAGTGTCCCTAATAAGGATCACATTCTGGGAAGTAATGGCATACGGCAAACTTAAGGAAAATGTTGAATTTTAATAAACTGCTTCTTATTTTAGAGTATTCATACATACATTACGTACCTTGTTCGAAATGATGCTCAATATTTTTACTAACACACCCGCAGCGCAGTCACCTTCACAACATTAGGTTCTAAATTCAAATTTCTATTACGATCTTTGGAAAATATTCTAATGGAATCAATATAGTCCATCCAACAAAGAGATAGTAGAGTGCGTGAGCAAGGCCCTAAGCAATTACTTCAGAAAATTGTTCAGGGTGCTTAGAGAGTTAACATATAATACCCGGCACGTAAGTTGGCAAGATATTTTGTAGTGGGGGAAGTTCGCGCATGCACAATTTCATACATTTTTACATGCGCGAACTTCCCCCACTACGAAATATCTTGCCAACTTACGTGCCGGTAACTGTACTAAAAGTCCTGACATCTAGGGGGTGAGGCGGAGTGGGGGGAGGGGGTTAAAGTTCCCATTTTTCAGTTTTTCGCTAATATCTTTTAAACGGTGCGTCATGGAGATAAGAAGTCTTCTACGCAATGAAAGCTTATAAAATTATGTACAACTTTTATCTTATACACTTTTTCACATTCCTACCTATTTTCGAACTACACATTCCGGAAAAGTGAAAATTGAAAAAAAAACTACTTGAATTGAACACTACCTTTTGTATACTACTTCCTTCACGTTATTTGGGGATAAAAAGTATCTTATATCTTAAATCAACTCCTACTATATCAATTTACTAAATTTTATCCAAATCTGTACAGCCGTTGGGATATCAAAACTTTTATCTACACTTGTCTTATACACTTTTTCCAAATTTTCACCAGTGTTCGAGTGTCCTGCTCCGAAGAAAGTGAAAATGGAGTTCATTTAGTGTGATGTGACAAGCATTACCGAATGTTAAATATGAGCTAGTATATAAATTAGGTATTTTATTGATATCATAAGCTGGGAGTACCTCCAAGCGGTGAAGGCGGTAACAGTTTGAGATCTCGTTTTCTACCAGTGGTAATGGAGCAGAAGCGGGTCGTCACTTTTCATTCCATATTTCCTGTCGTAGAAAACGAGAACTGTCCTTTTGATAGCTTCAACTCCTCCCACCCAAGACATTATTCTGCTGAAACCCGGCCGAGGAAAAACCAAAACAGTTGCACTGTCCACCCAAGAGATGCAGCAACATGGATTTGAGCACATCCTTTTCCTTCATTCATTTACAGGTTGTGACACAACATCTGCAACTTTCAGAAGAAGCAAAGTGGGTTTCTTAAAACTGTACTTGAAGTCAGATATTATATTATATCAGGCTACTTTTATCCCGAAATAACGCAAAGAAAGTAGCAGGCAACAGGTAGAGATTCATAAGTAGTTTTTTCGAAAATTTTCACTATTTTAGAATGTATATGTAAAAAATGGGTGGTAATTCGAAAAAGTGTATAAGACTAAAGTTGTAGGAAATTTTATAAGCTTTCATTGCGCAGAAAACTTCTTTTCTCTAAAACATACCGTTTTAAAGATATTAGCGAAAAACTGAAAAATGGGAACTTTAACCCCCTCCCCCCCCCTCCGCCTCACCTAGACGTCAGGATTTTTAGTATGTTTATTCCCTAAGTACCCTGAACAATTTTCTGAAGAAATCACTTAGGGCCTAACTCACGCACTCTACAACTCCTTATGGGTGATTTATTGGATGGACTAATAATATTGTAATGCTGAATGCAGTACAATCCTTGAGACGTCGAATCCAGCTATGTATTGAAAACAATGGTCATCATTTTGAACGACTAATCAGTTAAGGTTTAGTTAGTAGGTAGGTAGTTACATAACCCGGGCCCGGCTAAATAATAACAGCCGCACAGGTCAATCCATCAGGTTAAGCTACGCTTGCCGCGGTTGGTCAGTGGATGGGTGACCATGTTTACATACCGAGGTATTCAGTTGCATCCGGTTAGAATGGAAGCCGACCCCAACATAGTTGGGAAAAGGCTAGGCAGATGATGATGGATGAGGTAGGTAAAATAAGAAAAAAGTATTTTGTTAAAAATGAGCTCTTTCCTTTAGTTTGCCGTATGTCATTACTTCCCAGAATTCGATCCTTATTAGCGAGACTATCGAATGGTGTAATAATACAGTGTTTTTTTTTTTTCAAAATCAAGAGGTTCGATTCCTGGCTAGAAATATTGATTTTTCAAAAATCCAATGATGCAGTTTTATTTTTCATCAAAATCGAGCCCGCAACTCCTTTGAGTACTTTTTGCTAGTCCTCATAGTTTCGGATTTGGCCATCCACGCCCACTTGAAAAATTCACCTGTATACAGGGTGGAAAAAATCAATGGGCCCTGAAGGGAAACCACTTTAAATCGTTAAGATATATTATGTTACTTAAAGGAAACATTCCTTTATTTTTAAAAAGAAACAAAACTGCATTCACAGATTTCTCGACAAGCTTACCTAAACCGGGAATCGAACCAGGAAAAATATAAAAAATAAACACTCGCTATTTTATTCTACTAATCAATAGGATTATTGTTCAGAATAAAATCTCTCTAATAAACATCTGGTCTTAGAAATAAAAAAGATCATGAAATCTAACATCAACTTTACTTTATCATCAATTCTACGAGTAATATGAAGGACACATAAACATGAAAGAAAATGATTACCTAGCAAGACATTGATACTCGAACTATTTAAAATTACAATTTTGCTACACCACGAAACAGTGATTCTCTTTTTACACAAAAATCAAGGACCTCCAACACAACAACGCGAATAAATTACGATCAACTATATTCAGACCTAAATACACTCGATTTACATACGATTTATGAAATGCAGGATCCTAATACGGCAGCAGAATTCCTCTTAAATTCCATTAGGCAGATCATAAGCTTACTCCCCAAGTCAAGCGTGCGTAAAGAAGTTTCACTTCAATAAGATAATATTTGGAAATAAGATTAATTTTATAAAGATAAATATTTAACTTATCCTCTATAAACTTATTGACCTGTATTTGTGAAATAAATAGTATACGAAACGTTGGTTGTAAACAAAAAATTTGTCAATGGAGCTTTGGTGAAACATTAATTATTATGTTGAAAATAGCTTCTCAAAAAGCATAGTGTGCTAAGTCGCGCGCGCTCTATCTCGAGATCTCGACCAATACGGTCGAGATCGCGCGTATATTGCGCCACCTCAACATAACGTAATACAAATCAAGATATCAAAGGGAAAACAAAAAACAGTTTCAATATATTTTTGGAAACATAATCCGCAATCTAATTATCATTTGTTTAAGGGAAGGTTCACATCTGACGGAAGATGCGTCGGGTGTAACTACGATTACGTCTATTTATTCGCTCGACGCACTAACGTATCATCGGTTGAGTGTGAACGGTCACGTGTTTTTCTATACATTTGTCTGTTCTGGCGTTACGCGACCGATAATACGCGACGCATGTTCCGTCAGATCATGACCTTCCCTAAAAGTGAAGATGAATCTCTGATGATGATGAATGTATTTAATGCATTTACACATTAAAGTGAGTTGGAAGCGCTATTGATTCTCACCTGTGCTGGGAGCTTTCGGAACTGCGGCTCTAATATCTTTATTTTGTTAATATACACGACGTCATCGTCGCCATGATCACCGAGGAAGACTGTCGCTGTATCTTCTTCAATCTCCAATATTTTAGCACGTTGCCAACCTCCATCATCTAGATTTACAGCATACCTGTAGAAAAAATAATTTAATTCATAGCATGATAATTATGGCTGTGAGTGTGACATGTCTTCTTTGCACAGTATAAAAACTAAAACCCGACTACTGAAAAGGATGAAACAAGAAAGTACCTTCCCGTGGTCGCATGCCGCTCTACTAAATAAGCTATGGTAGCATGGGACCAAGGGAAGGTACTTTCTTGTTTCATCCTTTTCAGTAGTCAGGTTTTAGTTTTTAAACTTTTTTTTATTTAATTATTTTAGGGCTTATTTCAGTAATACTTATATTTTTGAAATGTGCTAATTAAGCCCTTTCATTTGATACCCCACAAGGCACCATTCTAAAATATTTATTTGTCGGAGACATCATTAGTACGGGAGCTGATTTAACAGCGAGGCGGAATCGCTGTGACGACAACGCTTCGACGGAGTCATTCGTTTGACTATTCGGAACGCCAGCGCCATCTGGTGGCGCTTGACAGAGTCTGAGTTCGTGGGGGGTATAAGAGAGCGTGCAACGCGGTGGAGCGGGCTCTCTTGGACATCGGACGAACAACATGCGCTTAGAAACTGTCCCGCGTTCCGTAACTGGTTGTATCGTGTACCTTTATTGTGTGATTTGCTAGTGTAATTAAATTGTTCGTGAAATTATAATCTAATTTGAACTGCAAACCGTTTTTCTATTGCGCAATAACCATCACATACCCATAGTTCGCCTACAGTAGTTGAAATATGGCTGATAATAACGAGACACACATGCCTTCTCCGTTATATTTTTTAATTCATTACTTTACGTCCTCTAGAAGGCGCCATATTGAATTTAGTGTGACGTCACATAGCCTATAACCAGCGGACGTTCAAGGCGCTTCTAACGATACCTCATTTGTCAAATTATTATAAGTACTTTTTAAGTTATGAGGGAACAGATAAACATACATACATACCGGTCAAAATCATAACCCTCCTTTTTGCTTCGCACAGTCACAACAAAGTCGCACCCGCTGTCTGTAAGCTTAGATCTTTTAAACTTCGTAACGGATTTTAATGCAGTTTTCAGCCATAGATAGAGCGATTCAAGAGGAAGGTTTATATGTATAATATAATACACGCACATTATAGTAGAGAAATGCCGAGAAATTCAAAGATTTGTAATGTGATGTCGTAACAAACATATTTTTGTGCGCTTACATTGCCAACGCTGGCTAAACCTTACGAGATAGATCAAACTAATGTACTACGGAATTGTATATCTATCGAGAACGAAGCCTAAGTATAATAAGTGATCAAACGAACTTACCTGTTGTGAAGTTCGATTATTATTATACGAAGGGCTTCGTTCGAAGATATAAGGACCCTCCCTACCCAACCCTGAAAAATTGAGTCTCTAGCTTACTCTAAAATAATGACAGATTATGTATAGAACGGGAATAGTTACACTTGTGAGTTTGGTTTTTGCTTTCAGCTCTAAATATGCGTTTGGTTGTCGACTGGCGTCGGGAAGCAAAAGATCGATGAAAAAGTCTGCGATGGTATATGTTTATCTCCAAGGATAACCCACAATAACCATTTTTATCTTTTACATATTACAAAAAAAATATAATAACAATACAGTATTATTCCTTATCCAATTAAATACATTAGACACGTTGTGCATTTCATGTAGATAAAAAAAATCATAATGAATAAAATAAAGGAAAGGAAAAAATGATATCAGAAATTTAAAAAGTTCGCTGGGTCAGCTAATTTAGAATAATTTTAACCGGTCAAGCGGCGCGGTTCGCCGATCGGTGACGAAACAATAGAAAATCAATTGTGTCTCATTAGCGGAGCTTGACAGAATAATCTTATAATATTTTTTTCGTTTATGCTTAACATTAACAACTTATAAAAAGTTGTTAATGAAAAAAAAATGATCAAATAGTCTGCGTACGACTATGGTAAAAAGGCGTGAGTTTATGTCTGCAAGCTTAATTTTTGTGGACCCTAAATCTGAAAAGAGGTCATTCCTTCGGACCAACTCTGAAATTGTGAAAAGATAAATCTGCTGCTTTATAAATTTGTGTTCACATAAATAGACAACATACACATTTCTGTTTTGGTGCCGCGATAATGAGGAGTTTTCGTGTAATACGCTAATATATTATCATGTCTGCATTTCAATTCGAGATGTGTTTAAATTGAACTATACAAAGCATTTTTTTGTAATTTACTTACCGTGGTTTCTTACAAAATCAAGATGAACCAACCAGGCGGCCAAACTCGTGCCTAGGCCTTTATTAGGCCAGGGATGGTGACCCATAACGGTGATTTTAGTGTGTGAAACGAAATAGCTAAACTTAATGTGTTAAATCCCACAGCCGAAGGTCGATCAGACTCCTGAATATCGACCATCCACTTATTTTGTCTAAGAGCTCCGCATTTGCAAAAAAAAAGTAAACCTGACTGCGGTAAAAAACTTAAGTTAAAAAAAAAAACTGAAAAGCTAAAAACAAGCCCATTTTAAATTAAATAAAAGTTGGAAGCAGGCGGGACCCATTTAAGTTTGAAAATATAAACATGGAATGGGTCCCGCCTGCTTCCAACTCTTATTTAAAACTGGGCTTGTTTTTAGCTTTTCCGTTTTTTGTTTTATACCGCAGTCGGATTTTTTCATTTTTTAGTTGTATATATTTTTGAAATCACCTTTTAAAACCCTTCATTTTGATATCCCACTCGATGGTATTAGAAGAAAAAAAAAATGTCGAACTCCACAATATGGCACCCTAAATCCGACATTTTACTTTGTTTTTTATTTTCATGTAGCCAGTGACACTCGCACCACCAAGACAAATGTAAAGACGTATAATTTATCCAAATCCGTTCATTCGTTTAGGAGTTAAGAGGGAACAGAGAAACGGACAAACATACATACATACAGGTCAAACACATAACCCTCCTTTTGGGCTTCGCCACAGTCAGGTAAAAACTAAAAATGATATTTATTAAATACCTATTAAACAACGATACCCTACTTGACATACTTTGTTGAGTTTCATTTTCACAATAAGGCGTCCAGTAGTCGCCATATTGAATTTTCACTAACGTCATGTCTTTAGTGACACTCGCCGGACTAAGAGGAATCGATTGACGTGTGAATCATAAAAATCGGCCCAGGCGTTTGGTCTGTATAGTGCTTCAAAGGAACATACATACATACATAGGCTGATAAACACATTACCACTCCTTTGCGTCGCGCAATCGGGTAAAAAGCTGTCCTATACTACATATTTGCTTTTAAAGATGGCAATAGCGGTCATTGCCCTGTCCCTAATATTTATTGGTCCTCTAAAAAAACTGTAGGAATCGTCTTTCATTAGAATAAAATGTTGAGGATCACGATAGATTTTCATAATTCAGAGTGTAAACTATTTCCGTTTTTAGGGTTCCATACGAAAATGGTAAAAAGGAACCCTTATGGTGCGACTCAGTCTGTCTGTCTGTCTATCGAAGCTGGATATCTCAAGAACTACTAATGCTGTCAACTTGAAATTTGGAATAGTTTTAGATGGCGTTTTTCCAACTTATACAAATAAGAAAGATTTTTTTTTCAATAGGGAATGACAGGGTGTTTTAAAAATTCGAAGTAGGGCTACTAGGGAATCTGGGGTATCACATGAAAGAGCGCTGTTTGCACATTCTCAAACATTTTTTTTTGGCCACCTAGTATTCGACTTTGATGAAAAATTAAAAAAAAAAACCGTTCCCCCTCACACTGATCTACGAAGTTTGCATAGAGAAAAATCCTAAATTATTCTATGTGATAGAAGTTTATGTAAAGATTACAGGAAAAATAAAACAACGTCTCTAAATAGCACAATTTTTCAGAAATCATCAACAAAAAGCATATTTGTTCCAATATTGGTCAAGAGATGGCGCTGACCTAAAGCTGCAATATTCTACACCGCAGTGTTAAAATTCTCTGCCGAATATAGGCCTCACCGATGAAAATTTACAAATATTTCACGTTTTACAATACGGAACCCTCGGTGCGCGAGTCCGACTCGCTGTTAACCGGTTTTTCATAAATGAAGAATGCAATAAATTTAAGTTAGTCAATAGCCTCTCTCTATTACCATGCTAAAACTCAAATATTATAGGCTAACTTTATCTAAAAAAAAACTAAGCGGTCTTACCAAGCATTTTTGATAATCATTGATTTGTCCACAGGTGAACCAGAATGGTCATAATATTTAGACATGTCAGCTAAAAGGCTTTCGAAGGTATCCTGAAACATAAATAGATTAAATTTATAATTTAAAGTAGTTGATTTTTTTTTTATGGATTTGCAATGGGTAATTTTTGCTTAAATTTTTGTCCATGATAGGTTTTGACAAGAAGGATGCTCTGAGTAGGTTTTTGCCACTGGATATTTCAACAGGACTCGGGACCATCTCACAAAGCTCACCTGACGCAACATTTCTAACAAAGTCTCTTTTCGGAGTTTATTTCTGCAGAAGAATACCCTCCATACTTACCGGACTGAATCCATTGGACTTCTCCATATATATAGAACATTTGGGAAGCCACGGTTTCCATGTAACAGATTCATAAACTACTATTCCAGATCTCATTACTGGAATAATTATATTTTTAAATAGTTCCGCGGACGACCACTTATTCTGCATAATCGTAAGTACACTGTACTGTGTTAGCCATTTGTAGAATCTTAGCCAATTCAGATTTTCTTTCGAATAATTATTTAATACAGTTTTAACCTAACTTAAAAAAAAATTGTTTTTTTTTTTTAATAAGCTGATATAGTTGGCTTGTTCCCTAGATTTTGTTGTGTAGTGTACTTTCTACATTATAGCTTAGTAATACTACTTTTTACAACACTCACGCTATATTGTACTCCAATTATTCGAAGCCAAATTTCAAGAGTCGAATTAGCAACGGTCACGAAGACATTCCAGAAGTCATCATCAGGAAATTGTAATGGTGGCAAGTCACTGTCCATGGAATCGTCTAATACAGTTGTTTCGATATGTGGAGTAAACACTTCCTGCTGGCAAAGTTTATAAATTAAAAATAATTGGATTAATTTATTCGTTTTAAGGTGAGAAAGTCCATGCAAATCTCGTAGGAGATACTTGCCAGACGATTATCGCACCTTAGTGTTTACATTCAAGCAAAACTCATCAGGCAGTTGTTGTGAACAGTGATTGTTCACTTGACGCAACGATTCGCAAGTTGAGAGGTGAAATTTACATATTATGATTTCTCGACCCATGTAAATGTCGGCGGCATATTGTATGATTCGTCATACAGTGGTGGTCATATAATTAAGAACGCTTATTTAAAGGGAAGAATTTTTCAAACTAACAAGTATAACTAATTGCATGTATTTTTGTGTTTCTCTCGGTATCGCAAAACTTTTCCATACTAGCGGCACATTCGTTGATACACATGATTGACTAAAAAATAAATAGATAAACTTTATACATTAGATCTGAACCTAGTATTACTACTTACTGGCTGGTCACATAATTAAGAACGCTGAATAGTTTATTTTTTTATTTAAATTTAAATAGATAACTCTGTGGTTGTTGGTCACTATTCGTATAATTTTGGCGCCATTTAGTGCTGTAAAAGTCTTAAAGGTGATTGTTTCATAAAAAAACGATGGGGAAAAATAAAATTTGTGATAAATCTACAAGGGAAGTAATAATAAAACTGCGCGAGAAGAATTGGTCGTATAAAAAGATAGCCGACCATCTGCAATGCTCAAAAAACGATGGTTTTCCACGCTGTGAAGCATTTTGCCACGTATCAAACTACTTCAAATGTTCCGCGTGTACCTAAACAGAGAAAGTAATCTCGTCGAGATGATCGAAATATCGTTCGTTTGGCAAAAAAAAAACCGTTTAAAGGGTCTGATGAGCCAAGAAAAGAATATTTTGGTGAAAACACCCCTTCAGCGATCTCGGCACGCACTATTTTATTCGAAGGCGCTTGGTAGAAGAAAAGTTGCACGGAAGGATGGCAAGGAAGGTGCCCATGTTAAAACGGTGCCATAGGCAAGCCCAGCTTGCATTTGCATGCAAGAAGGTATGAAAACTGAACAGTTATGCAGTGGAAAAATGTTCTTTTTTTCTGACGAAATAAAAATAAACAGGGTATGTATGTTCTGATGGAAAACGATATGTATGTCGCCCTCCGAATAAAGCATTCGGCCCTAAGTACAAAAAAAAGACATTAAAGCATGGTGGGGGAAATGTGAAAATTTGGGAGTGCTTTTCTGGACAAGGTGTTGGACCTGTTAAGCTGATAGAAGGAAACATGGATCAATTCCAATACAAAAATATACTGGATAAGATAATATAAGTCTTTATTTGCCTTAAACATGGTATAATGGTGTTAGTCTTATTTAAATACAATGTCCACATGTTTAGCTACACAGAAGATGTGTCAATTGCATGCAAAAAAATTATTAGGTCAAAACAACATTATTTCAAATTAATATGTCAATATAATATTATAATTTTATGTCAAAGAAATCATTAATGTCATAGAAATTAAAATTAAAATTAATGTAATAGAAATTATGTCAATTCAGCCATTTATACAGTTTGTTCTTAAATGAATTTACATTATTTAAACATTTTAATTCAAGAAGGAAACAATGTTACCTTATGCTGATGACGTGCTTCCGGTTATTTGAATATTCCAGCACGACAATGATCCAAAGCACACTGCACGCACCGTTAAGGAATTTCTCACATCGCAATCAGTTTCTGTCTTAGATTGGCCAGCTAACAGCCCAGATCTAAGCCCAATAGAGCATCTTTGGTGCGAATTCAAGAAAAAGGTTTCAAATCGACAGTGTGGCAATTTAAGAGAGCTGTACGACGTTTTCTTAAAAGAATGGAACTCTATCTCTCTTGCGAAATGTCAAAAAATGATAGAGTCAATACCTCGCCGGTGTAAAGCAGTAATTAAAAGCCGTGGACATGCTAATAACTATTAATTTTAGTTTAGAATGTATTCAATTGTTTTTTTTTTTTCTTTACGCACTTCCCATTAATGTGATTTATTTAATCTAAGTTTTATCCATACTATACACCGTGTTCCGGACGATATACATAAACTTCGACCAGAGCCCTAATTCACAACCATACGAAAGGCTATCGTATCGAAAACCTGACATTTCGATAACCTGATTTGACTTCCCCTCAACAGCAAATAGCTGTTGGAAGAATAGCGGGCGTCTATTTAATTTAAACTGACAAAATTTTCGGGTTTTGGACTTGTGAACAGCGTTGAGAAGACTCCTACGATAACAATGATTAATGTTCGATACGATACGGAAGCACATCGAGTGTTTGTGAATAAGGGGGCAGGTCTTCAGACCACGGAAATAAGCATTTTTCATTATGGACACATTAGTGAATTCTTATTTTTTGTTAATTTTCATATAAACTCAATACCTTGACGTAAATCACCCGATATGCATGCCTCTTTATCCGAATTGGCAACGATGACGTATTTTCATTCATAAGATTTGGCGAGCTGCAACTTGTCAAAACTGAGTTATGACCCTTTCTTACTGCATAGCTCAATTTTTACTAAATGAAATTACAAATATCTTTGTAACGAAGCCTTTTTAAATACTACTTCCTTTGTTAGATTTAATTTGTAAAAACTATATAAGCGTTTGACAAAGTTTATGGATATCGTGAGGAACACGGTGTATATATACTACTAGCTTCTGCCCGCGACTTCGTCCGCGTAAAATTCGTACTTTCCTCTAAAAATTTCAAAAATGTATGTATGATTTAATCATTTATTTAGATAATTAGTAATAATAATTAATAATAATTAGTATGATCTTCATAATTAGTATTCGGGCCAATTTTTAAGTTTATAGATCAAAAGAATCAGATTTTTCAAATAAACTGTATCCCCGCTTTTCACCCCCACAGGGGTGGAATTTTGAAAAATCGTTCGTGATGTGTTCATAACTTGACTTAAAGAACCATACCCATTTTCGAGTTAATGGAAGCAAGCAGTAATATCCACCCCTTAAACTATATTACTTACCCTTTTCCACCTTGATAAGAGTCGATTTTTGAAAACCCTAAAACACATACTTGTTTTATTTATTGTTTTAGTAGTACCGAGATTCGAGTAATCCGACAGCGAGTTACATATTTTTCTAACCTATCAACTTTGTCACCCCCTAAATCCTCTGTGAGGGGTTTTTTTAATCTAAAAGTGACTATCTTTATTATTTAGTGACCCAAATATTGCCAAGTTTCACCAAATAAGTAAGATTTTTCATATAAACTGTATCCCCGCATTTCACCTCCACAGTGGTGGAATTTCGTAAAATCGTTTCGGATGTGTTCATTACTTGATTCAAAGATTATTTATACGAATTTCCGAGTTCATAAAACCACACAGTAAAATCCTCCCCTGTAAAATTAACTACCCCTTTTCACTCCGTAAAGAGTAGATTTTCGAAAAACCCTGATACACTTTATTCTTTATTTATGGTCTTAAGCATAAATGCCGAGTTTCGAGTTAATCGAACCGCGCGTTAAAATTCTTCCATACAAATTTAGACGCCCCCAAACCCCCTTTAGGCTGTAGTTTAGAAAAACAAAAAATGCCAAACTTCGTAATTTACTTATAGTATTCGTGCCAAGTTTCACGTTTATTAACCAAATGAATAAGATTTTTCATATTATACTCTGTATTCCCGCTTTTCACCCCTATAGGGGTGGAATTTCGAAAAATTGTTTGGGATGTGTTCATTACTTGACTCAACGATTATTTATACGAATTATTGAGTTAATCAAGCCACACGTTAAAATCCTCCCCTGTATAATTAACTACCCCTTTTCATTCCTTTAGGGGTAGATTTTCGGAAAACCTTGATACACGTTATTCTTTATTTTTGATCTTAAGTATAATAACCGAGTTTCGAGGTAATCGGACCACGCTTTAAAACTCTTCCATACAAATTTTGACACCCCCCATCCCAATCCTCCTTTAGGGGGTAGTTTATAAAAACAAAAAATGCTAAACTTTGTAATTTACTTAGATAAATATTCGTGCCAAGTTTCAAGTTTTAAATAAGATTTTTCATATAAACTGTATTCCCGCTTTTCACCCCTACATGGGCGGAATTAAGAAAAATCGTTTAAGATGTGTTCATAACTTGACTCAAAGATTATATACGCCAATTTTCGAGCTAATCAAGCCACGCATTAAAATCTTCCCCTGTATAATTAACTACCCGTTTTCACACAGTTAGGGGTAGATTTTCGAAAAACCCTGATACACGTTATTCTTTATTTTTAGTCCTTAGTATAAATACTGAGTTTCGAGTTAATTGGACAGCGCGTTAAAATTATTTCATAGAAATTTTGACACCCCTCAATACCTCTTTAGGGGGTAGTTTAGAAAAACGAAAAATGCCAAACTTCATAATTTACTTAGATAAATATTCGTGCCAAGTTTCAAGGTTATTAACTCAAGGAATAAGATTTTTCATACAAACAAAATCCCCCCTTTTAACCCCCTTTAAGGTTGAATTTCCAAAAACCCCTTCTTATTGGATACCTACTCTTTACAAAAAACACACCCTCCAAAATTCAAGTCCCTAGGACCAGCGGTTTAGGCTGTGCGTTGATATCTCAGTCAGGTCGTTCATCCCCCGTTAGGGGTGAAACTATTAAAAACGCTGAAAGACGTATAAATTAATTTTCAATCGTCAGCCTAAACACAAAATTTGAAGATCCTAACTTTTAAACTGACGGACTTTCATACACAACTTCATCCCCCTTTTTAACCCTTTGGGGGTGGAATTATCAAAAACGCTGAGACACGTATAAATTAATTTTCAATCGACAGCCTAAAAACAAAACTTGAAGATCCTAACTTTAAAACTGACGGACTTTCATACAAACTTTCATCCCCTATTTAACTCCCTTAGGGGTTGAATTTCAAAAAATCCTTTCTTATTCCTGGTCTACATCATAAAAGGAACCATCGTGTAAAATTTCAGCTTTCTAGGTCCAAGGGTTTGGGCTGGGCGTTGATGAGTCAGTCAGTCAGTCAGTCAGTCAGGCCTTTTGTTTTTATTTATATAGATATTACTATACTAGCTGCGCCCCGCGATTTCACCCGCATAAGTTTCGATCCCGTGGGAATATCGGGATAAAAACTATCCTATGTCCTTTCCCGGGACTCAAACTATCTCTATACCAAATTACATCTAAATCGGTTCAGTGGTTTAGGCGTGAAAAGGTAACATACAGACAGACAGACAGACAAACAGAGAGACAGATAAAGTTACTTTCGAATTTATGATATTAGTATGGAGTAACTTTGAAAATGCTTAATATTTTTTTTTTTTTAATATTAAGCATTTTCAAAGTTACTATTTTTGAGCTGAAATTTTTTACAGAGATTCTAGACCAGACACACTCTTCAACCCGTTTGTATTGATATACCCTTTCTGTAACACCCTGTATTTCTAATCCCGTTTGCTCTATTCATGTGGCTATTTTATAACATAATTAGTTACTTCTAAGAAGGAACACATAACTACACATCACGTCGTTCTTAATTATATGACCACAACTGTATGTACAAACGGCGCCATCCGTTTGCAAACTGCCAAGGGTAAATTGATAATGCTTCCAAATGTATTCATTTTGCCAAGAGACAGTGTTAGGGAAACCAAAAAAAATAACATAGATGTTATTACGTCTGTTTTATTAATGTAAATATTAACTTCAAAGAAAAAAAAACCGGCCATGAGCGAGTCAGGCTCACACAAATAAACTGGACTGAGTAGTCTGTGCGATGGTCATTGGCATAATAACTTTATTTCGCGTAATTATATCATTAAGGGTTCAAAATCACGCATGTTCAATTTCGCTTTGGCATTTTACAATTTGCCTTCGACATTCCATAAACCGCGTTTGCAAAAGAACGATGCCGTTTGTACACATCATGATTTTTTTAGGTTATGAACTCATATGATACGTACCTCGATATTGGGAAGAAGCACTAAAAGTCCATTCACAACTCTATCTTTTATTATCTTCGGACAGTTCTCCACTAACTCTTGCCAGTTACTTGGTAAATTTTCTCTGTATTTTTCTCTAAACAGACAAACAATATAGAATAAATAGTACATTATGATACATGTGTGCTATGTTGATCATTAAACTCGAGGCGGTATTATTCGCGCAAGCCGTAGGCGAAAGGAAGCCGAGAGTATAATGACCAATGCACACGCGTTTCATACGACGTTTTTCAACACACTTGCGAGGAAAAAAACAGACTTGTAGTGTTAAATATAAACTTGTATGGATATTGGCGGGCTGGGTTTGTTTTTCCGCGCGCCGCGCTAGCGTGCGCGCGCAGATTTATCCATAGAGTAAGTATTGGTCATTCCTACACCTGCGCGCGCATTGCTAGCGCGGCGCGCGTTTATTTACTTAAAGGCACAGACAAAACCGATAAACAGCCTATAGAAAAAATATAATAAACACAAAATAATGTTTAGACTGATCGTAGTGTTGTCGTATGTCAAATTGTAGTTTAGTTAGTATGGAATTAGAAAATACTATTGGCATAAAGAATTATACATTAATTCAGTGAGAATCCGCAATAATAGAACGCCAGTGGTCTTTTCCGTTTGGTTCCGGGAGGGACGACGGACAATTATAAGGTGCATCCAGACAGAGCGAGGCATGCGCCGCAAGTGATTTTTTTCGTATGTTAAAACCGTACATATAAAAAAAATCATTTGCGGCGCATGCCTCGCTCTGTCTGGATGCACCCTAAGGTGAATGCGCAGTGGTAGACCGCGAATTTTAATTTTTCTCAAGTTTTTTGCAATTCGCAGGTCAGTATCAGGTTGTATCTTGATCAAAATGTATATATATAATGATATGTATTTACAGAATTATAGTCATTCGAATCATTAATATATATATTTAAGTTAGATTTGTTCCCAAATAACTTTTCCATAAGAGATTTGTTCTTATGGAACAAATCTAACTTAGAAAGATGTATTAACGATTCTAATGATTATAATTCTGTAAATACGTACCTGTTAAAGTCGCGAATCATATTTTGATCAAGATACAACCTGACACTGACCTGAAAATTTCAAAAAACGTTAGAAAAATTGAATTTCGCGGGCTACAACTGCGCATTCATCCTAAGATAAATAAATTTTAGTTCATTTTGGGACTAAGGACAATTCAGACTATTTAAAAAAAAAGTGAAATATGGCTCGCGGATTCCTTTTGACATGAAGTCTCTTTGAAGAGATTTAAAAAAAAAACACATCTCCGACCTCCGACTAGTAAATTAAACAGTTATCTGTGGCATTATAGCACTAGTACTGTAACGTAAAGAAAAAACACGCGTTTGTAATACACTGCATTATGGACCTAAAAGCGGTTCATTAAGAGCCATTGTACGAGCAAGTGTGTTGAAAAAACATTTATACAGTCGTAAACACAAAGACTGCTCTAAAGTAGGCTAATGTCTCTGGTTTCTTACTTGAGGTCCTCAATAACCTAGTTATTCATTTATCATCACGAGGTGTCATATAAAGTCCTTTCTGCGAATGTGGGGTAAAAATAAATAAATAGAAGATTAGATATAGTACATTACTGCAGCGGCCATCAAATGAGGCATTGATGGACGAATACGTAAGTCCATCAATCCCTTGTTGTGGCCAAGGCTTGTATCACAGAATACTTAAAGTACTACGTACAGAAAGGACACTCCCTTCCCCGCACTAACATCAGTTACCGCACCTCACCCCGCACTTCGGCGTATTCGTCGCCGGCTCTTTAACAAGAGCGCTCGCAAACAGAAGTACCTCACGCACACATTCATACGTATACAAACGTCATTTTTTAATGTAGTAGTAGTAGGTAATTATTTTGCGATCGTTGTATGGAGTGTCCGGGGTGTGCTTGTATTGTACTTTTCACGAATAATGCGCGGAAATTAAAACTAAGTAGTACCTAGGCGGAACATTTTGTCAATTACAATTATTTTTCAAAATTAATGACGAACAACGAACAACATTATTTTTTCCCGCGTTAGGCTGGCCGCATACGTCCGGTTTCCTTATTCGGAATTCAGATTCGGAGACCTTGAATGTACACATTTCATACAAAACCTTCTCTTTAGCGCACACGTTCTTATATTTTCCGTCAGTGTTTTCGAACGGAAAATATAAAAACGTGTGCGCTAAAGAGAACCCGGACGTATGCGGCCGGCCTTAAAGTGTTCATTTGATTTTTTTTCCAATAAACAGCTTTCTATTTGCAAGCCAGTTCGAAATTTAAATAAAACCTTTGATAAGTTACCTCCTTGGTTGCCATGTCTCGGAGTAAAAGATCGTTCCATTTTTAAATTACACGACAGATATGAGTTTACTATGTATTTTATTTGGCTGCAAAACACGATACATTTTTATACAACTTTTGCCGGCCGCTGCTCGCATGTGTTTGGCCAGTACAGCAATTTCGATTTATCTCGAAGGTAGTCAAAATAATGCTCAAATTTCCAAACACGTTTGAGAAAATATAATTTATGGTGTACATAATAAAGAGTATTCTATCTATCTATCTATAAAAGTAAAAGCACTCACCTGTACAGATGTGGTACTGTACTAGCCCAAAGTCCAGCTTCATGTTCCGACACCAGTTCTGTGAGACATGCTATAGCATTGCTGCTTGAAGAAGTAGGCATCCCGCCAGCTTCGGAACTTTCTATGACCGCAAGTAACTTGACAGCACCTACTTCTTTCGCTAATTCTTCGGATGGTGATGAGTCAGGATACGAACAAATACAATACGATGCTCCGACCTATGGATTAAAAATAACTAGGTCAAAAGCTATCTTTTAAAGGTTGCATGGGAAGAGAGCTTTGTACTAACAAAGATGCGTTTAATGTACCATAGTTGTTATGGAGAATGTTCTAAAATAGTTTTCAGAGATATTCAAACTGTTTTACTATTTTAGGAATTTGAAGTATCAGGTTGTATGTTGATCAAAATATGATTCACGTCAGTAACGAATGTTTTCATTAAAATAATAATCATTAAAATAAAACGCAATCACAGGTTGGACAATATCGCACTTGATAGGCTGCGTTCAGAGGTACTGAGCAACCATATCGTCCCGACCCCGGCACAAACCGCGGCACAAGCGTCAACTGTTGATGCCATCCCGCCGCGGTTCAATCGTGCTGAAGAAGAAGATGATAGGGTTGACACAGTAAGTAGCCAGTGCAACGACCGGATTCACTCCGACCGACCTTAGACCCCAATTACCACGGTTACCCATGCACAGAAAAAATAGGGCGCTGGTGTGTGCCTTGGATTCGCAGCTCAAGAATTTCTTCGAGAGCAGCGAGGATCTCGTTGATACACACTCGATCCTGTATTGTGCGGCTGTGGCGGCATGTCGTTTAGCTCACGTCAAGTTTCCAAGTTGTGACGGAGCTACTCGAACAAAACCAACCGTACCAGCCTGGCAGCACAGGATCGAGCGTCGTATCGATGGGACCAGGGCACTCATCGGCAAACTATACTGCTTCCGGGAGGGCAATACACGACCACGAGTGATGCGCTTTGTGAGACGGGCATTCTCGGGGACTGGAATCAGCCCTCGAGAATACATATCCCGTGTCACAGAGCGCATCGACTTCCTGAAGCAGAAAGTTTGTGCATGGGCGAGCCGAATTCGGCGGTATAAGCGGCGGATTGATCGATACACGCAGAACCGCATGTTCCAGAGCGATGAAAGGTGGGTGTATCGAGCTTGGGAGCGACCTGAACAAAATGTGACAGATGTATGCCGCCCGGATGATGCCGCCACGAGTGCATTTTGGCGCAACATCTGGTCGGTGCCCGTCTGCCACACTGAGGCTGGCTGGATACGGGATGTCGAGCGAGTGTGTGAGACTGTACCAGAGATGGAAACAGTACTAATTACGCCATTAGACGTTGCCAGAGCGGTCCGTCCGTTACCGAATTGGAAATCGCCGGGACCGGACGGACTGCACAACTTTTGGTTGAAATGGCTAATTAGTTCACACACTTGCCTGGCATCTCAATTCCAGTCATCTTTAGAGTCTGGGTCGCTACCGCAGTTTCTAACAACAGGCGTTACCCACCTGCTCAATAAATCAGGTAGTCCCGCGGAACCCAAGAATTATAGACCGATCACGTGTTTGTCGACGGTTTATAAACTTCTTACATCCATTTTGAGAGCGAAAATTAAGACGCACATTGAGAGTAACTCGATTATGTCTGCCTCTCAAAATGGATGTAGGAATGGGTCCCGCAGTACTAAGGAGCTACTCCTCATAGACATGGCCATTAGCCAACAGGTTCGTTGATCCCGCAAGAATATGTCGACATATTGGAGAGATTATAAGAAGGCCTACGACTCGGTGCCACATACATGGCTCATGAGGGTGCTGGAGTTGTACAAGATAGATGCAACTCAACAATCAGTCTTCTTTCGGGCGGAAATAAGGTGCGCGCTTTCAATGGTTGGGTCATGCCGGTTTTGATGTACTCTTTCGGCATACTCAAATGGACTCAAACCGAACTCGACGCCCTGGATAGAAGGGTCCGCACACTGTTGACTGCAAATCGAATGCATCACCCACGATCATCTGTGATGAGACTGTATATCCCGCGGAAATGTGGGGGTCGAGGCTTTTTAAATGCAAAGACCCTCCACAACCGCGAGGTATGCAGTCTCAGGGAATATTTTTTAAAAGCTGAAGTGGGTATGCACTGTGATGTGGTCGCAATGGACAAGGGGCTCACCCCGCTCTCCATGGCTAAAGAGAACTGGCGCAAACCTGTAGTACTTACTACTGATGACCGCAAGAAGGTATGGCAAAGCAAGGAGCTTTACGGGCGCTTCTATCGGGCTCTCCATGAGCCCGGTGTAGATTTCTTAGCGTCCGTATCCTGGTTACGTTTTGGTGATCTTTTCGGGGAAACCGAAGGTTTCGTCTGTGCAATTATGGACGAAGTTATCTTGACGAATAACTACCGGAGACATATTATGAAGGACGGGACGGTCGACGTGTGTCGGGCATGCCACCGTCCGGGTGAGTCTATCAGACATATTATCTCTGGTTGTTCTCGTCTGGCTAACGGCGAGTACTTGCACAGGCATAACCAAGTAGCCAAGATTATTCAACAGCAACTTGCTTTGAAATATAAACTTGTGGATTCTGAGGTACCGTATTACAAGTATGTGCCCGACCCAGTTCTTGAAAATGACCATGTCACGCTATACTGGGATCGGTCTATCATTACTGACAGGACTATTGTCGCCAATAAGCCTGATAGTGGTGATAGATCGATTAGCTCGCCGCACAATGATTGTCGATGTCACCATTCCACATGACGGGAACCTCGTGAAAGCTGAGAAAGAGAAACAAATTAAATACCTTGACTTAGCACACGAGGTTGTTGACATGTGGAATGTGCGTTCGGCTATCATTGTGCCGATTGTCGTGTCGGCCAACGGCCTTATGGCCGAAAGCCTTGATCAACATCTGTCGAGGCTGTCGTTAGGCGGTTGGATCAAGGGCCTGATTCAGAAGGCAGTACTCCTCGATACGGCTCGTATTGTGAGGAGGTTCCTGTCTCTGGAGCCCTAACCACCGGTAGCTTGGACCCTGCTCCCGACACCGGCGGACTTCTATTTTTTTATATTTTTAAATGTTTTTTTATAGTTATTTTTTATATGTTGAGAAATATTTAAAAATGTAATAAAATAAGTAAATAGACAATTAAACGAAAATTAAAATAATAATCATTAAAATCATCAATACAACTCTCTAAGTTCTAATTGATGACTACTTCATGAAAATATCACGTAAATTAGACTTGTGCTTTCAGAAATATTTCCGTCCGCAAACTTTGGAGGAAAAAGGAAAATTCAAGACGCGGTCGGTGATGTCCAAGACGATAACAATAATTACTTGCTTCAAATTGACATAATTCCTTGACACCTGCCTCAATCGAGGGTTCAAAACGCAATTAAAAAGTTATGGGCGTACAACTATTGAGATCTTTATCTAGATAGGCATTTACTTTTTCATTGCGTGCCTACATATCTTCATAATTCCCACAGCTCGTACATTTATGAAATACTTACTTTCACTGTGCAGTCGTAGCTTACAGGCCCCCGTTTAGGCCGTATCTCATGAACCTTATACACAGGTTCTGGAAGCCCAAGTTTTTTACAAGTCCATTCCAATTTGTCAACGGATGATGTGGAATCAGGTGGAGGTTCTAAGTTATGAGCCGGCACCACATTTGTTACAGGACCACTGCTTTCCTGAACCAAAACAGATTTTCAAGGAGGGGTGGACTCAGCTCTTTAGATACGGAGTCTGAGTCTTTTCCTTTTAAAATGAGGTTTTGTCTTAATGGGGTTTATTTATAAACGTTTCCTAAAGTTATGAGACGTTTAAACGTCAAAAAAGTATAGTTAAATAATGTTACACTTTTTACAATTATCATCGTAATTTTTATCGTCAATATTATAAGACTTTGTTTTCTTGGTTTTGAATTTGTCACAACACCACAGCATTAGTACAGATAGAAAGGGACAGACGTATTGACAATACCCTAGTGAGAGAAAAGGACTTTTCAAAAAGACATCAACGCGGTATACTTTTTTGTGCCATTTTACGTAAACAACCAGTTTTGCTTGACCCTTGCGATTATTCATATTTTACTTACCGATGAAAAGTTATGCCATCTATTTTATAGCTGGATGTTCTAGACGATTTCCCATACCATTTAATTGAACAGGAACTCTTTTTATTTATGCAGAAAATGTTTTAAAAAGTATCAAAATTACCGCGTGTGCAGAGATCCAATAACTAGTCAAAACTTAAATTGCCAATTTGCCACTCATAGTTTCATCTAACATCAGTGCAATTTCATTTATGTGTCGTGAGCCTGTGTCGCCCGCATGAGCAGTCTAGAGGTTGTAATATTTATTGATTTAGAAGGAAGAAAAAGTACGCCGGGAGTGTCCCTCGTTTGCGCAGGCCTTAAATGGTTAACCATTACTTAACTTTAAGCAACGTTTATAAATAAAACCGTTTATGAGTAACACTAGATAATAATACAGGGTTTATTCCCGGTCCCCACCCCGTCGGGGTGGGGACGACCGGGGCTCTGGGCACTGGGCACGAGTGAGAAAAAAAGTTTTGTTCCTCCCCATTGGTGATGATTGGAACTTTTTATTTTCCACTCGTTCCGCTATAAAATGAGAATCAGAATGCAAATGGGGATTTCAATAAGAGATTTCACGGATTTTTCCCACTCGTGCCCAGTGGGGACGACCGGGAATAAACCTAATACAGTACTTAAGCCAGATTCACATTATTGTGTTGTGGTTGTGCTGTGTCGTGACGACTTCTGACACAGTGTTAGCCAATAAAAACTCGTTGTGGTGTGACGCACACCTGAACAAATTCGTTTCTAATATAGATACCTAAAGATATTTTACTAACGCCTCAGAACGCAAGAATAGCGAAATCAACTTAAATTAAATGGATTTGTATTGTTTAATCAATTAAATAAATAATCAGTTAGAAGATGAATTAAGTACTTCAAGAAAAATAGTTAGATGGCTCCTTATTTTTAATCAACTCTTCAAAAATTATTTTTAAACTGATAGGGTACCTATGCCTCAGGGGTGGTACCATATAAATTTCAATAACTTTGCTTGGGTAGTTTTAGAGTTAGCTTCAATAATACGTATTTTTGCCACTTAGTTTATATTGATGATGTTATAATGACTTCCTGTCATTGATACACAAGACCCCGACCTCCTGTGACTGACATAGCAAGTAGTGTTATACGAATTTTTGTGGGTTAAGTACAACTTAAAAGGGAAAAATACAAACTTTTTTACAAAAAAAAAAACAAAAAAAAAACAGACTTCCAAAAAGACACTACAAAGTGAAAAAAATAAGTTTAAAAACTAAAACCCGACTACTGAAAAGGATGAAACAAGAAAGTACCTTCCCGTGGTCGCATGCTACCATAGCTTATAATATGTTAGTACAGCGGCATGCGACCACGGGAAAGTACTTTCTTGTTTCATCCTTTTCAGTAGTCGGGTTTTAGTTTTTAAACTTATTTTATATTTAATTATTTTGGGGCTTATTTCAGTAATATTTATATTTTTGAAATGTGCTAATTAGGCCCTTTCACTTGATACCCAACACGGCATGTTTAATTTTTTTTTTTTAGATCATGACTTTATGTTTGCTAGAGGGCGCCATATACAATTTAATGTGACGTCACATATCCTATAACCAGCGGACGATCAAGACGCTTCCAACGATACCTCATTTGTCCAATTATGACAAGGAGTTTAGAAGTTATGAGGGAACAGATGAATATACATACATATGTATGGATGTAATAACTTTAATTTCGGAAGTCGGTGGCAAACAACGAAAATACGAACCCAGCGACACCGACATCCGAAATTAAAGTTATTTTTCACTTTGTAGTGTCTTTTTTGGAAGTTGGTTGTTTTTTTTTTTTGTAGAAAAGTTTTTTTATTCCTCTGTTTTATATTGATTGTAATAATCTGTGTTTCACGAACTGTTTCCAAATAAATGTTAATCTTTATTTCTAATTTATCGGTCCAAAACACTAGATATAACATCGCTACGCGTCAAAAATGTAACAGTAAAAAAAAATGGAAATTATCAATGAACTCGATTAAACTAAAAAGTTAATAAAAACCACCTCACTCAACATGCACAATATTGATTTTATAGTGTATCTCAAAGAAACTGAGATCAAGGGTGCGCGCTGATGGCGTAGAATTATAGCCACCAAGCCAAAGAATAAAGTAGTTTTAAAGCAAGATTTATCAAGACTTGGCCAAATTTTAGCAGTTTCCGGTCCCATTCCATACAACAAAAATTAAAAATATTTTTTTCCAGGCAAACTATCAGTTTTAGAGAAAAACGTTTCATAACAATTATTCATCAGAATATCAGATCTATCGATAGGTATTTTTTTAAATGGAATTTGTAAAAAAAAAACCTATGTCCCTCATATAGCAATTTCTACCCACTGTGCGCCGTATCTCTACGTTCTTCTTCTTCTTAGCGTGTCGATAGCAATCTAAATGTACTCAGCCCAGAATTCGACGACCTGGTGGGGCTTGAGAGCTTCAATGAACCCTAGGTCGGTGCTGGTAGAGTTTACTTTTCCAAAACAGTTTTAGGGTGAGCAGCCAGACTAAGAGAGATCAGTAGCGACGGAGAGACCCCACGAACCCGATTTTCCGTAAAAAGTTTTGCTCGTCATCTCTGGCTTGCCTTTACTGCCGGTCGGAGTGAAAACCGACGAGGAACAGAGCTCCCTCCTCTTTCTTTATTGGCCGGCTTGAGTGGCGATTCGCAAGAGCGAACGTGCTTGGAAGAAAGAAGTTCTCGAGTCCAGATCCCTAGATCTTGACCTTACTTCCGGGACTGTCCTGATAGCCGTAGAATACCCCTTCACTCATCAAGTACCTCAGGATATGTTGCCCCCTTGTCGCTACGTCACTATGTGCTAGATACCGTTTTTGAAGGCCCATTATTAAGTGTGCAAGTCACCCCCTGCCATTTTACCCGTGTATTATAACATTGGTCAAACAGCGGATAGGGTCCTTCTATAGTTCTAGATAACCAGTCCACTTTTTGAACATCCAACCAACCCAAAGTCCCAGATCTTTATTTCCATAGCCTGCAATAATCATGCACCAACCGGGGGTTGTCCTTTGGTGCGTTCTTTAGATTGACAGTTAATTGGTCAAACGATCTTTCCAGTGAATGTTCTTCGGTCAACCGTTCTTTCGACCGACAATTCATCCGTCCAAAGACCGTTCGGGCGAACGATCTTCGGATAAGTGAAGTTCGGGCCATCGTGACGCACTCATGACATACAAACTAGTCTTTTCTGCCGATAAAATCAATATTGTGCATGCGCATAAATTCATCTCGACTACGGAACCCGTCACTGAGCGTGGTCAGTCATGCACTTGGCCGGGTTTTTAGTTTTTCTACTTACCAAACATTCGTTACTAACAGCTGGCAACTGCAAAGGAATAAGATCCACCGTACTAAGACGATCTCTTAAATTTGAAAGTCTTTGCGACGCTGAAACTTTTCCGCTGTGCTTAACATCCATATCATGGTTCGTACGTGCTGATTGCTTTAACTGAAGATAATAAAAAAAACAGATTATGACTATCCAGTGTCAAAAACATACAAATAAAACACGACGAGCAGCGGAAACCTCATGGAACTTCAGGGCAAAATCCGAAGCAATGAGCTTGATTTTGGACAAAACTAAAACTTTTTTTTTTTGTTTTAAAAAGCAAATGACTGCCAAAAAGCCAATTGATTAACCAGCCCCCTTAATCACAAACACTCGATATGCTTCCGTATCGTATCGAACATTAATAATTGTTATCGTAGGATTCTTCTCAACGCTGTTCACAAATCCAAAACCCGAAAATTTTGTCAGTTTAAATCAAATAGACGCCCGCTGTTGAGGGGAAGTCAAATCAGGTTATCGAAATGTCAGGTTTTCGATACGATAGCCTGTCGTATGGTTGTGAATCAGGGCTCAGATAGTTTATCAAATCCAATCTCTATACAATATAATAGCAATGATCATAATAAAATTGGATGTCTTCCGGAAGACATTCTGTATTCTGACACGACAACACATTCCGGCTGTCCATTGTCCAAAATAAATTTCTAAATAGATTGGAGGACCGCACCGTAGAAACATAATATCTTGACTATTTTAAGAAAAATAAACGTCCACGTCACATTGCGTTTGACAACAATAACAAAACGCACACAAATATACAGTTCGGAAATTCCCCTAATAATGGTGACAGATAACTTGTTGCCATCCGAATAAATATTTAATTCGTTTATTTGGGTTACAATAAAAATACTATAATGTTCTACCAAACAAATTTTGAGAAATATTTGCGGTAGGTAGATGAAAAATATTAGGACTATAGTTGCAAAACTTCTGAAAAATTCTGAATAATTCCGGAATACTTCTGGGAAAGTTTCTTTAAATGAGAATTATTCAAAATTAATTTTATTGAAATTTTAATATTTTTTTTTGCTGAAATATCGTATTTTGCATCGATACTAGCATACAGATGCCTCATCCCATACAAAGAAATGTCCCGACATAAAGAGCAGATTTCATCTGGCAATTCTAGCTATTTTTGTACATCAATCGCGTTCGTTCCCAATAGATGGTGTTAGGTAGCGACTTTGCAAGAAGGGTTACATTATACTTTTATTCCGAATAGATGACGTTAAAAGCACACTGTACTTTTGTACTGCTGCTACGTACTCCTATTATCAGTGATATTATTAAACAAAACAAAATTTAAAAAATCGAGATGTTAACCTTTGAAATTTAATACAGCGCCATCTACTGGTATAAATATTAATTGTGCATTCTAATCATCTTTGAAATTTGAAATAAGAGCTTATTGTTACATAATTTGGTGTGTATAAGAGTTGATTATGTATGAATAAACCTTATAAAAGTCAATAAAAACTTGAAAATTACACTTCAACCATTAATCAATAAATGTCGTGTCATCTAGTGACATTTATTTGAAACTCTTTGTTAGCGGTGATGCAGGCGATGGCGGTGCGGGGTGCGGTAAGAGGGGAGATGCTCCCCGGAGAAGTTTTCGCCCGCGGAGAAAGATTCATACCCCGCAATCGAATGTTTCCGCGGAATATTTCGCCCGAATTATTCAGGAATAAACGTGTTTATTTGTTGTCTGGTGGGTGAATTTATTTTTCAGTGGCACATAAGTAAAATATAAATGTTTATTTTATTATAAATATGATTGATTAAGTATAATATATTATGTTGATATTTTTATAGGTAAATATGTTATCCTGCGATTAACAGGATTTTTATTTCTTTGTGCTATTTTTGCAAATGCTATTTTTCTAAATGTTAGGTACTTACTTGGTTGTGGAATAAAAAACCACCGAGCATAATTATTTGATTTGTTTTTTGAAAAAGGGTTACCTATGTTTTTGATAAGTTTGTATATAGCTCTTCTGTTCGCATCCCGAGTATTCGCGAGTCACAGATAGGTATTAATCATTACTTATCTACTTAACGCGAATATTTTTAATCTTAACCCATCAGAGGAAACTGTGCTCAATTGAGTACCTACAGCCTTATCCCGAAGTGTAAATTACAGATCTTGTAAATTTTAAGTGATACCTTATTATTTTACTTTGTTACGCTGTGCTCAATCGAGTACAGTGACTTTTAATAGGTTAATAAAATTTTCCCAGTTTTTTTTTGACAATTGAAATATTCCCAAAGTTTCAGAATATTTCGGAATACTTCCGAAGTATTCGACGGGAATGATTCGGAATTTTTCCCGCCAGCATCTATAATTAGGACATATGAAGTCGCCGATTTTTATTGAATTTCAAACAAATTTTTTAATCAATGTTTTGGCTATTACGGTCGATGCACCTTTAACAGTTTAATGTAAGTACATTGATGCCTAGGCTGCGCTAAATAAATGGGGACGGGAATCAATGAACTTATGAAAGATGTTTTTCACAGACTCTAAGCCTAAGAATTTTGTGTTTTTTTAATTACCATTTAACCAAAAAAAAAATTGAAAAAAAAAACCACTGCTGTTTCATACGAAAAGTGCAAAACCTACGCGGTCAAAATGTATGGAACAGCTCATGTTACGCCTCTATGTCCCTGCTACCATCTAGGTATAATTGCGGTGAAACAGCGAACTGCCGAGTAAGGAAGGACTAAGTAGCCATTGCAGGCCCGTCACAATTAGTTTATCCATATTTTTAATATGAGAAAGTAAGAGGGGCTGGTGGCTATAAAGTAATAACAGCCGCAAGGGTTGATCGATTAGGTTAAGCTACTTTGGACCCGGCTGTTGATCGTCAAAAGCCCGAAAGTCTGACTAGTCTCTTACCAAGGGGTATAGTGTTACCCAGTAAGTGGGTTATGGAGGTCAAGTAGGCAGTCGCCCCACATAAAACACTGGTATTCAGCTGCATCCGGTTAAATTGGAAGCCGCCGACCCCAAAAATAGTTGGGAAAAGGCTAGGCGGGTGATGATAATGTAAAAGTAACTCTGTCTGTCTGTTACATTTTCACGACTTAACGGCTGAAAATATTTCAATGAAATTTGGCACAAAGGTAGACCATGGCCTGGATTAGGACATGAATGACCAAAAATTTAGAATGACGTGTTTACGAATTCTCGGAAATAAAACCCTAACAGGGTAAAAAGGGGTAAATAAGTTTTTAGGGGAAGATATTACTGCTTGCTTTGATTAACTCCATAATTAATAATTATATTAATAATTAATTGTAATAACAGGTTCGATTGTTCAGATATTACCAACAAACTATGTTACATTGTGCCTAGAACTGTGATGCGTCGAGAGGCGCGTGTGCCTCGGCTGTTCCACACCGCAAGATGCAGAACTCACGCTGGTGCACGGGCGCCTCTCCGACGCATTGTAGATACGTATAACTCCCACTTCATCGATTTGGATATATTTGCGCTTACACACTTCAAGTTCAAAAAGATGGCTATTGAATCCTTAAAATAGCTATCTTAAACCTAATATTCCAGAAATATTAACGAGAACTTCTTACTCTTTTCCAAAATCAGTGCACGCATTATACTATGTGTCTTTAAACTATTATTTCGCGGACATTGGTGTGGGTTACACGTTTACATAGCTTTTAATTTATTTTGTCACACTAAAATTGTAATGTGTAACTGTTGTATGTCCCAATAAAGTAAAATAAAATAAAAAAAATAAAATAATTAGTATAAAAATAAGCTATGGGTCAAATAATGGATACGTATCAAACGATATTTCAATAATATAAATTCCCATTGGTGTGAAAAGGGGGAGTTTGTACGAAAAACCTCAATCCTTGCGTATGTTTGGTTTTTTTATCGCAGTCAGATACACTCTTTTGAATTTGCTGACAAAAGGTTTTGCACTAGGGTCGTTTCATTTTGGCAGTGATATTTATTTTGTTTACGTAAATTATCTAAGATTAAGATTTTTAGTTATACATACCTCTTCAGTGTGTATATTATTAGTTTCTCTCAAGCTTTGTGATGATGAATTGGAACTTTTCGATACCCTTTCTACATGGTCGTTCAACGGCTTTGTAGTTTGTTTCACATTCGACACTAATTTCGTTTCGTTCGACTTTGAACTGTATTTATTAATCTGTAAAAATAAAATAAAAAAACAATTGTTTTGCAGAAATAAAAGTTATCTGCCAAAATTGTACTATTGAATTTTCAACTCTCGGCTAAGCCCCGATGGGAGAAAATACAACAGTGCAATAATATTTCGGTGTTTCTAAGTGTTAGTAAAAAGGGTCATTATTTTTTAAACTACACTTGTTACAATAGCTATATAAAAGGGAAAATAATCAAAAACCTATAAAAAAAATTATAAATGTTTATAATTTACCTTATAATATTGTGTGTTATTATTATATGGGGCATTGCCCTTTGCTCTGTAATATTGATTGGAGTACTGGTTGTTATAGTTAGGTGTGTATCCCGAAGCTGGTTTTCGCCAGGATCCTTGTTTTTTTGGGAATCGATTCTGTAAAAAGATATATTATTATGCTGGCAGCATAATAAAGAATACGTCGCGGCTGTGGTGGTGCAGTGGGAGCCGTGGTGGCCTAGTGGTAACGACCCAGACTTAAAGTAGGTCATGGGCAGACAACTTTGTGCAATTTATTTAATTATGACTGGTCTTTTGATTATTAATAATTATATTAATTGTCTTTGAGAAAGGTATAACGTTTCGTGTGATTTGAGTTTAAACGGTTAAGTATAATTATTAAAAGATTAAGTAACAAATTATAATATGTTTTAAGCTTCAACCACACTAAGGCGTATCCCGCGACTGCACGCGTAAGTGTTTTAATCGTGCAGTTTAAACACCTCCATACAAGTTAGTTGACACAATCGGCGAATATCGTACCGCATCCCGCGCGGGATTTAATTCAGTTTGGTCAGAGATTCAAGGCACCATAAAAAAATACCTGCTTATAACTGAGCTGAGACTTTTAATTGAGTTTAAAATGTAATAGTAGTAACTAATAGTGTTGGGGTAGTGAATGTTTTTGCAAAAAGAATTAATAGTAAAAAATATGCATAGTGAATAGCAAATACAGTCCACATGTCCACGCTTAATGAGACTTGTATATAACTGAATATTTCATTAAATAAGGAGTTTTTTTTTTTTTTTTCATAAATCAGTCATTCTGTCAGTAATAAATAAGTTTTTACTGCTAAATGTAAATTCCTATTGTTTCAATTATTTAAGCAAAAACAACTCGATTGGGTTTAAAATATGAAGTATCTTTGGATTTGTCTTGACACCACGAGTAATGCTGCACGTATTTCTTTTTTTGACCTGGCGAATTTTAGCCTCCATTAAGTGTCATCATCATCATCAGCCTATAGCAGTCCACTGCCGGACATAGGCCTCTCCTATTGCACGCCATTCAACTCGATTTTCGGCAACTCTCATCCAGCTGCTACCAGCCATCCTGCGAAGATCGTCGCTCGACCTAGCCTGAGGGCGTCCCACGTTACGTTTACCGATTCGCGGTCTCCACTGAAAAACACGTCTACCCAAACGGTGGTTAAAATCTGTAATTTTTTAAATTATGAATTACAAAGTCTCTGTGAAGAGAGGAGAGCGCGGAGTCACGCCGGAAAAATCCCCTAACTGTCAAGTTACTGAATGCAAAAAGTCCAACTACATAGTTAAAATTATCATAAACTCACTAGATAGCTCAACTTCGGCGTCGTCTTTTTGCTTGGTTTCTGTCGTGAGACCATAGTGGCAATATGTTGTGTTTCTTGACTTGCTATTGCATCAACATACCATTCACCATTTACTTGGGTCACTTTAAAACCGGGAACATCAATAAATAATTTATCCAACGAAGGATAGCCAAGTTTTTTGAATGGTATCCATTCTCCTTGTAGCTCTCGATAATCCCCTGTATAACAACATGCAATTTTAATAATAAAGTTAGTTCTATTTTACTGTGCGATTTTTACATTTCTTTTTTTTTTTTCTTTACTTCTCAAAAGAAAATTTGTACTGAAATCTACACGGTTTTATTATTATTCAACAGCGAAACCTTTGTCTCTCATAATCACGATAAATCTCCTGTACTCCTGTTCGGAATATAATGTAGACTAAAAGCTAAAGCGGCATTCGCTTAAGCTGAGGTTGAAGTAGCCAGCGATATTTTTTTTCGGCTTTTGCAATTTACAAGTTTCAGGTCGTATGTTGATTAAAATATAATTCGTGACAGTAACAGTTTTTTATTACACCTAAAACTAAATAATCAGTATTACGATATTAATTACTGCAATTCTTAATCAATGTTTTAGTGCACTTCAGAGCTATATTTCATACTTTCATTTATATTGAAAAATTAATCAAATCAGCAAAATATTTGACAGAGCCTATTAGCAAATAGGCACTTAAAACGTTGCCGATATTCTGATTGCAATATTAATATACTACTAATATAATATATTATTTTTATTATAAATATGAATGTATGTATGTATATTTGGAAATTTGTTATTTACCTAATCATGCAGAAACGGCTGAACGGATTTGGTTGAAATTTGGTATACAGATAGTTAACCCAGATAAACTTAAAAGATACTTTAATCCCGGTAATCCGTTCCCGTTGGGCGATTTCCGGACTCCACACGGGCCGAACCGCGGGCTAAAGCTAGTAAATAACAAATAAAACTTACTGTTACATTGTTTTATTGTCAGTGCTCCTTTAACAGATAGCAGAGTAGCTCTCAATGCTTGGATAACTTGCTCTTTGTCAGCCATAGCTAAATACCTGCAACAAAAGGACTGCTAAAGATACTTCTTAATAGCTTCTCAGCCACATTACCCACAGTGTCAGCAATATTAGTATGGATAGACACTCGATTTTAATATGGTTTATATCCCAAAACATTGCTATATCAAACGATACTTTTAAAAATCAACAAAAATGTTTTTAAGTATACTTATAAAATTGATTTCTATTAATACTCATTCAATGACTCTATGAACAATTTAAATAATAAGCATGGATAAATAAATCATTTAATACCTAAGGGTGGATTTTAGGTATTTTGAATATACATATTGATTAGTTGAACAAAAACGAAATAAACGGTTTAAAAAATCAACACGTATTTATTATTAATTGGTATAGGTACGTTCTGCACATATTTTTTTTTGGGTTGGTAATTATCAAATAACGTCTCCCGCTCTGGGCGGAGCGGGAGGGCATGTCAGACTTTTACTGACTAAAACCCACCCGTGTTCCTTCAGTTGGATGTGCCAGGGGCCATGGTAACTCTTTCGAACAACCCGCGACGGGCGACCCTGGCAGGCATCGGCCCTAGCGGACCCCGTCAGTTAGTGCTGACATCTCTTTGAGATGCACGTGGAACACAAGTTAACACAACGCGCCATCGACCCGTCTCAAGGAGCAGGACCAGCATATTTCTAAGCACTCTTATCCTGGATATAATCCTCTAATTTGTAATATGCTTGATTTTAATATGTTAAGTACTTTTAATATGAGCTTTAAATTTTCTTTCATTTAATTGCAATATGTATATCACAAGGTATTTTGTTGCAACTTCATGAAATGTTGGATGAAATAAAATCATTGCTAACGCCTAACTTATATGCCGCGACCGATATATCTAATTAAGAAAAATATAAAGATTTTTACCCCCGTATATTATAATTTATGATACAGAAGTAAAATCTTTATTTTAATCAATTATAATAATACAATTACGTTTCATTACATGGAAATCACAAGGTATCAGTATAAATTTTAATTTTATAGCTCTTGAATACTATTTTGTTGGTTTTTAACACAAATAACACATATCTACCACTATTAGACCTTTCATTTAAGTTATGATTTCTAATTAAACTCGTCAGATAAAAGTTTTATAGAAATAACTACTAATAGCTAAATCAATCACAATTGATTAAAAGAGTACCTAATTAATAACAAGTTTAGTTACAATACGTTATGACTTTAAGGCATTTAAAAAAAATCCTTACAGTTCAAATGAATAAAGCGTATTACATGTAAATATAGATAAATCACAATATTATTATGTTAAAAGAGCAAAAAGGTTGACAATCACCAACTTCTGCATATTATCTTGGTGATATTATTCAAGTGCTCTTGATCGCTTTCAACTTCATCTTCTTCATAAGTTTATGGAAGACTTTTGATAATCTGACATTGATACGGCAGTTGTAAGCATTCGGCATGAAAACATTTTTTGTGTCCTTCACCACACAATCCTCACTTTTGAAAACTTCATGAAAATCAATTTTGAGAACGCCAAAAAATAGTCATAAATGACTATCAACTTATTTATTTAAAGTTATTATTTATTTATTTACAATTTTCTAAAATAGCAACTTGGCGCAACCTGTAGCGCAGAGATGAAATTGAAACGGACGAGAGAAAAAAAGGCCACGCCACTCGATGTTTTTTTCTGAGGCAGGCCTCCGTCACTCGCCTATACCTATCGCGATAACACAGTATAATAAATATACAGTAGAACATCTTCATACAAACGTGCCGCTCTCGGTTTGAATGTGTGCGTGCGCGCCGCGCGCCGTGTCGGCACGCGATTTCACGCACACGCTAGCATAATATATGAGGGAATAAGGTGGCGGCAGTGCGGGCTGTGCAGCGCGACTGTGAGCACGCGCGTACGCTACATGACCGCTTGCGTTCGTCAACTCTCGCCGGCGGCGGCCACTTAAATTACGAGTATCATGACTTCAAAAAGGGGAAAAAAATATTGTAGTGTTTTCGGGTGCCTCAATAATGATTTCGCAAACCCGGACTTATCATTCTTCATAGTTCCTACTCAACCAGAAATGTAAGTACCTACTTATACTTAAATATTATTAGAAAATGTGGTATTGTATTGTTTATTTCACAGTTTATTTGCTTTATTAAGAGCGTAGCCGAGTCGCATTTTTCCATATAAATGTATTCCCAAATTTACTTTCTGAATACTATGTTTAGAGCTAAAGTTTATTTTAAGAAGTCTAGTTTTTAGTGTCCTTCACCACACAATCCTCACTTTTGAAAACTTCTTATAAATCAATTTTGAGAACGCCAAAAAATAGTCAAGAAATAGTCGTCTCCAACCATGATAATTTCGACCTGGTTTACTATATGGAAGTATGTTAAATATCCACGTGAACTTCTACATACATTTTCGAGTCAAGTACAGTCGAGCACAAAATTATTAAGTACTTTTTATGGTCATCTTATTTTTTGGTTGTATTAAAAACGGTATAATTGTTGGTTATGTAGCTATTTTGGGTAGTTATTTTATTTATTTATTTTATTTATTTATTCTTTACTAGATAATAAATAAGGGCAACAAAGGAGCTAAATCAATAATAAATACAAACTGATGAGTTACTTGCTTGATATTATTTTGAGAGCTTGTCACATCACATCACTCAGAACTACTTACTACTGAAGTCTCTTGTGCGAGATCTAAGCCGGAACTGATTAAATACACAAGCAAACTATCAAAGACATATTTTTATCAAAGGGTGCCGACAATTTGGTTTACAATACCAGCAATAAAACATGTTGAGAATAATAAAACAACACAATGAATTTTAGTTTTGGGAAAACCAATAATTACCCTGTGTCGCCCCAGCACCGTGGGAATTCTGCGTGATCATTATTTCAAAATTGCATAAAATTGGGTTTCCCAACCACCGAAAGTAAAATTAATGAAACTAATAGGTCGATCGTCCTGCACACTAGGTATTTTATTTAGTCAATTCACGATCAACTGAATGATATAGAATTTAAGATGCCCTGTCCATGCTTTACCAAAAGCTTTTTACAAAAACTTTACATAAGAATGAGAATTTACTTTACATTAACAAATAATAATAAAGCGTTCCGGACGTGCAGAAACAGGAGAAAAATTTTCTCGGTATCAAATTTGTAACTTAGTATTATAAATGTTATGTGAATAAAGGCTTTTTATTTTTACTAAATTTATAAATTGGTAAAATATTCAATCATAATATGCTTTTTATTTCATAAATTTAGATCAAGTGCTGCTTGTTCGAAAATATTAACTAAAAGTAAAAGTGACAACCCTGGGGATCAACGCAAGAGTAGGCTAATAACTCGGCGGGCGGCCTTAGATAACTTACTGTATATTTATTATACTGTGGCGATAAGCACCTACAGCGCTCGACAACTTGAAGTTGCAAATCAGTCGGGGCCGCCCCGCGCTTGTGACGTACACGCGTGCCTATAGCACGACGACTCACGACTGTCAGTCAATCATCGATTTTTTTAAAGTTCGTCGTTAATTCCACAGAGGTGGAATTTCGTAAAATCGTTTGGGATATCCGTACTAATATTTTAAGGCCTATCTGACAAAATCGGGGTTCTAAAATAATACATTATCAAATCGAAGGTAGGAAGGAAGGGAAGGGTTATTGCAAAAGTTTTTTTTTATAAACATGCTATTAATCCTTATTCAAATAAATACGTACGGTCACCTGTCCAACATTGAAACAATCGTACACAGTGAAACTTTGCGATATTTTTAAAACGCGACGTTGCCAGATAAAGCAGGATAGCAAGAAAGAACCTTCTCAGGCCCCCCCCGCACACGCCCAGTTTGCGAGCGCGCCGCGTGGAAGAGGACGTCTCTAGTGACGCATAACATATTTAGATGCGAAAAAGTAAGAATTTTTGGTCATATTTGGTGATTTTTTAGCAAATTATAGAAGATAATTTCGTATTGTTCAATATTACGTTGCATTCTGTATGTTTCAAAGTGTCTTTTGACTTGAATCCGTATGAAAATGGTTCACTCATTGTTGCAATTTTTCGATAGGTTATAAAAAAATACCTTGTTGGTTTACAATGAAACAAAAGTATGTTGTATACAATGAAACAGTGTGTCATTGTGTACTATCTTGTTACATTGTAGGCCATGTGGAAAATAACCATAACAATAATTTTTCTAAACACAAGCAACTTTCTTAAACCTTTCTATTGGCTGTCTACAGTAACTACCTACTTACTCTGTAGTTATTTCATTTATTATTTTTCAGATGGCACGTAGTAAAGCTATTATAAGAAAAAAAGGAGATCATTCGGCACCTAACATACCTACTTATTTGTTTTGAAATTTTATTATTTTATAAGTTTTTAAGACCTGTAAGACAGAGACAGGGTAATTGTTTTTTTGTTAATCCTGAACCAGCAGGTATTACCTCTGTGATTGTTAATGTTTAAGTCTGATTAATATCGTAGACAATTATTACTATGAATAAAACATATTATTTTCATTTAAATTTCTTTAATTTAACCTCTCGTCTGTCGGAACGTAGATCTACGCGAGACACAATGGCTTTTTAATTGTGTCTGTAATTACGACATTCAATGGGTTAATGCATAGATATCTACCTGGTTGATTAAAAGCAAACAAAACACTACCTACTAATAATACTGTTTCATTGTTGATTAGCCCTGTTTCATTGTGAAAAATCAGGTGTTTCATTGAATACACATATATGGACACAATGAAACAAAGTTCATTTTTTTAAAAAAGCTTTTTTATGCATAAATTATAAAAGTACAGTAAAAAAATATATTACGATGAGATAACTAATGAAATTGTCTATCTTGATGCAAAAAATTAGACTCTTAACTTGAGAAACGGCAGAGACAGGATGGTTTGAAATTTTGGTGTTTCATTTGTGAACAGGTGACCCTAATTCATCGCAAGTATTTAATTTTTAACAAAATTGCCCTTGACATCATTTGATTTCAATGAATATCTTAGGAGGTATCATAGTTTTAAAATAAGTCACCACGGCCGCCGCGCCGCTCGCCGGTAGCTCTGCAAGGTTTACTATAGTTCCAGTCTTACTGATCATAGCGTGATTTATCTAAAATAGTTTCTTAGGGTCAGTTCAAACCGCGACGCGACGCGGCGCGCAGTTTTCAAGATAGCAATACAATTATAGACCTTATCAACTACACAAAAAGGTACACATCAGTGAGTAGGGCCGCGCGGCGCCGCGGTACGCCGCGCGGCGGCGGCGTAGCTCGACGTAGTAGGCACACAGAATTGTGTACCTTTTTGTGTAGAAGGTAAGGTCTATAATTGTATTGCTATCTTGAAAACTGCGCGCCGCGTCGCGTCGCGGTGTGTACTGACCCTTAAAGTAATGTACTAAGTAATAATGTACTAAGTAATAATCTTATGTAATACTCTTAAAGTTATCTATACTTCTATACTAATATTATAAAGAGGAAAGATTTGTATTTTTGTATGTAACGAATAAACTTAAAAACTACTGGACCGATTTCAAAACTTCTTTTGCCGTTAGATAGCTACATTATCCCTGAGTAACATAGGCTATATTTAGTACTAGAAAAAATTAGAGATCCTTAGAAATTTCTACTAAAACCAACCCAAGGTGTAAAAAAAAAAGACGGTTGCACTCCGGGAGTGCCGGCAGAAGTGAAAACTTGACGTTGAAATAAATCAATTATTAATTGAATTAATATAACTCATTTTTTTTTCACTATTTCTGCGTCCCTTTTTTCATTAATAGATGCACTTTGTTCAATTTCCATATTTTAAACACTTTATATACACGAATGTTACGAATACACAGCAGTGTGTCCACGTCCACTTCCACTTCGACTTCGACTTCGACTTCGACTCCGACTTCGACTTCCACTTCCTCTTCCACTTCCGCTTCCACTTCCGCTTCCACTTCCGCTTCCGCTTCCACTTCAACTTCCACTTCCACTTCCACTTCCACTCCATCCATCCATCCATCCATCCATCCATTGTCGTGTGTCACTAAACTTGGTTCACTTCGGTTGGCGCCGCCGTAGAAAGAGAGGGGGGGGGGGGGAATCTCTCCTGACGGTCACGTGTCCTGACGCGATGCCCTGACGCGAGTTTAACATTTTTTACCCATTACAAAAAGTGTTCAACGCCGCTAAAGAAGTTTTCACTTCAAAAATTAGCCATAAAATGTCTTTCATCGCATGCGCTGCGGAAAGTACTGATGATAGAACAAAAAAAAATTCTACAATATTATAGAACATATCAATATCTACAAAAAACTTAGCGAGACCATATGTCCAACTATTGTAGTTATGTCACTATAACTACTTTTTTACATTTTAAAAGTTGATAGAAATGCCGATCAAAATCAGACCATGTTATTCATAAGTACCTTTGTATTAATTCTTATCGAAATAAGTTGTTTCTTATCCAAGACTGTATCAATACCTGTTGATTACTTTTTGAATTATTGAAATCGGACATTCCATTCAAAAGATATTACGAAATTAAAAATGACAAAATAAACAATAAATACACGACGACATGGCCGGTGTGGTGTGGCTCCACGCAGCGCAGCGATAAAATCCTCGTGTCACAGTGTTGGTAACAAAACTCCTCCGAAACGGCTTGACCGATTCTTATGAAATTTTGTGTGTATATTCAGTAGGTCTGAGTAGAGGACGTAAACTATTTTTATTTTAAAACTATTGATCGTGTAGGGTAGGGATAAGGTAGGAGTAGGGTAGGGGTACAGTTGGAGTAAGGGTAGGAGTAGAGTAGAGGAGTAGGGTAGGGGTACGGTGGAGTAAGGGTAGGAGTAGAGGAGTAGGGTAGGTTTACGGTAGGAGTCATGGTGGGAGGTGTCCACATCGGTATCGAGTCGACGATGAAGTACCTAGGACTCGTCCTCGATAGCCGGTGAAACTTCAGGTCGCATTTCCAGCGGTTGGCTCCCCGTTTGATGGGCACCGCGAATTCACTCTCGCGATTGCTGCCTAATCTGGGGGGGGCCAAATACCTCCTGCCGCGGAGGCTCTATGTCGAGATCGTACGGTCCGTGGCGCTCTATGGAGCGCCTGTATGGCCGGACAACCTGACGGCCCGCAACATAGCAATACTGCGAAGACCACAGAGAGCAATGGCCGTCAGGGTGATAAGAGGATACCGTACGGTCTCCTTCGAGGCGGCGAGCCTCTTGGCCGGATCACCACCCTGAATGACCTCCGGCCGCCTTAAGGTGAGGCCTGCAGGCTACAGACTTGGGGAGTTTGTTGCCTGAACAGTGAAAGGCCCGAGACGGCGGCGCGCTGTGTTCCGCGCGCGCCTCTCTGTAGAGGAATTGTGGCCGTTTGCGGCCGCTGAGGGTGACGGGGTCCGCATGGATGCGGGCCAACACTTGGCCGGGGGAGCGTGATGAAATGCGCAAGCACTCCAGCACCCCGGCTAAAGGTAGCAGCAGGACACCGTGTGGTTTTAGTCAGTAAGAGTCTGACAGACCCCTCCACCCACCCCAGGGTGGTGGACATCCATGAGGATTTCCACACGATAAAAAAAAGGGTTACGGTAGGAGTAGGGTCGGGGTAGGGTAGGAGTAGAGTAGGAGTAGGGTAGGGGATCGGTAGGAGTATGGTCGGGGTAGAATAGGAGTAAGGTAGGGGTACGGTAGGAGTAGGGTAGCAGTGGAGTAGGAGTAACTGAGTAAGGTAGGAGAGGGGTATGGTAGGAGTAGAGTAGGAGTTGGGAAGGGGTAGGGTAGGAGTATGGTAGGAGAGGGGTACAGAAGGAGTAGGGTAGGAGTAGGGAAGGGGTAGGAGAGGGGTACAGTAAGAGTAGGGTAGGAGTAGAGAAGGGGTAGGGTAGGAGTAAGGTAGGAGAAGGGTAGGGGTAGGATTAGGGCAGGAATAGGGTAGGGGAAGGACTAGGACACCACGCGAACGAAGTCGCGCCGGGCAGCTAGTGTAAAATATAAAATTTGGGTAGTAAAACCAATAAATTTGTTTCACCGTAGCGTAATTTTAGGGTAGATTTTCGTTATTTATCATCATTTCATCATTCATCGCACAAAGGGGTTAGAAGATTTTTGTATGGAGGGTGGCCCTAAGGTCGGTCGCCATTTTGATTTTTTTTTAGAATCGCGGTGCACAACAAAAGTTATATATTTAGATAGAGGACACTTATACAAACAAAAAATGTAATTAACATAATATCCTAAAGCGTCAGGTTTCGGAGTTATTCACCGAAATATAAGTCGAAAACAACAAGGATTTTTTTGTTTTTTTCCCCTACAGGTAACCATATTGAACTACTGAGGTAATAGAAACGTTATAAAACCTTTATGGAGAAGGAACAAATGAAGAATAGATATTTTTTTTAATAAATAATTAAACACGGCAATTTATTGATCCTTTTTTTAATCCCAGAGAGTATCTGACATTTAAGTCTTTTGTGTTTTCGTTTTTTTTAGTACAGAAGTTTGACATTACACTTGTCAGATTAGTCTCTGGGATTAAAAAAAACGAACTATAAATTGCCGTGTTTAATTATTTATTAAAAAAATGTCTATTCTTCATTTGTTTCTTCTCCATAAAGGTTTCATAACGTTTCTATTACCTGAATAGTTCAATATGCTTACCAGGAAGGAAAAAAAACAAAAAAATCTTAGTTGTTTTCGACTTATATTTCGGTGAATAACTCTGAAACCTGACGCTTTAGGATATTATGTTAATTACATTTTTTGTTTGTATAAGTGTCCTCTATCTAAATATATAACTTTTGTTGTGCACCGCGATTCTGAAAAAAAATCAAAATGGCGGCTGATTTTAGGGCCAAAACCTTCAAACCCCTTTGTTTTTGGTTTTTTTTTTCACTTACATTGGTTTTTTCACTTACATTGAAAATATAGTATATTGGTATTCGTTTGTTATTTCGTTTGACACAATATATGTTGGGATGTGACACGTGCCGCGGTTGTGGTGCGGTGCCGTATTATAAATAATATAATATTAATAACACCTGTAAATGACGATAAATAACGAAAATCTACCCTTTAACAGATCGAAAGGCCGTGAAAAAACTGAGTCCCCTATTACAGAACCGTGCTCAAGACTTCAGCATTACTTCAAACAAGTTTTAACCAATCAAATGGCTCTTAAACTAGTAATGCTCTAGAGTCTTGAATGAGGTTCTGTAATACGGGCCTAAGTAAGACTGCATCAAAAAGTAAATTTGCCCAAAATGGTTTTTACACCCTTTGTAGCTGAAAGAGTCAATTTATGTACATGACCAGACTAAATTCCCAGAGACTCACAAAACAGTGCTGTAATTTTTTGACCGTAAAATATAGAACAGAATATCGTCTAGTGCGTGTGCATCATTACTTCTATTTATTTGTTTAATTCCTCTATTGTTAAATACTCAGAATTATCTTCGAAGTGGTCGCTCTGTATGAAATATTATTGTTTCTAATCTAATTGAACAGAAATAAGTACTCAATTTACATATTCAAAATAAACACAGCTTTGGCGGCTAGAGTTTAGAGCAGTGGCGTAACAATAGTGTGGCAGAAGGGGCAAAATGCCATGGGGCTCCAGCCGGAGGGGGCCCGACCCGAGCTGGCCATGAGCACAGGAGGATCCTAACATAAGTATAGGAATGCAAACTTTTTTTGAAACTGTGCTACAAAGGACATCATTCAGGTTTCGAACATTTTGTACCCAAAAATAATAAAAGTAGGCATTATTTTCATGAAAGTAGCCATTTCCGTTGATGACAAGGTTGGGATCTTCAATGATGTTGTTGTCACCATTAATGACATCCATGCTCCCGTCAAAAAAGTGAAGGTAATACGCCCATTTATACCATGGATGACAAGAGGAACACAGATGGCAATGCGACGTAGGTACCGCGCCTTCCGTAAATTTAAAAGGGATCGTACTGATGAGAACTGGACGCTATGTAAGCTGCAAGGAATAGATGTAATCAGACGATAGACGATGCTGAACGAACGCCGCCACATTCTGGATACTATCAATTCTTTCTCTTCTGCCGATATTTGGATATTTTTGGAACTCTTAGTATAGGCAAACCGCAACATTTAGACGTTCCTAGTTCAATGGACTTGGATCATCTCAACCGTCATTTCTTCACTGTTTCTACCATGGTTTGTCTAACCAAGCAAAAAACTATGTCCCTAATTTCTGGTTTAACGTGACCTTATATTAATCCTTTCAGTTTCGTCCCAGTTGAAACGGGAGAGATCCAAAATATAATTATATCTATTAAAAAAAAAAAACAGATGCGGTGGGATGTGACACAGTCACCCGTGATATGATCATAACTATTCTGGATCATCGCCTACCCACGGTCACCCATTGTAAGAAAATCCCTATACACCGTAATCTTACCTTCCCTGTGGTGCAAAGTCTATGTTTGTCCACTACCTAAGGTTTCTAATCCCTCTCTTCCTACCCACTTTCGCCTTATTTCTATCCTTCCCGTCCCATCCAAAGTGAATCTTCATTGTAACTCGCTCATTAGCCCTCTTCAATCTGGGTTCAGGCCCGGGCACAGTACTGTTTTCGCCTTCCTTAAAAGTTTCTGGCGATTTTAGGGCAGGACTGGAAGATACCAAAGGTACTGCACTAATGTTGGTCATTGCCATTATGTCCTATGTTATGATCTCTCTCGAGGGACTGGAATGATTGTCTTCTTACCTTCGGAAACGTCAGCAGTCTGTTCATGTCGGAGATTCTTCATCATGTTTATGCGATTTGGAAACTGGCGTTGCTCAAGGTGGTATTCTTTCTCCTCTTCTATTTTAATTTTTATTAATTTTCTAACTTCCAAACTTGTATGTGTGTATCATCACTTGAAATTGTACTGTCAAGAGACGGTTGAAGTAATACCTGAAGCTATCGACAAATTAAATACTGACTCGATAGTCATAAAAACCCGGTGTGATAGACGTGGGGTAGCAGTAAACCCTAATAAGTGTCAGACGATCATCATCAGTAATTCTCAGAGTATGGTACACCCTTGCCACCAGTTCTCTTCAATAGTAGAAGTAGATGTGAAGGACCTAGGCTTGCACATTTATAGTACCTTGAACTGGTGTGGTCAGCCAGAAGGATACTGGAATGCTGTGGGCTCTGTACCGACTAAAAAATTTATTACGAATGAGTATGAAGACAATGCTTGTGGAGTCCTTAATTATCCCTATCATCAATTATGGTGATGTGTGCTACTATGACCTGAATGCAGATCTCTTCGAAAAACTTGACCGTCTTCTCAATTACTGCGTATGATTTGTTTTCAATCTGCATAACTATGATCATGTCTCTGTGCATCATTCGCTTCTAAAGTGGCAAACATACTCCAGCGCAGAGTGTTTGTTGACCACCTTGTTTTCATATCTTGACTCTCCCATTTATCTAGCCCCCTACTTTCAGTACATTAATGCAAACCACAAGAAAAATCACTGTTCATCAAATAATCGCCTTCTTCGCTGTCCCACTCACCGCACAGACTTTATTCACTCTTCCTCTCTCTTTCTTTTCTTCCTTCATCGTTAAGTCTATCTCACTGTGGAATGCACTCCCCTTAGAAATCAGGATGGCAACCAACCCATCAATCTTTAAAGTAAAGTTTGCGAGCACATTCGTAAGAAGCTGGCAGTATCATCACAACGTTAATGTTTTCCCATGGTTTGTCTAATTTGTTGGACATGACCTCATGCTCAGCAGTAGCACTTGCAACCACTAGACCAACAAAGCAGTCAGGTGTTAAATATTGCAGTAGAAAATACGAAATCTACGCGGACGAAGACGCGCGCGAAGTGCTAGTAAAAAAAAACTATAACTTTGATCAAGCTTCTTTACATTGAGGGAGGACCCCATCCCATGAATTTGCCACGGGCCCCGAACAGTATAGTTACGCCACTGGTTTAGAGAACCGTTTATAATTTATGAGGTACGAAATACTTTAAAGTGAATCGTTAGAAAATTAAATCTAATATTTTTAGATACCTGCCGCAATGTAAAATGCCGGTGATAGATACTTTAATAGTGGAATTATCGTCAATAGGCAAACTGTAGTTTGAAGCGAACTGTAAAACTAAATGACTATCCCTGTTGAATAGCACAAAAAGATATCCTGAAAATTTTGCCTGAAACAATTCGTGACGCGTAAGCAAGAGAAATCAGAACATATTATCAAATATTGTAAACAGTATACTTACCTACTTTCACTACGACAAAAAGGCATTGAAATACTTTAACGAAAAAATAATTTCCAATTCATCGTAATACATGTAATGATTCTTACCTCACTGCAACAAAATTTCAAAGAAGTAGAAAAACTTCATCAAATTTTTCAATACAACAATCTTGTATTGTAATAAATTTTTTTCCGGGTATTGCCAAATTTGCCAACCAAACCAATCACACCAGTGTTGCCAGCAAAGAACATATTTAGGTTAGGTTACATGCTCTGTGTTTACTCTAGGCGGGAGGTTGCCAGCGCACAGTGTGTTATTTTGCCTTAGTTGCGGACATGTCAGTTTTATTTTTTTTCTTTATAGATTTAACCTTAATAAACCATTCTGAGAAACCCCCGTTTTTATATTTCACTTCATTTAAGGTGAATGCGTAGTTGTAGCCCGCGAAATTCAATTTTTCTTACGTTTTTTGCAATTTTCAGGTCAGTGTCAGGTTGTATCTTGATCAAAATATGATTCGCGACAATAACAGGTACGTATTTACAGAATTATAATAATTAGAATCATTAATACATCTTCCTAAGTTAGATTTCTACCGTTAAGAACAAATCTCGTATGGAAAAGTGTTGGTGGTAGAAATCTAACTTAAACAGATGTATTAATGATTCTGATGATTATAATTCTGTGAATACGTACCTGTTATAGTCGCGAATCAAATTTTCATCAAGATACAACCTGACACTGACCTGAAAATTGCAAAAAACGTAAGAAAAATTGAATTTCGCGGGCTACAACTACCCATTCGCCTTAAGAGATACAAATATTTTAGTGAAAGGTCAGTGACCTTCTTGAAAAAGTTTTTCGTCTGTATTTCTTTAATGAAGCAAAATTTTAGTGTCTTGCAAACTACCACTTAATTGTTGATTTAAAATGTATAAATTGTAAAAATTACAAGGCTTTAACGTAACAGGAACCGGAATTAAAAAATATGTTTCAATTAACGAAAAAAAAAATTTATAAAATTAACTATTTGCGGCTCGCGTTTTTTTTTGTTTTCGTAATATAGTTATGTAAAGTACCTTCAACTGGAGAAAATTCTTAATATGTATCTAGCGGGATCTCGGAGATATTGAGTTTCTATGTTTTTATTAAATTTCTATGGAAATAGGGTTGTCACAAAAAAGTAAATATTGATTAGTTCAATCGATTAAATCAATTTATGCTAAACATGTTGTAAACGCTTATTTATGACATTTCCTCGCTGTCGGATTCAATTATGATTTCGTCAGTCGTCAGCGTAATATTTCTTCAAAACCTTCAGATTCTAAATTATTGTAGTGAACATTGTCAGTTGTTACGCATAGGAGTTGAAGCACTGATTTCGATAGAGGTAAAGGTTTTTTATGTTTATTACGTGTACTAAGTGTTAATGAGGATATATATGGATCGGACGACTCTAATGCACGGTGAAATAAATCTAAAATTGTAGTTTTCCTGTCTAATTTCCGGGTATGATGTTGTCGATCATAGCGCCAGTATTTATTCCGTGACTCGCTTGCTTGCTCACACAACATACCTATGTGTAACGGGCTGGCGTCTATGATTTGACGGCCATGAATTAATATTTTGTGCATTGTGACAGACATGTAAAACCAATTGTATTTCTCCACGTACTTTTTAGCTACTGATTTACAAAAGGCATCAAATTTTTCAGCATCTATTATTACCATCAACCATGTCTCTATGCCTAAGATATCTGCAAATGTTTTTCGATGTTGGTCTGATAGTGCTGTTCGTGCAGTGTTCCCATCATTGGTTGTCCCCGAATTTGGACGCATCTATTATTACCACCAACCATGTCTCTATGCCTAAGATATCTGCAAATGTTTTTCGATGTTGGTCTGATAGTGCTGTTCGTGCAGTGTTCCCATCATTGGTTGTCCCCGAATTTGGACGAACGACATCAACCAAAAGTGACAGTTTGTCTCTTATTCTCACCCCCGCTTCTCCAGATATTATGTAATGGAATTGGGTTTTAGCATTTGCCTAACGAGGGCGGGCCCTCTTCCCAATCCCACATAATACCTTTCATCGAAGATAGATCATAAACAAAAGTAGTGATCAAATTCAACCGTAAATAATTTAATTTTGATTTTGAATTTTCGCACTATTTTTTCATATCAACTTAAACTGTGTAAACTATGCACGCCACAATTTAAACCGACAGTTGTTAATACCTACCTGAGTCAAAAATAATGAATCACAATGAGTAATATTCGCATGAAGTACTCGTATGTATCGCACACAGGTTTGAGTGACAACCCTAACCGACAATTTCAAAATTCAATATTTCCGAAATCCTGGGCCTGTTGCAACTGATTTTTTTTGTGGTGTTAGTTATTATAGTGGTTAATATTTAGGCTTAACAAAAAACGCGACCGTGAAGAGAATGGCCGAAAAAAAATTATTTTCCAAATCATAGAAAAAAAAAATCTCACTTGTCTGAGCAAGATTTTTAAAGTTTTCAAGAAAAAAATGGTTCCGGTAGTGAATTTCTATCATACCTTAAAACATTTCGTGTAAAAATCAAAATAAAAAACGAGATATTGTGTTTCTATGGTTTTTAAGGATTTTTCTCGATTTTATTTATTTCTCTTAAACTACAGTAGTTAGAGCCGGCGGAGTTTTGTTAGGAGGTTTGTTTCATTTTAGGCTTTCCGAAATACACATAAAATGAGCATGTCCGAACTAAGGCAAAATAACACACTGTGCAGCGCCCTTTTGTCAAAAGTAACATAACATGAGTCAAAAACCGGCCAAGTGCGAGACGGATCGCACACGAAGGGTTCCGTACCACCGTGCAATATTTAACACTACATAAATATAAAAAAAAAAACAAGTTTGTTGTATGGAAGCCCTCCTTAATTTATTTTATTTTAATTAGGTATTTATTTTTAATGTGAATATACAACTAAGTACCTATTCTGTAAATATTTCAAGCGTCTACCTGTTGCCGTTATTAATATCGAGCAAATAACGGCAAAAGATCTCGTTTGTTGTATGGGAGCCCCCCTTAAATATTTATTTTGTTCTGTTTTTAGTATTTGTTGTTTTAGCGGCAAAATAAATATGTAGCGGTATCTACAACGCCACATGCGAACAGCGCGTCATACTGACGTCACGCAAATCCTGCATCGCGGAAGCAGAGTTTACCGCGCAACTAGCATATATACAACGGCCCGACATGGCTCATTGGGCAGTTGCCCGCCAGACACAACACCCGTCTGGTCGGAGGATCCTCCCTTTTCTATAGAGTATGAGTGAACTTTACACCCTGTTCCTCATACCTCTATAAATACATAATCTGTGAAAATTTCAACTGTCTAGCTATCACGGTTCATGAGATACAGGCTGGTGACAAACAGACAGACTTGTGACTTGTGACTCCTACGATAACAATGATTAATGTTCGATACGATACGGAAGCATATCGAATGTTTGTGAATAAGGGGGCTGATTTAACGAAAAACCTATACAATGCGATTTCTGTTAAAACTGGAAATGTATAGCTCGATGTGTCGCCGTGGGTACATGTAAATTTGTAATATTTTTCAAGTACGAAATGTAACGTAAAAGTAATATCTTGCGTCGTGGAACATGGAAGTAATATAATGGGGGCAAAAGTAAAGTAAAATCGTTTATTTCATAATTCAAAATTACAATATGGAGGTATCATTGGTCCCAAACTAGGCACAGCCTGTGTCTTGGGCACCATTACAGTGGTACAACATTTTGATAATTTTATACGAAATAAGTATAATTAAAAGTTGAAGTTGGTATCATTAAAGTTAAGATTGGCTACAGTTCTAATTAGGCACATCGGGACTACAAGAGTATAAATGTACAAACAAATAGACTTACTGATAATTAAGTGGAAGCGGAAATCAAATAATAAAATAAAAATTAAGATTTAAATGATAAAATAACAATAGGTGCAATTTCCCAATTTCCAAAAAGTAACGTGAAATGCGAAAATGTTACAAAAGTTACCTACATTCTGGCCATGATTCTGGCAACGCTGAATCACACAGATAAGGCAATTTAATAGTGATGCCACAGACTACATACCCAGAGTTACTAGAGTGCGTTTCAACCTCAAAGGTTTCAACAAATAGTTCCTATGCCGTTATGTTGGCAACAATGTATTGGAAGGCGGAAACACATTATTAAAACGCGACGCGACCCGATGAAACGCGATGCGTGTTGAGTCGAATCAAATGTATTGTTTTCTATAGACCAGAATCACACTATGAACATCCGACGCGATGCCATGCGCGTGTCAGAAAGGTGAATGAAATTAGTAAGCTCAGAGTGTGGTTGGTTGGTGTTATTTACTGTGTATGGAGGTTACTAGTTATTTACTGTATGAAGTACCTATGAATATAGTGTGTGAGGTTTTATGAAGAAAAGTACAGAAAGACAAGACTAGGCATTTATTTCAATCAAGCTTGTCAGTTGAATACGTTAATCAGAAAACTAGTTGTCCGTACCCATACTAGGTCATCATGAAGAAGGAAGGACAAGCAAACTTCATGGCAGCTTGTTTTATAAAGTATTGTATCAACACATTGTACATTTGCTACAATTATAATATTGTTACCTATCACATTAATCTCTTGGACCATTTCTCAAAGCTAAAGCAACATTTAGGTATTATATATTATACAGAGCAACACAGTTAACAGCAATAATATCAATTCACTTACATGAACGGACGGTAGTCCATCTTTCCCCACAGTTGGAATCCAAGAGAGCGAGATTTGGCGGGCCCACACCTTATAAAGTTTTCCAATATTACTCAAGTACATCTAACATTCCCTCCATTTTTAACAATGATCCTATTTGACCAAATAACTTTTAATATTGACAGTCTTATTTAAATCTATTTTGACAGAACTGTTAGAAGGTATTGAATGTATTTTTATAACAATTTATCCGACTACAATTAGATAAAGTCTCTTAAAGATAGCGTACACTGAGTTTACTATATTTATTATTCATAACCACCATAGAAATGTAAAAAACAGGAGAAGTGGCATGGGGGCGTGTCTGTGTCCACGCGTCATGAGCAACATGCGCTTGTACTAGGCGAATGGCCGTCTCCGCGAACTAGTGCGCTTTTGACTGTGATCGTGATAAAATATAAAAATGCCGAGTTGTTCAGTGGTTTCCTGTAAAAAACGAAGTCAAAATAAAATCCTCGTATCTCGTGGAATCACTTACCATATATAAGTAAAAGTATTTTACTGTATTTGTCTTTAAAATCATGAAAAACAACAAAGCGTAAAATATTTCTTGCTTTTACTACGTTATTTTTGTTTTCAAATATCGCAGCGGCTGTACTATTTTTGCAGCAAATACATTGCTTCTTAACCACTAGCCACTCAGTATGCCGTTAAGTGAACAGCAAGCAATGTAAAAATTACAAAACGATATTTCATTGTCGCCGAGCGTCGCATAGTACAGCCGCTGTGTCTTGCGGCGAGATAGTGATGTGGTTATGAATGTCCACTAACGTAGGCTATCGACAACAACGTCGATTGCTCAACGAATATATTTCTATTATAGTTAATTTTTCAATTTGTCAACCATTTAACCCGGTTTATAGAAGACCTGAAAAGATGACGTTTAAATGGTTGGAAGGCCCTTGAGAAAATGAAAAATAATGTAATTTTTTTTTATTAACTTCAATAATTTTTTTAGCTACTTTTTATTGATTTATAACATAATAATATGTTCTGGACATATAGTTTTTTATTTATTTTATTTTCATGACCCTTTATTTTTCTTAGTACAATAATGAATTAAAGAGTCGATAACTTTCCGATTTAGTCAATCACTAGCGTATGTGTATAATAAATTGCTTTTGCACAGCACAACGATAGCGATAGATGTTTTTGTGTGAGTGAGTTGTACGGTGCATGGTAAAATGCACGCTGTGTTTGATGAGTTAAGGTTTATAATTGATTGTGTAGTACGTTCTGATTTATGAATTGCAAGAGTGTGCGCGACTTTGTATCTATTGCTTTTACTAAACTACATCTGTAGTAGTGGCGCGGCGGTGGGGCAAACCTAGCGACATCGGGTTCTGATACATTTTCAACTACCGGGCATATCTCCTATTTTCATATATCTATGATAACCACTAATACATCAAAAATTGCACATAAAATTAAGAAAATATTTAAATACAGTGTTTAATTCTGTTAGCCTTACATTTTAGGTGAAAAGGAATAGTAGATTGTTATGCAAGGGTCGAAAGGAATCAATTCCTATACGAGGCATTTAGACGCCCGAGCGCAGCGAGGGCGGCTATAGCCCGAGTAGGAATTTGATGACTTTCACCCGTGTTAAACACTCTACTTTTCATTTCGAATATAAGGAAAGTTAAAAGTAGTAGTTTTTCTAAAATATTTATTGATAACAATAACATGCAAAGTTTTTGAATTTTGGTACAGCTTACAGGTACAGCTTACAGTATCCCGCCAAATAATACTATTGACTTTTTTTATTTTAACCTTTTGGACGCCCATCTACATAATACGCGATGTGTCCTCCAGCGCCACGCTACAAATGTATAACGTATCTATAGTAAAACGTAGGGATGGGATTAATGTCCTATCGATAAATAATATTATAAGTTGAAATTAACGTTTATTCACCAATTTACGAAGCTAAATAAAAACTGATACCGTATTTTCATATTTTGTTTTATTTCATAAAAAAATCAATATGAAAACCTGGATATATTTCCCATAATAAAAGAAAAGAATTGTAAATTTATTAGACGTGTGTTCTAGAAGGCACATCCCTATTTGTCTCCAAATGTAATCCTTCTACTTCATATCAAGTCGTTGGCGCTCGAGGCACGTCAAAATCCTTTCTGATATAAGGATGTCTAGATGTCGATGTCTATGGTATTTTTCTTTTTTCTATTCACTGTGGTCGAGTTACACGTGCATAACCTCAAACGATTCATGCATAATTTATTTCGTTTACTTACAAAAATAGAACCAAATACCATCAATAGAAGCTAGATACGTGGTTTTCTACGTGTTTTTTTTTTAAATTAAAATGGAGTGTAAGTGACTGTTTTACGCAGATGTTACAGATCTTTTTTTTAATGGTAGGTATGGGTGTCGCAAAATACTAGCAATGATTTTTTTTGTTTTTAGAAACTAATAGAAAACGGAAGTACATTCCTGAAACGGAAGTTGTCGACTTAACGTAATGTCAGGACGACGGAACTATTTCAAAATTCTGATTATTCACAAACTTTTTCTTATGATGAATCTACTCAAAAAGAAACAAAATGTAAACATTGCACTACACTAAAATGCACAGTCACTATGACCTTGAAAACCGTCCGCTTATGACGTCACAGATTTACTTCTATACAAGTTCGTGGCGTTGTGCGCACTGACAACTAGCCACTTTGTAAGGATGGGTTTTTCAATCGGTGTTTCACTATCGATAATGATTAGAAAACCTATTTATTCTTGATTAAGGCGAATAAAACGTAGTTTATAGTTTACAATACTTATTTATAAAATATTATTTATTCACGTCATTTTCTTGCAATAATAGTATTTATGATCGTTTTGACGAGATGAAATATAGCGAGGTCTTCATCGTGTCCCATCACTGGCTTACTTTATATCAAGTACTTGGCGTTGGGGGCACTAAAATATTTTGTGGCGTTTTTGTTTCTATTGAATATAAAACAAACAAGAACTTATTATGTGTGAAAAAGTTAAAAATATGGCTTATAACAGGGCAATTTTCCATAAAAACAAAATAAAAGGTCTTGTAAACGTCGTAAATTTATTTTATACTATTATTACTTCTAATCAAGTAGTGGCGCTGAGGGCACGAAAATCTCGAACTTGTATACAAGTGATTGGCGTTCAAAAGGTTAAATATGGAACACACCGCGTCATCGCCGCGGACTGTCCCGCTTAATAGGTTTTTTTTTTAATTCACACTGGCCGTTTATACACTCACAAGACTGCAGCATTTTTCTTAATTTATGTAAAAAATTTCGTAGCTGACTATAGTTCTATTTTTAAAATTCATTCCCACCCTAAAGAGGGACGTGATTACTATGAGTCTTTCCCGCCCTGTGGTGGGAAGCAGCGTCTTCCACCCGCTATTTGGATTAAACAAACACTACTTTCCGAGTATGAGAAATGAAAAATAAGTTATTCTATTTATTTAGACCGACTCACAGATCTCCGGTTACGTTCGGAATTCGTTAATTATTTGATCTAGTAACACTCGACATTCTAGCAAAAATATAGTACATACTAATTCCATGTAATTTAGGAAAGTACATACTAATTCCATAATCTAGGAAGATTGTATTCTGTATAACTCTACATTATGTAGAGTTATACAGATGTAGATTATTTTATGTAGATACATATACCGACACGCGCACATGCCACCAGATCCAGACTTGCCAGGTCGGTGTGTTGCCCATGGTGGGGGTAAACACGCCATCCGACGCGGCGCGCGCGGTTTGTTTCTAGACAACACCCAACGCCACGCGTCAGTCGTTCGAGAACTGTCCCAGAGCGTATATGCATTCTATGACCCCATCCCTGTTCTTCAAACTGTCAAACGGAATTTATGCCAATATAATATTATTTTTTGCATTTATTTAGCGAAATTACCGACGAACAATTAATTGAGTTGGTAAAACGATATCCTGTTCTATATGACATGAAATTTTCTTTTTCTTGAGTCGTTTAAGTATCATATATTATATGTACCCAAAATTTGCATCAAATCTTCAAAGTCTTCATCTGACTCGTTATTTATTAAATCGACATAACCATACACTTCCACTGCTGTTAGCTAACTGTATTCAGAAATTGCTAGTACGTCGTCGCGTCGCGTGTTGGTAAGGTGCACGGTGCACATCGGGTGTCGACACGTTGCGTCGCGTCGCGTTTTAATAATGTGTTTCCGCCTCTAGGCAGGCCGCATACGTCCGGTTTCCTGATTCGGAATTCAGATTCGGAGACCCCGAATGCACGCATTTCATACAAAATGCTACGGACTCCAGGTAAAGGGCCCACATCCCTCCCTATAAGAGATGCCACTCTCTCTTCCAAAGGGCACAATTGTGGGGCCACACTAGGTCCGCCCCCTGTGCCACTTTGGCTCCTTCTAATAATGGCCAACTTGTTTCGAAGCCGACACTTATAGTCATTCCAAAACTGAAATAAAAATTTATTACACACTGATTCACATTATCAATAGTGTCCTATCAACCTGTATTTCATTAATAATACACTTTATACTTGCTTTAGCCCACTCCTTTGGGGTTCTACTTGACCCCTCCGCATTTAAAATGTCCGCGATGCAAATCCAAAGCCTGTTGGCGTCTGCGCGACCTTCCTTGGATCTAATTCGGCCCAATGCGAGATCAGTGTGGTCCTCCAAAAACTCTATGAGGAGCTCCAACTGTCTCACAGAAGTAGGCCTCCTTCGGTTTTCTTCCATGTCTAAAAATAATTGGGGTCTTAATTAACGAAATCAATCCAATTAGTTATGTATATATATACGTTCAATCTGTATGAAAGTAGAATAGGTAGAATAAAAGTTTATTTGGCACTTACCGGCTTTATAAGATTTTTCCAACAAAATAAAACTTTCATGAAGTACGAATACCTATTTTGCTTTTCGCGCTTTGTCAGCTATTTTGAATCGACAGATTTTTTACGTTGGCAATGTAATCAGCGTAAAGGATTTCATTGTATTAATATGTTATATTCAATTCTATGTTTTAATATTGTTTCCGTTACGTAGATATTAGATGTATTTGCAATCAAGCAGAGCTTTCAATTTATTTAAAGCTAGCAAAATGTAATTTTATATTTTAGAAGTTTTTTGAAGTGAAAACTTCTTTAGCGGCGTTGCACACTTTTTGTATGGGGAAAAAATGTTAAACTCGCGTCAGGACACGTGACCGTCAGGAGAGATTTCGGTGTATTCCCGTTCGTCCCACCGACTTCGTCCCCGTCGTGCGACGAACGGGATTAAGCATTTAAAATACTACCATACCATTACCAATTAAGCTACAAGACATATATAATAATATCTCTGTGTGTAGAAATGTTGTATTGTTTTAAATACAATAAATGCTTTCCGAATTTCGTGTTTGTTTTCTAAGGGCTCCTTAAGGTGAATGCGCAGTGGTAGACCGCGAAATTTAAATTTTCTTACGTTTTTTGCAATTTGTAGGTCAGTGTCAGGTTGTATCTTGATCAAAATATGATTTGCGACTATAATAGACATGTATTTACAGAATTATAGTCATTAGAATCATTAATATATCTCTTTAAGTTAGATTTCTACCATCAACACTTTTCCATACGAGATTTGTTCTTAACGGTAGAAATCTAACTTAGAAAGATGTATTAATGATTCTAATTATTATAATTCTGTAAATACGTACCTGTTATTGTCGCGAATCATATTTTGATCAAGATACAACCTGACACTGACCTGAAAATTGCAAAAAACGTAAGAAAAATTGAATTTCGCGGGCTACAACTGCGCATTCACCTTAAGGGGACGAAGTCGATGGGACGAACGGGAATACACCGAGATTCCCCCCCCCCCCCCTCTTTCTACGGCGGCGGCGCCAACCGAAGTGAACCAAGTGAGACACGATAATGGATGGATGGATGGATGGACGGACGGACGGACGGACGGACGGACGGACGGACGGATGGACGTACGTTGACGGTGACGGTGTCGGTGACGGTGACGGTGACGGTGTCGGTGACGGTGACGGTGACGGTGACGGTGACGGTGTCGGTGACGGTGACGGTGACGGTGTCGGTGACGGTGACGGTGACGGTGACGGTGACGGTGACGGTGACGGTGACGGTGACGGTGACGGTTACGGTGACGGTGACGGTGACGGTGACGGGGACGGTGACGGTGACGGTGACGGTGATGGTGGACGTGGATGTGGATGGATGGATGGACAGCTGATGGCTCGACCGTCTGTGTAGTAGCCACACTGCTGTGTATTCGTAAAATTCGTGTATATAAAGTGTTTAAAATATGGAAATTGAACAAAGTGCATCTAATCGATGCATGAAAAAGTGACGCAAAAATAGTGAAAAAAAAATTGTTATATTAATTCAATTCATATGATTTATTTCAACGTTAATATTCAAGTTTTCACTTCTGCCGGCACTCCCGGAGTGCAACCCGTCTTTTTTTTCCTTTTTTCTTATGGTATCTCCCATACGTACTTTTTAATCTGTGCAATACAATTCTTGGCCGTAGAGGGAGTATAGTATTCTCTGTCTACGTTCTTGGCACAATTTCGTTTTGCTGATTAGGCGCCGTGTTCACGTTACAATAGCGTTGTAGTTGCGTTGCGGTTCCTTATCAGTTTTAATTTTAAAATAGTAGAATACCAAAAACCCTAATGGTCGAAACTGAATCGAAACATAAACGAAACAGTTACATTATTGTTAGATATTAGTAGAATTGATATCCTGCATCGCGATAATCAACGGCGTTTCCCGTTGGTGTGGCCGCCGCATTACAATAACGAGTATCTCCGTTGGTTTTATGTTGGCATCACTGCATTCAATAAAGGCTGGCTAGACTTGGCCGAGTGTCGCCATCTTGAATTTCATCAAACGTCACCCTTTCCTTTGGTGAGCAAGGTGTGTTCACGTGAGGTTGTGTGTTCCCTTCATTAATAGGTCACACAATCCTCAGAATTTCGTGAAATATTCTTGTAAAATAAAAAAAAAAAACAAAAAAATACATAAAACCCAAAAAAATAGTAAAATAACAAAAATTTAACGGGAATCACTTGATTTTAAGTTAGTGTACGTAAGCGTGCAACGTGGTCTGAGGAATGCGATAGTCATTATAAAGAGAAAGTGAAGTTGATCTTTGCCTACGTTTAAGTTAATGTCGACGTGAACCGCTGCAGTGAAATTTAAAAATGAATCCTGGTCCACCTAATTACCCGATGGCATCTTTGTATGTCGGAGATTTACACTCCGATATTACTGAGGCCATGTTGTTTGAAAAATTTTCTACCGCTGGTCCGGTTCTTTCTATACGCGTATGTCGCGATATGATTACTCGTAGATCCCTTGGCTATGCTTATGTTAACTTCCAGCAGCCCGCAGATGGTGAGTACATTGTTTTTTATTTTTTTTCGTTGTTTTTTTCTTAATTACACTTCATTTGACTAGGTCCCTAACCTACCCCTAAGCTAAGATGACTCTGACCATTATTTCATCATTAAGCATGTATTTTTTAAATATTATTATGTATTTTTTTTTAGTATTTTCCAAATTAAAAAAATCAAATTTAGCTGTATGTATATCAACATAGATAATATAATGGAATAGGTAGGTTTTTTCTTTCTATATTTATCTTTTTTCGTAAGCACATTTCCACTCTAATTTTATTTAAAGTAGGTATTGGCATGTAATCCTTGAATGATGTCTTCAGCCTATGGAAACCCCTGGCACATGACTTTAATGGCTGATATTTTAGTCTTACAAGCTCTGCTACAACACTTGTGTAAACTTCTAAATTGTCCAATAGGGATCAGAATTTTCCTAGCCTTTCCCCAATCCATGTTGCAGCTAGCCTTGCTGAAAAATTTAACCGTGAAATATCATATTCATTGTTTTTTTTTATATTGGTTTTTTGGTCGGCACTCGCTGGACAGAATTGTGTGGAAAAGGGAGAGGGAGGCCATTGCCCTGAAGTGGGACAATACAGGCTAGTTAGATTAGATTTTGCGTAGTGTTATTGTATGGTACTTTTGACATAAACATCACAAACTTTCATACTCATTTTGTGAATGGTTAAAAACATTGTAACTTTGGTAATAAGGTATTATACAAACTTTAAATACTTGTCATGGGGTTTTGAATAGGTTAGGAATGTGTTAACTGGTTCTGGCAAAAGATAAATATTGAATGAATTTTTAAAAATTTGGTAGCCTAAAGTTAAACCTAATTTTATGTAATTAATAACTATTCACTGGTCAAGTGTCTCAACTTGTAACATGTTTGCCAAACTTCCAATATGTAAAAGACGAATAAGGACATAATTATTATGAAATTTCAAAATATTACTTCTCACAGCTATCTTTCTGAAATCTCAAAGATGCAATGTTTTGCTGAACATAATTATTTATTTAGAATGCTGAAACTCTACCTACACTTTGCAACTTGGTTGCAAAAGTTGAATGCTCATGTATGGGCAAATATCCCGTTATAGTCCATATAACGTGTGGTAAATGGTCATAAATTGTAGATAACAGATATGAAGTAATTTTCTTTAAATACAATAAAAAAGGAGGAGGCTCCATTTTATTATTTGAAAGGGTTTACTTTCAGTATGGTCCCATATTAATTTGGTGAAGATCTGATGAAGACTTCAGTTTGGCAATAGAAGTACAATCCTAATCAAACACAACTTAGTGAATGACATGTCACTCTTTATAAATTGACTGTGTTTCAAATTGTAAATAGAAACAAATTTTATGCATTAGACATAGTTTCTGTTGCATTACCAAAAGACATTCCAGAAAAATGTTCTTGAAATGAACAACACTGATTGGTAGGGTAGCATGTCCCTCTCTCTGAATATGGCACATGGCACTATTCATTAATCTACTAAATTAGTAGTATTCAGTCTCATTCTCAGGTGGAAATTATCTAACATAGAACTGTCAAAGTAAACATGAATACAAATAATATTCTTTGTATATTTTTTGAAGACTTAATAACCTTGCTAATTAAGACTGCCCAATATTATAATATTCTGATAGAAGTAATAAATTAAGTTTTTATGCAGACAACACTGAAAAAAACCCTGACCAAAGGCATGTCGAACCACACAGTGAAGGGTTCCATAGATAGGATGAATTTTTACACATGTACAGTGTTGATTTTACCAACCTCAGGTCCCGTACGCAAAATACGCGCTTTGACGTGGAGTTGCTGATACAGGCCCGTATTACCTATTATGGCGACTCACCCTTGACAATTTTATTTCGTAATTTGACAACAGCATTGTTTCAGCAGTGCACAGAAAACTCCTTTCCAATTTTCATTGATTTAGTACCAATAGTCTCCGAGTAAAATGGCTGTTTGATTTCTGGACTGACTGACACATATATATATTATGTTTTTAACATTTCTATGGACTGAAATGAGGAAATTGTAAAGTTTCTGTTTTGTCCATTTGGCTACGGAACCCTAGAAAAGCAGATTTGACGGGAAAAACAAAACATAACCCTCCTTCTGGCGTAGTCGGGTAAAAAGTATAACGACTTGAGTGAAATGTTCATATTTTTATGAAAATAAACCACAAAGAACATAACTAATTAGTTTCTCAAAAACTGTGAGCTTGCCTATTCCTAAATGGAATTGATGTTGAAGTAAAACTCAAAAAAATTAAAAACAGCGAGTTTTGTGAAACTACTGACACATAAATAATGTCTGTGGAAAGGTGGCTGAATACCACGAACCGCGGTGCGGTGCGTGGTCAACTTGCACCTGCCGAGTACAGTGGCGAGAGTGTGCCCTCGGCCGAGCGCTCGGTACAAGTAAACGCATTGCCGATTCCTCGGTTGAGCAACAGGCCGAGAGAGTCACTCTGATCCTGTTCTACTTACTAGGCCGAGTACCCACCCCTCCGCTTCCCCGCACTGTCGCTCGCTCACTCGGTGGATCTGAACACGCACTCGACGTGTACTCGGCGACCACTCGCCACTCGGTGCGCTACGCCACTTTTGACCACGAATTTTGCTCTTACGTGTTTTAGTTATAACTTCGTAGGTTATAACTTATAACGGATTTTAACTTAACTGTTTCGCTGTGTGCTCTAAAATACGTGTAAACACTCTCGGCCGAGTGACATTTTACTCTCGCCGCTCTACTCGGTAGATGTAATCAGGGTATTACGCCGTTACGGCTCGTCGTCCCCGCGAGTACGTCTCTCCGTACCCGAGCTTACGTCTCTTCGTCCACCCTTGCCCCTCTCACCCCTCCCGCGGCCTGCCTGCAGCACCATCAACCAGCGGTCGGCGAGCCGTAAACGCGGCATCGCCTAGTCATAGCCGAGTTGACGTATCGGAGCTTCTGATCCGCTTTGGTTACGTGCTTACGTTAGGTTTACGCCTGTTTGACGGCGAGGCGAAAGGCGATACGGTGGCGATCCCATTCCGAGTTGATATGTGTGCTATGACTTTTAGACAGTTGTTACGGGTCGTCATACGCCCGAAAGTGTGACAACCAGTCTTACCAAGGGTATAGTAGCATAACCAGCCCGTAATGTTCCACTGCTGGTACACAGGCCTCGTCTCTGTGAGAGGGAGGGGTATAGTAACTAGGTTGTGAAGGTTAGATAGGCTGTCACTCCACGTAATATACTGGTATCCAGCTACATCCGGTTAGACTGGATGCCAATACCAACATATTATGTATTTGGGAAAAGCCTAGACAGATTATGCTGGGTGGAGCCCGTCCCACACAAGAAAAGCCGGGCAAGTGCGAGTCGGACTCGCGCACCGATTCCGTATAAATTTGTAGGTATGTAACTACAAATTTACGGTTTTCGGATTTTTTCCTTTACTTGTGATACATGACATTGCTTCTTGCCAAATTTCATGATTTTAGGTCAACGGAAAGTACCCTGAAGGTTTTGATTCCCTTGCGAGTGTCAAAATATGCGGCATAAACGCTCGTACCTTTTGATTGCTTTGACTTGAAGTTTGATTTTTTCACTGCTTCAAGGGATTGCAGCCCTGAGTATTTGATATTAATTTCAACTTGATAACTCCACGCGTTCCTGAGAAAAAGTGTCTTGACAGACGGACAACGAAGTGATCTTATAAGGGTTCCATTTTCCTTTTGAGGTACAGAACCCTAAAAAACATTGTCCTCTGATGTAAAAGTAACATGTTCACACTTAGGTGTTATTATTTTTGCTTGTCTATTATTGTTCGTATGTAGTTATTATATACTGTATGTAAAAGTAATACGAACCTAAGACGTAATGGTTGAATCAGACTATATTTTCTTATAATATTATCTACAGGTTATAATAACATGCTACCTTTTACAATCTATGAACCTGTTATTGATAATGTTACTTCGAAGGAAGCGCCAGGGTAGCCCGCGAGGTGCGGGATTGTCCGAAAGGGTTACCGCTACCCCGGAACATAAGGGCTAAGGAAGGAACACGGGTGGGTTTTAGTCAGTAAGAGTGAGACTCCCTTCCGCTCCACCCAGAGCGGGAGGGGTCATTTGATGATTTCACATCCACAAAATAAAATAAGGTAGCCCGCGAAATCATCAATACAACCTATACTCCAATTATTATAACATTAGAAAAAAGAGGCTCGCAGAAGCAGGAGTACGAAACCTTTTATTTTCAAGTTAAGTTCAAACAATTTTACTAAATAATGTATGTGCTTTTTTTGTAAGTAACAATGTATGGCATACAATCAAGCATATTCTATCTATCTACTCGTCACGATGCTTGGATAGGTACATGAAATGAAACAATTTTTAGTAACAATCAGTTTATTAAAAACAACTTTATATACTACTCAAAACAAAATAAGAGCCACCATGTATTTTGTGTATTCTAATAAATGTATTGGGTTTGAGGGTAGATAAATAATTAAATTGAATTATTTAGCTAATTTTTAATGCAAATACCTTAAAATTAAATTTATTGATAGATAAAAGAACATGTGATTAGGTTTTTTGTAAAAAATGCAATTTCAGCAAAAAACAACATTTAGTAAAAAAAAGAGGTTGAAACAAAAATGTCGAAAGCTTTTTATCTTTTTTGCACTTTTTTAGTATCGTGTGTGTCCTCCTCTTTTTCGAACACATTCTTGAAGCCTGGATGGCATGCTCTCCACCAGATGTCGCACTGTCTCTTCTGAAATTTGTTCCCAGCTTGACTTAAGCACGTTAATGAGCTGTCTTTCATTATGTAAGGGTTGATTTGTGTCCCGGACACTTCTTTTTAACAAATCCCAAACGTGTTCGATGGGGTTAAGATCCGGACTGTTGGCAGGCCACGGCAAGACACGTATACCAGCATCGTCTAGGGCTTCCCTAGTGGCTCTAGCTGTATGAGCGCGGGCATTGTCGTGCATTAATGTGAATCTTGCACCATTTCTTTGTGCAAATGGCATCACATGAGGTCTTATTATCACCTCAATTTATCGCACAGCCGTTACCGTGCCTCCGCTGAGTATTGCGAGTTCGGTTCGACCTGATAGAGAGATTCCTCCCCATACCATGACATTGGGTCCCCCAAATCTGTCACTTTCATGGATACAAACATCCGAAAATCACTCACCTTCTCGTCTCCATACTCTAATACGACGATCACCACTAAAAAAATTCACTTTACACTCATCAGTGAACAATACTGAGCTCTATTCACTTATGTCCCAGTCCAGGTGCAGCCTTGCGAATGATAATCGGTTTGCACGGTGTACACTAGTCAATGGAATCCGCACTACGCGTCTCCTAGACAACTGCTGGTCTTCATGTAACCGATTTCTAATCATTTGGTCACTCACGCGGGTACCGGTCGCCTGGCGTAAGCGATTTTGTTAGGCGCGGGCGGTGACGATGCGCTCTCTTCGCGCAGTCAAACGTATGTAGCGGTCTTCCTGCGAGGTGGTTGCTCGATTCCTGCAAGATACCCGTCTTCTGGTTACACTCCCAGTCTCTTGAAATCGATTCCAAGCATTCTGGATCGCTCGCCTTGAAAAGTCAAGCTGTAAAGCTACAGAACGCTGCGAATGTCCCTCTTGGATCAATGTGATGGCTCTAGTTGCGGTTTGCAGGTCCATATGTCTTCGGAATACTTCGGATCCTCGGCATAGCGCTTTCAAAATGTTTATTCACGTTGTGACTTAGCAAATGTAAGACTCTTCCTAAAAGAATCCACAATTAAAATGACTTAAGTATTCGTCTTAGAATAGGGTAAATTCAAGTGGTTACAAAAAAAAGTATCAAAGTACCCACTTTAAAAATTATGCAAGTGGTATCCTCACATTATGTTTGTTAATACTTCAGGATATACCAGACAAAAGATATATCGATTAAAAACGCTTTAAAATAATTTAGCAGACCGCTTTAAAATAATTTAGCAGACCGGATGTTAAAATTCACAAGTGGCTCTTATTTTGTTTTGAGTAGTATATAAACCGACAAAATAAAAAAACACGTGCTGCCACAACTTATGAAGGGAATAGGTAACATTTTAGATTTAGTAGAGTTATAGTGACATGAAAATGTTCCTGGTACTGTCCGCCCCTGCTTCTTTTGATTTTAAACATTGACACGATAATATTTTATGTAAAAACTAAATAATATTAAATGAAAGCCCTGTAATTTCAGGAGGTAGATAGGTTAAATAAGTACAATTAAGTGTGACTGTTGTTATTTAAATTGATTATATTTAACTCCACATCAATCTTGACTGTAATGTTTGTTGTACTTTTATTACAAAGTGTGCCCCTAAAAGAGCCTTTTATAACTTCTGTCTAGTGCTATAGTAAATGGAGTATAAGTTCATATTGATTGACATTTCATATAAAAAAGTAATTTAAAAAAATTAAATCAACTTCGTAAAGAAATTTGTATAAGTGTCCTCTATCTAAATATATAACTTTTGTTGTGCACCGCGATTCTGAAAAAAAATCAAAATGGCGGCTGACCTTAGGGCCACCCTCCATACAAAAATCTTCTAACCCCTTACTCAAAATTATAAAATAACTAATTTCGGAAGTCGGTGTCTTGCAATCTGTATTTTAGTTTTAGTTTTTTGTCACCGACTTCCGAAATAAAAATTATTTCATAATTTTGAGTGAATTTCTTTTTGAAGTCGATTTAATTTTTTAAATTACTTTTTTATTTCGTAATTTTTAGTTAAGTAAAAACTGGGATATTTTTTGTAATAAGTAGGTAATGTTTTGTTGTACATATTGCACTAGAATTTGACCAAGGTTTTGAGATGTTTTCCCTTTGACACTACACCCGTAGCTCGTATCAATAAGCCAGGCTGTCACACTTACACGTATTTGTTCATATGTTGAAAATGACTGAATCGATTTTGATGAAATTTGCACTGTTCCATAAGTTGAAGTAAATGTAAGCCAATAAACAAAAATGGTCACGATCCGATTAATAGTTGCGGAGAAATGCGTGGACACACATACATACATCTATGAAAGGGGTTTGAAGGTTTTGGCCCTAAAATCAGCCGCCATTTTGATTTTTTTTCAGAATCGCGGTGCACAACAAAAGTTGTATATTTAGATAGAGGACACTTATACGAACAAAAAATGTTATATAACATAATATCCTAAGCGTCAGGTTTCGGAGTTATTCACCGAAATATAAGTCGAAAACAACAAGGATTTTTTTGTTTTTTTTCCCTCCAGGTAAGCATATTGGACTATTGAGGTAATAGAAACGTTATGAAACCTTTATGGAGAAGAAACAAATGAAGAATAGACATTTTTTAAATAAATAATTAAACACGGCAATTTATAGTTCGTTTTTTAATCCCAGAGACTAATTTGACAAGTGTAAAGTCAAACTTCTATGCTAAAAAAAAACGAAAACACAAAAGACTTAAATGTCAGGTTAGTCTCTGGGATTAAAAAACGAACTATAAATAGCCGTTTTTAATTCTGTCGATTGGTATCAAAATTGGTCACATTCCATTAATTTATCATGGATTTGACCAATTTTGATACCAATCGACTCAATTATTTGTTTAAAAAATGTCTATTCTTCATTTGTTTCTTCTCCATAAAGGTTTCATAACGTTTCTATTACCCCAATAGTTCAATATGCTTTCCTGGAGGGAAAAAAAACAAAAAAATCCTTGTTGTTTTCGACTTATATTTCGGTGAATAACTCCGAAACCTGACGCTTTAGGATATTATGTTATATTACATTTTTGTTTGTATAAGCGTCCCCTATCTAAATATATAACTTTTGTTGTACACCGCGATTCTGAAAAAAAATCAAAATGGCGGCCGACCTTAGGGCCACCCTCCATACAAAAATCTTCTAACCCCTTTTGTATATTTATTTGGAAGCCCTAATAGATTGTCATATTTGAATATATTGCAGTTCCAATAATATTATATACATACGTGTCGAACTGATAGCCTCCTTTTTTTTGAAGTCGGTAAAAATAGTTGTTCAGTGGGATTATAATGGACTTGAGGGTTTTGTATTGATGATTTTAAACATTATAATTCTTTAAATTTATACTTGTTACGATCGCGAATCATATTTTGTTCAACATACAACCTGACACTGACCTGCTAATTGCAAAAAATGTAAGATTATTTAAATTTCGTGGGCTACCCTGGCGCTTCCCCCTTACAGTACTCAATCCATCAAAGCTTGTCTGTTTTACATTATCTACTATTGGACACATACAGCTATTTGAATTGCTTTGCATTCATTCAGTGGTATTGATGTCGTACATACAGGGTGTCCCAAAACTCAACGTCAAGCCGAAACGGGGTGACAGGATTGATCATAACCATCACGAGAAAAATCTGAAAAAAAATCTATCCCATGCAGTTTAAAAATTATGGGCATTTTAAGAAAAACCTAGAAATTTGATCAAACTGTACCATTTTTCGGTTATTGTGGTTATTCTTTTTTATTTTTGTTCATTTGAACTTTGGAAACGTAATCCTAAATAACATTTCTAGAATCCCAATAAAAAATAATGACACAATTGCCTCAAGTTTCCGAGAATTGAGACTATTTGTTAAACTACGAATTTAAAATTTTCAAGATTCGTCGACTTTGACAGGCCCTCCTATAAAAAAAATGTACTAGAGTGTCTTGGCAAGTGGCATTAAAAGTTGGCGCATTTAATCAGAATTCTAAAATGGTACAATACTTGTTAGTTCCATACAATAGAAAAGAGTAAAAAAATTAAAACCTCAAGTAACCCGATTTTTGCTATCTCATTTTACTCAGTTAAAATGTTTTTAATTCACACAAGCTCTAGGTAGGTTCTTAATTTTAAGACAAAATGATGAGAGAGATGGATAATGGGTATGTTCGCCATGAGTGAGCGAGACAGATAGTGACGCCACTTTTACCAAAGTGAAAAAAAGTTAGTAAAATTAGTAAAATAATTAGGTTTGTTGGAATAAAAGTCTGATGATAGAGAAATAACGTTTTTTATTACAATAAATGTTCAAATTGTTTACCATCAGCCTCAATACAAGCCCTACATCTTCTTAAAAAAGATCTACTTATTAGTCGGGCATATCTTCGAGAGTTGATCGCCTCAGCTGCTTGAGAAATGCGTTCACGCAGGTCGGCTACGTTCTCAATGGGCTTTGAGTAAACTTTTTCTTTGAGAACTCCCCAATAGAAAAAATCCAGGGGATTTAAATCTGGTGAACGGGCGGGCCACGAGATAGTGCCCGAACGTCCAATCCACCTTCCCGGATATTCCTGGTCAAGGAAATCTCTTACTTGCACTGCGAAATGCGCTGGGCAGCCATCTTGTTGAAACCACATGTCGCGAAGATCTGCTAGTGGTACGTCCTCTAACAGGGTTGGTAAATCTTCTCTTAAAAAATGTAGGTAATTAGTTCCATTCAAGTTCTCAGGCAGTTCAATAGGCCCAATAATTTTACCGTTTAAAATTCCGGTCCACAGGTTTACTTTAAAACGATACTGGGATCTATCTTCTCGCATTAAATGTGGATTCTCCACATGCCACTCGTGATAATTGTGCAAGTTCATGTAACCATCTTTTTTCAATGTCGATTCATCTGACCAGAGAATTTTTTGGATGAATTGGGGATTCTCATTATGCCTCTGTAGCATTGTTCTACAAAAAGAAATCCTTTCCTGATAATCTCGAGGTAGAAGACTTTGAACTCGTTGTACGTGAAACGGATGCATTTCGGCTCTTTGTAAAATACGATGAGCAGTGCTTTTCGGTATTCCCGTTCTTTCTTCAATTCCACGTACGGAAATACTTCGGTCACGTGCGACCTCTTGCAATACTTCTTCCTGGAAAGGAAACACAGGTCTACCTCCAGCCTGTATTTGATTCGGGAAATGGCCGCCCTCTGTGAGTGAACGGTGCACATTAACAAACACGCGGTGATCCGGGTAGCGCTCTAAATTTGGATATCTTTCACGATAAAGTCTAGCGGCAGCACTTGCGTTGCATCTGCATTCCCCATAAATGAGGTGCATGTTCGCATATTCTTGTGAAGTGTAGCGCGTAGGCATGGTAGATAAAAAGGATGCCAACACAAAAGTCCAGAGAGAAGCCAAAGTTGCCGGTATGTTATCAACAAGTCCAATTCACAAAGATTCAAGTCCAAAAAGAGAAGCCAAAGTTGTCAGTACTAAATCAACACAAGCGAATACGAACGTGCGCAGTAGACGAATGAGCGAAACGTACTAACTGGTTGGTGTCGGACTGGTAGCGTAGCCATTTGCTTGGCTGAAACTAGTGCGAATGAAACAGATAGATGCCATAGCATCTATCTGTTTCATTCGCACTCGTTTAAACGACGCATCTCCGTCTCAATGCGTGGCGTCACTATCTGTCTCGCTCACTCATGGCAAACATACCCATTATCCATCTCTCTCATCATTTTGCCTTAAAATTAAGAACCTACCTAGAGCTTGTGCGAATTAAAAACATTTTAACTGAGTAAAATCTGATAGCAAAAATCGGGTTACTTGAGGTTTTAATTTTTTTACTCTTTTCTATTGTATGGAACTAACAAGTATTGTACCATTTTAGAATTCTGATTAAATGCGCCAACTTTTAATGCTACTTGCCAAGGCACTCTAGTACATTTTTTTTATAGGAGGGCCTGTCAAAGTCGACGAATCTTGAAAATTTTAAATTCGTAGTTTAACAAATAGTCTCAATTCTCGGGAACTTAAGGCAATTGTGTCATTATTTTTTATTGGGATTCTAGAAATGTTATTTAGGATTACGTTTCTAAAGTTCAAATGAACAAAAATAAAAAATAATAACCACAATAACCGAAAAATGGTACAGTTTGATCAAATTTCTAGGTTTTTCTTAAAATGCCCATAATTTTCAAACTGCATGGGATAGATTTTTTTTCAGATTTTTCTCGTGATGGTTATGATCAATCCTGTCACCCCGTTTCGGCTTGACGTTGAGTTTTGGGACACCCTGTATAATGCAGATAGGCTAAGTTGGTTAGTTTAGTTTTGTACTTGATTACAACAGCAATTTCTTTTTTTGTTTCAGCTGAACGGGCTTTGGACACTATGAATTTTGATATGATCAAAGGAAGACCTATTAGAATCATGTGGTCCCAACGAGATCCATCTCTTCGCAAATCTGGCGTTGGGAATGTTTTTATTAAAAATCTTGACAAAACCATTGACAACAAAGCCATGTATGACACTTTTTCTGCATTTGGAAACATTTTAAGTTGCAAAGTTGCTCAAGATGAAAATAGTGCCTCCAAAGGATATGGATTCGTTCATTTTGAAACTGAGGAGGCAGCTAATAAGTCCATTGAAAAAGTAAATGGAATGCTGTTGAATGGAAAAAAAGTTTACGTGGGCAGATTTATCCCACGTAAAGAGCGTGAAAAGGAACTTGGTGAGAAGGCAAAGTTGTTCACAAATGTGTATGTCAAGAACTTTGGAGAAGACTTCAGCGATGAAGGGCTTAAAGACATGTTTGAAAAGTATGGCCGCATTACCAGCCATAAAGTAATGTATAAAGATGACGGATCCTCCAGAGGCTTCGGATTTGTTGCATTTGAAGACCCAGATGCAGCAGAGAGAGCTTGCATGGAATTAAATGGAAAAGAACTTGTTGAAGGAAAGCCTCTTTATGTAGGACGGGCTCAAAAGAAAGCTGAACGTCAAAAGGAGTTGAAGCGCAAATTCGAGCAGTTAAAATCTGAGCGACTGACACGTTATCAAGGTGTTAACTTGTATGTCAAAAACTTAGATGACACAATTGATGATGAACGTCTTCGTAAAGAATTTGCTCCCTTTGGAACTATTACTTCTGCTAAGGTAAGTGGTTATTGGATTCAGAATCGCAATTTATTTGTTGTTTCGTGCCCTTTCTAAATGAGATAGATAATTATGTGAATAGTTAATATGTCGAAATGTCGTACTTTAATTATTATTAGTATCCCAAGTTTTTCAAAATTATGTATACAGTGTCTGGACATGGACTAGCGATATTCTAAATACTTAAATATAAACTATTTTAAAGTACAAATACACTCTTGTTTGGGTCCAGTACACTTCCCCGCTATGTGGCAGCCATTTTTTTTTTTTTTTTTATTATCTATGAGAGTACAAAAAAAAAATCATATCTGTCAAAGTTTTAGTCATACTGAGATAAAAATATATAGGCTTATTCGAAAGGCAATAATATTGTCTACGGTCTGCATTACAAAGCAATGTGTTCACAATTCCATAAAGGGGTTTGAAGATTTTTGTATGGAGGGTGGCCCTAACATCGGCCGCCATTTTGATTTTTTTTTTCAGAATCGCGGTGCACAAAGAAAGTTATATATTTAGATAGAGGATACTAATACAAACAAAAAATTTAATATAACATAATATCCTAAAGCGTCAGGTTTCGGAGTTATTTACCGAAATATAAGTCGAAAACTGAACCTTTAATTTCTTCAATGTTCAGTTTTCGACTTATATTTCAAGGATTATTTTCATCGATTTAAATCGATTATGATCTAAGGCAATACAATATTGTCGTTTCTGATCCTTAATTGGCTTTTAAGAGCCAGAATCCACTCGAAGACACCAAAACAATCGAACTTATTTTTAACCGACTTCAAAAAAAGGAGGAGGTTATCAATTCGACTGTATTTTTTTTTTTTTTTTTTTATGTTTGTTACCTCATAACTTGCGACTGGGTGAACCGATTTTCATGATTCTTTTTTTATTTGAAAGCTGGTGCTTCCCGTGTGGTCCCATTGTCACCATTTCAATATCTGATGATGGGATCTTAGAGAATTCGAGGGCAACCCTCAAATTTTATAGGCTCACTTATTGTTTTTCGTATGTTTTATGAAGTATCTTGTGTATTTGCGTATGGTTGTCACCATCTCAGGTAGCTGGGCTGATGATGGAAGGTACAACTCCTTAACAGTAAGAAGTTACTCGAACAGGAAAGGACTGTTTTAGTAAATTATTTTGATATTTGATAGGGCATTTGCCACATTTGGTCTCATGATCATCAAGTCATGATCTGATGCTGCAGTCAGGATAGTCTGCAGAGTACCTAACTCCTCGACAACTAACAGCAGATATATCGTGTTTAGGCTCATTGATAAGGGCTCGATGTGTGGATAAACGTACTTTTAATGAGGAACACTGAAGAGTACATAAAGACCTGATGCTGAAGCCAGGAGCATCAGAAAAAGTACCAACCTTGAAATTACAGCACCGTAGTCGTGTTTGGGCTCATTTTAAACAGGACTAAATTTTAAGTTCAATGTAATGTTGACATAAGTCTGGCCTGATGCTGCAGCCAGGATTATCAGCATCTAGTCTAAAAGCATCAGGTCAAGATTTGATGATGGGATCCTGGAGAAATCGAAGGAACTCTTCAAATATTATAGGCACACCTATAGCGATTTGGGTATTTTTTATAGTAACTCGTGCATTTGCTCTCGGAAAGCACTATTTGGTGAAGTGGAACTGATGATGAAGACCACAGATGGCCATCGGAAATACTCAATAATATCTAAGTATTTCACGGGTTGCGATTCGATTACTTTAATATGGTTGCTAAGCATATGGAGCTGATGGTGGACCTGGAGAACTCCTCAACAATTAACTTCCCTGCATCGGGAAAAGCAATATTTTGTTTGTAAAAGGCGATAATCACTAGGCTATTGTAACTTAGATAAATTATAAGCAGACCCACTAAAAAGCGTGAAATAAAAACTTTTTAAGAAAAAAAAACCGACTTCCAAAAAACACTACAAAGTGAAAAATAACTTTATTTCGGAAGTCGGTGGCAAAAAACTAAAATACAGATCCAAAGACACCGACTTCCGAAATAAAGTTATTTTTCACTTTGTAGTGTTTTTTGGAAGTCGGTTTTTTTTTTCTTAAAAAGTTTTTATACCTGCATCTAGATCGATAATAATTTGCAAGGCAGGAATAAAATAGTTGGCTACTATTGTAATTGCATTGTAGGAAAATGAACACTTGGATGTTGCTCCCATGTGATGCGTATTATAATGGTACATGACATGGGCGCTCCACCAAGCATATCCTATTCAGCCTCCCGCTGCCTTCTTGGATGATATTATTTATACCAAATATGATTAATTAGTCTTATGTTTAATCCACTAGCTGGTGTACTTATTCAATTATTTCATGTTTACCTACAAAACTATCATTTTAATTCAACACATTTATCTCATACTAGCACTTTGCGTGGTGTAAAAAAATTAACTGCAAGAACTTTAAGAGGTGCTTTAGACCATCGAACTGAACAACTTTCACTATGGGACCAACTCCGAAATCACGAAAAAAAAATCAGCTGTTTCATACAAAAGTTCAATACCTACTCGGCCAAAATGTATGAAACAGCTCATTTTTTTTTTCGTGATTTCAGAGTTGGTCCCATAGTGAAAGTTGTTCAGTTCGATGGTCTAAAGCACCTCTTAAAGTTCTTGCAGTTAATTTTTTTACACCTTATATACAACATTATTTTTAGTATATGCGAAACCCGAAACACGTGTCTAGTATTTTTATGTAAAGAATCTATGTACAAAATTTCAAAACTGTATCATGAATAATCACAAAGTTATAAGCTTGTTATGTTACCTGTTTGTCCTTACAAAAACATGGTCATCCACGCCGCCGCCGCGTGCGTTCGGGCGATTGTATTGTAATTAACTGGTGATAACATTTTCCATCACACTTGCAGGCTTTGGACTGTCGTAATGGTCAAGTGTAGGTAGTTATTATAATGTACTTTATTCGTAAATAAATGCAGCCGTAAGCTACGAATAAGTAAATACTTATTCGTAAGCCGTAAGTGATACAATGTAGTCAATGCGATTTGTTGCACCTTATGTCAACCACTTAAAAGTTCAAAGTGGATGAAAAGTGTTAAACATCGCATTACTTAACCACAGCAGGCTGTAGGTACAAATAATAACTTTCTACAATTAACCATCTTGGCGTGTTTAAAAATGTTACACGACACTTTTTACATACGATAGGTACACGATCAACCGAAACACAACTGTAAGGCCCGCGGCGGCCGCGCGCTCGCAATTATGCAGTTGGACGGGAACGCGAACACGTGCGCGCCAACCTGTGGTACCCGGGCGACTGAAGGGGTTGCTGCACCCCCGCCCCGGTCGCCCCGCTCGCTGTGCGCCCGCGCCGCTATTGTTGTACCTACTTAGTGTCGCTCCTCGAACACAGAGTACACTATAATATACCTCCTCGAACGCGTCGCTCTCGTGGTGTCCAAGCTTTAACCTTTTTTAAATATTTTTGGGCCAAAATATAACATGGGGTAAAAATTATTGGAATCGATTCAGTTACTTATTCTGAACAAACTATATTCAGGTTTCGCATATGAGTCGATTGGTATCAAAATTGGTCAAATCCATGATAAATTAATGGAATGTGACCAATTTTGATACCAATCGACAGATATACTAAAAATAATGTTGTATACAGGGTGTTACGGAAAGGGTATATCAATACAAACGGGTTGAAGAGTGTATCTGGTCTAGAATGTCTGTACAAAATTTCAGCTCAAAAGCAGTAACTTTGAAAATGCTTAATATTTTTTTATTTCGATAGTTTATAAACTTCAACCCATTTGTATTGATATACCCTTTCCGTAACACCCTGTATAGATTTTTATGTTCCGATTGTTTTAAAAAGTTTTTAATGAACAAAATAATTGATTAGTATTATAATATTTGTTTTCTTTCTCTGTCTGATTAAGATTAACATTTGAAGTTACTACAAAATAAAAAAATACTTAAAATTGGTTACAACAATTGTTATTTTATCTTTGAATATCTCAGAAACGAGACGCTTTAAGGATGATTCACGCTACATCGTGTCGCGACCGGTCCGGGCCTCGGCCGGGACACGTCCACCGTGCGCCGGCCGGGCCAGTCATTCATGTTACACCGGGCTGTTTGGGTGAATTATTTGCACGACTATATCTGTGTTATGTGGTTTTTGTCAGCTAGTGATTTCATCTGTCGATAGAATTGACGCTTAAGTAAATATGCAATTTTCACAATTTGAATTAGCAGCTATTGCAATTGCCATCGATGACGAAGTATTGGAAAAACGAAGCGAAACTTAGGATGGCTCATGTCGTAAATCACAGGATACTTGCGCACACATTCTAATAATTTTTCGTCGTCCATTTTGCTGTTGAGCTGCTCACCTCACTAAGATTTGACGTTGACTGCTCTGCGGGCGCCCGGGCGCATATGTTCATGTTACAACGTGTCGGGGCCGGAGCCGGGAAACAATACCCACCGACATTTCAACACCGTGCTCCGGCCGAGTCCTGCCGGCGCACGGCCGAACCACGGTCAGGCATGAATCACTTCATACAAAAAGTATACCATAATGTTTGACCGTGCCCCGGCCGGGGCACGGCCCGGTCGCCATACGGTGTAGCGTAAATCATCCTTTACTACGGTGGCAATTAAGTTCCTGGAATTTGTCAATAAAAAACAAGACAATGAAGTTTTAGGAAAAGTTTTACTATCGACCTTCACAATAGTCTCCCTCTAACTCTACACAACGATCCCAACGTTTCTCCCATGATTGGAAGCACCCTTGGTAGTCCTCCGAAGCTAGCCCGTTAAGCATCACGGTTACAGCTTCTTGGACCTCTTGTACGCCGCCATGATGAGTTTCTTTGAGGTGCGACTTCATCTTGGGGAATAGAAAAAAGTCGCAGGGAGCAATATCGGGGCTATAGGGTGGGTGAGGCAACGTTGGGATGCCTTTTTTTGCCAAAAACTCTTGCACAACGAACGAGGAATGGGCCGGTGCATTGTCGTGATGCAAGATCCAGCCATCCTGGACGAGTTCGGGTCGCACATGAAAAACACGAGCCCGCAGCGGTTAGGTGACGGTCAGACGTGATCAACATGCGCAAACGATCAACATTCGCGTCGGTACGAGAGGTGGCGGGAGCTCCTTCACGTGGATCGTCTTCCACCGATTCACGCCCTTCCTTGAACCGCTTCGCCCATTCAAACACACACGTTTTTGACATGCTATCGTCTCCATAGACAACCTGCAATTTTTGGAGGATTTCCGAGGGTTTTTCGCCAGATTTCACTAAAAATTGAGTCACAACACGTTGCTTGTGTTGCATTTTCACTACGCCACTAAAAAAGTTACTTGCAAAAAATACGCATAAAACACAAACCATACGTGCTATTTACTTCAACTTTGAACTCTAATTAAAAGGAAGATCCCCCCTCTTTGAGAGATGATGACGAATGAAAAAGTGTTGCCAGTTTTTTAATTATAACTAAATTCCCGGAACATAATTGCCACACCACGTATGATGTTATGTTATATCACGTTTCGCTTGTATAAGTGAAAAATTGTAAAAAAATCAAAATGGCGGCTGATGTTAGGGCGAAAACCTTCAAACCCCTTTGAAAAAAAAATGTGAAAGTCGAAAAAAAAAACGAAAAATTATGCAATTCAACCAATAATTTATTGTTAATTACTACAAAAACACCCCCGACAACTTTTATTTTTTTACTAGATCGACAGATTTTAAGAGTTTTGTTGTTTGAACATAGCGTATGCGCAAACACAAAAGGCCATTGTCGGAACCCTAAACAGGAAATCATTAAAAACACATAACATTCACATTGGATTTTATTTAATGTTTTTTCCAATAACATACATAACATAATTAGGCTTTGTCAGTCCACTGTATTCTTTGTAAAAAATGACGGTGCACACCCTTGGATTATTTATTGTGGGGCCATATGAAACAAAAAAATATATAAAATAATTGTCATTTAACTATTTTAATGTACAATTATTGTACATTAAAATAGTTTTTATTTAAGTATTTAGAATGTCGCTAGTCCATGTCCGGACACACTGTATAATCAAAGTTCTTCTGTAAATTTATTATACTGTGCAATATCACGTTTTCCTCAATTTTATTTTTCGTTAATGTAATAATTTCTTCAATATAGTCCGCGAATTCAAATAGCTACCTGATTTAAAATACAATTCGTGGCTATGATAATAATTACTAAACACGCGACAATCTAAGAAGTCGAATTTGAAAGCTATAAAAATACTTTGTGTAGTGATGAAAAACGGTTGCTTTAAAAACCGATTCTCGAGACATCGATTTGTCTTACTTAGTTTGTAATCGACAATTAATCTACATTGCTTAACTGATTCTTCGTGTCATCGTTTGATTACATGTACGAATTTGTAATATTTAACATTTATTACATAAATGCCACAGATTCCATTCAGAAGGTTAAATTCTTTGAATATTACGCAACAGTTTCGTACATAGAGTACCTTACAATATCATTGGGTGGACTCCGGCCTTTTTAACTATACCATTTCCTATGTTGAATATCAAAATAAAGCTAAAAATATATGTGGTCAGATTTTGTTTTTATGTTTATCGTTTAATAATCAGGGTTCCAACAAATCATATGTTTAGAATAAATATCCGGTGTCTTAATTCCAGAATAAAGGTTGTGTTTTGATTGACGTTTTTATTACAACAGTAACTTTAAAAAAACCGGCCAAGTGCGATTCGGGCTCGCACACGAAGGGTTCCGTACCTCCGTACAATATTTAACACTACATATATAAAAAAATCACGTTTTTTGTATGTGAGGCCCCTTAATGTATTCTAATTTAATTATTTATTTTTGAAGTTAATATGTTGCCGTTATTAATATCGAGCAAACAAAACACGTCTGTTGTATGGAAGCCCAAGCGTCTACCTGTTGCCGTTATTAATATCGAGCAAATAACGGCAAAAAATCACGTTTGTTGTATGGGAGCCCCCTCAAATATTTATTTTATTGTTTTTAGTATTTCTGCCCCCGATAGGAAAAAAGACGCATCTAACATTTTTTCCAGATTTGAGTTACATACATTGCCGGAATCAGAAAAAAAAGTTTTCTAACTTCCTCCAGTGCGGTTTTAGCAAAACAAAATATTATTAATTTCCCGTTTCATTCATTAAAACATTTATTTCTTCGTTTTTACTTTTTGTTAGATACGTCTTTTTAACTATCGGGGGCAGATTTGTTGTTATAGCGGCAACAGAAATACATCATCTGTGAAAATTTCAACTGTCTAGCTATCACGGTTCATGAGATACAGCCTGGTGACGAGACGGACAGTGGAGTCTTAGTAAATTAGTCTTTGATTAATTTTTTTTTTTTTACAAAAGCTGAATAAAAGAGCCATTTTAAATAGCGTTCCTCCGAAGGGTGAAACGAATCTATTGGAAAAAAAAAAAACTCAATTATTTTATTTTTTGCAAGCTACAATGTTTCAGGCTTCACACTCGATTGACGGGATTTTTTAACCGACTTTAAAAAAGGAGGTTCTGTATTCGACCCGTATGTATGTATGTATGTATGTTTGTATGTCCGCGATTATCTCAAAAACTACTGAACCGATTTTGATAATTCTTTCATTAGTGTGATCTACATACTTTCAGGAAGGTTTTAGTATATAATACATTAGGTAATTATTCTTATGTACGAAGTTATATGCATAAATGTACTGCATCTCCGACATTTCTATGCGAATTTTGATGATTCTTCGAGTTGTGTCTTCAATTCATCAATGCACTAGTGTTAATTGAATTTATGTAGGGTAGGTACAACTAAAAAGTGAAAAATAAAAACTTTTTTACAAAAAAAACAACCGACTTCAAAAAAAAAACACTACAAAGTGAAAAATAACTTCAATTTCGAAAGTCGGTGTCAAAAAACGAAAATGCGGAACCAAAGATACCGACTTCCGAAATTGAAGTTATTTTTCACTTTGTAGTGTTTTTTTTTTGAAGTCGGTTGTTTTTTTTGTTTTAGAAATATTTTGATGTTTTTTAACCGACTTCAAAAAGGGAGGTTCTGTATTCGAACCGTATGTATGTATGTTTGTATGTCCGCGATTTTCTCAAAAGCTAATGAACCAATTTTGATAATTCTTTCACTAATGTGATCCACATACTTTCAGGAAGGTTTTAGTATATAATACATCAGGTAATTATTTTTCTGTACGAAGTTATATGCATAAATCATTTCCATCTCCGGCATTTCTATGCGAATTTTGATGATTCTTCTAGTCGGTGTCTTCAATTATTCAATGCACTAGTGTTAATTGAATTTGTGTGGGGTAGATACAACTAAAAAGTGAAAAATAAAAACTTTTTTACAAAGAAAAAACAACCGACTTCAAAAAAAAAAACTACAAAGTGATAATTAACTTTAATTTCGGAAGTCGGTGTCGTTGGTTCCGCATTTTCGTTTTTTGACACAGACTTCCGAAATTAAAGTTATTTATCACTTTGTAGTGTTTTTTTTTTTCGTTTCTACTTCTCTATTAAATTATCTGTAAGTGCAATGGTATATAAATTAAGTAGGTTCTGTGTACTAGCAGGAGTATAACAATAGAAACAGTTGCAGAAAATTTATAGAATCACAGAATGTTAAAATTTCATTCATCGCTATCTAACATAAGGTGCATAATTGTCAGAACGTGTTTTTAGCGGTGCGGCGCGTCTGCTCGGGCAGAGAGAGTAGGTACCTACTTAATTAACGGAATTATGGAAAGTTAACTTAAAAGTTAATCCGTTACTCGAAATATTAACTTTAGTTAAAACTACATCGAAAACCAGGCATGACTAGACGCTCGACCGATTTATATTGTTCAGTGATACGGGTAATGGACAGAATACATATATTTTGCTAATAGTAATTTTTTCGCAATCTATAAGGCGGGAAACATCGAGTATATCGACGTGTCACGCAAGCGCCGAGAAGTGTCGGAGCGTGACGACCGTGCTTTCACGATGATTTACGGGCCCTTCTATTAAATGACTGAGCGCGCGAGTATTTGTAGGAAGTTATCGTGAAATCGCCGAACGATTGTCTCTCTTATCGATTAGACTTTTATTTTGATTATAAGTATAGAAAAGACTAAAAGTAAAAACTTTTAACTTTTCTATACTTATGAGAGAGATAAAGAACATGTCCGAAGTTCGCATAAGTACCTACCTTGAAATGTCATGATTTCATGAAATAGTCATTCAATAGGAATATTCATAATTTATAATAGGATTATTGATGAATTTAATGATTTTATTAATATTTCTGTAAAAACCACATTGATTACGGTCGCGAATGCTATTTTGATTAACACAACCTGACACTTACTGCAAATTGCAAAAACTTAATTTCGCTTCCGCGGGCTACCCAAGCGCTTTCACTTTAAGACAACCTAGGGTGCATAAGCGAGCGCAAAAATTTGACCACCCCGCCTTGGATTGACTTTTGTAGGATTCCGTACCCAAAGGGTAAAAACGGGACCCTATTACTAAGATTCCACTGTCCGCCTGTCTCGTCTGTCGCTAGGCTGTATCTCATGAACCGTGATAGCTAGACAGTTGAAATTTTCACAGATGATGTTTTCTTTTGCCGCTATAACAACAAATACTAAAAACAGAATAAAATAAATATTTAAGGGGGGCTCCCATACAACAAACGTGATCTTTTGCCGTTATTTGCTCGATATTAATAACGGCAACAGGTAGACGCTTGAATTATTCACAGAAAATTTAGTTGTATACTTATTCACTTTAAAAATAAAATAAGGCTCCATACAACAGACATGTTTTTTTGCCGTTTTTTCTCGATATTAATAACGGCAACAGGTGGACGCTTGAAACATTTACAGAATAGGTACTTAGTTGTATATTCACTTTAAAAATAAATAATTAAAATAAAATAAATTAAGGGGGGCTCCCATACAACAAACTTGATTTTTTATATAAATGTAGTGTTAAATATTATACGTTGGTACGGAACCCTTCGTGTGCGACAATTGTTGGAGGGCCGCATGTATTTTCGTTTACGATGCACTTTCTTCTTGGCTCAAATTCGGAATACGCATTCCTGTAACTTGCACAACAGTATGCAAGTAGCTTGCATGCCGTATGCCATAACAAATTCTGATTGGTACGTACATAGTTTTGTGTAAGTTACAGGCGTGTGTATTTCCGGATTAATATGTTATTCTAAAACCCTTTGCCGACTGAGGTCCTAGGCCAGTGTCTTGTTGACTGGCCCCCAAACACCGCGGGCCCTGGTGTCTCGCACTACTATGCACCTTAGTAGTTACGCCACTGTGTAAAAAGACTCCTGTTTATTCATATATCAACTTAATTTCAGGTGATGTTGGAGGATGGTCGCAGTAAAGGTTTTGGATTCGTGTGCTTCTCATCCCCAGAGGAAGCTACAAAAGCTGTAACAGAAATGAATGGTCGTATTGTTGGTACTAAACCTTTGTATGTAGCCTTGGCTCAGCGCAAAGAAGATCGTAAAGCCCATTTGACGTCTCAATATATGCAAAGAATGGCCAGCATGCGTATGCAGCAAATGGGTCAAATTTTCCAACCAGGTGGCGCTGGGGGATATTTTGTGCCGACCATACCGCCCGCTCAAAGGTTCTATGGTCCTGCTCAGATGACACAAATCAGACCATCACCCCGTTGGACCGCACAGCCACCAGTTAGGCCCAGCACTCAGACTGCCGCATCAGGATACCCTAATATGCAGGCGCCATTCCGTCCAGCACCTAGGGCTCCTACTCAAGCTGCACTTCGAACATCTCTTGGAGCTAGACCTATTACAGGTCAGCAAGGCGTTGCTACTGCAGCCTCTATTCGTGCGCCACTTGTAACTCAGGGTGGGCGCCCGGCAGGTTACAAGTACACTGCTAACATGCGTAACCCACCAGCGCCTCAACCAGCGGTGCACATACAGGGTCAAGAACCGTTAACATCTACCATGTTGGCAGCTGCTCCACTTCAAGAACAAAAGCAAATGCTTGGAGAGCGTTTGTTCCCATTAATTCAAAGAATGCATCCAGATTTGGCTGGAAAAATTACCGGAATGCTTTTGGAAATTGACAACTCAGAACTTCTTCATATGCTGGAACATGGAGAATCGCTTAAAGCGAAAGTGGATGAAGCCGTTGCTGTATTGCAAGCCCATCAGGCCAAGCAGCAAGCTACTAAAAAGGAGTAAGATATCCACGACAATAGTGGCCAAAATAAAATATAGTTGACCAGATTTTACAAGAACCCATAAATGTTCTTGTTAATTTTAATGCTTTGAACATCTTACATTGTTAATCCCGCTCATAAAAAATACATAAATAAAAATTGAAAAAAAATACAAAAAGTGGATTGCACTCTTTCCAAATAATTATATAATAACATTATTATACATAATACTTGAGTGCAAATCTGCAAACAAAAATAAGAAACTGTCAACATTTCTATATTTGAGAGAGTATTCTGAACTCGTAGACTTTTTACAATAACAGAAGTTTTGGTTTTAGTTTTTTCATTAGCTTTTTATTTCAATTGTACCTCAAGAAGAGGAGTTATTGGCTTATGTTCTTTCAATTTCATTCTTTTATCTTTAAAATCGGTTTTACGTTTGTATGATACCATGAATTGTAAACATGGTCTCTTCGTGTAGCTGATTCAATATTCCTTTATGATTTGTTACATATATTCTGTGAAAGCACATTAACCAGTGGTTTTTTATTTCATATTCTTCAATACCCATACCAGATAAAACGGGTTCTGAGAATGGGGTCCGAATTTAAAAAAATGCAACAGGTCGAGAGAAAAAGATGAGATGCCAAAAGAGGAACAAAACGGTTTCAGTTTTGTGCCCTCCGCGGTCTGCCAATAATTGCCAAACCCTACCCTGCCCTACTTGCGACTTAGTCTGTGTTTTTGACCGTTTAGGGTTAATATTGAAATAACTGATCAAAAAAAGAGATTGCTAAAAATAAACCAGAATCGCTAGAAATGTTATATGTGCCATTTTTATAGGCATAATATGTACAACAAAAATATACAGGGATATTTTTTTATCACCATCCAAATTTTTACAGGGGTTACCCATGAATATGAACAACTTTCACTATGGGACCAACTCTGAAATCACGAATACAAAATCAGCTGTTTCATACAAAAGTTCAATAACTACTTTACCAAAATGTATGAAACAACTGATTTTTTTTTCGTGATTTCAGAGTTGGTCCCATAGTGAAAGTTGTTCATATTCATGGGTAGAACACCCTGTAAAAAATTGGATGGTGATAAAAAAGTATCCCTGTATAATAAATTAATAACTTACTGCAAAAACGACGTGGTATACTTTTTACTAGATATTTTTTGATAAATTAAACAATAAAAAATATTTTTTACACTGAAAAATCTATTGTAGCCGTGATCTATGAATTCGTTGGGGTCCGTAAATACAAAAAACCGACCTAGAACGAGTCGGACTCGCACACGAAGGGTTCCGTACCACCGTACAATATTTAACACTACATAATATAAAAAAATCACGTTTGTTGTATGGGAGAGCCAGTGACGCAAATCCTGAATCTCGCAAGCAGAGTTTACCGCGCAACTAGCAGCATAGATACAACAGCCCGACATGAATCATGGGGCAGTTGCCCTACAGACACAACACCCGTGTGGTCGGAGGATCCTCCCTTTTCTATAGAGTATGAGTGAACTTTACATCCTGTTCCTCCTCATACCTCTATAACCTGAAAGTCTAAAACAGAGATTTCAACATGTTTTTAGGGTTCCGTAGCCAAATGGCAAAAAACGGAACCCTTATGGATTCGTCATGTCTGTCTGCCCGTCCGTATGTCACAGCCACTTTTTTCCGAAACTATAAGAACTATACTGTTGAAACTTGGTAACTAGATGTATTCTGTGAACTGCATTAAGATTTTCACACAAAAATAGAAAAAAAAAAAAAAATTTTGGGAGTTCCCCAAAAATTTTGTTTCATCAAACCCATACGTGTGGGCTATCGATAGGTCTTCAAAAATGATTTTGAGGTTTCTAAAATCATTTTTTTTCGAATTAAATAGGTTGCGCAGGTCGTTGAAAGGATCCGGCGTCTGGGTCTCGAGGTGGATTTGCACAAATTTGAGGCCCTTTTTCATGGCCCTCGGAACAAGCCACCACACGATTTACACATAGTGGTAGGTATCCGCATCAATTTCGAGTCGACGATGAAGTACCTAGAACTTGTCCTCGACAGCTGGTGGGACTTCGGGCCGCACATTCAGCGGCTGGTCCCCAGGTTGATGAGCGTTGTAGCTGCTCTTGCGCGACTGCTACCCAATTTGGGGGAGCCGAACGCCTCCTGCCGGAGACTGCACGTGGAGATTGTGCGGTCCATGGCCCAGTATGGGGCGCGCAACATCGTAAAGAGCGATGGCTGTTAGGGTGATAAGAGGATTCCATACGACCTCCTACGAGGCAGCAACTCCCCTGGTCGAATCAACGCCCTGGGATCTGGACGCGAAAATCCTGGCGATATAGGGACGCAAGGATTTGCGAAGCTTGTCCGTGGTTAGCCTCCGGTTTCTTGGGAATTCGATCCACGAAGGACTGAGCTCCGTCAGATACTAGTGGCTGAATGGAGGGCGCTACTCGCGCAACCCAGGTGGAGGCTGTTATGGAAGAATGGTTGGAGAGGTAGCATGGCGCCCTGAGTTTCCGGCTAACGCAAGTGCTTACTGGACACGGATGTTTCGGGAAATACCTGCGTCGCATAGGTCGGGAGCGGACGCCTGCTTGTCATCACTGTGTGGACTGCCACGAGGACACCCCACAACATACGTTGGACGAGTACAGCTTGGGCCCAACAGCGCTGTGGCCTTGTCGCGACACTTGGTACGGGTGATCTGTCATTTTCGGCGGTGGTTCATTCCATGGTCGGAAGCGAAAACGCGTGGGATGCTGTGGCCTCTTTTTGCGAGGATTTGATGCATGCAAAGGAGGCGGCGTAGACGGAGGGGAACATACCTCTCATTCCACCCGCACCAGAAGAGCAGCCGGGCGTCGAAGGGTGCTTAACGATTTCCGGCCACCATAAGAAGGGGCCTGCGGGCGACGAAATTGGGGCTGTGTCGTCGCTCTAGCAGTCGTGCTCAAAGAAGTCGGTAGGAGTCCGAAATCAACCCTCAGTTCTTCCCGGACGGAGGGGAAAAAAAAAGGTTAGGGGCCAGGCCCCCCCTAGAAAGGAAACTGAAACGATTTACCCACAGTCGTTTGGCCCATGAACCGTTGGTCAATATTATCTTTAACCCATGAACTTTTCATCCAAAGAACTTTTCACCCATGAACGTTTCGCCAACATAACTCTACGTCAGTGAATGCTTAACCAACAGAACGTTTTGACCAATAACTTTTCACATGCGGCGCGGCCGGGAATCACTATGAACCGAGGAGCGACGTACTGGGAATCGAAGTAAAACGGAAAGCGACATTATGGGAAGCGACGTTCAGGGAATAAATCACTAAAACCCACCCGTGTCCCTTCCTTGGCCCTTTATGTTCCGGGCAGCGGTAACCCTTTCGGACAATCTCGCTGACCATGAAGCCTAAGGTCTGACATAGCTAGTTCTCATATACGAATTATTATACCTACTAAAACAGTCATGGAAGAGCCCTATGTTCGAGTGTACGTTACCCCAGCAAGAAAGTGTCTCCTAGAGTTATAGGAGTAGAACGTATAATGTGTGCCTTATCTGCTGTAAATGTGCCCCAACATAAAAAATGTGTGCCCCCTGTCGTTTTGGAAAAAAACGGAAAAAACGATTCTTGCTGGGGTAACGTTTTTCTAGCAGGAAAATTCTAAACGAATGATCGGAGAGAGAAAAATTGTGTATGGCCAAAGAGCTTATATGTGTGCCAAAATGTGCCCCCAAAAATAAAATCTGTGCCCCTTCAGGTTTTCGAGATATTGCATTTCCTGCTGGAGTAACGTTTTGATGAATCGTATATCTCTACAACCATTGCATGTGCCCCTGTAGAATAAACATACACGAGTAGCTCTTAATGTGTGCCCCTTAGTGCCCCAATTAGATTTAAGAAAATATTTACAGTTTTCAAGTTATCGCGGTTTTATGAAAACCCGAAAAAACATCGCAGCGCCTAAATTAGACAAGGCACAAGTTCGCTGAAAACTGTATTCGGTCCTTCTTGACGCTAATAATAACCATAGGTACAAAGTTTCAAAACTGTTCATGCATGCGTTTTTGAATAATCTCGCTAAAAGTCAAAACGATGGTGTCATAACTTTGACGGCAAAATACAAGGAACCGGCTGAATCCCAGATGTGTAGGTGTAAACCAAAATCATGTGCCTTTAGTCAGAAATATATGGTGAAAATATTCAGCTTGGAATGTTTCGCATTAAGTATATATAAACAAAAAACCAAAATATGTAAGCAACGGCTGGTTATCCGACCAAATTTGAATGACTACTAAAAAGCGACGGATTCATACATATCGATGACCTTCTTTATTGGACGCATTATACCTAAGCTGTTGTCCGTACAGCCGCGTTCAAAAGTTTTGGGGGCTAATTAAAAAATATATTAAATGCACCTTGTGACTATAATAAATGAAACAGCTTGTTGATGTGGAAATTATTATTTTTATTCCCTTAATTTTAATTCTTAAAGTAATTATTGCATCAAATCACAGATCAAAGTTCCTACCTATAAATATTAGAAATTATTTGCACATTGTGTAGTCATTGTTATTTAAACACATATCAGTTTTTCATCTAAGTCTAACATATAATTAGTAAATTCGCATCACAAAAAATCACAGATCAGTATTAAGTATAAGTATAATATTGTGTAAAAAAAATATTAAATTATAATTGGCCCAAAACTCGAAATTGAAATTTTGATATTATCTTTACGTTTTAAAGTTTCTGAATCTATTAAATTTACACTATTTTTATAGGATGTAAGTTTGTGTATATCCGTGGATATAAAATTTTGTGCTCAATTTTTTCCAGAAGTACTCTACCAATTAAGTCGCCCGCAAAATTCAAATTTTTTCTGTTTTTTTTTTTTGTTCCTGCGCCTTTATGAACTTGTAGGGTTGTATTGGTGATTTTGGTGATTATAATTCTGTAACTACATACGTCTTACAGCCGCGAATAATATTTTAATCAACATACAACCTAGCACTGGCCTGCAAATTGCAAAAAACGCAAGAAATTTTGAATTTTGCGGGCTGGTTGGAGCATTCCCCTTAATGATGAAAAACTTACTGTTAATTTATCTAATCTATGGCTTATCAATAAATATATATATATATAAAGACAAGTACGGGCTTTTTATGTATATACAAAAAAGAGCTACCTCTTTTTAGTAGTAGGTATTCATTACACATTTCATGAACTATATTTTTTTTTAAACATTGGGACCAATCAAATTTTGGGTCAAAGACCTGGCAAATATCTGGATGTATTTCTTTCGTTCACACATAAATTACTGGATGTATTTAATGAAATTTTGAATCGAAAGATAGCTTACCTTGGAATAGCACTTAGGCTACTATTTATAATGTACTTAATCATGTGTAAGGTCATAGAAACAGCTAGTAGAATATAATCCAATATCAACTTTATTTTATTACTTATTACTTTTCTACGTCAGTGTACTCAGGCACAACACGTGTGAACCGGTTAGTGAGTAAAGTAAAGAAGGTCATCGATATGTATGAATCCGTCGCTTTTTAGTAGTCATTCAAATTTGGTCGGATAACCAGCCGTTGCTTACATATTTTGGTTTTTTGTTTATATTTACTTAATGCGAAACATTTCAAGCTGAATATTTTCACCATATATTTCTGACTAAAGGCACATGATTTTGGTTTACACCTACACATCTGGGATTCAGCCGGTTCCTTGTATTTTGCCGTCAAAGTTATGACACCATCGTTTTGACTTTTAGCGAGATTATTCAAAAACGCATGCATGAACAGTTTTGAAACTTTGTATGGTTATTATTAGCGTCAAGAAGGACCGAATACAGTTTTCAGCGAACTTGTGCCTTGTCTAATTTAGGCGCTGCGATGTTTTTTCGGGTTTTCATAAAACCGCGATAACTTGAAAACTATAAATATTTTCTTAAATCTAATTGGGGCACTAAGGGGCACACATTAAGAGCTACTCGTGTATGTTTATTCTACAGGGGCACATGCAATGGTTGTAGAGATATACGATTCATCAAAACGTTACTCCAGCAGGAAATGCAATATCTCGAAAACCTGAAGGGGCACAGATTTTATTTTTGGGGGCACATTTTGGCACACATATAAGCTCTCTGGCCAAACACAATTTTTCTCTCTCCGATCATTCGTTTAGAATTTTCCTGCTAGAAAAACGTTACCCCAGCAAGAATCGTTTTTTCCGTTTTTTTTCCAAAACGACAGGGGGCACACATTTTTTATGTTGGGGCACATTTACAGCAGATAAGGCACACATTATACGTTCTACTCCTATAACTCTAGGAGACACTTTCTTGCTGGGGTAACGTACACTATGTTCGATGGCTAGTTTCTACCAGCAAGCCAAAATTTCGGGAGAATAAAATAAGAACTTACAGCTTTAGAACTTGCTAAGGCTATAATATAATTCGTACCTATATGAAAACTAGCCAAGTCAGACCTTAGCGTCAATATATTATCTTAAGTCATAAGAAGAAATGATATTTTAAGTTGTTATAATAGTAGATTATACAACTAATGCATAAAAGAAGCTATTTTACACCGAGACGGTTATATCCACCCGAGCTGCAGGCGCGGGTGGATAGTTAGGTCGAGGGGTAAAATGGCTCGTTTATACATGAGTTATATATGTACTCTGCTTTTCACTTCGATTGCGAGAAAATGAAACAAGCATAAAATATATTAACAGTACCTACATAATTAATCTAAAATGTTGCAAAGCATAGCTAATTCCCGATAAACATCATAATGACGGGACCAACTCTTGTAATTGAAAGATTCTACCACGTATATTTAGTACCTACTATTTTGTACCTGTCCTTAAATTTTTGTACCTCACACGGCATAAACGGAATTTCACGAAAACACTGGTCCCGCCATTATGATGCATCATAATTGTGTTGTATGGAGTGTCCGGGGTGTGGTACTACTTTTCAAGACGAAGAATGAATAGAACGTGAAATAAAAAGACATAACTAAGGCAATAAAGAGAGAGAGCTATAATTTAATATGTAGTTGGTATGTTAATATTACGGAAGTTTTAATTGTTCTAAACGAAGAAAACTTGGAAAATAAATGAATAATAGAGAAAATTATGAAAATAAATTATCACAACACTTGCTTAACTTGTTTGTCTGTAATATACTAGTTTTTATTTTTTATGGGTTTAAAGGATAATTATTTGAGTTGTTGTTCCTTCCTTCTTTCATGTTTCGAGAATCGGAAGAAACTCCTGTCTTTATCGTTCCTCGATGAAGATAAGCATCCAAATAATGAACAATATACAACCATCGTGATTAACACAAAATATAAAATTAAAAAAAATAATGTGTTCGTGTCAGCAGTAGGTAGGTACCTACAGCGCTGCGGTTCGTGTTAGCGAGGTGTACGTTACCCCAGCAAGAAAGTGTCTCCTAGAGTTATAGGAGTAGAACGTATAATGTGTGCCCTATCTGCTGTAAATGTGCCCCAACATAAAAAATGTGTGCCCCCTGTCGTTTTAGAAAAAAACGGAAAAAACGATTCCTGCTGGGGTAACGTTTTTCTAGCAGGAAAATTCTAAACGAATGATCGGAGAGAGAAAAATTGTGCATGGCCAGAGAGCTTATATGTGTGCCAAAATGTGCCCCCAAAAATAAAATCTGTGCCCCTTCAGGTTTTCGAGATATTGCATTTCCTGCTGGAGTAACGTTTTGATGAATCGTATATCTCTACAACCATTGCATGTGCCCCTGTAGAATAAACATACACGAGTAGCTCTTAATGTGTGCCCCTTAGTGCCCCAATTAGATTTAAGAAAATATTTATAGTTTTCAAGTTATCGCGGTTTTATGAAAACCCGAAAAAACATCGCAGCGCCTAAATTAGACAAGGCACAAGTTCGCTGAAAACTGTATTCGGTCCTTCTTGACGCTAATAATAACCATACAAAGTTTCAAAACTGTTCATGCATGCGTTTTTGAATAATCTCGCTAAAAGTCAAAACGATGGTGTCATAACTTTGACGGCAAAATACAAGGAACCGGCTGAATCCCAGATGTGTAGGTGTAAACCAAAATCATGTGCCTTTAGTCAGAAATATATGGTGAAAATATTCAGCTTGAAATGTTTCGCATTAAGTAAATATAAACAAAAAACCAAAATATGTAAGCAACGGCTGGTTATCCGACCAAATTTGAATGACTACTAAAAAGCGACGGATTCATACATATCGATGACCTTCTTTACTTTACTCACTAACCGGTTCACACGTGTTGTGCCTGAGTACACTGACGTAGAAAAGTAATAAGTAATAAAATAAAGTTGATATTGGATTATATTCTACTAGCTGTTTCTATGACCTTACACATGATTAAGTACATTATAAATAGTAGCCTAAGTGCTATTCCAAGGTAAGCTATCTTTCGATTCAAAATTTCATTAAATACATCCAGTAATTTATGTGTGAACGAAAGAAATACATCCAGATATTTGCCAGGTCTTTGACCCAAAATTTGATTGGTCCCAATGTTTAAAAAAAAAATGAAATGTGTGATGAATACCTACTACTAAAAAGATGTAGCTCTTTTTTGTATATAAATAAAAAGCCCGTACTTGTCTTTATATATATATATATTTATTGATAAGCCGTAGGTTAGATAAATTAACAGTAAGTTTTTCATCATTTAAGGGGGATGCTCCAACCAGCCCGCAAAATTCAAAATTTCTTGCGTTTTTTGCAATTTGCAGGCCAGTGCTAGGTTGTATGTTGATTAAAATATTATTCGCGGCTGTAAGACGTATGTAGTTACAGAATTATAATCATCAAAATCACCAATACAACCCTACAAGTTCATAAAGGCGTAGGAACAAAAAAAAAACAGAAAAAATTTGAATGTTGCGGGCTGGTTGGAGCATTCACCTTACTTAATAGAAGATTCCCTTTTTTCGCCTCCCCACACCGCTGCATATATCTCTGGCCCCGCGGCATCCGCTGACGTCGTGTCGCAAGGAGTCGCTTTGTCTAGCTTGGAGAAAGTGAGACAGCTAGTACGCGTACGGTGTTAGTGTGACAGAGACAGTTACGTGTAACGTCGCTCTATTATGAATAATAGGTACGAAGTGTTTATTGACTGGGAAGTGCGTTTGGATTTTTTCTTGGTATTGGTAAACAGTTGCAGTTATGTTATGACGCCAAGGACACTGTTACCAACTGTTACGTTGAGTCACGCAGTTGCACTGATACTGTTTGTTTACTTTTTTTTAAGTTGGTTGAAAGTGGCGTATTAAGCATTTTATAACAATTATGTGGTTGTAGGGGTGTTGAATTTTATGGCACGATCTGCGGTGGTAAGTATTTAATGGCATTGTTTTGACTTATTTAAAAATACTTGTACACTTATCAAGTACTTGGATTTTTTTCATTACTTTATATACTTATTTATTTTATGTTCTAAATCATGTTTGTTTTGTTTTCATCTGAAAGGATATACATACTTTCCGATTGGTCCAATAGAAATTTCATCAAAATCGATTCAGTAATTTGTTTTCTTTTTTGTTTAATACGTATTTAATTCTCTTCTTGTGCTAGGTTGATGAAATATAACTTCTAGTTACAATGTAAAAAAATAATTCATGACAAGAATTCATGTCCCCAAAACTAAGACTCGACCACAATCCGTCAACACTCAACATGTCACAGTCACAGGGCTGTATCTTTTTAGCCGAAATAGCTAAATACTTGATTAGATTTTTACAGAATGTTCTATGGCAGCTATAACAACAATAATATAAACACCAAGCAGGGAGGAGTGGCATTTTGCCTATTGGCAAGTTGCATAAACTTCTAACTAGATGATGTAAGTAATAGTTTTGTTGATCTATAGAATATATGTATCTAAAAAAGTTCTGGCGGACCGATCAGGCGGAATATATCTATTTATTCAGGGCTAAATTTTATCACAACTGTATTTTCAACTTAATTGCTAGAGTACTTCTGGAAAAAATTGAGCACAAAATTTTATATCCACGGATATATACAAACTTACATCCTATAAAAATAGTGTAAATTTAATAGATTCAGGAAACTTTAAAACGTAAAGATAATATCAAAATTTCAATTTCGAGTTTTGGGCCAATTAAAATTTAATATTTTTTTTACACAATATTATACTTATACTTAATACTGATCTGTGATTTTTTGTGATGCGAATTTACTAATTATATGTTAGACTTAGATTAAAAACTGATCTGTGATTAAAATAACAATGACTACACAATGTGCAAATAATTTCTAATATTTATAGGTAGGAACTTTGATCTGTGATTTGATGCAATAATTACTTTAAGAATTAAAATTAAGGGAATAAAAATAATAATTTCCACATCAACAAGCTGTTTCATTTATTATAATCACAAGGTGCATTTAATATATTTTTAATTAGCCCCCAAAACTTTTGAACGCGACTGTACGGACAACAGCTTAGGTATAATACGTCCAATAAAGAAGGTCATCGATATGTATGAATCCGTCGCTTTTTAGTAGTCATTCAAATTTCGTCGGATAACCAGCCGATGCTTACATATTTTGGTTTTTTGTTTATATTTACTTAATTCGAAACATTTCAAGCTGAATATTTTCACCATATATTTCTGACTAAAGGCACATGATTTTGGTTTACACCTACACATCTGGGATTGAGCCGGTTCCTTGTATTTTGTCGTCAAATTTATGACACCATCGTTTTGACTTTTAGCGAGATTATTCAAAAACGCATGCATGAACAGTTTTGAAACTTTGTATGGTTATTATTAGCGTCAAGAAGGACCGAATACAGTTTTCAGCGAACTTGTGCCTTGTCTAATTTAGGCGCTGCGATGTTTTTTCGGGTTTTCATAAAACCGCGATAACTTGAAAACTATAAATATTTTCTTAAATCTAATTGGGGCACAAAGGGGCACACATTAAGAGCTACTCGTGTATGTTTATTCTACAGGGGCACATGCAATGGTTGTAGAGATATACGATTCATCAAAACGTTACTCCAGCAGGAAATGCAATATCTCGAAAACCTGAAGGGGCACAGATTTTATTTTTGGGGGCACATTTTGGCACACATATAAGCTCTCTGGCCATGCACAATTTTTCTCTCTCCGATCATTTGTTTAGAATTTTCCTGCTAGAAAAACGTTACCCCAGCAAGAATCGTTTTTTCCGTTTTTTTCCAAAACGACAGGGGGCACACATTTTTTATGTTGGGGCACATTTACAGCAGATAGGGCACACATTATACGTTCTACTCCTATAACTCTAGGAGACACTTTCTTGCTGGGGTAACGTACACGTTAGCGAGCGCTCTTGTTAAAGAACCGCAGCCTAATTGCGGAACGCTAAATCGTCAAATGATTCTGATCAGTTGGCTTCATTTCTATCACAATTGGCTTCATTTTACGATTTTCGAATTGCGAAACTCTAGTTTCTGCGCAGGGCCTTAACGTTCATAATTGGTTTCATAATAAACTAGAGTTTCGCAATTTAAAAATAGAAGCTTTTCAGGGTTCCGTATCAAAATGGTAAAAAAGAACACCCATGGTGCGACTTCGTTTGTCTGTATTTCAGGAACATACTTCGCAACATACAAGTCGCTTGCTGTTTCATTTTTGTCCTCTATATGGTTTCTGACAGCAATCATCACATCATAATATTTATTCTGGCTAGCCAGAATCTCTAACCCTAGGGTTAGAGTGCGTTTCAACAAATAGTTCCTATGCCGTTATGTTGGCAACAATGTATACCACTTCTTATTCTTCACCACTCCTTAATTAATGTTTTGGGCATGATTCTAACACGGACACCTTATAAATCTTAAAAAAAAATATCCCCGCACCGCGCTACCTCCCTTCCTTCGCAAGCGTCTACTACCATACCACTGTAACTAAGTGGGTAATATTTGGATTTTGTGGCTAAAATGTCCGGACTTTTATTGAAATGTCAGGACTTTTCAAATTTCTAAATGGTAACCCTAATTCTGGCAGAATAAAAAACAAAACAAGTGTTGGAAAGAGCCAGTATTGTATTTCGCGTATAGCTTTCCATGCAATTTGTAAAGCGTTTTGCGTGATGAAATTAATATTATTATGGCAAAATTAAAGGTAGTCAACCTTTTCACCTTTTTCATGAACGTGATGTTTGTAGACATAGGTACCTTAAGTTATTCCAGCTATAAAAGCTAATGGCTAAGAGCATGGGACGGGAGTGAAGCTACTGTTAAAAGTAGTTATGACATAAATCAGTTCTTATCTCAATCGGAGTTTTTTCGTAATTATTTTATACGTACTTTCTCAATTAACGATTACCTATATGAGTAACGACTGAAAGTAGATTATTCCTGAGTGAATCATGAACGTCAAGTAAATAATATAACACTGGTTACAAAATAATTACGTTTTGATTACATAAAAAAACTACTAATATCTATTGCATAAGGGGCTTAGTAGACCTAAGTGTCCTTGAAAAACGCACGCACACATGTACAAATCGACGCGAACGCCGTCTGACGACGACGCCCATCACAATTATTATGACATAAAGCATACATGAGATTTAGAAGTAACGGTTTTGTGAGATTACGCCCTAGTATTCTAATAGATGGCGCGGAAACGATGCGCAAATAAGTTCAAGATCTAACAAACAATTAATTATGTAGTTACGTGTGACAACAAAATTATTTTTATTTCTTTTGAATGACTTGAATAAAATAAGGATGTGGGTGATTTTGAAATAAAACTGATTCAATGAAATTTAAAACATTTTTAACCGACTTCAAAAAAGGAGGTGGTGTATTCGACCCGTATGTATGTAGTTATGTATTTTATGTATGTATGTATGTTTGTATATATATTTGTACATTTTCTCAAAAACTGATGAACCAATTTTGATCATTCTTTCACTAATGTGATCTACATACTTCCAGGAAGGTTTTAGTATATAATACATTAGGTAATTATTCTTATGTAGTATGTCCGAAGTTAATATGCATAAATGTACTGCATTTCCGGCATTTCTATGCGAATTTTGATGATTCTTCAATGCACTAGTGTTAATTGAATTTTTGTGGGGTAGGTACAATTAGAAAGAAAAAAAAACAACCGACTTCAAAAAAAGCACTACAGCGTGATAAATAACTATAATTTCGGAAGTCGGTGTCAAAAAACGAAAATGCGGAACCAGCGACACCGACTTCCGAAATAAAAATTATCACTTTGCAGTGTTTTTTTCTAAAACAATGAATTTTGGAAACATCTAAGAAAGTGCAGTCGGTATTTTCGACTTCACGTACAACTGTCACAGTGACGTATGTGGACGACGTGTAGATTTGTATTCGAGAGTCCCCGGGTTCGATTCCCAAGGTTACGAAATCGAATTTTCTATTTAAATGTCATTTTGAATTTTTAAATATATCTATTAAATATTTTTATAAATAACTAAAAAAAGTCTGCAGGAGAAAGAAAGTCGAAAATATCAACACGGAAGTTAGGTATTTCTAATGCGCAAGTACCTACACGTTATCTAAGCTATTACAAAAATTAAAAAAATTCTGACCTAATGTTTTTATTAACCGACCGCGACTTATTGATAATGGGCATAATGAAATAGGTAACAGATTCATCTGAAAATTGCGATGAAAATGATCAAAAGCAAGAAATTAGATTTAAAATTGATTTTGTTTATAATAAAAAGGAATCATAGTTATATATGAATGTTAGGTACCTAATCTTTGAGGCCGTTTACACATTATGCCGCAGCTGCAGCGGCACCGCCGTCGCTGCATCAGTCACCCTTGGATTTGTATGAACACACGGCGCCGCGGCGGCGCGCCGCAAGGGCTCATACAAATCCAAGAGAAACCAATACAGCGGCATCGCCACAGAATATAATAGTATGGCACCGCGGGCGGCGCACAGTGGTCTGAAAATCGAGCTCCATACTCATAGAAACTTAAAGTTCGGAAATAAAAAAACAAAAATTGTAATGGGTCTAGTATACCTCCCTTTACGTAATATTAACGTATGGATGGTATCAGTCGCTCCACGCGTGAGAAAAAAAAGTTTTTTATTTTTTTTTGTATGGGAGAAAACACTTAATGTACATTTTTTTGAAACTGGATGGAACTGATAGGCTGGAGCTCGCACGAGCTATTGTACGATACACGGCCATCAAGATGACATACAATTCATGCACCGTTCGGCGCCGCTTTGCACGTAGCAAATTTTTGAATTTTCGATACGTGATTTTTCAAATCTTTGACGAGGTTAAATTAACTTGCCGATCGATTTACTTATACTATCGTTAGTTGTAGCCTGCTTATGACCTTTATGATGACAACAATTAAAAATTATATTGATTATATACGTTTTTTTTTTATTTCATTCCAAGAACTAACTCATTTAATCACCGTGATTATGGTTGAGTTATAATTATATACTAATGACATGAGCATCAACCAGCTCTAGCAGGGCCAAATGGGCCCTAGTCACAATAAAATTCTATTGTCTGTAATATTAGTCTGTAAAACCTAATTAAAGAATAGCGAACGATAATGAGGGTAGTTGTATAAAAACAGGACGTTTGAGCTTACTTTTATCAGTAGCTCTCAGTACTTGTGCGCGCTAACTTATTACGTTATTTTTTTAATTGTGCTGTGATGGAAGGTTGTGATACCAATTTGGACATTGTCATGTTTGTGACAAACAACAATTGTTTTTCACAGCCTAATGTTTTATTTGAAGTTTTTGAGAATACTATTGATTTGTCAGAAAATGAAAAGAGGGTATTGAAACAATTCTGTCAGACTTATGTTTGTTCGTTGAGGAACAAATGGATCTCGTGTAATCTCACGAGACGTACATACATAACAAAGTATGAGACATGGCTGCAAGAGAACATAAAATGGCCTGAGATCATGAAAGGAAAGATGACCCCTTATTTAGTGTCAGTAGAGCAGCAAACCCGTTCCAGTTCTGACTTTGTTTTAAATGAGGGTGCATCAACATCCTACACACCGGAGACGTGCAGTGTTGGAACATCAACATCAGTTGTGAGGCCGAGAAAACCATTTAAAGAGCTAAGCCCGCTACAGAAGAGAAGGAGAGCGGAAGACCTCCTAACGTATAGCACTGAAAGCCTTGCTCATGCAACCGGTTTGAAAGCACATGACAAGAATATAGCAGATATCGTTAAACTAGTCTCGGAGCAAAGAGGCTACAAGGATAAATAAATTGTTAAAGCCCAAGGAAACTGTGCCTATATATTCCGCTGATAAAGCTTTATTTATTTTGACCTCATTGAAGCTTTCGAAGTGGCAGTATATAACATTAAGATCTTGTGCAAAAGAAGAAGGAGTACCACTGTGTCCTTCTTATACTGCCATCCTTGAGGCGAAGAAGGACTGCTGCCCTCCAAAAGTTACCATTGTACATCACGGAAGAAGAGGTAAAAGTAAAGCTAAATTTTGGATAAAACTGTGCAAAGCTTGGAAAATTCCTACGTGTGGAACCTTCGCTGGATGGCAAAGAGTTAACAATTATATGCAAGTATGGCTTTGATGGTGCTTCAGGGCAAAGTTTGTATAAGCAAACTATGGCAGACGAAGACGATTCCAGTATGTTTATGTGTTCTTTTGTGCCTCTGCGCTTAGTTTGTGGCGAAGAAAAGGTATGGGAGAATCCAAAGCCATCTTCCACAATGTTCTGCTGACCAATTTATTTTAAGTTTTCAAACGAAAACAAGTTGAACATCGTGGAAGAACAGGCTCTGATTGAGGCTCAGATTGAAGCAGTATCTAATTATAACTCAACCATAATCACGGTTGTAGAATCCTGTTGATTCCGTACTTATGTTAAACATATCACTTCACTGGCTCACTACCACACCAAGCGCCATCGTATATAGCCTGCTTCACTTTGTCTGTTTCCCGCCATTCCTCGTAACTGACAGATGACATAACATAACTGACAGCAGCTACCCCGCTTGTGTGAATGAGACAGTGTTTACATATCTATTTAATAGATACACTACAACGGTGATTAAATGAGTTAAGTAGTTCTTGGAATGAAATTAAAAAAAAACGTATAGGTACTTATAATCAACATAATTTTTAATTGTTGTCATCATAAAGGTCATAAGCAGGCTAAAAGTAACGATAGTATAAGTAAATCGATCAGCAAGTTCATTTATTCACGTCAAAGATTTGAAAAATCACATATCGAAAACACAAAATTTCAAAAATTTGCTACGTGCAAAGCGGCGCCCAACGGTCCATGAATTGTATGTCATCTTGATGGCCGTGTATGGTACAATAGCTCGTGTGAGCTCCAGCCTATCAGTTCCATTCAGTTTAAAAAAAATGTAGTGTTTTCTCCCATACAAAAAAAAAACAAAAAACTTTTTTTTGTCACGCGTGGAGCGACTGATACCATCCATACGTTAATATTACATAAAGGGAGGTATACTAGACCCATTACAATTTTTGTTTTTTTATTTCCGTACTTTAAGTTTCTATGAGTATGGAGCTCGATTTTCAGACCACTGTGCGGCGGCGAGTTTTGATAGATCTTATCAAAACTCGTCGCCGCGCCGCACCGCCGGCGGCGTTGCGGCGCGGCGGCGCCGTGTGTTCATACAAATCCAAGGGTGACTGATGCAGCGGCGCCGCGGCGGCGGCGATGCCACTGCAGCTTCGGCATGATGTGTAAACGGCCTCAAGGATTAGGTACCTACTCGTACCTAACATTCATACATAATTATTATGATTTCTATTTATTATAAACACAATCAATAAAAATTAAACTCTTGCTTGTGATAATTTTCATCGCAATTTTCGGATGAATCTGTGATTTCTTTATGCATATTATCAATAAGTCGCGGTCTGTTAATAAATTTAGGTTTTTTTTATTGTTACAATGGCATAGAAAACGTGTAGGTACTTACGCATTAGAAGTAACTTCCGTGTTGATATTTTCGACTTTCTTTCTCCTGTGAAAGATAATTACATTGTAGACGTTTTTTTAGTTATTTATAAAAATATATTTAAAAATTCAAAATACATTTAAATAAAATTAAATCGATTTCGTATCACTGGGAATCGAACCCGGGGACCCTTGAACACGAACCTGCGCGTCGTCTACATAAGCCAATGTAACGATTGCGTATCTCGTCGAAAAAACTGAGCTTATGCGTAATAAGTGCATTTTCTTAAACTACCAAAATTCATAGAAAAAAAAAATATTCAGTAATAATAAAATGCTCTTACTTTTTAATTTCGTTCATATGTTCGGCGTTTGTTTTATATGAACGTTTTGTAGTCCTCCTAAGGGAATGTTTCACTTTATTTCCCATATTTACAAATGATATAATTGATAGCAAATTATTACGCTATTTTAACTTAAAAGTATTTTATATTTACATGAAATAAAAATATTTACAGAAAGAAGATATGCAAATAGTAATAATAAACAATGAATGTATGTAGGTACAAATAAATAATGCGGCGAAAAGAGCGACGCGACGCGTCCGTATAGGTAGTATCAGGCCTCGGCCGGCATTATTGCTACACGCACGGGGGTTTACCGTTTACGTACACATGCGCACTTATTATGTTCGGAACTATGAATATTATGCTATTTACAATAAAACTATTGTTTGAACTAAAAAAATAAAACACTATTATTTTAGTATGTTGCTTGTAGAATGATCTGACAAAAAATCAGAATGATTGTATGTATATTAGTATGGTTTCTATTGTAAAAAGAGTTTTTAGAGGTATCTTCATGATTTTTTTCTATCGTACCAAATTAGTTGTATTATGTTTTCAAAACACTATCTATCTAAAAATTCAAAATACATTTAAATAAAATTTAAAAAGAAAGTACGATTTCGTAACCTTGGGAATCGAACCCGGGGACTCTCGAATACAAATCTACACGTCGTCCACATACGTCACTGTGACAGTTGTACGTGAAGTCGAAAATACCGACTGCACTTTCTTAGATGTTTCCAAAATTCATAGTTTTATTGCAAAAATAAAAATATTCAGTTAAAAATAAAATGCTCATACTTTTTACTTTCGTTCATATTATGTTCGGCTTTTGTTTTATATGAACGTTTTGTAGTCCTCCTAACGGAATGTTTCACTATATTTCCCATTTATTTACAAATTATTACCCTATTTTAACTTTGTTAGGTTACGCGGACCACTGCCGGTAGACACAAGTGAAACGCCCGGGAGTTGGGACTCGCCGTACAATAGATGGCGCGCGCCTTGCATCCATACATAACAAACTTAAAAGTATTTTATATTTACACGAAATAAAAATATTTACGGAAAGAAGATAATGCAAATAATAATAAACAATGAATTTACAAATAAAACTTAACAAAAACATAACAATTTTGACGGAAATAGTGCGGCGAAAAGAGCGACACGTCCGTATAGCATCAGGCCTCGGCCGGCACTGTCGCTACACGGGCGTTCACGCACACATGCGCACTTTTTATGTTCGGAACTATGAATATTCGATTTACAAAAAAACTATTGTTTTAAATAAAAAAATAAAACACTATCATTTTAGTATGTTACTTGTAGAATAATCTGACAAAAAATCAGAATGATTGTATGTATATTAGTATGGTTTTTATTGTAAAAAGAAAGTTTTTTAGAGGTATGTTCATGATTTTTTTCTATCGTACCAAATTAGTTGTATTGTGTTTTCAAAACACTATCTATCTAGCATATATCCTGAAGAATATCATATATTTTTCTGATTTTGTTTACTGTAGGCGATCATATACTTTTATTGTTTCGAAAACTACCGTTTTTTTGCGTTTAGCTCATGTAAGCGCCATAATGTAACTGTTTGTTGTTCAGTACATTGATATATATGTTACACTAGATCAGTAATTACCGCGCCAAGGCGTTGCCACTTGTCATAAGGCCACAGCCGTATGCGTAGCTAATGTCACTTCAGTGCTCTGTGTGGCGCCAACCGAAGTGAACCAAGTGACACACGACAAAAATATCGCCAAAATGGGTAAATTCGTAGTGAAAGAGTGCGATTCAAGATCACAAAAACATAATAAATTAACCAGAATTACTTTCCACACGTAATTTTATTGTTTCTGTGTTTATATCAACGTAAAATAAATAAATTGCAGAATTTTGTAAATTAGGTTCAGTGTTACCACTAAAAACTTAGTTTTAGTTTCCCACATTTATGGGAGTTTTTAATTTATTGGAATAAGTCATTTTAAATATTTTTTAAATGATAAGAACGTTGCAGGGTGCCTAAAGATACAGCACGCCGTGATAAATGGGTGGAAATAATCAGATTGCTGAGAAAAGCGACTAACTGAATAAATAAAAAATATTTAAAAAGAAAATATCTTAATTATTGTCATTAGTTATAAACTTCTAATACACATCGAATAAGAAATACATAATTCAAATATTTTATAAATTATTTGGCCTAACGTTTTTTTTGAACGTCATTTATGGTTTAAAAAGTTGGGTAAAATTTTGCATGGGTAGGCAACCCCATCCCGCCATTGCATGTTTATATTGCGGTCTTTGTCTAATCTAAGTGACGGTATTATTCTTGCGACTTGTGTAAGTGAGACAGATATAATTATGTTTACTTTTAAATGTATAGTGGTTTCAAAGCTACGTCGTCACGTTTAAATAGTGGTTACACTTTTTTGACACATTTTATTGAGGTTTGCTTCTCTAGTTATTTAACTCAATGGTTCAGTACATCAGTAAGTACCTAATAAAATAAAATATTACATTGCATAAAAATTTCAGAAGAGGTTGCCATACCCCTGTCTCGGGATCAAAGCGAGCGATTATACTTTTTCTACTTTCATATTTTTTATATTTCACGTCTCCACCCCACTAGTACCTGTAAATACCCCCAGAGATACATTATAAATACCTATAGCAACAAGACGTTCTGAAAACACAATTTTTACTTCTTTTTACAGTGTTTTATAGGTACAGGTTGAAATTAAATGTTAGGAAAAGCTGATTTTTTTTGCGATTTCAGGTTTGGTCCCAAGTAAAAGTTGTTCACAATGATGATTACAATGACCCCTTAAAAGGATGCCCATGAATTAAATTTCACCCTGTAATACGGTTTCAAACATTGTGGTAATAATTATGTATGTACTAATTACCTCAGTGGTTTCAAACCTAATGCCGACATATATCCTGAATATTTTTACTATACCTACTTTTTTTTTTTTTTCGATATTCACGTGAAGACCTTAAAATCCACATAAATAAAGACCGGCTGTTATCAATTTTGATTACTGATTCTTACATTACAGGCACTGTGTGTTCCTAATAGAATTAATTAGGTACCTAATTGAACATTCTTAATAAAATGATAATATAATTTGCTTTTTTCTGATTTATTCCTTTGTATTCACCCAACCTGTGACCCAACTACCTATCTGGACGCCAAATTTGAACTTTCTAGGTCATCTGGAACTGGGTTAAGAGTTTTGATCTAGTCTATAGGTCAGTCAGTGATAGACGATTTTTGGACGTTAATATCTAAATAACCGTTTGAAGTGTTTATAAAATTTAGAGTACAGAACATGTATCTCGTCATGTATGTAGCCAAATTTGACGTGTATTGTGAAATAGTTTTTGAGTTATGAGGGAGTCAAAAGTAGCTCCAAATGGTCCGTGTAATATTACACACGGTGCTGCTCGCCAGTTGTTAGCTTGAACTTGGCTTGACACGCTTCCGCGTGTCTTAAACACTACCTACTAACGGACCAGGATGACCAGCCGAGTGAATAGGTAACCTAAAGTCGGGCTGGCGATCATGTTCCTCAATGACAGCTATCCTATCTCAGAAGCCCTGACCACCAGTAGCACCCTGTTAAAAAATACTGGTGGGGTAAACTACCTGTGATGGGGTGCAATGTTCGAGCTCATCTAATGCTGCTGAAGATGCACCCCCCAGAAAATAATTCTGCCAGGGCCCATGAACATCTCCATTGAAATCTATACAGTAGGCCCTTAAATTCAGCCTAATGCATCAAAAACACATTTAAATCATAGTCTGTAGTTACTTGGAAAAGGCTGTATATTTCGTTTTTAAACTCTGCTTACAATTTTGCAATATGTAAATATTATAATTATTTCAATGTTTAAAAACAATTACTAATAACAACCACTTTATTATGAACTAGAGCTATATTTCCAACCAATAAAACACTTTACACAAAGTGAAAAATACCAAAATAAACCAGTTAATGTTATCACCGAATACATGTGTATTTAGTATTATTGCAGAACTAATCCAATTTTATTAGGTGTCATACTTGGACATCTCCAATTGTACAAATAGTATTGCAAATTTCCATCTCCAATTCCAAACTTCAAAGGCTCCAAAAATTCTTTATTTTCCATCAGATCCAATGCATTAAAAACATCAAAACCAGAATTTTTCGCAGTAATCAATCCATCAAGCATTAAGTCTGTCCATGGAGTCTTAGTAGATACATTATAAAATGAATAAGCCGCTTTTAAAGTTTTGTGCACGGGGTGATACACAACTGTGGAGGGCAGAGTATAGTAACTAACAAAATCTGTTATACTGCCATCAGAAGCTTCAACAACAAAGCTGTCAATTATGCCAGACTGAGGCATAAACCAATGCTTGAAATCCTCTTCTGAAAATATTGGAGCTAAATCAAATTTTCCCAAATAATCATTCAATAATTTAACCACCTTTTCACTATCCTGAACTTCCATTTTGCGAAATCCAGCTGTCTTAGGTAAATCTGGGAGCTTAAATAGCTTAAGTGTTCTTTGCATTGTCATGTTTCTAGACAAATGACTGAATTTAATATCAATCAGCTTCTTTGGATTGAGAGACCTGTGCCAGTAACGACAAGTAGCTATTGGTTTTGGCAATACAATGCCAGCAGTATAAACTCCTTGGAATATACCTGTCAAATTTACTCTACGTGTTATTTCCCTAATTAAAACAGGCGCAACTCTCTTGGCACGAAGTTTTTTATGCACACATAAAAAGTTGATCTCAACAACTGTTTGCATATGGTCATATATTCTTAACTGTGCTGGAATTGCAGATATGAAGCCAACCAATCTGCCAGACTTCACTACACGAACTCCACAATGCCATTCCATTCTCCAGCCAGGTGGCTGTAGGGCCCACTTAAGAAAATCGGTTTGATAGTCAAATCGAAACATAGAGTCATCATCCTCAACATAGTTTTCATTAAGCAGTGTATACAATTCCTTTAATACCAAAGGTTCATTCAAATTCAAGGTGTCCCATTGAAATCCATCTGGCAAGGTGTAGGGTTCAGACCTTATATCTTCAACAGATTTTGGAGGCTCTATAGGTTCATTGGACATAATTTTTTCATCCATTTTTGGAACAGGTTGGGTGGACCAAAATTGATACGACTTGTGCAGTGCTTCTTCGGTAGTTTTAGCTGGTTTTTGTTGGAGATTTAAAACTTCCATGGCCATTTTCAAATCTTTTAAAGATATATTCTGATGAACATCACTAGAATTAGGCACACTGACTAGACCATCGGGCAAGGTTGGAACGCCGTGGTCGCCATCCCCGCCGCTACGCTTTTTCTTATTTTTACTTTTCTTCTTCTGATGCTTTTCCTCATTTTCTCTATGATAATCACTAGACTGAGTAGCTTTGGCGTCTTCCATAATTACACACAACTTCAATTATAAGATAATTTACCTACCTAAAATTTCTGAGAATTTCAATTTCCTATGACAATGAAAGAGTGGCCAATTTTTTTTAAATTGGGTGAGACTAACACTCTGTCTTTTAGCAAGGCTGCAATGCGGTTTTATGCCGCGTGTGATAAACGGATAACCGTTACCGCCCGGCCCTGAGTTTTAGCCAAGCGGCGCGGTTTCTTTTGTCTAGCGTTGACGCTATGAGCGGTGCGTCGTGGCATGGTTCATACATTTTGGTATATTTGTTTTTGTCGATCACCGCCCCGCGCTAAGCTACCGTTGATAGCGGCGAGTTCGTGACCAGGCCGTTGCCGCTATCAGCAGCAGCTTAGCGCGGGGCGGCGAGCGGTAAAAACAAATAAGTATACGAAAATGTATGAACCATGCAACGACGCACCGCTCGCAGTGTCAACGTTAGCTTTGCATTTGACAAAGACACGGCGCCGCCGCTTGCCGCTGAGCCAAAACTCGTGGCCCGGCCGGGCCGTAAGGGCGCATTCCACCAAACTTTTATACATAGAAAATGTCATATACTGAGAATAAATTTTTAATTTTAGAGAGTTTTTCCACACTAGAACTGTCAGACGTCAATTTTATTCCACGGATAAACGATATCTGACGATATCAGCCCTTGAGCTTGAAATCAGCTATCAACAAAGTCGTTCATTATATTAGCATTATGTGCAATAACAGTTCACTTGAAGCTTACTTCACCTAAATTTTCATGATGAGATTTTTACAGAATAGATCGGCTGTGATGTGCCGTTACCATTTTTCCATTACCAGTATTGTACCATACGGAAATATTCCCAGTAAGTTTCTATTATTACCTGTATAGAGATATGAGGAACAGGGTATAAAGTTCACTCATACTCTATAGAAAAGGGAGGATCCTCCGACCAGACGGACGGGTGTTGTGTCTGGCTGCCCAATGATTCATGTCGGGCTGTTGTATCTATGCTAGTTGAGGTGCAGGATTGGCATGACGTCAGTATGGCGCGTTGTTCGCATGTGGCGTTGCAGATACCGCTACATCACTCCCCACCGGAGACCGGAGGTCGATAGCGGGCTGAGTCTTGTATCTTGCGATGTTTGCCAGGCCAGCTGAGGTTCCAGTGAGTCGGAACTGGTTGCCGCATAGTTCACGGTGAGTCGGAACTGTCTGCGAAGATGTCCCCCCCAGTGGGTCTGGGTGGCGCTGCGTTATGCTCCAGTGCGTCGGATGTGGTACAGCGCCGGGTTAAGGCTGACTGCTGGCGTCAACCAGGAGAGGCTCTTCTTGTTGACTGGCTGAAAGTGCAGTGTACTGTGCTAAGTTTGGTGATGAGGCTGAAGGTGATGATCAGTTATGCGAGGTCGCTGCATGCTGGTGGTAAGGATACCCGTTGAAGCCGTGGGTGCTGGCTGGCTGCGTGACTCACCGCTCTAAAGCTTGCGGGAGTGATGATGATGACGTCACGCTGAAGTATTTGCACGAGGGCTGCGCTGACGTTCATGTTTAGGGTCACCAGTATAAAGATATGAGGAACAGGGTGTAAAGTTCACATACTCTACAGAAAAGGGAGGATCCTCCGACCAGACGGACGGGTGTTGTGTCTGGCGGGCAACTGCCCAATGATTCATGTTGGGCTGTTGTATCTATGCTAGTTGCGCGGTAAACTCTGCTTGCGAGATGTAGGATTTGCGTGACGTCAGTATGACGCGTTGTTCGCATGTGGCGTTGTAGATACCGCTACACCTGTAATTTTCCCTAACGCTGGTAATATTGTTAAATATGGGTTATGCGCACTTCGTCCCATTCGACTTCGTCCCGCGTTCGCAGTTGGTCACATTAGTTCGTCCCATTCGCATTTGTCCCCATTCGCGGTTGGTTTCATTCGCAGTTAGTACCATTCGCAATTCGTCCCATGCAAGTAGTTTATAAGAGTAGAGGTAGGTTTATGGACCAATGTGGGTTTGATTTACAAAAATCACCAAAAACATCCAAATTCGATTTATTATTGCTAACTTATCGAATTTGGATGTTTTATTACTATATTAATTGATTTTTTAAATCCAACCTACTTTGGTCCATAAACCTACCTCTTCCCTAACAAACTACTTGCATAGGACTATAGGACGAACTGAAAGTGCTAATGTGACCAACTGCGAACGCGAGACGAAGTGCGAATGGGACGAAATGCGCATAACAGATTATAATAGATGTTTAGATTTATAAATATTATACTTTGAGTTACTGTGATTATGTCTGAAAATACTTATGTGATCTAAAAAATTCTAAATTCTGATGTGGCAACACTGATGTCATCTGCCATCCATCAATGTGTCAAACGAATTTGATATTCTTTTAGCACTTCTTCTGCTTGAAACCGGTCAGTGTTTTTATTAATCAAAGTATTTTTCTGAAATCCTGCAAGATATCGCAAATCTGTTATTTGTTATTAAAATTGTTATTCATATGCTAGATTCTTACTTCTCTATTTCGTGTTTCCGTGTTCTAGGTGTCAAGTTGTGGTTAACCAAACATGGGGAAGGGAAATAATATGATCCCTAATGGGCATTTCCATAAGGATTGGCAACGTTTTGTGAAGACCTGGTTCAACCAACCAGCAAGACGTTACCGCAGAAAACAAAACAGGATCAAGAAAGCTAAGGCCATTGCTCCACGTCCTGCTGCTGGCCCATTGAGACCTGTTGTCCGATGCCCAACTATTCGGTATCACACGAAAGTTCGTGCGGGTCGTGGATTTACTCTTCGTGAAATCAGAGTAAGTTTTATTGTTTTTGAGTTAATATACTACCAACATATAAAATGCTGATAAATTAAATACATAGTAGCTGCAACTGCTCAGTAAAAACTGTAGAAAGTAGCAGTACTTTTTACTGAGCAGTTGTCCATTAATATGTAGTGCATGTGTGTTTGGAAACTTGTCTCAAGAAACAAATATCAAGTTCAAAATTTGTTGTCGACTGGGTTCACACTTTTCAGAAACTTATTCACACAACATTTGTCTTGTTTGATTGTCACAACTTGTCTTTAACTTGTAGGGCAAGGTTTAGTGTTTTCCAAATAACACTGTAAACATTGAAGCATGTAAAAACATGATGTGCCATTCATACTGAAACATTTTGTTATGAAATGGTTATTAAAACATAATATCAAGAGCAAATTGTGTGATAATGCAAATGCAATTATTGTGTGTATCTGTCGCCAGTGTAAACAAACAGTTAGTGATGAAAGAAGTAAAACAATTTTTTTTATCATTCTTTTATAATATTATGAAACCTTATCATATTATTTATATTGTAGCTCCATGGTTTAGAAAATTGCGGAACCACTGTACAGTCACATCTAAAAGTATGTATACACTTGGCTTTATTCAAAGGCGATTTTCTCCTTTATTTTTGAATTAAATTTTATGTTATTACGAAAATAGTATTTTCGAACCCATAGGTTTATGTTAAGTGTCGTATTTCAACATCGTTATTTCTCGAAAAAATCGCAATTGAAAATTGCCAAGTGTATACATACTTTTAGACGTGACTGTACCTCCTCATCTGGCGCATTTTGATAGTAGGTATTTTTTTTTTTGGATAGAATAGACCCTTTTAGTGTAATTTGAAAACCGCAAATTGTGAAAAACCATAGGGATCATTATTTTGAACTATATTTAATAAACCAAAACTTATAGGTAGAAGGTAGATACATCAGAAATTGTGAAAAATGTTGTACTAATATTTGACGAATTAGTTGTCCCTGTAAGTGTTATACTTAATACAAGTAATTTGTGTCTGGTACACATACCTACATAATTTAAATAATATAAAATGACAAGTTTCTGCAAAGTTAGGTACTGTATCTCTCAGTTGGGACGATCGACAAAAAACAAGATTTTCATTTTCTCTTGAACCAGTAAGATTAATCACGATTTTTGTTTCACAAATTTTTCCAGAAGCATAATTTGCAATAAACATAATAATTATTCATACTTTTTCAGTATTAGGGCCAAAGCACACACGCTACTTTTTGCATCGGCGATTCAGCTGCTTTTTAGAAGCTAAATGCAGCGACCAAGCATTCCACACCGCACACTTAAAAACGCCAAACGCAGCGATTCAGTCGCTTTTCGGAAGCTCTATACAGCGGCTGAACGCTACACTCCGCACACATTCGGATGCCGGTCGCAGCGATTTGGCATTTGCGCCAGCATCGGAGCAGTCGCTAAAACTCGCGATTCCGATACCACGTCCGAACGCAGAGTCGCCAAAACGCGATGCAGCATCGGTGCAGTCGCTAAAACGCGCGATTTCGATACCGCGTCCGAACGCAGAGTCGCCAAAACGCGATGCAGCATCGATACAGCCGCAAAATCGCCGATCGCCGATGCAAAAAGTAGCTTGTGTGCTTTGACCCTTAGGTCGTGTTTTACAAGATCACTCAATTGAAAAGTGTCCACTCTGAGTGATCCATATAAACCATTATAAATCTTAAACGTGGCTTTGAAACGAATCGAAATTTTGTTTAGCAGCTTTCACAAATCCTTCACAATTAATTAAAATGCAAATTATAAACACATAGGCAGTATATTCTTGGATACGCGTTATGGCTTGTTCTTCAGTTGTCCAGATTGAGAGATCCAGTTAATGAGTTCTAACTTTCTTTGTTTAGGTTTCACAAATTTTATACCTTACCATGAAGTTTTCACAATTATTTCCTAAATTCTCTTATAATTTGGTTGGGATTGGAAGAGTTTTTCGAAAAGATCTCTCAATCCACACGCACATCATATAGTGTACAACAGTACATACTGACGTCTTTATCGAAAAAGGCAGCCCTGACAACAAAAAATAACTACGCGGCGCGGCGGCGCGCAGCTACAAAGCAAAACTCATTTTACGCTTGTAAGGTTAGGTACATTTTCGTTCGCAGCGTCTAGCGACTCGAAGGTGTAGACTATTTTAGCAGTACATATTGAAAATTTTGTATGGAGTGATTTATATGGTAATATACGACAGAGGGGTGTTATAACTTTAATTAATTCCTAAAAAAAGGTTCCATACTATTTTCCTTTGCAGTTTTGGTACTGACGCAGTGAAAGCATTCCAATTTCCAAGTACAACTTCAACAAGGGTATTCAAAATTTAATAAATGTTTCAGGCATCTGGTCTTAACCCTGCTTTTGCCAGAACTATTGGCATTGCTGTGGATCCTCGCAGACGTAACAAATCTGTGGAGTCATTGCAAGTCAATGTTCAAAGGCTAAAGGAATACCGTGCACGACTGATCCTGTTCCCGAAGGGAAAGAAGGTATGTTATAAAACTGCCACCCATATTGCATTGCAGTTAGGCACTAGGTAACACTTATTGCGATTTTCTAATGGCTGGTCCTGATCTTGCTCAAATGACGATGGTCAAATAGAAGACAGTAACTACTTTCACTGTCTGATATATTATCATAGGTAAAAATACATCTGATAATCTTACCTGATCTGATTGACCAGGACCTGTTGCATTAAATCAGATAGCCAACATCACATCTACCCAATTACCAACCATCCTGTAAAATGCCATTTTAATCTGTGTATTCTGTAAAGCTTAATTTTATGTATCTGTTATCCTCTAGGTATTGAAGGGAGAAGCAAATGAAGAAGAACGCAAGCTGGCCACTCAGCTCCGCGGACCACTGATGCCGGTACAGCAGCCAGCACCTAAGTCTATTGCTCGTGCTATTACAGAAGAAGAAAAGGACTTCAAGGCTTACCAATACCTGAGAGGAGTATGTTTATGTTTCAATCTTGCATTGTTTTCGATGGTAAATTGGTTCTCATACTAACAATGTATTATTTTCACAGGCTCGTTCCATTGCTAAACTTGTCGGTATTCGTGCCAAGCGTCTGAAGGACGCAGCGGAAAATCCTGATGACGTCACTAAAGCTCCAACTGCAGTGAAAGAAACTAAAGCTAAGAAGTGATGATAAAAATAAATGCATAAGTATATAAATCTCTTTATTTCTACAGTTTCTTATTTCCTTAGCTTAATTTTTAAATATTTTTTAATCAACCTAAAATAAAATGAATTTATGCATATTCATTACAAGCCGTATCGCCGATGGGATTTCCCATCGGCAACTTCTCAGGAGGCTTAAGCGCTTATTACACTATCCGATTTTAAGGAAGGCTAAATAGGAAGTAGGTTAGGAAGCTAGTGATCACACTACACTAAATTGGATTCTTGGTGTAGTGTGATCACTAGCTTCCTACTTCTTAGTTAGTGTTCCTAGGTAGCCTTCCATAACCTTTTAACCGCTTACGTCGGATTAATCCGACAAATGTTTTCGTGTCCATTCCGCCAGAGTCGTATATATGTCGTGTATATGTATGTACCTATGTCTTTTTTTTATAATAATACAGATTAATGTTGCATATTCTGTCAGTTTTCGTGCATATTTCAAGCATTTTTCATGCATATTTGCATGCATATTTCAAGCTTTTTATGTTGCATATAATCCGGTCTTTACTTATTACTTTCCTACGTCAGTGTACTCAGGCACAACACGTGTGAACCGGTTAGTAAGTAAAGTAAAGAAGGTCATCGATATGTATGAATCCGTCGCTTTTTAGTAGTCATTCAAATTTGGTCGGATAACCAGCCGTTGCTTACATATTTTGGTTTTTTGTTTATATTTATTTAATGCGAAACATTCCAAGCTGAATATTTTCACCATATATTTCTGACTAAAGGCACATGATTTTGGTTTACACTTACGCATCTGGGATTGAGCCGGTTCCTTGTATTTTGCCGTCAAAGTTATGACACCATCGTTTTAACTTTTAGCGAGATTATTCAAAAACGCATGCATGAAGTTTTGAAACTTTGTATGGTTATTTATTATTAGCGTCAAGAAGGACCGAATACAGTTTTCAGCGAACTTGTGCCTTGTATAATTTAGGCGCTGCGATGTTTTTTCGGGTTTTCATAAAATCGCGATAACTTGAAAACTATAAATATTTTCTTAAATCTAATTGGGGCACTAAGGGGCACACATTAAGAGCTACTCGTGTATGTTTATTCTACAGGGGCACATGCAATGGTTGTAGAGATATACGATTCATCAAAACGTTACTCCAGCAGGAAATGCAATATCTCGAAAACCGGAAGGGACACAGATTTTATGTTTTGGGGCACATTTTGGCACACATATAAGCTCTCTGGCCATGCACAACTTTTCTCTCCGATCATTCGTTTAGAATTTTCCTGCTAGAAAAACGTTACCCCAGCAAGAATCGTTTTTTCCGTTTTTTTCCAAAACGACAGGGGGCACACATTTTTTATGTTGGGGCACATTTACAGCAGATAAGGCACAAATTATACGTTCTACTCCTATAACTCTAGGAGACACTTTCTTGCTGGGGTAACGTACACATCTACGTCGCCGCGAATCCCTCAGGGAACTATTTAAAAGGATTAATATTATGACGGTACCTTGCCAGTTCATTTATGAAAACATTATGTATGTAAGAAAAAATCTACATCTTTTTAATAAAATAAGCGATAGACATAACTTTAACACAAGAAATAAAGATAAAATACATCAACCATTTTTCAGATTAGCCAAAGTACAGAGGCCAGCACATCAAGCTACCCCAATCTGTCAAATTTTCCCAATTGAATATGAATCTTATTACTTTGTAGTAAAGTTGAAAATCTATCAAAGAATTTTGACAGATTGGGGTAGCTTGATGTGCTGGCGTCTGTACATACATCTTTTATGGGGTACTGTGTCAAATGTTACAATAAAATACCTTGTGATATATTGCAATTAAATGAAAGAAAATTTAAAACTCACATTAAACATACACTTTGTAAACAAGCATACTATATTATAAGATTATATCCAAGATAAGAACGCTTGGAAACATGCTGGTCCTGCTCCATAGGACAATCTAGAGTCTAGACAAAATCAAACTGGTTGCTAATTTAATTGTAGTTTTTTTTTATTAGTTTTTACATTCATTACTCACACCCTGACTTATTACTTGTATTTTTTTTTTAAATAAAAATAGTTTTGCTTGTACCATGTTTGTAAATATGTGAGCACCATGTATCTATCAGATAATTAATTTATGTCATGGTTTCGTTTTTAATTCTTTTACCTATTGTGGTATAGTAATTTTATTTTAGGTGCATCATCCTCACATGTTATTATATAATTAATGTACCCATGCAAAATATTGTACCTAAAACATTTTAAAAGAGTAACGGTGGAGTTTCTTGCCCATTCTTCTCCATACGAAAACTACTTTTAGAATGGGCGACTAGAATCAATTCTATTTTAAGATAATTTTTGACGTTCAAGTGCCTTTTATGTGCCTATTTGAAATAAATGCTTTGACTTTGACTTTTGACTTAGCACATTTCAAAAATGTAAATATTACTTAAATAACAATAATAAAAAATAATGGCTGGCAACACCAACGTCAACAAGTCAATTTCATTCAAGTTTATAATTTTCAGATTAATTAAATTTTAGAAGCAGTTTTATTGTGTAACTCTACAACCAAAGTCCAAATACCTACTCGATTTTATTTATTTTCAATAGAAAAAGTACAATGAACCATAATAGTCCAAATTTTTACCAAAAACAGCCGAACCGGAGGTGACATCTGTCATGTCACCTCCGGTAAAACCAAAACCAAAGAAATAATACAAGAATGTTGACACGATCAGCCGCAAGACGCGCACGCCTACCACCTCCGGACTCTTCGCTCAGCTCCGCCTCGCCGCCCGCGCCGCCGGTACCCAGCGCCACTGTGAGCGCTGTGACGAGGCCGGCCGTGGCAGTTGCGTCGAGCTCGAGCGACGAGTATTTCTCTCCGCCCACGACGCCACCACCTGTTCGTCGACGGGGAGGACGCCGGCCGCCGGACGGCTTAGGACCTCGAGGCCCATCGGCCTCTGATAGGGTCCCAGCTCCCGGCGGAAGTGTGCAGCGCATGAGATGGACACGATCCATCAATGAAAACGTCATGCGCTCATACTATGGGGCTACAGAGGGGGGAAACAATCTGACCGCGTATCGTGTTCGGATGCTCTCTCTTTTTCAGGTGCTTGAACCAGCTGTCAACGTTTCGGTACAACGACTATCGGATCAGGTGCGGGTCATCCAACGTAATCATATGTTGGATGACACTATACTTGATCGCCTGCGAAATGAAATACAGAGTAGCCATGTCATCGCTCCCCAGTCGCAGACTGCTGTAATACTACCGCAGTATAATACAAGTCTTGCTGACGAGGGGAGTAATGATCGGGCTACAAACGTAAGTACCCAGTGCAATGAGGAATTGAGGAGTGCTTTGGAGGATGCGATTCAGGAATATCGCTTCATGTCGCCCGAACTTAGGCCACGCTTGCCTCGTTTGCCCATGCATAACAAAAATAGGGCGCTGGTGGCGGTTCTGGATTCGCAGTTGTCAAAATATTAGGTCCTTACATATGAAATTGGCGTTTTTCGTACTGGCCACTTTAATCACGAATTTCTCCTCTTTGGTAAGGAATTCCAAATTCAAATTTGTACAGCTATTTACTCATGTATTTGTGCTTCGATGACCGTCATTCATTTGTTTTTTTTCTTCTGTTTTTTCTGTTTGCGTCACTCATTTTACAAAATGGAAAATTTAAAATATCGCATTATTTACGAGTACGAGTTCCGCCGTGGCACTAGTGCTGCGGAAACGACTCGAAGGGTGAATGATGTGTATGGCGGTCATGTTGCAAAAGAAAACACAGTTCGTTTTTGGTTCCAACGTTTTCGTTCTGGAAATTTCGACTTGCAGAACAAGCCCCGTGGACGGCCTGAGACCCAAGTTGATAATGGAGAATTGAAGGCTATTGTGGAAGCGGACCCATCGCAAACCACGTCCGAGTTAGCTGCAGGCTTCGATGTTAGTGATAAAACTGTTTTAATTCACTTGAAGCAAATTGGGAAGATTAAAAAGCTTGAAAGGTGGGTACCTCACGAATTGACTGAAGCAAACCGGCAAACGCGCGTCGACTGCTGCGTTACATTACTGAACCGGCACAACAATGAAGGTATTTTAAACCGAATCATTACCTGTGATGAAAAATGGATTCTTTACGATAATCGGAAGCGCTCAGCGCAATGGTTGGATCCTGGCCAGCCAGCCAAATCCTGCCCCAAGCGAAAATTAACCCCAAAAAAGTTACTTGTAAGCGTTTGGTGGACTAGTGCCGGTATTGTTCATTACAGTTTTCTCAAATCTGGCCAGACTATTACAGCTGATGTCTATTGTCAGCAATTACAAACCATGATGGAAAAGCTAGCGGCTAAACAACCAAGGCTGGTCAATCGCTCCACGCCACTGCTGCTTCACGACAACGCCAGACCACACACTGCGCAACAGACGGCTACCAAATTAGAAGAGCTTGAATTGGAATGTCTTAGACATCCTCCGTACTCCCCGGACCTTGCTCCAACAGATTACCATTTTTTTCGCAATTTGGATAACTTTTTGCAAGGGAAAAAATTCAACTCCGATGGGGCAGTCCAAATCGCCTTCAAAGATTTTATTGATTCCCGTCCGACTGGTTTTTTTAGTAAAGGGATCAATGAACTACCTATAAGATGGCAAAAGTGCATTGAAAACAATGGTTCATACTTTGATTAATTAAATATATTATATTAAAAAATATTCGACTTTTTGTTCCTTCCATACAAAACGCCAATTTCATATGTAAGGACCTAATATTTTGATACCTGCGAAGACCTCACCGATACTCATTCGATTCTGTACTGCGCGGCTGTAGCGGCATGTCGTGTAGCTCACGTTAAATTTACCAATGACTCTAGAGCTACACGGCCGAAACCAGCCGTACCAGCTTGGCAGTGCAGAATTGAACGTCGTATTGGTGGGGCCAGAACGCTCATCGGCAAACTAATCTGCTTCAGGGAGGGCAATACTCGCCCTAGAGTGATGCGCTTTGATGAAAGGTGGGTTTATAGGAGTTGGGAACGACCGGACCAAGGTGTGGCTGACACGCAACTGCCGGATGATGATGCCATGTGTTCCTTCTGGCGCAGTATCTGGTCGGTGCCTGTCAGTCACACCGAAGGTGATTGGGCTCGAGAGGTCGAGCGAGCCTGCGATCCAATACCAGAAATGGGGCCTATAACCATCTGCCCCCAAGATGTAGCTCGTGCAGTCCGTCCACTGCCCAACTGGAAGTCTCCAGGGCCGGACGGGCTGCAGAACTTTTGGATAAAATGGTTTTCAAGGTCGCACGCTCGCTTGGCATCTCAGTTCCAGGTCGCTTTGGAATCTGGTTCGCTACCCCAGTTCCTAACGACAGGAATTACCCACCTGCTCCATAAATCAGGTAGCACCGCGGAACCCAAGAATTATAGGCCGATCACGTGTTTACCGACGGTTTATAAAGTTCTTACATCCATTTTGAGAGCTAAAATTAACAAACATATAGACACCAACGCCATCATGTCTACCTCTCAGAATGGATGTAGGAATGGATCCCGCGGTACTAAGGAGCTACTCCTCATTGATATGGCCATCAGCCAACAGGTTCGTCGCTTCCGAAAGGATCTGTCGACATGTTGGATAGATTATAAGAAGGCCTATGACTCGGTGCCACATACATGGCTCATGAGGGTGTTGGAATTGTATAAAGTAGATACAACTCTGCGCACCTTCCTGATGTCGTGTATGGGGCAATGGAGGACGGTCCTTCGCGATCCAGGATGTCGAAATATTCAGAGGAATAGCGAACCGATAAGGATCGAGCGAGGCATATTTCAGGGTGATAGTTTGAGTCCGCTTTGGTTCTGCTTAGCCTTGAATCCTCTTAGCACACTGCTGGAGGATTCAGGTCTAGGCTATCGGTTGAGGAGAGGTGGTCAGGTTATATCGCACCTCCTCTACATGGATGACCTAAAACTCTTTGCCCCCAACAATTTGCAACTGATGGAGCTACTGAAAGTAACTCAAACTTTCAGTAACGCTATTAGGATGGAATTTGGTGTGGACAAATGTGCGGTCATGCATGTAAAACGAGGGGAGATTGTGGAATCCGTGGGAACTCAACTCTCGGATTCCACAAACCTTAGAGCCCTCTCCGCATCCGAAACCTATAAGTATTTGGGTATGTCGGAAGCGTTAGGCATCAATGTTACTGACATGAAGCAATCGTTAAAGGAGCGCTTCTTTGGCCGCCTGAAAAAAGTGCTTAATAGTCTTCTATCAGGCGGAAACAAGGTGCGTGCCTTCAACGGTTGGGTCATGCCGGTTTTGATGTACTCTTTTGGCATACTCAAATGGACTCAAACCGAACTCGACGCCCTGGATAGGAGGGTCCGTACGCTGCTGACTGCAAATCGAATGCATCACCCACGGTCATCGGTAATGAGGTTGTATATCCTGCGAAAGTGTGGAGGTCGAGGGTTTTTAAACGCTGAGACCCTCCACAATCGCGAGATATGCAATCTCAGGGAATACTTCCAAGAAACCGACGTGGGGATGCATCGAGATGTAGTCATAGTGGACAAGGGCCTCACCCCGCTCTCCTTGGCTAAAGAGAACTGGCGCAAACCAGTAGTGCTTGACACTAATGATCGCATGGAGGTATGGCAGAGTAAGGAGCTTCACGGACGCTTTCTTCGGGCCCTTCATGTACCCGATGTAGACCTACTAGCGTCCGTAGCCTGGCTACGTTGCGGTGATCTCTTTGGAGAAACCGAAGGTTTTGTTTGTGCAATTATGGGCGAAGTTATGATGACAAACAACTACCGGAGATATATTGTGAAAGACGGCACGGTTGACATCTGTCGGGCATGCCACCGGCCGGGAGAATCAATCAGGCATATTATCTCCGGGTGTTCTCGTCTAGCTAACGGAGAATACTTGCATAGACACAACCTTGTAGCCAGGATAATCCATCAGCAGCTTGCTTTGAAATACAACCTTGTAGAATCGGAGGTGCCGTACTATAGGTATGTGCCCGACCCAGTTCTCGAAAATGGTAATATCACATTGTACTGGGATCACTGACAGGACTATTGTTGCCAATAAGCCTGATATAGTGGTGGTGGATCGATCAGAGCGGCGCGCAATGATTGTTGACATAACTGTCCCGCATGATGAGAACCTCGTGAAAGCTGAGAAAGATAAACAAATTAAGTATCTTGACTTGGCTCGCGAGGTTGTCGACATGTGGGATGTGGACTCAGCGATCATTGTGCCGATAGTCGTACAGCCAATGGTTTGATAGCCAAGAGCCTCGACCAACACCTAAGGAGGCTCTCGTTGGGCAGCTGGATCAAGGGCTTGATTCAGAAAGCGGTACTTCTGGACACGGCTCGCATTGTCAGGAGGTTCCTCTCTCTGGAGCCCTGACCGCCGGTAGCTTGGACCCTGTTCCCGATACCGGTGGGCTACTATTTTTTATATTTTTAAATGTTTTTATATATTTTTTATACTAATATTTAAAAATATAATTTATATGTATATAGTGAAATAAAGGAAATAAAAAATAAGTTTAAAAACTAAAACTCGACTACCAAAAAGGATGAAACCAGAAAGTACCTTCCCGTGGTCGCATACTACCATCGGCATCGCTTATAATTATGTTGCTTACACTCCCATTAATTGTGAGCACAGACCTACCCTTTTTCTCTTTCATCTTTTAATTTTTACCTAATATATATTTTTATGTTGACACGGCGCGTCGCCCACACGAGCTATGTCGCCTATACATACATACCTATTTATTCCTATAGAAAACGTGCGCCCGCGCCTCGTCGCCGCCTCGACTCTAGGGCCTCATTTACGGAGACGCGGGGCGTCACGCGTTGCGTTGAGCGGCGCGGCCCGCACTGAATTCAAATATATGCCGTTGTATGAGTGCGTTTACGGAGAAGCGATTTGAGACGCGTTTGTTTGAATTAGGGCGTTTTTTGCGACCGAGCCCGCGGATGGCACCGACGCGTCCCACGCGGCGTTTATCGCGGCGGCGCACGCAGCGGCAATTCTCGATGAAGCTATGTCCGAGGCGGAATCTTCTGTCAGTCTTATTTAGAAATCGCGCAACACAGACGTAGTCACCGTCGCAATGGAGTATGATATGATCATGCTGCAAGTTGCGACACGTGCGCTCCCATCTCTCGCCAACATAAAACTAGTCGATTTGATCGAGGCGAGCGTGCGCCGCCGCGATGCCCGCCGCGTGCTTCGCTACACGCTAGAGGACTCGCCGCGGGCGCCGCGGCGGGCACCGCCACGCTTCCGTCTCGCTTCTCTATGAACATGGTCGTATATTGCTATACGTTTGTGTTTACGCGTGCGATGATGCGTGCCGCTTCACGCGCCGCCCCACCGTAAACAGAAAAAACGTCCGACGCGCCGCGAGACGCCACGCCACACGCGACGCGAGACGCCCCGCGTCTCCGTAAATGAGGCCTAGGTCGTGTGGGCGACGCGCCGTACGTGCGTATTACCGTAAAACATGGCAACTTTGCCCATAAATTTAAAAAATAAATGCTTAATTATTAATGATATTTTGGAAAATTTTAATAAATTGATTATTGTTTCGGTGCCACATAATACTATATGCTCATGTCTCGATACACAAAACTAAAAATAGTAAAAAAAAAGCATATTTATTAGTGAAAATAACAATTATAGGTGTTGGGCAAAAAATCATATACATTTGGTAACTTTGCCCACATTACAGATCTCCGTTACTATGGACTATATCACTATTCGAAAAGGACTGAATGAAAATACTGAGCAATGCAAATAATGTATTAAATTATACGCCAAATATTCACATTCCTTGACCCTTAAAAATGAGTGGGCAAAGTCAAAAAGCCTTCTAGAACATTTTTCGTACAAAATGGCGATTGTTCAAGGGTTGTCACCATTGACAATACTTAACTATTTAATAATTTTTAGTGTGGAATATTATAATATATTATAATGATAAATTAAAAATAATATAACATCATTTTTTACGTAATATGCTTTATTTCTAAAGTGTTCAAAAACTAAAAAATAATTAAAAAAAAATCTAAAAATTATGTACCTATCTCGATCTTTGTTTTTATATGAAAATAACAAATAACACTAAAATTTGTAATGAGTTTTACAGAAAAATTATATTGCATAGTTAAAATTGCGATGACTCATCGCAATATTAACTATGCAATATAATTTTTAGTAATTTTAAGTACCTATAAATATTAGGTACTTACTTATCTTTTATGTTATTGTTATATAATATAATCAACATTTAGCGTAAATTAATTTGGATACATATCTACACTGACGGACAAATAAACTGCAACAAAGTTCAGGATTAGGTACTAGTATGCAAAGTTTTTAGATTAAACTAAATGAAAATGTCGAGACTACCCATTATTAAAAAAAATGTAAATTAAAACAAGAGTACCTAGGTAGTTTGATTTCGATGTAAATACATATAGTTTTTAACCAATCAACAAAAAACTTTAAAAACACAGTGAGAATTTGGAAGATACGAGCCCTCGTATCTTCTAAATCCCGACTGTGTTTTTAAACTTTATATGTTTACCAACATTATTAACTGTTCATCAAATCCGAACCCTCCTTTTTTTACTAGGTTAAAAAATGTACCTCGGGTGACAACCCTAGTGAAAAAGAAACGTTGGGCAATGTCGTCAACGATATTCAAAAAATATGCTTGTGACATTGCCCACCGTTATATTTTATGATTATACGACGCATTTAGCGAAGAAAACTAGTCTATATTATTCATTTCCAATGTAATAACGGATGTATAAAAATTACTTACCTGCGATAACTCCAAGTAGCACTTCTCGAAAAAGTTTTTTTAAAAGATTTTGCCCGCAAAAAAACACTCTAACTTCAACGACGTCTGACAGACAACTGAAGTAACATCTGTGACAGCGCGTCACAGTGTTGCCAGAAAAATGATGAATTTTTAACCATAGACAAAATGTTCTTACTAACTATAGACAAATTTGGTATGTATTAAGTTTTTAAAAAAATACACAACTGGGCAAAGTCAAATGTCGAGGGCAAAGTTGCCATGTTTTACGGTATTTATCTCCCTACGTAAACCTCAGGGTGCGTCCACATCTGGCGAATGCGCAGCTCGCGAGCCGTTTGCGAGCTGCGCGCGTGCATTTTTTTTTGTTCGTGCGCTGCTCGCGCGCAACCTAAGCGCCGTACGCGATCAGCGCGCGGGCGGCGCGCTAGCGGCTCGCGTCTTCCTTCCGCCCGCGCCTCAATCCGTGCGAGAATTAAGTGCGCGAGTGCGCGCCTTTATACGAGCCTTGCATGAGTTGCGCTAAAGAGACGCACCAACACGTGCGCAGCTCGCAAACGGCTCGCTAGCTGGGCATTCGCCAGATGTGTACGCACCCTAAAGCGGTCTACACACCAAAGCCGCTGACCCGGCGGCACAGCCCGGCGGCTTCAGAATGTCCAAGCCGAACGACTTTGCCGGCGGCACGACAGCCGCGGCATGTGGTGTTCTAGACGATAACAGTGATTTAATAATAGCAGTTTGTGGAGTTATTATCGGTGGATCCCTCAACACACGAAAGTGTTGGGTTAGGCCAAGTTTAATGAGTCGCAATAAATACAGTACTTGTCTAAGATTAAGTGATAAAGGAAGACGACTTGGTTCTATACAAACCCATTTCTTTTAAGACTTTCCTGTCATTAACCAGTACCGACTTTGAATATTTACTGAATATTGTTGGACACAAAATAGCTAAACAAGACACAAATTACAGAAAAGCAGTTTCACCAGTGGAAAGATTGTCAATAACGTTAAAATACCTAAGCTCAGGAAATTCTTTTAGCAGCCTGTGCGACGTCTTCAAAGTATCTCCTCAACTAATTTCAAGCATTATTCCTGAAGTATGTGATGCTTTAGTTGAAGGACTTTCAGATTATGTGAAAATTCCAAGGAGTCAGGAAGGATGGAGAGAAATTGCAGATGAATATTTAAAAAGATGGCAAATACCCAATTGTCTTGGGTCAATGGATGGGAAACACATAAAACTTCAATGTCCCCCAAAAAGTGGAAGTGATTATATAAACTATAAAAAATATTTCAGTATTGTGCTCTTTGCTTTAGTAGATGCTGATTACAACTTTTTGTACGCTAATGTGGGATGTCAGGGTCGGATTTCAGATGGTGGGGTTTTTAATAATTCAGCATTATGTCGATTGTTAAATGATAATGAATTGAATATACCACATAAAACCCCTTTACCCGGAAGGAATCTACCAGTACCGTATTTTTTTTTGGGTGATGACGCGTTTCCTCTGCAACCCCATATTATAAAGGCTTATGATGGTAATCACACAATGGGATCGTCTAAGAGGGTTTTTAACTATCGCGTATGTCGAGGGCGAAGAGTAGTTGAAAACGTGTTTGGGCAGTTAACACACAAATTTAAGATTTTTCATAGACCTATTCAGCTAATCCCAGAAAAAGCTACTACTGTAACTTTGGCGTGTATACATTTATTTAATTATATCAAACGAACCGCTGCAACTCAGCAAAACGAATACGATACTGAAAATAATCAAGGAGAAGTCTTTCCCGGTGAATGGCGTAGACATCGTGAAAACGACAGTTGCTTAGTTAACACTGGAAAACAGCATGTCTGTTGCATTTTTTACATGAATCTGAATAGTTTTTTCACGCTGATTTCAAAAATACATGCCGTTTTTATGTGGCAGCTCTAGTTTTGGAGTTACGAAGTGACAGGGTTTTTCATTGAAAATGCACATAGTTTAAGTTTAAAAAAATTATTAAACATATTTATTCTGAATAAAATTTCCTTTTTTTTGGATTTTCTAGTGAGATGTATTATGAGTACTATATTGAATGCTCCAATAATAATCAGCATTGGCGTATATAGGGGGGGGGGGGGGGGAGCGGGTGGGCACGGCCCACCCTAGAATGGTCTCAGGCCCACCCTAGGATGTTTGGGGACCTATTGGAAATTTTAAGCTGAATACTAGGTACATAATATAACTTCACACAAAAGCAATCAAATAAATAATCTACTACCAAGACCAACACAAACTTATTATTAACTAGGTATATAATACATTTCATTTAGTTACTTTTGAAATCACAAAAATAATTGAATCTACTAATAAGCAACGAAATAAGCTAGAGTATTATTATGATTAGACGGCCCGGGAGCAAACGCATCGGCAATCGGCCATACAGGCCACGGCATGTACCTACGTTTGCCCAGCTAGGCCCCCCAGAATTTGCGATTTAGGTATACACCAATGCAATGTACTCGCCTCTAGGAGTATATGTACCGCTTTCTTTTTCAATGTACCTCTGTACTTTTGAAGAAATATGCAAAAAAAGGGGGCCGTGCCAGCCAAACGTTTTCAGCACGGCCCTCGTGTAACTTGAAAAATATATAGCGTATTAAAAAGTTTCATAAACTCAAGGAATGTACTTTATTAACACGTTCTATGTACCGTAACAGATATTATGAATTCGTAATAACAAATAATATATAGACGTGGATAGGGGGCCGTGCTGAAAAAAAAAGAAATGAGAAAATATCTAAAAAAGACAAAACAACCTTAGCCAAAAACTATATAAAAGTAATTCATGTTTGGCAAGTACCTAACATATGTACCGCATTGGTTTCTCATACAACTTGCTAAATTCAAAAAATAAACCAATTTTAGTCTATTCAGCACGGCCCTCTATAGTTGCCTATATCTTTTTAGGTAAATATGACATGTTTGTTTATAAAATTCGACTTCCTGAATTATGTATAGGAGTACATTCGTTCCAAATAAATTGCGATTATGGTGTATTAGTATTTTAAAAGATAAATTGGATCAAAAATATCCTAACATGCAACTGATGGGGTGACCATGGTTCCATAAATTAGGTACATATATTCTATACCTATATTAATGAAATTATGTGACTACATTGAAATAAACATTCTTTTTTACAATTTGTTTTTTTTTTCTTCAAAATTAATATTAGCGATGACATCTTTTAAGGGAATTAAATCAGTTAAAACTTGTTGTGTGCGGTCGCTATTAATTCACTAGGTAAGGTTCAATCAATGTGATTTGTTGGAAACGTATCTGTAATTTTTTAAGCCTTTTAAGCTCTGTAGTCAAAGTGAAAGCATTTATTTCAAATAGGCACATAAAAGGCACTTTTGAACGTCAAAAATTACCTTAAAATAGAATTGATTCTAGTCGCCCCTTCCAAAAGGTAGTTTTCGTGTGGAGAAGAATGGGCAAGAAACTCCACCGTTACTCTTTTAAAATGTTTTAGGTACAATATTTTGCATGGGTACATTAATTATATAATAATATGTGAGGACGATGCACCTAAAATAAAATTACTATACCACAATAGGTAAAAGAATTGTAGTGTTTGTGACACATAGTTTTTCTGCGATTATTCCATAGGTAAACGTAACTAATCTGTGAAATGTACGGAAACTGTAATTTTATTGTAATGTACCGTACATCAATCCGTGTGATTTATTGGAAATATAGAAAATAGAAATAGAATATATGTACCTAATTTATGGAACCATGGTCACCCCATCAGTTGCATGTTAGGATATTTTTGATCCAATTTATCTTTTAAAATACTAATACACCATAATCGCAATTTATTTGGAACGAATGTACTCCTATACATAATTCAGGAAATCGAATTTTGTAAACAAACATGTCATATTTAAAAAGATATAGGCAACTATAGAGGGCCGTGCTGAATAAACTAAAATTGGTTTATTTTTTGAATTTAGCAAGTTGTATGAGAAACCAATGCAGTACATATGTTACTTGCCAAACATGAATTACATTTATATAGTTTTTGGCTAAGGTTGTTTTGTCTTTTGTAGATATTTTCTCATTTCTTTTTTTTTTCAGCACGGCCCCCTATCCACGTCTATATATTATTTGTTATTACGAATTCACAATATCTGTTACGGTACATAGAACGTGTTAATAAAGTACATTCCTTGAGTTTATGAAACTTTTTAATACGCTATATATTTTTCAAGTTACACGAGGGCCGTGCTGAAAACGTTTGGCTGGCACGGCCCCCTTTTTTTGCATATTTCTTCAAAAGTACAGAGGTACATTGAAAAAGAAAGCGGTACATATACTCCTAGAGGCGAGTACATTGCATTGGTGTATACCTAAATCGCAAATTCTGGGGGGCCTAGCTGGGCAAACGTACATGCCACGGCAGGGGTTGCGCAGGTCGTTGGAAGTATCCGGCGTCTGGGTCTCGAGGTGGCTTTGCACAAATCTGAGGCCCTCTGTTTCCATGGGCCTCGGAACAACCCACGCACCACGCGATTTACACATAGTGGTAGGAGATGCCCGCGTCGGTGTCGAGTCGACGATGAAGTACCTAGGACTTGTCCTCGACAGCTGGTGGTACTTCGGACCGCACATTCAGCAGCTGGCCCCCAGGTTGATGAGCGCTGCAGCTGCTCTTGCAAAACTGCTACCTAATTTGGGGGGGCCCAACGCCTCCTGCCGGAGACTGTACGTGGGGATTGTGAAGTCCATGGCCCTGTATGGGGCGCCCGTGTGGGCGGACACTTTGACGGCCCGCAACGTTGCAATATTGCGAAAGCCGCAAAGAGCGATGGCTGTTAGGGTGATAGGAGGATACCGTACGATCTCCTACGAGGCAGCAACTCTCCTGGCCGGATCAACGCCCTGGGATCTGGACGCGAAAATCCATACGTCCCTATATCACTGGCGGAAGTTGGAGCGTGCGCGTGGTCAGCCTCCGGTTCCTCGGGAATTCGAGTGGCTGAATGGAGGGAGCGACTTGCGCAACCCAGGTGGGGGCTTGCCACAATAATGGCGGTAAGGCCTGTTATGGAAGAATGCCTGGAGAGGCAGCATGGCGTCCTGAGCTTCCGGCTGACGCAGGTGCTTACTGGACACGGATGTTTCGGGAAATACCTGCGTCGCATAGATCGGGAGCGGACGCCTGCTTGTCATCACTGTGTGGACTGCCACGAGGACACGGCGTTACATACGTTGGAGGAGTACAGCTTGCGCCCAACAGCGCTGTGCCCTCGTCGCAACACTTGGTGCGGGTGATCTGTCATTTTCGGCGGTGGTTCAGTCCATGGTCGGGAGCGAAAACGCGTGCGATGCTGTGGCCTCTTTTTGCGAGGAGTTAATGCATGCAAAGGAGGCGGCGGCGGAGAGGGAGAGAGCATACCTCTCATTCCACCCGCATCAGAAGAGCAGCTGGGCGTCGAAGGGTGCTTAAAGATTTCCGGCCACTATATTATAAGAAGGGGCCTGCGGGCGGCGAAATTCGGGCCGTGTCGTCGCTCGAGCAGTCGGGCTCAAAGAAGTGGCACGCAATAGTGGGCTTTTAGTCGGTAGGCGTACGACATCATGGTCGGAAGCAGACGCCGGCTTGCCCTGAGGATACGGAGCAGCACACGTTGGAAGAGTGCCCAGCTTGGGCAAGGCTGCGCCGTGACCTCATCGCTGCAATAGGCAGGAGCGATCTCTCGTTCCCTGCTGTCGTTCATTCGATGGTCGAGAGCGGGAGCGCATGGGACGGTGTTGCCTCCTTTTGCGAGGATGTCATGTCTGCAAAGGAGGCGGGCGACGCACCGGGCGCCCGAGTAGGGCGCAAAACGATCTACGACCTCCATGAGAGGTGGCCTGCGGTCAGCGGACTAGGAGCGTCCGTCGTCCGACCAGACAGGCCCGAGTTGGCGCTGCAGTGTTCCACGCGCGCCACTCGAGTGGGTGCGGCCATTGTAGGAATGGGCGCACGGGGAGGTAGGCCCCGCTGAGGAACAGCGGGTCGAGGCCTGTCGGGGGAGCGGTGAATGCTTATGCGAATCCCATACCCCCGGCCATAGGTAGAGGTGGAACACAGCGGCTGTTTTAACCGGTAAGAGTCCGGCATGCCCCTCTGTCACCCCCACGATAGGGGAAGTCCATGAGGATTTCCACAGAGAAAAAAAAAAAAAGATTAGGGGCCAGAAAGAATCCTTAGATACGCCAATGATAATCAGCCATCATATGTTCATTCCAGTACCCCTGATACCTCTCCTCCATAGTGCGAATATCCTGGTGAAAGCGCTCTCCTTGTTCCTCGCTTAGGTCACCGAGATTTTCAGGAAAATAGTCTAGATGGCTGTGAAGGTAGTGAAGCTTGATACTCTTGTTGCATCCAAGCCGCTGGAAGTGTATCAGCAACAGTTCAACGTGCTGAATGTAGCCGTCAGACTTCCTACTGCCCAAAAAAAAAAAAAAAATTTCTTTCTTTCAATCGGGAAGCTAAAATTTCTGATGCCGTTTTAGACAGTCCAAGGTCCCTGATCAAGTCATTTAGATCATCTTGATTTAGTGGTCGGGGACTACAGTAGCAATCAAAATCACTGTCGCTAGTGCCAGTGCCGTCGTTTTCGGTTTGTCCTCTGCACTGGTCTGAATTTTACGAAGATGTACATGGCTGCTGTGGTGTTGATGTATCACTAATACTCAAGACTGGTCTTATGGCAGATTTTAAGTTTGGATATATCCACTTAGAGCAATTTTTGTGGGTTATTCCTATGATTTTCGTTACAAAGAAATAACAGTCGTCATGATGGTTGGATAGTTCACACCAAATCATAGGAGCTTTGTACTTAAAAGTGGGTTTTTTTTTTGTTTGCCCACAGTCGCAAAGATTCAACACAACTTTTACATACCAAACTTGATATCCAAGGTTTAGCGTTTGACGGCAACGGAAACCCAAAGTAGTCGAAGTATGCCTTTTTCACAAAGTCACAAAGTCGTTTTTCACAAAGTCGTTGTCGTTTAAACGAAATTTTTGGAACATATATTTTCCACAAATAACACAAAAACAAGCAGGATTATTTAAACACGTCCTTCTTGAGGAAGACATAATTAAATCTATAAAGGAACTAGTTAAGTTACACCGCTATTGATAGAAACTATCGACTACTTATGTAAATTCAAGACGGTACCTGTATCTCACTAACTAGAGCTGCTGCAAAAATCTGAGGGTGGATTTGAAATCAGCGCACCCAAATTAGTAAACAACAGTAAAAAAACTTCATGCAACAAAAAAAACGTTTGATTTTGTTTTTCTGTGTAATATGTCAGGAGAAGACAATCAAACCTCAGATACAAGTGACCGCTGAGGATACAAGAGTGGAGTTGACTCATTATTTTCTTTCTAGTGTCGGAGGATTAGAATGGCAATATAACCAATAAACGCCCATTAGTCGAATAAAATTAAAACTCATACTTATAATCAATATTATTTTTAATCATTAAGTAGTTCCATGTACACACATCAACACGGTCTAGGGATATTTCATACTCAATTAAATAACTCGAAAAGTACTGGCCGCATTGGAAACTTTTATACACCGATTTGTTTGTAATTTATCTCAGACTAATTCCAAATTTAAATTTTTGAAAATTCTTTTGTTTCGGTGGCAAAAAATGTCTTGATGGAGAGGAGAGGGAATTTTCATTTGTGCGAAATTTAGAAAACAATACGAATTACGTTTAGTTACAGTTTTTTTTTCATTTTTAAACGAAAGATAAAGTTAAAATTGAGGTATTGTAGCCATGCAGCGCCGACATTTGACGAGGGCGGAGATGTTACGAGCTGTGGGAATGCTGGAAGCTGGATCTGTTCAGCGTAATGTTGCTGAGGCCATAGGGACCCATCAAAATGTAATTTCAAGATTGTGGACACGCTATCGTGCCACAGGTGAAGTAGCGGAGAGGCACCGGGGGCCAAGTCGCATCACTACCCCCAGACAAGACCGATTTTTGCAAATTACTGCGCGAGCACAACCAAATGCAACGGCGACTCAATTGGTCCAAAGGCTGCGAGTGGAACACCAAGTGCTTGTGAGTGACCAAACTGTAAGAAGGCGACTGCATGAAAGCAATCTACGCTCTCGTAGACCACTCCGGGTCCCACCTTTACGGAGAGGCAATCGTGGACGACGATTAGAATGGGTTCGGAACCACGTGGACTGGGGCCGTGAGCAATGGTCCAATGTGCTGTTCACGGATGAATCCAGGTTCGGCTTCCATCCAGATTCACGAAGGACGCGTGTTTGGCGAGTTCCTGGACGATGGAGCCGTCTCCAGAACCCTCAGGAAGTTCACCCATACCAAGGAGGAACAATTACGGTTTGGGCAGGAATTCGTCTTGGAGGACGGACGGATCTCATTTGGGTGCGGGGCAATATGACGGCAGAACGATACGTCCAACAGGTGCTGGGGCCCGTAATATTGCCCCACAGAACACAAATGGGGCAAGATTTCCTGCTCATGCACGACAATGCCCGGGCACACACGGCGAGAACGGTAGCAGCTTGGTTACATACACATAATGTTAGGGCCTTAGACTGGCCTGCTCAATCGCCAGATTTAAATCCCATTGAGCATGCGTGGGATATGCTGCAAAGAAGAGCTCTGAAGGAAGTTCCTGAAAATCTGGCTACAGAAGATCAACTTTTTGCGCACCTCAGAAGGACATGGGACAATATTCCGCAGCAAGACATTGACAACCTTGTTCTGAGCATGCCGAATCGTTGCCGATGTGTTATGAACATCATGGGCGCTTTCTCAGACTACTAACTTCAAGTTTATAAACACAAATTAAATGATTTTTCTATTTTTTTCAGTTTTTACTAACAAATTAAAAGTTCATTCATATACGATTTCCGTCTATGCTTCATTTTTTTTCCATAAAATCCTGAAATTTTAATCTAAGTACCTTAACCATTATTAAAAAATGGTAGAATATTAAATAACGTATCTTTTAAATATATACATGTCATATAAATAATTAACACATTGATAGTAATTCGCTTTTTTAAAAATATCCCTAGACCGTGTTGATGTGTGTATTATCCATTAAATCTAGAATCGTAAATTACACATAGTGAGATACACTTTTATTGTGATTCGTATAATAAAGTTTTAAACAAAATAAGAAATGTGTTTTTGTAAACCAATAACATGATATTGGTAACAGTAGAAGTGTCACTAAACTAAAATTAAAACCTTGCTATTCCTTTCGCACATATGTCAAGCTCTAGGTACTCGTGTGAGTCAACACTAATTTTAAATTTAACTTTAATGGGGCTACCTATAGCTACCTTTATTATACCAAAAAGAAAATTAAATATTTATAACATATTTTGAAGATTACTTTATAACACTATCAGAAGGATTTAGAGCTAGGTATTCTTCAGCAAATGTTTCTAGTGACGAAGGTTGAATTGTTTGTGGATCTGGGTTTGTTTGGGCAGAGTATTCAGAAGAAGTTAAGTTATTTGTAGAAGGGCTTACAACCGTCTGTTGAAGTGAAGATGCTGTATAGTATCCTGGATGACTGTGTGAACTAGAAACACTACTTGGTCTTGCAAAATCCGTAAATGTATCGGATCTATATCCAGTTTCGGCTTCAAATATTATATTGTTGATCCGATGTCTCACAATAGCTTTCATTTGTCGATCCATTTGTCTTAACAGTCTCCAAACAAACCATCCTCATCTTTTGTCACATTTGGTCCTTGGGAGACATTCTTCATAATATTCAATGCTTCGGATATCAACTCTTTATTAGGGTTGATTTTAGATGTACGTTTGCCCAGCTAGGCCCCCCAGAATTTGCGATTTAGGTATACACCAATGCAATGTACTCGCCTCTAGGAGTATATGTACCGCTTTCTTTTTCAATGTACCTCTGTACTTTTGAAGAAATATGCAAAAAAAGGGGGCCGTGCCAGCCAAACGTTTTCAGCACGGCCCTCGTGTAACTTGAAAAATATATAGCGTATTAAAAAGTTTCATAAACTCAATGAATGTACTTTATTAACACGTTCTATGTACCGTAACAGATATTGTGAATTCGTAATAACAAGTAATATATAGACGTGGATAGGGGGCCGTGCTGAAAAAAAAAGAAATGAGAAAATATCTAAAAAAGACAAAACAACCTTAGCCAAAAACTATATAAAAGTAATTCATGTTTGGCAAGTGACATATGTACCGCATTGGTTTCTCATACAACTTGCTAAATTCAAAAAATAAACCAATTTTAGTTTATTCAGCACGGCCCTCTTTAGTTGCCTATATCTTTTTAAATATGACATGTTTGTTTACAAAATTCGACTTCCTGAATTTATGTATAGGAGTACATTCGTTCCAAATAAATTGCGATTATGGTGTATTAGTATTTTAAAAGTTAAATTGGATCAAAAATATCCTAACATACAACTGATGGGGTGACCATGATTCCACGTGAGAATGGATAAAAAAACTTCTGCATAAATTGAGTAAATCTTTAATAAAATAAACAAATCAAAAATATCGTAATCTGTATTAACTATTAACGATAACTATAATAGTAGTAAGTAGTAGGTCGTAAATCGAACAAAACAACAAGTGTCGCTAAGACTAAATAGCTCAAAAGGCTTAAAAAAATCACATATATATTTCCAATAAATCACACGGATTGATGTACGGTACATTACAATAAAATTACAGTTTCGGTACACTTCACAGATTAGTTACGTTTACCTATGGAATAATTGCAGAAAAACTATGTGTCACAAACACTACAATTCTTTTACCTATTGTGGTATAGTAATTTTATTTTAGGTGCATCTTCCTCATATATTATTTTTGAATTAATGTACCCATGCAAAATATTGTACCTAAAACATTTTAAAAGAGTACCTAACGGTGGAGTTTCTTGCCCATTCTTCTCCACACGAAAACTACCTTTTGGAAGGGGCGACTAGAATCAATTCTATTTTAAGGTAATTTTTGACGTTCAAAAGTGCCTTGTATGTGCCTATTTGAAATAAATGCTTTCACTTTGACTACAGAACTTAAAAGGCTTAAAAAATTATAGATACGTTTCCAACAAATCACATTGATTGAACCTTACCTAGTGAATTAATAGCGACCGCACACAACAAGTTTTAACTGATTTAATTCCCTTAAAAGATGTCATCGCTAATATTTATTTTGAAGAAAAAAAAAACAAATTGTATAAAAAGAATGTTTATTTCAATGTAGTCACATAATTTCATTAATATAGGTAAGTATAGAATATATGTACCTAATTTATGGAACCATGGTCACCCCATCAGTTGCATGTTAGGATATTTTTGATCCAATTTATCTTTTAAAATACTAATACACCATAATCGCAATTTATTTGGAACGAATGTACTCCTATACGTAATTCAGGAAGTCGAATTTTGTAAACAAACATGTCATATTTAAAAAGATATAGGCAACTATAGAGGGCCGTGCTGAATAAACTAAAATTGGTTTATTTTTTGAATTTAGCAAGTTGTATGAGAAACCAATGCGGTACATATGTTACTTGCCAAACATGAATTACTTTTATATAGTTTTTGGCTAAGGTTGTTTTGTCTTTTTTAGATATTTTCTCATTTCTTTTTTTTTCAGCACGGCCCCCTATCCACGTCTATATATTATTTGTTATTACGAAATCACAATATCTGTTACGGTACATAGAACGTGTTAATAAAGTACATTCCTTGAGTTTATGAAACTTTTTAATACGCTATATATTTTTCAAGTTACACGAGGGCCGTGCTGAAAACGTTTGGCTGGCACGGCCCCCTTTTTTTGCATATTTCTTCAAAAGTACAGAGGTACATTGAAAAAGAAAGCGGTACATATACTCCTAGAGGCGAGTACATTGCATTGGTGTATACCTAAATCGCAAATTCTGGGGGGCCTAGCTGGGCAAACGTACATGATTTTAGGACGTTTATTTCGTTGCCAAGTTGTATTTTCTGGCGACATCTGTGGTAGGTAAATCATTTTGATTTGATTGTGAATCTCGTTGTGAATCGTGGCTCGTCGACGGTGTGTCCTGCGAAAAAAGACGAAAAAGACTGCCCGTTTAGCCGTTTTACTTTTATTTAATAAAAAATAAATAAGTATATCTAGTCAAAATCAACATTTATTGTATTTTTTTATTATGGATTTTATTAAAGGCTGAATAAGTCTTCCAACATTTCAATTTTTTTTTTTTTCAAACACCTGAGTGGCAACTATTTTGCCAATGCCCGGGAAAGGGTTCAAATGTAAATACAAAGATACACTAAGGGGCCGTCTCCACGAGCGAGAGAATCGCGGCGATATCATCGTCGTGCCACGTATTTCTATACACTCACTTAGAACGCGTCTCCACACGGCGATATCACCGCGTCGAAAATTTGATGGCACGGCGAGACTATCGCCGCGTTTCTGTCGCTCGTGGAGACGGCCCCTAATACACACATCAACACGGTCTAGGGATATTTTAAAAAAAGCGAATTACTATCAATGTGTTAATTATTTATATGACATGTATATATTTAAAAGAAACGTTATTTAATATTCTACCATTTTTTAATAATGGTTAACTTAGATTAAAATTTCAGGATTTTATGGGAAAAAAATGAAGCATAGACGGAAATCGTATATGAATGAACTTTTAATTTGTGAGTAAAAACTGAAAAAAATAGAAAAATCATTTAAATTGTGTTTATAAACTTGAAGTTAGTAGTCTGAGAAAGCGCCCATGATGTTCATAACACATCGGCAACGATTCGGCATTCTCAGAACAAGGTTGTCAATGTCTTGCTGCGGAATATTGTCCCATGTCCTTCTGAGGTGCGCAAAAAGTTGATCTTCTGTAGCCAGATTTTCAGGAACTTCCTTCAGAGCTCTTCTTTGCAGCATATCCCACGCATGCTCAATGGGATTTAGATCTGGCGATGGAGCAGGCCAGTCTAAGGCCCTAACATTATGTGTATGTAACCAAGCTGCTACCGTTCTCGCCGTGTGTGTGCCCGGGCATTGTCGTGCATGAGCAGGAAATCTTGCCCCATTTGTGTTCTGTGGGGCAAGATTACGGGCCCCAGCACCTGTTGGACGTATCGTTCTGCCGTCATATTGCCCCGCACCCAAACGAGATCCGTCCGTCCTCCAAGACGAATTCCTGCCCAAATCATAATTGTTCCTCCTTGGTATGGGTGAACTTCCTGAGGGTTCTGGAGACGGCTCCATCGTCCAGGAACTCGCCAAACACGCGTCCTTCGTGAATCTGGATGGAAGCCGAACCTGGATTCATCCGTGAACAGCACATTGGACCATTGCTCACGGCCCCAGTCCACGTGGTTCCGAACCCATTCTAATCGTCGTCCACGATTGCCTCTCCGTAAAGGTGGGACCCGGAGTGGTCTACGAGAGCGTAGATTGCTTTCATGCAGTCGCCTTCTTACAGTTTGGTCACTCACAAGCACTTGGTGTTCCACTCGCAGCCTTTTGGACCAATTGAGTCGCCGTTGCATTTGGTTGTGCTCGCGCAGTAATTTGCAAAAATCGGTCTTGTCTGGGGGTAGTGATGCGACTTGGCCCCCGGTGCCTCTCCACTACTTCACCTGTGGCACGATAGCGTGTCCACAATCTTGAAATTACATTTTGATGGGTCCCTATGGCTTCAGCAACATTACGCTGAACAGATCCAGCTTCCAGCATTCCCACAGCTCGTAACATCTCCGCCCTCGTCAAATGTCGGCGTTGCATGGCTACAATACCTCAATTTTAACTTTATCTTTCGGTTAAAAATGAAAAAAAACTGTAACTAAACGTAATTCGTATTGTTTTCTAAATTTCGCACAAATGAAAATTCCCTCTCCTATACATCAAGACATTTTTTGCCACCGAAACAAAAGAATTTTCAAAAATTTAAATTTGGAATTAGTCTGAGATAAATTAGAGGTCAGTGGATAAATTACAAACAAATCGGTGTATAAAAGATTCCAATGCGGCCAGTACTTTTCGAGTTATTTAATTGAGTATGAAATATCCCTAGACCGTGTTGATGTGTGTAAATAAACTAATATAATTATATGTCTATGGGGCCCTAGTTGCCTGATTATAAATAAAAAAAAAATTAAATCTTTACTTACAGTATCGGTGGTTCCAGTAGGCACATTTTTGTTCTGCAGAAAATTTAGTGATTTGTAGGCAAACCATTTACTATGATAAATATCATCAGTACCCGCACCAGACTTATTTGAATTATCTTCTTTTTTTTCTCTCGGTAATAATGACTAGTTAAATTTTTTATCTTTCTCTCGATTTCCGGAACATCAGTAGCAAATTCACTGGCAATTTCATAACGCTTTGGCCGGCTTTTGTAGTCACGGTTTTTTGGGTTCCATAATATTTCTTTTAAATGATAGAGGTCTATTAGTTTTATAACTGTTGCATCGTCCCACTCCATATTGGTTAGTTGATCACACTAATATTATAAATGCGAAAGTTTGTGAGTGTGTGTGTGTGTGTGTGTGTTTATATGTTTGTTACTTCTTCACGCTCAAACCGCTGAACTGATTTAGATGAAATTTGGTATAGAGATAGTTTGAGTCCCGGAAAAGGACATAGGATAGTTTTTATCCCGATATTCCCACGGGATCGACATTTACGCGGGTAAAACCGCGGGGCGCAGCTAGTAAAAAATAAAAGTGCCGACACTTCACAACAACAGAGAATGAATAAGTAATACGTCACTACTCTATGAAAGCCGGCGGGCAACTGACTGAGTGAGTGGAGAGGGATGCCGTCGGCATCGGCACAGTGGTCTGAAAATCGAGCTCCATACTCATAGAAACTTAAAGTACGGAAATAAAAAAACAAAAATTGTCATGGGTCTAGTATACCTCCCTTTACGTAATATTAACGTTTGGATGGTATCAGTCGCTCCACGCGTGAGAAAAAAAAGTTTTTTGTTTTTTTTGTATGGGAGAAAACACTTAATGTACATTTTTTTGAAACTGAATGGAACTGATAGGCTGGAGCTCACACGAGCTATTGTACCATACACGGCCATCAAGATGACATACAATTCATGCACCGTTGGGCGCCGCTTTGCACGTAGCAAATTTTTGAAATTTTGTGTTTTCGATATGTGATTTTTCAAATCTTTGACGTGAATAAATGAACTTGCCGATCGATTTACTTATACTATCGTTACTTTTAGCCTGCTTATGACCTTTATGATGACAACAATTAAAAATTATGTTGATTATAAGTACCTATACGTTTTTTTTTAAATTTCATTCCAAGAACTACTTAACTCATTTAATCACCGTTGTAGTGTATCTATTAAATAGATATGTACACACTGTCTCATTCACACAAGCGGGGTAGCTGCTGTCAGTTATGTTATGTCATCTGTCAAACAGACAAAGTGAAGCAGAGGCTATATACGATGGCGCTTGGTGTGGTAGTGAGCCAGTGAAGTGATATGTTCAACATAAGTACGGAATCAACAGGATTCTACAACCGTGATTATGGTTGAGTTATAATTAGATACTGCTTTAATCTGAGCCTCAATCAGAGCCTGTTCTTCCACGATGTTCAACTTGTTTTCGTTTGAAAACTTAAAATAAATTGGTCAGCAGAACATTGTGGAAGATGGCTTTGGATTCTCCCATACCTTTTCTTCGCCACAAACTAAGCGCAGAGGCACAAAAGAACACATAAACATACTGGAATCGTCTTCGTCTGCCATTGTTTATATAAACTTTGCCCTGAAGCACCATCAAAGCCATACTTGCATATAATTGTTAACTCTGCCATCCAGCGAAGGTTCCACACGTAGGAATTTTCCAAGCTTTGCACAGTTTTATCCAAAATTTAGCTTTACTTTTACCTCTCCTTCCGTGATGTACAATGGTAACATTTGGAGGGCAGCAGTCCTTCTTCGCCTCAAGGATGGCAGTATAAGAAGGACACAGTGGTACTCCTTCTTCTTTTGCACAAGATCTTAATGTTATACAGTATGTTAAATAACAGAGGGCGTTCCCTAAGGCCGCGTTTCCACTGACGCGGAGCTGGGCGGAGAGGAGCTTAGCGGTGCACAAATTGACCAATGACTATGCTTGAAATCTCCGCTCCGCTTCAATGGAAACAGTACGAGCGGGGTGGAGCAGAGCTGAGCGGATATTCATACATCGAGGCGGTGCAGTGCGGAGGACAGCGAGCATTGGGGTGCAGAGCGGAGGACAGCGGGGCGGTGCGTGACTCGCGTGCAGTGTGTCAGTTGTCTTCGTTACGTCACTAGGTGCATACGTATCAAAATGGATGAGAAGTTCATTGAAACTGTTAGACAATTTCCGTGTTTATGGGATACGCGATTGAATACCTACAAATGCAATGTCGAATCCAGAATCTATGTTTTCTCTTCGAATCCAAAAAAGTCGCAACAGTCAATGCTACTTCATCTGATTTGTTATCTTCGTCTTCAAATAGAGAAAGATATAAAATGATTGCTTTTGCTTTTTAAGCGACAACATGACGTATGGTCTTTCCGAGAGATTGAGTGCAAGTGCAAAAATGCGGGATTCCAAAAGTATGCTCCACTCCGCTCTGCTCCGCTCACTGACCACTCACCGCTCTTCATCGCTCCTCTCCGCCCAGCTCCGCTTCAGTGGAAACACTGACCACTTTTCACCGCTCTTCTCCGCCCAGCTCCGCGTCAGTGGAAACGCGGCCTTAAACTCGTTAATCTATATCATTAATAGATTAAAATAAAAATATCAGCATAGAAAAATAAGCATAAAATAATCCGAATTCAAAAAAAATATTAATTGACAATAAATTCGAAACCTCCTGTTTAAAATCAAAACAGTAGCGCGGAATAGTACCTAGCGGATAGTGCATTGCCCAAACCGGCAACGTCGCAATGCGCACACGTTGCCGAGCGTCTCACAGATACTCACGAATAACAAGAGTACAGAAGGTCCACTCACGGAACAAGTACGCGAATTTGTTTTACCTAGCCACTCAGACCGGTGGTACGACAGGCTTACAGTGTTAATTATGAAAAATTAATTTTACCTAAAAAATAATGTACCGCTAATAAATAGTGTGCGGTTAAGTTTGGAGAAAGTTTCATTTATTTAAACCACAGTTTAGGCTAGGGTTTAAATGATAAATGACGGTATTACACGTTAGCAAGTGAATGTTTTCTTCAATAACAGAAATTTAAAAACTTTTACTTTTTGCAGTTGCCTTCGTAATACCTAAGTACTTGCGTTTATTCATAGCAATCATGTACGTCACAGTAGTAACACGTTCGTTGAACGGGTACCCCGTTCCATCCCTGAGTATAAAAGCAGTTTTAGGAAAGAGTGGGCCTTCTAAACTTATTAATTTTGTGGCACAGTCGTTTAGTGTTATTTTTTATTTCAATGTTTTCGAAATTTTTTAGGTATACACTTAAATAATGTTATAGATGCATTTAAATAATGTTAAAAACTTACCTAGATTTTGAACTGCTCAATATGCTGACCTCCTCTGTCTACACATTGTTGCATTGTTTAAAATTTTAAAGACTGCGACGTGACTCATGTTTAATAGGCGGCCGGCTCTTCTAGTGCTTGAACCGGGCTCTTCCTCAAAATACCTTAGCATTACTCTTCCTGCCGCACAGAGATCACGGGTCGGGGGCCACCAGAACGACGCGGGACTACCGGTTCATTATTACGAATACGCACTAGGGCACTCACAATAACCCGAGAATTCCGCGGTTGATGTGCATTGGGGTACCTCTCAACATACATCCTCAGAGCACGTGCACCATCATAATTACACTCAGCATAAATGAGCACCATGTTCACATACTCCTGAGCACTGAACTGATAACGGGGCATTTTCCACACAAGAATGACGCAAGTTGTTGCAATGCGAAAATAATGCGCGTCCGGTCAGCGCGTGAGATTAGTTCCGACTAAAATTAGGTGGACATTCGGGGATTTCGGGGGTAGCGGGCGGTTCCAGGTACATCAATTAGATCGCCGCACACGCAGCCCGTCATTCATAAAGAAATTGCGACGTTGCCGTCCTTCAAGTACGCGTGTACAGTGTGTTTCTTTTACGTATCAATTTAACATTTTTAGTGAATATTTTAATATTAAAAAAAATAAAAACATTTTGTTTTCGAATGGTAATATTTTTTTTAGCATGTATGGATGCTATACTATTGCGGGTTAACGGGAACGCCCTCTGTTAGTTAACATACTGTATACTGCCACTTCGAAAGCTTCAATGAGGTCAAAATAAATAAAGCTTTATCAGCGGAATATATAGGCACAGTTTCCTTGGGCTTTAACTATTTATTTATCCTTGTAGCCTCTTTGCTCCGAGACTAGTTTAACGATATCTGCTATATTCTTGTCATGTGCTTTCAAACCGGTTGCATGAGCAAGGCTTTCAGTGCTATACGTTAGGAGGTCTTCCGCTCTCCTTCTCTTCTGTAGCGGGCTTAGCTCTTTAAATGGTTTTCTCGGCCTCACAACTGATGTTGATGTTCCAACACTGCACGTCTCCGGTGTGTAGGATGTTGATGCACCCTCATTTAAAACAAAGTCAGAACTGGAACGGGTTTGCTGCTCTACTGACACTAAATAAGGGGTCATCTTTCCTTTCATGATCTCAGGCCATTTTATGTTCTCTTGCAGCCATGTCTCATACTTTGTTATGTATGTACGTCTCGTGCGATTACACGAGATCCATTTGTTCCTCAACGAACAAACATAAGTCTGACAGAATTGTTTCAATACCCTCTTTTCATTTTCTGACAAATCAATAGTATTCTCAAAAACTTCAAATAAAACATTGGGCTGTGAAAAACAATTGTTGTTTGTCACAAACATGACAATGTCCAAATTGGTATCACAACCTTCCATCACAGCACAATAAAAAAAATAACGTAATAAGTTAGCGCGCACAAGTACTGAGAGCTACTGATAAAAGTAAGCTCAAAATTTTTTAGGTATACTTGCATTAGTTTAAGAACTTATTTATTAAGGTAAAATAAAAAAGGTTTTTATTTTTTGCTTTTCAGTTTTTTCGGAGGTTTAATTTTTTTGTTAAAAAGTATTTATTTTATAATTTTTTGAGGCTATAATTTACTTATTACTGCATGCTTAATTTTTGATTACTTTTAAAATGGCTACCTACCTTACTTTAGATATTAACTGTTATATAATCCTACTTTAACTATTATTTTTTGTATAGTAAAATACTTAAAAAACAGGCTTTATATACCAACATAGATAGGCCTTTAATTTTAATTGTAACACACAGCTCAGCATTAAAATCTGTGAATGAACAACAAATCACCCCTATTTTCCCACCCTTAGGGTAGGATTTTTTTTTCCAAATTTACATGGGACCAACTTCGAGGTATGTTCTATCCACTAAAAAAAGAATTACCAAAATCGGACTAATCTGTAAAAAGTTATGCGTGGTCATACATTACAATCAGTGAGTGAACTATCAATCATCCCCTGTTTTCCTACCCTTAGGGTTGGATTTTTTTTTCCAAATTTATATGGGACCACCTTTGGGGTATATCCTTTCTAATCAAAAAAGAATTATCAAAATCGGACTGCTCTGTAAAAAGTTATGCGTGATCATACATAAAAAAAAAAAAAAAAAAAAAAAAACAAAAAAAAATATACGCGTCGAATTGATAACCTCCTCCGTTTTTTCGTCGGTTAATAAAAGTAAGCTCAAACGTCCTATTTTTATACAACTACCCTCATTATCGTTCGCTATTCTTTAATTAGGTTTTACAGACTTTAATATTACAGACAATAGAATTTTATTGTGACTAGGGCCCATTTGGCCCTGCTAGAGCTGGTTGATGCTCATATCATTAGTATATAATTATAACTCAACCATAATCACGGTGATTAAATGAGTTAGTTCTTGGAATGAAATAAAAAAAAATCGTATAGGTATAATCAATATAATTTTTAATTGTTGTCATCACAAAGGTCATAAGCAGGCTAAAACTAACGATAGTATAAGTAAATCGATCGGCAAGTTAATTTAACCTCGTCAAAGATTTGAAAAATCACGTATGGAAAATTCAAAATTTCAAAAATTTGCTACGTGCAAAGCTGCGCCGAACGGTGCATGAATTGTATGTCATCTTGATGGCCGTGTATCGTACAAAAGCTCGTGTGAGCTCCAGCCTATCAGTTCCATTCAGTTTCAAAAAAATGTACAATAAGTGTTTTCTCTCCCATACAAAAAAAATAAAAAACTTTTTTTTCTCACGCGTGGAGCGACTGATACCATCCATACGTTAATATTACGTAAAGGGACCAAACCAATTTTCCCCCCAAGGGGAAGAAAATTGATATTTCGGGTCTTGCCGTAGGCCTGACCTCTGAGATTACCTCTTCCATTTACGTTCACGTATCGGTGTGTGCACCCCCTTATCTATCCCGTTCCATCCCTAAACGACCTACCTATCGCTATCTCTTTCTCATGCTGTGCTTGACGGCTAGAGTCGGACCGCGCAGAGGCCCGCTTACTTCAGTACCTACCATAGATCAGCCGGCAAGTAATTGCCCCGGTCAGGCCTACGGCAAGACCCGAAATATCAATTTTCTTCCCCTTGGGGGGAAAATTGGTCTATTTCGGCTCTGTGCCTACGGCCTGACCTCTGAGATATGTCTTTAATCTGCCGGCTTGTTAGTTATCAGCACAGCAGCGTACTGTGATAAGATTCTTGGGATGATGTGAAAAAAAAATTGAATTGCTGGATAGATTTTATAAGTTGATGATCAGAAAAGAAACAAATTTATTAGATACCATAGTTTTTTAGGAGTAGTAACTCAATAAAACAATAGTTTACCAAAATCACATGGATTCACTTTATTTTAGTTAACACGTCTACACATTAGAATGCTCGCGTAACGAGTGGCCACGAGTCTTGTGCGCCTTACATTATAAAGTATCCCTTACATACGATACTAGATAGGTACCTACGAGTAACTACATACTGTCGCTATGGCGTCCCTACAGTATTCCCCCCTTTTTTAGAAAAGGAATTGTTTTACTTCTTTATTTCTTACAACAAAAATAGGTATATAATATTGACAATAATGACACTGATTCTTTGTCTCGAGTGTAATAACAGTGGGATCATCTTACAATGTTTGCGCGTGGTAGGTCGAGACTGCTTACGTATCTAACAAAAAAACTTTTTAACAAAAAATTAAACCTCCGAAAAAACTGAAAAGCAAAAAATAATAAACTTTTTTTATTTAACCTTAATAAATAAGTTCTTAAACTAATGCAGGTATACCTAAGTAATTTAGAGTCGGCGCCAAACAAGCAAATTAATTCGTTGCGAGTGGTCGTGCGGAGAGCGCATTTTTTGTTTGAAATGTTAATGTTTATCGCTATAGATTTCACGTTGCTTATTTCTTTAAATTTAAGGTAATTTAGTAATCTTTGTTCATTGATTGTTTGGCGCCGACTCAAAATTACTTAGGTATACCTGCATTAGTTTAAGAACTTATTTATTAAGGTTAAATAAAAAAAGTTTATTATTTTTTGCTTTTCAGTTTTTTCGGAGGTTTAATTTTTTGTTAAAAAGTTTTTATTTTATAATTTTTTGAGGCTATAATTTACTAATTACTATATGCTTAATATTTGATTACTTTTAAAATACCTACCTTACTTTAGACATTAACTGTTATATAATCCTACTTTAACTATTATTTTTTGTGTAATATAATACTAAATAATATAATGTAATACTTAAAAAAAAACAGGCTTTATATACCAACATAGATAGGCCTTTTATTTTAATTGTAATACACAGCTCAGCATTAAAATCTGTGAATGAACAATAAGTCACCCCTATTTTCCCACCCTTAGGGTAGGTTTTTTTTTTCCAAATTTACATGGGACCAACTTCGAAGTATGTCCTATCCAACAAAAGAAGAACTATCAAAATCGGACTACTCTGTAAAAAGTTAAGCGTGGTCATACATTACAATCAGTGAGTGAACAATCAATCATCCCCTGTTTTCTAACCCTTAGGGTTGGAATTTTTTTTCCAAATTTATATGGGACCAACTTCAGGGTATACCCTTTCTAATAAAAAAAGAATTATCAAAATCGGACTGCTCTGTAAAAAGTTATGCGTGATCATACATAAAAAAAAAAAAAAAAAAAAAAAAAAAAAAAAAAAATATACGCGTCGAATTGAGAACCTCCTCCGTTTTTTTTCGTCGGTTAAAAATATGTATATAATAATGACACTGATTCTTTGTCTCGAGTGTAATAACAGTGGGATCATCTTACAATGTTTGCGCGTGGTAGGTCGAGATTGCTTACGTATCTAACACATGTTGCAATTTTTTCTATCTGTAGTTAGTTCGTACTTATTTATAACGTTATTTTGCTTATTACTACTCTTAATCAACCTACTTAATATGTATTACTATAATGCCATTGTTGTAGTGCTAAGCGATGCGAGTCTATGTTACTGTTTCTCTTATTTTACTTTGACGGTGATTGCTGCCGTATTGTAATCGCGTCGCTTAGCATGACTTCCGCTGACATTGGATTACAAACTATAATAAAAACCTTACTGGCGGTTTTACGACTCGGCCAGAACGTGTAGTGCGACTAGTGCTAGGTACTGGAATGTCAGTGGGTTCGATTCCTGTTTCGTCTTTACTTATTTGTCTATGTGAACCTCCTGTACTGGTATTACTATCTGGCGTGGTATCGCTCAAGACATATGCTGGCTTTAGTCTATCTATAGATACACTAGCTTTCCTTCCAGGCAGCTGGATGATGTAAACCTTTGACTTCCTTTGTAAGACGCGGTATGGTCCATCGTATGGTGGCTTCAAAGGTTTATGTACTGTGTCGTCCCTGACAAATACGTAATCGACCTTGGTTAACTGTGGATGTACAAAATATGAGCGTGAGTTTCCGTGCGATTCCGGTGCGGGCCTAAGTGATTTTATATTTTCCCGTATTTGCTCTACTAAACTGTATGGCTCTGAAATATCTATTTTTGTATCATCGTAGAAATCTCCGGGAAGACGTAATGTGCGACCAAATGTTAATTCTGCGGCTGATATCCCGTTATCGCTTCGACATGCTGCTCGGAGACCTAACATAACTGTTGATAATTCGTCAACCCATGACTTTCCGTTTAATCGCGCCATAAGGGCGGCTTTAAGTGTCCTATGCCAGCGCTCTACCATTCCATTTGCTTGTGGGTGGTAAGCCGTGGTGCGAATCCTATTAACACCCATCATTTTCAATAGCTGTTGGAAAAGCGTGCTTTCGAATTGGCGGCCTTGATCGCTTGTTAATTTTACTGGGCAACCATATCGGCAGATCCATTCTCTGTATAAAATACCCGTGACCTTCTCGGCGGTTATGTCCTGCATGGGGAACGCTTCAGGCCATCGTGTACACCGGTCTATTACCGTTAAGCAATACTTAAAACCATTTTGCGAAATAGGAAGTGGACCGATTATGTCTATATGTATGTGTTGGAATCTATCGACTTTTGGAAACTGTCCTATATCTGAAATAGTGTGGCGATCTATTTTTGATCGTTGACACTCTATGCACGTTTTAGACCATTCGTTAACGTTACTGTTCATGTTTGGCCAAAAAAATTTTTTTTTGATAAGTTTCCGGGTGGCCCGAACACCGGGATGACTGAGATTATGTATACTTTCGAACGCAACTCGCCTTACTTCTTGTGGTATATACGGTCGGGCACATTCGGTGGATACGTCACAATGTATTGGTTTATTACATGTAGGTAAATATAATTTCTTTAAGGTCACACGGCTGCTGTTATTTGCATTGCATGATGTCACGTAGTCGTCGGTTTCTTGCAACTCAGCTATTCGGTTGTAGTCTATATTCGTGGGACAGAATACTGTTTCTATACGCGATAAGGTATCGGCTACTGTGTTGCTATGCCCGCTTATGTGACGTATATCGGTTGTGAACTCGCTGATGTATGATAAATGCCTAATCCTACGAGCGGTTTCATCTGATGTTTTTCCTAATTTTGAGAAGGCGTACATTAGTGGTTTATGGTCTGTGTACACGGTGATCTGACGTCCTTCGAATGTTTTTCGAAGATGTTTTATCGCCATGTAAATGGCCAGTAATTCCCGATCGTAGGCGGAGTATTTCTGTTGGGCCGATGTTAATTTTTTTGAGAAATATGCTAATGGTTCCCAAATTTTATTAACTTCCTGTTGCAAAACTGCACCTACGCAAAACTCAGAAGCGTCGGTCATCAAGGCAAGCGTCGAATCATTCCTTGGATGAGACAATGTAGCAGCCATTTTAAGACCGGTCTTACAATGTTCAAAGGCCTCACTAGCTTCCTCGGTCCATTGGATTTTACTTTTATCTCCTTTTTTCGCGTTTCCGAGATACTTGTTAAAAGCTGACTGATACGATGCTGCGTTGGGCAAATGAGCACGGTAAAAATTCACCATACCTGTGAAACGCCGTAACTCTTCAATTGTCTCCGGTTTTGGGTAGTCTACGATGGCCTTGACCTTTTCTTCTGTCGGACGAATACCATGTGGTGACACGTGGTAGCCTAAAAATTCCAAATTAGTTTGCCCGAATGCGCATTTATCTAAATTTATTGTTATCCCATGTTTGTGTAACCGCTGAAAAATGATGCCTAAATGTTCGAGGTGCTGAATTTTATTCTCACTCATGATCAATGCATCATCTATATAATTGAAAACAAAGTCAAGGCCATGGAAAACTGAGTCCATGAACCGCTGGAAAGACTGCGCGGCATTACGCAATCCGAATGTCATTCGTGGAAACTCAAATAGACCGAAAGGCGTTATTATTGCGGTCTTCTCGACGTCCTCCGGCGCGGTCTCGATACAATGATAAGCCCTATTAACGTCAATTTTTGAAAAAATATTCTTACCGGCCATGTTATTTGTAAAATCTTGTAACCGCGGAATTGGGTATCTGTCTGGTTTCGTGATTGCATTTAGTCTTCTGTAATCCCCACATGGCCTAATGTCGCCATTTTTTTTTTCTACTACGTGTAAGGGGCTTGCCCAAGGGCTCTTTGAAGGTCGACAGATACCTAATTCCTGCATTTTGTTGAATTCGGCTTTGACACGTTGGTATCTTACGGGTGCTAGAGGCCGTGCTCGTGCAAAGACCGGTGGTCCGGTTGTTTCAATAGTATGCTGTACAGAGCTCGGTTTAGTTTCCGCGAATGACATTGGTTTAGTTATGCTTGGGAATTTCAATAAGAGGTCATGATAAGGATGATCGATACTAACAGAAAGTACAGAAGGTTCACTCATGCTTACTATTGATGCTATGACATTTAAATCTGTTACCTGGTCGATGAGTTTTCGGGCGCTAACGTCAACCAAAAGTTTATGGTGGCTTAAAAAATCTGCACCCAATATTGGTTGTTTTACGTCTGCGATTACGAAATCCCATCGATAAGGCCTGCGTAACTTAAAATTTAAAATTAATGATTTTACCCCATACGTTTTTATCTGTGTTCCGTTTGCTGCGAATAACTTATATTCACTGCACTCGCGTGTACTTGGTTTTTTTATTACCGGTAGCACTGACACATTTGCTCCTGTATCCACTAAAAAATATAGTCCACTGTTGTTGTCCATGATCCTGAGGCGGCGACTCGGTGAAATGGCGCAGAGCTCCGCCGTTGTCTGCACCATAGCTAGTTTTCCGGTTTAGTTTTCCACGCGCACGGTTCTTCGCACTTCTTTGCCCTGGTACGGAAGCGAAAATGATAGTAACAAAGCCAATCTGGGCTCTCAGGTGTACGTCGTTGAGTGGAGGGATCACGACTACGATTTCGAGATGCAGAACGCGATCTATAATTATCGCTATTCCAGCGTCTTTGGTATCTTGGTCTTGATCTTTCCATTTCTGCGACCTTGAAGCTCAGTTTCGCTATTTCGGCCATGATTAACTCCGTATCCTTTGAAGTCGAGGGCTGTTGCTGTGGTTGCTGCGTCACTTCGTTTATGCTGTTTGTAGTCCGCGTGGTTTCATAAACGTTGTCCGCTATTGTTGCTAAGCTGTCCAAAGATTTAGAGTCCGACACCGCCAAAACTGCTCGAATCGAACCCGGCAAGTGGCCCTGCCATAAAATTAGCAGTGTATCATCTGGTATTTTATCTTTGGCCAGCTCCCGCATCCGTCGAAGAAGCTGCGACGGCTTCTGGTCGCCAAGTTCCATCTCACTTATTAGCTTCTGTAACTGTCTGTTTTTGGACTCTTCATATACTGTTAATAAGCGATTCTTCAGCGCGTCGTATTTCTTTGTAGCTGGGGGCTCCATCAAAATATCCGTTACTTGTTCAACTACATCTTTGCTTAACTTTGAGACAACTAAGTCAAATCTAGCGTCATCTGATAGTTTTTGTGGAGCCAAGGTTGCTTCGGCTCTAATAAACCAGATCCTCGGTTGGTCTGTCCAAAAATCCGGTATTTTTGAGGTAAGAGAGATCGCGGCCAACTCAGCTACCGGAACTGGTGTAGTTGCCATATTTGTTGGTGTTACACTCACGTGGAAAGTTCAGTTTTTCTTGTCGGGGTCACCACTTTAGGAGTAGTAACTCAATAAAACAATAGTTTACCAAAATCACATGGATTCACTTTATTTTAGTTAACACGTCTACACATTAGAATGCTCGCGTAACGAGTGGCCACGAGTCTTGTGCGCCTTACATTATAAAGTATCCCTTACATACGATACTAGATAGGTACCTACGAGTAACTACATACTGTCGCTATGGCGTCCCTACAGTTTTAATCTAGAGGATATCATACAAATAAAGATATTTTAACCTAGACTTTTGATTAACATCAAGTATTATCTTAGGTATATCAATCACATAATTATGGAAATTCTAATTAAATTCACTTTAGCTTAGTCTTCTATAATAATACCATAAAAACAAAATAACTTCTTGATAACAAGTAACAGATAATCAAACTTCTGAGTACCTACTATATAATAATATCCCTTATTAGACATAGGGATAGGTACAATAATTAACACTGAGTATAATAAATTCAAATACACAAACAAAACATACAATAAATGAGATTCATGTATTACAATGGCACAAAAGATTCGGTAACAATGTTCTTACTATTAATATTAGCCTCACTGGTTGCAGACTTATCAATCTCTTTATAGTAGTGTTTAAAAAAGTTGTTTGGGCCTTGCCAATTTCCCCTCTTCAATACTTCATCTAGTGGCAGACAATTAAATCTGTAAGTGGCCACTGCAGATCGGGTGCTACCGGCACCTGCTTCAATCCCAGCTGACAGTAAGGCTGTTCGCACCCACCCAGCTATTACAGAACGAGAGGCTGGACCTGTTTTATCTCGTGTCTTCACAAATAAATATGGAATTATCTGGCTATTGGTATGTCGTCTTGAGTGTGATATTTCAATATATTTCTTAACCCAGTTTACAATATCCCATAGATCCTGCAGCCTAATTGCGGAACGCCAAATCGTCAAATGATTCTGATCAGTTGGCTTCATTTCTATCACAATTGGCTTCATTTTACGATTTTCGAATTGCGAAACTCTAGTTTCTGCGCAGGGCCTTAACGTTCATAATTGGTTTCATAATAAACTAGAGTTTCGCAATTCGAATATCGTAAAATGAAGCCAATTGTGATAGAAATGAAGCCAACTGGTCAGAATCATTTGACGATTTGGCGTTCCGCAATTAGGCTGCTGATCATTCTTCACTAGTTTCCAACCTGATTGTAGATGTTTCAACCTATCTGTCTTCGACCCGTATTGTGGCCAGAAGATAATTTCATTTTCTGACAGTTCCAGGAAACCATCATCTATTCTAAGAAGGGTCAGGTCATGTACTCGCCTTCCCGATGATAAAAGCAGTAGTATCGCTAAATGCCTGGAGACTTGAAAAAGGTTGCTTGGGTCTGGAGGATTGTTGCGTATCCAGGATAATAATTTATTCACATCCCAAATTTTTGCTCGTAAGGTTTGAGGGTTTATATTTGATATTCCTTTAAGTGTATGTTTTATTAGTGGGTTGTTGGATATTTTGTCAGAATTTAGAGGATTTGAGAATGTTGCTACTGTTGATTTGTGCAGATAGATAGTTCTGTATGACATGTTTTTCTTATAGTATAAGTAGCAAAGGTATTGTGCTACTTCTGTGGGATTTGGGTTATTAATTGAAACTTTTTTATCTTTAGCCCACCGGCACCAGCTCTTCCATGCTGCCGAGTAAGTGCCAAGAGATGATTTGCGCCATGAAGTCTCTAGAATTTGTTTTTCTTTGGTTGACCAATCTTTCACTAAATCGGCCCACCCCGTACTTTCCATGCTTCCAAGTACAAATCTTGTGTTCTGGGAGGAGGTTGATTGGTTTGAAGGTCTATCAAATGGTCGACCAGGTTCCGTATTGTGAAGGGTTTGTCTACAGATCTTTTCTTGAGTATTGGTCGCCAGAAAACATTCTCCCACCTGGGAACTATTAATATGAAGGTACCTTGACACTGGTTGAGGTGTTGTAGGATCCTCGGTATTAACGGCGGAGGAGGGAATATCCATCCTAGTTTGTAATTCCACGTCCTTGTGAATGCGTTTACAAATTCTGCTTGTTGGCATGGAAATCTTGTGACGTATTTTGCGACGACTGCCGACTTCTGTGTTGCGAATAGGTCTATGCATGGAGTGCCCCATTTTCTGAATATTATTTTCAGTATCCAATTCGATAGATGCCAGTCTGGTAAACTCTTGCCCCTGGACAGATGATCTGATATTACGTTGTAGTGACCTGGAATATGTTCTATTCGTATTTCTATATTTTTGCGTATCGCCATATTCAAGATGTCGCCTGCAAGTTTTAGGAGTGATACCGATTTGGTCCCACCCTGATTCTTTATATACGCCACCACTGTTTTGTTGTCGCATTGTATAAGGATACTTTTGTTCTCTAGTATGGTCTGATAGTTTGACAAGATTTTGTAGACAACAAACATTTCCTTCTTGTTTATGTGCCATTTCTTTTGGGAGGTATTCCATAGTCCTGGGATCAGTTCGTCTTCTAACTCTGCTCCCCAACCCGTATTTGAGGCGTCTGTGACTAGATGGATTTCCGGTTCTTTCAAAATTATCTTTGAAGTTTGTTCTAAGTTTACTGACCACCACTGCAACTCTTGAATGTTTCCTGGCTCTATTTTGAAGTATACGTTGGGCATAGATTCTGGTAACCTGTTCACCGCACGTTGAATCTTTCGACAGTGTAGCCGAGCTAGCGGTATTACGAACGAAGCGAATTCCATTTTGCCCAGTATCGACTTTGCTTGTTGCCAACTCCATTTTTCGCTTCTTAGGATTTTTAGGATGGTTCTCTCTAGAGATTGTATTTTTTGTACCGGAAGGCTTTTTAGATTCAATTCTGTATTCCAGTTTATTCCGAGGAGCGTTATTTCTTTCGTTGGGTTTAGCACTGACTTTTCCCAGTTTATTCTGAAGCCCAAATTTGTAAGAGTCTTTATAACCAATGACACCTCGTTTTTTAGAAGTCGTGGGTTTTGATTCACTATCAAGAAATCGTCGAGATACACGACTAGTCTTATGTTCTGTTTTCTGAGTAACTTGGCAACCCAGTTTGTTATTTTGGCGAATATTTGAGGCGCAGAACTCAGGCCAAAAGGAAGTGCCGTTAGTGCGTAGGTTGCATTGCGGTAGTGTAGTGCTAGGTAACGCCAGTGTCTTTTTGCTGTTGGTATATGAAGATATGCCTGTGATAGTTCTATTTTGGCCATGTAGTCTCCTTTTTGTAGAAAGTATTGTAGTTTTCGATGGTTTATCAGTCGGAACTTTTGTAACTTGACAAATTCGTTCAGTCTTTTCAAGTTGAAGACTGGTCTCCATTGTCCGCCTGACTTTGGTGTTATGAACATTTTTGAGAGGAAGCCAGTCTTGCAGTCTAATTTTATTATGGTCTTTTGATGAATCATTTTTGTAATTTATTGGTCCATCAGCGGAGAAGTTGGTGTTCGGTATTTTTCTAGTAACGATGGCGTTATGGTTGTGATTGGTGGTTTTTCCGAGAACGGAATTACGTAGCCTTTTATGATGCTTATAATGGACTTTGGTGCACCTAGATTTTTCCACGCTGTTAAGTGGTCTGCTAGTTGTCCCGCCCGAAAGCATTGGTTGTCAAAGGTAACGCCGTCTCTCCCCTCCGCCCCTTTCCTTAAAATTGTGACTTTATGGTCCTTTGATGAATGCGGCTTCTGGGGTCGCTGTTTGAACTCTGTTTTTCTGAATTTTTTGACCCCTTGATGTGGTTTTCTAAAGGAGTTAAGGTCTCGGGGAGTCTTTGGTTTGTTTTCCTTTTCTGTATACATATGGTTCGATAACATTCGACGAAGGGCCGGGGCAATTTTAGAGACACCATGTGTTTTGATCGCTTCTTGTAATCTGTCTTCGTCCCATAAATGAGTTCCCGATGGCGGGATATCATTGAGGACAGATCGGTAAAAATTATTCTTCGGCTCATACAGTTTTCGTCGAGACTCAATTACTTCGGCACGTTTGCCACAAGTGTATTGAAGCAAGTCGTCAGATATTGAGCGGAACTCACTTTCTGACGCTAGCATCTTCTTTAGGTTATCTGTGGCCTCTGGGTGTTGTTCCGCTACTTCTTTCAGGGCTTCTTGAAGTTTCAGCCGTTGTACCAAAAGTCCATGAGTTATGGTACCATACGCGGCGTCACATTTTCCCAGCAGATCTTTAAGCTGATTAGGGTGGGAGTGTTGGAACATAGTTCCGTTTATCCGAAGACAGTGGAAGACAGGTGATGCTTGAAGTTTTTTCTGAGAGTCAGCGTAGCGAATCTTGTTCCAAGTTGGTTCCCCAAGCCTTTGGCATTTAATCCCTTGTTGCTCCAGAATTGGATTTGCTCTGGGTATGGCAGTCTCACTCTCTTTTGTTGAAGGCGAGAATATGTCCCAATTATTATTGGTCGTATTGGGGTCTTCACCGGGTAAAACAAGTACCGGACTGGGAGCTCGCCAGCTCGTACTATCGGGTCTATTTTCATTCTTGTTTGTTTCATCATTTGGTATAGGTTTTGAATCATGCCCTCCATGCGGTCTAGTCTTGAATCGACAACATCTTTGTTTGGTGAACAGGAAGGTGATGTGGAGTAGCGTCTGCGTTTGGGAGAGTTTCTCTCCGGTGATGAAGAATAGAAATGTTCACTTGCTGACCGTACTGAATTTTCATCCGAGGAAGTCGATGGTAGTCTTGCTCGTCTTCGCTTTTGGATAGGGTTATTTTGAGTTTCGGAATTAGACCTGGAGTAGATTCTAACTCGATTTTTATGTGACTCTATGTCTGATGTTAAGGCGTCCGAGATCTGTTCCCTGGGGCAAACAGACGCTCTTATTGTCTCTACTGCTCTTTTAAATATATCTGCTTGCGAAGAAGATCCACGCAGTTTTGCTGCTATGTGGTTTGGGTTAGTAATAAGGGCCCTGCAGATATCCCAGTCTAATAGCTTCAGTTTCATGTTTTTGTAGGCTTTTTCGCCGATTGTTTTCGCTTCAGGATAGAAGGCTTTAACCAGCTCCACTGATGGGATTGCGAAACATATTTTGTTCAAGACCTTGTGGTCCATCTTCCTGCCGAGGAGTTCCTCCTTGGACCAATCGATAACTTTCCAGTCTCTCCAACCAGTGGGGAGACTCTTTTCGATGATAGATTTAACTTTAGCTAAAAGTTCCTCCTCTTCTTCATCGGAATCCCGCGTGACCAGTTCACCCAGTGTGATAAAATTTTGCGAAGTTGCCATCTGTCGATTAGAAAGAAAAGGGGCGCTTAGTAATTAGCGATCATCGGGAATACCCTATAAGGCCAAAAGGTTGGTCGGGTCAGTGTGTTAACCGATTTGGTCAGGCCCGGTCGGGCCGGATTTAGCGTTTGGTCGGGTCAGGTTGTAGATCTGGTCGGATCAACCTTTGCATCCGGTCGGGTCAGACCCCGGGCCCGGTCGGGCCAGCCTTCAGGCCCGGTCGGGCCAACCTTCAGGCCCGGTCGGGCCAACCTTCAGGCCCGGTCGGGCCAGCCTTCCGGCCCGGTCGGGCGAAAATACGGGCCCGGTCGGCCCACATTTTTTGTCCGATTGTACCGAAATTCGGGACCGGTCGGCCCAGCTTTCGTAGCGGGTCGGGCCATTCACGTAAATTTATACGTGATTTGAGACTATAACCGTCTGGGCTTTAACCCGAGATCGGAGTCTTGTTTACTGTAAAACTGGCTACAACTGAGTAAAATAGTAGTCTAAATGCTCTTCGCTCACGTATTTATAAGTAGAGTAACCGTCTGGGTTTGAGCCCGAGATCGGATTCTTTGAAATTATGTTAAGTTAACCTATAAATCTGGTTACAAACCGGATAAATAGGAACCACAATATTCTCGTGCGAATGAGAAATCATCTGAGAAAAATAAAAATTCATATTAATTAGGTACTCACCTTGAATATTATTGTCCTTTAATTTCTTCGAACGTTACTCAACGTTTTCGAGAACTTTTCGTTTTCACATTTGTACACACACCATCCGCTTGCGTAAATAAAAGCGTACTGAATTGGTACTGAAGTAAGCGGGCCTCTGCACGGTCCGACTCTAGCCGTCAAGCACAGCATGAGAAAGAGATAGCGATAGGTAGGTCGTTTAGGGATGGAACGGGATAGATAAGGGGGTACACACACCGATACGTGAACGTAAATGGAAGAGGTAATCTCAGAGGTCAGGCCGTAGGCACAGAGCCGAAATAGACCCATTACAATTTTTGTTTTTTTTTTTCCGAACTTTAAGTTGCTATGAGTATTGAGCTCGATTTTCAGTCCACTGTGCGGCGATCCGTGCCGCCGGGTCAGCGGCTTTGGTGTGTAGACCGCTTAACACGTCACATTGGCACAATTACCTATACATTTGAATTACAGAAAAGGAATTTTGTCTAGGCCCCAATACGGACAGCAACGTATGGGTGGTTCAGTCTCATAACGTTCAAGTTGCAAAATAACATATGGTAGCAAAACGTTAAAATCTCATAAGACCCAAGTCTCGAAACATCCAAGTTGCAAAATATCTACATCTCAAAACGTTCAAGTTGCAAAATAGTCAAGTCTCCAAACATCCATGTCTCATAATATACATTTTTTTATTTAAGGCGACTACACGACCTAAAGCGCGGTCACTGTCGGACTGCATAGAAAAGAAAGAGAAGCGCGATGACACAACCGTGGTAATTTATTGCAAATATGAAGCAATTATCTATTTACAAAAACTCTCAAACACCAAACAAATAAAAACCGTATACTAAAATTCGGGGAATTAAATTGTCTTTTAGATGGTGAAAGTTTTATGAAAATACACCCGATAGTGTTTGCGTGATTATCGTTTTTATGTCCGCGGTAGACATTACTTTACAAATTAATTACACTATGTTAAAAAAATATAATTGCAAATATTCACATATCAAATTACGAAGCAAATGGTCTAGTATAACATTTATTTTTTTCAAAGAAATCAGTCCGGTCGATTAGACGTGATGTTGAATTTCATAGTTATAAAGAATAGAGAAGCTATCGTATGCAAAATTCTTGCTTCAGTTTAGAAATAATTAAAACTAAAATTCGCTGCAGCGCTAAAACATTAAGTAGGTCGTCTAATTAAACTGTTAAAACATGCAGCACTAGATCGCTTACAGAGTATAGTTTTCTCGCGACCAAAACGTCTTAAGCGCCGTGTATTTCGTGGCGCTTACGCGTTTCTTTCAGTGTAGTGTAACAAAATGACGCCCTCATAGATTATACACCGCAGAAGAGATACAGCCACGATACGGGTTTTTAACCGACGAAAAAAAACGGAGGAGGTTCTCAATTCGACACGTATATTTTTTTTTTTTTTTTTTTTTATGTATGATCACGCATAACTTTTTACAGAGCAGTCCGATTTTGATAATTCTTTTTTTATTAGAAAGGGTATACCCTGAAGTTGGTCCCATATAAATTTGGAAAAAAAATTCCAACCCTAAGGGTTAGAAAACAGGGGATGATTGATTGTTCACTCACTGATTGTAATGTATGACCACGCTTAACTTTTTACAGGGTAGTCCGATTTTGATCATTCTTCTTTTGTTGGATAGGACATACTTCGAAGTTGGTCCCATGTAAATTTGGAAAAAAAAAACCTACCCTAAGGGTGGGAAAATAGGGGTGACTTATTGTTCATTCACAGATTTTAATGCTGAGCTGTGTATTACAATTAAAATAAAAGGCCTATCTATGTTGGTATATAAAGCCTGTTTTTTTTAAGTATTACATTATATTATTAAGTATTATATTACACAAAAAATAATAGTTAAAGTAGGAGTATATAACAGTTAATGTCTAAAGTAAGGTAGGTATTTTAAAAGTAATCAAACATTAAGCATGTAGTAATTAGTAAATTATGGCCTCAAAAAATTATAAAATAAAAACTTTTTAACAAAAAATTAAACCTCCGAAAAAACTGAAAAGCAAAAAATAATAAACTTTTTTTATTTAACCTTAATAAATAAGTTCTTACACTAATGCAAGTATACCTAAGTAATTTTGAGTCGGCGCCAAACAATCAATGAACAAAGATTACTAAATTACCTTAAATTTAAAGAAATAAGCAACGTGAAATCTATAGCGATAAACATTAACATTTTAAACAAAAAATGCGCTCTCCGCACGACCACTCGCAACGAATTAATTTGCTTGTTTGGCGCCGACTCAAAATTTCTTAGGTATACTTGCATTAGTGTAAGAACTTATTTATTAAGGTTAAATAAAAAAAGTTTATTATTTTTTGCTTTTCAGTTTTTTCGGAGGTTTAATTTTTTGTTAAAAAGTTTTGTACCTACAAAACTTCATTACAGTAAATTCATACTCTATTTCAAAATTGATGACTGTTATATAAATAAAAAAACGGTAAAGTAGAAAAGTAAAAGACAATGATTTGTTATACGTTTATTTATACTCAATTACGTTTACAACAGTTTAAAATAAAATAAATTAAACTCGCACCTCAGTTTGCGATTGAAAAAAAACTAGAATATCTTAGTTTCCTTCAAATAGGATAAGTTTTGTCAGTTTCTGTCTTTTTGTTGAAAAATGTATGTCGGGATCTGTTTTGTTTTGTTTGATCTGCACGTCGTCATATTTTCTGAAATTTGTCAAACATTAGTTGATATTATAAATATAGATACTAAAAAGAAAGAACGTAAAATAATTATTTAAAAATATCAAACAGGATATAACACTTTCTAAAAACACCACGTGAAGTCTGTCTTCAGACAAATATTTTACCTACAACCGGTTTTGTAATGGGACATCTGCATGTTTTAGTCTATGTTTTTATATGGCGATGAAAATTTATCTTTTCTCTTGTTGTATTACGATATTATTACCTATTTATTCACTTGATCAACAAATGATTTTACTTACTTGCCTTTTCAGTTGTTATTTACGTCTAGGTTCACAATTTTATTCAAATTATCGCACTATAACCAATTATTAGTGCCGCTCCGTACGCGACCTCGCTCCATGAATGTCAAAGTCACACTCAAAGACTACAATAGTATACTGGCTAAAGTAAGGTGTACGGATTGCAGTTCAGTCGAACAGAGCGAATGTTCGGATCGCGAAATCTAGTGCGTAGTACTATATATCGATGTTGAATTTAAAATCATTAGAAGTCGTATATCTGCGCATTAAGTGGATTTTTAAGTGGTGTTTTTTATATTTTTGACATCGACCTTGATCCACCAATTTCAAAAAAACTTATGGAAACTATAATTCTATACTATAATACCGCAAGGCATCACAAGAAGAAGTTATTAGGGGCCTTCAGGCCACTGACATTGTAAATAAATCAGAATCAACATAAAACATTCATGTTGGTATCAAATTCAATTAGTTGGAGCATGTAAATGTAAAGTTGGCCGGGAAAATTTTAGCTCCCTGCCTGGTTGACTGTGAAGTACCGTGCTTAACCGACGCGGTGAACGCCTGGAAAGCGGCTTGCCCGGATACAGATCGGCCCGTAAACCCATCTTCCCAGAGACAGTAGGATGAGCCGCTCTGCAGGTTGGTACGGAATAATCTTATCAATACGTCCACCAATTCTGCTGAGCGTGCCCGCCTGCTGGCTGTGGGTGAGTGGGAGTCGGGGCTCTGGCTTCAAGCACTCCCGTCACCGAACATAGGCACTATGCTGGGTGACACTACCTTTCGGCTCGCTACCTGTCTGCGTTTGGGCGCCCCTTGCGGGGCTCCGCATCGCTGTCAGTGCGGTGAAGCTGTCGACTGCCTTGGACACCATGGCCTATCCTGCAGTAGGAGCGCAGGCCGGATAGCACGGCACGCCAGTATTAATGACATCATCCGTCGTGCTCTTGTCACCACCGGGGTGCCAGCTGTTTTAGAACTCAACGGCCTGGCACGCGACGATGGAAAGAGACCAGACGGAATGACCATAATGCCCTGGAAGTTAGGCAGACCTTTGGTGTGGGATGCAACATGTGTCGACACCTTTGCGCCATCCCTTCTTCCTAGCACGGTGGGCTGTGCTGGGGCGGCTGCTGCAGGTGCAGAGAACCTCAAACTGCGAAAATATTGCAACCTGATTGGGAGTTATATGTTCGAACCGCTTGGGGTTGAAACACTAGGGCCATAGGGTCCAAGTGCCCACTTGGGTTTTCGAGATATCGCCAAGCGGTTAGTCGACTCTTCACGTGACCAGAGGGGTGGCCTATTTCTTGGCCAAAGAATTAGCATTGCCATACAACGTGGCAATGCTGCCAGCTTTTTGGGCACTGTTCCTGTTGACAGCGATGCGGACGAATTCTTTGATGCCCTATGATTATCTTGTTTATTTTTTCATATAATTGTACATATTATTATAGTTTATATGTTAGCTTATATTATACGTTTAGTTAACACAATTTATATCAAGAATATGTAACTATAACACAGTTACTGACAAAGTAATGACTTAAGTATATATATTTGATAATATATTTTCCTGCAATAAGCATTTGCTTATTATGTGCTAGTAAATTAAAAATAAATAAGGACTATATAATAATAACAACATTAAATAACATTGTTGTATTTTACCTACATTTACAAGCTCCAACTAATTGAATTTGATATCAACATGAATGTTTATTTTGATTCTGATTTATTTACAAAGTCAGTGGCCTGAAGGCCACTAATAACTTCTTTTTGTGCTGACTTGCGGTATTATAGTATAGCATTATAGTTTCCATAAGTTTTTTTTGAAATTGGTGGATCAAGGTCGATGTCAAAAATATAAAAAACACCACTTACAAATCCACTTAAATAAAAAATGTATATTGTGAGATATGGATGTTTGGAGACTTGACTATTTTGCAACTTGAACGTTTCGAGGTTTCGAGACTTGGGTCTTATGAGATTTTAACTTTTTGCTACCATATGTTATTTTGCAACTTGAACGTTATGAGACTGAAGGGTATGGGTTTCGATGTTCCTTTTGAAGTACGAAACTAAAAATATGCGTGGTCCACATAGGCTGATAATGCAGTGCAATTAATAATTAGATTCATAAAGAAAAAACATCTTGGTACCAAGTATTTAATTAATTTAGGTTAGCTGACTAACATATAGGGGTGTTGCAATTATTAATACATTGCAAATCATAAAGACAATAAAGTTACTAATTAATTCTTAAAATTACGTATTGTTTAGGCATTTGTATTAACTTCGATATTGCTTTTCTCACTAACGGCATCTGTAGCATCAACGGGATTTTCTCCATTTTCACCAGCTTTGGTTTTCTTGTCACTCTTCCTAAACTTGTCGTACCTAAAAACAGAAACAAAAGTTATTGACCGAATATGGAATATTTTAACACATTCAATGCCGGGAGCCCTCATTTTAAATGTAGGTTTTTCTTAGCGAATACAGCATTATAAACCATGAAAATGAAATTAGTTGTATATTTTAACAAGATTTATATTTATTTTGAGATTATAAATTACGAGTTTAAAAAAAGAAGCTTTTCAGGGTTCCGTATCAAAATGGTAAAAAAGAACACCCACGGTGCGACTTCGTTTGTCTGTCTGTCCGTTCGTTTGTAACAGCTGCTTATTTCAGGAACATACTTTGCAACATGCAAGTTATATGGTATTCATTTTTGTCCTCTATGGTTTCGGACAGCAATCATCTACATCATAATATTTATTCTGGCAGAATAGCTCATCGCCATAAGGTCAGTAGGAAAAAAATAAGTATTGGAAAGAGCCAGTATTTTGTGTATAGCTTTTTTCCATGCAATTTGTAAAGAAGAAAATAAAATGTTGAAGTACCTTCCAAGGTCCTCATCGTCGTCACTGCCTTCATTGCCTTGGGGGTCTACTTCTCGGAGCAACTCTCCAATGTCTTTGTCAACATCTGCCCATAATTTATCCTCACTCCCTGAAACATACATTATATACTAGATGCTTACCTATGAAATTGCCGCTATATACCGGATGAAAATTTTTAGTCTCGTAAATAATAATATGGTGTGTTGTTTAAGTGGAACAAAAGCCATACACGAGATAGAAAAGAATAGGATCGCGCTACAAATTCATTTGATAAGTTCCGCGCATTTAGTACGGTGCGTATTGAATTTTTTATTATTTTAGTATGGAAAGTTTACATCAAATATATAGTACGCAAAATACGCGCATTGACGTGGAGTTGCGGACACCGGCCCGTATTACCTATCTACCTTACATCAAATAATATTTAGTATTTACTAGCTGCGCCCTGCGGTTTTACCCGCGCAAATGTCGATCCCGTGGGAATATCGGGATAAAAACTATCTATGTCCTTTTCCGGGACTCAAACTATCTCTATACCAAATTTCATCTAAATCGGTTCAGTGGTTTAGGCGTGAAGAAGTAACAAACATATAAACACACACACACACACACACAAACTTTCGCCTTTATAATATTAGTGTGATAAAAAATCTATGCCATAGCAGTGTTTGATTTCACTCAAAAAATTTCCCTACGCTGTTTATCGCATAAATCGATCAAGAAATGCTGAAAATAAAATGTTGAAATTGTGAAAGTGAAATTAAACACTGTGCATAGGCTTTTACTTTGTTCACTAAATATACCCTATTTTTTTCAAGACAGTAAAAAATGTCATCCGGTATAGAAAAGTTGAAACAATTTTTTTTTCTGTCTTCTGTGGAGTTTTGTCTTTTTCTGAGTATTTGACAACACCCTGGGCGACGACGCGGCGCGTTTTTAGCGAGTACGCGCCTTTACCGGGCGGGGCACGGCCATGGGCCCATCAAGGCTGACCCACTGTACCTAAAGTGCCGAGTGCTCCATCTGTATTATTACGTACTCTGGAAATTTACTGACCAGATGCAGTGGAATTATCAGCACCATTGTCGAGTTTCTTTTTGTTTTCTTCAGGAGCAGCCTCAACATTTTCTGACTTAATTACGTCCCCAGCCTCAGCAGCAGCTTCTTTCTCTTCTTCTAAAAACAAAGATGAAATCATGAAATAATAAAAATATTTGGAAGTCTTTTGTTCAAGCTTCAGTCACATAACGGCTTTCAAGAAAATTATGGCAACTTGGTTTGACTTTACTGAGTCAATAAATGCTCTCTAGGAAAGCACACAATCTTTGTTACATAAATAATTTTTCAGAGAACTCATTCACCGGTCAATTCAGATGCTTCACACTGTCATACATTTCCCTACCTTTTTGTTGATGTAACTGGCGATGAATTCTCTCAGCGTGTTTACGAAGAGTACGAGTGTCGCGATGTTGTACGTAGCGGCCCAGATGAATACGTAGGCGACAGTGACGTCGTAGGGCCTCGGTTTCCTCTGTCCCGCCTGCTTCCACCCGGGGCAAGTATACGCGGCATAACTCACACCACCAAACCTAGATTACAAAATTTTCTGGGCATGAGAAAAATATTTATTCTTCGTTGGCGAAATCCGAAAGTATTAGAGCAATAAAAACAAGGGAATTGCGATTTCGATTTAAGAGAAAACAAAAACTACTTTATAATTTTTAACTGCTACATTATGATTTCTGCTGCTGTTGTTACGCGAATTCGTTTTACAATCATTCGCAGCGCGAGTAGAACAGCAACAGAAATCATTCAGATTCATCAGGATTTTTTTTTTTGAGCATCTTTTTTGGACCACTTTGCTCTATATATTATACATTCAGTTTGCCCCCTGTATCAGTTTGTAGGTTCATTTGTACCTCCATCTTTTTAATATGTTCACTGCCAATGTTAATTTCAACTTTAGGTTTTTTTGGAGAAGAATCATCCTTTTTTTCACCTCCGGAGTCGTCGTCTTCAACTTCTGTAAAAGATATATAAATAAATGATAGGCACTGCCAAGCCATGACTATTGTCGTAACGTAAGATCCTATTTTGACTTACCATCTACATCGCCCACCGAGTCAAGAGTCATGAAGTTGTCCAAATCCACATCCATACCTTCGTCGCCGCTAGCTTCAGCCTTGGGGCTTACACGGCGCGCTGATTGGCTAGCCTTCCTCTGAATCATAAAAATGTATTATAAGGAATTTAAATGACAAAAATATGTTTAACGTGGTTGAACATTAACTGCGCACCTAAAATTTGTTCATAATATGATGAGTACAGTGACCCCAATTCAGGTATTCAGTTATTTCAACTACAAAGTGTACATTCGAAAATCGAAGCTAACCTTAAGATGTTCCAGAGAACATATATGGTGTTCGTAAATCATGGGCGAACGGAAGGTAAGTCGACAAATCTGACAGAAAGGCATCAGGAAGCGCTTCATGGCACGGTGCGTGTCGGTGAGGTTGTGTGCGTGGCGCGTGGTGCGGTGGTTGAGGCGGCACACGGGGCAGAACGTCGTGCGCGCCGCCAGCTGCGCGCCTGCCGCCGCCTCCAGCTCACGCTGCGCGCCGCGCTGCGCCACGCGCATGCGCAGCAGCTGCGCCTTGTGGCGCCGCGCCACGGCGCTCATGGCGGCGCGGTGCTTGCTGGATACCAGGTGCTTCACGTAAGCCTGGGTCAGTAACGTCTCGTCGTTATCCTACTTTCTCCTTACGGTCGGATGAGCTTTTGTGCCGAACGGGGCATACTGCAGATTGGGACATGATATGCGGGGAGCTTTTGCTTTCTGATTCCATACATTATTTAAATAGTTCCAACTTTTTAACTATTCTAATTTGTATTAATAAAACGAGTAGAATAAAAGAGAAATCCACTGACACACTTTTTACCCGACTACGGCGAAGCAAAATGGAGGGTTATGATTTTGAGCAGTATGTATGTTCATCTATTCCCTCATAACTTCAAAAGTACTTATAATAACTTGACAAATGAGGTATCGTTAGAAGCGTTTTGACCGTCCGCTAGTTATAGGCTATGTGACGTCACACTAAATTCAATATGGCGCCCTCTAGAGAACATAAAGTAATGAATTTAAAAATAAATATTTTCGGATGGTGCCTTGTGGGGTATCAAATGAAAGAGCTTAACCCTTTAACCGCCATGTCATAATTCGCGTGGAGTGCATCTAGCGCCAGCAAACTTTAGGTACAATTTTGCATAATGTTGTAAAATATAGTTATCGATAAACAAACTAATGAAATAAATAAAACTTACTCATTTTTAATCAAAGGTTTATTTCTTTTTAATTCTGTAGCCTCGAATAAACTCTTATATCACAGCGACGTATAAATTTTTGATGTTGAGCATTAGTGAATTCTACTATTTTTAATATAATTTCGTCGCCTAGAAAATGTAAGAAACAGTCCAATTCTTTAGATTGAGAATCAACACTGTAGCAATTTAAAATGAATTTGTATCATGTAAGAAATATGTATAAATGATAAATAAAAGAAGATTAAAAACATTAACAACTTTATCTAGACTATTATCCTGCAGACAAAAATGACCGCATGACATTTAAAAATGACATATAATATATCATTATCTATAAAAATTTGATCTGTTTATTAAGATTAATCTACCAAGTGTTAAAATATTGGGACACTTAATAATATTAACAACAATTAAAATAACTAAATCAACTTTAATTTTTCTTTAATACAAAATAAATACGTAAATACACATATTATTGTTTGCTAGCTGTCTTTTTGACTTTAGGATAAATAAACAGACTAGAAAAACAAAACAGTGATTTACCGATTCATTATCGCCATCTGTTGAACTGCTACTACTACTAATATCATTGCTTGATGGTTGCAATATCGTTAATAATTCTTCGTCGTTGTATAGCATCATCGACCACTTCTCGTCACTAGCCTAGACCTAATAATATAAAAGCACGTCTTATCACGGCGATGGCGCTAGCGCAACTGACGCTTATTTAAAATATGACTTTAGTTGACCTTGAGCCGTACGTAAAATTAAGGCGACGGCGTTCGCGGATCGCCTGCACTAGTGACGTTCTGGAATAAGTCGATAATTTTTATTTCTTTGTTGATTTCTACATATTATATCACTTAAGCTTGGGTTTTTTATAAATAATAAAATCGTTAATAAACTATGAAATTAGAATAGGTAAATATTTAGTTGATAGTTTGATAAAAAACAGGATGTTTTTTATTAATTTAGCATCAGGAACTTCATATGTGGTACAACACTAGTCTGCGTGAAATCACGGGTTTGGCGAAGTAGGTTGATATTTAGACGTTTCGCGAACTGAGAATCATTAGTTATTTCATTCAATTAGCTAAAATATGTATCTAGTACTGTTAAAAATAAAGTAATAACACGAAATATACTAAGATTTAGTAAGTAAATTCAACATTTATTTAACATTTTTCAAATGACAGAACTTTTACGCAATATTCCGTCTCGGCGAGTGAGGTAATATGCTTACAACACGTAATATTAAGGTGATGGCGGTTAAAGGGTTAATTAGCACATTTCAAAAATACAAGTATTACTGAAATAAGCCCCAAAATACTAAAATTAAAAAAAAAACGTTTAAAAACTAAAACCCAACTACTGAAATGGATGAAACAAGAAAATACCTTCCCGTGGTCGCATGCTACCAGAGCTCATTTATGTATATTAGTACAGCAGCATGCGACCACGGGAAGGTATTTTCTTGTTTCATCCATTTCAGTAGTCAGGTTTTAGTTTTTAAACTTTTTTTAGATAAAGGCTGTCCCTTCTCAATTAGCCAATATCAAGCTTGGGATTACAAATCCAAAACCACATTTCTTAACAATACTTAGTTCCTGCTCCTTGTTGAAGAAGTTGTTTGAGAACTTACCGCGAACGTGGCACATTTTTCCTTGCAGTGCACGCAGGCTAGATGCACATAGGGACGTGGGCGTGGCGGCGCAGTGTCCGAAGCAGCATCGGGTTCTTTGTCCGTATCTTCGCCGCCTTCCACTTGCTCGCCGTCTGACACTTCAGGTTCTTCGACCTATGAATTAAATATACTAAGTGTACTTTGCATAACACAAAAAAAACCGGAAACTTTCGAATTTGCATACCGAATTTATTAGTAATTGTACAGCTTTGAAGTAAAAAATAACTTTAATACAGCTCTGGCATCATCTCTACTCAACTCAATTTTAAATTAACCTAACGGTGGCTTAACTAAATAATTTCATTAGTTACTTAAACCACATAGGTACTTGGCGCCTAAACTCAATAAAAAAATCCCCAAAGTTTAGTTTGTTCACAAATTCGTGTTTACGGCTTGAGCCACATTTACTGCCGCCGATTGGATATTCATAGATAGATCCCGTAAGAATCGCCCGCGTTATCGCTGACGTGGATGTCGGAAAATATCCCATCAACGTACTACCGGAATTAAAACTATATAAACCAGGTAATCAATGTATAAATTCCGTAATACTTTAATACGTTTTCATATAACTTTATTGGATTACGCGGCGCACACTATTAAAACTCCCAGACAGTGTATTATTTTGCCTTAGTAGCGGACATGCTAGTTTTATTTTTTATCCCAAAAAATACCAGTTTTGATATTTCACTTCATTTAGGAGATACTAATATTTTGGGGAAAGTTCACTGACCTTCTTGACTGTATTTCTTGAATAAAGCAAATGTCAGTCTTTTGTAAAATACAAATTAATTTTTGGTTTGAAATATACACAATGAAAAAATTGCAAGTCTATAACACCCCAACCGAGGAGGATCCGGTGACGGACAGCTGCGGCGGGTTCACGGATGAGTGCTAACGCGTGCCCGTGTTCCCGCCGTAAGTGGCAGAGGAGGACACCGTGGAGTTTGTTAGTCCCACATACTGCACTATCTTCCCGTGGTGTCCGTTACCCCAGCCAGATGTTGTCGAAAATGGTCATTTGAATCTTATAGATAATTAGTTTTGCGGCTTCTGTAATTGGACCGATTTCTGCAAAAATGATCCAACCCACAACCTCGACAATTTTGAGTTTTTGTGACCTATGTACTCCAAATAAGGTATATTTTAACATATCAAAGACTCAGAACTCTATGTTAATAATTGACGAAAATCCGTATAGTCCAACCCACAGCTGTCATGGCAAACATCATATTTTATAATGCATAAGTGTTTCAAGCTATTTGAATCATTTTTGCATTTTCTTGGTTGCCCTGATATGTATAATTTTTTTTTTGCTATAATGATTCAAACTACTAGGAACAATTATGCTTTTTATAAAATATGGAAAATATTACAAAAATCATTCTGCTTAAATGTTCCAATAACCTTGTATCATTTTAACTCAATTCCAAATAACATTCGACTACAGAATACTGATTCAGAAAAACGATTCACGGTTAAATATAAAATTATGATTTAATATCTGGGCTATAAAGTAAACAGAATATTATTTTTACACCGAAAACTTTAATGAAGTAGGCATTTATTTATTTAAACCTATTTTTTTTATTGCAATTTTTTGTGCCTACAATAAAATTGTATGTTTTGCATGAAATTTGGATCGATTTAAGCAAAAATGATCCAGCCCATACAAACCTCAGTTCAAGATAATTGAGTTTAAAGTTTATTGTGGTATTTTTCTGGCTTGTGTTTTTAATTTTATGTTATTCTAAGTGTACTAAACTAATTTACATGCATGTATTTAGTAAATCAATTTTAATAGTTTAGTAGATATTCAAGAAAACTTGCGCGTGGATCATTTTTACATAAGTACTTAATAAATTTTGTATGGAATTAGCTGCGTAGGCTGCGGAAAGAAAAATGCAAAAATGTACCAAAGTATGACAAAAATAGAAACAAAAATGTTTATTATTTTTATTTTATTTTTAAAATACAAAAGTTACCGTACTCCTCATCTAAATCAAAGTGAGGTTCACCACAATAACCATCTATATCGTCTATTATTGCATCGTCTCCCTTCATTTATAGTAACCAATGCAATCATTTGGTATAAGATGGAATAACGATTTCAAATCGTATATCTTCTTTTTGTTAATCAGTTTTCCTCAAGGCCATAATTCTTGCAAATCTTCTTCTTCAACATGCAAATCAACACCTTTAAATTTCTTTTTAACATTCAGTTCTTTATAGTCCTCATTAAAAGAAGTTCTCATGAACAAAGAATGTCGAGTCTTTTTTGTCATTAAAATTTCTTTTGTTTTGAGCCAGTTTATCATTAAATATTTTTCTATTTACTATTTTCTTTTATAGAATTTGAGATCCAACAAAATCACTAAACTAGCTCACTCAGTAAATTGGCTCAAAACAAAAGAAATTTTAATCACAAAAAAGACTCGACATTCTTTGTTCATGAGAACTTCCTTTAATGAGGACTACAAAGAACTGAATGTTAAAAAAGAAATTTAAAGGTGTTGATTTGGATGTCGTAGAAGAAGATTTGCAAAAATTATGGCCTTCAGGAAAACAGACTAACAAAAACAAGTTAAACAATTTGAAATCGTTATTCCATCTTATACCAAATTATTGCATTGGTTACTATAAAAAACTGAAGGGAGACGATGCAATAATAGACGATATAGATGGTTATTGTGATGAACCTGACTTTGAATTGGATGAGGAGTAGGGTAACTTTTGTATTTTTTCAAATAAAATAAAAATAATAAACATTTTTGAGTTTCTATTTTTGTCATACTTTGGAACATTTTTGCATTTTTCTTTCTGCAGCCTACACAGCTAATTCCATAGAAAATGTATTATGTAATAATGATCCACGCGCAAGTTTTCTTGAATATTTACTAAACTATTAAAATTTATTTACTAAATACATGCATGTAAATTAGTTTAGTACACTTAGAATGACATAAAATTAAAAACACAACATTTAGGATTACAAAGCCAGAGAAATACCGCAATAAACTTTAAACTCAATTATCTCGAAATGAAGTTGGTGTGGACTGGATCATTTTTGCAGAAATCGGTCCAATTGTTGCACACATTTTTAAATTTGTTGCGCTTATAGTTTTTTTAATTATTTCGCAAAAACATATCCTGCTGGGGTAACGTTACCCCAGCCAGACTTTTTTCTAGTTTTGCGGCTTCTGTAATTGTTGCACACATTTTTAAATTTGTTGCGATTATACTTTTTTTAATTATTTCACAAAAACATATCCTGCTGGGGTAACGTTACCCCAGCCAGACCTTTTTCTTTCTAATGGGTATATTTAATAAATAAATACTAGCTATAAAATTAGTTGTCTATATGAAGTAAATGTTGTGCCTTATTTTGTATTTGTTCTTTCTTCGGTTGCGAAGTTATTCGAGATTTTGCTGGGGTAACGTTTTTGGCTTTGCTAGATCTTTGAAACGGTTTAGCGGATTCTTATCATATTTTGTACATGACTTCTTAGGAATTAGTTTAAATTTGTTCTGCAATAAAAAAAACCAAAATAATGCATAGCTCAAAGGTTATTTCATTAAATAGAAAAACACTTCAATTGGTCCCAGCACTCTCAATAAGAGGTTTAAAGACTTACTTTAAACGTTATTTTGAAGCTTGTAATTGCCTTCAAATGTATCTGAAGTTTCATTAGTATCCTGTAAGTATTTAACAAGTTATGATGATATTCAGTTCTTCACGAGCACGGTCATGATGCGCGCTGTGTTATTTGGCCACTGATAAGCCTGTTTATGGATATATGAACTGAATGTTATGTCAATTATTAGTTGTTTAGTTCAGTTGTATATCAGTAAAATTTCAGCGTAATACATTGGATAATTAATGAGATAATACGATTAAAGTCATTAGGAACTGAATGACCGTGGTAACCCGACCAAGTTTAGGTGGTTACGAAAAAGCGAAAACGCAGAACATTATGCTACCTTCTAAAATATGTAGGATAGTGTTACAAATTTAGTACAGACATGTACACAAGTTTAAAAAAAAACTACATGTTTATTAAAGAATTATTATTAACAGGTAAAATAATCAATTCAATTGAACTTTTAAAGTATTAATTATACTTAAAAACAATCACAGTTTAAAATTACAGATTGTAATTTTGCTTTTTTGAAATTTTCAATTACTTTTTATTTAAATTATAGATTTCAGTATACACAGTACACAGTTACAGTTTTTATTTAAATATACACATATTAAAATGTGTAATGAATGATCACAGACAATAAATAATATACAATGTTTTTTTTTCCAGTTAACACTAAACTTACTTATGTCTACTAATACCTACTTATATCAATTAAAATCACAGATTAATAAAGCTTACCTTGTTCGAATTGAATTCATCAAGCAACACGCACCATAATTATGATCATCAATAGAAGCACTCCACATTAACAGTAATTCGCCACACTTATTAAATAGCTCTCACGCACTCGATAAATATTTGCAAAAACAGGCAACGGAACTACGGAAGCGCACGCGCACTCTACAAGATGAATTGACAACATTTCAAACCTGACACGACCTTAAAACAAAAATACTATTTCTTTATTTTCGTATCCTGAGTTCAAATATATTTTTATTTTATTTTTTTATTTCTAAATTTCTGAGAAAAACAATAAAAATCAAAAAACATGTGATGACGTCACATAAACGACGGAATGAGGTAGTTACCTTTGCGCATTCCAATGTCTTTGATTGAAAACATTATATCAAACAAGACATGTCAATGTCACCTAAGAAGTGTAACTAGAAAACAACTAAAAAACTGAATTGAATTCAACAATATTTTTTCCTATCAACTCGACACGCTGCTTACTGTTAATATTATCAATTTTTAATTGATACTTCGCCAATAAAATGGATCCCAATGAAAAATATACGCCAATGACGGAACCAAAACAACGACTGAGACAAGTGACATCTAACAGTTTTTTTGACGGGTTACAATAAAGCAAAGGTAATATCGCCATTCTACCGTCATCTGGCACTTACGTCATTTTAGAATACACCGAATTTCAAAGTTAAAATTATGAATGAAAAGTACATAATTTCGAAAAACGAAAAAATATGGGTGCCCTAGATATGAATTTACTTTTATATAAAGTAATAATACATGCAGGTTAAAAATATGAAATGTTGTCAATTATGTGATTATGGAGCATGTTTAGTGCGTTATGCAAACAATGAATTACCCCTTCACCCCACCCCTCCCGCTTCCCACCGAACACGTGTTATCGGTGATTTTTGATAAGTATGTGCAACTGGAAGATAATAATAATGTTTTCATAGTACAGATATTATTATATTATTATGTATTTAACAGTGTACGCGTCTGTACCGAAATTGTAAGGTGTATTATACTAAACATTTCAAAAGATAGCATAATGTTCTACGTTTTCGCTTTTTCGTAACCACCTAAACTTGGTCGGGTTAGCACGGTCATTCACTTCCTAATGACTTTAATCGTATTATCTCATTAATTATCCAATGTATTATGCTGAAATTTTACTGATATACAACTGAACTAAACAACTAATTATTGACATAACATTCAGTTCATATATCCATAAACAGGCTTATCAGTGGCCAAATAACACCACGCGTGTCCGTTACCCCAGCCAGATGTTGTCGAAAATGGTCATTTGAATCTTATAGATAATTAGTTGTGCGGCTTCTGTAATTGTTGCACACATTTTTAAATTTGTTGCGCTTATAGTTTTTTAATTATTTCACAAAAACATATCCTGCTGGGGTAACGTTACCCCAGCCAGATCTTTTTCTTTCTAATGGGAATATTTAAATAAATACTAGCTATACAATTAGTTGTCTATATGAAGTAAATGTTGTGCCTTATTTTGTATTTGTACTTTGTTCGGTTGCGAAGTTATTCGAGATTTTGCTGGGGTAACGTTTTTGGTTTTGCTAGATCTTTGAAACGGTTTAGCGGATTCTTATCATATTTTGTACATGACTTCTTAGGAATTAGTTTAAATTTGTTCTGCAATAAAAAAACCAAAATAATGCATAGCTTAACTCTTTTCTTCATGGTGGTTACCTGAAGTGACCACGTAGTTAAGTCGCTGTAGTACTTTGTCAGCGACATCTAGTCGATAATGTTTGTACTACGACAATAGTGAGATAATCAACGTTGAGTTTTGTGTACGAAACTTTTGGCGCCACGGTCAACGAAGCTAACTATATTCAATTGAATGTTGATGATTGTGCAGGATTCCATTCGTGTGATTGTTTTTACAGCGGTAAGTACAAATCATAATAAATGTTACGACTGTATGTTTTTTTCTGTTGAATAAAGTTTATACTTTATATTTTGTGTAAAATCATTACATTTTATTTCGTATTTTTTCCATAAACTTACTTATTCAAAGTGGTTACCAGCGGTAACCACCGTTCGGTAACTATGTTTTTGGTTGATTTTTGTAAATACATTTGAGTTGTTGATTTTTGTTTTAGGAAGATGTCAAAGAGGAAGATAACGGATGCCGACATTATTAATCAGTTATTGTACGAAGAAATACCTTCAGATACAGATAGTCATGCTGGCGGTGATGGTTCAGACGAAGACAACCCTGAAATTGATGAAATGCTTACCAGCACTGCTATTCCACTACAGTCTTCAGATGAAGAATTCGAACCTGATGATGTCGTCCCTCTCGCTGTTCTTCGTGGTGATTGTCCATCAACTTCTGAGTACCCAGTTTTACCTGAACCTGAAATAGCAACTCCCAAATGGAAGCGTGCTTACTCAATTTTAGCTCCCGACGATTACACACCATCTGTTCATCTTCCCGAAAGAGTTAGTGACAATCAAATGGTTTCGTACATGAAATGGAAAGACAAACGTTCAGTATATCTGCTTACAAATTTTCACGATCCTAAAAATACGGTACATGTGACGAGAACAGAGAAGACTGGAGAAAAGACTGAAGTTCCGTGTCCTCTCGCCCTGAAAGACTATAATGACAATATGAACTTTGTTGATAAATTTGACCAGCTCAAAGGAACCTACGCGATTGATCGGAAATCAAAAAAATGGTGGCATAGAATTTTCTTTCACTTTTTGGATTGTACTGTAGTAAATGCATTTATTATATACAAAGAGCTTCAACAGGACCCTAATTCTTGCTTAGAAAAACTGTGTCTGAAAGATTTTAGACGTCATGTGTACCAGGATATGTTGGCACCAGCTTTTGTCGCCAGGAAGAAGGGGTTGTCGCGCACGTCAAGCAAACCCAGTTCACCTACTTGCTCCTTTATAAAAAAGCACAAACCCGAAGTGCCATTAGCAATAAAACAAGCCATTGGGAATCACCAACCTATCAGAGGCACTAAAAGACGTTGCAGCATTTGCAGTACTAAAAGTTTGCCAGTTCGTACAGTGTGGAGTTGCAAAATATGTAAAGTTCCTCTATGTTACCGAGACGGGAAGACATGCTTTGAAGATCATCATAAATAAAAAACTCTAAAAATATGTTACTCTTATTTATGATATAATACTCTTGTTTTGTTCTTGAATAAAAATACTGGGATTATTGTAAAGAATACCTACTTATTTCACAGTGGTCACTCTAGGTAACCACCCCATAACACACCCTGACCGTATGTTTTTTCGCTTTTAATATCCATATTTGGTTTTCTGATACCATAAACAATAGTTTCATACAAAAACATTGTGTTTATCTATGTTTATAAATATTTATGCCGAAAAGAGTTAAAGGTTATTTCATTAAATAGAAAAACACTTCAATTGGTCCCAGCACTCTCAATAAGAGGTTTAAAGACTTACTTTAAACGTTATTTTGAAGCTTGTAATTGCCTTCAAATGTATCTGAAGTTTCATTAGTATCCTGTAAGTATTTAACAAGTTATGATGATATTCAGTTCTTCACGAGCACGGTCATGATGCGCGCGGTGTTATTTAAGCCTGTTTATGGATATATGAACTGAATGTTATGTCAATAATTAGTTGTTTAGTTCAGTTGTATATCAGTAAAATTTCAGCGTAATACATTGGATTATTAATGAGATAATACGATTAAAGTCATTAGGAAGTGAATGACCGTGGTAGCCCGACCAAGTTTAGGTGGTTACGAAAAAGCGAAAACTTAGAACATTATGCTATCTTTTGAAATGTTTAGTATAATACACCTTACAATTTCGGTACAGACGCGTACACTGTTAAATACATAATAATATAATAATATCTGTACTATGAAAACATTATTATTATCTTCCAGTTGCACATACTTATCAAAAATCACCGATAACACGTGTTCGGTGGGACGCGGGAGGGGTGGGGTGAAGGGGTAATTCATTGTTTGCATAACGCACTATACATGCTCCATAATCACATAATTCATCTTGTAGAGTGCGCGTGCGCTTCCGTAGTTCCGTTTCCTGTTTTTGCAAATATTTATCGAGTGCGTGAGAGCTATTTAATAAGTGTGGCGAATTACTGTTAATGTGGAGTGCTTCTATTGATGATCATAATTATGGTGCGTGTTGCTTGATGAATTCACGAACAAGGTAAGCTTTATTGATCTGTGATTTTAATTGATATAAGTAGGTATTAGTAGACATACGTAAGTTTAGTGTTACCTGAAAAAAAAACATTGTTTATTATTTATTGTCTGTGATCATTACACATTTTAATATGTGTAAATTTAAATAAAAACTGTAACTGTGTAGGTACTAGGGTGCTTCTTATTTTTCGACTTTTGAAAAATTACTGCGTCAGCCCGCCATTCGCTTCTATCGCCTAAAAAACGAACCTATACTTTTTATTTATTTTTTGGATAGGTTTTTAGGGGTCGCTATTGTACCTCGTGTCAAAGTTTGAAAAATTATGATAATGATAACTTGCAGCTCATTGTACATAAAACAGTTATATTTATCATTTATACATGATAAATAGTTATTTATGCAACTGTTTTATAATAAAGGGTATTAAAACACGAATGTGGGTTTTACACATGAGTATTTTAATACCTAATTATGTACAGACGCCAGCACACCACACCTACACGAAACTGTCAGATTTTCCCATTCAACTTTGAACCTTATGCTTTAGTGATAAAGTTGATAATCTATTAAAGAAATTTGGCAGATTGTAGTAGGTTGATGTGCTGGCGTCTGTACAATTGCATACAAGACTTTATCTACACCCATGATATTATGAATCCTGTATAAAAGATTCTGAAACAGTTTTTTTTTGCAATACTAATATGGAACAAAAATGGCGGCCGGCGGGATAATCACGTCGTATTATCCCGCCGGCCGCCATTTTTGTTCCATATTAGTATTGCAAAAAAAAACTGTTTCAGAATCTTTTTTCGTCTTTTTTTAAATTACTGCGCTGTGGTAGTGAAACGCGCATGCATGACACTGGTGCCGATTCTCTTGTACACCGAACTAAACTATCACTAAATTCCTTACTTTTTGCTATGAGAATCTTACAGCTATTCTGCATAAAAAATTAAAAAAAAAACAACAAAAAGAAAATTAAAAAAAAATCAATCAAAAAATAATTTTGACATAACTAAAATCGAATTTGACAAACGCGACTCGTCGACACTTTTTTTCGTGAATTTTTTTTAGAGCCGCAAGCAAGCCTTGACGTGTTTTTTAAGGAGTTTTTCACTTTCAGTATGGAAAATATGAAAAATGATTACCTACATGTTGAGTTTTAGGGGTATGTGGGTTTTATAAAGGGGGTCGAAATTTTCATTATTTTTGCGATAGAACACACCATTTTCGAGATATAAGCTAAAGAAAAAAAAAGATACAGGACAAAAAGGAGGGTTATTTTGATTACACCTGAAGTCGAGGTGTTGGTGTGAATTTCTATTCATGACAACTAATTTTATTCCACACCTTTTTAATTAAAACAAAGCTATGTCCAAAAAAGCTCTAACGAAGTTCCTGGGGCATTTGTGGTATCTGTCCGAAGAACTTGTTGCGCTTGCTTTTTTTGATGACGAAGTTTCTTTTGAAAGCAAACAAAAAATGGTGATTGCTCTTAATAAGGAAGGTTCAGACTATAGCCCAAAGCGAATCACCTTGGATCTAAGCCACATCGAAGAAGAAAATATTGAGGATTTCGTGACCAGCAACACCTTAGGACTATTTAGAATCCTGGAAATTCCGTCTGCATTTCTTTAAAAAGAACCTCGTCTTTGGGAAGAAGATGAAGACTACAAAGCTTCCAGAGAAATTGTACGTTCTACGAGAGTGGTGAACGACATTGCGGAACGCGGTGTAGCATTTATTGAAGAATTTAATAAACTAATTACCACAGACAAAGAACAAAAACAATTTCTTCTTTTGGTTGTGAAAAATTTCAGGCAAAAGTACCCTGGTACAAAGAAATCTACTTTATTAGCATATGTCACAGTTTTTTTTTATTCTAATAGTTATATTATTTGTGTATGCTTGTCTTTTTTAGGACTTAATTAAAGAATTTTCAAAAATACTTTTTTTTATTTTTCATTCGCTGGTAGCGACCCCTAAATATTACTTTAAAAATAAAATAAAAATTACATATTAGTTTTTTGCGCCTTAGAACAGAATAAAAGGGTGACACGGATCATAATAATAAAAAAAAAAATTTTGCCCAATTAAGAAGCACCCTACTGTGTACTGTGTATACTGAAATCTATATTTTAAATAAAAAGTAATGGAAAATTTCAATAACGCAAAATTACTATCTGTAATTTTAATCTGTGATTGTTTTTAAGTATAATTAATACTTTAAAAGTTCAATTGAATTGATTATTTTACCTGTTAATAATAATTCTTTAATAAACATGTAGTTTTTTTTTTAAACTTGTGTACATGTCTGTACTAAATTTGTAACACTATCCTACATATTTTAGAAGGTAGCATAATGTTCTGCGTTTTCGCTTTTTCGTAACCACCTAAACTTGGTCGGGTTACCACGGTCATTCAGTTCCTAATGACTTTAATCGTATTATCTCATTAATTATCCAATGTATTACGCTGAAATTTTACTGATATACAACTGAACTAAACAACTAATTATTGACATAACATTCAGTTCATATATCCATAAACAGGCTTAAATAACACCGCGCGCATCATGACCGTGCTCGTGAAGAACTGAATATCATCATAACTTGTTAAATACTTACAGGATACTAATGAAACTTCAGATACATTTGAAGGCAATTACAAGCTTCAAAATAACGTTTAAAGTAAGTCTTTAAACCTCTTATTGAGAGTGCTGGGACCAATTGAAGTGTTTTTCTATTTAATGAAATAACCTTTAAGCTATGCATTATTTTGGTTTTTTTATTGCAGAACAAATTTAAACTAATTCCTAAGACGAGACGCCAGCACATCAACCTACTACAATCCGTCAAATTTCTTTAATAGATTTTAAACTTTATCACTAAACCATAAGGTTCAAAGTTGATTGGGGAAATGTGACAGTTTCGGGTAGGTTGATGTGCTGGAGTCTGTACAAAATATGATAAGAATCTGCTAAACCGTTTCAAAGATCTAGCAAAACCAAAAACGTTACCCCAGCAAAATCTCGAATAACTTCGCAACCGAAGAAAGAACAAATACAAAATAAGGCACAACATTTACTTCATATAGACAACAAATTTTATAGCTAGTATTTATTTAAATATACCCATTAGAAAGAAAAAGGTCTGGCTGGGGTAACGTTACCCCAGCAGGATATGTTTTTGTGAAATAATTAAAAAACTATAAGCGCAACAAATTTAAAAATGTGTGCAACAATTACAGAAGCCGCAAAACTAATTATCTATAAGATTCAAATGACCATTTTCGTTCGACAACATCTGGCTGGGGTAACGGACACGCAAGATTCCCATGGGCGTATCCACACTATGGCGCAGATGCATTTTTTCTTTGGGAGGAACACTCGACTACCTGTTGAGATATGGTCAAAAATGCGAAAACCCGATTTTTGCGACATTTGACCTTGAATATTTTTTTTTTGCACACGTCGGCCGATGGGGACTTTTGACAATTTATTTGTAATGGTGTTCCTAACATTTATACCAATTTTCAGCTTTATGCGAATAAATGTAACCTTACCCCTATTTTTGAAGCTAACTTGACCATACTATTATATCAAAAAAAGTTACACATACATTCTCTTTTTAAAGAGATTTATATTTTGTTTAGGTACTACATAATTATTAAATAATCTTAATACCTTTGGAGATTTGATTTTGGTCTCTTTTTTTTCTTCAGTAGCTTCTTCCTTCTCTTCAGCATCCCAATCCTCTTCTGTTGAGGAAGCGTCCTCTTCCTTAGACTTGACAGAGCTGCTTGTTGATAATTCAAAATATATTAGTGTACACAGTTATTCGTAACTTAAACCCAAATTTAAGATGTTATATAATTATCGTAATACATACACATTTTTCATTATAAAATTCAATATACAATAATTTATTCTACTTTTATAACAACAGCCGCTGTACCATCTTAGTAGCTCTCATTTCTACATTTCTTAGAGCATCTCGTTTAACATAGACGGGTGTTAATTTCAATATCGGTTCACCGTCAGCCATTTTACCATCTTAATATTTCAATCGTGGTGTCAATTTCGGCCTCGCTCATTTCTGGTACTCTCGTTGTTTTGTGAAAAAATAAACTAAATGTAAGCAATGGGTACATACTCAGTGTATCGAATTACCTTCGGCCCTTGAGAGATCGGAACGCACGGGTGTAACCGAGCGATCTTTCGGTGTATCGCCTAGAGGTAAATGTACCGCGAGAGCGCGGTGCGCCTCGGAAAGAGGCCCGCGAGCGCATGGTGCGGCCGCGGAAGGATCGGCGCACAGCGCGCGGGCGCGTCGCGGGCCTGGCCACCTCTCGCGGCGGGCCCATTCCGCTTGGCTTGCGGTAGCTTTCTCGGTTTGGCGAGCGTCTCCGATCTTCGCCACCGAACGATCTCCTTTCGCTGCTGTAACTCTCTTGTCGAGCGCCATATGATCCGTAATGGCCGCCTCCATCATGGCTACGTCTATCGCTCGAGGAGCCCTGTACATAACTCTCTTTGGTTCTTTCGACACGCTTTACATATGAAATAGAATAAAGTGTTTAATGAGGATGGAAATTGTATTATTCTTCTTTTCTAGCCCTGGCCAAAGTGTAAATACACTAGTCTTAGGCACCAATAAACTCCTTTTACAAGTTATTGCCAAAGTCCAATGCGATTGAATCTTTTTTTTCTGTAGACTCATCATCTCACTTTTACAATTTTTTAAATATTTCTTTCCTTTGTGATTGTTATCGCCTAGCAGTAAATGACGCTCAGGCATATGAATAAAAAAAATAGTCTTAGATCACACATGCTCACATTCATATTGTATTAGAGGAATAGGGTGGTCCATATCTAAATTAGGTAAAGTCTGGAAGGTTAATAATTCTAACTATTCATTAGTCCTTGAGTTATAGCATTATCATACTCATAGTTGTTTCAGCTTGAATAGTTCAAAATTATTGGTATCCTTGTCAAATTCTTGAAGTAATAGTTCACGCCTGTATGCATCTCTATATTATCTGCTTATGTAAATCACGGCTTACCCAAAGATCTGCATATCAAATCCAACAAGTGAATATACCATAATTTTTCTCACTTTCTTTATATTCAAGATAACCCATACATAGCTATATAAATCACTAACTTCGCCAAATATTTCTTATTTTATAGCCTGTCAGGAATGTATCAGTCAATATCTTGTAATTTTCCTCTAAATTTGATTTCCTTAAGGAAGGTATTATATTATATAGCTATATTTTATGTTTCAAAATTCTGTGATAATTCTATGAGCATGTCGTTTATTAACTGTATGTTTTAGCAAGTCTTACTGTATATACAGTTTTTGTGACGGCCATTACTTTCATTTAAATTTTCATGTTTTCGTAGATTTTGTCGAAATATACAGTAATATATTATAATGTTTGTAGAACTTATCCAAAATAACCTGTAATCGCAATATACTGACCTCCATCCTCATCCTCTTTCGGTCTGGAGACCCAGAGCGACCACCGTAATCACGGTTGGAATAACTAGCAGAACTTTCCTGCAAAAAAAAAAAATCATCTATTTAAAGTACAACCATTTTGTCGGTTGGCCTAAGATCTCCAATTTATTAAGATTCAACATTAAAAATGCAAGACTATAATACCAGAGAGCATCAATAGTAGAAGCGCAGTTTTTTTGAGCTTCTACTAAATTCAAAAAATTTAGTACTTTAAATTTTTCCCCCTCCCTGTTGGCAGATTGATGTGATATTTGGTACACACCTTTAGTTTTGATGACAATACTCCAAGATGGCCGCCGCTACAAAATGGCGGATTACCTACATATTTTTTCACAACCCGTCAATATGGGTATGAAATGAAAGGGCTTAACTAGTAGAATGCTGTCCACTATGAAAAATTTTAAATCTTCAAGATGGCCGCCGGCACAAAATGCCAGATTTCATATTTGTTTCAATATTTCTAATTTCATATTTGTTTCAATATGGGTATAATGCGTGCCACGAAAGATGAGACTTGACACATCACGTGGTTTGACTTGAGCAGTACAAGATTTTAGGTCACAGGGGCGGCGGGGTCAAGTCTCATCTTTCGTGGCGCTAACTATAATGGGGATCAAATGATAGGGCTTTACAAGTAGAACACAGTTAATGAGGCACTAAATGAACTGAATGGAATGAGAAAAACGAAATAAAAACTTACATAAAATAGGTAATTTTTTTTTTAAGTTAAACGAATTTAATGAAAATAATGGTGTTGATAATGTACTAAAGGCTAAAAAATAAATCGGTAGGTCCTAGGTACGGGTCGGGGGACGGCTAATGAAAATTGGAAGTTAACAGCAGTTATGTTTCTACAATAGCTACATTCATTATTGCCGGGTTTAAGCCTCATCTGTTTGGCGTTTTTATTAGCCGTCCCCCGACATGAGGACGCTTGGATCAAAATATTTCCTGCAACTTATATTAAACTTAAAGGGCTAATATTAGGTCCTTACATATGAAATTGGCGTTTTGTATGGAAGGAACAAAAAGTCGAATATTTTTTAATATAATATATTTAATTAATCAAAGTATGAACCATTGTTTTCAATGCACTTTTGCCATCTTATAGGTAGTTCATTGATCCCTTTACTAAAAAAACCAGTCGGACGGGAATCAATAAAATCTTTGAAGGCGATTTGGACTGCCCCATCGGAGTTGAATTTTTTCCCTTGCAAAAAGTTATCCAAATTGCGAAAAAAATGGTAATCTGTTGGAGCAAGGTCCGGGGAGTACGGAGGATGTCTAAGACATTCCAATTCAAGTAATGTAACGCAGCAGTCGACGCGCGTTTGCCGGTTTGCTTCAGTCAATTCGTGAGGTACCCACCTTTCAAGCTTTTTAATCTTCCCAATTTGCTTCAAGTGAATTAAAACAGTTTTATCACTAACATCGAAGCCTGCAGCTAACTCGGACGTGGTTTGCGATGGGTCCGCTTCCACAATAGCCTTCAATTCTCCATTATCAACTTGGGTCTCAGGCCGTCCACGGGGCTTGTTCTGCAGGTCGAAATTTCCAGAACGAAAACGTTGGGACCAAAAACGAACTGTGTTTTCTTTTGCAACATGACCGCCATACACATCATTCACCCTTCGAGTCGTTTCCGCAGCACTAGTGCCACGGCGGAACTCGTACTCGTAAATAATGCGATATTTTAAATTTTCCATTTTGTAAAATGAGTGACGCAAACAGAAAAAACAGAAGAAAAAAAACAAATGAATGACGGTCATCGAAGCACAAATAGATGAGTAAATAGCTGTACAAATTTGAATTTGGAATTCCTTACCAAAGAGGAGAAATTCGTGATTAAAGTGGCCAGTACAAAAAACGCCAATTTCATATGTAAGGACCTAATATATATTATTAGGTCCTTACATATGAAATTGGCATATATATTATTAGGTCCTTACATATGAAATTGGCGTTTTTTGTACTGGCCACTTTAATCACGAATTTCTCCTCTTTGGTAAGGAATTCCAAATTCAAATTTGTACAGCTATTTACTCATCTATTTGTGCTTCGATGACAGTCATTCATTTGTTTTTTTTCTTCTGTTTTTTCTGTTTGCGTCACTCATTTTACAAAATGGAAAATTTAAAATATCGCATTATTTACGAGTACGAGTTCCGCCGTGGCACTAGTGCTGCGGAAACGACTCGAAGGGTGAATGATGTGTATGGCGGTCATGTTGCAAAAGAAAACACAGTTCGTTTTTGGTTCCAACGTTTTCGTTCTGGAAATTTCGACCTGCAGAACAAGCCCCGTGGACGGCCTGAGACCCAAGTTGATAATGGAGAATTGAAGGCTATTGTGGAAGCGGACCCATCGCAAACCACGTCCGAGTTAGCTGCAGGCTTCGATGTTAGTGATAAAACTGTTTTAATTCACTTGAAGCAAATTGGGAAGATTAAAAAGCTTGAAAGGTGGGTACCTCACGAATTGACTGAAGCAAACCGGCAAACGCGCGTCGACTGCTGCGTTACATTACTTGAATTGGAATGTCTTAGACATCCTCCGTACTCCCCGGACCTTGCTCCAACAGATTACCATTTTTTTCGCAATTTGGATAACTTTTTGCAAGGGAAAAAATTCAACTCCGATGGGGCAGTCCAAATCGCCTTCAAAGATTTTATTGATTCCCGTCCGACTGGTTTTTTTAGTAAAGGGATCAATGAACTACCTATAAGATGGCAAAAGTGCATTGAAAACAATGGTTCATACTTTGATTAATTAAATATATTATATTAAAAAATATTCGACTTTTTGTTCCTTCCATACAAAACGCCAATTTCATATGTAAGGACCTAATATTATTTTACTTTTTAGAGGTTTTTGTTTGAGTCGGGGGTTTTTTAAATTTTTAATTTAATTTTTATTTCTTGCTTTTTAAACTTTATAATATTATATTACTAGTAAACATACTATACGATCCACATGTGATTAGCCGAAATCTGCGCAGCTGTACGTATTTTTTTACCACAGTGAAGCGAAGCTACAGTACCCGGCGATAAATATTGCACATCGATCTTTGGAAAGAGACAATCGGCTAATTTCGGCTTCGTAGAGCGTTATCTCTGTCGCACGAAATACAAACAGTCCGGTATCTATTAGGAGCTGTTAAAACAATTATGATTTGCTTCTTTTGATAATTATTTTTATTCTTTGTATAAAATACACCAATTTTTCTATAAATTTTTTTCTTTAGGTTGGGGTAAAATAAAAAGGTTCCCCTATTTTTCCTAAAGATGCCATAGTACAACTTTAAATTATTTAAATTTGGGGGTGTTAACAACTCTAGATATATATTTTGAACTGGACGCGACCGCACTCCATCGCACTTGAACAACGACTGACAAAACGTCAGTTAACGTCACATAGGTAGTGTGCGACAGAGATAACGCACTACGAAGCCGAAATTAGCCGATTGTTTCTTTCCAAAGGTCGATGTGCAATATTTATCGCCGGGTACTGTAGTTAGGTACTCGTGGTCGTAGGCGTTCATTCCATACTAACGTATTCCTCTGTGAATTCGCCATTTCTGGTGGCGGCCATCTTAGATTTGAAATTTGTAATAGTGTATAGTATTCTACTAGTCAAGCCCTTTCATTTGATACCCATATTGAGGGAATTATGAAAAAAAAAATATAATTCGCCATTTTGTGGTGGCGGCCATCTTAGTTTTGAAATTTATCATAGTGTTTGGTATTTTACTTGTCAAGCCCTTTAATTTGATACCCATATTGAGGGAGTTGTGAAAAAATATGTAATCCGCCATTTTCTGGCGGCGGCCATCTTGGACCGATTTTCTTCAAACATAGATAAGAACACTCGCGACTAATTCACCTTTCAAACAAAAAAAACAAAATCAAAATCGGTTCATCCGTTCGGGAGCTACGATGCCACAGACAGACAGACAGACAGACAGACAGACAGACAGACACACACACACACACACACACGTCAAACTTATAACACCCCGTCGTTTTTGCGTCGGGGGTTAAAAAATGAAAAATTGTGTTACTATTTTATGAAAGATTGAGTGTACTCATTCAAAATCAAGTCATTTATTCAAATTAAGCTGAGAATCAGCACTTTTTTGAGTGTCAAAATTACATAAGACAGTCCCCCAAAGCGCCCGCCCTTCACCACTTGCTTTCGCTGGGAAGCAGATGTGGCACAACAAACTACCCTGCAAAAAATCTGCACTTAGTCATTGGACTGATCACATGATAACAAAAACAAGAAGTAGGTACTATTTGTTTTGCCCACTAAGTACTTTATTTTTGAGAATTTGGTATTACTGGCATACTTACAGATCTATATGGTTTTTTATAGGAGTCGTCCATCCTGTCACGACTGGAATTGTATCGACTTGCACTGCCACTAGTGTATCGCGAGTCATTGTTGTATGAAGAGTAACCCCCACCACGCCCCCCTCGACTCTCATAAGAGCCTCGACTGCTACTTCCTCTGTATGATCCTCTATAGCCACTTCCTCTGCCACCACTGTAGCTGCCCCTACCTCCATAGCCTCTTCCTCGAGATGACATCTAAGAAATGAACAATTTTGTCTGAATAAACAATTTGGTTGGAGTATACGTAACGGGGCCGGGGCACTGAGGAAAAAAAAAGATTATTTTCGATTTTCTCGATTATATCGTATATAACACCTAAATATATGGCTAAAAGCGTCTTGGGGTTTTTGTCTCCGACCAGCCGTTTGTCGTAAAAATTATGTCTAGGGTTACAAAATACAATATGTAAATGACAGTAGGTATGGTAGCTAGCCGATTATGATGTAAATAGATGAGATGATGAGAAACTCAAGTACCTATGTTAGGTACAGTCGAATTCATTAATATGTTGGCAGTCACAATGTTTCAAAATATTGTAAGTGTTAAAATGATCATATAGTTCTATACAAACTTAGACATCAATAAAATGTTATCATATGAACTGTTCATAAGTATGTTACGGTAGTGCAGTCAAAAATATCTGACTACTTTTTGGAACATAAATATCTAGAGTATTTACTCTAGATTTCAATATATTTGGTGCAACCTAGGATTCGTTAATATCTATACAGCTTTGAATATTGAACTAAATGGCCATTACCATTAAAGGACATGTCCAGTTTCTGCCCTCTGGTAATTCTGGTATAGATAAATGTTCATGATTTAAGGTTTTACAGTAAGATTTAAAAATTTAGATTTAAATTACTATGGATTTATTAATTCAGTATTACTTGCGTAACATAATTCTCAAAAAAACAGTACTCAATCGTAGCTTCCGCTTTACCATTTTTTACGGGAAGTACTAAAAATGTTTTTGACGTTCCATTTTATCCCTTAATTATCTTTAAATAGTGTGAGCAATAATTATAAGCCGCTTATTTTAGATCAAAGGAATATATTAACGTATTTGCGTATAAAATACGACAATATTACTAAAATATTTTTGTGTACACATCAAACGTATTTTTCTTTGAATACCCACTTCCTAACATGAAGGTAAGTATTTATTACTTTTTTGACATGGCATTGACATTTATTTTTTGGTTGTCAGTTCCAAGTTGCGTGTATGCGTTCCTTGCTTACTATGCGATTATTTTGTGTTATTTATATTTTCTTTTAACGACGATTGCTATTCTACACGGACTAACATCATCTAGACACGATGACTATTATGGGATATATTCTTATAGGATTCTGCTTTTCCTTTCGATTTGGATATTATGATGAGGTGCATCGCTGTGCTGCGGATTCGCAGACATATCTTGTCAAGCCTGGCGTTACCCCTGCAAGTGAGACTTGCTCGATGGTTAGCAAATCAGGTAGGCCTCTATAGTACGACAGTCGCGTAAACCATGCAGGAAAGGCAGTACATTGAGCAGTTGTGTTATAATTTGAAAAATACAATGATATTTCTTATTGTTCCAGCTCCCATTAGATGGATACGCAAGTTTCACGATTGTTATATTACTAAATACCAAAGCTGCTGACAATGAGAGATTACTAGGTCATGCAATGGTCTGCCACGTCATGGTCAATGGTCTGTCGTATGGTATCTTGGCTGGGCAAGGCATCAAAATAACGTGCTGGCACCAGCTACATTTTTGGATAATGTTTTGGTGTCTCTAGAAGACGATTAACTTTTTTTATCATTTTATTTAAGTACCTATGTATCTACAATAAAATATTTTTTTTGGCAATAAATACACACATAGTTTTATTTATTAAAATACCAATTCAGTACCAACAAGTAGCTACATGTAAATAATATTATGGGTATTGAAGATAGAAACCAAAATACGGAATTAAAGATGATGCCAATATAATATTATGTGCATTTATGTGCACTAAGTAAATAAGAATGCTTTGTGATTAAATAAAACAAAAACAATGTTATGCACTTAGTAAGTATTTAATAGACAAACAATAGGTGCTTTACATTTTTGTTACACAAATAGAAATATCCAAAAAACTATAGAATCATATTCTACAGTTTTTTGGATATTTCTATTTGTCTCAGACCAACAAAATATGAAATGTTTCATTAACCTCACAAAGGCATACCACCAATTAATACCTGTATTTGCTCACAGATGGCATTATACTAAAAAAAACTAAGAAAAATCCTAAGCGTATAATCCTTACTTTGACCAGTTTTCGCAAGATCCTGACTCCTGAAACTTATTAATTAATAAACTATAAAATACGACGATTATAATAATATAACAATCATTACTGAACACTTTCTTTGACTACCTAGACAATCGCCCACTGCTCCACCAGACATATCCTTTATTTTTGTTTGCCGGAGCAGAAGTTTGAGTAATAATGCAATGTTGCTGTTGAAGGATGTCATAACTGACAACATCAAATTGATTTTGTTTCAAAGAAAAAGATTACAATCCAAACTAATATTATAAATGCGAAAGTAACTCTGTCTGTCTTTTCTTCATGCCTAAACTACTGAACCGATTTCGATGAAATTTGGTATAGAGATAGTTTGAGTCCCGGGAAAGGACATAGGATAGTTTTTATCCCGATATTCCCACGGGATCGAAAGTTACGCGGGTGAAACCGCGGGGCGCAGCTAGTAGGATATACTTCTGTAAAGAGATTGTTCAAAGAATTTAAGACAAAAATGTGTGACATGTCAAATTGTTAACTTTGTGCTAAATAATATGAACAAGGGATTGCGCACAATTTATAGTCTTTGTCTGTAGCAATATTATTCATATTATGTAGTCACATATTTATTATGATGTCACAAATTGTTTACAATTATTATTTATTGTAAGGCAAAGTATGAAGTATGAGTGTTTTATGCCATTGCCATTGCCTATATATTTTTGATTCATGAACATGCTCAGATATTAAAGAACTCGACTGTACATTGATAGAGTACTACAGAGGAATTCGACCGTCTGAGCGTTGGAACAATACGAAATTGCGGGTGACCATTAATTCAGCGTGTTCTGAACTACCTATGACCCAGTAGGATGTAGGCCTGTAAGATGTTAGAAAAAATTATTTACATTGAATGGGAAATGTATTCGGGGGGCCTTGAGATTGCTCTTTCTTTTAGATGCACATTAGACCCTTTTACGTGATTAATAATAAATTGAACACGTTAAGAAGGTACGGCGGCCACGTACGTCGGCGTCGCGTCGGGTAGGTAGGTTATTTCCAATACCACGTCCTAAAATTACTTAACTATTATAAAAAATTTGTATGTTCTCTAATTGATGACCCCCAATTATTTTACGTTCGATTTAGAGTTCATAAGACCAACACCACGCAAAGCAACACCAATTACCACCGGCACCGGGCAGCCAAGCCACTACTCACTTCAATTGTTACAGAAAATGGCGTCGCTCTGCACAATAATTTGATTCTGCCAAGATTTCATACCGATTCATCAATAAGAGTAATTTTTTAAAACTTATCTATTACCTCACAATTTTTAAACTCACCGTATACTATTAAAAATAAGATAATATCTCTAAATCACTGCACAATATTCTTCGTGAACTATGATTCGCAAAAGCACGCTATTCCGGATCGGTCGGTCACAGTCCACAGACTATTAAAAGCATGGTACAATTATATACTTCGCCTGGTATTCTCTTCCCACGATGGCCCTTGTCTACGTCACGATAAGTGTTGCCATTGATTGTCCTATTCAGTAAATTTAGGGACTTACTCATTTATTTAATACAAATAAAATAAATTACTAACTAGCTTAACTATTTAGTAACTCGTGTGATTCATCTATTTAGTTTTAAATTGATTAAACTATTGAATTATTAGTTCATAATTGCTATGTTAAGTTAAAAAATGCATTTTGCTAAGGTAATTCAATTTTACACAGTGGCCACACATCGAATTGACAAGTGTCATACTGTCAGCTCACCATTTCATCGCTATCGTCGTGTCGCTCATACCTATAGCGTTGTTTCGCTCGGTAAGCAAAATACTGTGGTTCCCAAACATTGTTTACTGTGAAAAGGAAACCAGTGTAACCTTTGAAAGATACGCAAGAAAAAAAATGGTTAATTGTTCCATACTAAACTGTAAAAACAGAAGTAAAAAAGGCGGTGTAATAAGGTTTTTTTCTTTTCCCAAAGAAGAGATAATAGCAAATGCGTGGCTTCAATATTGTAGACCAAAAACAACAATAAGAACAGGTATGTACTCACGGCTACACATAAAGCAGAGGCGGATTTACACATTTGCCGCCAGTAGGCTATTCAAATTTTGCCGCCCCTATCGACCTCTACAATAATATCCCATGACTTTTGTATACTGCTTCGCCTTTTCTTCAAAATTATTAAAATGTTCTCGTTCATCAGCTACGAAAAACTTGCAAAGAAAGAACTGAACTTGAACTTGTAAAGATCGGCAACTGTGATAAAAACATTTGAAAAAAATGTTAGCCCCAAATTTGCCGCCCCTAAAATCTGCCGCCCTAGGCTCCAGCCTACTCAGCCTATTGGTAAATCCGCCACTGACATCAAGCTATACATAACCGCTATAAGCTGGCTTCTAATTGTACGGAAAACCTATACAATGCGAGTTCAGCGAAAACTGGAAATGTATAGCTTGATGTATAGCCGTGTGTACCTTACTACATATTATTTCATTTCAGACTTTTTTACATTTGTTTTGTAGTGATTTTTTGTTTGTTTTAGTCCTGATTAAGGACAGGCAAAGAGATCTTGGCTCATACAGCCAAGTCAGATGTATTTTTTTTCAAGTGATGTTGACGTAGCTTGCTAGATAGTTTCTTTTTTCAAAATAATAAGGTTTAACGGCTCTGGCCAAAAGGCCTCAAAAGCCCAAAAGGGCTCATCTAAAATATTAATCAGTATTTTGGATCCCTGTGGAGTTGTGGACACAGTATACATAATAATAGCGTAATTTTGAACTTTTTCGTTTCTGTATCGACTGACTACTATGACTTCAAAATCGATCTCTAAAGCTAAGGTTCTTAACTTTCTAATGTACCTATTATGCTGGTTGAGAGATGATGAATATTTTTAAACTTTCAGGTAGGGTGTGTTCAGTTCATTTTTTATCATCTGACCATCATAAGCCATTGAGGCATATTTTGATGAACGAATCGCCAAGAAATTTTAGGACGTTAAAACCGGACGCCGTACCTTCTTTGCACATAAATTCAATCGCTCAACCTTCGTCATGCGCTAAACCAATAATAGACCGAAGGTAAATATACTAAAATTGATTATGCTTTTTGTGCTTGCATATCTAGAAGACACAGTGATTTTTAAACTTGTTTGTTCATGTCAAGTATAAGGCTGCACTAAAAATATCGGGAATTGAATATTTCCACTGTTCCTGTCATATTAAAATCTTTTGAATTGAAAACTCCTTGGTTTTAAAAATCGAATACCATTTATTTATTTAAAAAAAGATTCTCGGTCTTGTCACAGGGTTTTGTCAAACTTGTTTAGTCGTTGAGAAAATGGAATTGACTCGAGAAAATTCAAGAGCGATGATTTATTATGACTTTCGAAGTGGTTTAACACAAAAACAGTGTGTTGACTCGCGGCTCGCGTTACTTGGTGCGTCAGAACTCTCGAAAGATTCCACGCAGGATCCTCAAATGTTGTATACAACATCGTATCAGGTGATGAATCCTGGATATACGCGTACGAACCCGAAACAAAAAACCAGTCACGAGTTTGGGTGTTCGAAAATGAGTTAAAGCCAACAAAAATTGTTCGTTCACGGAGTGTTGATTTATTGATGTACCGCATCTATTGAAATTGGCCAGAAAGCATTTTATAGATTTTGGTTTTCAGTATGAAAATAAGTTATTGGTCAAAGATACCATAGAAAAAGTATTGTCGTTGTCTCAACACGACCTTAAATTAGCACACAAACTGACACCAAATCACCTGAATTTACAAGGTTCACAAAGACAAAAGGTACGGCCTGCTGCTCAACTTTTCTCGAACACAACTGCTTTAGCTGTAGAATGGTGTGGTCAAAAAGGGTTCTTGCCAGATGAAAACTGGTTTCAACTATCACAAGTTTTAAAAACATTCAATGAATGGTTTGACGTTTTTAATGCCAGGCTAAAATTCGAGGGGCATAAAAAAGCATACGGGATAAACCTGTCATTGCAAAACGAAGCAATAGAAAAAATGAATGATTTAATCAAGAATACAAAAACCGGTAAAAAGAAATCAAACAAGCTCCCCTTTCAAAGAGGAATTTTAATTTCGAATAAATCGCTTACGAATTTATTAGCTGATCTTCAGGAAAGGCTAGGTTCAAATTTCGAGTATATTTTAACCTCCCGATTGAATCAGGACATTTTGGAGAACTTTTTCTCATACATAAGAGGCATGGGTGCTACTAACGATCACCCAACTGGACTTTCGTTTAAACACCGACTAAAACGATACATTCTCGGAAAACATTCTGCAGATGCATTCAAATATACAAGCAACACTCGCGATGATCCTGCCATATCCTGCTTAGTAACTCCACTGGAAGGTCGTGAAGATGATTCCATTATAACGAATGTGTTAGATCGATACTTAAAATCTAACAATGACGACACTGAGTCCGAGGATAATAATTTGATCTCATCAATCGAAAATGATCTCTGCACGTATAAACCGACTGCAGATGAAGAGCAGTTACTAAAAGATATCGAAATGCTAACGGATATCGACGAAGTGAACGAAGATGCTGCAGTCTTTAATCACGATCTTAGTTCATATATTCCGACTAATGAAGAAAACCTATTACTTGACAATATTGAAACGCAAATAGCTGCTGAAGAAATCAGAGATCAAGGTCTAAAATATATATGCGGTTATGTTGCTTACAGGTTTTTACGAAAATATCCACATCTTGGAGACGAGACACGAAAGATTGATCCAGGTAGCGCAGCCTGTGATTGGATTTTTTTGTGTCGAGGGGAAAACTAATTTACCCTTGCAAAGAATTGGTCAGGGTTGCTGATATAATGGAGAGAGAATTTAATAAATACCACGGTGAATCGTTGCACGATGAAAAATTCATTTTCACAAATTTGACTCGGATTGTTCATGATGCCACAAAGGACTTGTATCCACAAATTGATTATGAAGTAGTACTCTGTTTAGTTCGAACGAGGACCTATCTACGAGTAAGGGAACTAAATAAAACCATAATATGCAATCATTTAAAAAAGAAGCAAAGTAAAAAAATACAAAAAGTATCAAATATGTCGATTTATTAAAAATGATAAAAATTGAGTACCCATTTGTGACGTTGCAAAAGTAAATAGTAGCGACATCTATCGTGGGAATATCAACGGACTAACGTCATGGTGGTTTACGCGACGCAAGATGGCGTTGGTGTCTTTGTGTTTAGTAAATTAATTACAGGTTTATTAGTTAATTAAAACAAATAAACAAACATATAAGTATCATTCACCATATTTAAATTCAAAAACAATGTCTAATAGATTAAAGATAAAAATCGATAAGGAATCTGTGTGGTCTGAGGAAGATTGTTCGAGAAACCGTTAGATTGGTTTGGAAAAAATCGATATTCCGTGTCCGGGTCTTTTACGATCAAGCACACTAGCCTAATATAACGGCGGATTGAGAGGGACTTTATCCTGAGAGGATCGGGATGTGCCCAAATAATCCGATGGAGTTTTTAATATAAGTCCAGTAGAGGCAGAATCCTGTGAGTATTCAACCATTTGCTTTATTCTTGCTGGATAGCCTATAGCCCAGGTCTCTTGCATGTGTGTTCTGACACGAGGACATTGTTACAGGTCTGGCTTGTTATGCTAGCCTTCTATATGATTGGTGCTATGCGCGGTTAAATTGATGCTTGGTGTTGCGCCGTTGTGTGATGATTTGGAATTCATCAGAGCGCAGGGGGCTGTAAGGTTATTTTATTTTATTTTTTATTTTATTTATTTGGGACAAAAAACAGTTATGCGTTACAACATAAATAGTTAGCTTAGGTATAATATTAAACAAACGCACAACCCACACTATTGTCAACGGTATCATATCGATTTTAAAAGAAATAAGGAAACGGACGTATACAGAAAGGGACAGTAAAAAAATAAACGAAAATCTGAAAAGTCACACAAACCAACTCAAGACAGCGCTCCCCGTCCAGATTTAGTTCGTAGTCACCCTTCAGATCACACCATAACGTCAGCAAGAAGCAGTCATCGTTAAGGATGACCAGAAAGTAAATCAATAGCCATTTTTCTAAATTTGTTCTGGTTATCCCTTGCAGTGTGATCATCCGACGTTCAGGAAGGCCTTACTTAGCCGAATCCCGGTGATGAGGGAAGTTCGCCACTCCAGGTAACGAAAGCGATCATCTAGTCTGTAGGCCGCGTTCGCGTGTGCTCTCCTGTGAGCGAAGCCAAGGACCGAAGATCCGTCAACTGACTGAGTTCAGTAGTAATAGTATAGTTCAAATAGAAACCATCATCAGCTTGTTTCCAATTAATTTCTGTAAACTACTCAAGGGCCGGGTATTATTTTTATCTTTTCCCCACTAAAAAAGTTTGAGAACCGCTTCGCAACTGATGACGTATTACCGGCCCAGTCACGTGACCCAGCTGTCACGGGAAGAGAATACCATGTATTGTTATACCATGATTAAAAGTAGAAAGAGTACTCCTTTTTTTTTTAATAATCAGTCGAATACATAGTACCACACAGTGTTGCCAACTCGGATTTTGAAAAACGCGTAGACCACCTTAGAAAATTACGCATATTCCATAGGCTTTTTTTTTTTCGGGATTGTCCGAAAGGGTTACCGCCACCCCGGAACATAAAGGGCTAAGGAAGGACGGGTGCCAGTGAGTTTTAGTCAGTAAAAGTCTGCTACTCCCTTCCGCTCCACCCAGAGCGGGAGGGGTCATTTGATGATTTCCCATCTACAAAAAAAAAAAAAAATAATTAATTTTAATGAAGAGTACAGCTGTAACGTAGCATGACAACTGAATAGACTGATAGTACTCTGTGATAGACTGGTATTACGTAGTCGTTAACGAAGTCACGTAGTTTTTTTGTTTAACTCTATCTACCTAAGCCTTAGAGCATTACCTTTTATTTAAAAGGGGTTTGAAGATTTTTGTATGGAGGGTGGCCCTAAGGTCGGCCGCCATTTTGATTTTTTTTCAGAATCGCGGTGCACAACTAAAGTTATATATTTAGATAGAGGACACTTATACAAACAAAAAATGTTATATAACATAATATCCTAAAGCGTCAGGTTTCGGAGTTATTCACCGAAATAAAAGTCAAAAACAGCAAGGATTTTTTTGTTTTTTTGCCCTCCAGGTAAGCATATTGAACTATTGAGGTAATAGAAACGTTATGAAACCTTTATGGAGAAGAAACAAATGTAGAATAGACATTTTTTAAATAAATAATTAAACACGGGAATTTATAATTCGTTTTTTAATCCCAGAGACTAAGTTTTTTGTGTTTTCGTTTTTTTTTAGTATAGAAGACACTTGTCAGATTAGTCTCTGGGATTAAAAAACGAACTATAAATTGCCGTGTTTAATTATTTATTTAAAAAATGTCTATTCTACATTTGTTTCTTCTCCATAAAGGTTTCATAACGTTTCTATTACCTCAATAGTTCAATATGCTTACCTGGAGGGCAAAAAAACAAAAAAATCATTGTTGTTTTCGACTTTTATTTCGGTGAATAACTCCAAAACCTGACGCTTTAGGATATTATGTTATATAACATTTTTTGTTTGTATAAGTGTCCTCTATCCAAATATACTTATAACTTTTGTTGAGCACCGCGATTCTGAAAAAAAATCAAAACGGCGGCTGATTTTAGGGCCAAAACCTTCAAACCCCTTTAGGTTAAATGCTCTAATGGTGCGTACAGACCGGCCCAACAAACGCCAAACGATGGATATTTATCGTTCGCCAGCGTTGGCTTCCGCACGCTCGTTGGAGTTCGTTAATACGTCCAAATACATTTAGTGCTCGAACGAACGTTCGATCAAATAGCTCGATTTCTTTGATGTTACCGCCACGCTTCGGATCGCCGACACACGCCAACGAGCGATCGTTGGCATTCGCTAAGCCGTCCAGATTGCAGCAACGAAGGTCAACGAAACCCGTTCGTTGGCGTTCGTTTGGCCGGTCTGTACGCACCATTAGACCTAAGCCTATGGAGTATAGAATTTGTATTTTTTGCATCGCTCAAGGACCGCGGGACACCGATCGGTGACCAAACAATAGAAAATCAATTGTGTCATTAGCGGAGCTTGACAGATTAAGAAAAGATCATAGATCTACGTACTTTTTTTTTTAGTGAAATGAAGAGGGTAGGATAGGTAAAACTGAATAAAATGAGTGTTTATTTGTCATGCCGGGGCCACACTATACGGGAAAATCGCGATAAGTTGTTTCTTATTGGCTGACATCGTAGGTCCAGCCAATGAGCATCAACTTATCGCGCAAATCTTCGCGTTATCGCGATAGTCTGGCCCCAGCATCATACAATTTATATATTTATTAAAAAAGGGAACAATTTTTTGAGCTGTTATTTAAATATTCGAGATGTTATTATGATCAGTTGAAAAACATATTGAGCAGTTATTTAATTTATGGCGGTTGATTAATTATTGCGACAGTAAAACATGGACAGTAATAAAAAATCAATTAGTCGGTTATTTTATCATACAATGTCAATTCTAAAAATAATTTAAGCAGTCCAATAACTGAATGAGCGGTAAAAATGATGGAATGAGCGGTTCGATAAATAGTTCGGCAGATCATAGCGAGCGGTGACACCCGAACTCAAATTTATATGTGTAAACATATAATTGGCCGGGCTCCGTCGACATAGAATGCAAGAGCGAGCGAAGGGCACCCCGAGGTTAGGTTTGGTTAGGTTACTTTAAACCCTTTACACGGAAATAGGGGGCCCGCGAAGCGGGGCTCCGTCGACATTGGATGCAAGAGCGAGCGAAGGGCACCCCGAGGTTAGGTTTGGTTAGGTTACTTTAAACCCTTTACACGGAAATAGGGATCCGTACCAAAAAGGTAAAAAAGAACCCTTATGGTGCGACTTCGTCCGACTGTCCGTCTGTCCGTCCGTCACACCGCTATATCTCGAAAACTACTTTACCACCTCATTGTTTATAGAATTGCTTAGAATGAGATTTCTTACCGACAAATTCCGATTTATTACTGACATGTAACCGCTCGTTCAATAATTTTTACCGCCCACTTAATTATTTTCCTGCTCAATTATAATATTTACTGATCCATTTCATTATTTTTTATTACTCGTTTTTGTTTTCTTTACTGCTTAGTCTTAACTGCTGAACTAGTTATTAAACGTGCCATTTAAAATTTTTAACTTACCACAACAGCTATTTACAACTGCCTCTTTATATCAGTGCCTTATTAAAATGTTTAATTTGTTCCTGCGAAGTTCGCGGTTTTTTAAGCCACTTTTCGTAAAAAGTAAGCCTGTTAGCGTTTCAGTGGAAAGTCTATATTTTATGATGTTGGTTTTTTTGGTTTGGTCGCAGATATATGGAATGGGAACTTTGTTCATAAAATGAATGATGCAAGAGTTGTGTTGGCAAAGCGAGTGGGCGGGGCGCTAGTATAAAACGGAACGTTTATTAACTTTTTTCGCGAATGAAATAGTAGATTGCATTGAGTCAAATAACATATATATCACGGTAGATTGTACAACTAATGCATAAAAGAAGCTATTTTACCCCGAGACGTTTATATCTACCCGAGCCGCAGGCGAGAGTGGATAGTTAAGTCGAGGGGTAAAATGGCTCGTTTATGCCTGAGTTATACACTTCTATTATTTGATTGCGAGAAAATGAAACAGGCATAAAGTATACAGTACATAATTAATCAAAAAAAGCATAGCTAATTCCCGCCACGAAACTTTTTAAAAGTTATTTTTTTAACATTTGTTTAATTCAACTTGGGTGCTTCATAGGTACTGCCAAGTCATAATAACATTTCTTTGCGTTTTTTAAAATAATAAATGACAACTATTTTATCTGATTTTATTAAATGAACGATAGAAAACACGAAAGTTGTATAAATTAAAACTAGTTTCCACATTGATATATATGTTGTTATAACTCAATGAGTTTCCAACAGAGATTATTGCTTGAGTTTTCCTCTGTAATACGGACCTTAGACCATTTTAAATGGCCTAAGTACATACTAGGTACTACAAGTTTTCTACTAAATAAACCAAACAAAATAAATATTAATACATAGACTTAATTTATTACCTAAAGCAATGTATATGTCGCAGCCAACTGGTTTAATTAGCCGTTTAGTTAACCGGCGGTTAACTAAACGGCGGCTGTTCAACTAACGGCCTGAATGATATTCAATATTATAGATTAGGCTGGGACTGTAACCAATCACGCGAGGGCCAAATTGGTCGCAGTATCTAAACCAGGGCACCACGACCAAATGGGTTAGGTTAGGTTAAGTTAGAACTGTGATATGGGGGCAGCCGTGATGCGGCTCCGGGCCAAGAACGTGGCTCCGGAGCCCGACGGGATCCACGGCTGCGTGTTAGCCCTCGCTCTGAAGGAGCTTGAGCCCCAACCGAGAGGACTCTACACAGCGTGTCTTGAGCGGGGCCAGTTTCCCACTTTGTGGAAATCTGGTCATCTGGTCCTGCTCAGGAAGCCGGGGCGCCCTGCGGACTCGCCATCTGCGTACCGGCCCATAGTGCTGCTAGACGAGGTGGGTAAGCTGTTTGAGCGGATAATCGCAGCCCGCCTCGTCGGCCACTTGTGCAGAGAGGGGCCGGACCTGGACGACAGTCAGTTCGGCTTTCGGCATGGGCGCTCCACCATTCACGCTGTGTCGCGGGTGAGAGTCCTGGCGGAGGAAGCAGTGTCTCAGGGCGGGGTGATGTTGGCAGTGTCCTTGGACATATCCAACGCCTTCAACACCCTGCCCTGGAGTTGTATTCTGGAGGCACTCCAGTATCATCGGGTGCCTCCCTACCTCCGCCACATCGTTGGGGCTTATCTGTCGGAGAGGTGTGTCACCTACATGGGACGTGATGGCGAAAACCAGCATCGCATGTCGTGCGGTGTCCCACAGGGTTCGGTCGTATTAGGCCCGCTCGGGTACGACTGGGTGCTGAGAGGCAAGCTCCGACCGGGCGTGGACCTGACGTGTTATGCTGATGACACGCTGGTCACTGCCCGGGGAGCTCGTACAGGGAGGCAGCGTTGCTGGCGATGGCTGCGGTCTCACAGGTGGTGAATCGCATACGTCGCCTGGGCCTGGAGGTGGCCCTCTACAAGTCGGAGGCCATCGCATTTCATTGCCCCCGGCGGACGCCGCCGCCCGGCTCACAGGTCGTGATCGGGGGGACCCGGATCGCTGTCGAGTCTACCATGAAGTACCTGGGATTGGTGCTCGACAGCCGGTGGGATTTCGGCCCCCACTTCCGGCGGCTGGCGCCCAAGTTGTTGGGCGCGGCTGGGGCGCTGTCAACGCTGCTTCCCAATCTGGGGGGCCCGAGCGCCGCCTGTAGGCGGCTCTACATGATTGTGTGTGTTTGTTACGCGATTACTCCGCCAATTGTGGACTGAATTTCAAAATTTTTTTTGTTCGAAAGGAGATACTTCTAAAGTGGTCCCATAGTCACCAAGTCAGGATCTGATGATTGGATCCTGGAGAAATCGAAGGAACTCTTCAAATACTATAGGCACACCTATAGCGATTTGAGTATTTTTTATAGTAACTCGTGCATTTGCTCTCGGAAATCACCATTTGGCATAGTGGAACTGATGATGAAGACCACAGATGGCCACCGGAACTACTCAATAATATCTAAGTATTTCACGGGTTGCGATTCGATTATTTTAATATGGTTGCTAAGCAATTTATGCTCGCCACGATGTGAATGGTAATATGGAGCTGATGGTGGACCAGGAGAACTCCTCAACAATTAACTCCCCTGCATCGGGAAAAGCAATATTTTGTAAAAGGCGATGAGCAAGTTGACACTAGGCTATTGTAACTTAGATAAATTATAAGCAGACCCACTAAAAAGCGTGAAATAAAAACTTTTTAACAAAAATACAACTGACGTCCAAAAGAAACACTACAAAGTGAAAAATAACTTTAATTTCGGAAGTCGGTGGCAAAAAAAAAATTTAATTTTAATTTTTTGCTTGAGTACGTATAGTGTTTAATGTATTTGTTGGTATATTGGCGTGGCTAGCTAACCTAAGGCAAATAATTTAATTTAAGGTTCTGAGTCCTGTAATGTTAATTACTTATAAAATCAATTATTTTGTAACTGAACAGACAGCTGTGCTGCTGGGGAGTTTGTTCCGCCACTTCTTCTCCCCAGCGAAAGCACTAGGAAGTTGTGCAGGGCGGGCGTTTTGGGGGACTGTCTTTTGTAATTTTGACGTTCGAAAAGTGCTGATTCTCAGCCTAGTTTGAATAAATGACTTTTGATTTTGATTAGATAGTACCAGTTGGTAATAGCGTTATAGTGACCCCATAATTTTACTTGGGTTACCATCGATAAAGAGATATCCAGTGTTACATGATCTTGTGGGGACACCAGTGCCCGGCAAGATTACCCATAAATAAATATTCCTCCAACGTTTGGCTGGTTTTATAGTCACGCCGCTAGACGCGCCGTTGGGCAGCGCGCTGTTGAACAGCGCGCGTTCGCGTTCACCGAACGGCGCTGCTCAAGAAACGCTACTACTACCCCAATACATATCCGAGCGCGCGCGCTCCGACGGCGCTGCTGAAACGCGTGACTATAAAATCAGCCTAATTGTGTAATGTTATTTTAATTACCAGCGCTCCAAAAAAACAACAAAAGCAGAGATTATTGGATTCTCCTCAATGACGATACCAACACTAAATGCTCGGATATGTTCCATACATTTATCAATAAGTCATTGATTGATATTGAAGGGGGTAACTGTATTTTTCTTTAAATTTGATTTGTTTTTTTTTTTAATTCTTTTAAAACGTTAACAAACTTCGATTTTCAATATTTGTATTTTTACTCAACCAAACGTTACCCTCCGTTTCGGTTGATGCCAGCTGTATCTATCGAACTGGAGTAGTGGTAAAATGTATAAAAAATGATTGCCATGAGTTTTATAAACTCTCAGCAAATATTCTTTTGTATACCTTACTTTACCGTGATAAGATTTACATTGCAATGACTTTTTAAGGGTTGCACGTCGATCTTGGATGTCCTAATTAAGGGCTCAGGCCGATGTTGCCGTTGCCGATTTTTTGTACTGTCATGAACTCATGAATATGGCAAAATGGCACGACTGCGGCGTCGTTTACACGGGCCCTGACGTTTTCTCCTTCATAGTAAGTATTGTTAATAAAAAAAAGTACGATTTACTTTAGGACAACAGCATTGGCGTATCTAGGGCTTTTTTCTAGGGGGGGCCTGGCCCCTAACCTTTTTTTTTTACCCTCCATCCGGGAAGAACGGAGGGTTATGATGTCGGACTCCTACCGACTAAAACCCCACTATTGCGTGCCACTTCTTTGAGCCCGACTGCTCGAGCGACGACACGGCCCCAATTTCGCCGCCCGCAGGCCCCTTCTTATGGTGACCGGAAATCGTAAAGCACCCTTCGACGGCCGACTGCTCTTCTGGTGCGGGTGGAATGAGAGGTATGCTCTCTCTCCATCGCCGCCGCCTCTTTTGCATGCATCAGCTCCTCGCAAAAAGAGGCCACAGCATCCCACGCGTTTTCGTTTCCGACCATGGACTGAACCAACCGCCGGAAATGACAGATCACAGCACAGCGCTGTTGGGTCCAAGCTGTACTCCTCCAACGTATGTTGTGGCGTGTCCTCGTGGCAGTCCACACAGTGATGACAAATAGACGTCCGCTCCCGACCTATGCAACGTAGGTATTTCCCGAAACATCCGTGTCCAGTAAGCACCTGCGACAGCCGGAAACTCAGGGCGCCATGCTGCCTCTCCAGCCATTCTTCCATAACAGGCCTTACCGCCACTATTGTAGCGAGCCCCCACCTGGGTTGCGCAAGTCGCTCCCTGTATTAAGCCACTAGGATCTGACGGAGCTCAGTCCTTCGTGGATCAAAGGGGTTTGAAGGTTTTGGCCCTAAAATCAGCCGCCATTTTGATTTTTTTTCAGAATCGCGGTGCACAACAAAAGTTATATATTTAGATAAAGGACACTTATACAAACAAAAAATGTAATTAACATAATATCCTAAAGCGTCAGGTTTCGGAGTTATTCACCGAAATATAAGTCGAACACTACTAAGATTTTTTTGTTTTTTTTCTTCCAGGTAAGCATATTGAACTATTGAGGTAATAGAAACGTTATGAAACCTTTATGGAGAAGAAACAAATGAAGAATAGACATTTTTTAAATAAATAATTAAACACGGCAATTTATAGTTCGTTTTTTTAATCCCAGAGACTAATCTGACAAGTGTTATGTCAAACTTCTATACTAAAAAAAACGAAAACACAAAAGACTAAAATGTCAGATTAGTCTCTGGGATTAAAAAAAAGGATCAATAAATTGCCGTGTTTAATTATTAAAAATATCTATTCTTCATTTGTTTCTTCTCCATAAAGGTTTTATAACGTTTCTATTACCTCAATCTATACATATAGTAAAATCGTAGGAAAGTCAAAACTGTACATTGAATATTTTTTTTAAAGAATACTTGGGGGGTGACCTACAATCGATATCGAAGCCAAAAATATAGTTTTTAGAATTTTTGGCTGTTTGTCTGTTTGTCTGTATGTATGTCCGGGCTAAACTCAAAAAGTACTGCATGGATTTACTTCAAATTTTGCATGAATATTACTAAGAGGTCGGGTCAACATATAGGCTACATATTATCACGCTATCACCTACGGGGGAGGAGCTGTGAATCTTTATTTTTCCTACGCATTCTGTGACAGCGTGTAATTTAACGACGCATATTTAAATGTTGTTTTTCAGTAAGCCATGTTATTATCTAGCCTTACACTATAAAAACTACGCCATTTAAGTAACTAAAAGAAAAAAATAAAAAGTTATAGAAGTATAAAGAAAATTTTGAAGCACCGCCATCTATGAGACTTCATAAAAATCAAATCAAGTTACATGTTGACACTTTTTTTAAATTAATAATTTAAATTTCATCATGTTGGCGAGGTTGGTAGTTAGTTATACTTAAAATTCATAGATGGCAATGTGCATTTTCTTCATAAAAGTTGTATCGTATAGTTCGTTTTGATAAATTCAAGTTCCAACAAAACCCTCAAAATCTTGAGCAGAGTTGAGGAAGACAATTAAAAAAATGCGGTGTTAAGTATTACAAAAAAGTTATGTTCCTACTGGAGACGAAGTCGAAGTAACTGATGAACGCATGCTGACCACCTGTCTCAGTTCACTTCAAGATGTGGTAATTTCTATCGGCCGCAATCCACTGATCGAATATGGGTTACCAGCTCCCCAATCATCACCGCATAAAGACCGTGTAAATCGGGAGTATAACGCTGAGACAAATTACGATCCGGGCGAAATTACCACCATACGAAATGACCATGTCGCTTTGTTCTCTTCAGAGCAAAAACAAATTTATGACACCGTCCTTGAAAGCGTTGGGCATAACCAGGGTAAAATGTTTTTCTTGGATGCTCCTGGTGGAACAGGAAAAACATTTGTTACCACTGGCATACTTGCAGAGGTCAGGAGGTAAGACAAAATTGCTATTGCTGTAGCGTCGTCGGCAATCGCTGCCACACTGCTTCCGGGTGGCAAGACAGCACATGCCATGTTTAAAATTCCCACCGATTTAGAGAGCGCCGAAACGCCTGTTTGTGGTGTGTCACGTAACAGCGATAAGGGACACGTGCTCAAGGATTGCCCTCTGATCGTATGGGATGAGTGTACGATGGCCAATAGGAAGGTTGAGGCCGTGGACAGAACCCTGCAGGACATCCGCAGGAACGAACATTTGATGGGTGGTGTCACAGTTCTGCTCAGTGGCGATTTCCGTCAAACGCTTCCCGTGGTGACACGGGGATCGAGGGCTGACGAGGTTGTGGTCACGAGTTCGTACGCTGCGCTTGACCATTAATATGAGAGCTCGGCTCGGCAGCAATGCACGTGCTCAAGAATTCTCCAATGTCCTTCTAAGTCTTGGCGAAGGCACTCTACCAGAAGAGAGAGGTGGACAGGTGGTGCTACCAGACTCTCTCGGTAGAGTGGTATCCAGCTTAGAAGAACTGATTCGCTGTGTGTACGGGGACATCAGTCGTATACCGCACCAGCAGAATTCTTGGGTGTCTGAGCGGGCCATTTTGACGCCCAAAAATGATCAGGCTGTAGCAATTAACGAATGCATTCTCTCGGAAATTGAGGGGAATGAAGTGGTCTACACCTCGATAAACACTGTTGTCGAGCAAGATGACACCACACATTATCCCCTAAAATTTCTGAACTCCCTGTCAGCAAGTGGACTTCCAGCGCATACCATCAAGCTGAAGGTCGGTGTCCCGATTATGCTTCTTCGGAACCTATCTCCTCCGAAGTTGTGTAACGGGACCCGCCTTAAAGTTATCTCGCTCCACAGACACACCATTGAGGCGGATTCTTACGGGTTGTGGCGTCGGCGAGGCAGTATTTATACCACGCATTCCCCTCTTACCTCATAACTTCCCGTTCCAGTTCAAGCGCGTACAGTTCCCCGTGAGTGTTTGCTTCGCGATAACCATCAATAAGTCGCAGGGGCAGACACTGAGGGCAGCGGGTGTTGACCTCAGGACGAGTTGCTTCTCACACGGGCAACTGTTCGTCGCTTGCTCCCGCGTCACCAGTCCTGACTCTCTTTACATTTAGGCTCCTGGCAGCATAACTACCAACGTAGTTTATAGGGAAGTGTTGTAAGGTACCTTTGTACGTATTTTTACTCTTTTGTGTCCTGGAATGTATTCCTGCTTTATTTTCTCTATTTTCTTCACTCACATCTTATGACTGAACTCAGCAGGATTCCCATATAAGTCTCTTCACCTACTTCGCTTGCAAAAAAAACTTATATTTTAATGCTATTTTAAAAGTTGTTTACTTATAATGCTATAGCGACACTGGCATCTTAGGTATTTTTGGTGCTGTAGAGCCTTCACGCAGACGACGTCGCGGGCAGCAGCTAGTAGTTCAATATGGTTACCTGTAGGGGAAAAAAACAAAAAAATCCTTGTTGTTTTTGACTTATATTTCGGTGAATAACTCCGAAACCTGACGCTTTAGGATATTATGTTACATAACATTTTTTGTTTGTATAAGTGTCCTCTATCTAAATATATAACATTTGTTGTGCACCGCGATTCTGAAAAAAAATCAAAATGGCGGCCGAGCTTAGGGCCACCCTCCATACAAAAATATTCAAACCCCTTTCCGAAAAACCGGAGGCTGACCCCGCGCAAACGCCGCGCCGGATCCTTCCAACGACCTGTGCAACCCCTGCCGTGGCCTGCATGGCCGATTGCCGATGCGTTTGTCCCCGGGCCGTCTAATCATAATAATACTCTAGCTTATTTCGTTGCTTATTAGTAGATTCCATTATTTTTGTGATTTCAAAAGTAACTAAGTGGAATGTATTATGTAGGTAATAATAAGTTCTTGGTGGTAGATTATTTATTTCATTGCTTTTGTGTGAAGTTATATTATGTAAGTATCCAGCTTAAAATTTCGAATAGGTCTCCAAAGATCCTAGGGTGGGCTTAAGACCATTCTAGGGTGGGCACGGCCCACCCGCCAAACCCCCCCCCCCCCCCCTCCCCCCTATATACGCCAATGGACTTAGTATATTTATTTTCAAAACATAATTTCAGCTCCGATACGTCAACTCTGCTACGGCTTGGCGACGACGCCGCACTTACGGCTCGCCGGTCGCTGGTTGATGGTGCTGTAGGCCAAGCGGCGGGAGAGGTGAGAGGAGCAAGTGTGGACGAAGAAACGTAAGCTCGGCACAGTGTTTTATGAAGACCATTTTTCGGACATTGCTTTTTTATATAAAAATCTGATAGTTTGAGTTATTTAAAAGCAATATTTTGAATCCCCATTTCACTAGCATGTTTAGTTTTTGAGATTGAATTTTTTGAAAATCGTCTTTTTTTCATCCGGGTATTTAGAAAAAAAATAATTTCTCTGAAACTAAATATGATACGCAATTATGACCTTAGAAACATCGACGGCGTTTTATATGCAGCATATTTTAGAGGACAAATAAACTTAGGAACTTCGATAGATCCAGACATATACGAGTTTTTCAGTTTTTAGTTTTTAATTTTTTTCTCGGTAGTTCCGTCGTTTTTGGAAAAGTTATTTATACTGAAATTATGCCCTTTATCTTCTCTACATACCACAAAAATAGCACATCCTAATTGCGTGGAATCTAGAAGTTATTCCATATCAACTGTTTTTGCTAGGGTGGTCACTTTCGAATCGGAATTTCATTGACTCAATTTTTATTTAATGTGCGCACTTGACTATGCACCGCACCGGCGCTCTTTGTGTTCGTTCACCCGTGTGTTGCGTTCACAGCTGATTCTATCTATCCCATCACATTTGGAGACTGGACCGGCATTTCATCGAAATACTTACAAACAACTCATTGTATTGGTCATATTAATGAATTACTGTTTTTGAAAACAGTAATTCAAATGGCAAAAAAAAAATGCTTGAAAAAACTTTTTTTTTAAACTTAAAAGAAAAAAATATTTTGGAATATAATATCTAGTTTTTGATAACGAGTACGTACACGAAATTCCTGCACTTAATTTTTGTAAACAATGTCAGATCCGGATATGAACTAATATATGATCGCGTGACAACCCTAATGACGTAAAATACGGATGAAACTTAAAAATGTTGTGGTTTTTAGATTCCACGCAATTAGGATGTGCTATTTTTGTGGTATGTAGAGAAGATAAAGGGCATAATTTTAGTACAAATAACTTTTCCAAAAACGACGGAATTACCGAGAAAAAAAAAATTAAAAACTAAAAACTGAAAACCTCGTATAAGTCTGGATCTATCGAAGTTTCTAAGTTTATTTGTAGTCTAAAATATGCAGCATAAAAAACGCCGTCGATGTTTCTAAGGTCATAATTGCGTATCATATTTAGTTTCAGAGAAATGATTTTTTTTCTAAATACCCGGATGAAAAGAAGACGATTTTCAAAAAATTCAATCTCAAAATCTAAACATGCTAGTGAAATGGGGATTCAAAATATTGCTTTTAAATAACTTAAACTATCAGATTTTTACATAAAAAAAGGAATGTCCGAAAAATGGTCTTCATAAAACACTGTGCTCGGGTACGGAGAGACGTAAGTGTGGGGACGACGAGCCGTAAGTGCGGGAACTGCAAGTTGACCACGCACTAATCAATTCCGATTAGTGTGCGTTGCAATAGTTTCATTTCATACAAAGATTACTGAATGGCTCGAGTTGATACGGTGCCGATCCCTTTCCGAGTTGATACGTGTGCTATGACCTTAAGCTGGCAGTCAATCTGAAGGCCAATTCTCGTAATATAAAACGTTCGTAATATAAAATGTCATTTGTCAAAATGTAGTGAAATTAGAAGTATTTTTTGACAGAATGAGACTGAGATCAGTCTGCACTGTGAACGTTCAATTGGCTCTCTCTTCTTTACGGATGTCTACAGACAAAATAATATTATCAGCGTAAAACCTACGGAATTTCAAAAATTGGATGTGGCAGCACTGTTGTGCTGTGTCAGGTGTCAGTGTGTCACTGCCAAAGTCAAGTCTTGAAATGTTTATAATAATAAATGTTGGTTGGTTGGTGTTGGTTTACGAGTGATAGAATACAGAATAAACGGGCGCGGGCGTTGTATCGCTAGGAATAAATTTTCAATATCAATTTAACTAACATAGCTATGATAACTGCTAAGGAAATAAATTTTTAACCGACTTTTTTTATAAAGGAGGAGGTTCTCAATTCGTATAAATATTTTTAATAGCAAGTGTTAAATATGCAAGCTAAAAAACGTTTTGTTCTTCTCTCTTTTACCTGTGGAGTTTTGGTATATTGTTACTTCGGTACATATCATTTGAAATCAGAACGGACTCAAAACAGCCGACTGAGTCAATTGCCCAGTTTTGCCTCTTTAGAAGAGCTCTCCGAATTGCCTTCTCAACCGCATAGAAAGTTGACAACAGGAACGATTCCTTGTAGAATGGAGACATGCTTCGACTTCTCTAAATGTGGTAAAGATCCAAAAATTTATATTTACCCTAGTGATGGCCCAGTCAGTGCGTCATATCGTAAAGTACTATCAGTCATCAGAGAGTCGCGGTATGCCACTAGAGATCCAAATGAAGCTTGTCTCTTTGTGCCTGCTATAGATACGTTAGATGCCGATCCACTGTCTCCTGAGCATGCCCCAGATGTGGCATCACGCCTATCTCGTTTAACTTATTGGAACAATGGTCGAAATCATCTCATATTTAATTTGTATGCTGGCACATGGCCTGATTATTCTGAAAGTGCACTAGGATTTAGCCCAGGAGAGGCAATTTTAGCTAGAGCTAGTGCCTCCGAAGCATTCTTTAGGGATGAATTTGATATTTCATTGCCATTGTTTCACAAGGAACATCCAGAGCGTGGTGGAGTACCACCTGCTGCTACTAGCAATCCCTTCCCCGCACCAAGGCGACACTTGTTGGCGTTTAAAGGCAAGAGATATGTTCATGGTATTGGTAGTGAAACAAGGAATTCGTTGTGGCATTTACATGATGGTAATCATTTAATTCTGGTTACCACATGCCGTCATGGAAAATCTTGGAAGGATTTACGTGATGAAAGGTGTGATGAAGACAACAGAGAATATGATAAGTATGTATATCTTACCTAATTTATAAGCTTAATGTTCATTCTAACCTGCTTTGTTATGAACAACTTACTGGCCAAAAACCACCAACATCAAAATATTCTTTTATCTGCACTCATATCGTAAAGTTCTTATTATGATATCAAAAGTACCATAATGAAAGAATGAAAGAAAGCAAAATATTTTATTTGATTCATGACAGTCTTTCTCTACACAAAATTAAAATAGTTGTTTATAAAACTGTTGTTTATCAAGTGTTATTAAATGTTACTATACAGGATGAATTTTTAAAGTGGGTGTGGATGGCCAAATTCTAAACTATGAGGAATAGCGAAAAGTACTCAAAGGAGTCGCGGGCTCGATTTTGATGAAAACTAAAACTGCATCATTGGATTTTTGAAAAATCAATATTTCTAACCAGGAATCGAACCTGTTGATTATGAAAAAAAAAAAACACACTGTATTATTACACCATTCGATAGTGTCCCTAATAAGGATTCAATTCTGGGAAGTAATGACATACGGCAAACTAAAGGAAAGAGCTCATTTTTAACAAAATACTTTTTTTTATTTTTCTTATGTTACCTACTTCGTCATCATCTGCCTAGCCTTTTCCCAACTATGTTGGGGTCGACTTCCAGTCTAACCAGATGCAGCTGAATACCAGTATTTTACATGGAGAGACTACTTATCTGACCTCCACAACCCAGTTACTGGGTAATACAATACCCTTGGTAAGACTGGTTGTCAGACTTTCGAGCTTCTGAGTCTGACTACCCGTAACAACTGTCAAAGATCCTGGAATGACAGCCGGGACCAACGGCTTAACGTGCTTTCTGAGGCACGGAGGGGTCTCGGTATGTAAAGATGGTCACCCATCCACAGACCAACCGCGGCAAGCGTAGCTTAACCTGATGGACTGACCTGTGCGGCTGTTATTATTTAGCCAGCGGGTTATGTTACCTACCTATTAAACCTTAACTGATTAATTGTTGGAATAGAATAATTTATTTTTGCAAATATGGGTAGATGATACATCAATAGGTGTTAGTACAGTACAAAGATCAGCCATATTTTGCCATTCGCGATGCAAATATTTACATCAAAATTATTATTATTGTATATTATCATTTACTTACATCAAATTATTATAATTATATTATTTACATCAAGTTATTATCATATATTATTTACATCAGATTATTATCAAATTATTTATTATTAAATTATATTTCATTAAATTATATTCCATTAAATTAATCATTATTAAAGTTCCTTACATTTATCGAATACTAGAAAAGTCAACTAATATTTTTCTCAGATAAGAACCCCGTCACACTGTAGTATGTTTTATCTATCAAAAATTTTCGTAATCTATTCTTAAACAGCAAAGCATTTAAATCTTTCCAACTCTTGGTAATTTTTTAGAAACTAGCTTCTGCCCGCGACTTCGTCCGCGTGGAATGTTTGGTTCCCCCGACACATCGCATTGCATCGCCTGCCCGCGCTATTACTTCGTTTTCGCTTGGCGTTCTTTCTGACTTTTTTTTTCTTTCTGCTCGGCTCCGAAGAGTCGCAGCGTGATGATAAATAGCCTATATCCTTGCTTATATCCTACATACATACAAACAAACCAATTTCACCTCTTTATAATATTAATTCTGACTTTTTTTTTCTTTCTGCTAGGCTCCGAAGAGTCGCAGCGTGATGTTAAATAGCCTATATCCTACATACATACAAACAAACTTTCACCTCTTTATAATATTATTATAGATTATTATCCTCGTCGTGTGTGATAGTCCATTGAATTGTATGGCGAGCGATATTGATCTTAGCCGTGTGCAGCGCCCCTTAGTGAACTGAACTCCACTGCGGGTGACGTAACCTACGACACACTTATTATTTGCGGTTGGTACAGTAATCGGGTCTAAGGATCGAACCGCAAAATTAAGTTTGTTTTTATTGTATATACACACATCAACAGAATCTAGGGATACCTTAATCCTAAATTATTTGCGTATTTATAGTTTAAAATCTTTTAAGTTTCCATAAAAGTTTATTGTATACAGATTGAAACCTCTTTTATTCTATTTTCAAAATTTGAAAATGTAAATAAAAAAACAAAAGAAAAAACAAAATACGCCGGCAAAATTGTTAGTAATTCGTTACGTTAAGGAAAATTAAAATTGTTTTATTAATATTAATTAATGAAAAGGGATTAGATTGTTTTTCTTTTTTAATTTAACGTGCCGTGAGAGCTATAAAAGTCATGTCACGTCGTTATTTGAGTCGAGATGAAATGTTACGAGCCGTAGGCATGTTAGAAAATGGTGATATTCAACGCGTCGTTGCTGAGGCCCTACATACCAGCCAAAACGTGATATCAAGGTTGTGGTCACGTTATCGCAGTACTGGGGATGTGGCTGAATGGCATACCGGATGATATCGTGTTACTACGCAGAGACAGGATCGATTACTCCAAATGACCGCCAGAAGACAACCCATTATCACAGCGATGCAACTAGTACAAAGGCTCTTGGAGGACCACCAGCTGCTGGTAAGCGACCAAACTGTGCGAAGGAGGTTGCATGAAGTTCGTCTTCATGATCGAAGACCGCTACGTGTTCCAGCATTGCGACGTGGCAATCGCAGTCGGCGGCTTTCGTGGGCTCGGGAGCAATTTACCATGGAGTGACGAACAATGGTCTTTGGTGCTGTTCACCGATGAGTCCCGGTTTGGGTTACATCCGGATTCGCGAAGAACACGCGTTTGGAGAACTCCAGGGAGAGTTAGCCGTCTACGGCACCCTCAGGAAGTCCACTCATACCAAGGCGGAACAATCATGGTGTGGGCAGGAATTCGCCTTGGCGGACGAACCCAGCTCGTTTGGATCCAAGGCAGCATGACTGCACAAAATACCACGAGGAGGTAGTAGAGCCTGTTATTGTCCCACACAGAATCCAAATGGGCCAGGAATTTCTACTCATGCAGGATAATGCTCCTTCCCATACGGCGCGGCTGGTGTCGGCCGCTCTCCGAGACCACGATATTCAAGTTTTGGATTGGCCTGCACAGTCACCCGACTTAAATCCTATCGAGCATGCCTGGGACATGTTACAACGAAAAGCTTTGATAGATTTCCCGCCAAATTTGACGACAGAACAACAACTTTACGAACACTTGCAAAGAACATGGGACCTCATACCGCAGCAAGACATTTGAACAATCGATGTCGATGTGTAATTAATGTAAGAGGTGGCAACACTGATTATTAATAATTAGATTTTATTAGATTTTTTCAATTTTAATTATAATTTTTAAATAAAATTAATAGTTTTATAGGAAGAAATGAAGTTTTTTGTCATACTAATTTTCTACGGCGATTAAAAAAAATAACATTTTTATTTAAAACAAAAAAATCACGGAACGATTTTTATTTTTTATAGACCTTAAAATAACCTATCATTCTTCCATTTACTATAACAGAAAATTCTTCATAGATTTTTAGAAAATTGATGAAATATAAAATATCCCTAGATTCCGTTGATGTGTGTACTTTTCCGGGATAAAAAGTACCCAGTGTAGTGCCCAGGATATTAAAGAATAATTATACCAAGTTTCATCGTAATCGAACCGGTAGTTTTTGCGTGATGCCAGAACAAACAGACAGACAAAAATTTTTTTAATCACATTTTTGGGTTCGGTGTCTGTCTAGTAACACCCCCTGCCATTTATTTTTTTGATATTTTTAATGTACAGAATTTTCACTTCTACAGATTTATTATAAGTATAGATAATTGGGCCCATGCAATTAAGACTCTTGCGCATCAAAGCGGATTGACACCTCAATTGACATAACCTACTGTTGTCACGCCTATTTCTTGGAGCTACATCAGCCATACGTTCGAAACAACTTGGATTGTGCTTTACGAACATAGCTAGTTCCAAAATATAAATACAAGGGAGTGTCAGGGTATTGTACTGTTTAAAATATGGCTCGCAACTGTCGGTAGTTTTAAGTTTAAACATTGCTCGTAGACATCTTTTTTGAGCTTTAAATGCTGTGTCTTTGTCAGTTGAGTTCGCCCAAAAAATTACACCGTAGCGCAAGTGAGACTCAACTATACCGTAATATGCCGCAAGAAGTGTGCATGTGTCTACTATGGATGACAATCTATATAAAACATAGGAAGATGAACTTAATTTTTTACACAGTAAATCTATATGCGCTTTCCAATTTAACCTATAATCTATTTGTAGTCCTAAAAATTTGGTATCACCTACTTCGTCAATATCGTAATTTTTATAATGTATGTGGAGGTTCGGCACACCAGATGTTCGTTGTCTAAAGTGCATTACTTTGTCTTACTTAAATTGATAATCAAATTATTTTTATCTAACCATTTAACTATGGAGTCAAGATAATTATTTATGTCATTTCCATATGTAGTTGGGTTTTCACAAGGGATCGTTATGGTGCTATCATCAGCAAACATAGTCAAAGGTTGTTCAATGTAAAGGGGCATGTCATTAACATAATTATAGTATAAATATAAAAGGGCCCATAACACTTCCCTGTGGTACACCGAATGCAATTTTACGTTCTCGTGACCGTGATATTTCTTCTTGTTTATTAACTACATTAATGCGTCTAACTTCAGTTATTTGTGTTCTATTTTCTAAATATGATTTTATCAGGTCAAGTACGTTACCTCTAATGCCGTAGGCTTCTAATTTATTTAATAAAGTATTGTAATGAACATAATCAAACGCCTGAGTCATATCACAAAATAAGGCATATATTGGAGAGCGTTTATCCACATTTTTGACAATATTATATAAAAAGTCATAAATTGCCATATTAATGGTTCTGTGCTGCCGAAATCCTTTTTGTTCTTCACACGGTATTTTATTTTTTTCGATGTAGTTATATAGTTCTTTGTACATGTATGTATGTTCATGATGATGACCATTGTTTTCAATACATAGCTGGATTCGACGACTCGAGGATTGTACTGCATTGAGCATTACAATACACCGTTAAATTTTGATCGTTTTAATCCTTAAAAGGGGTCATTGTACTCATCATTATGAACAACTTTTACTATGGGACCAACCCTGATATCGTAAAAAAAAAATTTGCTGATCCATACATTTATGTTCGCATAACTCGACATAATGTATGGATCAACTGATTTTTTTTTCACGATTTCAGGGTTGTTCCCATAGTAAAAGTTGTTCATAATGATGAGTACAATGACCCCTTTTAAGGATTAAAACGATAAAAAAAAAGGGTGTATTATTGATTCCACTAGAATATTTTCCAAAGGTCGTTAGAATTTAGAACTTCATGTTCACTTAGATGTTGTGAATACTTGTGAAGGTGACTGCGCTGCGGGTGTGTTAATAAAAATATTGAGCATCATTTCGAACAAGGTACGTAATGTAGGTAAGTATTAATACTTTAAAATAAGAAGCAGTTTATTAAAATTCAACATTTTCCATAAGTTTGCCGTATGTCATTACTACCCAGACTTTGATCCTTATTAGGGACACTATCGAATGGTGTAATAATACAGTTTTTTTTTTTTTCAAAATCAACAGGTTCGATTCCTGACTAGAAATATTGGTTTTTCAAAAATCCAATGATGCAGTTTTAGTTTTCATCAAAATTGTGCTCGCGACCCCTTTGAGTACCTACTTTTCGCTATTCCTCATAGTTTAGAATTTGGCCCACTTGGAAAATTCACCCTGTATACCTACATACATATTATGCAACATTATTTTGAACATATTTTTTTATTCTGATACAAGCGGCTAATTATTCGCCATAATTAAAAAAGTACAGTTGAACCAAAGTCTCTACGCACAATTGTCCACTTGAAGGACTAAGTGTGGAAACTAAACCAATAACATAGAACCAAAGGCTCTTTTATTGTAGTGTCCCCTAAAGGTAGTCACGCACATCAGCTCTGCACCAGATAATACCGCAAAACGGGGCTACTTTGACTTCCAGGGTTACTTTGACAGGCGTTGGAACTACTTTAACAGAGTGCCAAAATCGGTTTTCACGTGTGCTCAGCAAGTGTGCGTGACCTCGAGTAATATTGAGCGAGGCGCGGGGTGTAGGGAACGCGTCATAGCGTTGTGATCGGCCTTGTCAAAGTAACCCTGGAAGTCAAAGTAGCCCCGTTTTACTGTAACATAAGAGGATATGCACTTGTGGTCTCAGCGAGACCTCATGTTGTCTTATTAATTTTTGTCGATGACACAGATCCTACTAATATTATAAATGTGAAAGTTTGGCTGTTTGTTACTCAATCAAGCAAAAACAGTTGAATGGATTAAGATTGGCATACAGATAGTTTATAATGTGGATTGACACATAGTATATTTTTTATCCCGGTAAATGTCCCGGTAATGACTGTTATCAATTTATGTTAAAATGTTAAAACTAGCTCGCAGCATAATGCTGAGCGATAGCCGTTTTGCGTGGATGTGACACATGTTTCCCCCTACCTTTTTATTTTATTTTTTGTGTTTATGTTCTTTTTTGCGTCATTTTCACCGCAAATAAACGTATTTTCTTTCTTTCTTTCTTTCTTCTGCCCGCGATTTGATTAGCAAATTTTAATGATGAAATACAAAATACACGCACACGAAGTCGCGGCCAACAGTTAGTTACATAATAATTTATTGAATTACTATTATCTATATTATTTCTCCACCATGTTAATTCCGATTTGATTTCTTATGAAATCGACATGGCAGTATCATACTCGTAAAACCGTCTCGGACAAGGAGCTTCGTATAATTAAGATAGAACTTCACTTAAGGTAAGTTCGTTTAATTTTATAATTATATTATCATTAAACTTGACTTTTCGCAGATTTGATTATGAGCAGTTATTAGCCAACTCAACATTTTGCCTTGTGGCACGAGGACGGCGTTTGGGTTCATATCGCTTTCTTGAGGCATTAGCAGCAGGATGCATACCTGTGCTATTAAGCAATGGTTGGCGCTTACCTTTTGACGAACGCATTGATTGGCGCCGTGCTGTCATTTGGGCAGATGAACGTCTACTATTGCAGGTAAATGCAATTCCATCAAAAACATAACTTGTAAAAAAAGCCAAGTCTCGCAACTCAGTTCTTCTACCGTAAATAGTCGTGAGATCCATGTAATGCCAAGTCGGTCAATTTACCTTCTGTCTTAAGTTATTACGTAATTAGCTAACCTAACAACATCTTATAGTGACCATATCAATCAAAATCTTTTGCGTTTTATTGACTTGGCCGACTTCTTCTTCTTTTTTAAGTCGCGTAGTTTTCGACTTTTGATGAAAAACGCAAAAAAAAAAAAAATTGCCCCCCCCCTTATCTCCGAAGTTTGCATAAAGAAAAATCTGAAATTATTCTATGTGATAGAAGTTTATGTAAAGATTACAGAAAAAAAAAGATTTCTCTCGGTCAAGAGATGGCGCTGACCTTAAACTGCAATATTCTACACCGCAGTGTTAAAATTCTCTGACGAATATAGGCTTCGCCGATTTAAAAACATGATGGTACGGAACCCTCGGCGCACGAGTCCGACTCGCTTTTGATTTTTTACTTTAGATTTTAATCTTCTGGTTGAGCGCTGAAATGTCAATTTCCCTTATTCCAGCCGACGGATATATCACATGGCTTATACATAATACCATTTATCGTGATTCAAATCACAACAGATAGGTACCTACCTAATATTTCCGCCCAGAGAAGTCCCTCCAACGACTTGTTCTGACCGAGGCCCGAGCTCCTTCACTCACAAAGAAATATACTACCTAACTTAGTACTGAGAAAATTAAATATCACACACACACACATTTTGACATTTTGTTTTTGTGTAGTTGGTAGGCCCCTAACATAAAATTTTTATTATCTAGGTGCCGGAGCTGGTGCGCTCTGTTCCTCCTGAGCGTATTCTCGCTCTTCGGCAACAAACTCAATTTCTCTGGGAGCAGTATTTCTCTTCAATCGAAAAAATTGTGTTCACAACAATAGAGGTAAATATATACTTAACTGAAGTGTATTTTTCCAATAAAACCTCGAATAAGTATTAGGTACGAACTTATGTGTAATATTAAAGTTTTATCTGACATATTTTGAAATGTTATGTTGTAGGTTGTTTTAGTGTGGGATGGCGAGCGCGCAGCGCCTTCGCTAAAGTCGTTATCGCGCTTAGCTGGTGACACGCGCGACCCGTTACCCGTGCTCGTCGTTGACGCCACCACTCACTACCCTGGGTAATTTGAAATTCCTTCCGACTACCTTCCGATTTTTTTATGGTACTTAAACTAATTAGAATTTAATTTTAGGGAAGGAGTTTCGGCTAGGTGGCAACCACTGTGGGCAGTTCCAACGGCTGGCGTGTTTTCTCTAGACGGCGATGCTCCTCTACTGGCCGAAGAGCTTGACTTTGCCTTTCGCGTGTGGCAACATTTTCCCGAGCGGATAGTTGGCTATCCGGCTCGAACTCACTTCTGGGACGAGGCAAAGGTTTGCATTAACCTATTTTTAGTTATTTATTTTCCTTCATAGCAGTTACTAAATGGTTATTTTTGCGACACAGGGAGCATGGGGTTACAGCAGTAAGTGGGGCGACTCGTACTCCATTGTGCTGCCGGGCGCGGCACTGGTACACCGCGCGGTTCTGGCGCAGTACGCGGCCGCGGCGCCGGCGCTGCGCCAGGCCGTGCGGCGCACGCGCAATTGCGAGGATATTTTACTCAATTGTCTCGCTTCACATCTCACCCGACGCCCACCACTTAAACTAGCACAGCGTCGACGCTACAAAGCAACGCACCACCGATACAAGTAAATCTTTATCTGTCTAAAATACGGCTGCCCCATGACAAAAATCCAGTAAGGGCCATTTAATAAAAAAATGTTCTTTCGAATAATCGTTACTTTTATAGTAAGTCCCATCAAATAGATCTGTTTACTTTGTTAATAAACAATGGAGATTGGTATTAAATACCGCTAAACATGGTAAGTTTTCCACAACTCTCTCAAAACTATTAAAAAAGCACTATAGCTAGCTAGCATTAGCAAAGCAGGTTTAGGCACTTTGACCATTTCAAAACCTAGTAATTGTTCGGAACTTCCTAGGATTTAAAATTGTTAATTGTATTGTTAAGTTATTGAAAACCGCATCTCACAACAACTAGACACCTATCAACCACCTGAACAGGCTGGGTTCAGACGAGGCCTCTCCACAAGCGACCACCTGCATGCTCTAAACAAAGTTATTGAAAAGTGCACAGAATTTAAAACACCGTTCTAACTGGCATTCGTCGATTACGAAAAGGCCTTCGACAGCATCAACCGCGATTCACTTTTCAACGCTCTGACTAACCAAAATATAGAATCCACCTCAGTGGCGTAACTATACCGTTTGAGGCCCGTGGCAAATTCAAGGGATGGGGCCCCCCCTCAATGTAAAGAAGCTCAACCAATGTTATAGTTTTTGAAGTGAAAACTTCTTTAGGCGCGTTGGGCATTTTTTGTGATGGAAAAAAACCATTGAATGCGCGCCACTGTTACCGTAACGACACCGCTTCGGATGTGTTCGGGTGTCCTCGGGATGTACTCGGTTTTAATGTATCGGGTGATTCATTTGGAGGTACTTTTATCAAAACTAAAAAAAAATATGAAAAAACAAATTTATCGGGTTATCTTTATTATCTCACAAAATTATTTATTCTTTACATTTATTTTTTAAAGATTATTTCTTTCAAATGTACAGACATTTGAAACGGTTAACATAGTCCATTCTGCAGTTCCAATATGACGCGTCTGAACATTTTGAGTTGTATTTGGCGAATAAAGCGATAATGTTGACTTCCAGTTGCTCAATCGTACGCGGCTTATCCATATAGACTTTGGACTTCTACCACGCAAAGTTTTTATGACTATCAAGTCCCTATTTAATTTGTCGATAGCTTCAGGTATTTCTTCAACCCTCCCTTGACAGTATAAGTGCAAATCATCTGCATACAGATGATATGCACACTGAAGTTCGGAAGTTATAAGATTTATAAAAATTTAAACATAAGAGGAGAAAGAATACCGCCTTGAGGAACGCTAGTTTCCAAATCACACCAACACGATAAAGAATTCTCAACATGAACGGACTGCTGTTGTTTCTGTAGGTAAAAGGAGATCCATTCTGTTGCCTCGGGAGAGATCATAACATAGGCCACAAAGGCTAACAGGATGTCGTAACTGACGTTAAAGGCATTCGAGAAATCGACCAACACTAGTGCAATAACTTTAGTGTCTTCCAGTCCTGCCCTTATATCGCCAGTAACTTTAAGGAGGGCGGAAACAGTACTGTGCATGGGCCTGAACCCAGATTGAAGAGTAGCCCTATGAGTGAGTTACGATGAAGAAAATTGGAGAATTGTTTGTGGACGCAGGCCTGGAGCACTTAGGATGGGATAGGAAGGATATAAATGGGGTGGTAGTGGGTAGGAAGAGAGGATTAGAAACCTTAGGTAGTAGACGAACATTGGGCTTTGAGCCACAGGGAAGGGAATATTCCGGGTGTATAGGGATTTTTTTACAATATGAGTAATCGTGGGTAGGAGATGACCCAGAATAGATGATCATACCACGGGAGATAGTGTCACATCCCACCGCTTTGATTTATTAGATAGAATGATCTTTTTGATCTCTCCTATTTCAACTGGTATGAAATTGAAAGGATTAATAGGAGGACGCGTTAAACCAGAAATTAGGGACAGAGTTTGTTGCTTGGTTAGACGATCCATGGTAGCAACAGTGGAGAAATTATAGTTAAGATTTTCCAAGAATGAACACCACTGGGCCTTCCTTTCCAATTAAATGAGGAGTCGAGCTAGGAGACTGGTTGTCCCCTAAGCTTTTTACAGACACTCTTGAGGTAGCCTTATTAACTTTGGCACAAAACTGGGCAGACAAGGGAATAGTCATCGGTGAAAAGAGTTTATCAAACCTCCGCTTCGCCGATGACGTCGTCGTACTTTTTCCTCATCAGCGGCTGAGTTGGGTAACATGCTCGCAGACTCTAATTTCAGAAAAAATAACTCTAATTTCGGAAGTCGGTGTCTTTGGATCTGTATTTTAGTTTTTTGTTTGCCACCGACTAATTAAAGTTATTTTCCACTTTGTAGTGTTTTTTTCTGGAATTCGGTTTTTTTTTTTTGTTAAAAAGTTTTTATTTCTCGCTTTTTCGTGGGTCTGTTTATAATTTTTCTGAAACATGCTTGGAATTTTGAGCATTATTTTGACAACCTTCTTCGAGATAAATCGAAATTGCTGTACTGCCAAATATATGCGAGTAGCGGCCGACAAAAATGTATGAAAATCCATATCTGTCGTGTTTAGCGGCCAAATAAATTACATAGTAAACTCATATTATTTTGTCGTCTAATTTAAAAATGGTTCGATCTTTTACTCCGAAACATGGCAACCAAGAAGGTAACTTATCAAAGGTTTTATTTAAATTTCGAACTGGCTTGCAAATAGAAAGCTGTTTATTGAAAAAAAATTAACGCTTTAACGCGGGATAAATTATTTTTGTTCGTTGTTCGTCATTGATTTTGAAATGTATTTGCACATTCGTCTATCAATGCCTCTTTTGCTGGCCGCTACAGTAATGTACTATATCTAAGTTACAATAGCCTAATGTCAACTTACTCATGGCCTTTTACAAAATATGCTTTTCCCGATGCAGGGACGTTAATTGTTGAGGAGTTCTCCTGGTATTTCACCATCAGCTCCATTTCACCATTCGCATTGTGACGAGCATAAATTGCTTAGTAACCATATTAAAGTAATCGAATCGCAACATTCGCAACCCGTGAAATGCTTATTATTGAGTAGTTCCGGTGGCCATCTGTGGTCTTCATCATCAGTTCCACTTCACCAAATTCTATGTTCCGAGAGAAAATGCACGCGTTACTATAAAAAAATACCTGTGTGCCTACAATATTCGAAAAGTTCCTTCGATTTCTCCAGGATCCCATCATCAGATCCTGACCTGATGACAATGAGACCAATCTGAAAGTATATCCTTTTAAATAAAAAAAACATTTTGCAAATCCAAACTTCCAAACTAATATTATAAATGCGAAAGTAACTCTGTCTGTCTGTCTGTCTTTTCTTCACGCCTAAACTACTGAACCGATTTCGATGAAATTTGGTATAGAGATAGTTTGAGTCCCGGGAAAGGACATAGGATAGTTTTTATCCCGATATTCCCACGGGATCGAAAGTTACGCGGGTGAAACCGCGGGGCGCAGCTAGTCGGCTTATATAACGGAGTTCTGAGGTAACACACATAAAAAAAAGTTCAACCGAATTGATGACCTCCTCCCTTTTTTGAATACCTACGGTTAAAAAGGAGATCCACCACTGTGTCTCAAACGGAGAATTATGGACATGGGTATATTCTCCCCATTCTCACATATTATGGTGCTCAAATCTGGTCTTTGACACTTCAGCAGAGTAGCAGCAGCGTTTATCCCTTCGTATGTTGGCGGTGGTATGTCGGAACACAATACTGCGCGCCAAAACCCAGATAACGGACGTTAGTGACGTCACCTAGAAAGGCGCTAAACTTAAGTGGGGCCAGACATATTATGCCGCATGATGATTGATGACAATTGGGCTAAGAGAACCACCGATTGGGTTCTAAACGCACGACACCAACGCGGCAGGCCGATACGAAGATGGTGGGATGATCTTGACTCCTGCAGTACCGTAAGGACTGGCCGGCACTCGCAAAAGACAGAATTGTGTGGAAAAGGGAGAGAGAGGCCTTTGCCCTGCAGTGGGACAATCAATACAGGCTAGTTTGATAGATTAGATAAGTAATTGTATTTTTAACGGGGGTTGCATCAATTATTATTTATGCTTTTGTGATCTTCTGGATTTTCAAATGGGGCAGCCGAATAATACCTATAATTTTGAATGGATTTTAACTATAATATTATAATAAATACTATTTATATTACAGATCATCTTGGAGCGATCCTGAGCACTTTGTTCAAAGACAATCCTGTCTCAACACATTCGCTACTGCTTGGGGCTATATGCCGCTTATGCGATCCGTGTTAAGATTAGATCCAATATTATTTAAAGACCCTGTATCAACACTCAGAAAAAAATATAGAAAAATGGAGTTAGTAACTTCTTGAATCTTTGTAAATTAATTGAATAAGCATAATACGCTAATAAATGAGACTTGATAAACTGATAATGCAATTTAATTAACAGTTCACGCACGAACGAACACGAGCATTTGGACGGACACACTGTTGTATATACATACATATATACGTTCGTTAGTGCGTACGCACATGCACACAGTTGTTCCGTATCATGCAACCATAGACACAAGTAGCATGCAACGCATCAAAATGATCTAAAGAAGGTAGGTTCGTACACGGTATTAGGTGAGGACTGCAATTATTTAATATTAAACTTTAATTAGTTGGTAGGTACCTACAATATAATATAAGGTGCTATAAAAATATCTGCTACGGCTTCAATGGGCAACGATCACTAAATTACCTTAAATTTAAAGAAATAACTAAATCAAATTAACAATGCAACGTCAAATCTCCAGCGATAAACATTAACATTCCAAAAAAAAAATGCGCTCTCACCCAAATCACCCAAAGGTTGACTGGTAGAAAATGCCTATGGCATTAAGTCCGCCTCTGTACATTTATGTGCTTGAAGTATTAAATAAATAAATAAATAATTTGCTTGTTTGGCGCCGACTCAAAATTACTTAGGTATACTTACATTAGTTTAAGATCTTATTTATTAAGGTTAAATAAAAAAAAAGGTTTATTATTTTTTGCTTTTCAGTTTTTTCGGAGGTTTAATTTTTTTTGTTAAAAAGTTTTTATTTTATAATTTTTTTGAGGCTATTTACTAATTACTACATGCTTAATTTTTGATTACTTTTAAAATAGCTACCTATCTTACTTTAGATATTAACTGTTATACAGGGTTATTGGAAAAACACCAACAACCTCTTAAGAGGTCATTGTACTCATCATTATGAACAACTTTTACTATGGGACCAAACCTTAAATCGCGAAAAAAAAACCAGCTGTTCCCTACATTTATGTTCGTATAACTCGTCAAAATGTAGGGAACAGCTGATTTTTTTCTCGCGATTTCAGGTTTTGTCTCATAGTAAAAGTGGTTCATAGTGATGAGTACAATGACCTCTTAAGAGGTTGTTGGTGTTTTTCCAATAACCCTGTATACTCCTACTTTAACTATTATTTGTTGTATGATAAAATACTAAAAAAAAAACAGGCTTTATAATATACCAACATAGATAGGCCTTTTTATTTAATTGTAATAAGTACACAACTCAGCATTAAAATATGTGAATGAACAATAAATCACCTCTATTTTCCCACCCTTAGGGTAGGATTTTTTTTCCACATTTATATGGGATTATGGGACCAACTTCGAGGTATGTCCTATCCAATAAAAAAAATTATCAAAATCGGACTATTCTGTAACAAGTTATGCGTGGTCATACATTACAATCAGTGAGTGAACAATCAATCATCCCCTGTTTTCCTACTGTTAGGGTTGGAATTTTTTTTCCAAATTTATATGGGACCAACTTCGGGGTATACCTTTTCCAATAAAAAAAGAATTAAGTATCAAAATCAGACTGCACTGTAAAAAGTTATGCGTGATCAACTGATCATACATTAAATAAAATATGCGTCGAATCGAGAACCTCCTCCGTTTTTTCGTCGGTTAAAAAAACGTATTAGATACAAGAAAAATAATCAGCTAACGAAAATACACTAATGTGCCGGCAATTTATTATTTTAAGTCAATACAAAATCACTGTAATCAGTGTTATTTTTTGCTTGGATATGTTTGGTTAGTCGTACTGAGGTCTGTGTAAAATTTGTCCATCTATTTTAATGGGACCCTGTATATCCTTCTTATTCAGTTTATGAAATATCTTCAATAATCAATACTCAATATTTTATTTGCATTCCACAATGTGTACTTAGGTGGTACGAGGGGCGTTCAATGTATTCTCGGTATCGGCATGAAAAAAGACGGAAATTGAATTAAAATAATTTTTATTTTTCAATGTAATCCCTCATTACCCCAATGCATTTATTACATCTCGAAATTAACTTTTCCATACCCCGTAAAAAATTACTTTCCTCTTTCTCTGAAAAATGCGCATTTATTGCCGCCATGAGCTCTTCATCGTTGGAAAATCGTTTCCCGCGAAGGTCTTTTTTCAATTTAGGGAACAAATAATAATCACTCGGGGCTAGGTCCGGGCTATAGGGTGGGTGGTTAATTTCTTCGAAACCACAATCTCGCACAGCAGCCTTGGAAACACACTGGTGGTCGGTTTACCCTGAACCAACAGAGAGGTGGGACATCTCTGCTATAATTTTGATCTTCATTCGGGCATCCTCCAGTATAAGCTTCTCAATTTTTTTTACGTTTTCTTCCGTAGAGGCAGTAACGGGGCTGCCCGAGCAAGTGTCGTCTTCAATCTTCTCTCTGCCCCTCACAGAAATCTTAATAATTTATTAAGATTTCTGTGCTGCCCCTTTTAAATTCACTTGACCCCTTTTGAACCGTAGATAACGAAGGTGCAGTATCTTGGTAAACAGCCACCATCTCATCATGAATAGTTTTTTGACTTTTCCTTGTTTGGTAAGGAATTTAATAACAGAGCGCGGTGCTCGATTTTCTTCAAACATTATCACGTTAGCCATTCCAGTTGTCATTAACTAAGGATAACTAGCAAACTAATGATCACAACTATATGAAATTTTACCTTTGTACCCTTAGATAATGTCATTAATTAATTAATGTATCAAATTACCCACATCATTAGTAAATCACCCAGCAGCCTAATTGCGGAACGCCAAATCGTCAAATGATTCTGATCAGTTGGCTTCATTTCTATCACAATTGGCTTCATTTTACGATTTTCGAATTGCGAAACTCTAGTTTATTATGAAACCAATTATGAACGTTAAGGCCCTGCGCAGAAACTAGAGTTTCGCAATTCGAAAATCGTAAAATGAAGCCAATTGTGATACAAATGAAGCCAACTGATCAGAATCATTTGACGATTTGGCATTCCGCAATTAGGCTGCTGATACCGATACCGAGAATATGTACATTGAACGCCCCTCGTAAGTTCAAAAAAGAAAGAAATAATGTTCATTATGGACCCTGTCGGGCACGGGCACAGCAAAAAGAGAAAAACACAAATGTATGTAGGAGAGAGGAAGCTTTAAATAACCAAACTTAAATCTAAAATAAATCCAATAATACCATATTAGGGACTCTTTATTATACTTTATATTTTATCGCTTAAATATTCGTTTAGAGTGTAATAGCATTTTTTAATAAAAAAGAACAATGGGTAAAGTTGTATGGGCCCCGTACCCAAAAAAAAAAGATGACTGTAGCATTATGAGCTATATCGGTATTCGTTGCCCTCATGGAGTAGTTTAATTAATCCTAAGACAGCATGTCTGAATTCACTTGGAGAAAAAATATATTTAAGGAAGTTAAATTGGTTTTGAGAAGACGGTATCCAGAGACAAGGTTAATTGTAGCATTATGAACTATGTCGGTATTTGTTGACCTCATGGAGTAGTTTAATAAATCCTAAGACAGCATATCTGAATTCACTTGGAGAAAAAAGATATTTAAGGAAGTTAAATTGGTTTTGAGAAGACGGTACCTACCCAGAGACAAGGTTAATTGTAGCATTATGAACTATGTCGGAATTTGTTGACCTTATGGAGTAGTTTAATTAATCCTAAGACAGCATGTCTGAATTCACTTGGAGAAAAAAGATATTTAAGGAAGTTTAATTGTTTTAATAAAATAATAGGAAAGTTCATTATCTTTATTCATTATTATAATTACCATACTTATATTGGTTCTTATTCAATACTAGCTGACCCGGCGAACTTCGTACCGCCTTTAATTTTTTTTTTGTTAATTTTTTCCCATGTTTTAATAGCTATTCTGCTATTCGGGGCAGAGACTATGAGCTATGTCGGTATTCGTTGCCCTCATGGAGTAGTTTAGTTGGGTGTGTAATGTTTGGTATAATAACAAATGCACTAATTTCACTTGAAATAACGTTCATATAATATAATTTTCATATGCTATAATATCAAATAACCTAAACTCATATGACCTAATGTTTTACATCATATAATTTTCCTTTAATATAAGAAGTTATTATATTAAAGGAAAATTATATGATGTGAAATAATAACATTTAGTATTACGTTCATTTTATATAATTTTCAATATATATAATATTCTTTTTATATAACGTTCATTTGACCTAATGTTCTTTTGACCTAATTTGCATGTTTAATGGTCACAGTTCTAACCTAACTCAAATGGCACCAAAACCAAACCTTAAAATATTCTTTGCATGGTCGAGGGTGGACTTAATCGACGGAGCCCCGCGAAGCGGGGCTCCTACTTCTGGGTGGTTTATAAAAAAATAACCACGAAGGGGATGGTGGGGTCTATGCGCTCGCTTCGCTCGCTCACACGCGACAGAATAAATTACGTTCTATTCTTTTATTTTATCCTATTTAATAAAACAATTTAACTTCCTTAAATATCTTTTTTTTCCAAGTGAATTCAGACTTGCTGTCTTAGGATTAATTAAACTACTCTATGAGGTCAACAAATACCGACATATTTCATAATGCTACATTTAACTTTGTTTCTGGGTACGGTCTTCCCAGAAACAATTTAACTTCCTTAAATATCTTTTTTCTCCAAGTTAATTCAAACATGCTGTCTTAGGGTTAATTAAACTACTCCATGAGGTTAACAAATACCAACATAGTTCATATTGCTACAATTAACTTTGTCTCTGGTACCGTCTTCTCAAAACCAATTTAACTTCCTTAAATACCTTTTTTCTCCAAGTGAATTCAGACATGCTGTCTGAGGATTAATTAAACTACTACATGAGGTCAACAAATACCGACACAGTTCATAATGCTACATTTAACTTTGTCTCTGGGTACGGTCTTCTCAAAATCAATTTAACTTCCTTTAATATCTTTTTTCTCCAAGTGAATTCAGACATGCTGTCTTAGGATTAATTAAACTACTCCATGAGGTCAACAAATTCCGATATAGTTCATAATGCTACAATTAACCTTGTCTCTGGGTACCGTCTTCTCAAAACCAATTTAACTTCCTTAAATATCTTTTTTCTCCAAGTGAATTCAGACATGCTGTCTTAGGATTAATTAAAGTACTCCATGAGGTCAACAAATACCGACATAGTTCATAATGCTACAATTAACCTTGTCTCTGGGTACGGTCTTACTCGTTCTCCTTTGTTTTAGTTTTTTTATAAATACGTTCTGCTGGGGAGTTTGTTCCGCCACTTCTTCTCCCCAGCGAAAGCACTAGGAAGTGGCGAAGGGCGGGCGTTTTGGGGGACTGTCTTTTGTAATTTTGACGTTCGAAAAGTGCTGATTCTCAGCCTAGTTTGAATAAATGACTTTTGATTGATTTTGATTTGATTTGATTGGGTGCCCTGTCAGTTCACCAAAAAATAATTTACAAATTTTTACTTGACAAACAACGATTGGCAAAAACATGATTTGTCATTTCATCATTATACAACAACAAGTTTGCCAAATAATTCACTTTACAAAATAATCACTAGATAAACTTTTGTTTAATAACGTGTTATTTAACAAGCAATTCATTTTTTAATCATTTTATTTCATAAAACAACGTTTGGAATAAAAACGTTTTACATATTGACTTATCATTACGCAATTTCCTAAAATTGGAACTCATTCTTTCATCGACTTGCGCTAATAGAAAAAATGAGATTATTTTTAGTGGGCTACCCGGAACCGAACTAGTTAGATTAGGTTAATTATTAAAAAAAAAATGGTTCGGTTAGGTTAGGTTAAAACTGTGACCCCCTACGCACGAGCCGAGCGAGCGAAGCGAGCGGTGCCGCGGCAGCGGCCGGCGAGTGCCAGAAACGACTAGATTTTGTAAAAAAAAATACTTTTACACAAAATATGGGTGCCAGAAACGACTTGCGCTAATAGAAGATAAAAAAGAGATTATTTTTAGTAGGCTACCCGGAACAGAACTAGTTAATTTGGTTAATTATTAAAAAAACAATGGTTCGGTTAGGTTAGGTTAAAACTGTGACCCCCTACGCACGAGCTGAGCGAGCGAAGCGAGCGGTGCCGCGGCAGCGGCCGGCGAGTGCCAGAAACGACTAGATTAGGTATATAGAAAAAAATACTAGCCTGAAAATATTTTGACCCAAATGGAGAATACCGTCATGATCACTTTGCGACTGGTTTAGAAAATCTTTACATAGCATAAAACAAAGTCATTCCCCTGTCTGTAAGCTTAGATCTTTTAAACTACGCAACGGATTTTAATGCAGTTCTTAATGCAGTCGCTAGTGTATTATAAAATGATATTTTGAAGAAACGTTATTTTTCCAAAAGAATCTAAATATGAAATGAAAAATGTGTAAATGATTAAATATCATCCGTAACATTTGTAAAGAGAAGCATTTGCCAAATAAATGTTTGCAAAGCGAGTGTTTATAAAATAAAACATTTGCGGAATGAGTTGTTTGTGAAATAAATAGTATCTATACGAAACGTTGGTTGTAAACTAAAAATTTGTCAATGGAGTTTTGGTGAAACATTAGTGAACCGATTTGATTGATTGGTTTATTTTATTAATCATCTTTATCTTATCATCATCGTCATCAATTATCTTCTTTTTTATTAATTCAGGTATCTTTCAAATCGGTCCAATATTGGAGGAAGAAATAAATGAAATTGGCGAGAGCCAAACCAAACCTCGAATTATGACTTTTACATTCTGTCTGATTTAGAGCGTTCGCAGGAGGCATACAATCGATCATTTTTTTGTAGGAGCTTAATGAAACAGTATAAGTAGATCAAATGTATCAAAGCACACGTCCTATACAAAACGTAGGTTCTAGGGCATACAAAAAAAAAACCGGTCAAGTGCGCGTCGGACTCGTGCACCGAGGGTTCCGTATAGTTTATCACGGGAAATAACATTTTTTTTGTAATGTAAATACAAAACGGTTTTCGAATTTTTTCCTTTACTTGTGCTACTAAATAACACTGCTTCTTGCCTTTCATGATTCTAGGTCAACGGGAAGTACCCTATAAGTTTTGATTCCCTTGCGAGTGTCAAAATATGTGGCATAAACAAAAAAAATCAGACCGACTGTTGGACAAAAAAAAAGCGGGTTACCGTTTTTCCACTCGAAAAGACCCATGCTAAGAGAGAGAGAGCTAAGTGAGGATCCACCGGAATTTGTTGGCTTAGGGTGGATTCTCGGACATGCGTTTCCGCGTCGTATCCACCATTGGGTGGATTTTTTTTGGGGTGGATAACGGAATGCCTATAAATACCGTGTGCGAGCGCTAGAAATTTAGGTTCAGTTTGGTCAAACCCCAGGGGGTGGCTATTATGTACCCTTAGCTTTACGATTAAGTAGGTAATTTTAATATTGCAATTTTGAGAATTCTAAGGAAAGTCGTGTAGAAAACTCGGGCTAGGGCCAGTAACAGGCTAATAGACGTTGCAAAGTGGGGGTTCTGGTGCTGATTTCTTAAATTCTTACCCACACTCCGGTCACGCCCAGTCCCACTTCATTGTTGCGGTTCTCGAGCAACGTCAGTGATTTGTGTTTTGTTGGAACGCGGTGCAGGTGTGATGTTGCGAATATAGGTAATATATATTAGGTAATTTGACGCCTATAGTCTGTAAACTGTGGTCCATTGCAAGTTGGTTATCTTTGAGTTTGGACTTTAGAATGTCTGTTAAAGACCATGTCTGGGATTAACAAAATGGGAAGAATGCACATGTCCATGATTTTTCGCATAGGGCACCGGAGAGATTTATTTTTACGAACTCTTGATTGAAAGAGTAGATCTTCCAGCCATATAAAAGTCAAAAAAAAAAAAAAATAAGGTGAATTTACTGTTGGTCATCTTTAAAAAGAAAACCCGACTGCAACTAAAAAGTTCAAAACATTACAGTGTCCTATCTCTGCTGTCGCACAGTCGGATAACAAATTGTGTGAATACCAAAACAATGAGTCCAACCTTAAATTTTAATAGCAGTACGCCTAATATCGCATGAAGAATCATCGGGCCATCGAACTGCACCGTAATGGTAGTAAGCATTGCATAAGTAGAACACAAGCTGACATAACGAATAACTACTTCGCAATCAGCGCCAGCGATGGCCTTGGCACCGATGGTGCTTGTGCTTGCGCGGGCTTCGCACGCTTAGTGTGAATACCGTGCTATACAGTGCACTCGTCTACTTAGTCCGCGGAGCCGGGGTGCAATCGCTTCGATTATCACCTTGTACAACATATTGGTAAATAAAAAAAATGTGTTAAATGCTTCAGTGATAAGTAAAACGTATCTACTTTACAAAGTTATTGTTGTGAATGATTGTGACACCTACCTACATTGTGAAATTATGTACCTGTTTGTGTCTGTGTTTTTTTATTTATATTTATTTAAAGGATGGGTTTTTAATACATTCTATTTATTTTTAGATGGGTGTCTAGATAACAAGTTGGTACCTATCTAACTAGTAAGTTTGTTACGGCTGACGTCCACATACTCTTCAGGGGATAGGTAGACTCTCAGCGTGGCCGTGTATGTTTAGGTACATTGCATGCACATAAACTCATCGAAAAACGTAGCCGCGTAGTTACGATAAATTAACTCGGAAGTTGGTGTCTTGGGATCTGTATTTTAGTTTTAGTTTTTAGCCACCAACTTCCGAAATTAAAGTTATTTCATAATTTTGAGTTAATTTATTTTAGCCGATGAAATTTTTTAAAATTGCTTTTTTATTTCGTAATTTTTAGTTTTAAGTAGGTAATAGTTTTGTTGTAAATATTGCACTAGAATTTGACCAAGGTTTTGAGATGTCCCTTTGACACTACACCCGTATTTCGTATCAATAAGCCACGCCGTCACACTTAGTCCATATCTTGAAAATTACTGAATCGATTTTGATGAAACTTGCACTGTTTCCTAAGTTGAAGTAAACGTGAGCCAATAAAAAAAATGGTTACGATCCGATTAATAGTTGCGGAGAAATTCGTGGACAAACATATTACATACATCTATAAAATTTTGAATATTTGTTTGGAACCCCAATAGATTGTCATATGTGAATATAGTGCCGTTCCAATAATATTACATACATACGTGTCGAATTGATAACCTCCTTTTTTTTCAAGTCGGTATAAAAAGTCAGTAGGTAGGTAGGTTCCTATGTAGGCTTTTCATTAGGTATCTTTATGTAATACCTACCTATATAATGCATTTTGATGCTCGCACGTTAAGTGCGAGCATTTGAAATGAAAAACGTCGTTTGATATGTCATGTGCGGCACATGTCACATAGTAAACGACATTTTTCAACAAATTAGAGACAAATAAAATAAGTAGACATAATATTTTGTAAGTAGGTATATTTTGTGAGAAATGGCTCGCGGATTTTTTTTTGTCGCTGTGCCTTCGCCTTTTGAGGAAGAAACTGAAGAAGAGAGCACTAACTCGAAGGCGCCAATCAGCATATTTTGTTAAAAGTATAAAAACGGAATATTTTTGTTTATAGAAGGAACGATATTAATGTTAAGTAACTTGTTGACAAAAGTTTATACCTCCTTAAGGCGGTACCCCGACCAAATAACCTTGAGCATTGCGACAGAGACAGAGAGCGACATGACTTCCTCGTACGAAAGGGATGCAGTGCACCCTGAGCACGCCCCTTTATCATAGAACTCGCACAATTTTTTGAATTATTTTAATAAAAAAAAGAATAGCGATCTTTTTAAATAAATTAAAACATGGATTATTTAGATTTTTAAATTATCTATCCATTGGTGAAATCCTCAAATTAATAGAACGTCAAATTTAGCAAAAGATGCATGCAATCAATAATTTTAGTCACTTTTTTCAAAGGAGATTTTAAACGTATTATTAACATATAAAAACAAATAATAACTTGCAATGTGATGATAGGATATCGAACATTAATAATGTGCTTTCAGATGTAGTTTATTTCTCATAATTATTGAGTTATAATAGCCTCTGAATAACAAACAAAAACGCAGTTTTGGTCGGGGTACCGCCTTAATTTGAAAGGCGGTTTGGCAAATAATTTGGGAGACATTTTTATCACACTCGCTCACTCGCTTCACTTTCGGCTCCATTACACCCTCTCGTCTTGGCTCGGTTTACAATCCCGCCTCGAGTTTACCTAGGTACTGTCAAATTTTGTCCACTTGAATCAAAATGTACCTACACTACCCCTACCTATCTTGTTCTATACAAATAATCTACTTAATACAAAATTACAAATAAATAAAATTGGAGTGTCTGTTTGTAATATTAAAAAAAATGAAAACAAAAAAAAGTTTTTAAAAACAAGCTTTTATTTAAACAAAAAACGTAATCTAAAAAGAAAGAATAACGCGAACTAAAAAGAAAAAAATAATTTAAGTGACATTTTAAAAAATACCTACATTTAAAAATTTTAAAAGCTTGATAGTCCGGTCAAGTTAGCTTCAAAAATAGGGGTAAGGTTACATTAATTCGCATAAAGCTGAAAATTGGTATGAATGTTAGGAACACCATTATAAATAAATTGTCAAAAGTCCCCATCGATCCGACGTATGCAAAAAAAAAATATATTCAAGGTCAAATGTTGCAAAAAACGGTTTTTCGCATTTTTCAGCTAAACTGTAAGTTTTATTATAAAAATAGGTAAGACATAATTGCTCATCATGCAATTATCTACAAAAATTGTCTTAACACTTTTTTCCTAAGAATTACCATTTCGGAGATATAGCGAAGCAAAAAGTTGAAAAAGTTGTATTCTTCCTTTTATGCAAGTTTCCGCGCCACCCGTGAGGTTGTGTACTTGGCGCGTTTTTTAAAGTGGTTTCCCAGGTAGGCCTATTCCACGACCTACTGTGGTCCTTTTGAGTTAAAAGAATTGTATCAAATAAAAAATAGTACTACCTATTGGAAATGATGAAAGCGGTGTAAGTTATGAGTAATTTGGGAAAATTATTCGTCTGATTGATAATCATCTAATGGAACTTCAAGCATACTGTCTCCTTCTTCCTCTTCCTGCTGGGTACAAGTAAATTGTTCAAAGAAAAGTTTGTATTCAAAGAAAGTTTATATTCTTAGAATTGTATAATATGTATGTATACGCCACGAAAACTAATATTTTAACTTGTATTACGGCTCTGTAACGTAGGTATATAAAGGTAATTGACATACAATGTACTGTGAAGAACACAACTTTTTCAACTTTTTGCATCGCTATATCTCCGAAATGGTGATTCTTAGGAAAAAAGTGTAAAAACAATTTTTGTAGATAATTGCATGATGAACAATTTTGTCTCACTTATTTTAGTGATAAAACTTACCGTTTAGCTGGAAAATACAAAAAACTGATTTTTATAACATTTGACCTTGAATAATTTTTTTTGCACACGTGTGATCGATGAGGACTTTTGACAATTTATTTTTAATGGTGTTCCCAACATTCATACCAATTTTCAGCTTTATGCGAATTAATGTAACCTTGAATGTCTATTTTAACCGGGCTATGAGGCACTGATGTACCTACGGGTATCCGTTATACAGGTGTACCTACTACACAATATATTTTTTGGGTTACGTTTTTTTTAAATAAAAGCTTGTTTTTAAAAACTTTTTTTATTTTCATTTTATTTTTTACTTTTTAGTCTTAAATATTTATTATTAACATCTTTTTTTACCATTTTTTAGGGTTCCGTAGTCAACTAGGAACCCTTATAGTTTCGCCATGTCTGTCTGTCCGTCCGTCCGTCCGTCCGTCTGTCCGTCCTCGCTTAATCTCTGTGACCGTTAGCACTAGAAAGCTGAAATTTGGTACCAATATGTATATCAATCACGCCGACAAAGTGGTAAAATAAAAATTGGAAAAAAATGTTTTATTAGGGTAGCCCCCCTATATGTAAAGTGGGAAGTGATTTTTTTTTTTAATTTCAACCCTAACGTGTTATATATTGTTGGAAAGGTATTTAAAAATGAATAGGGGTTTACTCAAATCATTTTTTGATAATGTCAATAATTTCGGAAATAATCGCTCCAAAAGTGAAAAATAAGGTGTCCCCCCCCCCCTCTAACTTTTGAACCATAAGTTTAGAAAATATGAAAAAAATCTGAAAAGTAGAACTTTATAAGGACTTTCTAGGAAAATTATTTTGAACTTGATAGAAACAACAGTTTTTGTACAAAAAAGACAAAAAGTTGTACAAAATCATTTCTGGACTAAGTTCGTAGTATAATCGTATATGCAAGCATTTTTTTTAACTTCGTTTACATATTTTATTATCCTGAACGTATCTCTTTTCAAACAAAAAAAGAATGATTAAAATCGGTTCTCGCAATCCAAAATTACCACCGAAAACTTCTGGCACGTCTATGTATTAATTAGTAACCCAATTCCCCGAGAGATGGCGCTGTAGGTACTTATTACATTGGGTCGGGTATTATCGAATTGTACGTGGGAAAACTTATTGTGACAGACGGGAAACTACGGAACCCTACACTGAGCGTGGCCCGACACGCTCTTGGCCGGTTTTTATTCATTTATTTAAGGACATTTTCATTCATTTATTTACTTATCTTATTGATTTACACTATTAACATTATTTACATCATTGACATTATTTACACTAAGAATATTATTTACGTTATTGACATTATTTACACCATTTACATTAGGTATTTATACCACTGACGTTATTTAGTTCCTTTAAATATTACCACCTGTGTGTTTTATATTTTAATTGAATTAATCGTTTTGATTGTTCACGTATCGTTTTCTACTCTTCAAGTCCTTTCATTTGATACCCATATTAAGGGGGTTGAAAAAAAAAACGTAATCCGCCATCTTGGAGCGGCGAGCATATTGAATTTAGTGTGTTGTTACTAAACTTACCGTTTTCTACTCTTCAAGCCCTTTCATTTGATACCCATGATATGGAGATTGTAAAAAAAAAAAATGTAATCCGCCATCTTGGACCGGCGCGGCGGCCATATTGAATTTAGTGTAATGTTACTAACTTTGTCGTTTTCTACTCTTCGACCTGTTTCATTTGATACCCATATTAAAGGGGTTGAAAAAAATATAACCCGCCATCTTGGAGCGGCAGCCATTGAATTTAGTGTGATGTTATTAATATTAATAACATCACACTAAATTCAATGGCTGCCGCTCCAAGATGGCGGGTTATATTTTTTAAAAAATATAACCCGCCATCTTGGAGCGGCGGCCATATTGAATTTAGTGTGATGTTATTAACTTTATCGTTTTCTACTCTTCAAGCCCTTTCATTTGATACCCATATTACGGGGGTTGATAAAAAATATGTAATCCGCCATTTTGGAGCGGTGGCCATATTGATATTATAACAATATTGAGTATTGCATATTGTATTGTCACCAGAACTAAACACGTATGCCAAATTTCAGCCCGATAGCTTCAGTGGAAGTGGCTGAAATCTTGATTGCAATATCCCAGAACATACATACCTACAAGTGAAGTTAAATAAAAGCTTTTAATATTATATAACATATATATTATAATATTATATATTATTAGTATGGATTATCTGTGATTTAGGGCAGTTTTTTTTCTTGGTTATACCCATTGAGGTAATATTATATACTTCAGTACCTACCTACGTAAGTATATAATATTATCTCAGTGGTTCTACCAAGTACCTAACAGCTCAAATAAATTATGAGATATCGCAATCGCGTTGCGTACAAGGTCGTCGAAGTCTCGGCACTCGCAGCTCAGGCAAGCAAGGATACAATAAAAATGCGTTTTTTTTAATTGGGCGTTTCCACATTTCATTTTACCTAAGGTCAGAAGTAGTGTACAGAGTACAGTTTAGGTACATAGCCAGCAACGAAAGTCTAAACGAAAACATGTCAGTTTTTAAATGATCATTGAATTTTTTAGGGTTCCTAGTCGACAAGGAACCCTTATAGTTTCGCTGTGTCCGTCCGCAGCTTAGCTCAAAGACTCTTAGTTCTAGAAAGCTATAATTTGGCATGGATATACATATTAATCACGCCGACAAAGTGGTACAATAAAATCATGAAAAAAAAATTTTTTAGGGTACCTCCTGTACACGTAAAGTGGGGATGTTTTTTTTCTCGTATATCCCATGGTGTGGGATATCGTTGGATAGGTCTTTCAAAAATATTGCGGGTTTGTGAAAGCCCATTTTTCGATTCAGGGATCCGTTTGTGAAATATTAAGCTTTAAAGTGCTAATTTTTGTTAGACTCAAGTGTCCCCCCCCCTGCCCGCTAAATGGATGCTTTTGGGTATATGAAAAAATTCACGGCAGTAGTATATATAACGAAATGAATAGGAAAACTATCACAGCTAAGTAGGCTTTACAAGTTTACGAGTAACAGTCGACCAAATTAAATTTGCAGTTGCAATGTATGGGAGAACATGATTTTAAACTACAATGTTAAGTTTGTTCTTGGGATAAATGCATAGGTAGGTAGGTACATTACATTCCTGTACGGTGCCAATTGAGTGTACCTAGTGTAAGTAGGTACCACAGATACCTACTGCTCCAATGTAGCGGATATGGATGTTACGGGATTTTGATGAAATATCTGGCCCCTAGAAGTTTGACATGATCCTGACCACAGATATAGATATAGGTACCTAGATAACGCAAGTATCACGAACTGTATGAAAACTAAGCGTGCCACTTTTTGACTACCTACTATGACGTCACAAGCTCGCGCTCTCTCGCTCACGCTCACCCAGCCAGCAGTACGCAGGACTGAGCGCGAAAGTGGCGGCTTGTGATTTTCGATCGTAAACCGGTGCGATTTTTGGCACGTGAAGTAGGTGCTCTTGCGTTATCTAGGTATATCTATATCTGTGATGCTGACAGTGTTATGTTGTGTCAACAGCATCCTATTCTATGTATGTAGGTACCTACTTACTTGTGTCCTATAGATACTACTTGTAGGTACTAATGTATTTTGTGGTACTAGGAAGTAGGTACTTTACCTAATATATAGGTACTTATCTATAGTAGATATTATAATTGTAAAATCAACTGCACATTAGTGGTAACATAACACTAGCATTACGATACTAAATTCCGATCTCGGCAGCACGCAGCAGTGATGCCGCGGCAGTGCGGTCGCAGCACTACTGGTCCTCATACATTTTCTATGGGTTTATACGAGATTACATTCCGAGCACGGCAGCAATGTGACGCAGCAATGTCGCGCACCGCACTGCCGCGGCAGCACTGCTGCGTGCTGCCGAGATCGGAATCATACCTTTAGATTACATTCCGAGCACGGCAGCAATGTGACGCAGCAATGTCGCGCAGCATTGCTGCCGTGCTCGGAATGTAATCTCATATAAACCTATAGAAAATGTATGAGGACCAGTAGTGCTGCGACCGCACTGCCGCGGCAGCACTGCTGCGTGCTGCCGAGATCGGAATCATACCTTTACTCCTACGGCATAGTGGCGCTGTTGATGTCAAATTGTTGCCATCCTGTGCGGTTGACTGTACTATCATTTCACGCAAATGTCATGTTGTTACATCTATATCATAGTATAACTTCGGAATAGTACCAAAAGTTGATCTTGTAAGACAGGTTTTCTTTTTCCGCATTTCTGTGTTACGAAAGAAATTGAATAGGTAGTAGATATTTGTTGATACTTACATTGATGAAATAACTACCCATAACACACACGAGTAGGAACTAGGTAATTAGAGAATCACTGGCTACTTTTTGTCGTAGTCGCGTCTTTACTAAATGTACATTTGTACCTTGTGGGGACGCCAGTGACGTCACGGACCTGGCCGACGTCGGGTATAATTAGGAGATCACATTTTCGAGTGACTACCGCTAAATGTAGGTACCTTACCAAGACACCGCTACTCGTGTATATTTAGTAGCACCAGTTTAAAATGAATCATTACCAAATATACTTACCCTATTTCAATAGAATAACTTTCTTGAAAAATGGCGGGATTGGTGCATAGTGCGTTTATTTAGGGTGAGGAAGATCACGTGACGGGTCTAATTTGGTTTACAAGCAATAATAATAAGACATAATCGACGGAGCCCCGCTCCGCGGGGCCCCTATTTCTTTCTACAGGGTTTAAAGGAACCTAACACGAAGGAGATGACGGGGGCTCGTTCGCTCGCTCACTTGAGCCCCCTCATCCCCTTCGAACCTAACCTGTCCGAGTCGGGGTGCCCCAAGTCCCGAGCTCGCTTCGCTCGCTCTTGCATCCTAAGTTCTCATTGCGTTTTACAATGTCGAGATAGATGAATGTACAGAATATTTAAAATATATATTAGCATGTTAACATTAGGTACAGCATCGGAACGCGTAATGACAGACGTTTTACAACCCTGCCAAATCCTTTGCACTAGTACCAAACCCCGGACACTCCATACAACGCTCGCAAAATAATTACCTACCTACTACTACTACATTAAAAAATGACGTTTGTATACGTATGAATGTGTGCGTGAGGTACTTGTGTTTGCGAGCGCTCTTGTTAAAGAACTGCGACGAATACGCCGAAGTGCGGGGTGAGGTGCGGTAACTGATGTTAGTGCGGGGAAGGGAGTGGCCTTTCTGTACGTAGTACTTTAAGTATTCTGTGCTAGTACGTAGTTTGCTTTGGAAATGACGAGCACAATGTATAATAGTTTTTATGTAGGTATACTAATACAGCGAATGTCTGTGTTGAAATACCTACATTTTGCTCTTAAGTGTAACGAGCACAAAGCGGTCCAGCACAGACTATGGATGTCTGTGGTAATATATAGTCTGGCATTACATGGCCGGGTATATTTAGTAGTACCTACGTAATCACGCAACGCTTGGTCCTAAATATAGGTACCGATTAAGATACTCCAACTCGGGTATATTTTAGTAGTTAGAAATTTCGAAAGCCTCCTCATACTAACTATATACCCGACCAAAACCCTATGGGTAGGTTTCCACAAGGTACATTTAGTAATAACGCGTCGTAGTCTAGCTAAGGTCCGGCCGCGCTAAATTTGCCAAAGATCTAAACAACTATGCGCGATGGCCTGGCCGTTCGAAATTGAATAAAATCTATATACAAGAACATGTCTATTAATTAATATTTGTTTTCATCTAAACCTTCGAGCTAACTAGAAGAAAACAAACATTACTTAAAATAAATGTTCTTGTACCTACTTATATCGATTTTATTCAATATCGAGCGGCCATTGTTGTTTACATCTTTGGCGAATTTAGCGCGGCCGGGCCTTAGGTAACTATGTAAAAATAGGTACAGTCAGCATAAAATAGAAATAATTTATTTGATAGATAATGTAGGTAGGCATAGGTATAGGTAGATAAGATGGTATGTTTTTCGCCTCTCAAAAACCGTCCCGGACAGTGTCACGTCACGTTCAGCGCCGGGACCCTAGAGGAGGGCTCCTCTAGTCGTTCGTATACCTACCTATTGTATTGTGACTTTGTGAGGGATCTCCCTCATATCCGTACAATCAATCGCACGTCTGCATCAGTGGTACACTTGCTGCAACTGCGAAGCCCGTAGGGGAAGGAACGGCACGGATTGAATAAACCTATAGTATTATAATATAATTTTTTTTAAATATTATCGACGTTTAAAAGTGTTTGTACAGACGCCAGCACATCAAGCTACCCCAATCTGTCAAATTTCTTTGATAGATTTTTAACTTTAATACAAAGTAATAAGGTTCATATTCAATTGGGAAAATTTGACAGATTGGGGTAGCTTGATGTGCTGGCCTCTGTACTAACCTACTAAGTAACAAAAATAAAATGCTTTGCAAACTGTAGGTCAATTGAAATGAGTCAATTTTACATCTGAACATGGAAAAACAAACTTGATGAGGTACCACCTTCCTATGGCTCTAATGTCAAATTGTTATCAAGGAAGTTACGGTTTAGTACATTACTGCAGTGGCCAGCATAAGAGTCAATGCGCAGTTGTGGCCAAGGCTTGTATAGTTCTTTTCTCAAATAATGCGCGGAAATTAAAACTAAGTAGGTAGTACCTACCTAAGCAGAACTTTTTTGTCAAATACAATAAAACTTTTCAAGTTTACTATGTAATTTATTTGGCCACAAAACACGACAGATATGGATGTTCATACAACTTTTGCCGGCCGCTGCTCGCATGTATTTGGCCAGTACAGCAATTTCGATTTATCTCGAAGAAGGTTGTCAAAATAATGCTCAAACCAAGCATGTTTCAGAAAATTAATTATACCGACATGGACAGTAGGTACAGAATGCTAGACCTTAGGTACATAGGCTATCTTCTATGGTTAATTTATTATGAAAGTTTTTATCTAAGTATATTATCTACTTAACCAAGAAATTGTAATTTAAAAAATATTCAGAGTAACAAAATTAATTAGTCATGCCTATTCAGATTACTGAACATGACTAAGTACCTATTAATAACATTGGGAGATAGCTGTAGACGCTAACCTAATACCTACTTACGTACCAGCCTCAGACGGCCGTGGCGTTTGCGACAGCAGGTACTTGCGACATCGTAATGACGGAGGTAATTTTCGCAAGCAATAAGTAAATGTCACATTATATGCGTAACTATACATTCTATCCATGATCGTGGAAGTGAATGGCTCTTAATAACAAAAACGTCTTATCCTATCACAGTAGGTAGGTAGGTAGGTTTATATTCAGGTAATAGATAGGTACAAAAAGGGTGGAAAGTTGAAGCGGTCCCTGGTGGGAAGGTACGCCTTAAATATTGAAGTGAACCTATTTTACTCAATGGAAACATTTGTTTTTTCTAAAGTCGTTTTCCTCACACCCGAATATCGAACCGGCATGAATCCTTTTTATTAATAACTAGCTGCGCCCCGCGGTTTTACCCGCATAAGTCTCGATCCCGTGGGAATATCGGGATAAAAAGTACCCTATGTCCTTTTCCGGGACTTAAGCTATCTCTATACCAAATTTCATCAAAATTGGTCCAGCCGTTTGAGCGTGAAGAAGTAACAAACATATAAACACACACACACACACACTCACAAACTTTCGCCTTTATAATATTAGTGTGAAGTGTGATTACACCGCCCTATCCTCTACCTTGACGTCGTGGTGGTGCATGCGTGCTCCGAACTCTAGATCTATGCCGGTAGAGTTTACTTTGCCGAAACAGGTCTTGGGTGAGGAGCCAGACCAAGTACCTACCACGTATCTACCTAAACTCGCAAGGCAGCATGTGGCAAGTTGTTGGGTAGTACTGTATTAGCGACCCCACGGACCCTATCTCCCGTGAAAATACTTGTTCCTCATCTCTGGCTTGCCTTTATTGACTGGCCGGAGTGAACACTGACAAGGAACAGAGCTCCCATCTTTACTTTACTGGCCGGCTTGAGAGGAGATTCGCAAGAGCAAACGTGCTCGGTGGAAGGAAGTATTCCAGTAAGATGCTGGTGGGATCGTGACCGTACCTACTTCAGGAATTTTCCTGATAGCCGTGGAATACCTCTCTACTCTTCATAAGCACCTGGGCATGGTCTAACAGTGCGCCAAATTTCATACAAATCCGTTCAGCCGTTATTTCGTTATTTAATCGAACTCCAAAAATCTCATTTTGTGAAACTGAAACGATTTACCCACAGTCGTTTGGCCCATGAACCGTTGGTCAATATTATCTTTAACCCATGAACGTTTCATCCAAAGAACTTTTCACCCATGAACGTTTCGCCAACATAACTCTACGTCAGTGAATGCTTAACCAACAGAATGTTTTGACCAATAACTTTTCACCCAAAGAACAATTGACCCATGTCAAATAGAACTTAGGATGCAAGAGCGACCGAAGCGCGCTCGGGACTTGGGGTATCCCGACTCGGACAGGTTAGGTTTGAAGGGGGTGACGGCGGCTCAAGTGAGCGAGCAAAACGAGGGAAGGGCACCCCGAGGTTAGGTTAGGTTAGGTAAGCCAGTCCTGCGAAAGCCGCAGAGGGCGATGGCCGTCAGAGTCGTCCGGGGGTATCGCACGATCTCCTACGAGGCGGCCTGCGTACTGGCTGGATCCCCGCCCTGGGACCTGGAGGCGAAAGTACTCGCGTCGTTGTACCGGTGGCGCGAGGAAGCGCGGGCGCGAGGCGAGTGGCTGATGCAGCGCCATATGGAGCTGCGTCGGTCACAGCTTCGCGAGGTCCTGGTGGCGGAATGGCGGGACAGGCTTTCACGCCCTACCGCCGGCCTCGTCACTATCGAGGCGGTCCGGCCAGTACTCGAACACTGGCTCGGAAGGAGGCACAGCTCCCTGTCGTTTCGGGTGACGCAGGTGCTCTCGGGGCATGGTTGCTTCGGGAAGTACCTGTGTCGCATAAACAGGGAGCCGGACGCCCGGTGTCACCACTGCGTCGACTGCCGGGAGGACACGGCATGGCATACGCTGGCAGAGTGTGCCGCTTGGGAGGAGCCGCGCCGTGCCCTCATCTCAGAAGTAGGCGGTGACCTGTCGCTGCCGGCCGTGGTCGAGTCGATGGTCGGCAGCGAAGAGTCCTGGGACGCGGTGGTTTCCTTCTGCGAAGTCGTCGTCTCGCAGAAGGAGGCTGCGGAAAGGGAGAGGGAGATCTCGTCCACTCACCCGGCCCGCAGCAGGCGCACCGGGCGTCGGCGGAGGGCGGACAACGCGCTCTTCCAGCCCCCCTAAATGGGTCCAGGGGCGACGGACTCGGGGACGTCCGTAGCCCCCCATACACTAGGACCCGAGGTGGCGGCGCGTAGTGTTCCACGCGCGCCCCTTTTTTAGACGTCGCGGGGGGAGTCAAACACCTCACTCCCCCCCCCTGACCTGAGGAGGCCTGCAGCGGCGGGCCGGCACCAGCCGGGGGTTGCGGAAGGATCGTACGTTCCCGCGACCCCTGGCGTAGGTGTGAGATGGAACACCGGGGTGGTTTTTAGTCAGTAAGAGTCTGACAGACCCCGCCGCCCGCCCCAGAGCGGCGGACATGCATGAGGATTTTCCACCCCGGAAAAAAAAAAAAAGAAAAAAAAAAAAAAGGCTAGGTAAGCCGACGACGTAGCGGCCAACAAGTAGGTTGCGGTGCCGCTTGAGCGACATCGCAGCTGAGGCGGGCCGCGATGTCGTATCGGAGGCATCGCGGCCGAGGGTTGGAGGCCGCGGTGGGAGAGGAGTGCCGGTATTGCGGTGCGCCGCTCTCCCTACCTTCCGCGGCCTTGACGGGGTCGCCACCGTCCGATGGCGGACGCGGTGGGGCCGCAGAGGAAGAGGAGTGTTGGTATGACGTTGGCCGCTCTCCCTATCCTCTGCGGCCGAAAATTGGCAGGCGGCGGGGCCAATGACCTGACCCGTCGCAGGGGGACCAAGGGTGCCCAGACACGGGGTCGTCTGGCGCCCATGTGCTGGTTTGGTCCCTGGGGTGGTCACGGCGTGCTATGTGTTCTAGTGCGCCGGAGACGGGGAATACTTCCCAGAGGAGGGTCCGGTGACGAACAGCCGCGGCGGGTTCACGGATGAGTGCTAACGCGTGCCCGTGTTCCCGCCGTAAGCGGCAGAGGAGGACACCGTGGAGTTTTAGTGGGTTTGAGTCCCACATAACTGCACTATCTCCCCGTGGTAGTGCAGAATGCATGAGCATTTCTCCACGTTAAAAAAAAAAAAAAGGTTAGGTTACTTCCCCCCCCCCCCCCCCGTGGGTTCCCGCATTGTCGAGGCGGGGGGGCTCAGTAGCCGTGGCTTGGACACCCACGGTGAAGCGAAGAGGAACCCGAGGAGGGGCCGCTCGTCAGGGCTTTTGCCAGTAAGCCGACGATGTAGCGGCCAACAAGTAGGTTGCGGTGCCGCTTGGGCGACATCGCAGCTGAGGCGGGCCGCGATGTCGTATCGGAGGCATCGCGGCTGAGGGTTTGAGGCCGCGGCGGGAGAGGAGTGCCGATATTGCGGTGCGCCGCTATCCCTACCTTCCGCAGCCTTGACGGGGTCGCCACCGTCTGATGGCGTACGCGATGGGGCCGCATAGGAAGTTGAGTGTTGGTATGACGTTGGCCGCTCTCCCTATCCTCTGCGGCCGAAAATTGGCAGGCGGCGGGGCCAATGACTTAACCCGTCGCAGGGGGACCAAATGTGCCCAGACACGGGGTCGTCTGGCGCCCATGTGCTGGTTTGGTCCCTGGGGTGGTCACGGCGTGCTATGTGTTCTGGTGCGCCGGTGATGGGGAATACTCCCCAGAGGAGGGTCCGGTGACGGACAGCCGCGGCGGGTTCTCGGATGAGTGCTAACGCGTGCCCGTGTTCCCGCCGTAAGCGGCAGAGGAGAACACCGTGGAGTTTTAGTGGGTTGGAGTCCCACATAACTGCACTATCTCCCCGTGGTAGTGCAGAATGCATGAGCATTTAGATCCACGTTAAAAAAAAAAAAGGTTAGGTTACTTTAAACCCTTTTTACAGAAATAGGGGCCCGTCAACTTTCACCTTTTCCGGTGTCTGTTGGCCTTGTCCTTTGGGTGAAAAGTTATTGGTCAAAACATTCTGTTGGTTAAGCATTCACTGACGTAGAGTTATGTTGGCGAAACGTTCATGGGTGAAAAGTTCTTTGGATGAAACGTTCATGGATTAAAGATAATATTGACCAACGGTTCATGGGCCAAACGACTGTGGGTAAATCGTTTCAGTTTCCATTTTGTTGACCTAAAATAATAAATAGCCAAGTAACTTCCTAATTTCTGTTTGGTTTCAAGAATAGAAACCACGCGAATGAAAATTCGAATAAAACCACGGGCAACAGCCAACAACTGTTACCATTTGGTTCTTGTCCATATTTGTCTTGATAAAAAGGTGTATTCCCGTTCGTCCCACCGACTTCGTCCCCATCGTGGGACGAACGGGAATTCTTTATTTTTTTTCCCGATCGTCCCACTAATTTTATTGATGGATGGGACGAACGGGAATAATTTATTAATTATTTTTATGTATTCCCGTTCGTCCCACCGACTTTTTTTTTTTTTGTTTGTTTTTATTTAATGATACTGTAATACAGAGGTGTTACTTAATTCTAAACTCGCCAAACATTTACGTTTGATGGCGAGAGGTCCCCGTCGTGAGACGAACGGGAATTTACAAAAATAATATTAAAGGAGAATGGGCATTTTGGTACTCGCTCCAATAGCAATCATTGTGGTGTCATTGGATAGGTCTTTTCATCAGGAAAAATATTTACTATGGCGACTTGTCCCAAATCCTTGTCCGGAAACCACGGGAAGCCCCCAAAGTTCTAGTTTTAGTTGATATCATAATTGCAAATACGATAATATTACATATCTATCATGATTGAAGATATGAAAAATAAAAATGTTAAACAACATTATTTAAAACGAGAAATGTTTTGTGTTACTACCGTTTTCATCACTGACCCCGGCGCCTCTTTTGGACATTGTTACCCGCTACAAACGTTTATCTTGACTAGTGTTGAGGACTATAGTTATGCTTATCGATTTGGATCATCGTTATGGAAGAACATCGCAACTGTGTGATGTGTCGGCGAGGCCTACATCATGCTAGATACCAACAGCATGATTAAACATATTAAATACCGAACATCAAGAATGGTACTCAGTACTTAAAAGTTGACCTTATGTGTATACGATTAGGGTTAAAGGTTACCAAAAATGTTCATTGATTTTAAAATCGCCGCAGCTATGTTAAATAACTTCCACATACCCATCGATGACAAAATTCACTCAGAGGCCTTCCTAAACATAAAAGAAATAGAAAATAAAGAGAAAATAGATTCCCCGAATCTACTTTATGATTATGTAGAAAGAAAACCTTTGAATAGCCGAAGAGCGGATTTTCAAAGAATAGAAAGTCACAGAATACAGGACTTCCCACTACTGACGGAATAACAGATTATTTTACTTTCTTTGGGCACCTATCAACTGAAGCTAGACCGATCCTACTGCAACGAGCATTTATCAAATGGACTATACACTTTAGAAATGTATAGAGAATGCGCACTCCAGGATTTAAATGAATATGACACAAAAGAAGATGCTTGGCTTTTACGCGGACGCATACAGTCACCGGTCAAGAACTTATTATTGTTATTTATTGATAAAAAACAATGTTCATGAAAACGAAACCAATATCCATAACATTTTATGCAATTATTACTGCACGTGTTTGACCGTACGACGAACAGTCGGCACTTGTGCTCATATAGTTTCAATCGTATGGTATCTAGGATATGCCAGACATGAAAGCTTCACTGTTCCTGCAGCGTTCCTCAGCAATGTCATTATTGGTAATAATTAAAAAAAAATAACGTTTCTTACTTTTGTTATTTTTTTTCTTTTTTATTCCTGAGTGTTTATTCATTTTAGTACCTATTAAGCAAAACACACATGATTCTATACAAGACAACTATATAATATCACCATTATCTTAACATAATCAAACAAAAACAAAAAAAACAATTAAATACTTAACACAAAATAACTCCGTTCCGACAGCAAATGGAGACAAGCGACTCGGTTATCATTAATCCTTGTAAAAAGACCTTTCCAATGATACATAGTATATTATAGCTATTGGGCCGAGTACCAGGCTTCATACATATTTATACATATTTGCCCGTTCTCCTTTGTAAGTAAACTACGAAACAACATTATTATTATACACAAAATTATTTAGTGGGACGAATGGCACTAATCTAAGAACATATTCCCATTCGTCCCTCTAAAATCCTGAAGGGGACGATCGGGAACAAATTTAATATTATTTTTGTAAATTCCCGTTCGTCCCACGACGGGGACGAAGTCAGTGGGACGAACGGGAATACACCGATAAAAAGCTTATTCCAAAATTTCCATAGTAAGAGTAGTTAAAAATAAAGATAATTTATCCAGGTAAGGCGACAGCACCACGGCGAGGATCAACAATGGCGCCAGGAGTGCAGCATTATGTACTAGTCACGATGTTATTTGTCGGTATTATATCACCGTGCTTCAGTGCGCAGCCAGTAAGTACCTACCCCATTGACCGTTTATATTGGTTGACGAAAATAAATAATTTGATTAAATATATTGTTACTTACTTTATCATATATCAAGTTAGGCATTTCACAAATATTTTAGGCTGAGATTTTTTAAAATCGCATATTGCTGATTATATTTTTCTGATAAGTACCTAATTGTCACGACTTAATCACTCCTTTCCGGCTTGACGTTAATTTCTGGGACACCTGTACCTATATATCTAAGATACATTGTGTTGCCTATAGAGCTTCTTTCCCGTACAAGTGCGGGAATGCACTGCATTGTGATTGTGAACCTCAACGCGGTGCAATAAGAGCCGCTTTTCGAGCAAGTGTGTTGAAAATATTATTTAACATTATTTATCTAAGTAAATAAAGTATTGTTTTTAAAGTGATTCGGAACAATACACCCGTTATGTGATTTTTTTCAGCCAACAGCAGATGATGTAATAGAAAAAGATCGAACTGCTAGGGCAGCGGCGATTAGAACTGGTAGACATATAGCTGCAGCTCCAAAATGGGGTTTTTTTGGAACAATTTTTCACGTCATATTAGAGGTATGTATTGTATAATACCGAGGTATTGTGATTAAATGTGATATACCTAAAGACTCGCGAGTAATTATTCCGTGCATCGGTGTATGCTAACTACCGTTTATCGGTGACTGTATAAAGTTTAAAGGTAAAGGAAACTATGATGGTCATCGCAGTCTCGGTTCATATTCCTTTGATATACAGAATATATTTTAAGAACTTAATGAATACCTAATATGAAAACGCTTGTTTGTATTATAGTACCTAAGTAAGTAGGTACTTCTACTTCGGCAGCTGTACGTCTCGTATGATTAAAGATTTTATTTTTTCTTATCTTAATTCAGTAAAAAGGTAGGTAATTATTATGTTAAGAATTGTAATTGAATTGTTATTACCTACTAATCATGCTTCTTCTTTGCAGCAAATCAACGACACAAAAAGTGCATACAGTCAAATATCTGAATTGGTAAACAATCAATTTGCCGATGAAAATGTAAGTACGTAATAGTTTCGTTCTTCACCTACCACCTGTCATGGTAGAACAGCCTGATTAGTTACCTAACATGAATGTTTGTGCTCGGAAATAATGACAAAGAAAAAACAGGGAGAAAGTATGACCCCAATTACCAGACGGACAATTCCCGAATTTTTAAAAACGTTTGCATTCTAATCTGTCTCAAATCTCAATCTGTTAAAAATACCGTTTAATTCCAAAATGCTTGACATTGATTGGAGCTGTAATGAGTTTGCGACTAGATTTGAAACGTATTTAGGTAAGTTAGGGAATGGGTTATCTGAGATCGACGATGACAGAATAGCTAGAAGAATATTCTCTCATGAAATGTTAATAAAAGCATTTGAAAAGTCCACCTATTTACTACTACTACATTCCTAGTTATAAAATCGGTGGTAAAATGTGACGATATTATTTCTAGAAAGGCCCGAAAATAGCTCTCTTCACGCATTTACCTACCTACCGTTTCTCAATGTGAAAAATGATATAACGTGTATCGTTATTAAAGTACTCAACTAGGTACTTAATTAGACATGGTAGGTATATCGTTAGTGCGACGTGGCTGGATTGTTTAAATAATTTCCGTGCTTAATGACGGAACAGTGAAAACAAGTATTATCGTTAACTGCTTGAACTATTTGTTAATAAGTCAGATTCGGCTTTATTTAACTTAATTACCTACTTACAGTTAATGTTTTTAAATTAGTTAGTCATCTAATCATTGCATCATTGACTCAAATATAATCATCAATCATATAACATCATTTGAAATAAGTAGATAATTAAACAGAGTTAGTCAATGACACAATGAGTCAACATTTTTGCAAGTACCGATTGGGTCAGGTACCTAGGTACCTAGACGGAAGGGGAAGGTCACTTGCTCAGCACGGACGGGATGGATCACAAAAGCGGAATCCTCAGGTAAGAACCATTGTCAGGGTCCGGCTTCTGTCTGGCTGCTCGTCAGGGACATGTGCCAGACTAGGCCAAGAACTAGTAATAAAGGTCCTGCATGGTGCTGGAAGACGACATCGGCGTCGCCGAGGCAGGCCTATGATAGCGTGATGGATGACTTGTTTATTAGATTGAAAGATTTATCAGAAGTGTCGGCAACACAGGGAAAATGGAAGGTAACAGCCGAGAACTTTGTCCAGCAGTGGGACAAAAGGCAGAAAAGTATAGTCATATGTGTAAGCTCAATCCGGTATCCAGTGGTTAAGCTGAATTAGTGTCCGGTAAAAGGACAGTGACATCTATAGACTTTATAGTTTACGTTTAGGTACTCAAAATTGAACATTTTTTTAAGGAAAAGTGCATATAGGAGCCTACTTTTTCGTTGGGGACAGTCCCATAGTCCACGCGGGCGACTGGGGACGTACGGCGGGGATGGTAAGCGTGCGAAATAATTTCAAAATAAGCTGACCCTTTTAAACGGGTGCAAAAAGACGCTAAACGAAGCCGAGTCACTTTTATGATATATCTACTCCCCGTCATTGTTTTTTTTTCTGGATTATACCTGGAAACCGTCTGGTTAGGAAGATACCTATTGTAGTCAAAGTTCCAACTTTTTTTTTACGAAGACATGTTTTACATGACATGTTATAAACTTATACTTATTTTAACTTTAAATAAAGGGTGCATGCAACGGTGTGGGAGTTGCGGGGGGTCCGCAACTCCCACACCGTTGCATGCACCCAAAAGCACAATGTTTTGCGTGCATTTGAGTAAGTATATAGCATTGCGCGCTGCCGTAAACAGCGATTTTCACACCAAAAATAAAAGTCGTTTACCAGCAATAATTTACGTAATTAGTATAATTTAAGTTCAGCCTACTTAGTTTGATGTACAGACGCCAGCACATCAAGCTACTACAATCTGTCAAATTTCAGTAACAGATTTTCAACTTTATCGCTAAAGTACTTATACTTTAGTTGAAAATCTCGATAAAACTTTGAACCTTAGTTCAAAGTTGATTGAACTTTGAAAGTTGATTTATTAAAGAGACCTATTGTAGTAGCTTGATGTGCTGGCGTCTGTACAGAGTGTGTAGAATGACGGCTATATGACGGGTCTTTTTGAACATCATTGAACTTTTCACACGGTGGTATCTTCCCTAGCATTTATTTCAAAGATTTGCCTTTAATTTAACTTATTTCCCTGGGTTATCCATGAAACACAGTTTTTTTTTTTTGTATTTATGCTAGCGACCCGCTCGAGCTTCGCACGGTTTGTACGGCTTGACAAAACATGGTGATTTCTTTATTATGTGTAAGTTTAATACTCATATATTTTTATACACATAAACACACACACAATAACACTATCTTTCCACTTCGTCATAGTACCCGTATGTATTTATTACCTTTTTAAATTATAATACTTACTTAATATTTTTTATATTTATTTTAGAAGTAAGTAGGTACCTATGTGTCTAGATATGTAAATATTCTCATAATTTTTTGTTTTATGTGAATTGTTTTTTGATTTTATGTATTTTGATCTACTTTCCTATCGCTGGTATGCTGCAAGAGATTTCTTTACAAATAAGCATCTCCTTTGTATATATTTTTTCTATACTTTTCTTTTGTCTGTTTTATTTTATATGTGTGTAGATAAATGGTTAAATATATAAATAAGCCTACCGGACTAAATTCTGTAAGCGCGCTCGCCCATGGCATACTTTTTGTAGGTCCTACAATTGGTCAGATTATTTCACCGAGTTTTATGATCGACTCAACGCACACGAGCTCGAAATCAAATAAGTAGGTACGTCATTCTTTTTTTTATTGTGGACCGACAATCGGTGAGTAGTCTGCGTTAGCGCATATATTTCCGAACGTTCCACCATTTTCCTTCTGTCTGCAATAGGGTCGGTCATGGTACCGATGGCGATTTCATGTATTTATGTCCTACGTTTTGTATGAGGTGTGCGTTTATACATTTGATCTCTACTGTTACATTTAGCTCCTACATAAAATCGGTTTGTATCACCGATTGTATGCCGTCCGCGAAAGCTCTTAATGATGGTGAAAACTGCATACAAATCCGTTGCAGTTTAGAAGAACAACGCGCGTGACAGACGGGTATAAAAAGCGACTTTAATTTATAATATTATGTTTAGACAAGTATAGATTTATACTTGATACACGGGCAGTCATGGGCATAGGTCTTTAAGTATAAGTAGATAACATTTTTTACATGCAAATAAATGTTAATCTGTAAACTCATCTTTGACAACGCAATAGGTACCTACCTTATGCGGTCAGGTGCGCGTGATTTGTTTTTAATTTTTACCCACGTCCTCCTTCACCCGCTAGGACCTATGGTCATGGACCATAGTTGTATGTTTAGACTCCAAACATTGATCTATGGTCCATGCAGTATGTACCTAGGTATAGAATTAGCGTACATATTTGGTAAACTTGATATGGCTTATAATTACTAAATGATATGTTGATGATTTTAAATATAATACAGGCCGTGACGACGCCTCCAGATCCGACAAACAATGGTACCACCGAAACACCGAAAATTACAAGAGCTGAGTTCCTTAAAATACTCGACCGTAATCTCAAAGGATTGAGTCGACTTCGCAATTTAGAGTGGCGGGAAGCGAAGAAGGTAACCGTTTTTATTAGTTCATTAATCGTTGTGACGGAGGCCTGGGGATTAAATGATCCGCTTTAATCACGAGGACAAAGTTACAACATGGAAAATACGTCGGTATTTGACGTGGTAAACCTTGACAATATTATACTTTCTAAGTAAGTATAAAGGACATGTGGCAAACTATGAAGGAAAACGTTTATCGTGAGAGAACCTAGACTGAAATCTCCGACATTATGCATGCAGTAGTATGTAAACAGTTCTCGCTTTTTCTGTATGAGAAGAAACCCATGGGATAATGAAGGGAAACAAACAACATAACAGTTAATAATTATAATTTTTTATCACGTCGATCGCTAATTCAATCAATTTGTACAAAAAATAATAAGCTCGTGCTCGATAATAATTAATAATAGAAAGCGATGGTGAAACTAATTTATTGTATTTATTAAGTATCATTTCATTTTTAGGATTCAGCAGCAAACATGAGAATGTACAAGGACGAAATACTTCGAGGAAAGAAAGCGAGAAACACAAGATAGCATAGAAATGAATGAGAATATTCAGGAATTACTTTTTGTAAAGGTGTCTCTGTTTATTAAGACTTTATAATTTATTAATAAGTACTTACTATTAGAACTTTAAATCATAGTGTCGCGCGTCGGTAGTCGGTTTGGTACTAGAATTTATTTAAATGTATTTTCATGTCAACATTATTACTAAGTACTTACTACCAACCTATGTAACATATATTATTATTAGCGGGTGGATATGGGTGTGTTCTGATTTCTGCAAATATAATTAAATATTTGTTTGCTTAGTGTAACAATAACAGCGTTTGCAAAATAATACGGTATGATTTGAATGAATTCGCAATTTGTAATATTCAACTACTCATTGGGTATTTTTTTGCTCATTACAAATTATGTCTACAATATAATCAGATTTTGTCTACTGTGTTGTTAGTGACTTCAATCCAATAGATTAGCAACAGAACAATACTTTGTACATAATAAACCGTATATATAGGTAAGTATAATACATTATGTATGATTGATACAGATGTATGTTTAAGTTATTGATTTTATTCAACAGCAATAATGAAAACTATGTTGGAAAAACTAATTGTCTACAATAGTTTCCTCTACTTCAACTTGTTTAACCTTCTTTTTCGGATATATATGTAATATTGCACGGCAATACGGATACATTTCAAATTTCGTCTTATGTATATCACTTTTAAGTCTCTTTTTGACAGGTTCCTCGTTTAGCATAATTTGTAACGCCTTTTCGTGGCTAAGTTTTAGGAGATCGCTCGCCTTTATTTTAAGTTCACATCTGTCTGCCCCGTCAACCTGAAACAATCGAGTTTATTTACCATTTTGTTGTAATTATATTAAAGATTGCTAGTCACTTATGCATGAATGTTTGAGAATCCCTAAGAGCACACCGTCTGAACGTATGACTACATTACCTGTGCCGCCTGTTCGTAAATATGATAAATCGAGCTTTACAAAAGTAAGACAGACAGAGACGATGTCGCGCTGTAAAAAGCAGAATTAAAATATATAATTGAACTTCTCAAGTGGGCGTGGATGGCCAAATGCGAAACTATGAGGAATAGCAAAAAGTACTCAAAGGAGTCACGGGCCCGATTTTGATGAAAACTAAAACTGCATCATTGGATTTTTGAAAAATCAATATTTTTAGCCAGGAATCGAACCCGTTGATTTTGAAAAAAAAAACACTGTATTATTACGCTATTCGATAGTGTCGCTAATGGGGATCGAATTCTGGGAAGTAATGACATACGGCAAACTTAATACTAAAATAAACGACTAATAAAATGAATCTCGACTGCGGAACCCTTAACCCGCACTAGGCCGGGTTTTTTTATACTTATATTCGTCAGAGGCAATCATATAGTAAAAGTTGTTCAATTTCATGTAGGTACACATGACGCCACATCAAGCGATATATTTCCAGTTTTAGCTGACCTCGCATTGTATAGGCTTTTCGTACAATGAGAAGTCAAGTTTTCTGAATATCGTCCCCGTAGTTGGAAAACTAAATAACTCCGATTTTCTAGTTTTGAGATAAACGCGATTTAGTGTTTTTTATTCAATTAATGTTCATTTGTTAAAAAAATTGAGACAATTTTACCGTCGGTAATTTTATAATTATGCATTATTCCATCTGAACGACAAAAATGGCTATATTTTTGGAACGGAATAAAATAAGTAAATTCCTGTAAGACTCAAACATGCGTCATGTTTTGGATTATTTAAAAATAGGGAAAAGACAAAATCGCCAAAAACGAAGTTATTTAGTTTTCCAAATACGGGGACGATATGTATAGCTTGATATGTCATCGAGCGTACTACACTGCTTTGAATTAAGTCCCTGGTTAAACCTAACCTTCTGTATAATACTAAGTAAAGCACATCGCATCGTGCACTGAGCAAACAAAAACACATCTTAAGGTGACAAACGTCTTTTTACTATGTCTGTACATTGATGTCGGTAGTAGGTACTGGGCATTCGTTAATTAATCTTGAATAAATACTTACTTTACATAAAAATGATAATTCATATTGTTCATCTACTTTTGGCCAAGTCTGTTCGAGGACACTTTTCTCCCAATCAACCAAATTTGATGAGTCACACATTCTATGTGGTGCAGACTGGATACCGGCCCAAAGCTCAGAACAAAAGTGCGGTGCCACTGGTGACAGCATTATTATTAAAACTGCTAAGGCTTTTTCAAATTCCTTACTTTTGGCTATTACTTCTGGTGGAATCTTATTCTGAAATAAAAAAAAAAAGTAATTTGAAATTAATATCAATGTTTTAATAAAGCCAAACTTATTATTATTAGATATAGAATAAGCTTTTCCTTTGTAAATTGTCGCAATTGTGCTGTAAATAAAAGTTTGAAACAAAAATAGAAACCTTTTTGCATTTACTGTTAACTAGCTGCGCCCCGCGGTTTCACCCGCATAAATTTCGATCACGTGGGTGGGAATACCGGGATAAAAAAAAACCTATGTGTTAATCCTGGTTATAAACTATTTGTGTGCCAAATTTCATTCAAATCCGTGCAGTAGTAATTGCGTGAAAGAACAACAAACATCCATCCATCCTCACAAACTTTCGCTTTTATAATATTAGTGTGATAAGCAAGAAGTAGGATAAGAAACTTACCCTTAACGCACTGGTTAAACTCTGTAGTCTTGAAATGCCAACACTTAGCTTTTGCGTGTATCCAAAATGGTATGTTGTGGTAGCAATGAAATAGTTTCTTGAGTTCCATATTTTATATTCATACTTATTGAATTCTTCAGGAGTCAAAGTATTTTTGGCGGGAATATTATTTCGGTGTTGCAAAAATTCTCTCACGGTCATCCACAATCGGTGTTGCCAATTTAACACGCCAGGTAATGCTTTAACAAAATTGTATATTTTAGAAAATTGGGTATGTTGCAGGTAAGTTTCAATGTGGAATATCAAGACCCACCGAAGGATCATGATCATGGTCACCGATTTTATGAGAATTATGCTTAAGTGGACTATATGACATAAAGCGCGGTCACTGTCAGACTGCATAGAAAAGAAAGAGAAGCGCGATGACACAACGCCGGTAATTTATTGCAAAATAAGAAGCACCCAATAATCTATTTACAAAAAATCTATTGTTTGGACTAAAAAATTAAAACACTGGTGCTTTAGTATGTTGCTTGTAGAATAATCTGACAAAAAATCAAAATCATTGTATGTATATTAGTACCTGTGGTTTTTATTGTATAAAGACAGTTTTTAGAGGCATCTTCGTGATTTTTTTCTATTGTATCAAATCAGTTGTATTATGTTTTCAACACACTATCTAACTAGCATACATGCTAGTTAGATAGTGTGTTTCTTCAGGATATACAGGTGAATTTTTCAAGTGGGCGTGGATGGCCAAATCCGAAACTATGAGGACTAGCGAAAAGTACTCAAAGGAGTCGCGGGCTCGATTTTGATGAAAACTAAAACTGCATCATTGGATTTTTGAAAAATCAATATTTCTAGCCAGGAATCGAACCTGTTGATTTTGAAAAAAAAAACACACTGTATTATTACACCATTCGATAGAGTCGCTAATAAGGATCGAATTCTGGGAAGTAATGACATACGGCAAACTAAAGGAAAGAGCTCATTTTTAACAAAATCTTTTTCTTTTTTCTTATGTTACCTACCTCATCATCATCTGCCTAGCCTTTTTAACCGACTTCTTCCAAATATATTGGGGTCGGCTTCCAGTCTAACCGGATGCAGCTGAATACCAGTATTTTACATGGAGCGACTGCCTATCTGACCTCCACAACCCAGTTACTGGGTAATACGATACCCCTTGCCCTTGATAAGACTGGTTGTCAGACCTTCGAGCTTCTGACTACCAAAGATCCAGGAATGACATCCGGGACCAACGGCGTAACGTGCTGTCTTCCGAGGCATGGAGGGGTCTCGGTATGTAAAGATGGTCACCCATCCACAGACCAACCGCGGCAAGCGTAGCTTAACCTGAAGGATTGACCTGTGCGGCTGTTATTATTTAGCCACGCCCGGGGTATGTTACCTACCTACCTAAACTGATTAACTGTCCAAAATGATGACCATTGTTTTCAATACATAGCTGGAATATTATCCAAAGATCGTAATAGAAATTTGAATTTAGAACATAATGTTGTGAAGGTGACTGCGCTGCGGGTGTTAATAAAAATATTGAGCATAATTTCGAACAAGGTACGTAATGTAGGTATGAATGCTTTAATATAAGAAGAAGTTTATTAAAATTCAACATTTTCCGTATGTCATTACTTCCCAGAGTTTGATCCTTATTAGGGACACTATCGAATGGTGTAATAATACAGTGTGTTTTTTTTTTCAAAATCAACAGGTTCGATTCCTGGCTAGAAATATTGTTTTTCAAAAATCCAATGATGCAGTATTAGTTTTCATCAAAATCGAGCCCGCGACTCCTTTGAGTACTTTTCGCTATTCCTCATAGATTAGAATTTGGTCATCCACGCCCACTTGGAAAATTCACCCTGTATATCCTGAAGAATATCATATATTTTACTGATTTTGTTTACTGTAGTTTTAAGCATTATAAAACTTGCGTTTTTTTACGGTTAGGTCCTGTAATCCCCTTAATGTGTAAAACCCAACACTTATCTTGAAATTGACAGCCGCACGCGCAGCTTTACCCAGCAGATCATGCGGCTACAGCCGGCTCCCAACAGTTCGCGATTTTACAGGTGCCTAATATTTGCATAAACCTATTGTCCAAGCGAATTTCCACAAAATTGTAACTCTGTAACGGTCTCAATAGCAGGAAGTGGGTCGGGGACACTCTGGGTCATATTAAACCACAGAACAGACGCCCACGGACCTTCAACTTTGAACTTTATTTTAATTAATATATTTTTGGTTAGTAATACGGTGTAAAGTAGCTTGTAGAATGTGTATAAGTGCTTGCTCGTCCGTAAAGTTGCACACCGTGGAATTTTTAGGTAGGTACAGTCAGCATCAAAAGTCGATTAACACTATCATTTTTACATGTTATTAAATTTACAACAACTTTTTTCAATAAACTGATTTTTAGCTTTTCACATAATAGACAAGAGTATATATTCTAAAAAAATTCTTCTGCTGCGATTTTGAACAAATATTTTGCTCAATAACTAAGATTATAAAAACTGAAGTGTTAATCAACTTTTGATGCTGACCGTACCAAACTCGTTTAAATCTTACTTGCATCGGACCAGCGCCTGGGCGTCGCCGGCGGGACATCAGCGAGGATCAGCAGCCGAGTAGTGTCACATCCATATGTTGCAAGTAACCTTTCGGGATTTTCACCATTGTATTTAGACTTGCTCATTTTTTCCCACTGGGTCAACACAGTCTCTCCTGTGGCCTTGTCTTTATACTCTTTTCCGTCTTTTTCTACTTGTTCTGATGGTATATACTTTCCAGAACCCTTTAATTTATATGATTGCCCCATAACCATTCCTTGAACTACCAGTTTCTTAAACGGTTCTTTAGTTGGTGTCCAACCAAGTGAATGTAAAAAATAACTCATAAATCTAGCATAATATAAATGCAATACGGCATGTTCCTTGCCCCCAACATATATGTCAACTGGCATGTGATCAAGAATATTTTCTTTTGAAAAAGGCCTTTCTTGATTGGTTGAGTCCAAAAATCGATAATAATACCATGAAGAATCAACAAATGTGTCCATAGTATCCGTCTCTCTTTTAGCATTGGATTGACATTTAGGACATTTACATTGAATCCAGTCCTCTAATTTCTCTAATGTTTGTATACCTGACTCTAAAGAATGAATTTGAGGCAGCTCAACAGGAAGTTCTTTGTAAGGAACAGGAACTGTACCACAATTGTCACAATGGATTATTGGTATAGGTGTTCCCCAGTACCTCTGCCTGGATATAAGCCAGTCCTTAAGTTTAGAGCTAACAAAATGTCCTCCCACATTTTTGTTAAGCGCCATATCAATTGCCTTACGATTATCGCATTCAATATCGATTTCATATTGATCACTGCTAATGGGTATATTTAATGATAACGCGATTTTTTTGTCATCCTTATTGATTTGAGGGCATGCAATAAACACATCTCTACCCATAGGGTAATTAATGTTATCAGTTATATATACAGGTAATTCACGATCTGATATGGGATTATAACTTGTAAGAACAACATCTTCATAGCTTTTCAATTCCTGAACCAATGGATGACTAGAATTCATAGTTAAAAAATTGCCGTGAATAAATTTATAGGGTTCGGAGGTCCAAACATCAAAAGTTTTAATTTCAGTTTTTACTTTCATTTGAAAAGTTACAACAACCCCATCACACTCGCCAATCCAATGTTTTTGTAAATTAATAATGTCTTTCCAATTTTCCAAACCTCCATTGTCAAGCCCATCATACAAGTCTTTGGCAAACTTCGTAGTTTTTATAAACCACTGAGTAAGATATTTCTTTTCAACTTTAGCACCAGATCTCCATGAACACCCAAAATCATCAACTTGTTCATCGGCCAGAACAGTCTTATCTACTGGATCCCAGTTCACTTGTGCCTGGAAAGTAAAAAAGAGCGAAGCTTAATAAACATTACTTTTAACATAATTACGAAAAACGACAATTTTGTCAGCCCAGGGTAATTTAGGAAGTCACATATGGCAGAACTGAGAATTCTGTCTCAAATCTGTGTGACACATCATTAAGAATTTTCGATTTCGCATTGAAAGGCAAACTGAACTTTGCAATTGAAAAAAATTATGCTCCCATACCTACATCACAGTTAATGCTCCAACAGCAAATGTAAATATGAAATTGCAAAAAATGTATACAGGGTGAATTTTTCAAGTGGGCGTGGATGGCCAAATCCGAAACTATGAGGACTAGCGAAAAGTACTCAAAAGAGTTGCTTGCTCGATTTTTATGAAAACTATAACTGCATCATTGGATTTTTGAAAAATCAATATTTCTAGCCAGGAATCGAACCAGTTGATTTTGAAAAAAAAAAACACACTGTATTATTACACCATTCGAGTGTCGCTATTAAGGATCGAATTCTGGGAAGTAATGACATACGGCAAACTAAAGGAAAGGGCTAATTTTTAACAAAATACTTTTTTTATTTTTCTTATGTTACCTACCTCATCATCGTCTGCCTAGCCTTTTCCCAACTATGTTGGGGTCGGCTTCCAGTCTAATCGGATGCAGCTGAATACCAGTATTTACATGGAGCGACTGCCTATCTGACCTCCACAACCCAGTTACTGGGTAATACGATACCCCTTCCCCTTGGTAAGACTGGTTGTCAGACCTTCGAGCTCTGACTACCCGTAACGACTGTCAAAGATCCAGGAATGACAGCCGGGACCAACAGCTTAACGTGCTTTCCGAGGCATGGGGTCTCGGTATGTAAAGATGGTCACCCATCCACAGACCAACCGCGGCAAGCGTAGCTTAACCATCAGGTTAAGGTCAGCCGCACAGGTCAATCCATCAGGATTGACCTGTGCGGCTGTTATTATTTAGCCGAGCCCGGGTTATGTTACCTACCTACTAAACCTTAACTGATTAATTGTTCAAAATGATGACCATTGTTTTCAATACATAGTTGCATTTGACGTCTCAAGGATTGTAGGTACTGCATTCAACATTACAATATTATTGATTTCATGAGAATATTTTCCAAAGATCGTAATAGAAATTTGAATTTAGAACATAATGTTGTGCAGGTGACTGCGCTGCGGGTGTGTTAATAAAAAAATATTGAGTATCATTTCGAACAAGGTACCTAATGTAGAAGGTATGAATACTTTAAATACTTTAAAATATGAAGATATTTATTAAAATTCAACATTTTCCTTAAGTTTACCGTATATCATTACTTCCCAGAATTTGATCCTTATTGGGGACACTATCGAATGGTGTAATAATACAGTGTGTTTTTTTTTCTTTCAAAATTAACAGGTTCGATTCCTGGCTAGAAATATTGATTTTTCAAAAATCCAATGATACAGTTTTAGTTTTCATCAAAATCGAGCCCGCGACTCCTTTGAGTACTTTTCGCTAATTCCTCATAATTTAGAATTTGGCCATCCACGCCCACTTGGAAAATTCACCCTGTATACAGGTGAACTTTTCAAGTGGGTGTGATGGCCAAATTGAGCCCGAGATTCCTTTGAGTACTTTTCGCTATTCCTCATAGTTTCGAATTTCACCATCCACACCCACTTGAAAAATTCACTTGTATATCAGAATTTTTCCTTTACTTGTACTACGAGACCTTGCTTCCTGCCAAATTTCATGCTAGGTCAAGGGGAAGTACCCTAAAGGTATTGGAAAGTGAGATAATTCCTTCAAAGTATGTGATATAATTAACCCTATTACTTGATTACTTTGTGTTGACTTAGTAGCTTGAATTTTTGACCTGTCCAAGGGACTGCAAAGCTTAGTACTTGATATTAATTTCAACTTGATACTTCTACCTATTCCTAAGAAAAAGGTTTATGACAGACAGACAACATAGTGATCCTATAAGAGTTCCGTTTTTTTCCTTTTGAGGTATGGAACCCTAAAAATTAATCAAGTTTGGTTTTCAGCCAGTGCACTTGACTTTTAGTTAGCTGCTTTAGTAGTCAACTCTAAGTAAAAATATTCATGAGATGATCTCTTACCTTACTCTGATAAGCTAAATCTTTTTCAAATAACTTTAAGAATATATATTGAGTCCATTTGTAATAGTTAGGGTCACATGTAGAGATTTCTCTATTCCAATCGAAGTTGAACCCTAATTGTTGCAGCTGAATTTTCATTGAATTTATGTTTGATTTTGTCCAATTTTGAGGTGGAATATTCCGTTCTATAGCTGCATTTTCTGCTGGTAGACCAAAGGCATCCCATCCTATTGGGTGAATAGAATTCTTTCCATTCAGTTGTTCAAATCTTGCTATAGTATCTGATATAGAGTATACACGTACATGTCCCATATGTAAGTTCCCTGATGGGTATGGAAACATTGGCAGCACATAATATGGTGTTCTGTCACAACTGTTTACTGATCTTTTCACAACATCACTTGACCAATGTTTTTCAATATTTAGTTTGATTTCTGTGCTTATATCTTCTTCCTGTGTACAATAATTATTGAGCACAACATTACATTCAGAATGACCTCACATAATAGTAGGTAGTTATAATTTCAATATTTTAATATAAACATAAAATAGAAGCAATATTATTATGTTGATCATGCTGGATCTATTCCTGGACATGCATTAACTTGGCAGATACCTACAATGGTGATCAAATATTTATGTTGTTACCGGAAAACAGTAGGATGTTGATGAGCAACATCCTACTGTCTGTGTGTCTTTCAAGACTCCAAGAAAAGTGTATGCAGAAGGTAGATATAATAATTACTGGCATTCACAATGCACTTATTCTGTAAGCTACATTTTTTTTATCCATTATTGTCCCACAGCTGGGCAAAGGCCTCCCTACTCTCTTTCCACCTCTCTAACCAAGCTACATATAGGCTGGCTTATATTTGGTGATAATTCTTAAATATGATTAGACGGAAAGGTAAAATACAATACATGTTAAATAAATTAACTCTTACCCATAACCTTAAACTACTTTTTTTTCTATAAACATAGCATAGATAATTACGAAATAGGCTTGTTCTCGGATAATTGTAAGTATGAAGTATTTTCAATTGAAGAAGTGACATAGTTTTTATCGAAATACAATCGTCGTCAATAAAATATAAACCTTCACGAGAATGAGCAGTTTATTTTTTTTATAAATGAAAATTGTTAAATTGTTCTTTTTAGGAAGACGATGAGATAAAATATTATTTGCGCACAGTTTCCTACTTCGCTTCGTCGATTCGGTAGTGCAGAATTATATAAATTCGGAGACACAACTTTAATTCAAAAAATACAAACAGTACTTAACACACAGAGTACTATAATAATACGGCAGACTTAACACTTGTCTTGATGACTTGACAGACTTGACTTGACACCTGACAATATTGACATGACATACAAATGGTGCGTTCCGAGTTGGGATGTAATCGATTTGAGCGTGCTTAATCCCGTACGGAATTAGGGTGAGCGCGATAACGATGTCCCATGAATCGTCATAGATGACGTCATGACATGGGTAGCCACATGGGTATTTCTGGAGTCAACGGCAGCAACGGGGCATATTAATTAAATAAGCGGAAAAGAAGTCACTTGTTTACAAAAAATGTGTAGGTAGTGACAGCTAGATGTCAAATTCTTGGACACGTGTAGTAGTGACATCTGAAGTCAGCAAGTGGCAGTTTTTCTCCCCAAAATCGCCACCTAACAAACACTTTAATTAAAAAAAGTTGGCAACACTAGAAATCGTTACGTTACTCCATGTACTTACCAATACTCCATTTATTATAACATTAGAAATAATTTAAAAAACTAAAAACCCGACTGCGGAAAAAAAATTAAGTTAAAAAAGCTGAAAAGATAAAAAGAAACCCATTTTAAAATAAAAAAAGTTGAAAGCAGGCGGGACCCATTTGAGTTTGAAAATATAATACAAATGATATGAGTCCCGCCTGCTTCCAACTTTTATTTAATTTAAAATGGGCTTGTTTTTTTTATCTTTTCAGTTTTTTTTTTTTACCGCAGTCGGTTTTTTAGTTTTTTAATTACTTTTTTATTTCCAGCTTTTTAGTTTATTTACAAATGTGAAAGATTTCGCAGACGATTTAGTTCTTGGTACGTGTTTTATACGATTTGTCACTTCGAATTACTTTTAACCATATAAGTTGTATATATTTTTGTAATCGCCCTTCCCCTTCATTTTGATATCCCACTCGATGGTATTAGAAGAAAAAAAAATTCGAGCTACACAATATGGCACCCCAAATCCGCTATTTTACTTTCTTTTTTATTTTAATGTAGCCAGTGACACTCGCGCTACTAAGACAAATCTAAAGACGTATAATTTATCCAAATCTGTTCATTCGTTTAGAAGTTACGAGGGAACAAAGAAACGGACATACATACAAGTCAAACACATAACCCTCCTTTTATATGCAGGATATGACACCTTTTATTTTCAAGTTAAGTTCAAACAATTTTAATAAATAATATATGTGCTTTATTCTAAGTAACAATGTATGGCATACAATAAAGCATATTCTATCTATCTACTCGTCACGATGCTTGGATAGGTACAGACGCCAGCACATCAAGCTACTACAATCTATCAAATTTCTTTGATAGATTTTCAACTTTATCGTTAAAGAATAAGGTTCAAAGTTGATTGGGAAAATTGACAGTTTCGGGTAGCTTGATGTGCTGGCGTCTGTACATGAAATGAAACAATTTTTAGTAATAATCAGTTTTAATAACAACTTTATCACAATGACATGTCCATATTATGTTTGCAACAAACCAAACAATTATGACACAAAACACCACTTAACAATTTAATCACTGCTCAAAGCATGGAGCACTGGTTGTTGTGCTCCATGGCTCAAAGTCAAAGTCAAATCATCATTGGCGTACGTAAAGGGGGAATGGTCTCAGGCCTACCCTAGGATGTTTGGGGACCTATTCGAAATTGTATGCTGAATACTTACATAATATAACTTCACACAAAAGCAATCAAATAAACCTACAAAAACTTATTATTACCCACATAATACATTCGACTTAGTTACTTTTGAAATCACAAAAATAATTGAATCTATTATGCTGGATACTTACATAATATAACTTCACACAAAAGCAATCAAAGAAACCTACAAAAACTTATTATTACCCACATAATACATTCGACTTAGTTACTTTTGAAATCACAAAAATAATTGAATCTACTAATAAGCAACGAAATAAGCTAGAGTATTATTATTATTATTAGACGGCCCGGGGACAAACGCATCGGCAATCGGCCATACAGGCCACGGCAGGGGTTGCGCAGGTCGTTGGAAGGATCCGGCGGCGTCTGGGTCTCGAGGTGGCTTTGCACAAATTTGAGGCCCTCTGTTTCCATGGGCCACGGAACAAGCCACCACGCGATTTACACATAGTGGTAGGAGGCGTCCGCATCGATTTCGAGTCGACGATGAAGTACCTAGAACTTGTCCTCGACAGCTGGTGGGACTTCGGGCCGCACATTCAGCGGTTGGTCCCCAGGTTGTTGAGCATTGCAGCTGCTCTTACGCGACTGCTACCCAATTTGGGGGGGGTCCAACGCCTCCTGCCGGAGATTGTGCGGTCCATGGCCCTGTATGGGGCGCCCGTGCGGGCGGACACTCTGACGGCCCGCAACATTGCAATATTGCGAAGGCCGCAAAGAGCGATGGCTGTTAGGGTGATAAAAGGATACCGTACGATCTCCTACGAGGCAGCAACTCTCCTGCATAGCTATTCACAAACACTCGATACGCTTCCGTATCGTATCGAACAATTGTTATCGTAGGAGTCTTCTAAACGCTGTTCACAAGTCAAAACCCGAAAATTTTGTCAGTTTAAATCAAATAGACGCCCGCTATTCTTCCAATAGCTATTTGCTGTTGCGGGCAAGTCAAATCAGGTTATCGAAATTTCAGGTTTTCGATACGATAGCCTGTCGTATGGTTGTGAATCTGGGCTCAGGGGGAATACCCATGCAGGTCGGATCAACGCCCTGTGATCTGGACGTGAAAATCCGTGCATCCCTAGCGCGCGCGTGCTAGTGCGTCCATGTCGTCGCTCGAGCAGTCGGGCTCAAAGAAGTGGCACGCAATAGTGGGGTTTTACTCGGTAGGAGTCCGACATATACCTCAAGTCATAACCCTCCGTTCTTCCCGGACGGAGGGTAAAAAATAAGAAAGATTAGGGGCCAGGCCCCCCCCTAGAAAGAAGCCCTAGATACGCCAATGCAAATCATTTATTTCAAATAGGCACATTAAAGGTAGCACACGAATCAAATCGGAAAGGGATCGGCATCGTATCAACTCGAGCCGTTCAGTATTCTTTGTATGAAACTCCCTACTGCAACGCACACTAATCGGAATCGTAGGCGAGGCGTTAGGCGATACGGTGCCGATCCCTTTCCGATTTGATACGTGTGCTCATTAACCGACTTCAAAAAAGGAGGTTCTGTATTCGACCCGTATGTATGTATGTTTGTATGTCCGCGATTTTCTCAAAAACTAATGAACCAACTTTGATAATTCCTTCACTAATGTGATCTATATACTTTCAGGAAGGTTTTAATATAATTATAATACATTAGGTAATTGTTCTTATGTACGAAGTTATATGCATAAATGTACTGCATGTCCGGCATTTCTACGCGAATTTTGATGATTCTTCTAGTCGGTGTCTTCAATTCTTCAATGCACAAGTGTTATTTGAATTTGTGTGGAGTAGGTTACAACTAAAAAGATAAAAATAAAAACTTTTTTACAAAAAAAAACAACCGACTTCAAAAAAAAACACTATAAAATGATAAATAACTTTAATTTCAGAAGTCGGTGTCAAAAAACTAAAATGTGGAACCAACGACACCGACTTCCGAAATTAAAGTTATTTATCATTTTGTAGTGTTTTTTTTTTGAAGTCGGTTGTTTTTTTTTAGTTACTATACTCTATGCGTGTGCTACGTACGACCAGACACTTGAACGTCAAAAATTACAATAGAAAAGAATCATAAACCGACAAAATAAAAAAAAAACACGTGCTGCCACAACTTATGAGAAGGGAATAGGTAATATTTTAGATTTGGTAGAGTTATAGTGACATGAAATGACATGAAATCGGTGACTGTTTCTCGTGTTTATTTTTATTTATTTGCGTTATTGTGGTGATACTGGTGACCCATTGTTTTCATAATGAACAGATCTGTTATTCGCAGCTCCGCAAGAGCGATAATTTATGAAGTGTACGTGAAATGTTTGGCGGAACTCGAGGCCGGACAAATTTTATCCGATCTCAACGATGTGTTTAAAAGAACCGCTGAAATCACAGGTAAAATTATATTTTATACATGTAATCAGATGCAATGTGTGTATTTCAAGGTTCAATATCTATCATAAACCTTTCATACAATTACTAAAATGTATATCCACAAAGTTGAGGTTATGTTTACAAAACATTCGGAATGCAGCGCGTTCGTATAATTTTGATACTTTTCGTTTGATATTTTTAATTCATTATAATAAGTAATTGCAAATGTTCAGTTATTTTTACATTATTGTTCTAGGCAGTGGCTGAACAAGCGTTTCAGAGCATTTCAGTTACCGACTGCAAAAATTCACGTCAACATGTCAAGAAAATAGAAAAAGGTTATTTTCGAAGGGGACAAACTGTATAGTGAGTGACGTTGAAAAAGTTATCATAAACCTACAAGATGAAAGCAGCAGCCGATGTATTCTGTAAAAATCTCACCGTGAAAACTTGGGTGAAGTGAGCTGTCAATAGTGTCAATCCCTAGCATCAGGTGGAATGACAGCTCACTTTAAGCTCACTTCACCTAAGTTATCACGGTGATCTTTTTACAGAATAGCACCGCAGTAGTGACACATCTGAAGACAGCCAGCAGGTTTTTGGTGAAAGCTCACACCAAGACATGGATGAAGACTTTTCGGGAGTGGAATACTTAGAGGAAAACATTTTTTATTCTGACTAAATTTTTTTATTCTAATTACTTTTTTAGTTTTTGTTTAGAACACCATTTCCTATTGAATTGATCTGGGGTCTTATAAACATAAAATTGTCTCACATAATGTGGGATTAGTTGACATCAAGGCATTTTGAAATACCTAATAATTTTATTTTTAATTCATTAAAATAAATAACCGCAAATGTTATCGTTATAGGCAGTGACTGAACAAGTGTTTCAGAGCTTTTCTTTTTTTCATAAAACCCGCCAATATTCACATTAATTGTAAAAAAAAATCTAAGTATCAAAACCGTTTTCGTCGTACTATATAGGGTTACAACATGCACGATAGTGGCGCCACCATTATTTTCACGACTTTTTGGTCAAGCTGTAATTTCAGAAGGTAGATAGGTTAAAATAAGTACAATTAAGTGTGACTGCTGGTATTTAAATCCACATCAATCTTGACTTTAATAATGTTTGTTGTACTTTTAGTACTAAGTGTTCCGCTAAAAGAGCCTTTTTTAAATACTGTTTAAAAATGCTATAGTAAATGGAGTATAGGTAAATAAATTACCAAGGTAATGCAATACGTCCATTCCTCAGACCAATAACCATGCGTTAATCTGCACCATAAATAATACACGCTATTATTTATTTTTAACCGACTTCAATAAAGCAGGTTCTGTATACGACCCATATGTATGTATGTTTGTATGTCCGCGATTTTCTCAAAAACTAATGAAACGATTTTGATAATTCTTTCACTAATGTAATCTGCATGGAAGGTTTTAGTATATAATACATTAGGTAATTATTGCTATCATCCTATGTACGAAGTTATATGCATAAATATACTGCATCTCCGGCATTTCTATGCGAATTTTTTATTTTGATGATTCTTCTAGTCGGTGTCTTCAATTCTTCAATGCGCTAGTATTCATTGAATTCGTGTGGGGTAGGTACAACTAAAAAGTGAAAAATAAAAACTTTGTTACAAAAATAAAACACCCGACTTCAAAAAAAAAAATACTTGAAAGTGATAAATTAGTTTAATTTCAGAAGTCGGTGTCAAAAAACGAAAATGCGGAACCAACGACACCGACTTCGCAAAAGTTATTTCACTTGGAAGGTGCTATTATTGATCGAAGCTTGGAAGTGTTTTTTTTTTTGAAGTCGATTGTTTTTTTTTGTAATAAAGTTTTTATACTCGCTGCTCACTGCTGCACTACATGTGTCATGTGTGTGAGGAAATCAATAAACTACTATTAGCCTGGCCGCATATATAAGAACGTGTTTCCTGATTCGGAATTCAGTTTCGGAAACCCTGACGGAAAATATAAGAACGTGTGTGCTAAAGAGAACATTTTGTATGAAATGCGTGCATTCGGATCTCCGAATCAGGAAACCGGACGTATGCGGCCAGCCTTAGGCCGGCCGCAAACGTCCGGTTTCCTGATTCGGAATTCAGTAAGGAGGAAATCTGTGTCATCTGTGAGGCTGAGACCCTTTAGGGTATATATGTTCTGTGGGCTGAGAGCTATTATCTTCATGAGAGCTAATTATGCTATGCCTGCGAGTGTGACAGTGTGTGTGTGATCTGTATTCTGTCCGTAGTGTATCAAAAACGTAGATAGAGAATGAACTAATCAAAAACAATCAAAATCAAAAAGTACTGAAGTACTCTGTACTCTGCGTTCTGCATCTGTGGTTCTGCCCGATTCTGTCGTAATATCTGCAGTAATTTATTTTCAAGGAAAGTTGGTAAATTGTTGTTATAGATATATTTTACAACAATGGCACGGCCAGGGAAAGATGAAACTTCAGAAGATGCAAAGAAAATAGTAGACGATGCCAAGAATTTTATTGAAAAAGCGATATCAGATATCGGGAAAACATCAGCAACAAAGCAGTTAATTTTAGGAACTACGTCAGGATGGTGAGTGCATTATAGATCTATTTCGTTTCGTTTAATTGAATTTATACATAAAGGTACCTATTATGAATAATGTTTCTATTGTTTGCTCACTTTACTATTTGTTTGATAAATTGAAACTCACTTTTTTTTCTCGGATAGACTTGATTATATGGCCTTCTTTGTTATTGCTATGATTCATAATGTATGATCTAATCCTCATCTCGATTTTTTTATTTGATTGTTGACTTCATAGTTAATTATAATATTTTCAGGATAACTGGTTTTATTTCTATGAAGATTGGAAAAGTTGCTGCAGTTGGATTGGGTGGCAGTGTTATACTATTACATATTGCCAGTCAGAAAGGATATATTGATATAAACTGGGATAAAATCAACAAGAAAGTTGATAAAATCAGTGACAAAATTGAGAAGGAAGCCACTGGAAAATCACCTGATTGGTTTGAGAAAGTAAGTTATCTTTTTTTATCTTCATCCTTGTCCTTTTTATGTTGGGTGCATAAACTAAGCATTTATTCTTAATTTGTTTGAATATTCTCACTGATTGCATGCAATGGTACACATTAGTTTACTCATTAAAAATGCTTAACCTATTTTGGTATGGTATTTTTTAAATTTTCATCAGTTCATGCTTATTGGGGCAATATCTTGGCTTGAGTTTATTAGTATTCCTCCAGTACAAAACAAACATGAAAAGGTGAGAATCTCTTGAAGAGGTCCTGTTCTGAATTGCTAGAAGTTGGTAAATAAAATATTTCTGTCAAAACAAGCACACAATATGCACTGTTAACAAACAATCGTAAAAAGCGCATCTTCTCCTTGTTAAGTAGGTGCAATTTGAAAGTTGGAAACAACACAAATATAACTGTCGAGTAATTCATTGTTTTCATTAATTATCAAGATTCAAGATTACTTAATGGAATTATGAAATTACTCATAATGCTCTAAAATGTTGATTATGAATTGCAATATTATAATTAACATGATTACACTGTACATTTTAGTGTTAGGTGTAAACCTAAAAGAATGAAGTTTTGTCCACACTTAATTCAGGATTATTATTAGAATATTGATTGTTAATTACATATAAACAATCAATATTCTAGTGCACTACAGAGCAATATTTTATAACTTACTAGCAGTGCCCCGAGGTTTCACTCGCATAAGTCTCGATCCCATGCGAATATCCAGATAAAAACTATACTATGTCCTTTCCCAGTACTCAAACTATCTCTATGCATACCAAATTTCATCTAAATCGGTTCAGTGGTTTAAGCGTGAAGAGGTAACAGATAGACAGACACAATTTTGCATTTATAATATTAGTATGGATTTTGTATTATTGACAAATTAATCAACACATTGAAATATTTGACAGTTACTTGCAAGTTTGCCAATTTTTAGAATGCACCCTCTTAATTTAACGTTATAAGTCAGTACTTAGGAGTTTGTAACAAACTCTTGTCTCTATTATTGATTAATCTAGGTAGTGTTAATTCTTTCTTCATTCACACATTGGGTTCATCTGTAATTTTCTTATAATGCAAAAACAGTACTCTCCGAAAATTAATTAAAAGTTTATTCACTTAAGCTGTAATGCCAAATTATTATTTATTTAAGTAGTACACACATACACTTAATCATTTAAAATCTTAGTTTCAAATTAATGATTTAACTGTAAGCACAAATCATTTAGTATAACTTTTTTATTGACTATTTACAATCTACGATGAGGGATTTCATTAAGTACATTTTTTTTTTTTTTTTTTTTATGTATGGGAAATCATCAAATGACCCCTCCCGCTCTGGGGGGAGCGAAGGGAGTGTCAGACTCTTACTGACTAAAACCCATCCGTGTTCCTTCCTTAGCCCTTTATGTTCCGGGGTAGCGGTAACCCTTTCGGACAATCCTGCACCCCCGGCAGGCTTCGGCCCTGGCAGGCCCCTTCCTTTATGCTGACATCTCTTTGAGGCGCGCGTGGAACACGTACGCGCCGTCCGGCACGGGCCTGGTAGGGGATTAAGTACCTGAATACCAATTCTCCTACTTAAAAAAATTTCAAATTGGAGTCGCCATTTCATCTCAGCGACAATCAATGTCAAAAACTTGTCAAAAATGTAAATTGACTTGATTTGATTTTTAGTATTTTTGACAGATTTAGACAGATTAGAATGCGAACATTCTTGATAGTTTCTTTTTATGTGATAATAAATTCGTTTTTTACTTGTCAACTAATTACCCAAAATCAAAATTCAATTCTAACCCCCAACAGTTGGTTGTTGAAGTTTTAGTTAAATATTAATATTATTCAAATCATATCAGCATCGTACACATCATAGAAGTAAAACTTTTTATAAAATAAACAATAAGAGACATTTAGTGTGAGAGACAGATACCAACTATAGGTTGGCATCTTTCTCCTCTCTCAAATGTGTGACGTGGCGCGTCTTTGAAATTTCACTCTCAATTCTTGTCCAATTTATCGAATCGCCGCCTAAGAAGTTTCACTTCAAAAACAAATCTGTATCTCCTATGGATTGATTATAGGTACCTAACTGTTTTTTCCTGGCAACTTAACCTCGTAAATAATGCGTGCTGCAAATGCCCACACTCGCATTGGTCATCATCATCCCGAGTCGCGTGCGAGTGGCAGCGTTTAAACCTATGGCGTAGTACCGATCTTCGCATTTGCTATCACGTATCGAAGCAGGCACGTACATGAGTTTGGACGCACGTGTCATACGAGTGGCACTATGCGGCATAATGTTAGACACATTTTTCGAGAGGCAGTGGCGAATTCCGAATGCTTATAGCGGATGATTTGGAGGTAAACATTGGCGGAAAGAGAGTGACTCCAGCAAGCCATGTACTCCGTATTCGCAAAGATCGTCGCTCCACGTAGCATGAGGGCGTCCTACCTTAACGTTTGCTGATTCGCGGTCTCCAATCAACAACACTTCTACCCCAACGATTATATCGGTTCTATGGCTATTATGGCTGGCCCATTGCCACTTCAGCTTGCTTATTCTGTGAGCTATGTCGACAACTTTGGTTCTCTGCCAGATCACCTCATTCTATTGATCGTTTCTATCCCTCAGAGAGACTCCTAGCTCGTTCCATAGCTGAGCAACTTTAAATTTATGGAGCAGCCATACCGTGATTGCCCACGTTTCGGTTCCGTAAGTCAACAGGCAGGATGCACTGACTGAAAACTAGTCTTTAGGCTCCGCAGAATACGCGACGAGAAGATTTGACGAAGCTTCCTAAACGCTGCCCAGCCCAGCTGAATTCTTCTGTTAGTCTCCTTCTCAAAGTTGTTCTTACCAAACTGCAGAGTTTGCCAGAGATAAACGTATTCTCGAACAACCTTGTTTTTAGTGCGGCAGGCGGCGGCCTTGTGTCTTTTAATTGATTTGTTTTTTTCGTACGTGACGGTATCCGTTGTTAATTCCTTGTGAATTTCAGCGTTCGTGATAAGCCAAAGAAGGCCACAAATTGAACGCGAAATAGCATTCTGCATTCTATGTATAAAGTTTATGTTTGAGTCACAGGCGCTACCCACGGTTGAATTCCATAGAGCCACACTGATTTGAAATCAAAGTTCGTGTATAAACGTTTTTTGCCACATTGAAGTCGGTCGAGATGTAACCTTAGGTGTCTATCGCTGTGATGGTGAGATAGTGTGACATTCTCGAGATGTACAGATGGATAGTCAGCTTTTTGCAGCGTAAATGTGACGTGGACCGATTTGCTTGCCCTCGACTTTATCCACCACTTGTCTTTTGTGCCCAGAATGCTGCGTGTACCACAGGCAGGATACACAATGTCGATGAGTTTGCGCTTCGGGAAGATCGGTAGATTGTCCTTCATTAGCGTCTTCATGGACTTTTCTGGCGGTTTTTGGGAAATCAGTCGCCAAATTGACGATCGATTTCCCAAAAACCAGTATCAATTAAAAATATCCTTATCATAGTTATTTGCACTCATCAATACAAACAAACCTTATAAACTTACCCTGCCTGGTACCAGCGAACGATATTGTGACATACATTCCATGTAATGAGAATAAACTTCAATTAACTTTTGGAGGGTACTTTAGGTACTTACATGAAAACTAAAAATACATTTTAGTATGGATAACTCAGCATTTATATACCTATATATATATATTTCAAATGCAGTTTATTTGTTACAGGTATTGTTATTTGTCAAAAATAATACCTATTATTCGGCAGGGTTTACTGGAGGATTCTTTTTTGGTATTGCTTCATCATGATTTTATTTTAAATAGAATGTGAGTTTGTAAAGTTATATTACATATAAACCTTCTTTGTGATTATTTTGATTAAGTCGTAGTCTTTGTATTCTTATTTAAATTCCAATATACTCAAGTGGACCATAAATCAAAGGACGTTGGAGTGTTAAGAGTAGGATGCTGCTTTTTTATACATAATAACTTCAAATGATTTAATAAACGTAGGTGCAAAATAAACCCAGTTTTATTAACCAACTTCAAAAAGGAGGAGGTTGTCATTCTTCTGGTCCGAAACTATATTAAGGATTCTCTCGTCAAGGGCTTGGGGGTGGCAAGGGTCCAAAAAACCTCATGGTTTTTTCAGCAATTATTATTTATAGTTTAAGAGAAAAGTAAGCTCAAAGGCGGGAAATATTTTGTTCGACAAAATTCTTTCCTGATTTTCAATCCCCAAAAATTAAATAAAGGAAGTGTGGCAAAGATTTCCCAGTCGTTTTAAAAACTTATGGACCGCTGCTGGCTATCTTTTTCAGTTTTTAATTTCTTTCAATTAATATTGTCATTCACACACTCTACAGGCCGAGTTTTTGAGAACCCCGAAACTATGTATACCAAACAGAGAAAAGTGCCTTACTGCCGAATCGAATCTGCCGACTCGAACGTGTAGCACCCCGGGTTGTTGTATTCTAGGACTAACGTAGCAGTAAAAGTACTTACTTTCTTACTAATGAACATACGTACTACGTACATAGTTTCGACTAAATGACCATCTGCGGTTCTGTACTCCGGGGAATGGAACCCAGGAAAAGCCGAGAAGTGAAGGGAAGCGGATTCCCCGTTCACTTCCCGGTTTTTCTAAGGGTAGTCTGCGGAGTGACGTCTACTTAATATCTAATTAAAACCTTCATTCAGAGTTGATCCTTTTTCGGCTCCGGGGTTCACTAGGCATCGAAATAAAAAAAAAAAACGCAACAAAACAACACAAATGCTTAGGCTTAGACATGTTCTCCCTGCACTTGTAGTTAGATAGTTTTGTGACAGTGACAGTAATATCGTTTAGCCAAAGTACGTGCTAAGTAACTTTATTAGTTCTCTGCCTCAAGAGTACAAAAAAAAAAAATACGTAGGTAACGTGGATGTCGGTTATGTTTCATCAGTGGCTTATTGTCAACTTTAAGTACCTACTGCCCAAGTGGTTAGGTAGAAAGAGACCTAGTAAATATCTAGTATCCTAAGGGTCTCCCCACATTTATCGACGCGGAATCGGCTTAAGCCGAGTGCGTATCGCCACACTACTATCTATCACTATGAGCTAATCGGCAAACGGCTCGTTTCGTCGTCGGCCGGCGTCGCGACGCGTCGTCCGAGCCGAGCCGATGCGAATGGTATTAGTAACACCCTTATTACGTAGACATAAAGGCTTTTTTGACCGGTGTTAGCCGATTCCGCGTCGATAAATGTGCTAGAAGCAGTGTTAGGCCAATCAACTATTTTTTTCAATCAGTTGATCTAATTAAAACTAGTTATGATTGAAAAATTCAATCATAATCATGACCTACGTATTCTATTACTTAGACAACTATATCTATCTATTACTACCTATTATAAATTTAAAGTCGCTTTTCGTGTCTGCTGTGTGACTGTGTTGTTCTTCCCAACCAGTGCGGATCAGTAGGGATATATGGATCACAAGGCTCCCTAAATCCCTACCGGTAGCGATAATTGGAAAAAATCTCCAAGTACCAGTACCAGTGGAAATATATTAGTAGGGATATAAGGAACAGGGATTCTAAACTACGTAACGGATTTTGATCCACCTTCGATTTTTTTATGAACGATGACTTAGGTAAATTACAAAACCTTGACACAATGAAATGAATGCCAGGTTCTACACTAATCTATCCTATCATGGAAAAATATACGACCGTAACTTTAACTTAGTGGATATTATGTAAGAATGTACCAATTTACTAAATGAAATGATTTCAGTGAATCTTTACCTACATACGAAAATGTTTTGTTAAAGGTTGAGAGATTTGTGGACCGTAAACTGGATAAAGCTGAAGACCTATTGAAGAAAAAGGAAATTAAAGCTAAACGCTGGGTTAACAACATTGCAGGAGGAGAACACTATCGTGCTACCGAATCTCACGTCTTTATGGCATCGTTTGTTGCCGGGATGGCTATTGGACTCCTGTGTGGAAAATAGATCCGTCAATAATTAATTTCTGATGTATAGTTAGCGCCACGAAAGATGAGACTTGACTCCGCCTCCCGCGCTCTTTCCGCCGCCCCTGTGACGTCCGGTCCCGTCCCGCGCTCAGACCTCATACCGCTAAAGAGACCTAAAATCGTGTACTGCGCAAGTCAAACCACTTGGTGTGTCAAGTCTCATCTTTCGTGGCACGCATTTATACATCATTCAAATACGTAGGTATTATATTATTATGTATGGGTAGGCAACTACCTCCTACATGTTGACAAAGTTTTGTTACAATATTATATTATTAGACTTGTATACAGTTGGATTATACTTAAAACCCTAATATATAACCTACGCGTTCGCAGATTGTATCTCATTCAAAATTTAGTAAGTAGATATTATATTAATATTTGAAAATCGAACATAATTATTATACTTGTTAGTAGGTAATAAAGCTTGTAGTGATCTTTTTGATTAGGACTCAACAAATGTAAGATATAACCTTTATTAATAAAATCTAATTTATTTTATATAAGGTGTTTTACTTCGCCAATAAGTACACCTTTAGGAGTTACCTATAAATTATTATTACATATTTCCATTACACTACCAAACTTCAACGAAACAATAGAAAACTACGTACAGATACTGCACTTCACCCCGCACTTCGAGGTATTCGTCGCCGACTCCTCTATGCTCTATGGCCGACTCTTTAGCAAGGGCGCGTACGCAAACCGCAGCGCTTGACACGAACACACAATTTTGCGATTTTAAAGTTTTATTTGAGTTCTAATCACGATGGTTGGGTATTGTGATGCTTTTCCGAATTCGTATTTACATAAACTGTTTTTAAGATTTCACATTTTTAATACCATGCGATTTAATAACCGATTATTTACAGATAATTCATTACTAAACTATTTTACTATTTATAAAACTTCGTAAATCTGATTTAATAAAAATTATAATAAAAGAAATCCAACGACTGAATTTTATTTCAAATGCACCTAAAACCAACAATGTACTTTTTTTCCTCAATTAAGAAGTAGCAATTAGTATGTGATATACCATTTTGGAATCCTGACTAAACGCGCCATCTTTTAAAGTTACTTGCCAAAATAGTGTAGTAGATTTTTTTTTCAGTACAGTCGGTTAAAGTTGGGTGATGTCATTATTTTGAATTCAATATTGGGCAAAAATCTAACATTTAATTTAAAACTGAGGCAGTTACGTTTTAACTTTTAACTGTTTTACAGAAGGGTTATTCATGGTTACATCACAGAGAAAAAAACTACCGAAATGTTAATAATGTAGTCACAGGACTTGAAAAATCATCACAGGGTGTCACTTTTTGAGATTTATTTTTGAATGCTTATAATTCGAAAAGTACATGACCAAGATTTTTTTTTATATTTTTCTAATAGCTGTCACGACTTGGCCTATTGCCCGTTTTCGGCTTGACGTTGATTTCTGGGACACGTTGTATAAGGACGAAGTCCTGTCTGAGAGCGCGCATCGTGTGCGTACGCGCAGCGGAATGTTGTTGAATTTAAAGATTTTAATTATGCAGATATTTAGTGTATGACGTCGTATAATTGTGTATGGTAAAAAAAAATTTGTGCACGCAACCATTGTGGAGAAATTCACCAAAAACTGATTCCGCTGGGCGAACGTTGTCCTGGCGGAACTTTTTTTAATCCATAGACTTTAGAAGAAAAGAGATGTGTCCAAAAATTAGTGTGTATTTGTGTGTAATTGTGTATGTATGAATAAAATTAGTGCATGCATAAACTTCGGAGAAATTCAAGTTTCCGCTACGCGAACGTTTGGCCATTAGCTAGTTTTCATATAAAGCGCTTACATAGAGAGCTGTAGATTTTTACATACGTTGTTTTGAATTTGTTTATATTTCTTTAAAAAACAGATTTAGAAAAAATCGTAGGGCTTAAAAGATAAAAATATAAACGTAAAATACGCTTATTAGGTCTTAGTTCTTAAAGTATGCACTTTGGGGTCTAGATTTTCACGTTTATACAAACCTTGTAAGTGTCTGCAACATGTTGCCCAATATCAATGATGTTCCGTTAGTAATTAAAGAGTTATAGGACAAATTTACCATGAATAGATCACTGTTTACAAAGCAGTCAAATATCACGACGTTCTAAATGAATTGCATGGTAAAATGTATGCCAATAATTAGTGTATTCATTCAACTATTCACATGCAAAATTTCATGTCATTAAATTCAGTAATTAAAGAAAAACAATTATAATACTGACGAAGCATCGAAAACCTACATAACCCGACCAAGTTCGGATGGCTACCAAAAAGCGGCCGTGCCATATATCTAAGAAACGTTCTTAACCTTCCAATATAGTATTTATTAATATGGTACAGTTGCGTACACAAGCGTTAGGAAAAAATAAAACAATTGCATTTCTTGAGTGAAAAATATTTTTTTAATAATAACGCCACTATCTACGATAAAAACAAATCTTCAATTAACAAGTACTTCTCTATTTAAATAAGCTGTATAAATTTTATTTGTCTTAAATAATATATTTAGATTATATCTCAAGTCTCAAGCGCATACTTAAATAAAGTACCTACGTAAATAGTACCTACTTTCTGTCAGTCAAATACATTTAAAAAAGTAGGTGTACAAAAATAAATGACCTATAAATTATATCGAAACAACAATTGTGTTATCACCTATACCAATTCAATACCGGTATTATACTGTAAATTTTGGGATGTTACCTAAATATATTGCACGGCCGCTTTTTGGTAGCCATCCGAACTTGGTCGGGTTATGTAGGTTTTCGATGCTTCGTCAGTATTATAATTGTTTTTCTTTAATTACTGAATTTAATGACATGAAATTTTGCATGTGAATAGTTGAATGAATACACTAATTATTGGCATACATTTTACCATGCAATTCATTTAGAACGTCGTGATATTTGACTGCTTTGTAAACAGTGATCTATTCATGGTAAATTTGTCCTATAACTCTTTAATTACTAACGGAACATCATTGATACTGGGCAACATGTTGCAGACACTTACAAGGTTTGTATAAACGTGAAAATCTAGACCCCAAAGTGCATACTTTAAGAACTAAGACCTAATAAGCGTATTTTACGTTTATATTTTTATCTTTTAAGCCCTACGATTTTTTCTAAATCTGTTTTTTAAAGAAATATAAACAAATTCAAAACAACGTATGTAAAAATCTACAGCTCTCTATGTAAGCGCTTTATATGAAAACTAGCTAATGGCCAAACGTTCGCGTAGCGGAAACTTGAATTTCTCCGAAGTTTATGCATGCACTAATTTTATTCATACATACACAATTACACACAAATACACACTAATTTTTGGACACATCTCTTTTCTTCTAAAGTCTATGGATTAAAAAAAGTTCCGCCAGGACAACGTTCGCCCAGCGGAATCAGTTTTTGGTGAATTTCTCCACAATGGTTGCGTGCACAATTTTTTTTTTACCATACACAATTATACGACGTCATACACTAAATATCTGCATAATTAAAATCTTTAAATTCAACAACATTCCGCTGCGCGTACGCACACGATGCGCGCTCTCAGACAGGACTCCGTCCTTATACAACGTGTCCCAGAAATCAACGTCAAGCCGAAAACGGGCAATAGGCCAAGTCGTGACAGCTATTAGAAAAATATAAAAAAAAATCTTGGTCATGTACTTTTCGAATTATAAGCATTCAAAAATAAATCTCAAAAAGTGACACCCTGTGATGATTTTTCAAGTCCTGTGACTACATTATTAACATTTCGGTAGTTTTCTTCTCTGTGATGTAACCATGAATAACCCTTCTGTAAAACAGTTAAAAGTTAAAACGTAACTGCCTCAGTTTTAAATTAAATGTTAGATTTTTGCCCAATATTGAATTCAAAATAATGACATCACACAACTTTAACCGACTGTACTGAAAAAAAAATCTACTACACTATTTTGGCAAGTAACTTTAAAAGATGGCGCGTTTAGTCAGGATTCCAAAATGGTATAACACATACTAATTGCTACTTCTTAATTGAGGAAAAAAAGTACATTGTTGGTTTTAGGTGCATTTGAAATAAAATTCAGTCGTTGGATTTCTTTTATTATAATTTTTATTAAATCAGATTTACGAAGTTTTATAAATAGTAAAATAGTTTAGTAATGAATTATCTGTAATCTGTTTTTGGTGAATTTCTCCACAATGGTTGCGTGCACAAATTTTTTTTTACCATACACAATTATACGACGTCATACACTAAATATCTGCATAATTAAAATCTTTAAATTCAACAACATTCCGCTGCGCGTACGCACACGCGCGCATCATACATTTTTTGAACTTTGATTTAAACGGACGTGTCGAGTGGCGACCGTTCGTTCTTATTAGCATTCTATAAATTGTATGTTTTAACTGCTACTTGCAATTCTAAACCGTGCTTTTCAGTGCGACCTTTTTATTCCTTTTAGTTTTTACTAAGTACCTACAATTTAAGGTACCTATAGTTATTTAGGTTTATTTTTATAAGTCGTAGGTATAGATTTTAATTTTAAAGTATAGGTAGTATATTTGATAGTGTACGTAGTGACCGTTGGTTACTTTATAATACTGTTAGGTAGGATTATTTAACTATAAAATTCAAAGTCCTGACTGATATATCAACGCACAACCTAAACCGCTGGTCCTAGAGACATGAAATTTGGAGGGTGTGTTCTTTGTGAAGAGTAGGTATCCACTAAGAAAGTGTTTTTCGAAATTCCAACCCTAAAGGTATGATTCCGATCTTGGCAGCACGCAGCAGTGCTGCCGCGGCAGTGCGGTCGCAGCACTACTGGTCCTCATACATTTTCTATGCGTTTATATGAGATTACATTCCGAGCACAGCAGCAATGTGACGCAGCAATGTCGCGCAGCATTGCTGCCGTGCTCGGAATGTAATCTCGTATAAACCCATAGAAAATGTATGAGGACCAGTAGTGCTGCGACCGCACTGCCGCGGCAGCACTGCTGCGTGCTGCCGAGATCGGAATCATACCTTAAGAGGGTGAATGGAGGGAGGATGAAATTTCACGCGGACGAAGTCGCGGGCAGAAGCTAGTAAGTAATTATTTTGCGAGCGTTGTATGGAGTGTCCGGGCTTATACTTTAGCGATAAAGTTGTACTTGGATATGCAGCGGTCAAAACAATATTATAACTTTACATACATAAATTATATCATTTAATGCTTAGATTACTTATTTATAAACAATATTTGTTGTTCGATAACACTTCCGACAGCAAATACCTGTCGGAAGAATCGATGTCTTCATACCGTATATGAACTGTCAAAATTTTACGGTTGCGGATTTGTTGACGTTCGATACGGTACCAAACCGTATCGTAGCTTTGTGAATAGCTATGCTGTTGTGTTTTGGTGTCGTGTCGACGCGGCGTAGGTTGAGAGCCGGCAGCAAAGACATATAACCATAGATATATGATTCTATGCATATAACTATACGGCGCGCACGCTCAAGCATGATGAAAATAAACGTGGGTAAAAATACTTCAATTTTCAGTTAAAATAATGTTTTATTGTAATAATCGAATAATTCTCTTGGAGTCAAACTCTCTAAATATTCTTTATATTTAGCAATGTAGTCTGTTTTCAATAAAGTCACTGCACGTCTGTATTGACTTTTTTCTGATGTTGGTAACGTTGTCCACGATACACTTTCCGGTCCGCCCGCTGGATTGAGCATATAAAATAAATCTTTGCTAGTCCTGAAATAATATTGATCTTTTAAATTTTATTGGCCCATCCGTTTTCGACGCAAAAGAGGGGGTAACCATTATTTACCATTACCTCTTTTTGCGTACGTCTGTGGCGTCAAAGCTCTGAAATCACAGATAGGTATAGATTACACCTAGATAACGCAAGAGCAACTACTTCGCGTGCCAAAAATCGCACCAGCAATCATACGACAGGCTATCGTATCGAAAACCTGACATTTCGATAACCTGATTTGACTTCCCCTCAAATAGATGTTGGAAGAATAGCGGGCGTCTATTTGATTTAAATTGACAAAATTTTCGGGTTTTGGACTTGTGAACAGCATTGAGAAGACTCCTACGATAATACGATACGGAAGCATATCGAGTGTTTGTGGCTGCTTACCAGTGCCGGATTTATATATTTTATGAGTGTGAGTGTAGGCCACTTTATTTCCGCCCAAATTACCTAACCGGTTAATTCCGTAAGTCGTAAATTTTTTTCGTCTATTTTTTTAACACTTCCAACAAGATATCCAGACCGTGCTCGCGAGAGTGGCGGGGGCCGGGAGGGGGGTTTTGAGACTTGGTTTTAACCGGTTAATTTTCACTATCAAAACCAAAATTCATGAAAAACCGGTTTCCTGCGTAAACCGGTAAAGTGCAATCTATAACCTAAATCGATTTCAGTTTGGGTCAATGACCGTAACCGGTTAAGAATTTCAACCGGTTTCCGAGCCCTGCTTGTGACGTCATAGTAGGTAGGCAGAAAAATGGCACGCTTGGTTTTCATACAGATCGTGATAGGTACTTGCGTTATCTAGGTCTATCTATATCTGTGTCTGAAACAGATGAAACGATTCCTTTTTGCAACGAAGTTTGCGGTAGGAATTGACTGTCACGCTGAAAAAACGTTATGCTCCATCTCTTTCTATTACCTATATGTAAGTGTGTGTGTGTGTGTGCGAGTATCGCCTTCGGGGGCGCAGAGACGACAACGCGAGTGCGAGTATTACGTAGGTAAGAACCTTCGTTTCTGACGGGGGTCCCCCGACCGCACACATTTTATTTTCACCCACCTAACGTCTTGTAGACCGGACCAAAGGATACGGGCCTTTTCCGATTGCTCTTAATAATCTTTTACTGTACCTAATCGGTTGTAAGGAGTCATAAGTTGTAGCAATTATGGTTGTCTTACAACTGATTACTTTTCCCATACAATAAAACTTTTCTCATATAATAAACACAGTAGGGTCATTTAATAAATTATATCTAACACCTTTATGCCCCGAGCGGTAGAAAGGTGAAGATATTGCTTCTGCAAACATACTGAATCTTGTTGGTGTAATGAAATTCGATATAAATTCTTCGGGGTTAAACGGCGGGAAATCGTATGGATCCAACACAATAGTTTTTACACAATAAACATTTCAAAACAAATAACATTTTAACGGAGCAACAAAAACAATTGAAATTGAAAAACCGGCCAAGTGCGAGTCGGACTCGCCCATGAAGGGTTCCGTAGCAGCAAGTAACATAATATAAAAGTTCTTGTAGTTCGTTGTAACTTTGTGAAAGGTAAATTGCGGTTTTCGATTTATGACGTATTAAAAAAAAACTACTTACTAGATCTCGTTCAAACCAATTTTCGGTGGAAGTTTACATGGTAATGTACATTATATATATTTTTTTAATTTTATCATTCTCTTATTTTAGAAGTTAGAGGGGGGGGACACACATTTTACGACTTTGGAAGCGTCTCTCGCGCAAACTATTCAGTTCAGAAAAAAATGATATTAGAAACCTCAATATCATTTTTGAAGACCTATCCATAGATACCCCACACGTACAGGTTTGATGAAAAAAAATTTTTGGAGTTTCAGTTGTAAGTATGGGGAACCCCAAAATTTATTGTTTTTTTTCTATTTTTGTGTGAAAATCTTACTGCGGTTCACAGAATACATCTACTTACCAATTTTCAACAGTATAGTTCTTATAGTTTCGGAAAAAAGTGGCTGTGACATACGGACGGACGGACAGACAGACAGACAGACAGACATGACGAATCCATAAGGGTTCCGTTTTTTGCCATTTGGCTACGGAACCCTAAAAAAAAGCAAACAAATGCCTATTTTGGTGAATGGGTAGTTGTAGCCCACGAAATTCAATTTTTCTTACGTTTTTTTGCAATTCTATAACCGGTACATATTTACAGAATTATAATAATTAGAATCATTAATACATCTTTCTAAGTTAGATTTCTACCGTTAAGAACAAATCTCGTATGGAAAAGTGTTTATGGTAGAAATCTAACTTAAGGCGAATGGGTAGTTGTAGCCCGCGAAATTCAATTTTTCTTACGTTTTTTGCAATTTTCAGGTCAGTGTCAGGTTGTATCTTGATCAAAATATGATTCGCGACAATAACAGGTACGTATTTACAGAATTATAATAATTAGAATCATTAATACATCTTTCTAAGTTAGATTTCTACCGTTAAGAACAAATCTCGTATGGAAAAGTGTTGGTGGTAGAAATCTAACTTAAACAGATGTATTAATGATTCTGATGATTATAATTCTGTGAATACGTACCTGTTATAGTCGCGAATCAAATTTTCATCAAGATACAACCTGACACTGACCTGAAAACTGCAAAAAACGTAAGAAAAATTGAATTTCGCGGGCTACAACTACGCATTCACCTTAAAGAGATATATTAATGATTGATTCTAATGACTATGATTCTGTAAATACATGTCGATACCTTAATCCGCAAACCAGCCAACTCCATTTTTGTCAAAAAAAATATTATGATGTCGTTTTTTAGTCAAAATAAAAACTAGAAAGTTTTAATTAAGTGTCTCCTGTAAACTATAGCAAAATGGAGTTGGCTGGTTTGCGGATTAAGGTATCGATGTGTATTGTAGTCGCGAATCATATTTGGATCAAGATACAACCTGACACTAAAACTTAGGAAAATTTTAATTTCGCGGTCTACCATGTCACATTCACCTTAAATGGGATTTTTAAGGTTTCACTTTTTATGATTTTTAATTTTGGTAAAACATACATTGAACTTACTTTATGGTGGGAGCTAATGGCTCTACCAAAATTATCCTGGGTGTCTCTTCATTGGTACGTTGTATTGGCTCACTTATAGTTTCATTGTGTTCCTCTTGGTCATGCTCAGGCCCACTACAAATCAATAGTATTGGTTTACTAGTATAATGGTTTTTGCTCCACATTCGTTCTTTGCAAGAGTTGTCCCAAGTACAATTATAAGCAAACACAGCTTGCTTGGAGTATTAAGAATAGAAACAACGCCATTTATGAAACTAATATTTACGTGCCTAGGTACTGACAGAGCAGTAGGTACTTACGTATCAGTTACTATTTCCCCATCATAGCTTAAATTCATGTCTTCATCATTTACTATTTGATTGGTATGGTTACAAACAGAGACAGACCCTGTTTGTAACCTATGCTCTTCAGGCTCTTGTATTACTGAACTGCTGCTGTTTAAGTCCACATTTTTCGACCTGCAAACCTGACTAATATTATAAATGCGAAAGTAGGTAAGTTTGTTTATTTGTTACGCTTTCACGTTAAAACGGCTGAACAGATTTCAATGGAACTTGGCACATAGGTAGGCCATAACCTGGAGAAGGATATAGGCTTATTTTCATCCTGGATCATAGATGAAGTCGCGGGCAGCAGCTAGTCATCCATATTATTAATAATTATAAATGCGAAAGTGTGTCTGTCCGTTACCTTTTCACGCTTAAACCGGAGATAGTTTGAGTCCTGGAAAAGGGTATAAAATAGTTTTTATCCCGATATTACCACGAGACCGAAGCTTACGCGAGTGAAACCGCGGGGCGCTGCTGGTATTATAAAAGCGAAAGTGTGTCTGTCTGTCTGTTACCTCTTCACGCTTAAACCGCTGAACCGATTTAGATGGAATTTGGTATAGAGATAGTTTTGAGTCCCGGGAAAGGACATAGCACAGTGTTTATCCCGATATTCCCACGGGATCGACACTTATGCGGGTGAAACCGCGGGGCGCTGCTAGTTAATTATAGATGAAAATGAGATCATAAAATATTGTTGAAAGCAAGGTTACATGGGATTATGTGACAGTAAGGTTAATGTTTTATTATATACTAGACTAGCTTCTGCCCGCGACTTCATTCGCGTGGAAGGCGTAAAACACCACAATGTATTAAAATAAGAGCCACATCCCGCCGTGCTATTACTTCGTTTTCGCTTACATTCTTTCTGACTTTTTTCTTGGCTCCTCAAGGTCGTAGCGTGATATTAAATACTTAGCCTATAACGTTCATCCAGTTAGGCTATTAAAATGCAATTTTTTTTTTAAATCCTATTGGCTCTTGCAGAGTTTAGCGTGTTCAAACAAACAAACAAGCTTTTCATCATTGTAATATTATACATAGTATAGATTATTACATGTGTGTGTAACAAGTGATTGATGTTGCAGATAAAGTATGAGCAGCATTTATAATATTCGATCTATGGAAATAATAATTATTACCTAATTAATTAATAAAGATAACAAAATGATATCCTCACTTAACTAAAACTATTGACAAACTAAAATATAGCGTCGAAAAATCATCCGCATCGCTGTCGACTGGTAATGTACCCAAGAGACTGGCGACATTACCTCGTTGTATGACAATGTTTAGCCTCTGGCCAAGGTAAAAGCTAGCCCTTGGATCACGGAAGTGTCAAACATCCGTTTAAAAAGATCATGAGCACTCGGAGCCCACTGCACGGCACGGTTTTAACCCCAAACAGCCAGAAAATATAATTACTAATAAGGTTATTATACTTACGCTGGTTGAAGTTTTCCGCAGCCGCAGCAACAGTAATTAGTAGGGAACAAAACTATAATTAGTAGGGAATTTTGGTCTTAAACTATTTTCATATATTATAAATGAATATTTTCTTTACCCAGTTTGCTCCTTAACTTTCATAAAAGGTTCTGCATTTTTCAACTGATCAAAACATTGTAGTTTAAATTTATGTTCTTTTTCCTTGTATGATTCATGAACTTGTTGTTTTTCTTCTTCAGTCAAAGACAGCCAAGATTTGGTTGCTTCAATTAGATTACTTTGATACTGGAATTATAAATTTAAAATGTTTAAATTAAAATTAAAGCCAATGTTTTAAATATATATATGTCCTGAAAACACAGTTTGGAGGACTCGGATCATCTTGTTACAGACTTTGAAGGTACTACGCTTTTTTCATTAGATCAGCTTTAGCTACAGGAACAATTTGCATCTGAAATGTTTTATCCTTTGAAGGACACACAAAGGTTATATATATTGTGTTGATTACCTTTCCATCCATACACAACACATGGCTGATCTAAATTAAAACTAGTAACAGAATTAAAATTAATTATTGTATGTTTTGCGCAGGCCCTTATCCCAGTGCTCTGGAAAACAAAGCTCCTCGACACAAAAACAGTACAATCTGCTGCTCTGAAAACATTGAATAATGGTACATCACATATAAAGCTATACTTCCCAGTTTTAGCTGACCTTGCATTGTATAGGTTTATTGTTCAATGAGAAGTATACTTATACTGGAAATGTAGTTTGATATGTTGTCGTGCGTACTTCAGGGCGAAAACGGACACAATGATAAAAAAGGAGAGGAGCTATGAGCTCGATTCCAGAGAAAACCAAAACAACTTTATTTTGTACACTATGCCTAGAGTACTAAATACCATTTGTACCTATTATTGTCCCCGGCGATAGAGTTGTCGAATCCTCAAGTTAACGCCAGTTGGTCAGTACCAAGGAATGCTAATGGATTTAAATAAAATAATTAAAGTATTGAAAACAAACAATTTTAACCTTGGTTTCAGATGAGCCTTTTTGTTTACAATACAGTTTGATATAAAAAGCTAATGCAGTTTCGGGAAATTTATTAGCTTTTGGTTTATTCCTCTTCGATTCCATATTATCCCAATTGAACAAAACAAGAGGCAGTTTGAACTTTAACTATTAATTGAGAATAATATTTGAATATTTCAAAAATAAACACGATGATCGATTGCATTCAACTTTTTAAATAACATGACAATCTACTTTTCTATGTCAATGCAATCACATCATTGATGACTGACAAGTGACAATGACATTGACATCTTATGCCACGTTCCGAGTTAGGAATGTAATCGATATAATCGATTTGAGCGGGTACCGGTTTAAGGGTTTGGCGGCTATGTCGTCACATTGGCCATTTCGTCGCTATCCCGAATAGGTCACTTTCACTAATACGTCACCTTGTGCATCTGGTCAGTTTCTTAACTCGTCTCATGCTGTATTTCGACTCATTCCCAACTCGTCCGATGGATATGTACAATTAAGCACAAAAACAAACATTTTCAGTACAACAAAATTTTATTATAAATGAGGTAGTACTCGCACAATCTTGTTAGAATTTTTACTAGAAAGACGATAAAGAAAAAAAAAAAAGTAAACTCAACTTAAATAAAAATGGACTCTCTCGTAACATAAATAGGTAGGTACCTAACTAGCATTTTAATTTACACAAAATCGCCTAAAGGTAGACGATTAATTAAAAAAAAAAAAAAAAAATTATTATTATTAGGTGTTGAGATCATTGTGAACAGTCTGTTCGTCCCGACATTTTTAACACTGACTGTACGTTGTACAGACGCCAGCACATCAACCTACTACAATCTGTCAAATTTCTTTAATAGATTTTCAACTTTATCACTAAATCATAAGATTCAAAGTTGATTGGGAAATCTGACAGTTTCGGGTAGGTTGATGTGCTGGCGTCTGTACATATCCATCGGATGAGTTGGGAATGAGTCGAAATACAGCATGAGACGAGTTAAGAAACTGACCAGATGCACAAGGTGACGTATTAGTGAAAGTGACCTATTAGGGATAGCGACGAAATGGCCAATGTGACGACATAGCACGCTCAAATCGATAATATTGATTACAGTCCTAACTCGGAATGCACCCATATTCTATTTTCCATATGGCAATATGAAAAATAGAATGACAGTATGAAAAATATCAATCTCCAGCTCCAGCATAAAGTCACGTCCCCACTAGGGCCGCGGGGCCTTGAGGCCCGGTCTCGCGAGACTTTAGCTGTTATTTGCAGTGCGTCCATGAGGAAGCGCTGCAGAAAACAACACATAATCACGAAGAAGAGGATGTGCTTTTAGCTTTAGCAGCATTTATAATAATAAGCATGTAGCTATCTCCATCACGGCATAGAACTCTAACAATCCCATAACACCGGGCGCTCCTGATACAAATAAAAAATACGGCAAACCAAACTGTGACATACGGCAGCTCAAATTTTTACGATAGCAACACTGAGCTGTGCTGTCAGCTGTCAATTATTACTTGGTGTAAAGCTGTGCCGTGTTCTATGCTTTTGAAAACTTAACAATCGATTATTTTAATTGCAAATATCTACAGCTTGCGGCCCATTGAAGAAAAAACTTGGACGAAATGTCGAATAAAAAGTGTGTATAGATCAGTATATAACTATAAGTATAAATTACATAGAAACATGCGACACTATCATTGTAGTCTCTAACTTGAAGGACTGCGAAGATACAACTTGGAAAAATGTCATATTCAAATTAACATGTTAAACACACTAATAATTTAACGAAATTAGTTCCTTTTTGGTGTGAGTTTAAGGATTTGTATGGTTTGTAGTTTCTTTTTCATGTACCTAAGTTCTACGTGGGTTACAGGTATGGTCTTATATTATCTGATGCGGGTAAACCAAAACCAACATTCCAAGCATCAAGGAATGTTTTTGGAAATGATTCTGATTCAGAAGACGAATCTAAGAAAAAACCAGCTTTACTTCGACCAAGTGATAATACGACTAGACAGGTACTTTTGTCAAACTACTACTCTATGTCAAACATAATTATCAATATATTTAAAATACCAAAGAACATTTGCCTTAAACTTCTCTGAAATTAAGTGATCCTTCATTTCTGATTATGGACTGTGCCTTGCTGTCTGGCAGGGGCAAACTAATAGGAGTGTTAGGCAGTATCAGGTTGTATGTTGATTAAAATATCATTGTTGTTTATATTACATAGTTGTATTGATGATTTTAATTCTGTGAATACATATTTTGTTGTTTGTGAATCATTATTTTGATCAACATAAAACCAAATACTGATTGAGATTGCAAATATGAAGGAAAATTTGAATTTTGCAGGATACCCTGGTGCTTTCACCTTAAAGGGAAACATTTTGTCTGACAAAATTTATTCCAGATTTCCAGTCCCCAAAAATTCAATAAGTAATTACGGCACAGACTTCCCAAATCCCAGTACTTGTTCAAATGTTTCATTGATCTAAAATTTGAACCTTGCAGGCCAAAATAACACAAGAAAAAGCATTGACAGAAGATCCAACAGTTTATCAGTATGATGAAATATATGAAGAAATGGCGAGCAAAAAGGAAAAGGTTAAAGTTAAGACTAAAGAAGAAAAAAAACCACAGTATATAGAAAATTTAATGAAGGCTGCCAACAAACGGAAAATTGAGAATGAGCGCCGCATTGAAAGACAAGTAAGTTACCTAAAATAATTACAGTTTTCTTAGGAAATAGAACTAAAGTAATTTTTCACTTTATAGTGTTTTTTTTTTTAAGTTGGTTACTGATCTTGGATAGTGTCTTTTTTATTTAAATGTTATGTTTTTTATATCATAATCATTTTACAGGTGCAAAAGGAAAGAGAAAAGGAAGGTGATGAGTTCCAGGATAAAGAAGTATTTGTAACATCTGCTTATAAAAAGAAATTGGAGGAAATGCGCTTAGAAGAAGAGAAAGAAAAACGTGAAGAATATTTGGAAAATATTGGAGATGTTACGAAACAAAAGGATTTAGGTGACTGTTACAAAATAATATTATTACACAATCAGCTTATAGAATAGAATACTCTTTATTATGTACACCATATAAATTACAGACATTAAATATAGAAACTTTACAATGGGTGACACAATTGGCGGTCTTATCGCTAAGAGCAATCTTTTAAAGACAACCTTTGGATGGATTAAAAAGGGGAAGGACATACAAATCCTGTAGGTAGTCTGTGGTGTACCATTTACACAAAACAATAAATACATACATAATACACTTGGGAGCAAATAAATCGAGCCACTTGCCTTTTTTTCACGTATAATGGTTATTATTTTTTGGTATTATGGAACGTATCAATTCGAAACATATATCGCCTAAGAGCTTATTTAATGACCTTTACAATGAGGGTAAATTATTGAATGATAACCTTTTTTAATTATAAATTATTGGCTCTGAAAGAAAAACGGTAATTTTGATAGAAAATTGTAGGGTTAAAACAGTCCAGAAAATCTATCGAAATCAGGGCGCGGGGGGGTAATACAAGAAATTAAGAATAAGTTTATACCATAATTTTGTTTTTTTCTGGACTTTTTTAACTCTACAATTTTCTATCAAAATTACCGTTTTTCTTTCAGAGCCAATAATTTATCATTAAATAAGGTTTATCATTCAATAATTTACCCTCATTGTAAAGGTTATTAAATAAGCTCTTAGGCGATATATGTTTCGGATTGATACGTTCCATAATAACAAAAATAATAACCATTATACATGAAAAAGGAAGTGGCTCGATTTATTTGCTCCCAAGTGTAGTACATTATGATAAATGTGTGCTATGTTGATCATTAAACTCGAGGCAATATTATTCCCGCTCCCGCTGCTGGGACACAAGAAATCCTCTCTGTGGGAGGCCATACAGGGGTCGTAATCTAAAACGCGGGTTCAGTGCAAGCAAACAATATACTAAATTATTTGGGATGAAACATACTAAGACTACATTCCTCTCCTTAAGGCGACTACATGACCTAAAGCGCAGTCTTTGTCTGACTGCATAGAAAAGAAAGAGAAGCGCGATGACACAACGCTGGTAATTTATTGCAAAATATGAAGCAATTATTATTATATTTACAAAAAATCTATTGTTTGGACTAAAAAATTAAAACACTAGTATTTTAATTTGTTGCTTGTAGAATAATCTGACAAAAAATCATAATATTATGTATATTAGTATGGTTTTTATTGTAAAAAGAATGTTTTTAGAGGTATCTTCATGATTTTTTTCTATCATATCAAATTAGTTTTATTATGCTTTCAACACACTATCTACCTAGCATATATCCTGAAGAATATCATATATTTTTTTCTGATTTTGTTTACTGTAGTCGAACATATACTTTTATTGTTTCTAAAACTTGCGTTTAGGTCCTGTAAGTCCCTTAAGTATAAACGTAGAATGGTGATACGCGGTAAAAGATGCGCGGAGTAGAAAGTAGGTTCGTAGTAAATGCACGGTTCGTGCGCGTGACGCGTCCTATTTGATGCAAAGTATCATACGACGTATTGAAATATTACGTTTCACCAGCCTGTACGCCGTGTGAACAGTACGCGATATTAGAATAATACAGGCATTCTAATTTAGAATACATGTGTGCAGTGGCGTAACTATAGGGTGGCACTGGGACAAAATGCCATGGTCCCCCAGCCAGAGGGGGCCCCCGGCCCGAAAGGGCCATCAGCACAGGAGGATCCCAACATACGTTTATAAAAGCAGACTTTTTTGAAAATGTGCAACAAAGGACATCATTCAGGTTTCAAACATTTTGTAACTTTTTCCCATTGTTTGTCTAATTTTTGGACAGGACCTCATGCTCAGCAGTAACGCTTGCGACCACTAGACCAACGAAGCAGTCAGGTGTTAAATTTTGTAGGGTAAATATGAAATCTACGCGGAAAAAGTCGCGGGAGAAGAGCTAGTAAAAAAAAAATATAACGTTGGTTGAGCTTCTTTTCATTGAGGGAGGGTCCCATCCCTTGAATTCGCCACGGGCCCCAAACGGTATAGTTACGCCTCTGCATATGTGCAAAGTTTATCAGGGGGAATTGGAGCCCGAACCTAATGGAGCCGAGAAAAATCCTCACGCGTTTCATGCGACGTTTCTAGACAACTTTAACATAAGACTTTTACTTTTTTTTCCGCAGGTGGTTTCTACCGTCACCTGTATGAACAGAAGTTAGGAAAAGATAATGAGGTAGTAAAAGATGAATTGCCAGAAGACAATGAGACGGCGGATTCATCTAAAAAAACAACATCTGATTCTATTGATACATTAAAAAAGAGAAATTACAGAAAGAGAAAATCATCAGATAGGGCTCGTTTATCTGAAGGAGAAATAGAGGACTCTGATGAAGAAATTAATCGCGTAAATTTAGACGATATCAGAATGGCTAAAAAGCACAAGCAAGAAAATATCGATGCCGACTCTGACTTCTCAATAGATGAGTCAAGTGACGAAGATAAGGATGGTAAAGATGAAGATATAAAACAATTGAAAGGCAAGAGCCAAAATAGTGACACTGGTAGTCCAGTACAAAAGGACAGTAAGCTTGAACACGAGAAAAAAGAATCAAATGAAAATAAAGAAGATCATATTGAAAAACCCAAAGAAAAAATTGATATTTGGAAGAAGAGAACTGTTGGAACAGTTTTTGAAGAAGCTCTAAAGAGATATTATGAAAGGAAAGCTGCAAGGGGTTCTTAGCACGAATGAATAGAAAAAACCTTTAATTCGATTACTAAGTAAAATTTATTTCATAGGTTAGTTACGGTCCAACATAATGCGCCTTGCAGTGAACTGAAAAAAAAAAAAACATTTGTTTACAAACAAACAAAAACAATAAACTTTTAAAATAGTAGGCATGTGTTTTAATAAATGGTTTTTACCTATGAATTCAGAAACTGGATCATTTTCTCCTTCCGCTCTCATTGTTCCAGTAATTTCCTCATTCTCAACCATTGGTAGCACTAATTGGACGAATTCTGGTGTATATGGTGGTGCTATCGCATCTAAAACCTGTTATTAAAAATTAAAAAAATACAAATAAGTAAGTGGTACGTAATCATTCTAGTTCAGGTATTGCACAGCATTTTTTGTGTGTTAACCGGTTGAATGCCGTAATTACAGACACAATTAAAAAGCCATTAAGTCTCGCGTGGATCTACGTTTAAGCATACGAAGGGTTAAGGCTGGTTTAGACAGGGTAAGTAACTGACTCCCAAAGTCGAGACAAGTCAGTGCTGACCCGATATTTACCTAGTGTAAATTGCTTTGGAGTCTGTACAAACAACACCACACACACACAGTCTGACTGACTCCAAATTCAATTTACACTAGGTGAATATCGGGTCAGCACTGACTTGTCTCGAGTTTGGAGTCAGTTACTTACCCTCCCTAAATCAGCCTTTACTTTGTGGCACTTCCTTAGATATTTTCTTATATTATTAGAAGATGTTATAAAATGATTTAAATTTGAACATTTTTACAAATATTTTGCAACTTTGTAGGTACTCTTTAAATCTTGGAGATACAATGGTCATATTAGAAGGAATACTTCCAAGCACAACCACGCTGGAGCTAATGTTTTTATTATATGTCTAGATGGTATAACCCTGCCAACACCTAGCTACGGTCTTGCAAAATGATACCAATTCTATTTTAAACCATAAAAAAAAAATAGACATCCATGGTCGTGGCACGAAGATTCAATTTTGCGACCTATCATTTCGACGGGTGAAGTAGTGACAAATTCAACCAACGAAATTGACACTTCCAAATAGTAGGTAAGTACAGTACCCGGCGATAAATATTGCACATCGACCTTTGGAAAGAGACAATCGGCTAATTTCGGTTTCGTAGAGCGTTATCTCTGTCACACGAAATACAAACAGTTAGGAGCTGTTAAAACAATTATGATTTGCTTCTTTTGATAATTCTTTTTATTCTTTGTATAAAATACACCAATTTTTCTATAAATGATGGCTCTAGGTTAACAACAACATGTCTAAGTTTATGGTTATGGCTAAAGATGCCATAGTACAACTTTATATTATTTAAATTTGGGGGTGTTAACAACTCTTAATATATATTTTGAACTGGACGCGACCGCACTCTATCGCACTTGAACAACGACTGACAAAACGTCACATAGGTAGGGTGCGACAGAGATAACGCTCTACGAAGCCGAAATTAGCCGATTGTCTCTTTCTAAGGGTCGATGTGCAATATTTATCGCCGGGTACTGTATACATATTTTTTGGAGCAATCGACTTTGGTACTAAGTTGACATCTTGATCTCGTATTTTAACATGTCTAACTTGACAAAACCTCATTTGAAATTAACGATTCACATGTTTTTGTGAACGATCATCGATATTTTGTTATATCAACCTATACACAGTAGGTTTTTGTTATATCAACCTATACACAGTAGGTACCTACCTAACCAAAATAATATTCATTATTTGTTATCTCCACTTATACACATAAAAGTTTTCTTTATGCACTAATTTTAAATTGACAAATTGAGATGTTAAGTTATGGTCAACAAATGAGTTTATAATTGTCGGTGAACAAGTTGACAACTCTGTGAATAAGTTGATAACTCGTTTTTGAACGACCTGACAAGCCTATTATTAGGTCCTTACATATGAAATTGGCGTTTTGTATGGAAGGAACAAAAAGTCGAATATTTTTTAATATAATATATTTAATTAATCAAAGTATGAACCATTGTTTTCAATGCACTTTTGCCATCTTATAGGTAGTTCATTGATCCCTTTACTAAAAAAACCAGTCGGACGGGAATCAATAAAATCTTTGAAGGCGATTTGGACTGCCCCATCGGAGTTGAATTTTTTCCCTTGCAAAAAGTTATCCAAATTGCGAAAAAAATGGTAATCTGTTGGAGCAAGGTCCGGGGAGTACGGAGGATGTCTAAGACATTCCAATTCAAGCTCTTCTAATTTGGTAGCCGTCTGTTGCGCAGTGTGTGGTCTGGCGTTGTCGTGAAGCAGCAGTGGCGTGGAGCGATTGACCAGCCTTGGTTGTTTAGCCGCTAGCTTTTCCATCATGGTTTGTAATTGCTGACAATAGACATCAGCTGTAATAGTCTGGCCAGATTTGAGAAAACTGTAATGAACAATACCGGCACTAGTCCACCAAACGCTTACAAGTAACTTTTTTGGGGTTAATTTTCGCTTGGGGCAGGATTTGGCTGGCTGGCCAGGATCCAACCATTGCGCTGAGCGCTTCCGATTATCGTAAAGAATCCATTTTTCATCACAGGTAATGATTCGGTTTAAAATACCTTCATTGTTGTGCCGGTTCAGTAATGTAACGCAGCAGTCGACGCGCGTTTGCCGGTTTGCTTCAGTCAATTCGTGAGGTACCCACCTTTCAAGCTTTTTAATCTTCCCAATTTGCTTCAAGTGAATTAAAACAGTTTTATCACTAACATCGAAGCCTGCAGCTAACTCGGACGTGGTTTGCGATGGGTCCGCTTCCACAATAGCCTTCAATTCTCCATTATCAACTTGGGTCTCAGGCCGTCCACGGGGCTTGTTCTGCAGGTCGAAATTTCCAGAACGAAAACGTTGGAACCAAAAACGAACTGTGTTTTCTTTTGCAACATGACCGCCATACACATCATTCACCCTTCGAGTCGTTTCCGCAGCACTAGTGCCACGGCGGAACTCGTACTCGTAAATAATGCGATATTTTAAATTTTCCATTTTGTAAAATGAGTGACGCAAACAGAAAAAACAGAAGAAAAAAAACAAATGAATGACGGTCATCGAAGCACAAATACATGAGTAAATAGCTGTACAAATTTGAATTTGGAATTCCTTACCAAAGAGGAGAAATTCGTGATTAAAGTGGCCAGTACGAAAAACGCCAATTTCATATGTAAGGACCTAATATTATGCGAACTATGGGGGATTTCGTTTATTTATTGTCATAATTTAAAAGAGACATAAAATAACCTTTAAAACAACTAAAACACATAGGTACGTTAAACTAATTTACCGATTTACCAGAAGAGGTTAAAACTTTAAAATGGTTGCCCTGACAAATTGCAATTTTAGACATGTCAATATAATTATTCACGCCAGCTACGGAATATCATGATCCCACCAAAAAAATAAATGTGAAAAAGGGACCATAGTTAAAGACGATAGTTCCATCTATTAATTACTTACCTCTGTAATAAAGTATCTAATCAAAGATATATCAGTGTCACCACGACGCCAGCACTCTTTTATATAACGCAGGACAGGCACAACACATCCTCGGCTTAGTAAGTTCACCATCCTATCAAGTAACATTTTCTTCAATTCCAACTGAAAATAAATAGTAGTAGGTATAGTATGTTTATTTGGACCTTTTTTTTTTGCTTGGGGATATCCTCATGGATGTGCTCTGCCCTGGGTCGGGCGGAGCGGGTCTGTCAGACTCCTGTTGGCTTTAAACCACACGGTGTTCTTCAACGACCTTTAGCCAGGGTGCTGGAAGACATGCGCTGTTCGTCACTTGTCACGGCTAGGTGTTGGCCCGCATGATTTCCACGCGGAGATTGTCTCCTCCCGCCCCCTTTGCGCCCATCACGTCCACGCGCTCTCGCTCCCGACCATGGACTGAACCACGGCCGGAAGCGAGAGATTATCCGCAGCGTTTTATTCATAACTACACATAAGATATAGCACACTGATTGCATTATACACTGTTATACCTGGACTAAAATTTCTAATTCATCTTGTGGAGATTCAAATAAATGTACAAGTAATCTCAGGAGTCGGTGATGCAGTAACTGGTGACAGGATGCAACTTCATCTAGGAGAGCCAAATGTACGGGACAGTGTTCTGTGCACAACTTGAAGTATGAAGGCTCTGTCACAACACATTCTACCCAAACTAGGACGCCCATTCCAACGACGGGAAACCTGAAAGTAGAAGATGTTACAGTGCATATCCTCTATTTAATTCGACAAAAGCTGTTTGCTGCGAGACTAATAATAATGTGTATGTAATTCAGCAATTACCTTATGCAATGATACAATGTAGGTAATTCCGCAATCAGTTCACTAGAACTAGCAGAACTGCAACATACGGCATGTACTTTTTCAATAGCTTGAACTGTAGCCTTTAATTCATCCTTGACAGGCCTGCCAGGAGTGAGCCCCTCGCACACACTTGCAGCATACGCCAATAAATACATGTATTTTGATTTATGTTCCGGATTTAGTTTGCTTCCTAATTTAAACAATGCATCAACCAGGAGCTCTGTGAAGTTGAAAATATGGTAAGGTAAAACACAGGTACAAGCTTTTTCTCTCTTAATATTATTATCTAGACAGAGCCCTGATTCACAACCATACGACAGGCTATCGTATCGAAAACCTGACATTTCGATAACCTGATTTGACTTCCCCTCAACAGCAAATAGCTATTGGAAGAATAGCGGGCGTCTATTTGATTTAAACTGACAAAATTTTCGGGTTTTGGACTTGTGAACAGCGTTGAGAAGACTCCTACGATAACAATGATTAATGTTCGATACGATACGGAAGCATATCGAGTGTTTGTGAATAAGGGGGTAGGTCAGCCTTAACCTTTCGTATGCCGGAACGTAGATCCACGCGAGACACAATGGCTTTTTAATTGTGTCTGTAATTACGGCATTCAACCGGTTAAACAGTTATTCACAATCGATGAGAATACGAGTCAATCAGACCATGCAGTGTTAACTGGACAATAAAAAAAATAAAAAAGTAACATACCTAAAAACTGAGGAATTCTTAATAAATGTACTGGTGGTGGTTCTGGTTGTGTGTAAGCTCTAAATAATACTGAAATATCAGCAGGGTTGAGTGCACCGCGTGACAACATGGCTGCCAATGCCGTACGAGCATTGCGCCAGGATTCACCTGATGTAAGGGCCAATGTGATGGGAGTCACGTCATGTCCACTGCAACAATAAACATAGTTACAACATAGTACAAGGGAGGGTCTTTGTAGGATTTACTATTGTTAAAACAGCATTTGCAGTGTGAAAAACTCTTAAGAAGTTGTTATAATTTGAGAGTGTGCATTAATTTTATTAACTGAGTTAAGTTTAAAGTTTGCTTTGCTTTTCTATAGAGAAAATATGTCAAACTACCATAGGTTTAAAAAAAGTTGTGCAAAAAAAGAAAATGCGGAACCAACGACACCGACTTCCGAAATTAAAGTTATTTTTCACTTAGTAGTGTTTTTTTTTGAAGTGGGTTGTTTTTTTTGGAAAAGTTTTTATTTTTCACTTTTTAGTTCTACCTACCTTCCCCACACAAATTCAATTAATACTAGTGCATTGAAGAATTGAAGACACGACTCGAAGAATCATCAAAATTCCCATAGAAATACCGGAGAGGCAGTACATTTATGCATATAACTTCGTACATAAGAATAATTACCTAATGTATTATATACTAAAACCTTCCTGAAAGTATGTAGATCACATTAATGAAAGAATTATCAAAATCGGTTCACTATTTTTTGAGAAAATCGCGGGCATACAAACATACATACGGGTCGAATACAGAACTCCTTTTTTGAAGTTGGTTAAAAAAGTTTTTAATTTTCACTTTTTAGTTGTACCTACCCCACACAAATTCAATTAACACTAGTGCATTGAAGAATTGAAGACACCGACTAGAAGAATCATCAAAATTCGCATAGAAATGTCGGAGATGTAGTACATTTATATTATGCATAATAACTTCGTACATAACGATAATTACCTTATGTAAGTATATTTTTGTAATCATCCTTTAAAACCCTTTATTTTGATACCCCACTAGATTGTTTTTGAGAAAAAAAAAAATTTTTTTTTGAAGGCGTAATATTGCGTCAAAAATCCGCTTTATTTTGATATACCCAGTGTCACTCTAACAATAAATACGAATCTAACGACACCTCTCAAGCTAAAATCCATCGAGCCGTTCAGCCGCAGAGCGTGCCAAACAATTATACATACATACATACTCTCGAAAAACATAACCCTCCTTCTGGCGCAGTCGGGTAAAAGTAGTGCCACTTCATAATAATTATGTTATTTTTTGCCAAGTATACAAATGATTTATTCCGACTTTACTCAGTGATACTACATGCAGTTCTATTAAATATGCAGCAATCTTTTTTTAGGATCAGCTTTTATTAGTCAGATTCTAAACTGTACCTATGGCATATCAATGAAACATTCAGATTGATTATGTTTAGCTACCGCAGCTACAGCCGTAGGCATCTTCTAAACGTATTGATTGTCTTATTTGCTCAAATAGATGTTGGCAGGTAATTCCACACTTTGGAAGCCGCATAACGAAAGCTACATCTGAAAGATGCTGTACTATGTAACTTATTCATTCATAGACACTACTGACCACAACTTTAGAAAACATGAACTTTATGGTCTGGTCTCCAAAACGTGTTGTGCTAGTGGGGTGATTTACATGATTGAGCTCCATAATGAGAAGAAGCCTTTGACATTTTAAGAGAGGCAGCTGCAGGGTGATGTCACAGTAAACATTTTTAGAATTAAATACCTACCTTTGTTGTGCACAACGAGTTATTTCTTGGCCAAGTCTTTTCATGATGGCACCTCCTCTAGGTTCTTGAGAAAGAATATGCACAATGACTTGACTGTATACATATGTGTGGGCACCATGGCAGACCATTTTCTGTAATGTTATTAATCTTGTTACATAGTGAACTTGATTTTTAAAGTATTAAAAATATATATATATATATTTATTATTATATGGCAGATTTAAGTTTATCAATTTTCAAATTGATCAAAAGAAAAACAGAGAGTGCTCTCTCAGTTCTTGTAACAAAGGAAAATAAAACAGTTTATACATACTGCACATTCATTAACACTATTTTGCCAATCATCAGAACTTTGCAAGAATCCAACAATAGCTGATTTGAGAACCCTTGAAAATACTTCAATTTGCTGTGCTGCTGTAGATATGCTTGTAATTTCTCCTTGAAACCCAGCATCTGATATCAACTAGAAATCATAGATATTGATTAAAATTATTGCCTTAGATTCAACCAAATCTGATCCTGCAAATAAACACTTTTTACTCTAAGCTCTAGAGAAATTCTTAAAAATAAAAAATGATTTTATTTGCAAGATAAGACTTACTCAAGCTTAGTTATACCCATAAAAGTTTAAATTGAAGAAAGACTATTTTGTATTCAGTTGTGTTAAGATAACTCACCTTTATAGTAAAGTTAAGCATGAGACAATCAGGATATTCTTCGGCCAATCTATAAATTAAAGACCGCCAAGTTGGATGCTCAATCATTTCTGTTAACCAAGCTGGTGTCTGAAAAAATATTGTAATATTCGTAACACTAATAAAAAAAAAAACATGTTAAAAAATTAGTGTTGCCCACACTTACTTCACCCTCCTCAGTGAATATAGTGTCAGCTTTTTTGGGATCAAATGTTTTCAAAATCATATCTTTCAAATGGTTTTCAACCATTGCTTGTACCTCTGTCACTTTGACCCCTGGAAATTGAGATATTTTCAATATTTAAAGCTTATATTTTAGTACTAATCTCTTTTTTTAGTAATTCTTGATTTATTGTGATTACACTATATAAGGTGTAAAAAAATTAACTGCAAGAACTTTAAGAGGTGCTTTAGACCATCGAACTGAACAACTTTCACTATGGGACCAACTCTGAAATCACGAAAAAAAATAAGCTGTTTCATACATTTTGGCCGAGTAGGTATTGAACTTTTGTATGAAACAGCTGATTTTTTTTTCGTGATTTCGGAGTTGGTCCCATAGTGAAAGTTGTTCAGTTCGATGGTCTAAAGCACCTCTTAAAGTTCTTGCAGTTAATTTTTTTACACCTTATATACATATATAAGTATAGAATGATATCAATAAAAGAAGGTTGTTAACAGTTTATTTAATAAAAAAAAATAAAAAACCAGACTGTAGTAAAAATCTTAATTTATAAAAAAAAAAAATACAAAAAAAAAACAACGGATTTAAAAAAAAAAACACTACAAAGTGATAACTTTAATTTCGGAAGTTGGTATCGTTGGTTCCGCATTTTCGTTTTTTGACACCGACTTCCGAAATTAAAGTTATTTATCACTTTGTAGTTTTTTTTTGAATTCGGTTGTTTTTTTTTTCGTAAAAAAAAATAATTTTTCACTTTTTAGTTGTACCTACCCCACACAAATTTAATTAACATGTGCATTGAAGAATTGAAGACACTGACTATAAGAATCATCAAAATTCGCATAGAAATGCCAGATGTAATACATTTATGCATATAACTTCGTACATGTATAACAATAATTACCTAATGTATTATATACTAAAACCTTCCTGAAAGTATGTAGATCACATTAATAAAAGAATTATCAAAATCGGTTCATTAGTTTTTGAGAAAATCGCGGATATACAAAGAAATATACATACATACGGGTCGAATACAGAACCTCCTTTTTTGAAGTCGGTTAAATAAAAAAGTCAAAAGCACAGATATAGATAGACATAGATAACGCAAGAGCAACTATTTCGCGTGCCCAGGTTATGAAGCAGAATCATAAGCCGCCACTTTCGCGCTCGGTCGCATCGGTGTGGTCGCGCTAGTCGGACGTCAGTTAAAAAACTTAAAATGGTTAATTGCGCTGTTATAAATTGTAAAAACAGTTCAAATCTGGTGAGAAAAAATAAAGTAAACGTTTCCTTCCATCGGTAAGTCATTTTGTGATTAATATTACGCGTAATTAATTTTAAAATCAATTATTTTGAATCTTATACGCACAGTAATACCTGCCCCCTTATTCACAAACACTTGATATGCTTCCGTATCGTATTGAACATTAATCATTGTTATCGTAGGAGTCTTCTCAATGCTGTTCACAAGTCCAAAACCCGAAAATTTTGTCAGTTTAAATCAAATAGACGCCCGCTATTCTTCCAACAGCTATTTGCTGTTGAGGGGAAGTCAAATCAATTTATCGAAATGTCAGGTTTTCGATACGATAGCCTGTCGTATGTTTGTGAATCAGGGCTCTGATAATACAAAATTTGAGAAAAACATAGGTCGTCAAAAGTAAGCTGCATATTCGTATTACATTGCTGCTTTTACTTGGAGCGGTTGATGCGATTTTTTGTTTTAACAGGTGATGGATATCGAAACAAGTGATACTATCGTATATCGCTTCGGTTTCGTAGTACAGGCGCTTTTATAATTTTTCTGTCCATTTTAGCTATTAGTGCTGTTCATGCTATGCAACACCAATCGATTTTCGAAAATGGATTTCGGAAACAGAGGAATGATTTTGTATCTATATCTGTGGATTTTTTCTTTGTTTCTGACATTTTGACAGTCTACAACAGTTACAAGAAAATTAGGGAAATATTAACAATTTTGCAAAAATATAAATCCCTAACTGCCTACTAAGAAGATTACGAATTTTATTTTCCTTTGTTTATCTCATTCCTCTGTCTATCTCATTACTCTGTCTCAAAATCGATTAATAAATCGATATAAACAATTCTAATAATTCTTTACTGTACGCAATTACTCATGCTCACCGCACGCGGCTAATCTTTAAATCAATTTGATTTTCCCATCACTAAATAGTGTTTGTGATGTCATAGTAGGTAGTCAAAAAATGGCACGCTTGGTTTTCATACAGATTGTGATACTTGCGTTATCTATGTCTATCTATATCTGTGGTCTAAAGCTATAAACAAGCCCATTTTAAATTAAATAAAAGTTGGAAGCAGGCGGGACCCATTTGAATTTGAAAATATAATAAAAATGGTATGGGTTCCGCCTGCTTCCAACATTTATTTAATTTAAAATGGGCTTGTTTTTAGCTTTACAGTTTTTTTAACTTAAGTTTTTTACCACAGTTGGATTTATAATTTTTTTTTTATTACATACTTTTTTTATTTCCAGCTTTTTAGTTTACAAATGTGAATGATTTCACAGACGATTTAGTTCTTGGTACGTGTTTTTATTGTTTGTCACTTCAAATTACTTTTAACCATATAAGTTGTAAGTATATATTTTTGTAATCACCTTTTATTTTGATACCCCACTCGATAGGTTTTGAGAAAAAAAAAAAACTTATTGATGACAATAATATTGTGCCAAAAATCCGCCTTTTTGTTTTTATTTTGATATACCCAGTGTCACTCTTACAGTAAATACGAATCTAACAACACCTCTCAAGCTAAAACCCATCGAGCCGTTCAGGCCGCGGAGCGTGCAAAACAATTTATACATACATACATACTCTCGAAAAACATAACCATCCTTCTGGCGCAGTCGGGTAAAAACAGCAAAATCCTATCATTTATAGACTAACCTCCCAGTATTAGCCATTCTGCTAGTAAATTAGCCATTTGGGCCACTGCATTGTAGTTTATAGATAATTGCTCAATCACTTGTTCAGGATTGCCTCCAGCTTGAAAGTATCGCTTAAGTTGACCAAATATTCCTGGTTCCATAATATAATCTGGTGTTTTAAATTTTTCGAGACATTCATGTAAGACTTCTTCAGGATTTTCAATGACGTCTTCATTCCCTTCTTCCTAAATTATAGAAACATTGATTAAGGAAAATATCAGAGGATTTTATCAGTGTGCCTCTTATTTTGAGAGGTCTGCGTGATATTCGCGTTATAATTAGGCGGCTTGGCTGTTCTTATTAAATAGATATTTATACGGTTACTGTGAATTTGTTCTTATAAAATACCTGTAATTTACAAAATAATCAAGAAATTAATTTCAACATACTTCATATTGATTATGATTTGGGGCTTCCCACGTACGCTCTTCTTCATATTGGCTGGGCATAATTCCACACGGTATGTAAGATATAAATTAGCTTATAAGATGTTTATGATATTACCGAAGAAATACTTATTAATCAAGACACAGTACAATAATATTAGAAGCAAGACAAGACGCCAGCGGGCTCAAACAAAATTGACTTTGACAAGTTTGACATTTGATTTGTTTGAATTTGACTGACGTCACTGCAGTCATTCTAAAATCTCTTTTCGCTCCACAGACTACATAGAGATACTAATTATTATTCTCTCTGGCGTAGACAGAGTAAAATATTCCTTGAGGTGTTACCAGTTACTCACAAAACCATCGACGCGAGAGATATTATAGTGCACAAGTGTAACCGCCCGGACACGACTTTTGGCTTAGCGGCAAGTGGCGCGGCAAACGGCACGGTTTCTTTTGTCTAGCGTTGACGCTGCGAGCGGTACGTCGTGGCATGGACGCATGGTTCATACATTTTGGTATATTTGTTTTTACCGCTCGCCGCCCCGTGCTAAGTTGCCGCTGATACCGGCAAGTTCGTGGCCAGGCCGTAAGTGTTCGAAACAGACAGGTACACTCTGTCTCCCTTTACTGTCATGTCAGTCCGACCGGACAGGGAACTGCATTGAAATATTAGGTCGGGGAAAAAGTTTTTTCGTATTTTATAGTATACAGGGTGAATTTTCCAAGTGGGCGTGGATGGCCAAAATCTAAACTATGAGGAATAGCGAAAAGTACTCAAAGGAGTCGCGGGCTCGATTTTGATGAAAACTAAAACTGCATCATTGGATTTTTGAAAAATCAATATTTCTGGCCAGGAATCGAACCTGTTGATTTTGAAAAAAAAAAACACACTGTATTATTACACCATTCTATAGTGTCCCTAATAAGGATCAAATTCTGGGAAGTAATGACATACGGCAAACTTAAGGAAAATGTTGAATTTTAATAAACTGCTTCTTTTTTCATACCTTGTTCGAAATGATGCTCAATATTTTTACACCCGAAACACTCGTAGCGCAGTCACCTTCACAAAATTATGTTCTAAATTCAAATTTTTAATTGCAGTACAATCCTTGAGACGTCGAATCCAGCTATGTATTCAAAAACAATTGTCATAATTTTGAACAATTAATCAGTTAAGGTTTAATAGGTAGGTAGCATAAGAAAATAAAAAAGTATTTTGATAAAAATGAGCTCTTTCCTTTAGTTTGCCGTATGTCATTACTTCCCAGAATTTGATCCTTATTAGCGACACTATCGAATGGTGTAATAATACAGCGTGTGTTTTTTTTTTCAAAATCAACAGGTTCGATTCCTGGCCAGAAATATTGATTTTTCAAAAATCCAATGATGCAGTTTTAGTTTTCATCAAAATCGAGCCCGCGACTCCTTTGAGTACTTTTCGCTATTCCTCATAGTTTCGGATTTGGCCATCCACGCCCACTTGAAAAATTCACCCTGTATAGTTGTAGTAAAATTTCTTTAGCTGTACTGTATGTATCTGGCTGGTTCTTATATCCTTAAATAGATGTCATTTAAAAAAGGAAAAACGACTTCCCGCCACTTTTCAAATATTATTATTTCCGCAAAATGAAAAAATTCGATACATTTGAAGTTTTATTACAAACAAAAAAGGGAAAAATGCGACACAAGCTGTGAAAAAAATATGTGATGTTTATGGGCTAAACGCAGTGTCAGTTACCGCCCGGCCACGACTTTTGGATTAGCGGCAAGCGGCGCGCTTTCTTTTGTCTAGCGTTGACGCTGCGAGCGGTGCGTCGTGACGTGACTCGTGGCATGGTTAATACATTTTGGCATTATACTACCATTGTAAGAACTTTTGTAACCATATTTAATTTTATCTGCAAATAAATATTTGAGTTTGACTTTGACGTTGTTTTTACCGCTTGCCGCCCCGCGCTAAGCTGCCGCTGACAGCGGCGAGGTCGTGGCCAGGCCGTTTAAGGCCATGATCGACGGGCGAGTAAAACCGCCGTTTTATGGCTCGTCGGTAAAGCTCGCCCGTGGATCATTGCAATACCGCGGTATTAAAAACCAACGAGCCCGGCTCGCGGCTCGTTAGTTATGTTTAATTTTTTGCTCGGCACGCTGCGCAAGACCGCGTGTCGTGTCGATCACCACTGACGAGCCGAGCCGACAGTTTTCCGCGACAAATGGGTATACAACTGTTGTCTTCTTTGAATCCAACTTTTAACCCAAACTTTAGGGCGTCTTCGCTTTTTTTTATTCATTTCGTGGTATGCTATACCTAGGTAACACAAAACTTCAATCTTCGAACAAGACATATTGCCTCATTTGCGGTTCACACTCGACTGTTTTGCTCGCTAGTCGATCAGCACCTACGAGCCACGACTCCGCGAGTAAAAACCGTCGTCTCCAAAACCGCGGTATACGGCTCGCCCGTCGATCACCCACTTTAGAGTAGCACAAAGTTGGTTCAATCGTTTTCAGTCCGGGAATTTTGATGTCAAAAATGCAGGTCGCTGTGGTCGCGCTGTCGATGCCATATTAGTAGTTAAGACATAGCTAAAGAGTTAGGGGTTGACCACAAAGAATTTTTGACGCATTTGAAAAGGTCTGGGTATACAAAAAAGCTCGATATTTGGGTGCCACACGAGCTCACTGAAAGAAACCTAATGAATCGTGTACTCATTTGCGATTCTCTATTGAAACGTACTGAAACCGAACCATTTTTGAAAAGATTGATCGCTGGTGATGAAAAGTGGATCACCTATGACAAAAACGTGCGAAATTGTAGATTGTTATACAAAAGGGTCGAAAGGAATTGAGAACTTTCACCCGTTTTAAGACACTCTACTTTTCATTTCGAATATAAGAATAGTAGTTTTATTTTCTTGTTTGCTCGCCACTTCATAAAATCATTGTATGTATTTAAGTATTCAAACCTAAGTGGTATTTGCTGCCGCTGCCATGTGGGTAGAGGTACAATATCGCGCGGGTTTCGCTCAGGTATTTAGTATCAAGTTCCGCGACTAGAGCGGAATAGTTGGTGCCATAGTACCGCATAGGTATTGTTTCGAGCGAAACTCTGTATTCTACCCACAAGGATAGCGAAATCCGCTTTGGTGTGAACAGTAATATTACCGCATACCCACCCACTTGGTTTTCTCTACCGCGGACGGTAGCGAATACCGCTTAGGTTTGAATAAGTCTTTAATTATGTAAAAAAATTCATAGCTAGACTACCTAACCAAAAGTTCTATTTTTAAAATTCATTCCCGCCCTAGAGAGGGAAGCTATTACTACGAGTCTTTCCCGCCCAAAAGTGGGAAGCAGCGTCTTCCGTCCGCTATTAGGATCATACGATCACTAAGTACTTTCCGAGTATGAGAAATGAAAAAGATCATGGTCAAAGGGCAGTCAAGCTCCACAGACTATAGTGAAACCCGGATTAACTCGCAATAAGGTGACGCTGAGTGTATGGTGGGATTGAAAGAGCATCGATCATTAAGAGCTTTTACCGCCGGGCAAATCCATCGATTCGGGTTCGGCCACCAGGATCCCCTAGCCAGATCCCCAAGGGGATCCTAGTGAACTCATCGGTTCATCAGAATCCCCTCATAATAAAATCAAGTAAAGATGTTATCACACTGCTTAAAAATATTTTATTTAACAATATCTAAAAAATGACCTACGCTTATGTCGCTGGTTATTAATTCCATTTGTGCTTCTTGTATAAACTTATCAGTTGCTATTTGATCTACCTTACGTATTTTTTTTTGGTTGCCTTCGCTTTTGTTCAATCTCTTTTTAATGCATTCAATAACTGTAGAGTGTTAGGGCGTTTTCGACCAATCATTTTTAATAAACCCGAGTTCCAACTTTCGCAACAATTGTTTGTGCGATGTCTTTCGCTGAAAACTGACATCATTTTTCTGGTATCGTCATTTTTGAGCCAGTATTTCATATAATTTACTAACTTCAGCATGTTTGGATAATCTTTACTCATAGGTACTTAATATGTTTTTTAAAATGTAGTTCCACCCTTCAGTCATATATTCCGTAGGTAACAATGGCATAGCACCGCACAACATAACCACTCTACTAGTAAATTTGTTTTTAAGTAAATTAAGTTTTTTTCCCTTTTTACGAATATTCCGCTTGACATGGAAATAGCATAGTTTTATTTCAGCATCAGGGAAGTTTTTCTTGAAAGCATTAACAGCCGCTTGCTCCATATCCATTGTTATTTTTTTCGGGCAAAAGTTATCTATTTGAGATGAAACTAATTTGCAAAATAAATCATATGTTTCCGTTTTTCTATCACTCAACAATGCGTAAAGTAAAGGCACAACATTTGTTGTACTTTGAGAGCTGCCTACATCTCCGTGCATTACATATAATTGGTCAAAGGGTGGAGGGCAACACTGGAAGGTTCCATCACAAAATATATGTTTTATTGCTGATAAAATTCCTTTGTTTTCGTTTAAACAGAAAATTATTATACGAGTATAGATTAAAAACATATAAATACTTAATACTTGTTTTAATGTAAGTAAGCCGATTCGGTGTGATATCATCTTTATACTTGATTTTATTATGAGGGGATTCTGATGAACTGATGAGTTCACTAGGATCCCCTGGGGGATCGGTCTGGGGGATCCTGGTGGCCGAACTCATCGATTCAGATCTCTACTGCCAACAGCTGTTAGGACTCATGCAAGAAATTGAGAAAAAACGGCCGGAATTGATCAACAGAAAGGTTGTGGTATCATCATGATAGCGCCAGACCACACAAATCTTCAGCCACTCAGCAAAAATTGAGAGTGCTTGATTGGAAGGGTTTAATGCATCTACCATATAGTCCTGATCTTGCACCCTCAGATTTCCACCTGTTTCGGTAAACAAAAAAAAAAAAAACATTTTTTAATTAACCGTCTTCTAAAAAGGAGGAGGTTCTCAATTCGGATGTTTGTATTTTTTTTTTATGTTTGTTCGCGCATAACTCCGTCGCTTGCCAACCGATTTGAAAAATTCTTTTTTTGTTGGAAAGGGTATACTTCCCAAATGGTCCCATGAATTGTTTTTCGAAATTGGACAAGCGGTTTTTGAAAAATCAACAAAAATCTTAAAAAAAAAAATATTTTTAATTATTTTGTTGTTACCTCAGTTCCTCAGTACACCGTTCATTTATAAACTGATTTGGAAAATTCTTTTTTATTTGAAAGGATATACTTTCAGATTGGTCCCATTGTCATCAGGTCAGGATTTGATCATGGGATTCTGGAGAAATCGAAGGAACTCTTCAAATATTATAGGCACACCTACAGCGATTTGGGTATTTTTATAGTAACTCGTGCATTTGCTCTCGGAAACCACCATTTGGTGAAGTGGAACTGATGATGAAGACCACAGATGGCCACCGGAACTACTCAATAATATCTACGTATTTCATGAGTTGCGATTCGATACTTTAACATGGTTGCTAAGCAATTTATGCTCGTCACAATGTGAATGGTGATATGGAGCTGATGGTGGACCAGGAGAACTCTTCAACAATTAACTTCCCTGCATCGGGAAAAGCAATATTTTGTAAAAGGCGATGAGCAAGTTGACACTAGGTTATTGTAACTGAGATAAATTATAAGCAGACCCACTAAAAAGCGTGAAATAAAAACTTTTTAACGAAAAAAAAAAACCGACTTCCAAAAAAACACTTCAAAGCGAAAAATAACTTTAATTTCGGAAGTCGGTGGCAAAAAAACTAAAACACAGATCCAAAGACACCGACTTCCGAAATTAAAGTTATTTTTCACTTTGAAGTGTTTTTTTCTCATTAAAACACTCCACAACACCATTAGCGGCAGGGTCCGAGCTAGCGAGCGTGCGTGATCAATTAACCCACTGTCTACCGCTTCTTGGAATCGAACCATGGACCTCACGGTCACCAGTCGCGCTTAAATTGCGATCACGAGACCAATGGGGAGTCAAGTAAGTACCTACTATACATTATAGTGATCTAAATCGAGATTATATTTAATCTATTCGATTGAGACTTTATCACTCGGCCTACCCAGTTGTAGCGTCACGAAATTCACTTAGGGTAAAGAAATACCAATATGTTCTTTAATAAATATTATAACCAGGAGGTCCAGACTATCCACAATAGTTCGATGGTCGTTGAGAAGAGTTCTGTTGTCCCCAGGCCCTACAGCCCGGTGCCAGTGTTCACAGCCCACATGCAGAACAGATTTTGAAGAGATGAGGCGGTGGCGCGCTACTGATTGTATACCTAAGACTGGTCATTTGTGGTGGTGCGCAGTGATCTGTTTGCACCTCTCTTAGAATTCTCTAACAATAGTTTGTTTGAGGTAAGAAAAGGCGTCTCTTTCTTGTATCGTAAGTATAATCTGTTAGACTTAGAAAGAATATTGCAATTTTTAATAGGTAATCGCGACTAAATCATCCCTTCTTTTTACCCGACTGCGGCGAAGCGAAAAGGAGGGTTATGATTTTGACCGGTATGTATGTATCTATGTATGTATGTTCATCTGTTCCCTCATAACTTCTAAACTACTTGTCATAATTAGACAAGTCAGGTATCGTAGGAGGCGTCTTGATCTTCCGCTGGTTAAAGGCTATGTGACGTCACATAAAATTGAATATGGCGCCCTCTAGCGGACATAAAGACATGATCTAAAAAATTTTTTTTTTTAGTCATGTCGTGTATCAAATGAACGGGCTTAATTGGCACATTTCAAAAATATAAATATTTCTGAAATAAGCCCCAAAATAATAAAATAAAAAATAAGTTTAAAAACTAAAACCCGACTACTGAAAAGGACCTAATAGTCGCTAGCAGTGGCGGATTTACCAATAGGCTGAGTAGGCTGGAGCCTAGGGCGGCAGATTTTAGGGGCGGCTTTGGGGCAAAATTTGTTTAAAATGTCTTACTGAAATTACAAAGATTAATATTTATATACCTACCATATTTTTTTGGAAAGAATAAACAAAGTGAATGCTCAAATTCAGGCTTCTACCGTAGATTTTATCATAGTTCCCGATCTTTACAAATCTCTTTGCAAGTTTTTCGTAGCTGATGAACGAGAACATTGTAAGTATTTTGAAGAAAAGGCGAAGCAGTATTCATATAAAAGACATGGGAGATTATTGTAGAGGTCGGTAGGGGCGGCAAAATTTGAATAGCCTACTGGCGGCAAATGTGTAAATCCGCCACTAGTCGTTAGGCTGCAAGAAGCGAGCGTAGCGAGCTCAAATATTTTGCTAGCAATATATTAGTCAAATGTTATCGATCGATAATGCTCCATCCGACAGGGGCGCCAGTGGTGTGGAAAAAAAAGTCGTCAAGGGCGGAACGCCCGGCGCCTACGCGAAGTATTAAGAAGGTATTTCTAAAATAAAAGATTCTTGAGAGAGAGATTTTTGAATGCTACAGATGCAATGATTCACCTCTGGTTCGCCGCGGAATAGATCTGTTGCAACATATAGTCAGATAGTAAGCCAACCATTTTATATCGCCAAATTAAAGTGGAGCATGCAGCTTTAAATACGGAGAGTTCCTGGCAGAACTCAACTGCGCCACCCGCAACCCGCTCACACCGTTCGGCAATCTATGCCTACGCTAATCTCGTAGTGATTTCATCAGTGCACCACCGTCCACCAGCAGAGAATAAAGTGCTGCACATCTCATTAATCGCCAAGTCTCGGTGCTCTGACGCTTGGATTTGCCATCCGGGACACGGACTCCGGCTTGCGGCCCCTCTCCAGCTCTCTTATAGCTGTAGGTACAAGGATCTTTTGCGGAGGACCGGACAAAATGGTCCCCACGACCAATAATAACCAAACATGTCATTAGATAGATATTTTAATATAGAGCAATAACTACTATGGCGATGGCGGTCCAATTCAAATCGCTGTGTGAAAAAAGATATGGCAATGTTTCGCCATAGTAGTTATTGTATAATGATAAAATACTTATCTAATGACATATGAGTATTTGTTATTGGTGCCAGGACCAGCTTCCATACATTTTTGCTGATTCTCCTTTCTAATATACCTACATGATGAAAAGTAGCCTAATGTACATAGGTTTCAGTGCTTTAGGCTCAAACATGAACAAGTAACAGACAGATTCGAGTTACTTTCGCATTTATACCTAATAAATATAAGTTATTTTAATGCTCGGGTCATGGGGCCCGAGTGCGCGTCTCCTTTTTAAGGAAATTTCTCGCCGGCTGATTGAAACTTCACGTGACCAGAGGGCTGGGTCGTTCTTTGGCCAAAGAATTAGCATTGCCATTCAACGTGGCAATGAATGCTACCAGTCTTCTGGGCACGTTCCCGCATGACAGCGATGCGGACGAGTACTTCGACACCTAAATATACTTTTGTTTTTGTATTAATTTATATAGTTAGACGTTAGTTAGTAAGTAGTTTAATTTAGTACCTCGTGTAAATAATTACCCTCTAAGTACACTTCAGTAATTTGACTTTCAAAAGAAGAAGACAAAGCGTTGTGTAACTATACAGACGCTATATAGGTACAACGTTTATTAGTAAGGGGGTTACTTAAAACGAAATAAATAACAATATTCTACAAAATAAAAAAAAAAATATTTTAATAAAAATAACTTATTACGATCAATTATCTTCCCTACAAATAAATGCGCTTTCATTTCGCGGGACGTGCCATTAGTTAAATTACGGATGAGGAAAATTGTTGTAGGTACCTACGAGGAAGCTAGGATTTTTTACCCAACTTCGTAGATTGGGCTCTGGGAGAAAATCGAGGGATTTCTACCTAGAAATCCCTCGATTTTCTTCCAGCGATTTTCGGCGTGTAGGTAGGTACCTACACGCCGTAGAGAGGATTCGAGCAGTCTCTGCGAGGTAGCGTAGCAAAGCTAAGTACGTACATCGCGAAGCAATTAATTTAAGTGTCTATTGCCTCTTGAAACACAGTGCAGAACTGCAGAGCCTGTTTCAAGAGGTTGCACCATAATATCGTCTCACACATTTATTATTGAGTCTTAATGGAAAAAGTTGGTATCTTCATCGGGTCTTATAGCTTAGCTTTGCTCCCTTGGTTTCGCATGAAACTAGTCACTAGTGAGTGGAGAATGAAGAGCCAGTCTAAAGGAATAATAAAAAACAGAGAAAACTCAAATGTTGTCTGTGATGAATTTATTTGTGCTTGGCTTGTTGCTACTTGAGTCGATTAAAACGATTCAATCGGTTTCGACCATTGTATTTGACAAGCGAAGGGTTAGTACGTGCTTTAAGTCTAGATATGCTCGGGATTTTAAGGTATGATTAGGCCATATCCCTGCAACAAGCTTTTCTGTTAGGCATTGACCTATGTATATTACTGTGAAAACCCAAACAAAGATTTATGAACAAAGGTCCTTGGCTATTTAGGATTCATCGAAAGGTAACTTTAGTTTTAATTACTTTTTTTTAAAGTTGGGAGCTGCCGGGTCATTAGTATTGAGTAATACAAAACCGAGAATGACTAGCATGTGAGTACCTATATACAGTGCTAGAGCTAGACCTACAGGTTGGTCAAACGTCAACGTTATTTGGCAAGGAGGTACTGTCTGTAAGCACCCCTGTGTTTCCAGCGGGGGTTAAACACTGGAATGTGACATGCACTTTCGGACGGCCATGGTCTAGTCTAGACAGAAAGCAATTTGGTAATAGGCTAGTTTCCTAAAAAAATCTAATTAGTCCGTCAGTTAGATTATCAAAAAATATTGGACCCTTATTTTTTCTTTTGTCAATTATATAAAAAATGATGAAGATATCGCCCGTTAAGGTTCCGCGTAACGTCACGCCGTGCGACACTTTTTAGCACGGCGTGACGTCACGACCCCCCACTCCCAAATTTTGACGCGCTTTATCTTTGTCATTTTTTGTTTGATTGACAAAAGAAAAAATAAGGGTCCATTATTTTTCGATAATCTAACTGACGGACTAATTAGAATTATTATTTTTTTACCCAGGAAACTACCCTATTGTAAATAACCATTACTGTGCTTGCGCTCCAACGTGATTTTGGTTTAAAAGCGGATAGGAAATATCGTATGCTTAGAATCTGTTGATGCCTGAACGTTCACAGTAATATACAAATATATAGGTACAGTATATTGCCAGTAGTAGTTATTATTTTGATTTATATACAGTGTAAATTGACTTAGGTAAGTAATTCATAAACATATCACAATTCATAGATCTAACAGTTAGGCAATAGTAGGTCCCATTGTATTTATTATTTTACTGAACTGATGAATTATCTTGCCTAGGTACAAATAAATGCGCTTTCAAATAGTCATTATTAAAATACTGATGAAGCCGCATCTGATAAGAGTGGAAGCCTTCTTCGATGTAATTAATTAGGCGTAGAATAAGAAATAATTACGGAGGAGGTTCTATTACTCTCTATTTGCGCCGATGATGATTCCTGCTGACGTTATTGTGCATACAGCATCAGTCACGAGTTTACGACATTTTATAGTCTGATACACAGTTCTTAAAATGAATGTTTTTTAAAATATATATTTATATATATGTGCCAATATTTATAATCTTATTAATTATTTATATTGTTTTTCAGGCAAAAGTTTACCCTGCTTTTATTAAGAAACATGTCCAAAATTTCAAAATTGGTTCAAGAATAGGACTTTAGTGACAAATAAAATAATTAGACAGATATGGTATGTACCAGTAGTCAATCTAGATATTGTCTACCTAACTTACCTATTACTGAAATTTGAACTATAGTGGATACTATCATCTTAGAGTCGGCTTTGTTCGGCGTCATGGGAAAACTGAATGTCTATCACAGTTTCTTTGTCATGTTATCTTTAAAGTTACCTATTCGTATAGAAACAATATAATTATACATAATACCTACATTATTTGCAAACGTCATACCTAATCCTGGATGTTCCACTTATAAAATGTCTAGGTAGTAGGTATAAATTGTTAGTTTTAGGCATTTTTATAATATCTAGCCTATCTATATTTCAGGATTGTTGATTTATCTGGTTTTCGTTCACTGCTAATAACATTTCCTAAATAACTTTACAATATAATAGATCTATAATAATTATTAAACAACTTATTACAAAAATATGTACACCTTAACAATTAGGTATGGTACATTTTTTATAAGTAGGTAAAGTAAAGATTTCTATTTATTTATTGGTAAATCTCATAATCTTTTAAAGCAATAAGTAAGTTTAAACAATGTAAGCGTAATAATATTATTAGGTACGTACTACTCGCATCGAGTCCTTGGTCTTTATACATACCTATACGAGTGGAAGTGGTCATCACAACATCAACTCGTTGTATAGGTAAGTACTTTATTTATTGGAGTTGCACAAGACACCTTATCGACTACCTATCTACTCGTTTCACCTAAACTATGATTGCTCATTTTCTCATTACAAGCACCTATCAATAAGGAAATTATGTGAATGGACAGCATTGTGTCACGTCAATATAGTGCGAACACGTAGGTATTTACAATCATAAGTCATAACGGTGGTAATTAGGTATTTTCATGGAAAGCCTATTTCCTTCGGCCGATTTAAAGATACTAAAAAGTATGTGTTAGACATCAGGTCGTAGCAGATGGAGGTCGACAGCGACGTCCCGGCGCGGGTTGCGCGCCGCGCGCGGCTGCGAGGCGTGCGCGGCGCCGCCGAGCAGCGCGGCGTCTTCAGCGAGCGAGTCCCCGGAGCCGTAGCCGCGCTCCTCAGCCGCGTCGCCCTCGCACCACGACGCGGAGCCCGAGCTCATTGACCGGGGCTCTGTTTCCGCGCCCGCGGAACCGCTCCCGCAAACTTCTGCAATCATGTCTGAATTTAAATATTTTCTGAAATCTAATTGTTTTAAGTTTATGATTAAATTCTTGAGATCTGAATTTCCAGCCTATTTACCTCAATTGACGGGTATTATATAGTGTCCATGTTTAGTTGGATAATCTTAATTGACAGGTGGGCTGGTTGACGTGGCCGGGGCGCCGGGCGCCGCGGTGCCACACATTTGTGACACAAGGGACAAACAGAACGTAAATCCTGAAATAAGCTGCTTAGCCTTATATCAATGACGAATAAGTCGCTTAACGTGTCTGACAAAGATGTGGACTGGATTGATTGTGTTAGATATATTGTGTTGCAGTTTTCATAATATACCTACACGGTGTATGGGATATCGACGCGCAAACTGTTCCCTTGAATTCAGCACATGATTCTAGAGTCTAGACGTTTTTAGTTTAAAAAATCTGCTGTTTCATACAAAATTGCAATACCTACAGCCTATCTATTACCTAGATTTTTTAATAACCGAGAAAAGTTTCAATGCTGGTGGAATTAATCTAGAATCAGGGAGGTACTGAATTCATGGTTACATCACATGAGTAGCGCGTCGATGTCCCTTACACCCTGTAGAGAACCCTGTAAATGGTTCCACAATACCACATGTGTATTGTGGAGTAGGGCTGTATACCTAGGTCTCTACCTCAATGAAACAGAAAATATCTACTAGCAGTGGCGTAGCTCGTCCTAACGGGGCCTTGTGTCAAAATTTGTACGGAGCCCTTTTTATCCGACCGCCGTGAAACTCAAAGGGTATTGTTTTTTTACAAAATAAATGAAATAGCATCCTAACTTGCAAGCCTAAACTGCCACTGTGATCTTACTAAAATATTGCAAGAGCGAGCGAAGCGAGCTAGAAAATTGAAATATTCTGACTCGAATGGGTAAGATTGTCTATATGATTTTACTAAATATATGCAACAGCTTGAGAATTAAGTACGTTAATTTTCATTTGGTATTCACATATTACGGGCCTCTTATTAACCAGATTTTGACGTATTGGAATATTATCCAAAATCCAAATTCTAACGAATTTTTGCTTACACACGTCGGGACCCCTATATTTTGGGGGCACGGTTATACGATTAGGATTAGGATACGGTGCGAGCTACACTCGTACTCAATACCGTTAGAAATCAGGCAAAGGTATATAATAAGCTGTTGAAATAATAATATTTACCACATGTATCATTCGATACACTTGTATAATTAGTACCTAAATATAACACATGTCTAAATAAATACATAAGAAAACTACATTACAGACATGCTGAAACAGATGGAAGGTGTTGTAAATAAAAAAAAATATAGAGGTATATTTGCATTTTTTTAAATATTTAATAGAGAGTAGGTACTTAGGCTGAAATCTAGCGTGCGTTATATACCTATTACCCATGTTTAGTTACGTTTTAGACGATTTATTTAAATCTTGTCTGATAGTTTCCATTGTTGTTGTCCATTTCTTCAAACAGTCTTTTGTTTTTTAAGCTGTAGGTAGGTACTTCAATATGCACCAAATAATAATTTAAGTTAATTTCTAATAATAAGTAGGTATAGTTAGATACTAATAATATATCCATAGTAGCAACTTACTAAGAGGTAGGTATTGGCTGTATTTTAATTTAGAGTCACCTCTTTTATTCATTAAATCATTTCTTTTTATATTTTTTAATCAGTCGTAATATTGCACCACCTTCGTAAATTGTTGATTTGATCTAGACACTGATTAATCTTTTCTGCGGACACCTTTTTACGTCACTTTACAGATTTCAGCCTATGTTATTGTTTTTTTTCATACGAAATCTTAAACATGCCACAAGTTTTACTAATTGGCTCATTTTTAACCGGCTGCGAGACAGCAAAGACAGGGTTATGTTTCTCACGCGTATGTATGTAGGTACGTGAGTTTTTTATACCCTCGAAGCATCCAAAAAGCTGGATGGATTTCAGTAGGTACCTGTATGAGGTGTCTATCGGCTCGTCTAGGACGTGCGATGGTTATATTGGTTGGTTATGGTTTTGTTCTTATAATATCGAAATGGCGGATTTTAAACGTCAATCAGTAACGTCGTTTTTTTAAATATTATCGTAGCCTTGTGCGTAACAAAAATATAACACACTAAAAGGTTAAAAATAAAACAAATAATTAGACTGCAAGTAACGAAGATCACTTTTCAGCAGTCGGATGCAGTTGGTGGCATCAAAGAGATTGAACTAAAATAAAGTGCCTCTTTGTTGCAGTCGAGTGTTCTTTTTTACCTCTAAATAATTAAGATACCTATTATTGTGCCCCGTTGCTATCGATGATTGACAAAGATAGTCGTTGAATAAAACTAGCTGTTGCTCGCGACTTCGTTTGCATGTAGCTATTTTGTACATCATAATTTTATTTTTTTATAAAAATATCCAGGATGCCTATGTCCTTCTCCAAGGCTATCTGGCAAATTGTATAACGATAGCTTCAGTGTTTTAGGCGTGGAAAAGTAACCGATAGGCAGAGAGAGTAAAGTATTTTTACATTTTATAATATTAGTATGGAATAGTAAGGAATTCTGGATATAATATAAACGACTTACTTTGTCATTTACTCGTATATATATTTTTTGGTAGGTATAAATTCTTAGTTACATAAATCAATCACTTGTCCCGTGGGACTATTTTTTCCTGATTTCTTATGCATTGTGCGTCAGTCGGCATTGGTCAAAGCCACGTTCAGCAGGAACATGTCGGACAAATAGATCGTAACAGTGGTTTCGTGTGTGATCATAAACAGCTGAGACAATCGTTGTTTTCATTCGTCTATATATAGGTACTTTATACTTATGGGGTCGTTAGAGCTGATATAAAATTTGTTGCATGTTTTTTGGGTACAGAAACATCTGATACCTACTTGAAACCGTTGGTTAGAGAAAATATAGGTATGTTTTTCTTAAATATATTAGAGAGATATACTATGTGTTTTAAAAAGGTAAATACACAACTTTTGATAAAGTAGCAAATGAATTATATGTCCAGATAAAAAAAAAACAGATAAAGATTAGTCTAAGTCTACGACACCTTCATTAGTACATTCATGTGGTAGGAGTAAGTTGTAGGAGGGTCTAGGAGGACACAGAGAGACACTATTAAATGATAAACATTCCACACATCGATAGGGGTAGGGTGTAGGACTCACGGAGCCGGCGGCGGCCGTTTATGGGGCTCTCCCATGTCATCGGTCAGAGAGAAGTCGACGACGAATAATCTTCATAAGATGCTGCAATTTTGTAATATTCGCATATTTATACCTATGGCAACGATGTTTAATTGGTTAAGTTAGCATCACATTAACTACAGCATTCTATTCACACGAGTGTGACTCTACGTGGCGACTAATGTGTCAGAGTGGTTTCATAGGGCGCAGTGAACAACGTAGACATTGATTAGAGCATCTGAAAAAGTTCATTCAAACGATAGCATTTATCCAATACAATAAAACATTATAGGTAGGATGACTAGGAACCTACCAACTATGCGTCAAATACTCCAAACAATTTCTATCAATCTGCTAATTTGTGACTATTTAGGAATCCTAGGTATGGTATGGTGGTAAATATTATAGGTTTGTGTGGGCAGTTAGATGAGCTAATGTTCCAGTATACACGTGTAGGTACGTGGGACAAATACCGACCTGAGCTGTCGGTGACGAGGCGGGGAGGTGTGACCTCGCGGTCCGGCACTACGATTACTACTTCGTCTCTTGGGGATTCACCGTTGCGACTTGTACTGGCTGTCCTGCTAACATTTGTTATTCAGCTATGCATTTACACTTTAGCAAAATTGACAAGATTGCAAGATGCTCCTAAATATTCTTATGTTGGTACATTGTTATAATTATATAGGGCTGATTTTTCAATAGCCAGATAACTTTTATCTGAAGAATAATATGACAGTTTTACATATTTTCTATACAAAAGCTGTCAAACTGTAATATTTACTCCTCAGATGAAAGTTATCCGACTACCTTACCATAAAAATAAAAACTTGGGAATATGCTACAAAATTATGAAGAAATAAACATAATCAGACATAGAAATTGACGGCGTAGAACCTTGTATTGGGTATAATAGTAATGGTTATAATAGTTTCGTACTTTAATATAACTTTTTTTTTCACGAATCTACTTCCGAGGTCGGAGTAGCCCCGGTTCATGGGTCGCTTGTACGGCACGAGCGGCGCGGCGGCCGGCGGCGGGGGCGGCTCGAACGTGCGCGACACCGGCGAGTTGGGCTCCGAACACTGCTTGTCGGCCAGCGCCGGTCGGTGCCGCACAACCAACGCCCCCTCACCGGACGGGCCGCCCGAGCCCTCTCCTCCGCTGGAGCCACCTCCTAGTAGTCTTCGTGGCACCCCTCTGTCTTCCTTATACATTTCTAACAAATGATCCAACTTACTTTCTATATCATCTACCTGAAACAAATTATGTTGACTGGGTATAAGAATACTAAAATGTAACTTGACAAGATTTTATAATAACTAACCAATCAGTGACTCCCATTATTTCCTTCTCATTTAAAGTAACGATGATTTAATCCAGATAATGCATATGATCTAACCGGAAAGTGATTACGCGTATTGTGTTTGTGTAGGTATTTCCAAAATTACATTACGAATATGTAATGTGTCATTGCCTAACTCGTAACTTACCCGATACCAGACGCTTCACTTTTTGTTCATTTTTGACTTTCATTCGGCACCTTTCACTCTCCAATCGAATTATCGAAAAATGAAATGAAAGTAGCAGATTTATGTTCTATATAATTTTGACGGTGCCGTGTTAATGTGGAATGAAACAAAAATTAACTATCACTTGAGCGAATCATTCACAAAGTATGACAAAACGTTAGGAATTACAAAAACACTTACTTGTCTTTCAATTTTAACTACTCTGGAAGCTAGGCTGATTTTTGATGCGTAGACATCTTTAGCTTTAGATCCTTGTTTTCCAAGTATTTGGTCTAACCTGTTGGCGTATTTAAAAAAGTATTAAGTAAATATTTATTTCATATTTGAATAGAAACACCAATTTTTCTTCAATTCTTTAAGTACGGAAAAATTGCTCTTTGTGGGTAGGTCATAAAAGTACCTACATACATCCATAGGTACTAAAATACTTTTGTATACCTACAGACATTTGTTAGAGCAGAATTCAATTTATCAAAGAAAGTTAAGTTCCTAATGCCTTTCATTAGAAGGCTAGATATAGGTCATACTGTTCCTCATCAGAATAGCCGATAGGAAAAAAAAAACAAATGATAATCATAAACATAAAATTACCCTATTTTGTGTTGCCTTGAATTTGCAAATAAAATATGTTCTGAAAATTCAGCACTGAAGGACTGCAGCAAACGTAGCATGACCAGTTCTATATTTTTGCTTAACGACGAATAATAGTCGTATATATATTTCTATACAATTTCATATTTCTCTTTATTTCTTCATTTCTGATATCACGCCCTAGAAATCTTTCTACAATCTGTCATTTTGTCTTTCACTTGTTCCGTTTCTACGGTGGTCATGCTATGCTTTCTGGTAATTTTTATGGTAAGTAAGTAATTAAAACTCAGAATAAACAAAACCGGTAGGTAAAATAATATTACAGATAACGTAATGTATTAGAGCAACAATAACAAGACCATTTGACTAAAATTAATCATAAATTAAATTCGATTCCAACATCTAAAAGTTCAACTATTACCTATTTTCAAACAAATAGGTAAGTACATACACCGCGAGAGGAGTAAAATAATATTATATCTATACTTAGAACAGTACCTATGTTAATAAAAGCATGCGGTTTCAACTAATTAAAAGATGTTGGTAATCATTACTTTACTCTCCTCGCGGAATAAAGGTTTATTTAGCTGACAAAAACACACAAATGTATATAAAATCTAAAATGTGTGTGTAAAATACAAATGAAATGATGGATAACACAGATATTTCTAAGAAAAATAAATTGCTTGCATCTGAACTATGTTCAACTATTAATAAATCACTTCGAAAGCTGGTTGAAGTGGAATTGCAGGAATAAGAAAATGCTATATTTAAGCTTTTTATTATTGCTTGCGTTCAGACACATTTTAAGCAAGAGTAAGCACAAAAAGCGCTATGTACTCGTATGTTACTTACACAAGGTTTCTGATTTGAGAATTTGAAGTTGAGAACTTGTCAAACTCTACTTTAGCATTTCTTAAGGTGTGCAAGGGTGCATTCAGAAAGTTGGCAACATCGCAAACAGCTGCCAAATATTTCGCTGTTTTGGTTAATTTTAGGGTCGTAACTAGGGGCCGGCCAGGCAGGTGGCTGCCAATGCTGCAGCTTTTAGGGGACGTACTTTTCAGACCCACAGCCAGTCCCTATTTCTGTTTGAGCGGCCAAAAGAAAACAGAACCCATCTGAGATGGTACGCAATAATATAATTTTAGAGCTCGCTTCGCTCGCTCTTGTGCCCGCGTAACCCGGAGAAATAACTACAATTTCTGTTTGTATTATCAAAAACTTTTTTACAAAAAAAAAAAAAAAACAACCGACTTCCAAAAAAACACTACAAAGTGAAAAATAATTTCGGAAATCGGTTTCTTTGGATCTGTATTTTAAGCCGGCGACTGACATGAGCATTTGGCCGTATCGTAGCATTCGAGGCGAGCGTGTTACGTTACGGCATTACTTAACTGACCTGAACTCTTGCATGTGGCGAACACTATGCTCGACTGCGCTCCGCCATTTGTAATCAAAATGTCGGATAACGATGTCTTGTTTCTGGGTTCTGCGATTTTACTATATGAGAGGGGTCCCATAAAATAGTCATTTCTTTATATTTTTCGATGAACAACAGTGTTTTATCCTGGTCCCATTCCATCTTCAACGCTTGTCAATAAACACAAAACACTAAACTGTGATACCCGATTGACACATGCGCTCGCGACGACGCTTGGAGTTGTACTGACCTAAAATTAAGGCGTAACGTAACACTCAAAGGGATTCGCGAAAATACCGACAACCGAGTGGAGCACGCGGCGCTCGCAGCGAGCGGATCGGCTCGCTGTACTGATCTGTAACATTTCGGCGTAACGTAACATTACGTTACGACGAAATGTTACAGGTCAGTTTCCACCTTTAGTTTTTTGCCACCGACTTCCGGAATTAAAGTTATTTTCACTTTGTAGTGTTTTTTGGAAGCCGGTTGTTTTTTTTGTAATTTTTTTTATTTTTCACTTTTTAATGGTTCAGTTTGTAATTTATCTAAGTTACAATAGCCTAATGTCAACTGCTCATCACCTTTTACAAAATATTGATTTTCCCGATGCTAGGACGTCAATTCACTCACTCACCACTCGGATATCTATGCACCACACGCATTGTGACGAGCATAAATTGCTTAGCAACCATATTAAATTAATCGAATCGCAACCCGTGAAATATTTATCGTTGAGTACATAGTTCCAATGACCATCTGTGGTCTTCATTATCAGCTCCACTTTACCAAATGATGATTTCCGAGATTGCTCTCGGAAATCATCATTTGCATGCATTTGCATGCTCAAGTTACTTTAAAAATACCCTAATCGCTATACCTTTGCCTATAAAATTTGAGGGTTTCCCTCGACTTCCATGGGATCCTCTCATCAGATTCCAACTTGATGACAATGGGACCACCTCTAGAGTACAACCTTACAAAAAAAAATTGGTCCATGATTGACGGAGAAATCGGTGAACATATATAAAGTCGAACATATAACCTCCTCCTTTTTGGAAGTCGGTTAAAAAGTAAAATAAGCCATTCGAAAGGGTACAAAGATTTTCGAGCTCGCTTCGCTCGCTGTTTTATTTGTACATTCTGATTATTCTTGTGCTTTTCTCCGTAACTCGACAAATAACTCCTATAATTCTGTATGAATGGTCAAAGAAAATTCAAATCTTGTCAGAGATATTGATTAATTTATCAATAATGAAATGAAATTATATGAAATACCGCTCTAAACTACTAATATATTGATTAAGAAATTAAAAAATCACTTTATATTAAACAATTTTAATACATCAGACTTTCATACAAAAGTAAAAATATTTCAATTTAACCAATTGAAATGTATTTGTTTTTCTGTTACGAACTCTACGCGAAGCAAAAGAAAGCGCTAGTTAGGTAAACAAACTACCATGTCAAGTAGGTACAAAATTCAGCGGAGGGGGGCGGGGGTTACATAGAACAACGAAATCTTAAAGGTTTGTTTTTGGCAAATGTATTATGTTTTGTAAAAAGTCATAGAACAAAAGTTGTTGTTTATGATGTTCTGCAAGGTTGTTAGTGTTTTACCAATAGTTCCCTATATATCAGCGTCATGATATTAGTTATTGCAATTCATAATTTATCTTAGTGCACTATAGAGCGATATTTCATATTTTAATTTAGTAATATTAATAAATTAATTTATTTAGCGAGATATTTGACGATGCAGCTATTTGCGACGCGCGACGTTGCCAACTTTCTGAATGCATCTTTTTAAGATGACTCCTTCAACGCAGGCCGAGAAATTAAAAATGCCTTTGCGAAAATCGTCAGTTTTGAATTTCGAGGTCGACATTGAAGGATAGAAAATAAGTGTCACGTATTCTATACCCAAAAAAAGGTTTTTTGATTGTTAATCAAGTGTTGCTCAACTATACTTGCGAACTAAACTAACGGGTCTAATATAGACTCTATTCCAAAACAATTTGGTGGAAATTTTAACAAATGATAACGTACCTGTGGATGTCAATTGGCATTGCCAACATACAAATTGATTGAGTAATTTGATTATTGGAATTCATAACCCGAAATTCTAATTTTATATTACCTTAAAGATGTTATTATTTGACATTAAGGTTATTTTTATTAAATAGTAATTGAAAAATCGTCGACGAAAATTGAGGTAATTTTCAATTACAATTTCATAATGTTATTCAAACATTTGCAACTTTCTAAATAGGTACAGACAATAGTTTTACTAACTTCCTTCTTAGGGTTCCGGAGCCAAATGGCAAAAACGGAATCCTTATAATTTCGTCATGTCCGTCTGTCTGTGGGTCCGTCCGGAAGTTACATAGCCATTTTACCGTTCAGACTATTCTAATTTTGTACTATACCGATTAAAATTGGAAAGGACTTGTAAGACTGGCCCTCATAGATATCAATACACCCTATTACCTCACCCTATTATTCCTTAACATGAAGCAACTTGTACATATGTTTTGATGCAGCGGCTGCAGAACACGGCTTGAACCCTTTTCTGAAGTAAAACTTAGCATTATATTTATAACGAACAACGGGTGAGGTAGGCGCATGCGGCTCCGCGGTCCGACCGAAGGGTGATTACCGCAACTTTAGACCGAAAGATTAAAGTGGTGAAAGAATTTAGAAAATGTGCAAACATGAACATAATATGCAGAATATTTAGCAGTACATGCGAAGTGTCGTTGCCTACATCAAATGATGAATCTTTTCATGCATAATATTCGAATGAGTGATCTTTATCGCCCGAAAAACCTGTAGGTTCTACGAAGGGCAATTTTTTTAATTAAACTAATAGTTAGCATGCAAATAGTAGTTACATTATATAGGTACACCCGGCTCTGTAGTCTTACAAAAAACATACAATTTTAAAACAGTTTTCATTTCATATTTTAGTTAGGTACTTATTTAGTAACAAAGAAAGTTGTGTTGAACATTGTGATCGTCTGTAGGCAACCGGACACTAATCAGAAATCTCAAAGTTAGCCTTACGAAATAACAAAGATTTATATTTTTATATATAAAAAAAAAACATATAATTCTAACTTTTTATCTGTACTTCGCCTCAAACTTAACACCACATAATCAGCCTATAATGTTCCCACTGCTGGGACACAGGCCTCCTCTTAGTGAGAGGGAGTGGGCCATAATCCACCACGCGGGCACAGTGCGGGTTGGCAGATGTCACATGTCTTCGAATTTTCAGTTCTAGGACATGCCGGTTTCCTCACGATGTTTTCCTTCACCGTTTTGAGAGCAGTGGTGATGAAATAATTTACACAAAGTAAAGCGCCTGTCTGGGTTCGAACCTGCGACCTACAACTCGTAAGTCGCGGAATGGCCTCAAACTTAACACCACAGGGAAGTTATATTATCTATTCATTCTATACAAACATTTACCATACGTGAAAACTTGGTGCTTTTTCTACGATTATTCCTTTTTATAAGGACAGGAATAGTTCGATCGAAAATTCTAATTAGTGCACATCTTGTCTTGTTAACCTATAACCGAAATTGGTACCTAGTTTGTAGCAATAAGCATGAACACACTGCTTAAATATATTTTCACTGTCTATTATGTTCTTACGTCGAAATGATCCTTATAAAACTAAATCGGTGAATTAAAATTTGGTTCAGTTAATTGGTCGTTCAAGCTGTTGTCAGACGCTTCACTCGAGTGAACGTTAATTTTCGTTACATTCCACATTTACAGGACACCTACAAGAATAGGAATGAGCGACGAATCATCTGCACATTTCGTCATTTTTCCATCATTCGGTAGGCTACTAAATGTGCTGAGTGCCGAAATCTATCATGGATCGGTTCACTAATCAATTTATTTTTCACTTTTGATTCATTTTGTGTTCAGACATTTTTCTCTTCGAGTGAAACATAATAAATGAACAAAAAGTGAAACGTCTGAAATCTGCTTTATTTACTTACAGCTGATGTCACCTGGGTCCGTGTGGCGCCGGACGTAAAGAATAGCATCATACCAGAGAATGCGCAGCAGCGTTCTCTATGCATTTTACCACCATACTGCGATCGCCAACCCGCATCTGATGCCGCGCGTGGCGATTATGGCCCCAATAATGAAGTCCAAAGAGAGGGTGAGGACTCGATAATCCTCAAATCCGGAAACTTGCTCTATTTCCGGGAGGGCGACCAGCAGTCCCAATGTGGTGTTGGGTTTATCATCCATAAGTCCTTTGTGAGCAACATGGTGAAGATCGAGGGTGTGTCGACCAGGGTGGCGTACCTTATACTCAGAATATCCGCAAGGTATTCGCTGAAGGTCGTATAGGTTTATGCTCCGACCTCGTCACGCCCCGACGATGAGGTGGAGACCATGTATAAGGATATTTCCAGAGCCATGTGTGGCTCTAAAACTCACTTCACCGTTGTTATGGAGGACTTTAACGCAAAACTGGGCAAACGAAGCGATGATGAGCTGCGAGTGGGGCAATTTGGAGTTGGACGTCGGAACCACCGAGGCCACCTACTGGCTAGTTTTATGGAGAAGGAAGGCCTCTTTATGAAAATTTCCTTCTTCAGGAAACGTGAGCATAGAAAGTGAACCTGGCAGAGCCCGGATGGTGCAACTAAAAATGAGATTGACTTCATTATGTATTCAATGATGTCTCTGTGATCAACGCGGTGAAAATCGGAAGTGATCACCACATGGTAAGAGGCACATGGAACTTAAATATCATGCTGGAAACATCTCGACTGATGAAGTCTACGCTCCGCCCAGCACCGATCCAAGTTCAAATGCCTAAAGAGCTCCGTGGACGAATATAACGATGGGTTCGTGGAAACGGACGGGTCTAAGATTTTCAAGCACCGTCGTACGAATACGAAAAAGAGGCTCTCTGATCCTACTTTGCGGCTTGTGAAGCAGAGGCGCGAAATGATCCTGCAGTCTTCAGATCATGCGCTCAAGTACCGGCAGCTAAATAAACGGATCTCTAAGTCCTTGAAAAGCGACCTTCGCCGCTTCAATACAGACTGTATTGAGGACGCAACAGAGTGGAATAAAGGCTCCAAGGTCTTTGCTAGAGATCTGTCTATTGGGCAGAGCCAGCTTACGAAACTAAAGACAGATGATGGCAGGATCGTATCCGATAAACCTGAGCTGTTGAGAGATATCGAGAGGTTTTATGGACAATTGCACACGTCAACAAGTAACCCCGTTACGAATCTGGCAAACGATCCAAAAGCTAGATTGACCCGACACTATACCGAAGACATCCCGGACGTCAGTCTGTACGAGATTAGGATGGCTCTGATGCAGCTCAAAAGCAACAAGGCGCCGAGTGATGACGGAATTACGGTGGAACTCCTGAAAGCTGGCGGAAAACCTGTTCTTAAGGCCCTTCAGGAGCTGTTTGGTTCTGTCATACTCGAAGGTAAAATACCTCAGGCATGGAACCAGAGGTGTGGTGATACTTTTCTTTAAGAAGGGCGCCAATTTCCTTCTTAAGAAAAGGTTCGCGAGGTTGTCGGCATGTGGGATGTTGACTCAGCAATCATTGTGCCGATAGCCGTTACAGCCAATGGATTGATAGCCAAGAGCCTCGACCAACACCTGAGGAGGCTCTCGTTGGGCAGCTGGATCAAGGGCTTGATTCAAAAAGCAGTACTTCTGGACACAGCTCGCATTGTCAGGAGGTTCCTCTCTCTGAAGCCCTGACTGCCGGTAGCTTGGACCCTGTTCCCGATACCGGTGGGCTACTATCTCACTTCTGAGCCATGTCTACAAGGTGTTTTCAAGAGTCATCACGAACCGTCTCGCACGCAGGTTTGACGACTTCCAGCCTCCCGAACAAGCAGGATTCCTTAAAGGCTCTAGCACCGCAGACATCATACATACGCTGCGACAGGCCATACAGAAGACCGAAGAGTATAACCTGCCTCTCTGCTTAGCGTTTGTGGACTACGAGAAAGCCTTTGATTCGATCGAGACATGGGCTGTACCGCAGTCTCTTCAACGGTGCCAGATCGACTATCGGTACTTCGAGGTGCTGAAGTGTCTGTACGAAAACGCCACTATGTCAGTCCCACTCCAGGATCAGACTTCGAAACCTATCCTTCTGCAGCGAGGTGTGAGACAGGGAGACGTTATCTCTCCGAAACTGTTCACTGCTGCACTGGAGAATATCTTCAAGGTTCTGGACTGGAAAGGGGCTGGAATTAACAACAATGGCAAGTACATAACTCACCTTCGGTTTGCCGACGATATCATAGTCATGGCTGAGAAAATGGAGGACCTCAGTACAATGCTCGATGATCTCAGTAGAGCCTCCGAAAGAGTGGGTCTTAAAATGAACATGGACAAAACGAAGGTCATGTCAAAAGCCCATGTAACACCCACTCTCATGAAGATCGGAGACGCTGTACTCGAAGTCGTCGACGAGTATGTTTACCTAGGACAAACTGTCTAGTTAGGTAGGTCCAGCTTCAAAGAGAAACAAGTCAATCGTCGAATCGGCAGCGTTCGGGAAGCTACGCAATATCTTTTCGTCCCACATACCGCAGTATCTCAAGACGAAAGTCTTTGACCAGTGCGTGTTGCCAGTGATGACCTTTGGCACTGAAACGTTGTCCTTATTACACAATGGGCCTTATTAGAAGGCTAAAAGTCACCCAAAGGGCAATAGAAAGGGCTATGCTTGGAGTTTCCCTGCGTGATCGAATCAGAAATGAAGAAATCCGCAGGAAAACCAAGGTAACTGACATAGCCCGAAGAATTGCCAAACTTAATTGGCAGTGGGCAGGGCACATAGCTTGTAGAACAGATGGCCGATGGGGCCGAAAGGTTCTGGAGTGGCGACGGCGTACCGGAAGACGTAGCGTTGGAAGGCCTCCCACAAGATGGACCGACGAGTTTGTGAAGGCCGCAGGAACCCGTTGGATGCGAGAAGCACAAAACTGGTCGAAGGGGAGACGCTTGGGGGCGGCCTGTGTCCAGCAATGGACGTCTTTCAGGTGAAATGATGATGATGATGATGTCATCTGACGTCACATGTTCTGAGGTGACATTTTGTTTCGTATGAGCGGCATTTTTTATATAATACCATTTAGACACAGTTTTTCATATAAAAGCTTTATACAAAATAAAAAAAAAATCTTGGCTATAGTATAATATTGGGTTCATTTTAGATACTGTCTGAAAAAATGTCCGGTCCCCTAGGATTGTCCCTATAAGTACCTAATTGTCGTACAAAGTGTAAGTGAATTTGAAAAAAATATGCCACATGCCTCAAAATAAAATTTATTCGAAAAATACTTGCTTTCTTTGTAAAATACTCATACCTACCCTATCTTTAAAATCTTTTGTCCATGACGGAGCCAGGCTTCCCTACAACTAAGTACCTATTTGACTTTTTTACTCTGAATATGCCCTCGGGCTGAATCTACGTCTAAGTGTCAACTTGTAAATCATCACCTACATATATACTAGTATTTATTGTTCATCAAAACCAATGAACGAATATAACCTTACTTTAAATTAAATTAATCTAACCGAATTTATAAGGTAACTACTTACAACACATAAACAAGGATGTGATTACACAATGCAGATACAGTAAAAATGATAATTATAAATTCAAACCACATAAAATACATCATAGTGTTAAAGGTCGCACTTCCTTATAAGGAGTGGTATACCTACCTACATGGATGAGCGGTCGTGTTAGTTAGAGAGGAATTGTCTTGGTTACTGGAGACCCGTACGGTCAGCATTCGGACAAGTTTGCTTAGCAAGTGGCTGTACAAGGAGGCGGTCGAGCTGATGATGATCAGTGAATGAAGCGGCGGCGGTAACCGACGACAGTGCGTGTGCGCCAGGCACATGGCTCTCTCATCTCACCTGTACTGCAGGTTCTTGGTCCTGTTTAGCAGGTCCGCGTGTCCCGACGAATATTGCTCTATCACATCTTTGACGTCGTACGGTTTCAATGCTTCTCTAAATCTCTTGCGTGCGACAAAATACTTGAGCTACACCAAAATAAAACATCCTGATAGCTAAAGTTGCAAATGTTAGGTTTGCATACATTAAAATACGGGAATTTATGAGCGAACTGACATGGGTATAACACCCACACATACACAATTATATGAAAACCGTGTGTTTCCCTACTACTTGTAATGCTTGAAATGTAGAGAGTTTAGCTCGTCGTAGTAGGTGATGAGTATACGTAGGTCACTGTTTCTTAGTAGATCCTATATGTACTCTGTAAATAACAGGGTTTATTTTGCCATACATACTTAGTCGCTGGGTGGTACCTACTAGTTATGTAAAGAGAAGAACATGTCGATTATTTTAGGATTACACATAGTCATGTATCAATTAAGACTCTACCTTAAATCAAATAGGCGGTCATGCAGTAGGCTTTGGTACCGAGCAACTATTTGTGAATAAAGTCTAACTGTTGATTACAATAAATTGTTAAAATCTTTAATTTTAACTTTACTTCTGTCAGTTAAGGCACTGAAAAATTCCTTGAAGTTGGACAGTTTGACTCATTGATTCGGTGTAAGACTTGACATAAACTATGAGGCATCTAGACTAAGAGGCAGGGAGCAGATATCATTTGAAGTTTTCAGTGTAGGGACCGCTTCAAAATCGCTACAATTAGACTGTCATACTATACCAATAACCATTTTGAATGTGGAAGTCAATCATGCTTCTGCATTACATTCAAACAACATTTGCAAATGTTTGAGAATTATTTGAAGAACGCATTACTTAAAAACCATGGACTAGAATTCATATTATTTATTACTACCTCATCTGGAATAAATCAAAATAAAACTGGCACCAAGGACTTTCATGAGCTTAATAATTCTGTAAGAAAATGTTATTATCACTCAAACGAATAACATACACTGGTAATACGTGTTCTTTGAAGTGGTAAGAAAAAAGATTTTAGCGATTTCGAGGCAGCCAGGTAATGTACTGTAGTTATGCATTATGTATAGCGTTGCACACACTAACTACGGAGGTAGTATAAAGGTATTAGGTTCAATGCCAACTTTGACTACGAAGATTACAAGACACAGTCGGTACACAGTCCAGACGAAAAGTACAGTAGGTAGGTATGTAGAAAGTAAATGGTAGTGCATGGTGTGGATGGTTGGCTGGTGGCTGCAGTACCTAGTCTGGACGTTTTTCACCCGGCCCAGCAGGTCCACGTGTCCCGCGGAATACTGTTCGATTACGTCCTTGACGTCGTAAGGCTTTAGCGCTTCTTTAAACTTACGTCGGGCCACAAAATACTTCATCTGTTAGAATTTAACAAGTCAGTAAGTTACGAATTGATATTTATCACAAAACTCTCACTAACACAAAGTCCGGGTTTATTCTCAGATTTTAATTAAAGTTTTACGCTATCTTGAGTGCTCAAATTAAATGTAAGATGTCGTCATTAAAAGCTCGTTATTCAGGTGCCGAAACAAGACTGACGCTGAAGAACTACTTAATCAAGTTTTGACATACAATATTTCTCAATTCTTTATTTTAAGATTAGTAATAATAATAATTTATGAAAAACTCTATACGTTATGTACCTATACTTATTAGTTCAAGTATAAAACTGTACCTAATCAAATGTACCAAGTTCCTACTCGTATGCTGACTTTGTTATCACATACATTTTCAGCGAAATTATGATCATTATAAATATGTGATCTCCTTACTCTAAGTATAATGTGCCCTGTGTCATTGAAAATGTTTACAATCTTTGTTTTGATTATCAAATTGGCCATGAATTTTATAATAGATGCCATTAACCTCTTATAGACGATACGTCAAGAGGAAAAGTCTGGGAAAAATATCGCTTTTTTGTTTTTTACATTAGAATAATTTAATGTTGAGAGCATTATGTAGTTATTTTCCGCAGCGCCAGAAATCATGAACCTTGAACTATAAAATTTTATTAAAAATAGTTGACTTTTTGTTTGTCTCTATGTTAATTTGCGAACGTGGATATTCGTGATCATAAACTTTGTGTTATTTCATGACAACACGCTGCTACTATTACCTAATAATTAACATTTTGAATGTACTATGTATTTACTAAGGTGTCGTCTGTCATTTAATATGCTCTATGGCTATTATATAGATTTTGAACATTGCAGCAGAACGTTACGTACCTTTCTTATAAATCTTATGGCAGCTTTGTGGCGCGGCGTCAACGTCACGCAGCGCGGCTCCTCATCCTCGTCTGCACAAAAAACTCGGTTTTAGATAAATGTGTCGACTGAAACTATCAGCTGTGACTGCCATTCGAAGCGAGTATGGTTTTTACGGTGAAATTTTAATGTTGAAGCTTATTTAGACATGACCTTTTCATTCAATACACTTTTTAATAAGGATGTAACAGCTGTTTTGATAAATATAATGATTGGATATGTATGGTTATAAATATTTTATTATTTCAAAAAGGCAATTAACATGTTCTGGTTTTCATTATATGTAACATCAAAAGGAAATCCCTAATTACAATGTTTAGAGAAACGGGTACCCAATTAATTGAGTAGGAACGCTATGCTCCTCACGACATCACAGAGTAGTAAATTGTTGAACCGCATAATTGACCGCACGATGTATACCACATACACACAACACATACATATGTACGTGGCTCAGTCGATCGCAATGCGGTTTACAGTTTGTGCTGGACTTTAAAGTTAACACTTGGATTGTAGTACAAAGTTAATACTTTAATTGACTACGCTCATGTTGAACGATGTCATGTTGAACGACGTTAATAAATTATTTTATTCGATTTAATAAAAATAACATATCAAATGTACTAACAGATACAAGGGATACAGATACAAAGGAAAGGCGGTTTCAGCCCGGTTCCCATACAATTTCGACCCGAAGCCTGATGATTTGAATATAATTCGTAATAGAACCAGAGTTGAACCGCCGCTCGTCCTCGTACAATCATGCTTAAGTATTGTTTTATGCTCTGGACCTTAATAGCAACCGGCACTGCCCTATAACGATGGAGCTCCGGTCAAACAATAACGGTCAATGATGTCATAAAACAACACAGACACATAATTTTTTTCGCAGAAACTATTAATTTCTTTATTTACGGCTAATTACTTACCCCCTTACTAAAAAACGTTGAATAGCCTCTGTATTCTTTCACAAGGCTTTGTCTTCTTCTTTCGAAAGTCAAATTACTGACGAATGAGAGAAATCGGTGTGTATTCATCTGATATAATACGTTTATTAGTAAGGGGGTAACGCTATAAATTGTTTTATTACACAATAACACAGTCCAAATTCTCGAGATTTGGAATCAGGAACCGAGATTTTTGGATATAAATTCTTAAAAAAGAGGTGGAATTCGATTGTTTTATTGTGCCCAAACTATGCGGCCCCGTTCACACGGCAGGCGATGAGCAGCACGATATTTTACGGTATAATTTTGGGAATCTGAGTGGGTAATATAAAAACATAAGCATTACTGTAGTTTGGCATTACTGTAGCCTGTAAGTATATGAATTAATGAAGGCAAATGGCGACGACTACACTAAATAGCAAGCTCATTTAGTTTGTTATCAGCTGTCATAAAAACGAAGCCGTTCGCAAGCCATTCCCTCCTATGATCATTAAGGAAATCAAGTATTCGACGGGAGAACACGGCGTGCCTTAGTTGTGCACTCTATTTCACTTTAAACTGGGTCCGAAGCTACGAAGCGTTGTATGTACTATGTCTAATTGATAAGTTATTTGTGTACCCTACATATACAATATCTATATATTTAGTATTAGTTTTCAACTGGTCAGCAATGACACGTATTGGCATGTGGTTATTATTGTAAACTAACGGGGCTAGTAGAGCTTGGCCCAAAAAGTAGTGGTTATAACAGTAAATAAAACACTATAATCAATCTTTACTCTGATATTATCTTGGCCAATTGTCAAGAGTATATCGTATAGTGGTAAACATATACCGATCCTATAGCTGATGTGTTTTTTGTGACATCTACGGGATAGCAAGGCTGGGATATTCTTATTATTTGGGTAGCTCAATAAATACTACTTAATAAAAATCGGGTCAACAACAATGTGATTAAGATCAACCTCGAAAAAAGAGGACTGTGGTAGCTTATTACTCTGCGCTTCATTTAAAGTTAGCCATGGGAAATTATGAGTCTATGACAAGTTGGAATGCGCTCATGCCTGCCTGATAGACTGACATATTATACTCTTTGTGTATTTAGGATTCGTATTGATTCAAGTTCTTTTCTCTGAATATCGTCAAGACGGTATCAAAATAAGTAAATAAATAATGTATAAATAAGTAATTTATGATCTAATATAGTACTTATATAAATAATATAATCGTTTATACAATCATGTGCTCTGGTTCCTAAACTAGGGCAAATTGTTCGTAAGAGGAGCAAACAAACTTTTTAAACGTAAACACATTAATGAGCATCGTTGTGAAGAAAATATATTGGATTTAAAAGAAATGTTATGATTATGACACAAGGATTAGATAATACTCGTTGCACGAAAATGTTACTCGCAGCGGACGCAAGGATTTAGCTTTGAAGAAAAACGAGGAACTCTCCCCTTGTCTCGAGAACGAAAGCCCTTGAGCATAGCTTATCCCACGTCCAAGTATGTATACAATATATGTAGGTATCTACGTGTACCCAAATAATTCAGTCTTTGTGAAAGAGTTATGAGAAAAAATAGAGACTACAATACGAGTTTATCCCAATAAAATTACGATATACATACATACATGGACCATACTTTATGACTGATTTCGTAATAAAAAACAATAAGGGAGGGAAGTAAAGTAAAATATACATATGTATAAGTATAAATATATATACCAGACTAATATCTATTGGAAGTATCTCTTTCATACTATTTTAACAAACACAATGAGCTCAGCAGCTCGTTAATGTATACAGAAAGGGAATAGCTTACCACTTTTAATGTTAAATAAGATTACTTCTTATCGAATGTGTACATACACACTTTATTTTAACTTTTTAGTAGATACTTGTTATCGCAAACATAATCAGAATTTTCGTCGGAAAATTATCATGGCGAGTACAATACGCCCCCTATATGTGGGGTGCGTTTGTCAGCAAAGTGCTTGTTCCCGAACTTTGTTATGTACATAAATGTACCCTATGTGCGCCATATGTAAATATTACGCAATATCTACCCATTCATATATTTACCCTTTCATTTTCCTTACACCAGAATTCGTTTTCTGAAACCTGCAGAGTGAGGTTTTTCTTTAGTCAAATATTTAGTTATTTTATTTCCTAAGTTTTTTTTTATTAATTTTTCGATAAATTATTCGAAATGAACATAAAAGACGATAATCATTTCTCGTTCAATAAAATAAATAGTGAAGATTTACAAGAACATCTGTATATTTTCACTTGCCTTCGTTTGTTGCTTAACAATGATACACATGATTAAAGGTTGTAGTGTTAATTGGTTCGATTAAGCTTGCAAATATGATCATTCCTATTTTTCAGACTTTGAAACTACAAAGAGTAGGTATCTATATGAGAAATAACGTATTTTTCTCCGGCTATCGTCGAGTCTTTATGGTTTATATGCTGTGTAGGCACGAAGGCCGTAGAGATGAATGTAATGCGGATAAGGGGATAATTTATTTGTTTGGCTATTCCATTCCAAGTGACGTACAGTCGTACAACTATAACAAAAATGGGTTAATGTAATCAGCGACTGAAGGCTTTGCCGCGTGCACGAATTATTGTTTATTACAAGAAGGAAACTAAAGATTTTCATATAAGATTAGTACAGTTTGGTTATTACGGAAATTAATGGTTTTGAATGTTCACGTTCACAGTCCACACATTGCATTTCCATATTGTAGCATGCGTTATTGTGCCTAGGAAGATCATTGAATCATGCTATTTAAATATAGATGTTAATAGCTAATATTTAAAGTTAACATATTAATATACATAGACGTTTTCACAACAGTCAAACTATGTGACATTAACGTTTCAACATTTTACAGGAATAAATCAAATAAATAAAGTGTTTTCCAATTAAATTATAATATACAAGGTCTATCTATTCATACACGAAATATCTAAAGGGGTCATTGTACTCATCATTATGAACAACTTTTACTATAGGACAAAACGTGAAATCGCAAAAAAATGTGCTGTTCCATATATTTTGACGAGTTATGCGAACATAAATTAGGGAAGTGCTGATTTTTTTTTCGCAATTTCAGGTTTGGTCCCATAATAAAAGTTGTTCGTAACGATGAATACAATGACCCCATAAGAGATTTCGTGTATGAATAGATAGACCTTATATAATGTTGTTTTAATGCAATGAGCTACAGAACTACATACGGCTAATACATTCACAAACATTGTTGTGGATGTTATTATAATCTAACTGGAACAGGTGCATCCGATTGAGTTGACAGTACTTTTATATACCAATACATAGTTTCCAATGGTGGCGATCTCTAGATATATATTATGTACATAAAGCGCGTGTCAATATAGCGATTTAGTTGGTTTATATTTTTGTACAGAATAACTGGTCTAAGTGGAAACTTTAGTGATACATTACTCAATAATCTAGGTGTCGGAAAGTAGTGATATGTTCCAAATGTACACAATCTCATCAAACCACATACACTACGTATGTACATACACCTAGTGAAGAAATGTTAATCTACTCGAAAGCGACAGGAAGAGCATCTCAACAGACAAACAGTCTTTTCTAATACGAAATACAGCTATTTGTAGATATTTGTTTCTTTCCACTTCTTACCATCAGAGTTTTTCTTGGAGAGCGGTGTCTCTGCGACCGAGTCCTCGCTGTGCGCCGCGGGCGCAGGCGGCGCGCGCGCAGGCCGGCCCGCCGTCGCGCCTGCCGACCCACACACACGCTCACTTCAACACTGGACCCACACTCATCGACCCCGTCTAGCTGCCTGCGTGGCCTACCCCCGCAGCCCCGTGTCGAACTTATTTTTTGTTATTACCATAGCTCATGTAATATTTATAAGACACCGAGTGATTGATTGTAATTACTACGTATTTACGCCCTCTACCATCAGCCTTTTTCCCTGCCATAAACATCAAACTGCCTCCTGCTAGCTGAGTGTTTTTGTAATGTAAATTTGTCTATTGGGACGATGTTGAACGATTCGTGGTTTGTGTATACCTATGAATATTGTTTATACATGTGTCTTGAACTTATTATCACGTTAGAAGTTTTTGGTATAAGGGCACGTGTCTTTAGGTTTACAACTGGTACAATATAACTATAATAATAATAATATGCTACCTATAATTTCCTTATTATTTGTATTCTGTTCTTAGGTCTGTAGGATTCTTCATACGGAAACTTGATAACTGAGTAGATCGGGCCGTCGGTGGTGAGAGAACGCCAAAAATGTATTTGAAAGCTTTAGATAGGAGCCCTACTGCGCGCAGGGGCTGCTTACAGATTTCAAAAAAGGACAAAAGATATCGTGATGCTCAGCGCCGTTGACTTTCATCTCATCATACGGGGCCAGACGCAAAACGTCTTAAATAGGCAAATAGGACGAAGAAGTATTTTCCTAGCTAGGAATCGAACTCTACTTTAATTGACGTTACTGTGTGTACTTCTCAAAATTGTATCCTTTGTTAGTTAGTAATAGTAGGTATAACTAACTAACAAAGGATACAATTAGGAGGATAAAAGCCGAATTTGCCTGTTTTAAAATCAATTTTAAAAGTAGAAAATATATCAATTATTTGAGCCTATCCATATATTGGGGTTGCTCCGAATGCTCATCGAATATTTTGAGACATCACCCAGCGGTTGACTCTTCATGTGACCAGAGGGCTGACCTATTTTTGCCCAAAGAATCAGCATTACCATCCAACGTAGTAATGGTGCCAGCCTTTTGGGCACTTATCCCATTGACAGCGATATAATACGGACGAATTTTTTGATGCACAATGAGCTCCTCCCTTTTACTTATATTTTTAATAATATATATATTTGTGTTAGCTTGTATATTGTAATTATGGCTTTTTGTTGGTAGTGTTATCGTTGTGAATAAATAATAAAAGAAGATTTAAAAAAATGTTCAAAGAATATTTAGGTCCTGAAAAAAATATGTACATGTCATAGATTCATCCTTGTTTTAGGGAAATGAACGGTTCAAAATACGATAAATTGTAATTTGCTCGATGAAAAAAAAAATCTGAGACAAGGTTTTCCGATTTCAAAACCGTTTTTTCTTTCAATTACTAATTATAGCACAAAATCAACGAGTTCGATTCCTAGTTTGGAAAATGAATTTAAAAAAATGTAAGTATATATTTTTCGCAGTTACTCTTATAGTTTCGGGTTTGACCACACTGGCTCACATGAAAAATTATTTCTGTGTACCTACAGACGAATTGATTCCTTTGTATATTTAAATGTCTGTAATTTATATGGTGTACTTAATAAAGAGTATTCTATCCTATTCTTTTTATTTCTAAGTTGGTTAAAAATAAATCACATGATCTGTAATTAGCAGAAGTGTTGAAGCTAATGAAACAAAACTCATAAAAATGAGCCATCCCTAAGAATTAGGGGCGATATCAGTAACGATATCGAGCGCAAAGGTTTAGAGTTACAGTTTTTGTTGAATAGAAAAGTGTCACGATGTAAACTAGTGATTAGTAAAACGATTACTGTTTTCCATCTTCGCAAGCTTTTTCAAGCAATTAACGGGCTCCTCAAAAATTATTTTCTATATTGACAGCTCGTTGGATTGCAATTTAAAGTAGAATAGAATTCGATTCTTAGCACGATGAGATAAAAATCTGAAAAATGTGTTTATTTTTTAAATCTTAGAACGCCCTGCGCTTATGAATCCTTTCTGAAATTTATCAAATACATTTTCGGCGTTCTCTCAACACACCGCACCTACTTAGCTGTCAAGTTTTTGAGCTGAATATGCTTGCTGTAAAACCCTCTGGGCTCCCCACCATAAGTACTAAAAACTTATGAATATTTATAGCAGATTTAGAAATGTAGTAGGTATAAAACTGACGCTTTCTAGCTAGAACATTCAAATTCCCCCATTTAGGTTAATTATGATAATACATACAATTTAGAAAATTAGAACGCTTTGTTTTGCATTATCCTATTTCTTCTTTTTGAAATGTCAACTAATGCAAAATGGTCTTAAATAATAATCTAATACATTTTAAATGAAATTTTCCGCACCGTATAGCTTATGCTAAGTAGGATTCGTCTTTCATCTTGTTTTATATTACAGGGCTGTGTAAAACGCCTCGGATGGGAAATCCTTTTATACCTTCTTTGAAGAAGAAGCTTGTCATTAGTATTGAGCATCAGTCTAACGATACAGTGACTGACACAAGAGATTTCGTGTTTAAGATTCAATTAACGGATGTAACAAATGTGAAAGTGTTCACATTAATCATTTAATTCAGTAAGTTATGGGATTGTGCTTTTTTAATAAATTTCATATTTGTTAAGGCTGCATCAAAGAAACACCTAAATAATGAGGTCAATGCAGCGGTTGCCATTTAATGTCTCGGTTAAACTATTGATCCGTTCTTCGTCTCTTTCTGACTAATATGCAAACGCTTTATGAATGTGGCTCATTGTACCTTAATATCGTACAGCAATATTCCAAATTACACATTATACGCAGCTACTGAACCCGAAGTTGTGATTGACGGTTATGAGCAGGTCACTTCCTATTAGCTGCTACTGCTTGCTACCTGTAGTAGCGAGTTGTACCTATTTTAATTATTATATAGGTACAAGTAAAAAAACTTGCATAGCACTATGAAGTACTACTATCTGTTCTGTGACACGGGCTTGAGCGTTGATAAATAAATAAGTGCTACAAACTCACTTTTCTATGTATAAGTTCAACAAACAAAACGTGCGGGAATGTGTAGGGGGAATGGAAATACAGAAACTGACTGTTTTTATGACAGCAAAAGTTGTTTACTTACTAAAGGCGCTTCAAGTTTTTGTGATCACCGAATGGCCACTAGGCATTGGTTATCTAAGTCACAAGTAACACAAACACGTCAGAATATCTTAGTTGTTGACACTGTTCATGTCTTATTAAGTGCCCTTCGAATAAGAAAAGTGATTATGTGTTTTTATTTAACCTAGGTACTTAAAAAGATCAAAAATGTATACTAAATAATATAAATATCGGACAAAATGTTACAGAGATGTTTTAATTTATTCAGGATTTACAAACGGAGCTACAATAAAAGTTTCCAACACAGAAATGGCTTTAGATCCCGCAGTCAGAAGCTAACTAATTTTATCCACGTTTCGTTACTAACAGAATACGATTGTAAGTCCCCCAAGATTAACTTTAATTGAATCCACTAGAGAGTACAGTACCTACCTATTGATAATATTAACATGCACGGTTGCCGATGAACTGAGTTCACAAAAGACACAATTACAATTATTGTGTAGGTATAGACTGTATGGTGAAAGGCTAATATAGAGGTAATTGAGTTATCTGCGTGGGATCAACTCTTATTTGATCAATATTATCAAAAAGGCTATCGACACCACAAGTGTTAATTATAATAAGTGTTAAGCGCCGGTCATGAATTTCATCATCGTTAATTGTAACATTTGTTTGTACATAAAATCCAAATATGTAAAACTCAATATTTTTCACACTTTCTCCCTAAGATCTAAGTAAATCTTAGTGCCCAGAAGAATGATCATAGTCTATGATAAAACAGAGTAAAACATGAAGAGAAATATTTGAAATCATGACAAGTGAAGGCGGATGTCGACACAAAGAAGTCAGTAACATGCCTACAGTTGTTACTCTGATAGGTAAAGATATATCCCACATTTTGAATCCTATTAAGACAGTCTCACCAATCATCACCCACGTACTTAAAATATTGTGATGATAAAATACCTATAAATATTTTACAGGATTCCTATGAACTATCTGGCATGCATAATAAAAAATGCAAAGCAGTGTAAATACTTAGTTATTATTTATTTAAGATACGTAACCGAACTTAAAATTACAAGCTCTTAAGGAAGCCATTCCAGTAACATGAGGTCGCTTGTATAATCTGGAAATTCATTGTGTGAACCGCGATCTATGATGCTAAATGAACGCAAGTCTTGCAGTCGGTAGAAATTAACGAAATTAACATTTCATATTTTCATCTCTCTAACTTTAGCAGTTATAAAATACGCGGAAGCAAATGTTATTTAGAAGCCACTCCGTCAAATGTAGGTATATAAAGCTTCTGATTGCGATACAAGTACGAGTAAGTACTGTAAAGTTTTCGAAGCGATATTTTAATCTACGCGGGTGCATTCTGATTCCAAAAAAAGTGAAAAATAATAGAAAGAAGTAGAAGGTAAGTAGGATGTCAGCAATCGTGTCTGGAGCTAAGAGACGTAGCCATTATCACCGGAAGGTTCACATTTAGTCCGGGCTGAAAGCTACGTCAACATGTTCGCTTTTCGTGTATTCACATATTCTGGAAAGTATTTACTAATAAGAATCAACAAGAAACGCAGCGGAAGTTTATCGACTGTAATATTGTCATGCCATAGTGCCGTCTAAAATATTTATAACAGAACCTTTAAAGCAGCTTTTCCAACAATGTAGTAGACAACACGCACGGTCCCCTCCCGACGTATGATTATCTACGGAACAGGGCAATAAATGACATCACACTCCATTCCACGAAACTCTTCACATGTCACACACTGCACATCACTGCGCTAATTAAAACGGCTCGTCAATCTACAGTGTTGATGAATATTTGTCCTTTTTGTTGTGTTAGCAATTGAAAAAAGTTGCGATTCGAGTGCACCACGTTAATGGCTTGTAGTATGTACATGATGGATATGGCGGCGAACATTCTACTATGTATTCAATTGATTTTTGTTCCCAACTTGTCTTATTTAGCGATCTCCTCGCTTTGTTTATTAGCCGATGCGTTGTCTTTTGTTGTTTGAATTTCCTCTTCTTTTGTTTTCTTTCGTGTTGTTTATTATCTCATAGTTACAGCCAATTGGATTCTTGTTGGTGATATTATAATCTTGTTTATCTGAACATTGTCTGCATTAATAGTTGTCATTTATTTTAGTGGTTTACTTATGTTCTTATGATCATCATCCATGCTGTGTGTTGATTCTAATGAAAATGAGTGAGATCGTCCGGTGCCTAGTAAGGGTTTCCCGTGTTGTTCATAAATTAAGTGAAAAAAAGGTCTGTTGGTCGCAATTATATCATGTATGTTTAAATGTACCTAGATAGAATAGTAAAAGATAATTTTAAGTTATATTGTAAAATTTGGAGTCATCATCATTGCTTAAAATGTAGGTATGTAAGATGAAGTCAAACTTTAGTGAAGAGAATGAGAATAATAAATATGCCACAAATAATCTTACCAAGATTTTCAGCGCTGGCATTGACATCGTATCTGTGCGCGGGCTTGGAGTGCGGCGCCGGGGAGTGCAGGGAGGTGCTCTTGTGGCGGCGGATCGTCGGCAGCCGCGACACAAAGGATGCATTGTTCTTGAACGACGCACTCATCACTCGGCTGTCAAATATACACACACTCGTCACTGCTCGTTGTTAAGTTTTCCTCCAGCACGTTTTATGGCAAGTGGGAGCGTGCACTTGAATGTCTGAATTTATTTATGTTAGCATCGAGGAAATTTAGAAGAAATCCTTACACTTAAATACCGACGAAAACTTTTGTCTGTGGAGTATATTATTGATAAGGTAAAAGTGAAAGTAATTAACATCGTGGAAACGAGTTTGAGTTGCTGCTTGGAAAATCTATTAACGTTGACCACGGGTGAACAATTACCTAGCTTGTGGACTGGGAAGTGGCACTTGGTGTATTTTCCAAGTGGCTACACTCAAGGAGTGCTCGTCGGAGGCGTAGCAGCGCCACAGCGCCTGGATGAGCGTGGCGGCCGGCTGTCGGCGACGGATCATGTGCTTCTGACGTTGTTGCTGCTGAACTTTGAGCGCAAAACCAGAGCCCAGTATACCCTGTTCATAACATATACCTATATCGATTACATCAAACGATTTCCAACACAACTACTAAATGTGGTAGTGACATATCTATGTTTTATGTAGAAGAAATCCAATTAATTATCAGGAAAATTTGCTTTAGCATCATTATAAGGCAAGGCATATAGAAATTATTATAATTGAATGAATGAATTAGTGTAAGTGGTTCTCACGGCGGGCAGCGCGAAGAAGGAGATCCCCAGCAGTGCGCAGAAGGACGCGATGAACTTCCCCTGCCAGGTCTGCGGCACCATGTCGCCGTACCCCACCGTGCACAGCGTGATCTACAGCGTGACAACATCTTGACGCATACGCTATAACATATACTTGTCTATGATTGTATCGAAACTACACATACCTAGCCGTATTGCTGAATCATGATAATACAATATTGAAAAACCGAATGTTTAAAAATACTAAAATTAATAACATGAAAGAACACCAAAGGTTCCGTTTCATAATATAATCTAATTTGGTAGTTCCTTTGATGAAAGTATAAAAGGAAACACTTACTACACCCCACCACAAAGCTTCGGCGAAATTTTTGAACTTTGTGTCCGCGACGTCTTTCTCAGCTAAGTACACCAAAAACGAGGCGAATATCAGCCCGAGGAACCCAATGTATAATGTAGTTATTAATTCCTGGAACAAAAATATGCTATTACAAGTGTTAGCAATTACTTCTTCTGTAGCCTGTAACCGTAATCAATTACAAGCGGACAATCTCAAATCATTTCGTACATTTTTAACAGGACGAAATTAAAGTTTAATTGAAGAAGCGTAGCGTGACGTAGCAGGGCGAGTCGTAGCGCAACGTAGCATCGTAGCTTCGTAGCAATGCCTGTCGGGTTCGTTCTTCGAAAAGGTCATAGGTCAAAGATCCCATTCCGTTTGCAAACTTCTCGATATCATTGAACTAATGGTTTCAACAACACAGTAAGTCGAATTTATTTAAGCTTTCAAGTCTAAAATTAAATGTTCATTTAGCCGAAAGCAACCGTTCCCGATGGAGGGCTGTTGAGCTGAGATAGGCTTCCATCAGATTTATCTTCATCTGATTTTTAGGGTTCCGTACCTCAAAAGGAAAAAACGGAACCCTTATAGTATTTTTTGTCCGTCTGTCTGTCTGTCATGACCCTTTATCTCGGGAACGCGTAGAGGTATCCAGTTGAAATTAAAACCATATACAGTTAGTCTACAGTCCCTTGAAGCTGTGAAAAAATCAAACGTCGAAGTTAAGGTAAAAAAAGATACGTCCGTTTATGCCGCAAAAATGTATACTTCGACACTCAAGAGAATAAAAATTTACAGGACAAGAAGCAAGGTCATGTAGCACAAGTAAAGGAAACAATCCGACAACTGTAAATTTGTAGTTACATTAAAAAAAAATCCCGTGAAACTATTTACACTAAATCTATACATATAAAATTCAAAGTCCTGACTGACTGACTGATATATCAACGCACAGCCTAAACCACTGGTCCTAGAGACATGAAATTTGGTGGGTGTGTTCTTAGTGAAGATTAGGTATCCACTAAGAAAGGGTTTTTTGAAATTCCACCCCTAAGAGGGTGAATGGGGGGAGGGTGAAATTTCATGCGGACGAAGTCGCGGGCAGAAGCTAGTTATTTACATTCCTACAAATTTGTACGGAACCCTCGGTGCGCGAGTCCGACTCGCACTTGACCGGTTTTTTTATTGTAGTTTACACAAATCGAAGATTAATTTTGAAGTGAATTGCAGACTCTCAGCACCTCTCTAACTAGATACTGGTGTTAAGGCTAGTCGCTGTTATTTGAAAACCAGCTTCTCAAGTTTGTAAAACTTCAACAGGCCTAAGGGTCATCAATGTTTCAGGACTAAGCTTCTAAAGTCCGGCTGAAAGTGGCAATATATTGTACATTTTCGAGGATCCGAGGTTGTGAAAACATTTTCTTTAATATTACATGTAGTACAAAATCTTTGTTGAACTTTTCTGCTTCCATTCCGAACCATTACCTGCATAGTGTAGGAGTATTCTGATTAGATTTCTAGATCGTGCACACTCTTGTCTAGGAAGTGGCCGTTTTGGCAGAAACGAACACATATACAGAATATTTATCACTTATTCTTCAGCGAAGGAAACATTACGAGTTTGCACGTCTTAGTAGAAATTCCGGAGCACGTAAAATATGTACCGGAGAATGTGGCATTGTGTCCGCCGATGTCAGGAGGGATAGAAATATGAGGACTTCTAAATACCAAGCATATCGACCTTTCCGCTGTTATTTAATCGTGTACTTTCTTATTACTCTATTCCATTTATTTCTATGCAAAATTCTTTGTTTATACTTTTCTGTTTTATAAACCAGACGCTTTATTTACAAAACAAGCACAAATTGCTGTTTGTGACAAGATATTAGTCACAAAAGAGCGAGTAAAAATGTTAACCAACTTAGTCAATCTTAAGTAACAAAAGCTTTTGTTCATTAATCTGACATGGCTGTTATAAATTTTCATCGCCGCTACGTACGCTGACCAAGCAAGTTTGTGTTATAATATTATTTTCGGTAGCTATATTTTCCGTAAAAGTAATAGATAAAGTCTTAAAGATTTTATAGAGATGTAGTAAGACAATTTTATGATGAAAACAAAATTGGAAATAAAACCAAGTATTTATATCTATTTCCTGACCGCACACCTTTAGAGCTATAAAGTCTAAAAGGCGAAATTTTGCGGTTGAAATTGTTACACTAAAATACTCGTATAGTACGAGCGGCGTGGTAGCGGCGCGTCCCCTGCGGGCTCACTCCGCACAAGTATAAACTATGCATGACGTAAACAGGCGAATAAAAGTCGTCCGTATTAAAGCTGACATTAGATATTAAATTAGCACCCGCCTGCATTGAAACGAGATGCCAGCGTTTGTGTTTACTTTAGAACGAAGCGTTCCAAAAGTCAATATTGTAGGAGCAGCGAGGAACGCGCCACTTGCTCCGGTATATTTGCTCTGCATTGTGATCATGCAACTTTAACCTGAAGTGATTGTGAGTAGATATTGAGCCCGCCACCTACCTACACACAACTTGGACGGAGGAAATTGCGACCTGGGTCGGCAATGCTTACTCAGCAAGGCTTTCTACATCACTTTAATTACCTACGCCGGGTAGGTCTGGGCGGCATAAATTTTGATAACATTCATTCGAGAGGTGGGTTTTTTGTATACGACGTTTCTTACCCGACCGAACGTTACGTTTTTATAAAATATTCAAAGAAAAACAACACCTATAAAATATTCCCATAAAGATTACTATTAGATTAACCAAACGTTACAACTGGATTGCTAATTAAGAAAACCTGCATATATAATGTATTTTAATAATTATGTCATGTTCTACGGATCCTCTACGCCGCGGTTGCTACGACTGCTACGCGTGCTACGAGCGGGCGCTACGAATACGGACCGCTACGTTTGCTACGGCTGCGACTACATTTTAGGCGTGGAGTAATTTAATAGTGTGTATGCGTGTGTTTTGTGTATTTTATACAGTACGAAATTTATTATTTTACATTCCATTCTATATAGCTTTTACTATCCATAAAGTACGTTTTATTCCCCAAGTATTTATCTCTAACACACTTACCTATTTTACAATCTAACATATATATTATAGTGTATAAGAAAGAAAGGAAAAAAAAAAAAGAAAAAGACAGGAGCTCATTGGGCATCAAAAAATTCCTCCGCATCGCTGTCAATGGGATTAAGGGCCAATCCATAAAGTAATTCCTCAATATAGGAATAATATGGGTAGGTATTCATTTATGTAGTTTTGGAGGTATGAGATGAATAAAGTTATACGACTTATTATTTCAGTTAAGCTAGTGTAACTTGATGGAGAAAGCGAGACAACTTGGTCGTTTTTCGGAATAGGTTATTATCGGCAAAAATCGATGAAAAACCAGTGAGAACTTTGCTGAAAAGTATTTACTAGTATTTAGGTATAATTTGTAAAGATAAAAATCCCTACTGCGTTGAACAAAATAAAATATATTAAACCAGGTATTTTTGGAACCATTCTCATTTCCGTTCATAATATTTTTCTTTTGAGGTTGTTGACATATTAACATCCTATATCAAATGAGTAAAAGAGACTTTTGTGCAAAACATTTTGCTTTGACATCGTCGTTGAAATATCATTTCGCAAGGAGATAAGTTAGTCACGAGAAAAATACTCGTAACACGGAAATAAAAAAAACCGGCCAAGGGCGTGTCGGACCACGCATGGAATTAATATATCCCAAGAACAAACTTAACATTGTAGTTGAAAAACATGTTCTCCCATACATTTCAACTGAAAATGTAAGTTTTTACGCACAATATTTAGAGATTTAGCATGTTGTTTTAAGACCACAGACTTCTTATAGGTTTGATATGTCACACGGTACAGATTGCGAAACATTTTTTTTTTACGTTACACGTCTGTGTTTCGGTCACAGAGGTTCATATGTGTACCAAATTTCAACTTATTGGCTGTGACAGACCGACAGACAGACAGACACACAAGTGATCCTATAAGGGTTCTGTTTTTTCCTTTTTAGGTACGAAATCCTAAAAATAGAGGGGACTTAATTTATATCATTCTTCTTTTTAGTGTTATCCCGGCTGAACGCTCAACTTTTCGGATTTCTTTTTCACTTTGGTTTATTAACTCGAATGCATTCAATGTTGACGGATACATTACTTCGGAGTGGACTTTACCGACGGGGAGTGCTCAGCAACGAACTGATGTGAAGCTTTTGTGACGGTCCTCGTTCCAGATGCACTTTCAGCAGACATAAATGTATGTACAGCGTATATCTATATTTTACATTCAGTTATTGCATCTCTACTCAAAGTCGAGAAGTATAACGAAAAACTGGCCAAGTCCGAGTGGGACTCGCGCATCAAAACTATATTATATTTTTTTTGTTAGCCCGCACTGTCCCACTGCTAGACAAAGACCTCCCTCATAACATTCTAGAATCTCCAAAACTATATAGATTTCATTATTCACATGATAGAGAACATAGTAAATCTTATTCGGTGAAAATTTCAACTACCTATTGCAGTAAACTGACTAATACAACCCTGAGGCAGACACACGGTGTAGGCTTAGTAATAATAGGGTTCCATCAGCAACACCCATCAATATTAATGAAAACTTAACAACATAATCACTGCAAGTAAGCAATGAGAACGTAATATTGATGACCTTTCAAAGTGAGGTTAGAGGTGAGGTGCGCCGTATTTGCAAGCGCCGTTCGCTTATGAAATATGCATGAATGTACAAGAAGCGAAAATAGGTGTGTTTCTCATGGGAAAAGCTCGTGGTGCTATTTATGTACATACTTATATTCATTATGTATGTTACCAGTGTAAAATAAATCGCTTAAAAGGGAATTATGATTTAAACGTATGGTTTTTTAAATATTCACTCATACGCCAGTTTTGTAATGGTGTAGGTATCGGTTAATGAAATTTCCACGGCCCCACGAGTTTTACGGTCGTCATGACGTCGCAGCACATGCATCATACGTGTTGTATGTCGTCGAATGACGCTTTTATGCCTGTGGCATTAAACTTTAATAATTACAAAGTTATTCGTAGAATCGGACGTATCAGAAAGACATGGGCGGAGGAAAGCATGCCTATTATTAAAGGCCAAGTTTCCGCCGCAAAATTACAAGGTGGAGTTCTGTGACAGCTGACAAGATAGAACTCTTTATTTATTTGTATAGTAGTTTATAGTAGTTATAGTTCTAAGAATTATTATTTAAAAATTAAATTTAAAACGTTGCTTTTGTATGGAAATGATTTTGTAAATGGTAATTTATATAATGGGACACGGAAGATAACCAAATAACTAAAACCATACGCTGAATACTGCATGTACCTTAGTTGAGATGCACAAAGTGTATTACCCCGCTCTCGTAATGGAATCGCTGACGGAACACATTATATGTAGCAAAATTCATTTAGTGAAGTAAGTTGTTACGATCAAATATCAGCAATAAAATCACGTTGGCACTTTTGTGCTCTTCCCAACATAATTTATATTTATATTATTTTAGGGTCAGGATCACTACATCTCATTAGTATCTCGTTAAATATCCGTTACGTAAATTCATATAAAAGTGCTCCACTCAACGATCTATTTACGATTACTCACCAATAGAAAAACAGTTTTTACGCGAGTATAAGAATATCGGGAACGGTGTTGGCATATTTTACGTCTGATAATCAACGTAATTAAGTTCGGAAAGTCGTACATATCTTGTTAGAAGACTTTTGTTCGATGTTTTACGCGGATATTAATCTGCTTTTAATTAGTTAGTAAGCACCTACTTCGATAAATTAAGCAAACTTAATCTCTAATGATTACGAGTTTTGTGATAAACGATCGCCCCGACAGCTAAGCTATTAGGACTGCTGAATTCTGATGATGTTTATTTTTAGATGTCAAGTAAGTATTAATAAGCAGAAGCATTGACGAAATCTTCTATAAGGATTACTTACGCTACTTTTATTTTTAGGGTTCCGTACCCAAAGGGTAAAAACGGGACCCTATTACTAAGACTCCACTGTCCGTCTGTCTGTCTGTCTGTCACCAGGCTGTATCTCATGAACCGTGACAGCAAGACAGTTGAAATTTTCACAGATGATGTATTCCTGTTGCCGCTATAACAACAAATACTAAAAACAGAATAAAATAAATATTTAAGGGGGGCTCCCGTACAACAAACGTGATTTTTTTGCCGTTATTTGCTCGATATTAATAACGCCAACAGGTAGACGCTTGAAATATTCAAAGAATATTTAATTGTATATTCACTTTAGAAATAAATAATTAAAATAAAATAAATATTTAAGGGGGATCCCATACAACAGACGTGATTTTTTTGCCGTTTTTTGCTCTATATTAATAACGGCAACAGGTAGACGCTTGAAATGTTTACAGAATAGGTACTTAGTTGTATATTCACTTTAAAAATAAATAACTAAATGAAAATAAATTAAGGGGGCTCCCATACAACAAACGTGACTTTTTTATATATGTAGTGTTAAATATTGTACGGTGCTACGGAACCCTCCGTGTGCGAGTTCGACTCGCACTTGGCCGGATTTTTATTAGAAAAAGAATTAGGTTTTCGTGCAAAAGAAATTAAAACCAATGAAATCCAATTTATTTTCCGATATGCACCCGAACGAAGTCGTGGGTACAGCTGGTAATTGAATAAGTAGATAGTGTTGTTAAAAGTACGGAGCTGTGAGTAATAGCAGAATTGGAATATATGATATCGGGCGCTTATCATAATGGAACATGTCGTAAAATTCGGCAGAGGGGAAAGGCTGTCGCTGTAGGTAAGCGATAACTTCGGCAGCCTGTCACTCAATCATGAAAATTTTTCAACGGGATCAACACCGCAATATGTATACAGTGTGTCCGGACATGGACTAGCGATATTCTAAATACTTAAATATAAGCTATTTTAAAGTACAATTACACTATAGGCTTGGGTCCAATACACTTCCACGTAATTAACAATTATTGGTTGAATTGCATAATTTTTTGTTTTTTTTTTCGACTTCACATTTTGTTTCAAAAGTTATGGAATTGTGAACACATTGCTTTGTAATGCAGACGGTAGACAATATTATTGCCTTTCGAATAAGCCTATTTTTATCTCAGTATGACTAAAACTTTGAGATATATGATTTTTTTTGTACTCGCATAGAGCATATTTCAACAAAAAAAAAACAAAATGGCTGCCACATAGCGGGGAAGTGTATTGGACCCAAGCCTATAGTGTAATTGTACTTTAAAATAGCTTATATTTAAGTATTTAGAATATCGCTAGTCCATGTCCGGACACACTGTATACAAGCGTCTTTTGTGGAATGTAATACGTTTTCTTGAACTATAATCTATACGTAATTTGAACTCTAAAGTTGATTTTCATATTGAGAAACAACGAAGTTGAGTATACAATACCAACTGAAAAATGTTAAAGTTCAACCTAAGCAAAGATGAATTAAAAATTCTTAATATTTTGCATCTAGCGTTTAAAGTAGGTAGTATATAATGGATTATGTGCATAACAATCTAGTTTTATTTTTAGTGTTGTCAGGAGTGGACGACCGAGACTGAGCTCAGTCGGATTCACTAAGTTCAAAGCAGTCCTCGGTTTTTGTCAGCTAGCGGTGCGAGGAAAATAAAGATTAATTAAAAAAGAGACCCATTCTTAAGTATACAAGTGTACCTACACAGTTGTTGGAGCAGATTATATGACTGGGAAATCATAATCCTAAGAACATTACAACTAAAATACATCTACATCGCACCCAACCTAATAATTGTTTTTCATACCTAATTATGATTTGTTTTGAAGCGAAACGGACTAAGTATATCTTATCGCATCCAACGCACGCTGGACCCCTATACCACCTTTCTTACTGAAGGTAAAACAAAAAGGGTTCCTGTTGGATACAGAAATGTCTATATAATCCGTTGTGTTATAACCCGAAACCTGCGCACAACACGTGTCGAGGTTGTGTATCGTTGCTCGCCCTACCTTCGTCACGGCGAAACTTATAAATGTAACCTATTGTGCGCCAAGCAGACTAGATTACGGTTCCGTTCGTTTTTCCGCAGTCGGTCGTGGCCTAGCTATGCAAATTTCTTGAAAAACGTTCCGCTACCACAAAGAACTGCTGCCTACACACGTATAGCTATAGTCACTTAATAGCTACACGTTTTGTGCTTTAGTGTACAGCTCTATAGATCCCCTCTATCGACTGACATTTTATTTTATGTTTTTGTTGTTGTTCGAAGCGACGGGGTTGATTACGACACTCGCTTTTTTTCGTCTCTTCGATATGAAAAATATTTTTTTTTTTTTTAAATGAGCTTGCTCTTGACTCTAGGCTAGGTCAAAGGTGACAGAGACAAAGTCGACGATGGAGCGAGCTTACCCAGAAGAAGCCTGTTCACTCTCACTTTAAAGAGATTCGGGTTGTATGCGCTCAGAAAAACATATCTTCATCTATAACGAGCTTGATCAATTTCTTAATACTTATACCCTACGGAAAGGGTACATATGTACCTGTTTTGCAGATACGTGTGTCCAAATCCGCTTGAATCAGTTCTATTAGATTACGAGTATTGACGGGTGGACTGTGTGCCCAGCGGGAGATTTCATCGAACCGAGGGCTGTGCCTGTAGCGCTTTATATAGCAGTATTTTGTGCAGAGATACGGTCACTGTGTTTCGTTTTTTTTTATATTTAGGGTTTTCAATGTTTTAGCATCAGTATACTCATGCAGATATCTATGCAAACTTTTTCTTAGAGTGGCTCATTTCGTATTCTGTAGCTCCAGAACACAATGCCTTCGCATTACCAAATGTGGCATAAAATCGAGACAAACAGTCGAGTCAGATAATGTCATCGCTCGTTCTCAAATTATGACATAAAAGAGCAAAGATCCGCGTTCCGGAGAGAACAATTGATAGAGAAAGTGGCTAATCCAATGTTATTATGCCCACAGTGTTATTCGACAAAGCGATGTCATGTTTTCATTGTTACTTGTGACTCACTCCATTATCTCTTTGTGTGTGCTGTGACCTGTCATTATGATAAGGGAATGAATTTAAGCTATTTGTTATCATGATCATATCGGTTAATGAATTACCTGTCGATGTGCGTAGACTACGGAGCCGAGCAGTTTCCAAGTGCCGCCGCGTCGGTCCATGCGCACCATACGAAGGATTTGGAAGAACCGCAGTCCGCGCAGCGCAGACGCAGCGAACACCTGCCCCGACGAGCCCATGCCCAGCACCACCACAGATGCCAGTATTGTGGTCACATCTACGTGGGTACAATAGAAGTAGTTTAATTTAATTTTCTTTTATTGCTTTTTTATACTGGAAATGTGTTTATCTAACAACAATTTAACAATCACAATTTCAATTACAACTTCGTTATTTAAACTGTGAAACCAAAACCGCGAATCGAAAAAGTGTTACCTACATTGGTAGGCCACTTGAAAAGCCGCATACAATCTCTGCCAAAAGTAAATCCTACTACTACAATACAATACGCTCTTTTACCTCACTACCTCTATCGTCATTCTTTTGGCATAATATTTATATTCTAAATACTTCTGGCGGTCAATCTCAATAATTTCATGACTTAAACATGTTATAGCTTGACCCTAAATAAATAAAAGAAAAAAAATCAAACAAAGAAAAGTTTGAACAGAGAGCAGAGTATTTTAATATTAATTCAGGGAGCCGGGAGGTATCCTACTTCGTATCTACCTACCTACTTGCATGCACGAAAAAGGAAGAAGGGGTAATTACTTAGCTGGTAAAAAATTGAAAATGCTTAAAACAACAAAGCACTTTAACGCCTTTCCCCTTTCAAGTAATAAATTGGTGGAATTCAGTAAAGATCTATCCCATCAAAAGTATATTTGATATCGGCAGTGGTTCCGTGTACCAAACCCTATCAAGTTTTTCAGTAAAGTGGGTTCGCCTTTTATAATATTAAGATTGACAATTAAGCCTCCATAAATTTATCAAAGGCCCACTCCCCGTTAATTGGCTTTGCAACAGAAATCAAGTTTTTAATTTTATATTTGGATCGAGCGGCAATGGTTCACCACGCGAATGTTGGTGCTGCACCATTAATATATAATTGGGGGACGATGGCAGCGTTCATTTTATTGTCCTCGGCTGTGTATCGTGCGGCTATGTGTGGCAGTACTACGGTCTCGAGCGGCCGACTCCCCAGAGAGCGCAAAGCGGTCGCACGAAACTGGTGTCAAGGGAGCGCAGGCCGAAAATGCGAAGGTCATAGCGGATTGCTCGCACCTGAAATAGGGTCACTTCGTCACGGTTTATAGACAAAACGTGACTTTTACTTGGAAATGTTGAAGATGAAAGTACATAGAACGCAGAACTACAGCATTTTTTCCAACTCCCTTCTTTTATGATATTTGTTTGGCATTCTCAAGACATTTTCTTTGACGATTCGTGGAGGTCGTTGAAAATTATGTTTCTGTTTTGTTCTTTGTGTGCCTTGTTTGTTTATTTCATACCGGGTCACCTTAAGTTTTGTCAGGGGTATTGTTTGTCTTTTTACACGCCAGTGAAGCACTTTTGAGTTTTGAAAACAAAATTAAAAATGTTTTCTAAGCTCAACGTTAATATGAGCTACGGAAATATTACTTCGAATATGTGAAGCAGCATAACGCAAGCTGTAGGCACATATTTTGTTATAAATTCCTCCAACTCGCTGAGTATCAGTGATCGAGAACTCCCGGAGGGCATCTAGTTACAATTACAATCAATGGTTCGACAGCCTTCGTTACTCGCTGAAACGATACCTATACCTAGTTGTGTTAATTTTAGCGCTTGGTTCATTTTTAACAAACTATAATGTTTATTATTGTACAACTAACTATTTACAGAGGGTACTAAATTAAATAACTATGTTCATTACTATACAACATCAAAATATAAGGCAACCTATTGTATGTGTTGTAGTTTTGTTATGTATTTTTTGTTTAAAATAAAGTATATATAAATATAAATAAATAAATGGACACTTAGTCGTCAAAGCACGAGGAGTACCTACACATAGCTTAACATTGTAGCTATATTTTGGTTCGCTATGCTGATACTTTATTTAATGGATCAAAAACAGGGATATAAAAAGCGTATAATTTTATTTCACATAACTTAGTTCAGATTCTACCTTCGTAATACACTACATAGTTATAATATTTTACTCACCTATAATACAAAACGGTCGCCTCAAAAATTTGAGGCGACCTATTGAGCCTTGATACCGGGACCTGCATCCTGACGACCATAACCTACAGAAACAGACAAAATTTCAGAAAATGAAGAATACAAGTTACGGTAAATAAAAATTTAATTACTCATTATAACATTTGAATCATAAAAACATAAGTATGCCAATAAATTAACAACGGCAGGAAACCAACGAGTGAAATATGGAAAACAAAAACACCAGCTTAAATTACTTAGTACTTTACATAATATTGAAATAATGTATTTTAATGAAGTAGCTGGTCATACCTTGGTATGTAATACTATTGATTATCGTGCTAACATAATTTTACTTTTCTTTTCGTAGCAAATAGCTGATCGAAAAGAAAAACGACCGTATTATGTATCGAGCACATTGGCGTGTCACTGTCATTCTGCAGCTGACCCGTGTTACACTTGCGCTTGATAGATAGGTAAAATAAATAAAACAAAAGAAAATAATGGACTGGGAGTCCACTGTAGGCAGAGTAATCCGTCTACATTGAGTGACGAATTACCTACTTCACGCGCGCAAAGCTCTCAGAACTTATCTATGAGAGTGTTGTTTGCGGTGTGTATCTCCTCAAACAACACACAGCCGCAGCCGCTGTAAAACGATAGCGGAATTGAAACAAGAGATTGGCAGCTCTTTGTGCACCGTTTATAGTATTGAAAGATAACTTGCCTACAGCGCGATTTGACTTGTGTAGTCATTTTCGTAGCCAACATTCGCAATCCACAATATTTACCACACTCACATAATAGCAGTAATTGTATTTAAAGTTTACTTACCTTAAAAAGAATTCGATGGCGAACCAAATTACAACTACTGTCTCCATATAGAAAAGGACAATTCCTGCTTTTGCTTCGTACTCTTCAATTGTTGAGAAAACTGACAGCGATAAACACATGAACACCATCAGAAACCTGAACAGAGAAAATATAAATTTAAAACGAATGTGAACTATGACCTTAGCATATACTCGTATATGTAGGAAGGTAGGTGTAGAGCACTAGACTGCTGGTGAAGCTATCAGAATCTGACGTAATCGAATTTCGACACTGAATATGTTAGTTGATTGTCGAATAGGATTACGAATGTTCCTATTTAACTCGTACGATTTAATTCGCAGCTGTAACGTGTAACTGCATGAATGTGATTACATGGAAAGATGCCGAATCTATTATTAAGGTGGTGTTACCAGTATTCATAACTGTATTTCTGGAAATCTACGTGTATAAAAAATACTAGATAGACATGCCTATACTAATTAAACGTGAGTTGTTTTAAGCTGAACGTTCTGTAAAATAATTTCAGCTTTAAAATGATTTTAGTACCATCCATAACCGCCATGTTCATACCTTTTCATACCAAATATTTTCTGATTTATAACAAAAGAATACGATTTTTCCTTTATATTTCCTTTATTATTACAGCCTGAATGCAAAACTGCTCACTAAAATGCTCTATTTATATTCACAACGTTCATCAATCGTTTCCTGTTGATTGTCAATTATTAATTATTACAATTTCTAAGTTTTAAACTGTGCCGCCGCCGCTAATTGTGTGGTTGTATCGTGTTTGTATCTATAATAGGGTGACAGGGGACATCGAACCACAACCTGTTACCATGAATTCAGTAGGTACATGCAAGTGGTTTTCACCTTCACTTAGAGAATTTATTCCGGAAGGTTTATTGTGTATCACACATTAAGTATGTAACTTATTGTTAGATATAGTACAGAAATCTCGTTTATTTGACACGTCGCCGCATCAATAGATTGCACCCGTGCGAAGCAGGGGCGGGTCGTTAGTAAATACACTCGAGAGCAATTAATTAGTAGGGTCACATAAAGATACCTGAAAGTCTCGGAAACTAAGAATAAATTGTGTTTAATAGACAATGGAATGTTCCTTAAATGAAAGTAATAAAATGCGTCTGTTCTCGTTATGTGTCACTTTGTACCTATCATATTCATAAAAAATTACATAAACAAAAAAATAACTAATCTCATCTTATAACAAAATTAGAAAAGCAGACTTTCAGGTATCTTTATGTGATCCTAATTCATTGCTCTCGAGTGTAGTAAGTAAGTAACTTATTATAAAATAAAGTCGCTTTCCGTATCTGCCTGTTTGACCGCGTTGTTCTTCAAGACTACGCAACGGATTTTGATGCGGTTTTCACCACCATATAAATAATTTATCCTGGAAGATTTATGTGTATAAAAATAGATCAATATTAAACTTACTTAATATAAATAGATCTCGATGTTCTGTCAGGTTGAAACAACATTCGAAGCAGGGGCGGCTCGCTAGTAAATAAGTAGTATAAAACAAGGCCACTTTTGTGTCTGTCTGTGTAACGGCGTTGCTTTTTTAAACTACGCAACGGATTTTGATGCGCTTTTCATCATCATTAGAGAGATAGAGATAATACCCGAAGTTTTATGAGTACAAAATATGCACATTAAACTTACATGTAATAAAATAAATATTGATATTTGTAATGTGTGAAATAGGAATGTGGTTCAGCATCGCCTCAACTCGAGTCGTCCGCGCTTGCAGGATTCTTTCTATGAGACTCCATACCGTGGAGTGCTTGTACGTGTGCGTTGATCTTTAGACTGTATTTCGCTTGATTTAGGTATGATTGAAGCTAATAAAACATCTACTGAGGTACCTACTCACACGTACTAAAGTACCTACTACTTAACACTATGTTTCAATGCATTGGTAATTTTATTCAAAATAATATGGCGGTATAGTGGCATTAAATACGATATTTTTAAAGCATAACACTAATTTCAAAAACAGCTAAACAGCTAAGTAAAATTTCTGTTCATGACACATGTTAAATTGTTATCAAATCAGTTTAAAACATCTCACGCTTAAGTTAGTTAGGTAGGTATACAAAACATTTTGGATTTGGGTCGCTTTCGGAAAGTTTGCTTGACACGCGGAGACGGTAGACTTACACGATCATGTGATAGAGAACTGCCTTTACTCCTCGAGGCCGTTCAAGAAAATTGTAGAACTTGGACTGGAGGCGGCGGTAACGCGCGTCGCGTCGCGTGGCGCGGTAGCTGAGCGGTTTGCCAAGCAGCGACATCCGCGGCGTCGCCAGCCGGTCGCCGCCACTCTTACGCTCACTGCAACCAACCACACCGCAACTACGCTCAACCGAGCCACATCACACTTCATCTAAAATGTCAATTGTCATTAAATCAATTGCTGCCGGTGTTGCACCATTGCAACGATACAGCAGCCACACTACCGAGTCACATCACATTTTCACTAAAATGGAATTTGTATCAACTGCTAGTCCTTATTTACTAGCAATTGATTCAAAGTCATATCACAGAGTACGAACTGATCGATTTCGCTGGCGACCTCAGACGGATTGCAACTATCGCAAGTTCTTTATAGTTTCTGTATTCTATTGCACTGTGACTTGTTAACTGCAAACGTGCACACCGTCGAATTGCGCGCAGTAGGTAAGGTCGGTCTGTCGGTGTCCTTACCTTTTCACTACTCAAAGGCTCAGGTATAAATATTTGGAAGGGCAACTGTGGGCTAAAATCGCGGCAGTTAAAATAATTTTAACGTTGGTAATTTATTACAACCGTGTTCCCCCAGGATTATGAGCTATAGCGGTCTCTCTGAAAGGTTCTTATTCAGCAGTGGTGGGTACTGGATATACTGAAACAGATTTTTGTGTCATATATTCCTAAGCAGGTATTACTATATTAAATTAAAGGTTACCTAATTTTTTTCGGTAAATGTGGGAATTCCACTTATCTAAAGTGTTGCTTATACATAATATAAAACATCAAAAACACACACGATAATAATAACTGTTTAGTACTGAAATGCAAGCTTTTCGTATTACAATTTAGCTCATCCTGTTCTAAGACCGTTTTGTCAAAGTTGGTGCTCTAAATAGGTAGTACACCAGGGTAGTACCTATGCAAGAATATACCATGCGTTGGCGGTTGCAATAATTTATCAAAGGAGCATAGGTTAGATTTAGTAGGTAAAGAAGGATATATAGGTACCACCATATAGGTAGGCTATATGGCGGTACCTATACAGGGTTATTGGAAAAACACCAACAACCTCTTAAGAGGTCATTGTACTCATCATTCAAAAAAAAAAAAATCAGCTGTTCCCTACATTTATGTTCGTAGAACTCGTCAAAATGTATGGAACAGCACAGAACCATACATTTTGACGAGTTCTACGAACATAAATGTAGGGAACAGCTGATTTTTTTTTCGCGATTTCAGGTTTGGTCCCATAGTAAAAGTTGTTCATAATGATGAGTACAATGACCTCTTAAGAGGTTGTTGGTGTTTTTCCAATAACCCTGTATATCCTTCTTTGAAGGATAAAATCAGAAACGAAGTTATCCGGAAAAGAACCGGAGTTATACTGACATAGCTTGCAGAGTCAGCAAGCTGAAGTGGCATTGCGTTGGCCATGTTTGTCGAACGACCGAATGGCCGGTGGAGCTGACAAGTCCTGGAGTGGAACGCATATTGGCAAGCGAGTGTGGAACAGCTAGATGAACCGACGACCTCGAAAAGGTGGCTGGGAAAACGGAGGACAGGGTGTTGTGGCGCAGCATGGGAGAGGCCTATGTCCAGCAGTGGACTGAGTGTACAATAGGCTGAGTTTATGATTGATATGGTGCGCAGAAAGGTGGTTTTTTCAAAATGTAGAAATAGTACTAGGAGCCAGTACCAAGATATACGAGTAGGTAGTTGCAACCGTAGAAGCCTGACCTTAAGAGGAATTGTAGGTTCAAGTAACCGATCAGTTCATGTATAAAATCCAAAATGAACGGTACACTACCTGTAGCGTAACGGATAGGCTACACACGCAATTGAATACCAACTCCTAAAAATCGGAATAGTCTGTGATGTTGCATGTAGCGGGACCAAGGGGTACAGGCTGTGGTATAGACATAATAGACATGTCTTACGCAGCCCACAGCATATGGTAAGATGATAGGATAAGGGTCAACAAAAAGGGGTTCTAGAAAAACCGGTCTAGTGCGATCTTGTGGAGAATCAGGGCGGTACAAAGTGAGCTCTATGTATTTAGTTAGCTAGTTACATTTTGAGGAAAATGTATCAAATGACGTTATTCAACACACTTGCGAGGACAAAATAATTGAAATTTCTTAAATATAATATTTTGCGCATCTTTGACAACTTAGCTACTTACTAGTAGCGTTATCTACTATTGTGAAACTAAAAGCGATGCAATAAGAACCAGTTTTCAAGAAAGTGTGTTGAAAAATTATTTTTAAAAATGAATTGAACTCTTTTGCCCTTTGTTTTGCATGCCCGCTCTAAAGCTGGAAAGTACGCCACAGATAACGATAAACTAGTTAAAGATCTGTGTTTTTGTTGATTCTCAGCAAATAGCTTTAATTTTTATACTTTAGGCTATACAGCGGCTTCATTTATTTGCCTTTTCGTCGACTTGCAACGAAAGCATGGTGGCACGCAAAAAAAGCATACACAACTTTTTTTCAAAAAACGAAGTTATAAATAAAAAAACCATTCGACGTCGTCGGTATACCTGAGGCACAAAATTTAAGCGATAGTCTTTTGCCATCAAAATAGAGAATAAAAACAACCAGCCTTCAAAAATTTCACCCAGTGGAAGAATAGAATAGAATACTCTTTATTATGTACACCATATAAATTACAGACATAAATAAAGAACAGCCCAGAAAAATGGTAAAATAGGCAGAAAAATAGCCAGTATTTTCTTGAGTTATTTCAATGAACTCGCAAAAATATACCAGCCTAGCACGCTGTGACGTATCTTTATTCCATATTAAGCACGTTTAGGACCAACATGTGTGTTGGCATCAAATAAGTAACTGTTTCATTAAAAAAAATAGTTTTTGTTATATTTATTTATTTCCTCGTAAGTGTGTCAAATCACGTCTGTTATTTAATATCTAATTAAAACATTAATCATCTATTATTATCGTAGGAGTAGAAATACAATTAAGTTTATTATGTATTTTATAGAGTGACCCACACCCACAGTTTTTTCTATCAGAATTCTACCTACTTAATATTTTTAACGATTATCCCACATTACGACAATAAGCTAGCATTTTATGTATAATTGTGATGTAATTTATCTGAGCTAAATTCCCTTGTCAAACATTCAAACATTATTTAAAAGTTGCCTTTGCAGCACAAACGGCTTTTTTGCGGAGTAAAATTCAATAAAATCGCGTGCCATGGAGTCCGAGTGCTTTGTTCAAAACAATTCCGCTGCCTCGGCGCGGCGTCTGATGTAGGACTCAAATACAAAACACAAAACTAAGCAAGCCACCCCTACAGTAATTTTATAGCTATAAAGGTAATTACCACCACACCAACCCAAACTTAATGCTTTTCTAACATGTACTAAGAATACAACAATATTTACCACCACATTATGCATCGTTTAGAAGGAAAACTGACTGAAAGCGGTTGTTAAATGTTATCCAATGGAAATATGAAATTTAATTCTGCTGCTTTAGCAAAAAATTATTTTGATTTGTTAATGCAGTGAGCCATACGGTAGCAAGTTGCTTGCGTTATGCTTAGTAAACGCTCGTTGCCGCGACTACAGTTCAGTTTATCAACACGACGGAAACGCGATGAAATCGCGACGATAAACTTGCCTTCTCGCCGTGGAGACGGTCCTATCCACAAACATCGTATAACTTCTAGCTACCAAGTAGGTACCAACCGCTACGCGTCAGCTTTCATTTTATGAAATTGGATAGTTGCTACCCTTTATGAAGCGTAACGTAACATACGTGGATAAATACACAGCTGTACTAAAATACTTTCTCGTCTGAATATTGCAGAATACTTTTTCAGCAAAATTTGTTCTATACGTATTGGTTCCATAAAAGCTTTTTGTATAATTTAATTTGATTCACTTACGCTACGCTTCATACAGGAATTATATCTATCTACACATATATTAAGAACAAAAACTAGCACTAATATACAGCTTTACGATCACAATCAGGCCTATGAAGCAAGAACAAAGGAATCGTATACTCAACCCACATATTAATGAACTATTCGAGTGGGAGTTAGACATCGCACCCTATTAAAATTGAAATCTACTCTAATTACATTATATACTTAGTACAAAATACATAAATCATTACAAGAGACCGCTTGCAAAGTTGCAATAATCACTACCAACGTGTTATGTGACCTTTGTATCAGCTTTTCGTTCGATTTCGGATTCAATCTACTTATTATATTAATGGATGTACATATCCCAACCAGTGTTTAAACAAACAGCCTTTTTTATCTACCTCAAGTTTAATAGGAGTTTTTTTTTGTTTTCCTCCTCAAGGGATAGCTTAATGTGTAAATATTTATTAATGAAAGTAGGTACATATAACGTGACCTCAATGTCAAATTAAGCATACAAAATTAGGAATAATTTTGGGTGTTTTCGTGACATTTTATGGCAGGAATTTATTCAGTGGGTGCTTACGAAAATTTAGGTACCTGCTGCTATGGCCCGTTTGTAGATATATGGGCTCCTTGGCGATTTAATTACATAGTTGCTATATTTATTAAACGGATATCTATTGAAACTTTCTGGTGACAGTTATAAGAGGTAAGCCCTTTTCGAGAATGTCATCCCAATACTTAAACAAGACGTTATAAGACGAAGACGGTATACTTACTTAAGCCGACATCAAAGTCCGTGTCAAAGTTTTGCCCTTAATTCAGCTCACGATGAATATAATATCGTGTATACCTAGCGAGTTAATTACGTTGGCGTGAAAATTAGCCATGCTGCTAAATGAGTTTCGGCGATGGCGTGCATATGTTGTAGTTTATTGCAGATGTCGATAGTACGTGCGTGAGTGTTATTTATTGACATTTTTGTTATTGTTTATGAACGGGCATTAAGATTAGCGCAATCGTTTACATTACCAGCATTTCAAAGATTACCTCGACGGTCTTAATAGTTGAGTAAATATAGAATTCAGAATAAGTACAATGTTGTATGAGAGAAGAGAATTAATGTAATTTTAGTTAATTGATGTGAGATGTGCATTCTCTAGAGCTTGTTCGTAACTGATGGTAAATACTGTAGAGTCATATTCGCTTCCAATTAGCTCATTTAATGGTCTAGCAGTAACATTTTCATATTTTTTAAAACTAATTTTATTTACGTAGATTCTGGTCTTGTGGCAGCGAGCAGGGCTGCAGTTTCTGATCCCGGGTTTGATTCCAAGGACTGGCAAAAGTATAATCGCATTTTTCTGTAAGAAAAAATCTTATTTATAGCCGGTATATTGTAATGTTGGCTTATAAATGGCACTCGGCTTGCTAGCTAATACTATTATGGAGAACTATAGGTGGACCTTAGTACACTTCTGCCAAAACCTTCGGGACTAGCGTGCGTGCCTGTCGTGCTGTTTTTGCTACATCAAGATTATAATTTCCACGCATCTCGCAGTGCTAATGTATTTTATTGGTAAAATTATCCGCTTCAATAGAGCGCGTTCGTTATTTCCGCGCGATGTGCTAACATTTATTTTGGAAAATAATTTATTGTATTACAACAAATTGATTCCGTCTATAACAACGTCTTCAATAAAATAAATCATTAGTCGAAACGAAACTACATACAGTGAGAGGTGAAATAATAGATTATATCCCGATATTCTTGAGGGAACAGAGTTAAAGCGTAGGTAGTGATAAAACAGACACGACTCAATGGTTGTAATGACCTCGTGCCGGTGCGATCTCCGGGGATCACGTTTTGATCCAATCTTATTTTTACTATCCATAAATTATATTGGATAGCATCTTGTGCTTACCGCAGTAATTGTGTGCAGACGGTCACGTTATTACGGGGTAATCTAGTCTACGTCACCTGACAACACCTATTAAGCAGGCAGTGCTGAGAAATAGATCAATTCTTAACTATCGTAGTAGTCAAAAATCGATTTGAATGGACACACAATCAATCTATCTGCTCGTATATGATATTAATTAGTTCACCGAATTGAATTGAAATAGTGTGTGATGTTTTCTCAGTTGAAGCAGTTCAACCTAAAACATGTTACCTATCTAGTAGGATACTTACGTCTGTTCTCTTCTTCTTAACTGTTTGCATGTTTCTCTTACTTAATCTAAATATGAAATTGTTAAAGAGCATTTAAAAGAATTTTTGTATAAAGAACGCTTGATGATAACAACAGTTCGTTGTATCTCAACTGACCCAAGCATCGATTGCTCGAGAAACGAGAAAGTTTTCACTGAAAGAGTAATTTTCCAATGGACGACTTGTCGAGTGCTGACGGGTCGCCATTCAACGGTTCCTACAATTCTAGAGCACCCCTTTTATGAGTGAAAGATCGTCAGAAACAAACTTCGCTAGCCCCCCCTTTGTAAAGTTGTGATTGGCCAGTGAGGATATTATTCCCAAGAACGCGTCATATTATTGCTCAAGGAAAATCAATTTGGTTTTACACTTCACTACATGAAGAAACAGATTTATCGGTAAAACAATCTTTTCGGTGGAACGAACGTCAACAAATTATACCTGTGACAAATCGTTCGTTGCCAAATTGAATTTCGATAAAGCGTTCACTTCTGTTGATTATTTACAAATAATAGGGTGGTGTACTTATTAACATGTCTGAAATACGCTATGTGTATTAAAGATGATTGTGTATAAGTATGTACAACAAGCAAAACAGTTAACTGTGATGATGTATGGCAAACGTTAAAGTTTTCTAATTGCTACAAACACTACGTCACGTCATAATTATTTATTGTGTTTAGTTTCTATGTATACTAGATTTAATATTTATTTTATTTTCTATATTAACACAGAATACCAAAATAACTTCTTACTCCATAAATAGCCCAAAGACCTCTTTTCAGTAATAACTTAAGAGCACTCGTAACCAATATTTATGAGGTACATGTCATGTACAGCGCCGAGGTGCCCAGTAGCCTGTTCCCATGGGAGCTCTATGAAATTACCCACACGTACAATATTAGTAAGATTGGCAGCTGCTATCACTGGCAATTAGGAACAAATTGTATCTAACAGCGATCACATCTAAGCCTGTTATGTAGCAGGAATAATCGTTACGGCAATATCCTATACTGTCGGAGAGCTTCCGACTGCTACGAGAGGGGACTTAGGAGATTATGAAAGTATGTACGTATAGATGGGTATCATTTTTAACAGACTTTCAATAAATCCGAAGGAGGTTTCCTATTCGAAGCGTATGTTATTTTGTAGGGTTCCGTACCCAAAGGGTGCCAACAGAACCCTATTACTATAAGCCTCTGCGTATTTATTCTCTGCCTTTGCTGTCCATCCATCTGTCTGTCAGCGGGCTATTTCTCAGGAACCGTAATAGGTAGACAGTTGACATTTTCAGAGTGTGTATTTCTTTGCCGCTATAACAACAAATAGGTAATAAAAATAGAATAATAAATTAAAGGGGTTTCCATACAAGGTTTTTTTTTCGGCGTTTTTTTGCCTTGTCGTACGGAACTCGTCGTGTGCGAGCCCGACACACTTGGCGGTTTTTTTTTTATTGTTGAAATCTAGACTCTATAAATAAAGCAATATAATTACATTTTGATTGTTGAATCTGATCGCAATTTTTTTTATTAAGTCTGTTTCATTTTCCTTAATTAAAACGCTGAAAATTACAATCGCATCCTATAAACGTCCGTTGCTAGATATGGGTCTCGGCCATAAAACGCTTCCACAACGATCTCAGGGGGATAATGCCGTAATCACAGTGCTTGGCATGCAGATTGGTAATCGCAAAAAGATATAATCAGTGGGCTTTCGTTCGTCCATCTAATAAAGACTGTTAGTCGTTTTTGCGGCACCCATAGGCAGACACAGCTTGGACTGTTCGTAACTGGAAACTAGAGCACACGGAACGCAAACGAACTGTTTTTGGACTTTTGGACTTAACTAAAGTTCTAGATAAAATAGAATAATTCCGACGCAAAAAGAGACATGTCTTGTCACTCAGAGATGTTTGTCATCGTAGTAAACATTGTATCTTCGTAGCAGCCATTGTGCTTAGCTTTGTAGCACCCAAAATAATGGTTAAACCCATTTTGGCACGGTTTTTAATCATTTGAAAGTTGAATCATTATTTAATCAAAGACCTGGGGTCAGTTCCATCTTTCCATCCATCTTTCGCGTAGTAAGTTCTTTAATGTCATCTAGGATCACATTTTTACTTTGTTTTACCGCAATGTTTGAAACAAAGCGGAGAGCCCAAATGGTTTGATTTGTTTGGATGGCAAAAGCGAGATGGTGTGCTCGAATCAACGGCTACTGATTATCTACAACAAGCATTAATATAGGTTTGTTCATTCTTTAATAACTTCTTGTTATAGTACCTACTATAATAACGCCAAAAATGGTTTCTATAAACTATCCTGATATTTCGCGAATGGTGAAACATACCCTCATGGTAGATACCCATACATATTTATAAGGATAGTAGCCTCCCCGCCAATAAATTATGTACCTATTATAGTGCTGTATAAGTCTACCATGTATACTTAACGGCCACGAATTTATGTAGTATTTGCGTTAGTAAATTAATTTGTGGAAAGTACCTTCGTGATGGTTCCAGTATTGGAGACGTGTGCTATAGTTTACGTGGGTACTATTGGGTTTCATATACTTATGTGCTATGACTGAAGTGAGTTTGATTGATATTGTTAAGAAAATATACAACAAGCCATTTGTTTAGTTTCAGGTTACACTATTTGTTTTTCGGGTGAAAGTTTATTGCTAATTTATTATTTTTTATTAAGTATTATACCTAATTTATAAACTAGGAAGTGGAAACACACTGTGAAGGAAAGTCTTGGATTAAGTGATTGATAGCTTTAGATAGTTATAGTTTTTATGTACAACAGTGATTAGATAAATAGTATATTGACACAGAAACTTTTTTAAACTAGTTTTGAAGAATAGTAAATTATGTTAGTACTTTTCACACTTTGTTGTGGGTAATCTTTTCATGGGTATTATATAAAGTGATTCTAATCAGTAGTTTTTATAACGGACTTTACACTAACTACTACAGCAAATAAAAGTAGGTAGATGTTAAGTAAGAAGAATTATTTTCAAGTTAAAATGTTTCAGCTAAGGGCAAAAATAACTCAGGTGTGGTAAATAAAATGGTAGGAGGTATTATCTTGGCTACGCAAGGACTACTATTAGAAAAAATAAAATTAAGTTAATATATTACCTATGGCGTATAGCATCTTCATGTACCCGAACACGCCTTGTCGATTTCATTTTCACCTAAACATTTTATGCCAATAAATAGGTTATTTTAAATAATAATGAAGGTTTTTAGGATTTTATTACTTAGTTGGTTTTGCAATTGAGATAACTTTTAGTTTGTATGTGACATAAAAGTACATGGGGTTGTAGTAGCGTGTGATTATGTATATAGAGTCACGTATGTATTGTGTGTCCCTGTCACTAACTCGTAAACTTGGCTATGCACGTACAGTAACAACGTGAACGTAGCGATGTGACAACTGGCGGTGATATACACTTGGAAAGATAAATTTAATTAAATTACTTTAAGCAATCCAAAAAAAAATATAAAAGTTTTGAGTTTATAATGTTGTGCATATAGCGTGAGAATATTGCTGAAGAAAGTTATGCAAAAGCTAGTAAAGTAATAAAAGATCAATTGGTGAGGCTAATAGATATTGATTGATTGATATTCATTAAAGTTTTCTTGGAAAGCTTTTCAATTGTTATGAATATCAATTTGGCATGTTCGCGGCGGCGCACTGTCGCTTGCCGTCGTCATATCTTAATCACGTAATGTAATGCGAAAAATCTGTTCGACTATTGCCACCAACGTTTAATGGTAAACTATCGATCCAAATATAGAAGGGTAGGTACTCCGAACGCCATTAATATCGAAGTTATCGTCAGCAATTATGTACAAAGGCACAAAGCACAATGCGATATTGAACAGACATGCTATTTATTTAATTTTATAATCGACCCATTTAGTCTATTCAATCGACACAATCGCTGTCTAAATAATGTCGTGCAAAAATCGAAACACCAGACATTAGTTACGTACCTTAAAATTCACAGCCAATCTAAACAACTGAAAACTGACATCCATAAATATTTACATTCCGGTAGACGTGAGACGTGTAATAGCGTGCGTTATGTTGTCGGCGCTGCGGTCGCTGTAGACGGTGGTGGCGTGCACTGTGTGCGGGCGCGCGGCACACGCGGCGGCGGCCGGCGAGCGGGCGGAGCGGGGCTGCGGCGCCGGCATAGTACGCGGCGCTCATCTGACAGCGGCGCGCGCGGCCACCTGACGCGGGACGCGGACGCCGACTGCCGCGCGCCACCCGCACCCGCGCCACGCCACGCTGCCACCACCGTCACCGCCGCCACCACCGTCACCGCCGCCCGCCCAAAGCACCCGCCCGCCCGCACTCCTCTAATTCTAATTGTTGGCCACCTCTGACGATCCAGGTAATCGTGCCTGCATGTGAATTACGGAAAACCCAGTTCGTACCTGCATATTTAATATTGTGATTCAATTCAAGTCGAGATTACGTAGGCACTTTCAGTTTCATAAAAAGTTACTAGCGAATAAGTTAGGCCAGCAGATTTTTTATTTAGAGGAGACGGCCACGCTACCAAGAATTAAAAACCAACTGTAAGACTTTTATATCGATCTAAGTAGGTACCTAAGTAGATATCTAACTAAATTATAAAACTGTGCACAAAAGTAAACAATCGTGCAAACGTACGAACTTTGTGAGCTTCAAAAACGTGTTAATGGGGCAAGGGAAACCCCATGGGACGACCCCCGCTCTGATGTGTGGGTTGCGAGTTCAAATATTTTACTCTACTTTTCGTAAACTGTAACCGATTTGTTTGGTGTTTCGCCTTAGTTTTCAGTGATACATGAAGTGTATCACTGAAAACTCTAGGTAACTGTTTATTTATAATTAAAATAATATTATAAATAACATATATGAAACCACGGTTATAGCTATCGATCTATAACATCGTAGAGTCAGGTCGGGTAAAGTTTGTTCAGTATGTATTTATTGGTTGTGGCGTTATTGTATTATACCGGGTTGAAGCCGCACGTGGGAGCTTTTCAAAACCCTTATGATTGAATTAGTCGTTTTAAAATTATAATTGGATTTTACAAGTAACAGGCCACACGAAGTCTATATAGATACAGATAGAGTCCTTGTACACAATGCTGGTTTTCACGGACGAGGTAGTTATAAACTATTTTTTATTGATCTACTAAACTTTCCATGCATGCTAATGTGTGGCATTAGACGTGACTGTCATGATTGCGTTACAGGTTGCATGAGCGCCGTAGTTATTATCTACGAGTAGGTTCCTACTACGGTCATAATGGTATTCAAACTGGACATTATATTGATTTCTTTGTTACAAATGTCAGCCGTTCACTGAAAATTAGCTGCTTTGTTTTATAAAATAGTTGCAAATGCTTCTTTACAGTAAAGTAAAAACTATTATGCCATCTCAATACTGACATTAAGATAAGCCATGTATTCACAGCTTTTCTTATATGATTTTATTTACAAGCTGCTGCTACATTTCCACCTGATACAGCACTTAGGTACCTACTCAGTAATCTTATACACTTTCAGACGCCCCTTACAAATATTATGAGAAGATAAGAAAAATCTTTACTGAAATACAAAGTCTTAGAAATGAGGCACACGTCAAGTGAATGCCTGGATCGATATTCGAAATTAGTTTAGTTAACTTTACGAGTTGATTATTGACTTTATGGAAATTGTTACGTTACCGTTACGTTTACGACAGACCGTTTGGTGATGTTATTTCATAAATGAGGTATCTATTAAATAGTGGCTTCTAATCAGCTTGCCGCGTATCGGCAAGTGCACACCGCCAGCTAGATAAACCGATGACGATAGAAGGCGGCTGGAACAGATTGGTTGCGGAAGGCGGAAGACAGGGTGTTGTGGCGCAACATGGGAGAGGTCTATATCCAGCAGTGAACTGCGATAGGCTATTGATTGATTGAATCGGTTTGTTTTTAGTGATTCAGGCATACTTCTTGTACGTGCCTGTCTAGTTGACCGGTGGCATAAATATGGTGCGTTAAAGGTTCATAAAACGCACGATGTACAAGATTGCCATCCCCTCTATCTCCAACACAACGGCCACCCTGCCTCCGAGTTTACGACTTTCGCCGAATGATAAGTTGCTGACACATCCTATACTCTATTGGCTTCCAAGTAGGTAACCACTAGAATATTATAAACTAGCTGTGCGCGCGACGTCGTTCGAGTGCATGTCGAAAAACAAATCGGATATCATGGGTTTTAATTTTTTTGCGCGAAACCCTAGCTAATTATTTTTCTAAAATAAAAGTAGCCTAAGCCTAGAGAATAAAAATAATTAAACATGTTTTATTTTTTATATGTAGCGTATATGTTTTTTTTTAATTTTGTCAGTGGGTTTGGTCAACTGGACCCGCGGGTCCAGTTCGAGTGGGTCCAGTTGACCAAAGACTCCGTATAAGTAAAAAGCTGTTATTTTGACATTACAAACAGACACTTCAATTTTATATAATTGTATAGATGTGGAATATTGTATCGCTAAGACGAGCTAAGCGAAAAGGGCACTACCTACCTTTTCTCGAAGCGCTTCGTCGTTGGATTATACCAGATAAACAAAATTCTCGAGATATGATGTCAATAGTGGACTTATTAAACATTAAAGTTTCAATTGCATAGCTCTTATACTTTACATTTTATTGATAGATATCTAAAAAACCCCGATTTCGTCACAGACTTACTGATGATCTTCAAAATTCTTAGGGTATTTCCTGAAGTCCTAGAAAGCTGCGTCTATTCCCGTTGTCCCCATTAACGGTGTCCCCATTGTGGGGACAACGGGAAGTCATAAAATATCCTTCCCGTTGTCCCCATTGATACTTTCTCATCATGGGGACAACGGGAAGTCATAAAATATCCTTCCCGTTGTCCCCATAGCTGTTTGGTATGTAAGCACTAGCGTACATACCAAATTGTTGATTGACACAACAAAAAAATTGTAAATGTTGAAAAAAAAATTGTCATAAGCAACTTACAAAAATAAGTGAAATCCCACCAAAAACTTTTTCATGCAAAATATTGCCATGACGAGATCATATGGCTCGCACTGTCAAAAGTTATCAGATCTCATGTAGAGCCAAGCTTCTAACTAGTAACTCTACAAGCCCTTTTTTTTTGTCTTGGAGAAATACTCATGCATTCTGCACTACCACGGGGAGATAGTGCAGTTATGTGGGACTCTAACCCACTAAAACTCCACGGTGTCCTCCTCTGCCGTTTACGGCGGGAACACGGGCACGCGTTAGCACTCATCCGTGAACCCGCTGCGGCTGTCCGTCACCGGACCCTCCTCTGGGAGTATTCCCCATCTCCGGCGCACCAGAACACATAGCACGCCGTGACCACCCCAGGGACCAAACCAGCACATGGGCGCCAGACGACCCCGTGTCTGGGCACCCTTGGTCCCCCTGCGACGGGTCAGGTCATTGGCCCCGCCGCCTGCCAATTTTCGGCCGCAGAGGATGGGGAGGGCGGCCAACGTCATGCCAACACTCCTCCTCCTCTGCGACCTCACCGCATCCGCCATCAGACGGTGGCGACCCCGTCAAGGGCGCGGAAGGTAGGGAGAGCGGCGCACCGCAATACCGGCACTCCTCTCCCGCCGCGGCCTCCAACCCTCAGCCGCAATGCCTCCTATACAACGCGGCCCGCCTCAGCTGTGATGTCGCCCAAGCGGCACCGCAACCTACTTGTTGGCCGCTACGTCGTCGGCTTACTGGCAAAAGCCCTGACGAGCGGCCCCTCCTTGGGTTCCTCTTCGCTTCACCGTGGGTGTCCAAGCCACGGCTACTGAGCCCCCCCGCCTCGACAATGAGGGAACCCACCGGGAGGGAACTCTACAAGCCCTAACTTAACAAACTCTACACCTTAGTCAAAGTATGTGACTTGGCCGTTTCGCTACCGTCACATGGTGCATGAAAATGTATTCACTGTTCATTACTTTTCTGTTATATAATAGTTCTTGTAGTAACGGAACGACCAAAGCCTCATATTTTGACTAAGGTGTAGTGTTTGTGAGGTTAGGGCTTGTAGAGTTAGGGCATGTAGACTTACTAGTTAAACCTTGGCTCTACATGAGATCGGATAACTTTTTGACAGTGCGAGTCATATGGTCTCGTCTTGGCAACATTTTACTTGAAAATGTTTGTGGTGGGATGTTTGTTACTCAATCACGCAAAAACAGCAGAATGCATTAGGATGAAATTTCGCACACAGATAGTTATAACCTGGAGACACTTTTCATCTGCATCTTGAAGCTGCGGGCAAAAGCCAGTGTTTCTATAAATATCTAAGTTATATTCACTTGTATATTTAACATTACTAGGATTGCACGTAGGTACTGTTTTCATTTTCATCCAAGGAATGTTTATAAATAGTGAATGTTGTGCAAGAATGAATAACATTAAGCTGGATATTAGCTATTTTTAACAAACCCCAGCAACCGTGATAATTACTATAAATAAGTATTATTTAGCAGGTACATGAATGAGTGTGGTGAGATTTTTAACGTTCCCCAATGCTGGGTCCACACTTGTATCATTTTAGTGTATCAGATCTCCGTGGCGTAGCATCGACGTGTATGATTTTCACTAGTGTGGACGCAAAATGATACGATATCATGTTACACGCCGTAGCTTGATACACCCCGGTCCCCGATCCGTATGTAACCACGTATCTGATACATGTCGTATCGGATAAGTGTGTCATGATCGTAGTATGGACGCATTTTGATACTGTGTCACGATACGTCTATGTCATTTGATACATGATACACCGCGATCGATCTCGAGTCGGTTTTTCCCCGATCATTAAAGGGGATACGCGATGCCGATACACGATCTAGACAAGTTTGGACGTGCACTTTTATTCGCAATTAGGTATCGCACGGGCACGCTCCGCCGCTCATTAATTTGTAATTCCTTGCAGCGTTATTACTAAATATACCTTGTGGAAACTCCCTATAGGGTTTTGGTCGGGTATAGTTAGCATGAGGCTTTCGAAATTTCCAAATACTAAATATACCAGAGTTGGAGTATCATAATTGGGTATATTTAGGACCTAGCGTGATTACGTACTACTAAATATACCCTGCCGCATAATACTGGTATTATGCGGCAGGGTATATTTAGTAGTACCAGACCATTATCATATTACCACAGAGATCCATAGTCTGTGCTGGACCGCTTTGTGCTTGTTACACTAAAGAGCAAAATATTTCAACACAGACATTCTCTGTACCTATTAGTATACATTATACTCGTCATTTCCAAAGCAAACTACGTACGAGTGCAGAGCAAAGGATTTGGCAGGGTTGTGAAACGTCTGGCATTACGCGTTCCTATGCTGTACCTAATGTTAACATGCTAATATATATTTTAAATATTCTGTACATTCATCTATCTCGACATAGTAAAACGCAATGAGAATTTAGGATGTAAGAGCGAGCGAAGCGAGCTCGGGACTTGGGGCACCCTGGGGCACCCCGACTCGGACAGGTTAGGTTCGAAGGGGATGACGGGGGCTCAAGTGAGCGAGCAAAGCAAACTATTCGAAATTGAATCAAATCGATATACTTATAAGAACATTTAATTTAAGTAATGTTTGTTTTCGTCTAGTTAGCTCGGAGATTTGGACGAAAACAAACATTACTTAAAATAAATGTTCTTGTAGGTATATCGATTTGATTCAATTTCGAGTGGCCATTGTTGTTTACATCTTTGGCAAATTTAGCGCGGCCAGACCTTAGATGTTTATTCATCATGAGTTGGGATAACTGGATACGAGGATCGTAGGAAAATTGAGCGTCTACACATAACAACACGCGTTGGCGACACGCTGACAAGACACAGTATCGTAAGTGTGGACGTGGTTTTTGGCATGACACGGTGAGAGATACGATATGGTAGAAATGGACGTCCACACTTAGGATACGAATACTCGATATGATACGCCTGATTTTGAACTTTAAGATGATACAAGTGTGAACACAGCTTTACGCAGTTATTTAAGAAGTTCTTGATTACAGACAAAATAATTAACAGTACCTAACATAAAGATACATTCATAATTATGTTAATGACAAAGGTATGTTACTCAGGTGCGGTTACACCCCCATCTGAATATTTTCATATAGCTTGCTGTCATTGAAAAATGATTTTCAGTTTATCTATAGAACATACATACTACAAAATGTAAGATGGTTACCTCAAAACGGTAAAGGAAAACGTCGTGAGGCATGTCTTAGAACAAAAATTCGATGACATGTAACATCTACCAACCCGCACTTAGCCCACTCCCTTTCGAAGAGAGAAGGCCTATGTCCCCAGGGAACATTATAGGTTGATTATGTATGATGACGTAGTTAAAATTTGTATTGGAGTGGTACTCATTTCCGCGTTGTATTTGTAAACGATGAGGCGCACATGACTGATTTGCTTACATTAACGCCTACACGCGTGCTGTGTATAATGTTACCTACCTAATAGTTAAAGTTACGTGTAGTCTGTGCTGCACTCTGGTTATAACTACTTGCCGATAATCAACTAACGATTAATTAAGGTCTCTCCTGCGAAGCAATTATATTAATGAAGGAGGGTTAACGTTACCTTTTTACACGCTATCATGCGATCAGTGTTCGAGGGGTTAAGTGTAGAAATATTAAATCGTAGTTAGTGATGGTAGCTACTCGTACATTTCGTGTCTCAAGCTAAAATATGTTCCTTCTTATAATGACGCTTGCTTGTTAGGTGCGTACTTGGTCGCGTAGGTGCCTATAGTTATCGTTAGTAGGAAGGTAGTTAGTCATTAGAGGGGTGGACACGATTTGTTTTGCAGTTAGTAAAGACCACTATTTGTTAAACGGGTTATCCATCACTGTTATCGAGTAAGGGTCTTACCACAAATACTTAAACACTTGTTTAACGTGTGTCTAATGTCAGTGTTACGTCAAAGTCCATATAAATATGTCGTGTTTAAAAGGTGTTTAGTCTAAACAACTGATAAACACTGTTTTGTGGTAGTAAGGTAAGAGTTTCAGTTCGTTGTTGTACATATATGACGTAGGTCATACTTGTAGGTACAGACAACATAAATAGCTGGTAGGTACCTACTTTACCCTGATGAACATTTTAGATTTCCTTGAAACATTTATCACTGGAGTGGAGCTCATTAGTATGAGTGAGAAGCTGTGGCCTCTGTCCGCGGTTGAAGTCTGAAAACAAAACTGAGGCAAAAGTTGTTGCTTTTCGAAATCCGTTACTAATCATCTGAGACGGAGTAAATTTTGAGATCGACAAACATAATATTGTGTCTGAAAAAACTCATCTGGTGTAGCAGAGACGCTACGCTTGGACAAGTAAGTTTAAGCCGCCACATGGCTCGATTACACGACCACTCTATTCTTGAACTAGGTTTAGGTTTATATATATGTATTTTGTTTCTCGTAAGAACTTAAATAACAGAGTTCACTTAAAATGAGATACAAAGTGCTTACATCTAAATAATAATGTCATATTTGCCTCTGAGGCGTTGGTGACGTTACAGGGTACATACATGTTTCTTAAGTTATATAACGTCTAGTACTATTATATATTCTGTGGTCATATGTTTCTATTGTCATACTTCTTTAAACCCTACGGTAAATCTCATTAAACAGTTGTGCCCCCTCAACCAATATTGTTTCTTTGCCGTAATTAGTCCGCGCACGTGCAGTCATTAGTTGGAATTTGTTTTTACTTATTGTGTTGTATGTTATTGCTTTGTTATGTAAGTACTTAGTTGTATGTTTGAATGTACGGAATTCGTGGTGATTTTTTTATGAGAATGCATGTGTAATATTTGTAAAGTTGTGTGAGATTTAGTAGCTTAGTTTTTTGGTATTTTTTTTTTTGTTGGATATACTTAGATACTTAGTGATAGTGAAATAATACTTTGATAATTTTGTTTTGGTGTCTTTGTAGTGAGTTTAGATTAGATTTAGCGGCTGATCCCCACACTTCGATTAGGTATTCAAGGTTTGATTTTACTAGAGAGTTACCTATATATAATTAGACGTACTTTTTCGGGATACATTTTATAACTTTTCGAAACGCTCCTAATAGTGATATTAATTTTGTTTTGACGTGCTCGATGAGCAGTTTCCAAGTAAGTTTGTCATCTACTCACACTCCAAGGTATTTTTCGTGACTAGACCGTTTGACTATTTCTCCGTTGATCGTAAGAGATGAAAACTCCGGTTACGGCTTATTTTTGGCGGAGAAAATTATAAATTATGTTTTTGACGTGTTAATAGTCAGTAAGTTATATTTTGACCATTCATTTAGTAGGTAGGTCATGCAAGGTCCTTTTGGGTTTTAGTTACAATGTTTTGTAACGATTTAGCGAAGTAAAAAAGGCAAGTCTCATCTGCTTATAACGTTAGGTGTCCTATCAGCCCTATTTTATCAATGTTATTTATGTAAATTAGAAATAGTAATGAGCTAATAATTGAGCCTTGCGGACAGCCGTGTGTTGTTTTGCATCGAGTTTGTTTTTTTAATTTGCATCTGCATCCTAATTGCGTAACACACTATCAATTGAAATCAGAATCATTTTGAAGCAAATTTCTAATCCATTGCTTCATAAGTTCGAAATTTTTTTCTGCTCAACACGTAAATAACGCAATGAATGTTGTTGAACTATCAAAATGAAACCGATTCCGATTGATAATGTGTTACGCAATTGCCCCGCTGTACTACAGTACAGAATCTTCAGTTTTACGAGCGGGCGGGGGTTGGTCAGGGAGTCCGCTAAGCTATATTAACAAAACCTACTTCTACTTGTGAAAGTTTTACTTTATTCCATTTGGTCATTCCGAAAATACGGTTTACATGTCTATCCCGTGGGTACCTACCCTTTGCTTTTCTGGTACCTATATACAAAAGTATTTTTTTCAACACACAAGCTCGTCAAGTGGGTGTTATTACGCCGCGTATAAAATACACTGCATTGTGAATATAAGTTCTGTTCAGTATATTTAACACGCGTGCTGTGTACTGTGCAATACCGCGAATCTCAGCAAAGCGCCTTCATGCGGTTTATGCCTAAAAAAATTAGGGATATACAAAATTAAACTAAATTCGTTAGCGAAACTTCGTAGACGTGATACTTAAACACCTTAAAGACAAAAAAAATATATACTTAAATGATTTTTCGGGGTGAAGTATGAGTCGAAAAAAAATATTTTCATTTTGACCTTACTATTGACTTAAGCACACTCTAAAACCATGAAAACGATATTCATAATGAATAATTTGAACATTTTCGCAGCTGTCATCTTGGATTCACATTATACCGTCACTATCGGCTTTAACACCCTCGAAAACCATGAAAACAACATCCATAACGAAAAATTTGCAGTCGCCATCTTGAATTTTCATTCTGACCTCAATATTGGCTTTACTAGTCTTGAAAACCATGAAAACGACACCCATGACGAAAAATTTGATAGTTTTTGCGGCCGCCATCTTTGATTTTCATTTTGACCTAACTATTGGCTTTAGCACCCTCGAAAACCATGAAAACTATCTGGATCTGAGAAACTGAAAGTCGAATGGTTAAAATTTTAATATTTTATAAGTAGTAAATTATCTAGTATATCGAATCCTTAATGGTGGACCACTATTTACGCCACATCCTGTAAAGGGTGTCAAACTGAACAACATTCTCCATGGGACCAACATCGTAATCGCGTAAAATTAATCATATTATGATGGCCTGTATCCCATATGACTAGGGATACGTAATTTAAATGCGAAATTTATTCAATACGTGCGATACATGACTAATTAGTGCGAAATGTTGTGTTTTCTATACATTGCCACGAAATTTTGAAGAAAAACCATTTTTTAAACGCAGAGCTTGAATAAAAAAATTGTCTGCACACATGAGGTCCAACTCAACTAACAAATCTTATCTGAACATCGGCAATTATTTTATCCATCAGTAGCAGCGGCCGTGACCACGTCGTCTCTGGACACGAATTTAACGCTCGAGATCTTCTCCAAAATACAATTCTTCAATGAGATACCACAGGCTGAACTCTTAGATGGATATGCTCATTTTCATAGGCAGCTACTAAATGTAGTTTAGGAAGAAACTCCCGTCATAGTCATACCTACAGATTTTAGTAGCAACAAAAAGTTGATATACAAAGCTTCCACAGCCCAGTCAACAGTATAGAAGCTGAAAGATATTTTAGTATCTACCTTCGCTTTCATTTTGACAGTTCAACAACATTCATTGCGTTATTTACGTTGTTGAGCAGACAACTTTTCGAACATAATTATGAAGCAATGGATTAGCAATATCTTTCAAAATTATTCAGATTAAAATTGAATGTGTTACGCAATTAGGGTGCAGGAAAATATAGAAACAACCTCAATTTAAGCTTTAAAAAAATAATCTTAATTTTAGACTTTTTTTGGCGAATAAACGCGAAATTTTGCATTTTGGATTTATATATGCGAAATTATTATTTTATTTGCGAAATATTCGTAACCCTACATAAAATATGACCACACATTTCTGATACACGCTGTATTTCATCATATACAACATTATTTTTAGTATATGCGAAACCCGAAACACGTGTCTAGTATTTTTATGTAAAGAATCTATGTACAAAATTTCAAAACTGTATCATGAATAATCACCAAGTTATAAGCTTGTTATGTTACCTGTTTGTCCGTCCAAAATCATACTCACCCGCTCACCGCGTGCCTAAACGTACCGCGCGGCGATTGTATTGTAATTAACTGGTGATAACATTTTCCATCACACTTGCAGGCTTTGGACTGTCGTAATGGTCAAGTGTAGGTAGTTATTATAATGTACTTTATTCGTAAATAAATGCAGCCGTAAGCTACGAATAAGTAATTACTTATTCGTAAGCCGTAAGTGATACAATGTAGTCAATGCGATTTTTGCACCTTATTTCAACCACTTAAAGTTCAAAGTGGATGAAAAGTGTTAAACATCGCATTACTTAACCACAGCAGGCTGTAGGTACAAATAATAACTTTCTACAATTAACCATCTTGGCGTGTTTAAAAATGTTAATCATCACGGCAAAGCATTGTGTTCCACGATACTCTGATTGCTCCTCGTACCGCCGCACTGCCACGGATACGTTATCACTGTTATCGTTGTTTCTGTGTACTGGACGTCTGTGTATGAGAAAGTCATGGTTACACGACACTTTTTACATACGATAGGTAAGTACACGATCAACCGAAACACAACTGAGGCCCGCGGCGGCCGCGCGCTCGCGATTATGCAGTTGGACCCACGCGACACGTGCGCGCCCACCTGTGGTACCCGGGTGACTGAGGTTGCTGCACCCCCGCCCCGGTCGCCCCGCTCGCTGTGCGCCGGCGCCGCGCCATTGTGCGCGTATGGTAGATAACTACCTACTTAGTCGCTCCTTGGGGTATCCAACTTTTAACCTTTTTTAAATATTTTTGGGCCAAAATATAACATGGGGTAAAAATTATTGGAATCGATTCAGTTACTTATTCTGAACAAACTATATTCAGGTTTCGCATATACTAAAAATAATGTTGTATATTTTTTGTCAAGAAAATAACTTTAATTTGTGTTCTTTAGTAATAACACCCAGTTTTTGTATTTTTAATATCATGCAGTATGGCGGCTTTGAGTCAGTGCCTTTTTTAAGGTTGCGTACCTCAAAAGGAACCCTTATAAAATCACTTCGTTGTCCGTCTGTCTTTCCGTCGGTCAAGAAACTTTTTCTCAAGGAACGTGTGGAGTTATCAAGTAATAGGTATTTAGCAGTGGCAAAGGTACCATACAACTCGATTCCCACCGGCTTCCCTTCGAAAATTCAGAACATAACCATACTATAGTCAATTCATAATTGAAATTTTTTTGGCATATTTTTTTGCTCCGGCTTACCTCTGTCATAAATTCACAGTAGTGTGTAGCACAAGTAAAGGAACAAAACCGAAAACCGTAAATTTGTAGATACATTACAAAAAAAATGTTTTTTCCCGTGATAAACTATTTAGATACCTACTTTGTACAGAACCCTCCGTGCGCGAGTCCGACTCGCGGTTGACCGGTTTTTATTCAAAATGCGAAGGCACGCCGCACAAAAACGTCGCATTTTTCACAAAATATTTTTTTTTTGAAATTTTATTTATTTTGTCCTCGCAAGTGTCTTGAAAAACGTCGTTTAATACACGTATTCTCATTTCATTTCATTTTTAATCTTTTATTTAAATCTCCCACACAATTATCTCACTAGAGTAGAAAACACGCACGTCATGCACCCATATTTATAGGTATAAGGTATCACTGCTAGTTTATCTATAGGTAACTAGCTGACCTGGCGAACTTCGTGCCGCCTCAGAATCAATAAATGTGAGAAAATTAACTTCACTAAATATATTTATTTATTTATTTATTTTATTATTTATGTACACACAGTAAAATACATAAGGAAATGTTATAATTATAGTTTGAGTACAAAGGTACTCACAAACAAAAGACAAATCCAACAAATCAATTATCATAAAAATCTGTCCAGCCGTATGGTGTAACTAACTCGACTTAGTTTTATTTATATAGATTACTTATAATTTATAACTAGCTATAACCTAGTAGGTACATCTAAAGAGCATAATATATAGGCACATGTAGCGGTGAAAGTAATCCCCGACCCCGACTTAGGTTATGCCGTGCCACTCCTTTCCTCCCATAGGAATTATATAAAGCGACTACAGGGAAATCAGGCCGTATGGCTTACTTAACTACAACGATGATGAAATTATTACAGAACTAGATAGGACAGGCCTGATGGTCTAGTGACAGGCCTGATGGTCTAGTGGTTAGTGACCCTGACTGCTATGCCGGAGGTCGTGGGTTCGATTCCCACCCAGGACAAATGTTTGTGTGATGAGCACGATCATTTGTTCTGTGTCTGGGTGTAATTTATCTATAATATGTATGTATTTAGAAATATATAAGTATGTTTATCAGTTGTCTAGTACCCATAACACAAGCTCTGCTTAGCTTGGGACTAGATGGCGTTGTGTGATAGTTGTGGAATATTATTATTATATTATTATAGGTATTCCTAGTGGCTTTGTTCGCAAACAAACTAACAACCGGCTAAACTTCAAACTATGTTGATCTATGCTTCAAACTCCCAGAGTGGTTACTCTGGGGTGGAGTTTCGAAAAAAAAAAAACGATTCATTGCGATTGATAGGTTTAGATTTTAAATACTAGCAACAAATTATTAATTGTTCAAAATTACCTGCATTTATAGGTATTTTTACACGACTGCCCAAAAAGGAGTGTAATGTTCACATTCAGGGTTGATGTATGTTTGTTGTATGTATGTATGTGAGTTTCTTTATTTCTCCGTAACTTTTAAATACCTGAACAGATTTGGATATATGGGGTATCGTTAGAATCCTTACATCATCCCGAGTGACACTGGCTATATTTTTTTTAATTCAATATGGCGGCAGTATGGCTACATTTTGAAAAGTGAAAAAAAAATTTTCTTCAATTATTACAATATGGGTATTAAATTGAAGGCCTTGATGAGCACATTCCAAATATATATAATTTATGGGCACCAGTTTTACTTAAGTGCGGTGTACGTGCAAAAAAACCATTTCATCTTTGGCTGTGCAAACGATTTAATCAGACTTTAGTAAGACTGAGAATGTCTAAATGAGTGAATGGTTTCGTAGATGATTGAGTTTTAGAATTCTCTCATCATCACACTGTCACACGAGTAAGGTACTTAGGCTAGTAAAAAAAATAAACATATTGGTTAAGATTAACGCAACACCATTTATTGCATCATAGATTTGTGCTCGCGCATCTGTGTTAACCTTCTATCAATAAAGCTTGTCTCTAAAATGTATAAAATAAAAATAAATAATTAAAAACACGACTGCCCTGCCAAAAAACGAACTAAAAAGTAAAAAACAAGTTGTAATCCCTGACTAAACAGATAAATAAAATTGTCAATGCAGTCGGGGGACCATTCTGTGGAACATTTTTTAATCTAAGAGGTCCCTCGACTGCAATGACAATTTTATTTATCTGTTTAGTCAGGGAATACAACTTGTTTTTTACTTTTTAGTTCGTTTTTTGGCAAGGCAGTCGTGTTTTTAATTTTTTTTTTTTAATTTTGTGAAGGTAGTAACCCGATACATACCAGCATAATAGTACGGCCATCATTCAGTATTGCAACCTAAACTGGCCTACCTTATATTATGGGGTGTCTGTTTCTGTTTATAGGTATTTTTCTACACGGATAAGTAGTAGGTAGAATCGTGAAGACCTATTTTTGAGATTATTTTTGGGATGCATGAAGAAGCCTCCCCGTGTAGCGCAGTTTGTTCCACCAGTTACTCAACTGAACCGAGCGCTCGGCGCATCCTGGGCAGTCACACCCAACATCTTATTTGACTGGCCAATTCTTCCCTTGCGGTGGTAGGACTAACGCCCGCCTGGTTTGCGACCACCCTCCCACCGGAGTTCGGCGTCAAGCAGCCTGCTGTGTTTCGTCGATGCGTGGGAGTTCCAGTGCCTTAGGCATCTTCTGGGCACGCTCGTTCGATCATAGACCTCATCCAACGCTTTCCATCAGGCGTGATCGAGGTCAAGAGCGGGCCCATTCAGCAATAAAAAAAAAATAAAAAAAAAAGATTATTATAATAATTATAATTTTCAGAATGCTGGTGCTACGCCGTAGCAAATTTTGCTTTGGCGTAGCACCAGCATTATAGTTAATGTAGTTATATATAATGGTTTGTTATTTGAGTATTGCTAGAGTTTAAGTGCCATTGGTCACTCTCGAGTACCGTCCTCTTAGTGAATAGTATAAAATAATAGAATCTACTATTTATGGATTCATTGAAACTTGATCCAGCATTCTGAGAAATTCAGGTGCTACACCAAAGTAAGAAATTCGTAGCAACATGCTACGAATTTCTTACTTTATGTTTCTTACTTTGTTTCTTTCTTTCTTTATGTTGTCTGTAATTTATATGGTGTACATAATAAAGAGTATCCTATTCTATTCATTCATTTTAATACTATTTTTTTTTCAGTCTTTATTAACGACTTTTTATGTTTTTAGTGAAGGGTATTTGCACGCATGTTGTTAGGTAGGTACCTATTCAACATTCAGATCAAATATGGTGGTAAGATGTTGACTCCTACGGATCTGATCCGGCATGTATTTTTTTATTAAATACATAGGTACAGAACTCTTTATTAATCGTAGACAAACTAATTTTATTTGAATTAACTTTTGTAACCACATTACCAAATAAGGATCGTAGCAGGTGCGTTCTGTAGTTTCAGCCTATCCTAATGAGAAGAAGGCGTGAGTTTGTGTATATATTTATAACCAAAATCAGAAAAATCTTGGTATTCTGGCAGAAATGATGCATCATTACGCTAATATTTTGGTCAAAACGACTGACTCGGAACTTCCGAATGTGTCACTTTGAAGCGATTACGTATGCCAAACATGACGCCAAAAAGAAACAAGAGCGTTCGAGGTATTATTATGGAGAAACTTATACGCATTCAATAGGAGATTCATAGCATTGACGAGTGAGACCATGCCTTCTGCGCTAAATGATAACTCCTCAGTCCGGATTTCAGAAAAGGTGCATCCAAAAAGACGTAAAATACTTTAATAACAAACTGGTGCAAGTGGCTCTGGACAGCAACAGATCGTTGAAAATAGCTTGAAAAAATGCCGATAAAGGTCGATCCATGATCACTAAAATCAAAGACCAGCTGGGTGTATTGTACATCGATAAGGACAAACGTTCTGAATATATGCACAGATTTTTATAATAAATCTCTGCACACTGCCAAGGACAACGATTCTCCCTGCTCTCAGATACACAATAATGTTTATCTATCGCAAAGTGCACCGCCAATTACAGATTTCGAAGTCCGTAGCGCTCTGCGCAGTGCTAAATACAGTAAAAGCCCTGGCCAAGGCAACATCTCTACAGAAGCCCTGAAAATCAAAACCAAAATGTAGAAACCACAATAGTAGGTACAGCCGCTATCAAAATCTCCACCACTGGACCATCCTTCCATATCGAAAGAGGAGGCAAGCAGGAAGACCTGCTGTCTCCAAAGCTATTCTCTGCCACCCTTGAAGAGGTTTTTAAAGACCTGTCCGACATTTAGGCTAATACAGGAGTATAGTCGTCGGCGAAAAAAGGTTGGCCAACCTTCGTTTCGTCGACGACATTGTTCTGTTTTCGTCTTCGGCAGCTGAATTAGGCGATAATGAATTAAACAAAGCAAGCCTTGAAATTGGTATTCGATTGAACATGTCAAAGACCAAACTTATGACCAATAGCGTCAAACAAAAACAGTATGTGGAGGGTGTGGGGATTGCATGGATACATTTTTCTTGTGCTGGTTGTGTCAAGGATGATGATGAGGCAGTATTGAACATCACGCCTCTTTTTCCCGAAAGGTTAGGCAGAGGTATATCTACCTACAGTGTACCCACATTTCGCCAGTTATGTTGAAGTTCTATATATCTCACAGGGGGTGAGCCAAATGGTTAGTAAGCGTTCATAGCATAGCATGCATAGCATAATCAGCATTGAATATTCTCACTGCTGGGACACAGACAGGTCTAAGGTACACACTAGTAAAAGAAACCCTAACCGGTTTCTTTATGCTAGACTTTTAACGTGTAGGTACATACTTATGTATCGTTCTCGCATATATAGATATTAGATACAGACTTACCTACAAATATATGTATAAATTCAACATATCAAGTCTTCTCGTTTTAGAGGACAGCGTGTGGTGGCGCTGCCTGGGAGAGGCCTATGTCCAACAATGGACTGCGATAGGCTGAGTTGATGAGTAAAGACTATTTCAGTAAAACTCTGCAAGAATGTTATGCCGATGGGATTTCCCATCGCAAAATGTCGAGCTTTCATACAAACTTTTATCCCCTATTATAAATTATACCTAACCCTTTTAGAGGATTTATAATTTAAAAAAATCCAAACTTCCATGCGGACAGAACAAGAAGGCTGTGCGTTGTCTGTCAGAGAATTTAAGATTTTTATTATGTGGACAAGCCGATGTGCGTGATGGGATTTGCCATCGGCTAAAATGACGAACTTCCATTCCCTTTTTAACCGACTTCAAAAAAAGGAGGAGGTTATCAATTCGACTGTATTTTTTTTTTTTTTTTTATGTTTGTTACCTCATAACTTGCGACTGGGTGAACCGATTTTCATGATTCTTTTTTTATTTGAAAGCTGGTGCTTCCCGTGTGGTCCCATTGCCATTTCAATATCTGATGATGGGATCTTAGAGAAATCGAGGGCAACCCTCAAATTTTATAGGCTCACTTATTGTTTTTCGCATGTTTTATGAAGTATCTTGTGTATTTGCGTATGGTTGTCACCATCTCAGGTAGCTGGGCTGATGATGGAAGGTACAACTCCTTAACAATAAGAAGTTACTCGAACAGGAAAGGACTGTTTTAGTAAATTGTTTTGATGTTTAATAGGACATTTGCCACATTTGGTCTCATGATCATCAAGTCATGATCTGATGCTGCAGTCAGGATAGTCTGCAGAGTACCTAACTCCTCGACAAATAACAGCAGATATATCGTGTTTAGGCTCATTGAAAAGGGCTCGATGTGTGGATAAACGTACTGTTAATGAGGAACACCGAAGTACATAAAGACCTGATGCTGAAGCCAGGAGCATCAGAAAAAGTACCAACCTTGAAATTACAGCACCGTAGTCGTGTTTGGGCTCATTTTAAACAGGACTAAATTTTAAGTTCAATGTAATGTTGACATAAGTCTGGCCTGATGCTGCAGCCAGGATTATCAGCATCTAGTCTAAAAGCATCAGGTCAAGATTTGATGATGGGATCCTGGAGAAATCGAAGGAACTCTTCAAATATTATAGGCACACCTATAGCGATTTGGGTATTTTTTATAGTAACTCGTGCATTTGCTCTCGGAAAGCACTATTTGGAGAAGTGGAACTGATGATGAAGACCACAGATGGCCATCGGAAGTACTCAATAATATCTAAGTATTTCACGGGTTGCGATTCGATTACTTTAATATGGTTGCTAAGCAATTTATGCTCGTCACAATGTGAATGGTGATATGGAGCTGATGGTGGACCTGGAGAACTCCTCAACAATTAACTTCCCTGCATCGGGAAAAGCAATATTTTGTTTGTAAAAGGCGATAATCACTAGGCTATTGTAACTTAGATAAATTATAAGCAGACCCACTAAAAAGCGTGAAATAAATACTTTTTAAGAAAAAAAAAAAAACTGACTTCCAAAAAAACACTACAAAGTGAAAAATAACTTTATTTCGGAAGTCGGTGGCAAAAAACTAAAATACAGATCCAAAGACACCGACTTCCGAAATAAAGTTATTTTTCACTTTGTAGTGTTTTTTTGGAAGTCGGTTTTTTTTTTTCTTAAAAAGTTTTTATCAACCCCTTTGGAGGATGAATTTTCATTATTCACAATCCTTCTCTAGTGCTTATTAGGTACTCTCGTTATAAAAGGAACTCTTGTGCTAAATTATTTTCATTTATTCTTATTTTTTTATTTTATAATATCGATTATGCCTACTTATTCACCAAACAATAGTTCTTTTAGTAAAATTTTAGGTTATAATCGTATTTCTCAGTATTCCTGTTAGATGAAGCATAATAATTATTACCTATTATCTACTATTACTGTAATCTAGAGATCATAAGGAACAAATTAACATGCGTTTCATTAATAGACGCGCCACAATTTTTGGTGGGCCTAATCGCCAAACAAAAAAAAATATCACCGTTCTTGATACTGTGCGTTGTCTTTCAGTAAAGGAGGACCAGATAAAATGGTCTGAATGGTCTCCGCGACCAATAACAACCAAACAAAATATCATTAGAGGGACTTTGCTGTAGAGAAATAATTTATTTCAAATCGCTGTCAAAAAGATACTTAAGTAGGTACCTATAGGCGATGTTTCGTAGGACATAGTACGACGGTAGATAACGGAATACTTGAGTAGTAAATCACTTTTAGTTAGGTATACTAAGACCTAGTTTGAATATTCGCAAATATTTAGGTATATGCATTCCGATGATAACAAAATAATATGGTACTAGCTGGTCAGATGATAGAGCTGGGCGCTAGATAAGTAGATAACGGAACTCTTGAATAACTGCTAGTAGATAAGACCAGTCGAGTGTGGACTCATTAGATGTTTCTCAATGAGTAGGTAGGTACCTAGGTAGGTGCCGTTTATTTTACTTGATGACGAGGATCTGTTAACTGTTGGCCACCCTTGACGTTCTCTAATGCCCGAAATTAAAAATGTGAGTAAGTATCCCAATCCCATTCTTGGCCGAGTTAGCCTCTGAGTCATCCTTTATTCCCGGTCGTCCCCGCCCCGTCGCGTCGTCTCCACTGGGCAAGAGTGGGAAAAAAAGTTTCGTTCCTCCCCAGTGGTGACGATTGGAACTTTTTATTTCCCACTCGTTCCGCTATAGACCGAGAGTCCAAAAGCAATAATGGGGATTCCAATAAGAGATTTCACGGATTTTTCCCACTCGTACCCAGCGGGGACGACCGGGAATAAACGGGAGTCATTGAGAAGGCGAATCACAAGAATCCGTCAGACTATGGATCAAGTTAGGATTAACATTATTGATTTATGTTTTATATATTTTATGATGATGATAACGTGCGAATACTCTCAACTTTTAATTTATTATAGGCACCAGTCCCATCGCCGGCGATTAACGAGGAGCAAGTGCGCGACAGCAACGAGCGATTAGTCGCTGATAGGGCGTATGTACCGAGCGTGAGTAGGTAGGTACTCTCAGCTTTCTTTGTCAGCTCTTGTCGCTACGACGAACGAGTACCTACTCGCCGGCGGCGGTGTGAAGGGTCAGCGATCAACTATTAATATACCTATGTATCTCTCTATCAAAAAGTACTCTGTATCTTTTACTTACACGGGACCACCAATCGTTTGTACAGAGGCCAGCACATCAAGCTACCCCAATCCCTCAAATTTTCCCAATTGAATATGAACCTTATTGCTATGTAGTAAAGTTAAAAATCTATCAAAGAAATTTGACAGATTGGGTTAGCTTGATGTGCTAGCGTCTGTACGTTTCTTGAGCGATAAAATCGTTGATGATAGGTAGTAGTTTCTTCGTGGGCGGTGAAATAGGTGCCTTGAACCCAACAAAACGCCGGAGTTTTATATTTCGACCCACAGAATTATGGAGGTATGAAAAGAAGAGCCTATATTATTTTTTAGAATCAGCATGGGATTTATTAGACGCTGCTGGGCGCTTCGAAATGACATGACACGCGGTACAGACAGCAACGAAAGTCGATTAACGTTTCAGTTGCTTTTTAAACCATTTTTGAGAATTATCTTACTAAACCACTTGAAATGCTGATAATAAGCTTAAGGAATAATTTTGTATCCACATAAGACGGAAAAGTATTAATCTCAACTACTTTCATTGCTGACCCTACAGTAGCAAAAGTAATAAAGGGAAAATAAAAAGTTGTTAACTAGCTGTATGTTATTTATAACGCATATTCATAAGCATAAATACAGTATCTTCACAATTTCAAATGTTTGTACAACTAACACCTCCACTTTTTGTACATTAAGTCACAAATTTTGATTTTATTTATATCTACGAATTACAGAAAGTTGTTTAGGATAAAATATGTCTAACTTATGCTAAATCTGCAGAATGTATTATCCACCTTTCTTCCACTTTTCTCCTGGTGTATACTCTGTCATGGGTTTCCCGGATATTCCACAAGTCCCAATGCCAACTCTGCCAGTCAAATTGTCAGGTGACGCAAATATGCTCTTTGTTCTTACGCCAGGTTTTTTCGCAGCCTTAGTGTGGAAATTTAGCCATTTGTTCTTTTCACTTTCTCTTTCCTCTTCAATTTGTTTAAATCTCTGTTGTTTCTTTTGTTTTTTCTTTTTGAGGTATTCTCTGTTGTAACCCTTGCCATGTCTGTAACAGAATAAATAATAATAAAAATGTTTTATTGAGATATAGGTGTTACATTTTGAAATGAAGCCCTGACTGATGAACTATGTGGTACTTGTGTTACAGGAGTCATTGTCTTCCCCCTTTTGTGAAAAATGAACACTAAAATATACTTAGTTAGGTACCTTGCTCAACAGTGGAATGATACAAGCTAACAGTAGTTAAATATATGAAATATTGCTATAGCTATAATAGCCCAGTTTCACCGACTCATCAATATTCTACTGCAGTTGGTACTTTGTAAATGTTTCTTTTTTTGTTAAACTAATGAGGCTTGGTGTTACTCACTTGCTTTCATCACCACTGTGAGGTCTCTTCAGTGCTGAGCCAGGTATGATCTTCACATCATTAATAGATACCATTTCTGCAGTTGCATAGCCATCAAACTTTACCTTCAGATTATCCTCAGTAACATCTTCAATGAGACCTTCATAAAATCTGTAATAGAGGAATTTTGCTTTAGTTAATACATAATAATTGCATAATAATTATTCCACAATTGTGCATAAAAATGTTAACCCTCCTTGGTAAATAATTCACAGGTAATCATAGGAATATAAAAATATTTGTTTTAACTGATAAAATCCATTCAATTACTCATTAATAAAAGGTTATGTGGAACTATGTGTATTTCATGGTACATTTTATGTTTTCGGGATATTTTTAATAAAAAATTAAAAGTATACTAGCAACACAAAAAGCTTGTAATTCTGCATTGGGGCACTCATAAATCACATGTGATGTAAAACTAAAACAGCACATATGAACAGATTCTACTTACTACGTTATAATACATACATAATGAATGCCAGTGAATATTCACTTCAAAGGAGAAGACTTCTCAGTGTTGCCAGACCCAATTTTCAAAAATCCGTAGGGTTACGCAAAAAAATCTGTAGAAGTCCGTAGATTGCCTCGACAAAAATCCGTAGATCTACAGACATTTTTTAAAGCTAACTAAACCTGACTATTTAGAGATGAACTGACCTTAAACATAATTTCTTGCTGGTCAAGGAGTTGTTAATTAAAAAAACAAGCGGGAAAATCTCCAAGACAAAGGAAATGCAATAAAAATTGTATAAAAAAAATTATAATTAATTACTGTCGTATAACATAACATACATGTGTAATCTATTTTTTTGTCATATATTTTTTAATTAAATAATTCAAAATGCTCCCTCTGCTTCTACGGTCCACCCCACAGAAGGTAGTTTTTATTGCACTTATTATTTAAAGCAGTCCTTTTTATAGATTTTGTGTATAATACCGCATCCCAGTAGCAAATAAGGTTCAAAACAGCGATGCGTTTGGCGTTAGTTGAATCGAATGACCACCAAAATAAAAGCACTTTTGCAGTTGATGGAATCGAACAAAAATCCGTAGATTTGCGGCTAAAATCCGTATGTCCGTAGACAAGACCAAAAATCCGTAGATCTACGGACAAATCCGTAGGTCTGGCAACGCTGAGACTTCTCTTTCAGACTGACCACTCTTATTCCTTCATCAGACCATAGAGAAACCAGAAGAACAAAGACTTACTGGTACTACCCTATGGCTGCAACTTACCAAGTCTTGAAGCTATTTGAATAACGCAGGGAACATCATTTATAGTTGATTGTGTGCAGAACTATGTAGCAGATAAGGGTTGTAAAAAAAAAAATTTACTCTTCCAATTTTAAGATTATTGTAGTATGTTTTCAGTAAATGTTTTTGTAATGTAACTATTGGTGTATCATTTGAATCCAAAGAAACAGCTGGGACATTGATAACAACACAAAGGAAAAAAAAACTCACTGTCCATCTGATCTCCATTTAGCCAGGCACCTCTCCCCAACTTGCCAATTTGAAAGGTATTTGCTTGCGTTTTCTTCTTCCTCGGCCGCCAACAGGGACGCTGTAACATCATGATCATTACTAGAACCATGAATATTGGGCACTTTGGAGTCACCATCTTGAGTTTTTATAAGATCTTGTGTCAACTCTATTACTTCCTCCAAGTCTGCCTTAAGTTTCAGCAACTCCTCATTTTCACCATCGGTGAGCAACGCTGCTTCTACCTAAGAAAAAAAACATGTACACCTCATGAATAATAGCATAACAGCTCATGGCAAAACAATAATCGATAAAACTTCAACTTACCTGTTGAAGTTGCAATTTATAATTCCTTAAATCATCGGCCATTGTAGAAATTATTACTACGACTACTTCAATTAGCTAAATCGAATTCATTCAGCGAATATGTAATCCAATTTACAATAAATAATATAGTTTTCATCAATCTGTCAAATCCAGGATGCGCCATTGTTTTTTTAGTTAACTATTATCTGTGGTAGTTACGCATAAACAACAAGCGCTACATTTCTTTCCTACATGGAATTAGTAGTTATTGTTCTTGAACAGAAACTTGTATCGTGTAAATCAAGCTTAATCTCTGCTACGCGGACGACATGGTCTTGCTGAGTCCATCAATCAGCAAGCTCAGAAAAATATTGGCTGTATGTGAGTCCTATGCTGTGTTATATGGACTCACATAATGTCAAGAAAAGTGAGCTTTTGATTTTTAAATCCAAGTCTAGGTCGTTGGGTAATGTTCCTCCAGTGACTTTTAAGCGGAAAGCCACTACAGAGAGTCACACAATTTAAATACTAGACCCTTTATGGAATTCTCTGACGATGCTGACATAAAGAGGAAGCGGAGGGCGTTGGCGGTTCGATGTAATATGGTAGCCCGCAGGTTTGCGCGTTGTATTCAATAAGAGACGTCATTATATTTACTAATGTCAAACTATAATTCAATTTATTTTTTAGTTTTACTTTTTACTAACCTAACCTAACCTAACCAGTATTTTTCAAAACGTATGTCAGAATGGATGTCAGTTGCGTCAAAATCAGAGTTGCCATTTGGCGAATAATTTTCCGACATGCGGGTAAATTCAGTTATTAGATATGTGTGATACTACGGACTGAATAATAAATATTATTATATTTGTATTAAATTGATACACGTCCGATCCGACAAGCAGATCACACTTTATTCAGAAAAGGCACAAACGCTGTTTTCGATTTTATTGTCCATCCGACTGTCTAAAGGTAGGTATTTTCGCCCTTATTTTCTATCTGCTCAGAGACCGAGCAAGCGAGCGAGTTGAGTTGCTAGGCCATACGCTCGAACTAGGAGAAGCTAGAACGACTGAATTTATAAATAAACGGACAAAAGAATCGGACGTTTATAGAGTGTACCTATCCGATTCAATAATCGACGATCGGTAACCAAATCGGTTCTGCATAGCTATTCACAAACACTCGATACGCTTCCGTATCGTATCGAACATTAATCATTGTTATCGTAGGAGTCTTCTAAACGCTGTTCACAAGTCCAAAACCCGAAAATTTTGTCAGTTTATGTCAAATAGACGCCCGCTATTCTTCCAACAGCTTCCCCTCAACAGCAAATGCTGTTGAGGGGAAGTCAAATCAGGTTATCGAAATGTCAGGTTTTCGATACGATAACCTGTCGTATGGTGGTGAATCAGGGCTCAGGTTGGGATAAATTTGAGTGAGTTTATATCGAATGTTAAGGAATGAGAAAGACTAAAACTAGAACCTTTTCTTCGGTTATTGTACGTACACCGTTTTTTTTCGGTTAGGTAACTGAGGTTTCTTTTATTTTTCAATTATTTTTGGGTTAGAGATCATGGCCTACCTACCCACTTCTTTGGTTTGGTTTTAGAGTTATGACTGAACAGATGAAGTTACATACCCTCCTTTGGCTTACCAGTCTAGTAAAAAAAAAATTATTTATTTATTTTATTTTTAGGAAAACTTACAGCTAGACAGATACAGTAAGTAAAAGATCAAATAAAATAAGGCCAATTACAAGTTTCCACGTGTAGCATATATATATGGAAGAATTAGCAGGGGCTGCAAACCGTTTTGTCGGCCTCTATGAGGAGACTCTTCAGCTGCGACGACATACTGCAAGTGTAAGTATATAAGCGAATAATAATTAATCAGACAATCATCTCACAACAGGATTTTTTATAAAAAAATTTTTGTTTTAGAATTTAAGCATCAGCAGCCTTCGAATTGCCGAGTAGGTAGTACCGGCCAAGGTATGTAAATGTAATTTGTAAACGTATTACTAATTAGGTAGGTACTTACTTATTAGAATTGTTGAACTGTCACATCACTAGTTAGGATTTTTCAGCAAGCATATTCGTTCTGAATATGCACTGATGAAAAACCCTCTGGGCTTCCCCTACCATTTGTTGTTTTGTAAATAAAACGCTGAGTTTAAAATAAAACAAAATCTTATTCAATAATAATATTATGTGCAGAATGAAAAAATAAATTGTGTTTTCTTTCAGGGCTTTGTTGACGCTGCCGCGCCGTGCTCCACGCAAGCGATGCGCCACGGGCCATTTTGTTTATTACCTAATAAGTTAATTACTTAATAAACAATATTAATGATAGTCAATTTTATTTATTGAACAATACCTATAAGGGGCTCGAGGCTAAGTAACAACCACATGGGTCCATCGATCAAAGTTAAGCTACGCATGTCACGCGCAGTCGGTCCGTGGATATAGGTATCATCTGAATCCAACTAGGTACTGGTACTTAGCTGAATCCAAGTGGACGCCGATCTCAACATAGTTGGTAACCAAAGAAAACATACATAAACTCACGCCATTTTCCCATGGGATAAGCAGAAATTAAAGACAGATCCTTGCATACAATTTTTGCTTCAGCCACGTTCAGTCATACACGCACACTGGCTGCTAGAATATTTACGGCATGTATTTCATCCATCCACTAATAATTCTCTCATTTTGCTTATCGCGGTTGGTATAGGCGAGTGACGGACGGACGCCTGTCTCAATATCTAGTATCGGACGACCATCGTTACATAAGCACGGTAATATTATACACCGTGTTCCGGACGAAATACATAAACTTCGACCAATGTTCAGACCATGGAAATAAGCATTTTTCATTACGGACACATTAATGAATTCTTATTTTTTGTTACTTTTCACATAAACTAAATACCTTGACGTAAATCGCCTGATATGCATGCCTCTTTATCCGAATTGGCAACGATGACGTATTTTCATTCATAAGATTTGGCGGGCTGCAACTTGTCAAAACTGAGTCTTTCTTACTGCATAGCTCAATTAAATTTCACTAAATGAAATTACAAATATCTTTGTAACGAAGCCTTTTTAAGTACTACTTCCTGTGTCAGATTAAAAGCTATAGAAGCGTTTGACAAAGTTTATGGATATCGTGAAGAACACGGTGTATAGATAGGTACTATTACCGTGACATAAGTTCGACGCAGACAAGTTACCTACTCGACTCTGCAATGCATCGGCGCTAACACTCTTACAACTACCTACATCAATATTTATGTAATAAATAAATAAAATAATAATGTTGTATGGTTAAGGGTACATTTAAATGATAAACTGATAAATGTTCGACTTGTGTATAAAAAGTAAGGTTTCTTTTTACCTTACTTTACAGTTTTTTAGTCGGCTTTTTGCATTCAGTGCTCCACTGACTACCGTATCGAACCGCAGGGTATAGTTACGTCCGTTGTGTGGCACTGAATGCTCCGAAGCATTGCATAGCGCGTCAGTCACCTCATGTACGCAGTACCGACGCGCTCGACTTGGTTTCTATGCGCTCCTGCACACGATGCCGTCACCGCGCCGTCGCCGCGCCGCCGCCGCACTACTACACTGTAGATACGAGTCGCGCGAAGCCCGCCACCGCGCGCATTCCCTCTGTTTGATTCATTCCATTACCGGCCGCGGTTCGTACGCGTAATGGAATGAATGAAACAGAGGGAACGCGCGCGGTGGCGGCGCGGCGGCGGCGCGGTGGCGGGCTTCGCGCGACTCGTCGAGTACCTATCTACAGTGTAGTAGCGCGGCGGCGGCGCGGCGGCGGCGCGACGACGGCGCGACGACGGCGCGGTGACGGCATCGTGTGTAGAGATGGGTAACTCAGGAGTGATAGATACAAATGATATTTATACTTCGGGTCTCAACCGAAGACGATTACAAATTTACTTGCAGCAGTACATGAGAAGGTGCTGTCTTTGCCACACTTTTAGATACTCATAGCTTAAAAAAAAAAGAAAAAACAAAACGATGACGTAGTGTCCTGTCTCGCTCCCACCCCCGGCACGCGGCGCTGTCGCTCCCGCTCTTTATTCATTACGTGTTTTCGTGTTGTCGGAGTCACACTGCTTAAAATTTTTTAACTAACTTTTTTTTAGTTTAGTTTTATATAGGAACATCAAGGTCTAAAAATGGGAAAACGAAGGCGTTCGCGATCGAAGGATAGTGATGATTATTATCGTAGTATGCGGAAAAAGGTTAAAAAACTCGAGCGTAAACTGCAAAGATACCGACGAAGTAGTTCGTCATCTTCGGAGCGTTCTTATTTTGAAAATTTATCTAGTTATGAACGCGCAACTGATTATGTTGAATGTCTGGACGAACAAGGTATGTACCTACAGGTTAACTTATTAATCATTAGTCTTATCAACACGATCGTGACTCAAACAAATTTCCTTCAACAAATTTTAAAATATTTTTTCGGTGTACCCTCATTTAATAACTTATGAGAAAAAGTATAATGATAACGTTAATTATTTATTATCACGTTATACTATGCCTGCGTAACCCGAAGGGGCAAGCAGAACTGTGTAGTAGGTAATAAAATTCAAGATGAAATAAGAAAATGCCCGATCTGGGACTGGAAACCAACATCAGTTGTTGGTATATCCTTGTTTGTGATAACCTGACCAATGAACTCATGGTTACAACATTATTATTACGGTATTATTGCTTGGTTATAATGAAATTGTAATCAATAAAAACGCATCTCCACGTATATCGTGTTGAAGATACGACATTATTCGAACGTTAATCGTTCGTTTTAAGTTGCGAATCAATTTGAATATTCCTCCGCGTAAATCGTGTAGAGGACAATACAATTCTCCACGTAAATCGTGTCGAAGATTTTAAGTACCTACCTGCTTTGGTTTGGGAAATTGGTCAGTGAGTACCTACCATAGTGTAGATAACTTTTATTCCCTCTTCACGTAAATCGTGTAGAGGTAACAACACACACTTATCTAACCTCCATGTGAATCATGTTGAGATCCTAATTGTCTTACTCCGCGTAAAATCGCGTTGAGTTTCATAGACATTAAAATCCTATGGCGATGCTTATTTACAGGTGAAGAAATCCCGAACGAAGAAGAAGCTAATTTAAAGGAATCGGATGTACAGGACATACCGTCACTCTCGGAACCGATAGTGCCGTCTGCTGCTGAGGAAGCGACAACCTTAGTGCCCATGGAGGCAGAGAAAACTGAAGAGGTACTTGACCCTGAAATTTTAATGATGCTAGGGGAAGATCCATCTATCCAGAAGGAATATGGGGAGGTTTTACATAAAGATATTGCTGCTAGATGGGCACATGTTTTAAGAAATGGGTTACCTAAAGAAAACAAATTGGAATTGATGAAACAATACTTACCGGCAGAAAACTGTAGTAGTATGAAGGCACCGAAACTTAACCTAGAAATTGAGGCGGCCTTGTCAGCCATTAATATTAAAAAAGATTTGTTTAGCCAATACAAGCAGAATCAAATATCAAGCTGCTTAACAGCAATAGGTACAGTCCTTAATTGGGCTTTGTCCGCTTCTAAAGACACTTTACCGCAAGCACAGGATATAATAAAACCATTAAGTGATGCTGGACGACTCCTGTGTGACTGTCATTATAGAGAGTCACAGTCGAGGCGATATGCCGTCATTAACAATTTGAATAAGGAGACTCGAGAAATTGTGAAGAACACAAAGATCGATCAATACTTATTCGGTATCAAACTTTCTGAACATCTCAAATCGGCAAAAGCAATTTCTCAATCCGGTCTGGAGATGAAGACTACTCAGCGCGCTCCGTATAAGCCTCCGACAACACAATACCCAAGAGGGGCTTTAAACGCGAGGGGGGTTCCGCGAGCAGCAGCCGGCCAGCCGCGTCGGAACCCCGCCCCACGGAGGCCAGCAGCAGCACCGCGGGATCGCCGCCCAGACTCGTACCGCCAGAATCGGACCAGTTCGGCGCGCCAGAGGACCAGGAAGCGCTGACATCACTAGCCAAGGTAGCACTTGCAGGTAGATTGCAATATTTTTATCATAACTGGTGTCGTATAACCAGTGACCCTACGGTATTATCTTGGGTACGAGGCTATAGTATACCGTTTAAGCAAGAACCTGTACAAACTATTCCTCCCCGAAATTCCCGTAAATCGATCTCGGAATGTAAGATTATTGATAATTGTATCACGGGATTATTAAAATCAAAGTTTATAACAACCTGTGATTCCTGCGAGGGACAATTTATATCACCCATATTTACATTACCAAAAGCCAACGGCGAACATCGCTTTATTCTGAACCTTAAGAATCTAAATAAATTTATTCAACTTGAACATTTTAAAATGGAAGATTACAGGACAGCATTAAGGTTATTAGATAAAAATAATTTTATGGCAACTTTAGATTTAAAGGACGCCTACTTTTTAATCTCCATAAATACTTGTGATAGGAAAAAATTACGTTTTGAATGGAAATCACAACTATACCAATTTAACGTTCTCCCCTTTGGTCTATGTACTGCACCTTTTGTGTTTACCAAACTGTTAAAACCTGTTCTACAATATCTACGATGTCGAGGCCTGATTTCAGTTAATTACTTAGATAATTTTTTATGTATTGGACAATCATACGATGAATGTGTCTACAATATTAACAAGACACAGAATCTTTTACAATCTTTAGGTTTTGTAATAAACTTCAATAAAAGTCAAGTAACGCCAAATACAGAATGTAAATTTTTAGGATTTATTTTCAATACCATAGATATGACTATTTATCTTCCTGAAGAGAAGAAACACCGTATCTTAGACAAAGCCAAAGAATTTTTACATTTAAATAAATGTTCAATCAGGTACTTTGCTGAATTCATAGGCCTACTGACTTCTGCATGCCCTGCCGTCAGTTATGGATGGATTTATACAAAATTATTTGAAAGGGAAAAATTTTTAGCTCTGGGTAACTCTTACGACTATAACAGGATAATGACACTGTCAAATTCATTGAAACAGGACTTCCATTGGTGGAGAAATAATATTAAAAACTCATTATGTCATATTCGTAATAATGATTATTGTCTCGAAATATACAGCGATGCATCAACCACTGGTTGGGGCATAGCTTGCGGCAATGAAAGTTCACACGGGAATTGGACAGAATCAGAACTTAGTATGCACATTAATATTTTAGAACTGAAGGCCGCGTTTTATGGTTTAAGAATATTCGCTTCTAAGCTTCAAAGTTGCAATATTCCGTTGAGAATCGATAATACAACGGCGATCAGTTACATAAATAGGATGGGGGGTATACAACATACCCATTTAAATGAAATAGCCCGGAATATCTGGCAGTGGTGTGAACTTAGGAACATTCATATATTTGCCTCGTATGTAAAATCTTCGGATAATGTTATTGCTGATCGGGAATCACGTAAAATTAATGTGGACACGGAATGGGAACTAGCTGAGTATGCATTCGCAGAAATCATAAATAAATTAGGTGTACCAAACTTTGACCTTTTTGCTAGCTCACAAAACTATAAATGTCCAAGATACGCCTCATGGAAGCTCGATCCCCATTCTGAAATAGTAGATGCCTTCACCTTCAACTGGAAAGACCTTTCCTTTTATGGTTTCCCTCCGTTCAGCATTATAACCAAAGTTTTGCAAAAAATAATTAGAGATAAGGCAGAGGGTATACTGATTGTACCTTACTGGCGTTCACAACCTTGGTATCCGCTATGGACCAAATTAATAGTATCAGAAAAATTTTTTTTTGGACCCGATCAAGATTTGTTGTATTCTCCTTTCAGAACACACCATCCACTACACGCAGACCTTATCCTAGTGGCAGCGAGATTATCAGGCAATCGATGATATCTCGAGGTGTTCCGGAGACATCTTTGGGTATAGTAATGGCTTCATTTGCACCAAAAACCTTAAACCAATATAACTGTACCCTTAAAGCTTGGGTAACTTATTGTCAAGATAACAATTATGAAATTTTTAAATCGACTAGTATTCAAGTGATTTCCTTTTTAACAGTAAAATTTAATGAAGGGGCTAGTTATAATACCCTAAATACACACAGATCTGCCCTGTCAATTATTTTAGGTACAGAAATCACATTAAATAGTTGTGTTAATAGGTTCCTGAAGGGTGTATACAGGTTACGACCTCCCAATCCAAAATACACAGCTACTTGGGACACTAATAAAGTATTGAGCCATGTGTCTAGTTTGTATCCTTATACGGATATAACACTTGAATGTTTGTCAAGAAAAACAATTGCTTTATTAGCTTTAGCTTCTGCGCAAAGAATGCAGACACTAAGTTTAATCAAATTAAAAAATATTAAAATAGAAAATGATATGATTGTAATTAAAATACCTGACTTAATTAAAACCTCGAGACCTGGGACCTTCCAACCGCTAATCAGGTTACCCTTTATTCGCGAAAATTTATCCATATGCCCAGCTACCATTGTTCTAGCTTATATTGATAAAACTTCATCTTTACGTCACAATCAGTTAGACGACCATCTGTTCATTAGCTTTCGAAAACCACATAAAAAAGTATGTTCGCAAACACTAGCTCATTGGGTCAAAAAAGTTTTAGAGGATAGCGGCATTGACATATCGATATTCGGAGCCCACAGTACTCGCCACGCCTCCACGTCAGCCGCCCATAGGCTGGGTGTAAACCTGGAAGTGGTACGGAAGGCCGCAGGTTGGAGTAATACTTCTAATGTCTTCTTAAAGTACTATAATAGAGATATCATTAGCCCTGTTAACAACGATTTCGCTAATGCTATATTTAATGATCTTTAAGTATATTGAGATGTAACATATTATCTTATCATCATACCTGAGTCTCCTCGAAGGGCTTGGCAGAGGCACTCACATTTTATCAGTTATGTTTAAGTCTCATATAATAGGGCGCAAGCCTATCTCCATTCAACTGGACATAAATCTATAGTCCAGAAACAGAATATTAAAGTTTTAAGGTATAATCATGTACACCTATCGAATTGACTATTTTTGTTAAGATTAGGATAGATGTAACTGGATGTAGCAAACAATAATAGTCTGATTAATAAGTAATATTTAGATATTGAATTATTGTTAAATCCTGAATATATAAGTAAAGGGAATCATAATGTTGCAGTGTTTGCTTTCCCTTTTTTATCATGATACTTACTCTAAACATCTGCAAGTAAATTTGTAATCGTCTTCGGTTGAGACCCGAAGTATAATTAAGAATCAAACGAACTTACCTTGTGAAGTTTGATTCCAATTATGCGAGGGTCTCAACCGAAGACGATTACAATCCCACCCATCCCTGCGAGAACCCCTACAGACAAAAAAGGAAAGCCAAAAATATGTAAACAGCTAAAAACTACGTTTCTCTAAAATTAATGAATAAAGAGCGGGAGCGACAGCGCCGCGTGCCGGGGGTGGGAGCGAGACAGGACACTACGTCATCGTTTTGTTTTTTCTTTTTTTTTTAAGCTATGAGTATCTAAAAGTGTGGCAAAGACAGCACCTTCTCATGTACTGCTGCAAGTAAATTTGTAATCGTCTTCGGTTGAGACCCTCGCATAATTGGAATCAAACTTCACAAGGTAAGTTCGTTTGATTCTTAAGAATCATTCCTTTTGAATCAATCACTCTTCATATCTTTACGCATCCGAATGTGTCAGTAGTTCAGTATAATATCTTTCTTTACACCTCACTCACTCGTCGTTCATCGCGTCGGGAAGCTATTTAGTAATCTGTGGCGTCGGATAGCTTCGTCGCGCGCCATTGGTTGAACGTCAAGCAAGCCGTCTCGCTCGCACCCATCCCATACGAATGTTCGTCGCATCGCGCAAGGCGAGATGACGTGACTTTGACCACAATAAATTGACACCCAATGATAAGTTGTTATACCTCTATTGCTGACGCATAAGGCTTATAATTGTTTGTCCTTAGTGGTTCTTTCTGTATTATAATCTGGTCAAATGTATTTTCTTTTTAAAACTTTAGATAACAATGTAAACAAATTTTTTAAAATTTATTTTCATTTGCCGACTTGTTATGGCATGAAAAGAAAAAAATGATCAATCGTAACCGCTCGCGTTGTTTGCATCTTTCTGATATATTAGAAAGATGCAAACAACCAACCTATCACTATATCATCAATGATCTATTTGAATGAGTGAGCCGCACACGAGTTGCGAATTTGAATGAGCTACTGAGTCATACTGATATAAAGATATGAAAGAGTGATTCATATCCGAGTGATTGAAAGATTCATATCTATCTTTTCTTTTCAATGACACATTTTGCCCATGTCTAATCGTGTGCAGGAGCGCTATGGCGATAGCTACGGCAGACCGACGTCAGTCCTGACCATAGATATATCTATGGTCCTGACCGTCAGGAGAGCACTGAATACGGCCTTACTTACTATCATCAGGTTCAGTGAGTGGTAGCCTTTTATGAATATGTTTAAAAAAGCATTGGTATCAATGTATTTCTGTCGTAAATAACACTAACAAATAGTGTATTAAAAAAGCTGTTTTATTCGAGGATCCGATAAACGGCGAGTTTACCCCGCCGCGGGGCAATTACGGGTACGAGGATTACTTATATCTTCATTATTAAAAAAGTTACAAATCTAAAACACAGTGCAAGATAAAGTTTGAAATAGTATATGCATGTTATTTAACTTTATACCTACGCATAAAACTATACCAGAAGCTAAAATTATTTGTCACAGTCCAGTCAACAAATAATCTCATGCTGACATCAGTATTAACGCTTTTATTTTTAGTGGAATGCCAATTTTTTTTTTATGTCATGGCGAAGCTAGCAGATAGCAGAATACCGATTTGGTACAGACGCCAGCACATCAACCTACCCGAAACTGTCAAATTTTCCCAATCAACTTTGAACCTTATGCTTTAGTGATAAAGTTGAAAATCTATTAAATAAATTTGACAGATTGCAGTAGGTTGATGTGCTGGCGTCTGTACATTTTTTTTTTCGGTTTAGTCGCAATCTCATTGCAGTAAACGTCACGTTTGACTTACTTTTTTGGTTTAGTAGAATACCTTTTGTGACATTTTGGAACTTTTGAGGCACTGCAACTTGAATTTGAACGTTTTTTTAGTTAGTAGAATTGGCCTTCAGATCACACACTGAATTAGTAACAAAGGGTTTAAAGGTAATTAAAATGCATATGTAATATAAAAATATTTTATTATTTATATCCAATTAGTTTTTAATTTAAATCATACAAAACAGGTATGAATGAATTATATAATTTTATTAATAATTTCTTAATGTTAAATCTTAATACATACTCTACCGAAGACAATAGTTATGTACATTTAATTAAAAATCAGTCAAAAATGCTACAAAGTAATAATGATTCTCAAATAGTCAAGATTATTAGTAAAATTATTTTGTGTTATCAGAAGCATGTCTCAAAAAGTATTCAAGTGCAAAATTGTTTGTATTTTTCAAAACACTATCATGGTAGTTATTTTAATTGTTTATCAGTTTGGAAGCTACATTTGGGAGATACTTAAAATTAATCGTGATATATTATGTAGGTACTATTTTACCTACATTTCGCGGTCTATCTTAGCACACCTCCCCTAAGTGGATAGGCGCTAGAGTTGCCCGAAATTCAAATTTTCTCACCATTTTTTGCAATTTGCAGGTCAGTGTCAGGTTGAATGTTGATCAAAATATGGTTCGCGACTGTAACAAGTATGGATTTACAGAATTATAATCATTAAAATCATCAATACAACCCTCTAAGTTCATATAACCCTATTGATTGTTGAAATATTCATAGCGGGCTACACTGGCGCTCCCACTTAACGTTTATGTGTACGATTCTGTCAACAATGTGAAACTTTTAGTACATAAGTAGTACCATCCAAACTGCTTTTTTTTACCCTATAGTCTATACTGTCCCACGGCTGGGCAAAGGCCTCCTCCAAATCCAAACAATCAACAATCTCCCCAAACTGCTTAACAATTTAAATACCTTGATTGTAGAAATTAAAATTCGTAGCCGAAAAATAAATGCAAGAATAAAAAGATCACAGAAATCCTATTCTATGTTTCAAAGATTCAATACAAACATTTTTGCTGGGCAGACCCAGCAACAATCTTTGCAGAATCAAAAGTTTTATGATTTTTTCTAGTATATCAATTCTGATATACTTACCAGAAAAAATCACAAAACTTTTGATTCTGGATTACTACGAGTACATGTTAGTTAGATAAGCTTGGTGTGATGTATTTGAACGATCTTAAGAGTTATGTAGCCAATTTTGATTTTTCATTGTTTAAATTCATTTTGTTATAAAATAATCTTGTTTCATAATTTCACAGGGCATAATTAATTGTCGACGCTGACGAGATGGCTTTGTAGCGCAGTAGACTGATGGTACCGCCGTCGGGACGCGAAGTCTTCGTTGTCATCATTCAATCTTTCTTGTTCTACAGATATGTCCCCATGGACCGGTGTCACAACCAACTGTTCATATTCTAGGGGCCGTTTCCTAAGTATAAAAGAGAGAGAAATTAATTTTACTTCTACACATACAATAAACTGTTCAATAATGTGTCGCGATTACCGGATTTGTTTAATCAATATCAGTAGATAATGGAGGCCTTACCCAATTAACTGTAGGAAAGAAATCTTCAGCCAATGGAAGAAACGGAACTCCGAAGCGCGGCCGGGCTTGAGCGCGGGGTTTGCTGCGCCGATGTAAAGCCAGAACAGCCACAAGATACTGAGGCAGCCGAGAGCATACCCCCAGTGTACGAGAAACATGAGCAACAATTTTATTGCAACCTTGAAACAAAACAGACATTATTATAAAAATTTTACTTTAAGTACACATTCCTATTTTCGAGAGGCGCAATTATCAAGGATTCGCTGTTAGTGAATCCATTGCGAACCCACCATACCACTGGCCATAACCCTGGTGGTATAGTGAGTCTAAAACTATACCACTGAGAAAATAGTGTTGTGGACTACAAGAGCATAAATTATTCAGGAGCTCTACCTGTACTTAGGAATGTCTACTTATCGTTGATAATTACGCCTCTCTTACGGTATTTCGAGCAGCCTGTATCTATACAAATAATTAAAATTGAAGTGTCTGTTTGTAACTTCAAAATAACAGCTTTTTACTAAATGCATATGAAATATTATGGTACTTATAAAAAAAATCTTTTCAAATTTTCATCTGTCTGTTTGTTCCGTGTAATCTCAGAAACGGCTTGACCGATTTTGACAGGACTTTCACTAGCTAATGTTATATTAGGACAGTTAGCTTATTGCCAACATTAAAACAACCAGTGTCATAGTAACCATAATATCATCCAAACGAGTGTTATAATGTTGTACTAAATTTCATTATGACACTCCTTTGCTCTTTCGATCCCTTCCTTACTCTTCAAACAGCCATATTCTCACTACTCAATTCGTGGTATCTATATGAATAAAAAAAAGAACACTTTCATGCACGCGCATTTCACTACAACAGCGCCGGAATTAAAAAAAAAACTTATAGGTTATTCGTTCACGTCGTATCCCGCCATTTTTGTTCGTTATTATTATTACAAAAATTTATTACTTTGTTGTTTACAAAAATGAGTAATACAAGCTTTGATACTCAGCAATGAAACTTTCCATGAATTTACATAGAGTTCTTACAACACTGTACAACACCCTATGGTTTCAGAACCTTTTATAGAGGATTCATATCATGGGTGTAGATAAAGTCTTGTATCCAACTATACATTATTAATTATTAAAACACTCGTGTGATACTATTATCACATTTATTACACTCGGCTTCGTCTCTTGTGATAAACCCAAATTCGTGTTTAAATAAGTACCCCTTATTATACAACAGTTGCATGAATACTATTAAATATGTATTACAATAACATAAAACACACAAGACATCAGGTAGAGGTGTACCTATTACGTTTTTGACGTTCAAGTGGCTTTTATGTGCCTATTTGAAATAAATGCTTTGACTTTATTATAAGGTCGTATTTTATTTAGTACTCACCCCAACCATGAAATAAATGCTTTGACTTTATTATAAGGTCGTATTTTATTTAGTACTCACCCCAACCAACGACAGCCATCTGTTACACAGATGCGAGTACCAGTTCTTGTTTTTAGAGTGAACGCTAATGCTAGGGCGCCGAACATCCCCGTTAGACGCCCGTCCGTTCATTATGGCAGAATCAGTCGGGGAGGGAGTGAAGTCCTGAAAAAAAAAAAGTGTTTTGTTTTAGTTGTATTTTATTTTTGTTTTTTTTTTTTTCCGTAGGATTCGGTAAGGACATCATAACGGGTATAAAAATACCCTTAACAAAGCAGAGAGTCACTTGTTCTTCCCGCTATTATATATTTTTTTGTACTGGACCATTCCTGGAAACCTGGTTACGGAGATAATTAAGGTTAATGTTTCAATCGTATAACTTAAATACTTTTCAATCTCTTAAACGTTGCATGCACCCATATGTTATCGTATATAATTATGTTACCAATGTTTCGCGTGCGTTACATTGCGCACTACCGTAAACAGCGAATTTTCACACCGAAAATAAAAGTCATTTCTCAGCAATTGTTTGCGTAAATGACGGCTTTGTGATGGGTTCTTTTACACCCTAAACCTACCTACACGAAACAATTTTTACCATTACGCAAACTATAATCATAAATTCGGGGGTCTAGAATCATGCTGAATTCATGGTTGCAGTTTGTGCACTGGTTATTTTTTTCTCCTGTATATGTTCTGAATAGAAGCAGATATAATAATGAATTTTACACTTACCCCAACATTTTTATGCCTGATCCGTTCCGGGAATAGTAAATCAAGGTCGCTACCCGTAGCGCCGTAAACTTGGGGATCACGTTGAGAATGACCTTGATATCTGAAGACAATAATGTATTTAAACAAAGATTATAGCAATATTCATTAAGGCGAAACATAATGACGAGGTTCATTTTAATGCAGGGTTAATAGGAAGTAAAAAAGAATAACTACATTAGGTAAAGACGACTTGGTTCGTAGCTAGAATGTCTTATTTGAACAATGCTGGAATACTCAAACACAAAACATAAACTGAACTTGGCAAAAAAGTCTACAATTCTATATAGACACGGGACAAATATTTAATTTCTGGCAGCAACAGGGAATTCGATAGTAAAAAACTATTTCCGCGTTCACGAATTTGTTGTGTATCGGATAAAAGAATATTCTTCAAAAAAAAATATTAAGAATATCCAAGCTTTTATGAGAAAAACTAGCTCGTTGAAATATCGGGATAAAAAGTAGCCTATATGTTAATCCAGGGTGTCAGCTACCTCCATACAAAATTTTATCAAAATTGGTCTAACCGTTTGAGCGTGAATAAGTAACAAACATAAACACACACACACCCCCTCACAAACTTTCGCCTTTATAATATTAGTGTGATGTGATGATATTGTTGTGGCACTCTTCGAGATACTACATTAGCGAATGTGGCGCGCGCCGTCCTTTCTATACATTTTTGCCACGTCGTAGCACACAGTATACCTAAATGAAAAATTACAAAATAAAAATCATACCTCATTTCACGTCTATGTTGCAAATCAAAAGTTTGGGCGAGAGCAAAGTAGGAGTAATCAATGCAAGCATAAGTGATGAGGAACGGCATAGTGACAATGGGTGCAAGTTGATTGATGTCACCGATGATGATAAATGTGACGGTGACCACGGCTACTACCACCATTGAGTATATCGGTACCTTGTTCGGACCTCTCTGGAAATAATAACAGTATGTAATAAGTAAGGGTATTATGATCTAAATTGCTACTGAGCTAGTAAAAAATATGATGAAATCGAAACTGTGATTACAATTCAAACATACAGCACGATTCAAACATTATGGCGGCTCGGAACATGACGCGAGTCGCTGCGCAGTTCCAAATTCATGTATCAGCGGAAGAGGGGCGAGGTACTGCGCAGCGAGTAAAATATACTTTGAATCAGGCTGCAACAGTTATTTTGCGCGCACGCAAAGTTAACACTTGATATCGGCGAAATACATAGTTCTTCCTAGCAATTGTTTTGTTAAAACACAATTTAATTTTTTTGCAAGTGGTAACTTAGCGCGTATGCATAGACAACTACAGTTATTTTTGAACATCGTCAAACACTAACCCCATTTCCAAGAAACTCAAGTCCTGGTATAACTTTTTCATTTGCAATGCTTTGTAAAACCCTGGGTGTTCCATACATGGCGCCTAAACATGAGCTCATTGAACTGACGTATAGACCAGCTAGCAATAGGATTGTCACAGCAGAGATGTCAGCTGTAATGGAGAGGTTTTGCAGCAGGCCTTCCCTGGTCACTGTCGCTGCTAATGTTATTATGAACATCAGGTACAAAAATGTTCTGGAAATAATGACTCAAGATAAATAAATTGTTGCTTATAATAAGGACTTTATTGTTAAATTTCCCAAATAATCAGGATTACCTTACCCAGTGCCAATAGCTGCTAATGAGCCATTAGGTATGTTCACCGAGGGATTCTTCAAATCTCCGCTCATGTTAATTCCTGCTAATATACCAGTGATGGTGGGGAAGAATATTCCAAAACATTTGAACCATGTGTAACCATCTTGGTAAGCAGGCCATGTATTATTTGCTGCTACTCCACTGAGCCACCCTTTAAATTCCAGCGCAACTGAAAAATGAGCAAGAGGAAGAAATTATTTACTAATCAGACAAGTGAGTCTTGGCACAGAATTAACAAGTACGAGTATTATGTTAAAAATAGATTATGGATTTATATTATTTTCATTTCACATTAATAATGAATAATACTCACGTTTTTCGTCAGTTGGTATAGTTGTGAAAGACCCTACAAAGAAGTCCAGTGCTGCCAACATGATGATCATTAGCAGTAGAAATTGTAACTTCACTACCCACTTCACCCCAGCTACATTGATAGTGCCAAGAAGTAATACTGCCGCTATAGCAAACCCTCTAGACGCCCACTTGTGGGTGTCACTAAGTGGGTCTTCAACTACAAACCCAGCCATTGATTCACCAAAACCAAAGACATTTAAGGCACAGCCCACAGCCTGAAAAATATTTTAAAGAAATTGTTATAGCTCATCTATAAATATCATTACACACGACGAAGATAATATTTATTTCATATTCCATTGAATTGTATGGCGAGCGATATTGTATCTTAAGATAAAATATGATAGTATCTTAACCGTGTGTAGCGCCCTTAACTGAGACGTTGCCAGAGGTAGCAGCGCAGTGCGGGAGTGTGGTGACGTGATGCGAGATTGCGAGAGCTCAGTGATTCGTAAACTTGTGACAACTATAATCACCCCTCCGCACCGCGCAGCTAGTCGCGCGTCGAAGTTAGCTTGCGCGATGCAGGATATGCGTTAATATTATATACAGGGTGAACTTTTCAAGTGGGCGTGGATGGCCAAATCCGAAACTATGAGGACTAGCGAAAAATACTCAAAGGAGTCGCGGGCTCGATTTTGATGAAAACTAAAACTGCATCATTGGATTTTTGAAAAAACAATATTTCTAGCCAGGAATCGAACCTGTTGATTTTGAAAAAAAAACCACACCTTGTATTATTACACCATTCGGTAGTGTCGCTAATAAGGATTGAATTCTGGGAAGTAATGACATACGGCAAACTAAAGGAAAGAGCTCATTTTTAACAAAATACTTTTTTTTTTCTTATGTTACCTACCTCATCATCATCTGCCTAGCCTTTTCCCAACTATGTTGGGGTCGGCTTCCATTCTAACCGGATGCAGCTGAATACCTCGGTATGTAAAGATGGTCACCCATCCACAGACCAACCGCGGCAAGCGTAGCTTTACCTGATGGATTGACCTGTGTGGCTGTTATTATTTAGCCGGGCCCGGGTTATGTTACCTACCTACTAAACCTTAACTGATTAATTGTTCAAAATAATTACCATTGTTTTCAATACATAGCTGGATTCGACGTCTCAAGGATTGTACTGCATTCAGCATTGCAATATTATTGATTCCATTAGAATATTTTCCAAAGACCGTAATAGAAATTTGAATTTAGAACCTAATGTTGTGAAGGTGACTGCGCTGCGGGTGTGTTAATAAAAATGTATGAATACTCTAAAATAAGAAGCAGTTTATTAAAATTCAACATTTTCCTTAAGTTTGCCGTATGTCATTACTTCCCAGAATTTGATCCTTATTAGAGACACTATCGAATGGTGTAATAATACAGTACGTGTTTTTTTTTTTTTCAAAATCATCAGGTTCGATTCCTGGCTAGAAATATTGATTTTTCGAAAATCCAATGATGCAGTTTTAGTTTTCATCAAAATCGAGCCCGCGACTCCTTTCAGTACTTTTCGCTATTCCTCATAGTTTAGAATTTGGCCATCCACGCCCACTTGGAAAATTCATCCTGTATATTCTGTGGTGTGACGTCAGTGTGACACATAGTTCGTACGTGGCTTTGTAGATACTGCCACAATTTTAATAACAATAGGATGCAGGAAAGTTGAACATAACTCATTTGTGGAAGGTCATTTTGGTTTTCAGTTCAGACATCCTATATACAATGAAATGTTACCTATTTAGGCGTGTTAGTTTACAAGTATTTTCTTCATTATAAGTAATTGGTTTCACAAAAGTTTATTTACATAAACCACACTAACCGCAAAGGGTGAATGTTATGTCATCTCTCATATTGATCAGAAGTAAGCAATATGGTTTAATTAACCAATTCCGATAAATAAGGTCATCTGAATGAATTTTAATCACAATTTGATGTGTACCTAGTTGTTTCTTCAAATATGAATAATGAACTGTATCATACATAAATTTTCATGTTACAGAGTGGTACAGTCAGTTACTGCAATTAGCTGACCCACCTTTGCATAAATGATTGAGATTTTTTAGAATACGAATCGATAGAATTTTATCATTCTTTTGTATTTTATTTATTTGAGCAAAGTAAATAAGATATAAAAGAATTATAAAATTCTATCGATTCGTATTCTAAAAAATCTCAATCATTTATGCGAAGGTGGGTCAGCTAATTGCAGTAACTGACTGTACGTACGCTGTCGCACGATTATTTGGGCATCGGACAAACGTCGCGCGTGAACCCTAAACTTGGGCTCGCGAGCCTGACGCGCGTATGCCACAACAAATGTTATGCATTTGTCTGGCTGCTCTCACTAGATCCCATCAAAACTGTTAAAAGTTTGTTACAAATTCCATAATTATTGTGTTACACCCTAAGGGCCTATGTAACAAGTTGTTGTGTGTGCATAATATTTAGTAAAATAAACTGGTTTTGTACTATGAACATAAAGGAACTCCCTCACCAGGAGCATTCGCCTGTAATGTAACAATCCAAGATTCCACTGTAACGGCTAGGGCTTTGCAAGTAGACTAGACACAGGCAGGGTAGGTTAACACATAATTATAATTAAATAGATAGAAGTAACACAGCTAGGATGCAAGTAAAGGTACAGGTGAATGCTCTTGGGGAGGGAGCGCCTTAATGTTTTTTCACTGAATCTAATCCACAACATTACAACTATCATTCAATTCATCATGACATGTGTCTTACCTGACCAAAACAATATATCATGCCAAGTGCTCCTCCCATTCTGGATCCTAAAGTGTGTGCAAGCAAAAAGTACACTCCGCCACTTTCTATTCTGCATCTTTCACATATTCCCACTGCAGACAACACTGAGATCAGAGCTACAAAAACTGAAAAAGAAATAATGTAGTAAGTGGGCGCTTCATAATTTATTGATATCAAGGCATAAAACAAAAGAAAGAGGGAGTGCACATTCAGTTAATTCCACTGTAATGGGTAATAAATCTTTGGATTAGACTAACAGATAAAAAATACCACCAACTCATATTTTATGAAAATTACAATTTATACATAGCTGATATTATGATAAGTTTAAAGACATTTGAAGAGGCAATAATGTTTAGAAGTAAATTGTATCTTAATTAATTCAACTTACCAGTAAAAAGTACTATAAATATTGCATTAACTAATCCAGCTTGTCCAACAATCCATCCAGATCTTAGAAATACAATAACTCCAAAAATATTGATAAGGCATGATGTAAAAACTCCGTCCCATGTGCCAAAAAGCACAGGTTGGGATATAAAAAAGTTTGATTTCCACCATGGTACATCACCCTGAAATTATATTTGAAAATCAATTACATAGACAATGGTGCCGATTCTGTTGTCACAAAATTCACTAAACTAGACTAAAAATCACTAAAATTTAGTTTAATCCTGTCAAACGACGTTTCCTATTCTGAAATTCACTAAAGTGACACAACTTAACTATATTATAGTTTGACAGCACTAATATCATTTTAGTTACTCAATTTAGTGAAAATGGCAATTTTGCTATTCTGAATCTGACGTTTTTCACCTAAAATCTTGGTTGTCAAACTAAATCAGACTATTTTTAATCGCGACTAAAAAGGTGTGGAATAAAATTAGTTGTCATGAACTAAGATTTACAAAGCACATTTCTCGTTCAAGTTCTTGAAACTTTGGATGCTTGTGAGTCATTATGGAAGCTTATGTGATTGCAGCTGTTGTCAGTTCGGCAGAAAGGTAAACAATAATATTATTTTTATTAGAATAAAATACGAAATGCATTAATTTGTGAAAACATTAAAGGATTTTTGCACTGAAGATCTAAGTAGCTTTGTACTACAATATGATTTGAAAAAGAAGTGGACACTTCCAGATTCTAAGAATTACTTAACTATTTTTTAGAAACCATCAAGAAAGAGTTCGGTTGGAAATATTGCGAGACCATTCCAACCCATTCCACATGGATGAAGTAAAATTCAAAAAAATTTTTAGACTCCCTAGATCGGGAGCACTTTATTTGGTGGATATATTAAGGAATCCTCGGCTGGATGAAGGATTTCTCCCCAAACACATAAAGGTTAGAACAGTTTTGTTTCCTTTCTTTTGTATCCTTTCCTAACAGATGCTTACACCCTATATGTAGGGTGTGTAGTAATTCCTTAGATCATATAATTATTTAGGAATTACTTGCTAAATTACAAGTTTGTAAGGATTAAAATTCTTAAGACTTTGTGATTTTTCAGTCAGAGTGGTAGATACCACATCCTCCACATCATCTATCATCCTTAAATATAAAAGGGAGATCCCTTTTATATTTAAGGATGATAGATTATACTTATTTTAGTCATTACTTAGGTACCTGTATGATAATAGAGCTTATATTCAGATTCTAGCTGCACTCAATCTGTTTGCCCAAGGCAGTTATCAAGCAGCTGTTGGGCAAGACAACATACTTGGGCTCAGCCAGCCATCAGTGAGTAGGTGCCTAACTCTAACAGCAGAGGAAATTTTAAAAATATTATCCCCTCAATATTTGAGATTTCCCATGACCCGTGAAGAAAAGGAAGCAGCCAAGACAGAGTAAGTTCAATTTTAATATTTCTTTCTTTTAAAATGTTCTAGGTTTCTGAATGTTTTTTTTTTATTTCTTCTCTGTCAAATTTCAGTAAATTGAAAAGAGAATAATAAATAAGTTTAAGATAATTAAAACTTCCCTTTTTACAGCTAACAAAACTTAAAACTACACCACTTATTCATTTAACACTTTGATTGTTTCAGTTTTCAAGACCTATATAATATGCCTAACACATTAGGTGCAGTAGATGGGACCCACATTGCAACAGCAAAACCTCCGCTCAATCATCCTACTGCACCTGGCAACCTATTCTATAATCGAAAGGGCTATTATAGCATCAACTGCCAGATTGTGAGTATAAACTAATTTTTTTAACACAATTATCTTGAAGCCTTGAGTAAAAAAACAAAACTTTCAGGTATGCAGTGCGAGGGGCAAGATTATTGGCCTCAACCCAAATTTTCCGGGCTCCACCCATGATGCTGCAATTTGGAGAGCATCAACCATCCATAGAGTCCTGAGAAATGACTTTGTGCATGGGGAAAGATCTCAGTGGCTTCTGGGTAGTAGGTCACTAGTAAACTTTTATACCTACTAAGTATATCTATTAGCTAAGTACATTATAAAGTTTTATTTTTCGTAGGAGATAAGGGATACCCACTACAGCCATGGCTCATGACTCCCATTATGGTGCCAGCAACTGAAGCGGAGGCTGCCTATAACGAATGCCACACCAGGGCAAGAAATGTGGTGGAAATGTGCAATGGGCGCCTTAAGAATAAATTTAGATGCCTACACAGGCATCGCTGTCTGCACTACCAGCCAGAAAAGGCAGCTAAAATTGTTCTGGCATGTTGCACCCTGTACAATATGTTTTTGGAAACATTGGATGGTAAGTGTACCTAGTTTGCTTATTAATATCAAGTAAATATTATATAATTCTTCTCGTTTTATTTACATTTGTAAAATAAGAAATCTAAATAGGTGTGTTTTTGCAGATGAAGAAGATATCAATGTGACTGAGGACAGCAATGTGCCTGAGGACAGCGAGCAGAGTGTGATTGTGGAGGATACGAGCACCGATTTTCTTGCCGAAGCAAGGGAAATTCGGCAATCGATTGTAAATCATTTTGATTAAATTAAACATCTTATTACTTTACTAATAATTTTTAATTTTTTTACCCTTAAACCTATCCTTAGGCGCGTCGCCCACACGAGCTAGAGTCGAGGCGCGGGCGCACGCTTTCTATAGGAATAAATATAGGTATGTATGTATAGGCGACATACCTATACTTATTCCTATACAAAACGTGCGCCCGCGCCTCGTCGCCGCCTCGACTCTAGGTCGTGTGGGCGACGCGCCTTAACCCTAAACAAAATAATAATCGACAAAATATAATAATCAACAAAATATAATAATCAACGAATTATAATAATCAACAAAATATAATAATCAACGAATTATAATAATCAACAAAATATAATAATCAACAAAATATAATAATCAACAACAAAATATAATAATCAACAAAATATAATAATCAACGAATTATAATAATTAACAAAATATAATAATCAACAAAATATGCAAATTCAAAATATAGAAAATAATTAACAATCAGCAAAATATGTAAAATGAAGAAATAACGGTTTAGCGCTAATGTCCGTAGCGAGCTGTAGAGGATTTGGAACAAGCACTTAATGAGAATAGCAGGTTTGAAACATGTTGTCAGCTCCAAGACAAAGTAATGGAGATGAAACCCATCAGGTTTCATTCCCATTATCTTCGTCTTGGGCATTTTGCACTAAAAATGGAATGCCGGAAGAGCGAATGGCAGCAGCCAAAATTTCTGCTGCCTGGACAATGCTCTCCCGGAGTAACCGGCTATTCTCATTAAGTGCTTGTACCAAATTGTGGTGCACTGGCGGGCGGGGAGTCCTCGGCAGTCTTCGACGACGGGTAACTCGACCGCTTGCACGCCGTACTGGTATTGCAGGAGTCCCACCGTCGGTTTCCACAGGCTGCTCTTCATGTACTGGCTGTAGAGAGGGTGACATATTTTGGTGTGGGGCAGGCGACATAGGCAGTGGGGGCGAGAGAGGTATTCCCTGAAAAAAAATAATAAACAGTTAATTCACACACCACGGTTGACACGGGTTGGTTATCACGTGAGCACCGATGCTCGAATAAAATAACTAATTGTCTTATTTATCAGTGCTGGAAAGATTAAAATAAGTTTTCTGAATACCAGTCTTGGTAATGTATTTATAAAAAAATTGTCTTTCAGCCATAATAATACCAATACCATGAATACTAAAATAAATTACCATTTCCAAGGAGGCAAAACCATCCACAGAAGCAGACCCAATGATATGAAGAATTTTATTCTCAATATCATTGAGATCTGCCCCTGCCGGTCCTCCACCTGTGGCCCTGATGGAGTCTCGGACTTTTCTCGCCTTTGTCTTTACTTTCTGCACCCACATATTCCAAATCTGTTGAAATTAAATTAGTTTAGAAAAGACAATGAAAATTATGCAATCCAGTTTCAAATTTTATCTGACGTAAACCACTTACATGTTGCCACTGCTCTACAGTCCTGCTGCAGCCCAGTTGGTTCAGCTCGCTACTCACATTAGCCTAAAACTCCATTACCTCAGAATCAGCTTGATTTTCTAAAAAAAAAAATAAGACGCTAGTAGTAGACCTGAATTTATACCTAATAATAGGATAATTAACATACACAACAATAAACTGATAATTAATATTGATGCTCTCAAATTTTCTTTCGCTGTTTATGTCATCGCTAAAGATTTACCAATAAACTAACAAGTTCAGTTGTATTTCTTACCTCTGGCCATCAAACGATTATTATGGAGCCGCTCCACGAGAAGCTCCTGTTGCCTTTTATTAGCTCGTTTTCTGGACGTCGACGACTGCATGCTCATTATTTATAATTTTAAACAGTTAAAAGTTAAATAACACCCAACATCAACAACAAACAGACTCAAGAATTCAAGATGTCCTTGATGATAGGGCTTTCCTACGGCGACGAGAATACCGGAAATTTTCAACTTAGTGTATGAAAAACCGCACTTTTTTTTTCTTGAGATCACGCTTTTATTCTTAAATAAGCTTTATAACGCTGAAATAGATAGCAAGATAATCATGCTATCTGAATCATTTTTTTTAAATGCTGTATTTTGTCGATTTTAATAAAATTAAAGGTTTTCTCATTATTGAAAACCGAAAAAATGTCCGCCAAAGTTCTAAATAGTTTTCGGTGTGCAACCCTAGCAGTATCACATTGGCCACAGATAATAAAAACAAATACAGGCTAGTGCATCTTAATTTATTAAAATATAAACAATAATATAGTTTTACGCCTTAATTATGCTCCCTATATTTCATTTAAATAACTATTGATAAAAAATTAAAGATTATTTGATTTTACTCAGGTTTTTTTTGCACTTCAGATCATTTCGTTCAATTTCATTCGCTTTTTATTGTCATTTCCAAGAAATCTTGGTCTATGGTTTACTTAACTTAGCGATTGTCAAACTCGATTTTAGTGATGTCAAAATTATTTTTAAATTTAGACAATCTTGTTTGCAGAATAGCTTTTAAGATTCTCTTAACTAAAATTTAGAAATTTTAGTGATAGTTTAGTTTAGTTCGGTGTACAACAGAATCGGCACCAATGGCTATTTATTATCAGTCATTATTAATCTTGAGATATTAGTTGATGATTAGATAAATATGGTGTTTCAGATATTATCTTGTATGAAAATGATACCACAATTTGGGATTTGCATACCAAACCCAATTATTTTTTACAAATTATTCATTCAAAGGATCATAATGAGGACCCAGACAGGAAGCTACTTAATAATATTGAAAGCCTTGATAAATATATTTAAAGTTTGAAATTATTTGGGATGGTGACAAAAAATAAACTGAATAAGTACAGTAGACTCAGTCTCAAATACAGTTGATTCATGAATAATAATTCAAATACAGAATAATACAATTCGTTTTACACCTCTGAGTATAAACAATGAAAACAATGCTTGTGGTAGTAGATCGAATCTAGGACGCCTTTGCTTTAAAAAATGTAGAGCAGCACTGCCACAATAGGTAGCAAAATATGAATATTACTTGAGAAAGTGTGCCAGTGTAATTATAACTTGTAATGTTAGCTTTAAGACAATGTTTACCTGTATATCTGCAAATATTTCATTAGCCCCTGAAGCTTGGTGTCCACCTGATCCATATTGTGATTCATTGCCTAAATCCACGAAGCCACCTGATTGTCTTCGCATTCGAGCCCTGTCAAACCCTGGCTCTTCGCTCCGAAAACTGTCTATATCTAAATCATTTCTTCTTTGGCGATTACTTTGATCCATTTTTGATTGATTTGTAATAATTACGTATAAATATTAATAGAAAACATCGGAACACATATCGCAGACTGTTTACTTATCTCGGAAAGTAAAGTATAACTGCTGAAGCGCGTTCTCGTTCTCATATGTTGTGAAACGTCACTGATGACTGCATTATTAATGAAAAAAAATCTGAAGTTTGGTTCTATCTACTTTCTTTGTTTCACAAATGAATAAGGCACGAGCAAGAAAGTACTGTAAAAACATGCTAGAAATATTAAATTCGCTGTACCGGAATTTGCGGAATTTTTTCGTGATTTTTTCTGACGTTTACAACAACTGACTCTGACAGTCGCGGATCGCCAATTTTTTTTTTGTTCCATTTGGAACAGGCTAGGGTCAGGGACTATGCTGCCTAGTCACCAGTTAGTTCGTATTTTTTTTTTCTGTAAATTCAGTTAGATTCATCAGTTTATTTTTTGATGTTAAGGTACATCCAGTTAAGGCGAATGGGTAGTTGTAGCCCGCGAAATTCAATTTTTCTTACGTTTTTTGCAATTTTCAGGTCAGTGTCAGGTTGTATCTTGATCAAAATATGATTCGCGACAATAACAGGTACGTATTTACAGAATTATAATAATTAGAATCATTAATACATCTTTCTAAGTTAGATTTCTACCGTTAAGAACAAATCTCGTATGGAAAAGTGTTGGTGGTAGAAATCTAACTTAAACAGATGTATTAATAACACCTTAATAACACCTTAAGGTGAATGCGTAGTTGTAGCCCGCGAAATTCAATTTTTCTTACGTTTTTTGCAGTTTTCAGGTCAGTGTCAGGTTGTATCTTGATGAAAATTTGATTCGCGACTATAACAGGTACGTATTCACAGAATTATAATCATCAGAATCATTAATACATCTGTTTAAGTTAGATTTCTACCACCAACACTTTTCCATACGAGATTTGTTCTTAACGGTAGAAATCTAACTTAGAAAGATGTATTAATGATTCTAATTATTATAATTCTGTAAATACGTACCTGTTATTGTCGCGAATCATATTTTGATCAAGATACAACCTGACACTGACCTGAAAATTGCAAAAAACGTAAGAAAAATTGAATTTCGCGGGCTACAACTACCCATTCGCCTTAAAGTCATTAGTTTGATATTTATCCATAAGTAAGTAAATCCAGTTTTTTTTTTTTTTTTTTTTTTTTTTTTTTTTTTATTTGGCAACGGAGCCGATGTCGACTATTCTGCCAACGTCATGTGGTGACGGCAGTACAGCGAGGTGAGCCGTCGAACTTTGCACTCCGTGGTTTGCTAGTTACAAGAAATAGTAGCTTAAAAGACGAAGAAAAAGAAGAATATATATTATATACATATACATTTAAAACATCACAAATCTACATAATATGTATTTACAAAGTTATTACTACACACCAAACTACAATTTGATATTATTTAAGTTTAAAAAAGTTGACAAGATTTGGATAAGTTTAGGAGAAAAGTTAGTCAAGAGGGAATGGAAGTTAGTAGGAAGAGGGATTTTAATTTTGGAGAGCTTATGATACAAGTCAAATGATTGGGAATTTAATGGACAAGAGAAAAAGATGTGGTCCAGAGTACCATCATCAAGACCGCATTCGCACAAGGAACTGTCACGAACACGGATCTTATTTAAGAATACTGGACTGCAGCAGTGACCAAGTCTCAGTCTACACAAGGTTGCAACAGTTCTTCTGGATAATTTTGGACATTTAAAAAACCAAGGTTTCCGCTGGATGTTGGGTTGAATACTGGCGCAGTACGCCCCCTTGAGCTTCGAACTTAATTGCCACATTGCTGACCACGAGTTGAACAGCTTACGTTTGGTGTCAGTCCGTAAGTCGTAGCTATGCACCACGTAGTGCTTCCGATCCACCGGGTTAGACGTAGCAAATTTTGCTAGTGAATCGGCACACTCGTTGCCACCTATACCCGAGTGACTGGGAACCCAAGCTATTTCAATGTATGATACTTTTACTGTGAATTTTAGATTTAAGTTGGTTTTGAGCTAAAGCTTGAATACTACTGCGCGAATCTGAGAAAATGACTGAATTTTTAACGTTATGAGTTAGAATAAAATTGATGGCTTCTAGGATACCGATGCATTCTCCTGTAAATACTGAGGTTTCTGGTGGACATTGGAATAAGAGGGCAATTTTCGAATTTTGAAAATACGCAGAAACACCTGTACATCCTGTTGAAGACAATTTGGATGCGTCCGTATAAAATAAATTCCAACCCTCCCAGTATCTTTTAATGGCCCGATCGAAGTCACCTTTTACGTCCTGAGAGTTTTTGGAGATACCAAGTCCCAAAACGACCTTTGGTCTGAAATGGACCACCTCATATGCGGAGGAAAAGACCGGAAGAGTGGGGTGTTGACAAACAGGTGAGGAGAGGTGTTTAAGCTCTCTGTACCTATTCATCAATGGAATAGATTTATTATTCCAGTAGGAAGACACGTTAAGAGAGAGGTAGATTTGTTCTAAAATGGGGAGTAAAGGATGGGACGAAAGGGAGAAAACTTTTGACAAGAAACGGTCTGCTAAGTATTGTCTGCGAAGGTTAAGAGGGGGTTCTGCACATTCTACCTGGAGCGCGTTTATGGGGGAGGATTTCATAGCACCAGTCACGATCCTCAGACATTTGGCCTGGACAGAATCCAGTCTACGCAGAGCATCTTTGTTACACGGCTCAATTAAGTAGCTGCAGTAATCCAGCACGCTTCTAATCAGCGCATTGTAGACCAGTTTTAAGGTGTATGGGTGAGCACCCCACCAGACACCTGCCAAAGCCTTAAGAACCGAGATCGAGCGCTCACATTTTTTAACCGTATTACCAATGTGGTCCACTCCCGACAATTTGGAATCCAGGGTAACCCCCAGGAACCTGGCCTTCTCCTCGATTGGAATCGCTTGGCCGTCAATATTAATGTCGACTTGGGGGATAAGACGTTTACGAGTGAAGACAACTGCTGAACTTTTTGGAGCACTTAGATAACCCGTGATCTAAAAGCCATTGGTTTAATGAGGACAAAGATATATTAATGGACTGAGCGGCATCCTGGATGGAAGTGCCAGAGACCAATAATGCAATATCGTCAGCATACTGAAGAATATTACAGTTAAAATTTAAACAAGAAGGAAGATCGGAAGTATAAATGTTATATAAGGGTGGACTAAGCACGGATCCTTGAGGTAGACCCCTCCAAACCGACTTCGGCTCAGAGTTCTCCCCCGGTATCCTAAGTTTAACACGACGTTCTAAAAAAATGCTGCATATGATTTGACGAATCCTAGCCGGGATTCTCAGCTCTTGCATCTTCTGCCTGAGAACTGGGATAAGAACAGAATCATAGGCAGCTGAAATATCTAAGAAAACGGCTACCACAGACTCATTCCTGCTAAGGGCCAGTCGGATCTTTGATGTAAGGGTCCCCACACTATCAGCTGTACCCAGACCTTTCCTGAAGCCGAATTGACTCATTGGGAGCAGCTTTCTGCTTTCTACAAACCATTCAAGACGGTTTTTAATCAAGTGTTCTAGAAGTTTAATAAGTATGGACGATAGAGCAATCGGCCTGTAAGAACAATGATCACTAGGATCTTTACCGTGTTTTAATATAGGAATTACTACTTGAACCTTCCAATCAGGAGGAATATAACCGGAAGAAAAACAATAGTTGGCTAAGTCTAGATAATATTGATGGGTCTTATCACCCGCTTTTGTAATGAAGGAGTAAGGGAATCCATCCACTCCAGGAGCAGAATCCTTTACATGGGCGAGGACCGATTTAAGTTCTCCCAGAGTAAAAGGCTTATCCAAAGGGTCATCTGATGCTAGCTGGGAGCCCGTAGCGACACACTCATCCAAATTAGGAACATAGACTGGGGCCAGTTTAGAAAGAAACTGGTTACCCAGTTCCTCAGATAGTATGGTCCCGGAGGGGGGTCTCAAACTACTCCTGAAAGACTTCAGCTTACGCCACACGGCCGACACTGGAGTGGATGGATTCAGCGAACCACAATATTTCCACCAGCCTTCTCTCTTTTTATTCTTAAGTAATTTTTTGGACTTAGCCAAGATATGTTGAAAGGCAATGATGTTATCCAGGTTCATGTCAGAGTTGAAGTTCATTTCGGCCTCATTCCTGGCCCTGATCACGGCAGAGCATTCCCTATCCCACCATGGCGGGGATGGAATTTTGCCCGTTGGCGCTTTTTTTGAAGGGAAGCAATCATCTGCTGTAGAGGATATTGTGTGGGAGAATGACGAAAAGCATTCCTGCGTGGACTCAGCGTTAATGGATGGGAGAGAAGAGACACGTAAGTCTAAAATTTTTGAGTAGAGGTAGTTATGGAACCCCAGCCCTTACAAATATTGCGGGTATAAGCACTTTTGCCCAGCACAACTTGTGTGGTCGCTGAGCTTGCATATTTTAAAAGATAATGTTTGTTTAGTCTAAGTCCTAGCTAGTAGTTCAGTTCGTGATTTGCATCCGAATATGTAACACGTCTCAATTAAAATAGAATTAATTAAGTCATTATTTTTATTTTTAAAAAGCCCTTTAAGGCGCTCCCAATCCTGACTGGCGCAGCCGGTAGGATCACTGAGGAAGCTATCACGCGTTACGTGGTTCATCGCGATAAGACTTTTCTCGATTTCCAAAACGGTACGCGTGGTGTACGGCAAGGTGATCCAACGAACCAAATAAATATCGTCGGTGACGAGGAGTCCTGAGAGCTGATGATGGGCGTGGCAGGCTGGTGAGTACGACTTTTCACCTCCTTGATATCCGTGTCCACATCCTTTCGTTAAATTTGGAATTGGAAGTCTTCCATTTTGACTGTTTGATGGTTTTCTTAAATAATTAAGTTTTGTAAGTGTACTGTAAGAATACTGAACATACAACTGTTTTGTATTATAACTAATTTAAAACATTAAATAGATAAACTTAGCTATAATATATTGAGTTCAAAAAAAAACTTAATAAATATACTAGTAGTAATTATTGTAATAAGTAAAGTTGGTAGAGTTCATAGAGTTAATTATTACTTAAGAAATTTTATATAAGTACCAGAATGTCGGAAATAAAGCTTATTCCGAATGAATTGTACAAAATTCTACCCAATTTTGATGGCAATAAACGTCATTTGAATTTATTCTTGCGCAAATGTGAGTATATTATTGATAAGTTTAAATCATCAGAATTACAACAGGAATATTTAATGCATGTTGTGTCTAGCCGCTTAACGGGTGACGCAGCCGCGCTTATCAGCGAGCGCGGAGACATTCAATCGTGGGCGGAATTCAAGGAATTGCTAGAGTTACATTTTGGCGATCCGCGAAGCGAGGAGTGTTTGGCAATCGAGTTAGAAACTTTAAAGATTAAGAGTAATGAGAGTCACAGTGATTTTTGTGCACGAATTCAAACAGTAAAATCAGTTTTGTTGTCAAAGGTTAACCAGCAGCCTAATTGCGGAACGCCAAATCGTCAAATGATTCTGATCAGTTGGCTTCATTTCTATCACAATTGGCTTCATTTTACGATTTTCCAATTGCGAAACTCTAGTTTATTATGAAACCAATTATGAACGTTAAGGCCCTGCGCAGAAACTAGAGTTTCGCAATTCGAAAATCGTAAAATGAAGCCAATTGTGATAGAAATGAAGCCAACTGATCAGAATCATTTGACGATTTGGCGTTCCGCAATTAGGCTGCAGATTATTGATCAAAATTTACGAGTAAGTAAGACGACTATTTATAACAACTCAGCCCTTCAGGTATTTTTATATAACTTACCAGAAAACATGGTACGCATTGTGCGTTTGAAACATCCACGCACTTTAGAAGAGGCCTTATCTGTAGTTTTAGAAGAAGTTAATTTCTATGATCAGTATCAGATGCGCAGCAAAATGTTAAATCCAAACCATAGTACTAAGCCACAGGCTAGCAGCACAATGGCACCACAACCAACATTTAAATTTGCTTTACCTCCACAGCCACCAGGTTTCAGACCGATGCCTATGATGCAACAAAATCAATCATTTAAAAATAATGTTGGCACGACACCTAAATTTAATTTCGGAATTCCAACAAATAGACCATTTATCATGCCAGGGTACAATCAAGGTCAATTTGGTACGAATAAACAAAACTTGGTACCACAGCAGTTTGGTTACCGACCAAATTTTGGTTATAGACCACCTGGTTATCAACAAATGATGCCAATGCTTCCGCGTCAGTTTGGTACTAATAATCGTTCTCCGATTCCACAACAAAACACACAAAACAAACCCCAACCAGATATCACAGATGCTACTATGAGAACTGCTCCGCAAAGAGCACATCAGCAAGGGTTCCCTGTAAATGAATTAGAACTCTACCCTTCGTATGAAGGCTATTTTACTTACCCTACGGAATACGCATATTGTTATGATTTATCCGAATATTTCCCTAGTGTAGAGAATGAGTTTCCAATAGACCCTGTAACCGAAAATCCAACACAAGACTTAGAAAAAAATGAACAGAATAAGAAAATAGAGAGTACCACTGAACAAGACCAAGTAAAAAATTTTTTCATGCGAGCCTCCATAAACCAACACCCGAAAGAATAACATTAAATCATAATACAATAAAATTAAAATTACCACATATTTACGTACCGGAAATAGACGGAAAATTCATGATTGACACCGGCAGTACTCGTTCATTTATACATCCTAGAATAGCGACTACCTATTTTGCTAACTACTTATCATACGAACCATTTGAAGTAGTAAGTACGCACGCCTCAAGTAAACATAACCAGGTACTGCAAATTCCCTTATTTTCTGTATTTCAAAGTAAAGGTCATCATAAGTTCTACGTATACAACGTCGATTCATTATACGACGGACTGATAGGAAATGATCTTTTAGAACAGTTAGAAGCCATTATAGATTTAAAGAAACATGTTCTATTAACAAAGTCAGCTGAAATACCTATATGCATCGATTCAGATATTAATGTTATACATGTGGTAGTAATTCCACCGAGATCGGAAATTAGAGCAAAATTACCAACTAATCTATTAAATGGTGTAGGACTGTTAGATTACACGGAATTCAGTGAAGGAGTACGAATGCCTACTGCTCTTGTAAAATGTGTAAACGGTTTTGCAACCACCATCATACAAAATACTCTCGATAAACAGATAGAATTATGTGTCACCAAACCGTTCGTAGTAACTAAATATGAGGAAAATGAATGCCATGTACATTCCATAGATGACCAAAAAATAGAGACCGACCAATTATTACGCGACAATCTAACTAAATTACGACTAGACCATATGAATGATGAAGAACAAGCATCTATACGACAATTATGCGAAGAATATAAGGATATATTCTATTGTGAGCAAATACCTCTAAGCTTCACTAATCAGGTCAAACATTGCATTAGAACAAAAAATGAAGACCCGATTTATACCAAACCATATAGACAAGCCCCTGCTCAAGTAGCAGAAATTAATAAACAAGTTGAAAAACTTTTAAAAGATAACGTCATCCAAGAATCCTTTTCCCCCTGGAGCTCACCAGTCCATCTCGTTCCCAAAAAGCCAGATGCTTCTGGTGAAGTCAAATACAGAATGGTAATCGACTATAGAAGACTTAATGACATTACAGTTGACGACAAGTATCCCCTTCCTAACATTACTGACCTTTTTGACAAACTGGGTAAAAGCACCTACTTCACAACACTTGATTTAGCTAGTGGCTATCATCAAATTGAATTAAATAGCGACGATATACCAAAAACTGCATTTAGCACACAAAACGGATATTATGAGTTCTTGAGGATGCCGTTCGGACTTAAAACAGCACCGGCAACCTTTCAACGAGCCATGGACAACATCATGAGAGGTCTCCAAGGAATACATTGCCTAATATATTTAGATGACGTCATTGTCTATTCTTCTAGCCTTCAGCACCACCTACAGAAACTTAGAGCCGTCTTTGACAGACTACGACAGACTAACTTAAAAATACAACTAGACAAATCTGAATTTTTACGAAGAGAAGTTTTATACCTAGGGCATACGATAACTAGAGACGGACTAAAACCAAACGACGACAAAATTAAAGCTATTATAAATTATCCTCTCCCTAAAACGACAACAGAAATAAAAAGTTTTCTTGGGCTGGTCGGATACTACAGAAAGTTTATAAAAGACTTCGCTAAAATCACCCAGCCCCTAACGTCTTGTCTAAAAAAACGAAATAAAATTATCATAGACCAAAACTACATAGATGCCTTCGAAAAATGCAAGGAAGTACTGACTAATACCCCTCTATTACAATACCCTGACTCGACTAAACCCTACATTTTAACAACTGACGCCTCTAATGTGGCACTCGGTGCTGTCCTATCCCAAGGACCTATCGGAGCAGACAAACCAGTCGCATATGCTAGTCGAACCCTTAGTGACACTGAAATGCGTTATAGCACAATTGAACGAGAGCTATTAGCTATTATTTGGGCCGTGAAACATTTCAGACCATATTTATACGGACATAAATTCCAAATTTTTACAGATCACAGACCTCTTGCTTGGCTTTATTCCCTGAAAGAACCCAATAGTAAATTGACTCGTTGGCGTCTCCGCCTTCAAGAATATGATTTCACAATCATTTATAAAAATGGCAAACAAAATAGTAATGCAGACGCATTGTCACGCATAAAACTTAATGCCATGGGCTCCGAAGATGACACATCAATGGATGTTAATGTAGACGAAGCTGAAATACAAAAAGTAATAAAACAATTAAAAGAACTCGAAAAACTTACAACTAAAGCTGAAATAGAAGATGAAACAGAAATAGTAACCATTTCAGATTCTGACTCTGACGTGACTACACCTGCGGACCTATTTCAAGATAACTTCCCTATTCGTTCAGTAACCAGTAGCAGTAATACAGCTACAGTAGCATCCAATATACAACCAGACTCATTAGGGATTCCAATCTTAAGAGAGGCAATCGACACCAAACCAAACCAAATATTAGTGTTCACCTGGTTTCAAAATAAAATACAAGTTCAAAATTTATCTAGAAAGAACCAAAAAGTTTTAGAAGTATTTCTTCCATCAGATAATGAAGAATTAATCAAGCAATTTTTAAAGGAATATATTACACCCAAGCGTAAATATTTTATTTACTTTGAGAACGAAATATTAGGTCCTTACATATGAAATTGGCGTTTTGTATGGAAGGAACAAAAAGTCGAATATTTTTTAATATAATATATTTAATTAATCAAAGTATGAACCATTGTTTTCAATGCACTTTTGCCATCTTATAGGTAGTTCATTGATCCCTTTACTAAAAAAACCAGTCGGACGGGAATCAATAAAATCTTTGAAGGCGATTTGGACTGCCCCATCGGAGTTGAATTTTTTCCCTTGCAAAAAGTTATCCAAATTGCGAAAAAAATGGTAATCTGTTGGAGCAAGGTCCGGGGAGTACGGAGGATGTCTAAGACATTCCAATTCAAGTAATGTAACGCAGCAGTCGACGCGCGTTTGCCGGTTTGCTTCAGTCAATTCGTGAGGTACCCACCTTTCAAGCTTTTTAATCTTCCCAATTTGCTTCAAGTGAATTAAAACAGTTTTATCACTAACATCGAAGCCTGCAGCTAACTCGGACGTGGTTTGCGATGGGTCCGCTTCCACAATAGCCTTCAATTCTCCATTATCAACTTGGGTCTCAGGCCGTCCACGGGGCTTGTTCTGCAGGTCGAAATTTCCAGAACGAAAACGTTGGAACCAAAAACGAACTGTGTTTTCTTTTGCAACATGACCGCCATACACATCATTCACCATTCGAGTCGTTTCCGCAGCACTAGTGCCACGGCGGAACTCGTACTCGTAAATAATGCGATATTTTAAATTTTCCATTTTGTAAAATGAGTGACGCAAACAGAAAAAACAGAAGAAAAAAAACAAATGAATGACGGTCATCGAAGCACAAATACATGAGTAAATAGCTGTACAAATTTGAATTTGGAATTCCTTACCAAAGAGGAGAAATTCGTGATTAAAGTGGCCAGTACGAAAAACGCCAATTTCATATGTAAGGACCTAATACATAGACGGTTATTTACTAAAGTCATTATAGAAATTTTTAAGAAAGACTCAGTAGAGTTCTTTGAATGTACAGATAGAGTAATATACATAGAAGACGAAAAGGAACAAAAATCAGTTATATTAAAGCATCACGAAGGAAAAACATGCCATAGGGGAATTAAAGAAACTATGGTTAGAATTCGTAGAAACTATTACTGGGAAAACATGCAAGATACGGTAGCAGCAGTTATAAACATGTGTGACCCCTGCAAACTAATGAAATATGATAGAAAGCCCATAAAACCAATGTTACAACTAACGCAAACACAAGATGCCCCTTTCCAAGAAATATTCATTGACTTATTTAATATAGAAAGTAAATATTACTTAACGCTCGTAGACGCATTCAGCAAATTAGGACAGGCTATTGAAATTGCAAGTAGGCAAACGACAGAAGTAGCGCGAGCTCTATTAAAGTATTTTTCAATATACGGTGTTCCCAGGAAAATATCCTGTGACCCTGGCACTGAATTTAACAATGAACTTATACGCGAACTTTTGTCTATGTACAAAATAGAAATTCACATAACAACGCCAAACAATCCTAACTCTACTGGCATCGTAGAGCGATTTCACTCCACGATAATAGAGATATATAGGCTTGCAAAATATGAACGAAAATGTACGGACGCCGCTTCTGTCATGACCTATTCCATTATGGCATACAATCATACAATACACTCCACGACGGGATTAACACCTTTCGAAGTAACATTCGGACACACTGACTCAAATAAAATATTCGATGTAGACTTGGAAAAGGCGTATACACAACAACTAGTTAAAGACCACGCAAAACGAACAAAATATCTGTATAGACACATAGCCGAAAAGATCCTTAACACTAAACAAAAAGCCAGAGAAAAGAAAGGTGGTGAAATTGAATTAAGCATACAGGAGGAAGATAATATATTTGTAAAAGACATTAACATAAGAAAAAGTAAAGATAAACCTAGATATCATAAAGCAAAAGTAACTGGAAAAGCCGATAGGAACGTAGTACCAGTACGGATAGGTAAAAGACAAACTAAAGTACCTCTAAAGAACGTTAAACGTCCTTCACAGGTTGTGGCTGATCATCATGATCTTGAAACTGACGGTCAAGATCCAAGGCCTTCAACTTCAAGAGATTAAAAATAACCCAGGCATATTACCTGTTAAACAAGGACAGGCGATGATAGAGAAAGATAAGTGGACCATAGTTAAGATATTAGATTTTAAGGAAATAGATTATGATTTAGCGTTAAATATTAATAGATATAAGGAATTTAGTAATATAATTGACATTCATAAGCCCTACGCAAATGAGTTCCAAAATATGAAATTACAGGTAGAATACTTACGCAATTCAACAGTCAGAAAATTCAGGCAGCTTATTCCATCAAAACGCTTCAAACGCGGCCTTCTTAATCCTCTTGGTTCAATGATTAAAATACTTACCGGTAATCTAGCCCACGAAGACGCGATTAAGTACGATGCTGAAATAGTACAGCTAAAAATCGGTCAAAAACACGTAGATAAGAAGATAACCATAATTTCAAAAATGCTTGACTCTATCACTAATAGATCTACATCTATGCAGGAAAATATTCAAATATTGGACGAACGCATGAAACGCATAGAAAGAATAGTAAAAAATATAGGCACTAAAGAAAATAACTCTATTTACTCTACATATGTTTTAAGTATGTTTGATATGTTTATAAGTAATTTTAGGTCAATTTATACTGTTTTAAATGAAATCGAAACTGCATTATCATTTACAAAAGTGTCTGTTGTACATCCGACCATTGTTGAGCCATCTGAACTCTTAGCACTGTTAAGCAATATTTCTGAAACTGAAAGCTTAATTTACCCTGTGACAGAAAAAACGTTATTAATGTTAGAAAGAACAATGTCTGTTAAAGCCTATGTAAAAGAAAACCACATAACATTCATTTTGGGAATCCCATTAATAGACAAAAAAACATATAACTATTTCAAAATGTATTCACTACCAATTTTCAAGGAAAACAGAACTACCACCATTATCCCTAAATATCCTTACCTTATGGTGAAAGGTCCTACATACTTACCGCTAGCCAGCCCATGTGAAGAGATGGGAGCCAACCAGTTCCTGTGCAAGGAAAGCGACGTGATATTGTATCCTGAAAGTACGTGTATAGAACAATTAATGAATTTTGCTTCAAACCTTAGTTTGTGCAAACCTCTTGCAGTAAACGTGGAAAGTCTAAAAGTACAGCCTATTGACTTCTTCAGCTGGATAATTTACACAAGAAATGAAATAATGCTCACCGAAACATGTGCCGATGATGTTATCAGGAAACCGATTAAGGGCACATATTTATTGGAAATTGATGGAAACTGCAGTATCTACCTGAAAGACATTAAATTACACAAAAGGCAACATCATTCAGGAAAAATACAATATCGGGTAACTCCAGTCGCTGTTCTACCCAAATTAGAGGAAACATCTGTTAATTGGAACAAAACAGTGAATCTAAACAAATTGGACTTTGACGATTTAAAACACCTATCTTACACATTAAAAAGTGAAATAGTGGAAAGTGATAGTGCAGTGAAAACAAATAGTGTTAGTCTAGCAACTATATTACTCAATGTTATTTTAGCTATAGTATGTCTTAGTATAGTACTTTGGAAAAAAATGTCTTGTATGCGGAATCATCGGAATCCAAATATTACCGATAATTTCGCACTTGGTGAGGGAGGAGTTATGGAACCCCAGCCCTTACAAATATTGCGGGTATAAGCACTTTTGCCCAGCACAACTTGTGTGGTCGCTGAGCTTGCATATTTTAAAAGATAATGTTTGTTTAGTCTAAGTCCTAGCTAGTAGTTCAGTTCGTGATTTGCATCCGAATATGTAACACGTATCAATTAAAATAGAATTAATTAAGTCATTATTTTTATTTTTAAAAAGCCCTTTAAGGCGCTCCCAATCCTGACTAGGTTCCAATCTACTGAATTCAGCTGATATTTTAACAGAGGAGGGGAAATTTTGTCAGGGATAGTTTTGGAAGGGATTTCAACCATGATGGGATAGTGATCACTCCCATAAGTCATATTCAAGCGACTCCAATTAAAAAGGCTGGCTATACTAGACGAACAGAATGTTAAATCAACACAGCTGCTGTTCTGCCCTGGTGCAGACCTACGTGTGGAACTGCCATTATTAATTACACATAGGTTTAGTTCATCCAATATATCCACTAGGCCTATACCAAAGTTGTCGCAGTTTTCTGAACCCCATCTATAATGATGGCCATTAAAATCACCCATAATAAGTAATGGACCTTGTATACTACTTAGCAAACTTTTAACTGTAACAAGATCTTCAATTTGTGGGTGTTCAATATAAAAACTAAAGATATTTATATCCTCAGCCTTAACAGCAACAACATTAATGTTGTCACCAACGAAGGGTAGAGGAATTGGGGAGAATGGTACTTTGTTATTAATGAACAAAGCACATCCTCCATATCCATCTGGTCTGTCATGGCGAACACCACTGAAACACGGAATCCTGAAATTACTATCAGAACGAAGCCATGTCTCAGCAATGCTGCAGATCGATGGTTTGTATTTATTAATGATAAAGAGTAGGTCAGGTTTCCTGGGAGTAATACTCCTCACGTTCCATTGAAGGAATGTTAGGGGGTGGAACATTACTAATATAGTTAACAATGGATGACAGTTTGTTGGCAACGTGGTCAGGTAAGGATTGTGCAGGATTAGCTAATACTGTTAGTAGGATATTGGCTATAATATTGAGAATATTTTCAGATTTATCAGGATTGCTTGTACCTTCCATGGGGAAAGCACAGCCATTTTGGGATGGAGAAAAGGAGTAATCCTTAATAAGGGCTTGATGAGCCTGCTTGTCATAGCTAGGTGAAAGGGGGGCATGAGATTTGGGTTTTAGAATGACCGTTTTACGGTATGATTTTGTTGTTTGGGGAGCGGAACCGGGATGATTGGGCGACCTAGGTATTGGTATTGATTTTTGGGATGCTCTAGACACTTCAGCATACGATTTTGATACCGGAGGGAAAACCTGACTTGCCTCCGCATAAGACACAGATTTCTCAGCCATAAGAGCTTTAATGCCCTTCTGCCGACCAAGCTCAGGACAAGCCTTATCATTAGCATAATGATTGCCAGAACAAGATACACAAATGGCACAATCAGTAGGAACTTGGCATCCATCACCTGGGTGGTCTTGACCACATTTATAACAGCGGGGTTTTGAGCGGCATATTGTACGTGTGTGACCGAAACGACAACAATTGAAGCATTGAATAGTTGGGTACATGTATCTCTCAACTGAAAGGGCAGAGTAAAAACAATAGACACGATTAGGTAAGACTTGCCCGTCAAAAGTCAAAACAACGGTTTGAGTGGGTTTCCACTCTGTAACACCCAGAGAAGTCACCTTTCGGCTCATTCTCCTTGCCTTTATAACGGGGCCGCATCCAACAGGAACCTTAATATTTTCAATAACCTCATCCTCTGTCCATTCTGATGGTACGTCTCTAACGAGACCCAAACGAGTAATATTGAACTGTGGAATTGTAGCAATAAAGTTATTCTGAATTAATGTACGACTTATCAAAAAGCTGTTTGCATCCTGGTGCGACTTAAACTCAACTGAAACTTTGTTTCTTCCTAGACGTTTGACACTACCCAGGAGAATATTGCTGTAATTGTTTTGCGTCAAAAACATTCCAAATTTCACCGGATGTAGAACAGTACCAGGGGTCTCGCCGTCTTTTAAAGAAACGTGTACAATATATGGCGGATTATCCCTCATCGTGTAAGACTGTCTTCCCATTTCTTTTTTTGTTAGTTTTGGAGGGTTCGCTACAGTAGTCGGAGAAGAAGTAGCCATTCTTTTCCTACTTGAAGATTCGAAATCCATTGAATTATTTATCATATTGTTATCGGGGAGGGAAACTGTTAACATAGGAGAGAAATCAGAGGGATCAGGAGGGTCAGGGGGCTTTTTGTTATCCATAATGGATGCCGGATAAAATATTTAAAAATAAACTAAATTAATATTAAAACCTACCTTTGCTAAAGCTGAGCCACACTACAAAGAACACTACTACACTACACTACTAAACTACACTCATTCGACAGCCTAGATAAAGAACTTTAAAGAAGATGAAAAAAAACCACGTAGTTTTGAAAACGGCGCGAAAACCTCCTAAATCCAGGTTATGTCAGACGCCAAGTCAAGTGTCGTCAACTGATTGTCAATGTCAACTGTATTTTTTAAATAAAAACAATATTTGATTTATAAGCTTTTGGCTTGCGTAATAGTTTAGTGAGAATGACACATAATAATATGAAAAACTGCAAATAAAAGATTGGGTTCTGTACGTATTAAGTGCTACATAGTTTATACCTATAAACTAAGTAGTGTGTGTAGATACGTGTACCGAAACATTTGTTATAATAATAATTTTGTTATTTTTATTAATTAATTAGGTATTAGGTGTTATTTGCTTCCTTATTATTTTAATTTACAAAATAATATAAGAATCGTAACAGGCTAGCAGGTGAGTTTATCTAGACATGCCAAGCTTGGGGTATCCATAAAATATAAGCCAAGTGGGTTATATCGACAGTGAAAAAGGAAATGGGATCAACCGCCAAAGATTATATTGTTCAATAGAGCAAAAACAAAGTAAAAAAGATGCTATTGAACCACATCACAATCTTTAGTTAACCAAAAAAAAAATTCTTTTACATAAAAATAGCTCTAAATATATCTCAAAGTTCTCTCATCAATTGTTTCAAAGCTAGATGTCGTTTGACCCCACGTTTTACGCGTTTCTATTGCATTTGCGAGGGTCAAGTAATACTCGTAACATGTTGCTTTTGGCATAGGTAAGCGTCATGTAAATAAAGGAATATTTTATTTAATAATATTTGAAAGAGTAACACATAATCAGCCTATGATGTTCCCACTGCTGGGACAAGGCCTCCTCTCAGTGAGAGGGAGTGAGTGGGTCGTAATCCACAACGCGGGCCCAGTGCGGGTTGGCAGATGTCACATGTCTTCGAATTTTTGGTTCTAGGACATGCCGGTTTCCTCACAATGTTTTCCTTCACCATTTTGAGAGCAGTGGTGATGAAATAATTTACACAAAGTAAAGCGCCTGTGAAAGAGTAAACTTCTTAATAAAAATCTTTTTACTTACAGACAATGCACACTGCACAGCCTAATCGGCTGGGTCTAGAAGCATAAAATTTTGGATAAGTGTTCCACATACAGGGTGTGGCGTAAATAGTGGTAGACTAGATAATTATTAGTTATTTGTTATACAAGAGTGCAAAGTTGCTTTTTAACCGCGTGTTCAATTTTGATGACCGAGCAAGCGAAGGATTCTAAAATTGAGTGATTCAAAATTAGAATCCTGAGCGTTAGCGAGGGAATCAAAAGAGCACGAGGTGAAAAATCTTTGCACTCGAGTGCAACACGTAACTTTTCATTCCACCTCAGCGAGGAAATGACTAAATGCAAAAAAAAAAACGTTTACAATCACAAGATAGGTACACTTTTATTTCAGTTTAGGTATTAATTACTACATTATGACAGGTAAGTATTACAGAATAATCTTTAAATTATAACAAAATAATACTAAGGTATAATTAAGAAAATTTTAAAGTAACGTTGCTACAGTTATTTAAATTGAGTGTAATATTTTTGTTTGGTACTGTAATATTGGTGTTAGTCACTTGTGTACTGTTTTTCGGTAAACTATCTGTCATACTTAATAGTTGTACCGATTCATCGGATTCCCTTGGCGTGAATGTTGGAGAGAGAGGGAGATGGTTAGGTGTTTCATAACGGCTTATTTTTGATGTAGAAGGGCCAGTCCAAAGATCCGATTGAGGCTCTTTCAGTGTAATGGCTCCTACGATGCCTTCACATATTTTAGACTTATTTTGGATGGAATCCTCTATGTATCCCTCTACAACTGCATTGGACTTCCAGCCTCCGTGGCGCTTAAGGGACAGGAGATCAGCTCCGGAATCAGCCAAAAGTGTGGCTGAAGTTCGTCGGAAACAATGACCCTTGTACAACAGGGGTTCTGGAAGTTCAAGAAATGTTGCTATTTCTCGTGGGATACTGCCAATTTTATTAGTACCCATAGGCTGTCTAACACACTTTCCATTGCGATACTGTAGAAAAAGTCGATTGATTGGAGTGTTAGGCGGGCGTAAGGCTTGATATTTCTCAACAATCGTTACGTATTCCTTGCGAATGACGAAGTTGCGGTCTCTTTTTGTCTTTGTATTAGGTAAATTAATTAATAGTAAGTCATCTGAATGTTTCTCAATGTTTTTGACATTAAGTTGTGTTAGTTCATTAGTTCGACATGCTCCGTTTATTCCAATAATAAGAACAACCTGTAACGTAAAGAGTATTGTAGTAGATAAATTAATAAAATTGATATGAACGCATAATTATGCCTATCAACATCTACTAAGTATACTATTTAATTGAGATTAATATACTTAAGTAGATACTGAATGTGCAACTGACTTACTTTTGCCGCCAAATATACGGAATCGGGTGCTTCGTTAAGAAACTTTTCAATATCAGATACTGTGAAAACCTTCGATTTTTTTGGTTGATGACCAGATGAGGCTCTTTTTAAAAATGCCACTAATTTAGGATAGGTATCGATATGTTTGTCTTTTTTCATCTTTATTGTTGCTTTTAGCATCGAATACGTACTCCATAGAGTGCTTGCTTTCTTGTTCTCGGATAATTCTATAAAATATGCCAGCAAAACGTTTTCTGAGAAAGTTTTGGCTCCTTTTGCTAGTCGCCACGTGTTGAACATATCGTACTGTTTTAAATACTTCTCGCGTGATTGTTGAGGGAGAAAGCTCATTTGCGCATTATTAACAGTTTCAGTCAATTCTGTTGGCGTCAAGCAAACTTCCTCGTCGCTAGAATCACTCATTTTAGTTTTTTCACTTGTTTTCAAGTTTCTTGTTTTTAATATAAGGTTTAACAATGACGTGAAAAAATGCCGCGTAAAGAACCGCGTACAAAGCAAATTGAAAAAAGAACACCAAGAAGGTTCCGAGTCTGAGTTTTTAACAAATTAAAAAAAAGTTGTATGATATATTCGGCACCATAGAGGTAGCAGTAAATAGGTTTAATGTTTTTTTTAATTCACAAACTTAGTGCACACGATGTTCTAAATTCAATTTACTTTATCCTCTAGAGAATAAAAACGGCTTTTCCACTCAGATATTGAAGATTAAAAATACTCTTTCCGAGATGGTGGGATGAAAAACATATTACAATTTTAACCATCTAGTACATTTTTTTTCTAAAATCGCTTTTGAATTTGCCTGATATGTTAAAGATTTGGGTCAAAATATACAAGAACTAATAACTTTTACTTCAAAAGCTCAAAATTTACATAAAAACATAATTTTACACGATAGCACTAGTACCTATTCAGCAGTAATTAACAGAAATCAAAATGAAAAAATAATGGCTTTTGATGAAACTACTACCAAAGTATAAAAATGTAGAACGTAAATAAAAACAAAAAAAAATATTTTCTGAACCCTAGGATAAAAATGGTTAAAATTGTAATATGTTACAGTAGGTAAATTATGTAGTATATCGAATCCTTAACGGTGGACCACTATTTACGCCATAACTTGAATACAATGTATGTGTAGGTATGTTATTTTGGAGTATAAAGCCAACGGACGGAGCTGGCCGCCGCGGGTTTGGTCGCCGGCGCTGATTGACTGAATAGATATATGTATATCGCGAGTGGCGTCAGTGATTTTACACTTTGTGTTTTTTGAAGTGAAACTTCTTTACGCACGCTTGACTTGGGGAGTAAGCTGGCGAACGCGTGACGTAAGCGTTACGAAAAGTGTGATCGGGCGAGGCGAACGGGAGTTGAGTGGGGGATATAAGCAAGAGAAAGCAGTGCGCGCGCACATTTTCTTTCTCTCTTCCTCTCATAGCCAAATACATTTGAAGTTTCACTTCAGTCGTGTGGTCATAAGCACACTCGGTTTTTTTTTAGTCACTAAGGCCTGTGTTCCTGTTACGCTGACGTCGGTCGCGTACGTCTGTCGCGCGTGTTAATATACATTGTGTTCTATATAGAATATGGTGCTATATAGCACCATATGTTGGTACTGACCGTACGCGACCGACCATACGCGACCGACCATACGCGACCGACCATACGCGACCGAACCGTACGCGACCAAGGTCAGTGTAACAGGAATTCAGGCCTAAGAGAATGTAGAATGCAAGAACGGACGAAGCTTTTGACTATTCAATTTCATATGTACCATACGACATGAATGTGTATATTTATGCATAAGTAAATCCCCGCGTCCTAACCAAAACCCACTAAGGGAAAATGGGCATAACGGGATCACAGGCCGATATTTGGGTGCACCCATCATATACAAGTAACCAGACATATTCAATAACAAATTAAACAAAGAGCCATTTTTTTTTAATAAAAATCCATCAGTGCGGTAGCGACTGAACATGAGATTGCGCTTACTCAAAGTTTAATGTAATTTTTAGTCAGTAGGTCGCCCCATGTGGTCCCTAACCGGGGCATACCGCGTAATGGATTTTTTTTAGAGTCTGCTTGTTGTATGTAATTATCTTACCAAAAAAAAAAAAAAAATATTAAATAAAAGCGTTATGATTAAAAATAATTATTGAGATTGCATTTAGCAGCTTTATTGACAGATTCCCTTAGCGTCTCCATTATGCCCCACCTTCTGTTAACGTTTTTGGTTAGAACGCGGCCGATAGATGCCTATTATACAGGGCGACAGGGACGCGCAACCTTTTCCCATGGATTCAGTACATGATTCTTAATAAGATAGCTGTCCCATACGTTTTGACCGCGTAGGTAATGCACTTTTCAATGATAAAGCAGTTTTTTTTTTTAAACCGACGAAACATTTCTACGCTATGAGGTCTAGATTCATATGCTGAATTTATGGTTATTGTGCGACTGATGATCAATCAATATAAGTAAATACCAGAGCTTTTTAGCTCCCCGCCTCGGAGAGGTTAAGTTTATTTTGGCCATTCATTCATAATATTCCATTGGACCTACCATGATTTGATTTTTGAACGTCCAAGCGCGGGGCCTATAATATAACATTTGCTACACCTGCTACGTGGCTAGTCCAGCCCTGGGCCATTGGCATCACTAAACGAACCACCTACTATATTAATCAACTGCTGCCTACTAACCTGTTGATAAGTACACCTACCTACGTTGTTCTTCTCCCGCGGGTTTTGATATTTTGAATGTTAATCTCATGAGTTTAGGGTTTATAATGAACGCAAGTAGGTATCTAGGTAGGTACCTAACCTACTTATAATGACATCTATGAAATCAAAGATAGCGCAGTGTTTTCCGGGTTAACTTTCAGAAAATCTTTATTAATAACAATAGGTTATCCTATGTCGATGAAAATCCTGATGTGATTAATACGTAAGGAAGGGTAAGTAGATACCTATTTTAATTAATTAAAATGTTTTGCATCCACTGAATCTTTGTTTATTATGCTACCAACCAGGATTCATAAAAACATTAAAATATTTTAATCATATTTTTTTTTTAGGTTTTACAAAAAAGTGCCTTCGGTAGGTACCACATACATACCTGAAATCGTGAGGTCTCTGAAACGATACAGAAACCAGCAGAATAATAAGAATTCACGACGAAAAACCGACTTAAAAATAATTTCTTAGCGGATGTAGAATTCTTCTCTTTTTGGAGTCATTAGAATAGTACACCAGGTAGGTAGGTACCTAGGTACTCGACTTACTTTTAGTTCTGTAAAAGTTAGAAATGAACCAGTCTCAAAATGAATAAACTGTGTTAGGTAATATCTATCTACAAGTTATCGTACATTTCTGCTGTATACCTATGTCATATGGTTAGGTCTTCCAAATGCTGTTCTGCTCTTTATAAAAGTTGGACTCCTGAGAAAGTTGGACTCATGCGAACAGAGGCTCAAGGTAGGTACGATTTAGGAATTCTCGTACGGTACCCTTCAAAGTTTAAAATCGAAACCACTGATATATTATTATAATGTAATTAAATGAGAAGAGGCCTGTGCCCTTCATTGGTACAGTAACAGGCTGGTTTTTCTTTTTTTTTTTAATACGATTGGATGTAATGAATACCTGTAATCTGAGTACCACGAAAATAGGCATGAAAAAACACACTATCTTCATCATCATATTATTTTCAGAAATAGCCAGATGTGCATGGAACTTTAATGAAGGCCTTATTTTTTATTGTTTTTCTTTTCCGTAGTCCAGCGGGTTACCTACTTGTTTTAGCTAACCATCACCCTAATTGCATAACACACTATTAATCACAATTTGAATCATTTTGAAGGATGTTGCTAATCCATTGCTTCATATGATCGAAAAATTTGTCTGCTCAACAACGTAACTACTCAGCCAGTCCGCCTTTGTACCTTTTTGTGCGAAAAGTTTAAATAAATAAATAAATAATGTTGTTGAATCGTCAAAATAAAAGCCATTGCTACTGATAGTGTGTTACACAACTATCCCGCTGTTAACCAATGGGACTAAATTGTAAATTTTTCCTAGGTGACAGTTTTAAGGAACAGGAGAGCAGATTTTACTGTAGTTCAACTTAGGCGCTATTAGATACGTCTATCGCAAACGTAGCAGCGAAAAGACTCTTTGAGTGTTATGCTTCTTAGTACGATTGTGTTTTTTGACTTTTAATTAAGTTAATAGATACACCTGTGTACCCTTAAGAGGTAGGCAGACCCATTGTACCCATTATTCGTCAGTTTTGTTTAACAATTCTTTGTTTTAGGCGCAAACATCCAGACTCTGGCTGCTACTGGTAGTGGGGTTTGGCTGTCGTTTTATTATTGGATTTATAATTAGAACACTGTAGGTGAAACGTTATATGAGAGGTAATTCTTCTTATCTATACTTATTATGCCTACAAGCGACCTGCCCCTGCTTCAATACGGTGCAATCCACCGACGCGATGTGGCGATATGTCAAAATATCGACATTTCTGTGCAATATAGGTATAGTAGGTACTTAAGTTAAATATAAATAGGTAGGTACACGCATAAATCTTCCAGAATAAATTCTTTGCATGATGGTGAAAACCAAATCTAAATCCATTGTGTAGTTTAGAAAAAGTTTTTTTAGTGCTCGGGAACTTCGTATTTATAATTACCAATTGATTTTTCCCTTCTAGGAAGCTCGTAGGTAAGTAACAACTGCCACACGGGTCAATCCTCAAGGTTAAGCAACGCTTACCGAGGTCGATCCGTGGATGGGTGACCATTACATATCGAGACCCCTCCGTGCCTCGGAAAACAAGATATCCCGGTGGTCTTGGCTGTCATTTACAGATTTTTGATGGTCCTGCTAAAGACTCAAGCAATCTATAGTTAAATAACAGCCGACTGACCCACTACTGTTGTCCAGATTGTTTTTTTCCGGTACAATGAAATGATCGTTACATGAAATTGAGTGCATTATAAACAACGTAAATATTCCTCATTTGAATAGACATCTCATACTTGACTAAAAACTAAACAGGCCAAAAAAGAAATATAAAAAATAACTAATGCTTTCTAAGCCACTTTTCCCCGTATCTCTTATAGATTCGGATTTCCCCATACTGTCCCAGAAAAAAAAAACCCTGCCTAGAACTTTTGTGGAAAATGTCATGCTTCTAGATCCAGAGTTTAGGCTGTGCGTTGTCTGTCAGTAAATGAATGAGAAGCCTTGTGCTTAGGCGGTGACATTCCGAAAAACAATGATACAAGAAACTTTTACGTACTATAAACATGAATCTAAGTACCAACTTCCACGTTTTTAACTTAAAAAAAGACGAACTTCCTTACAGACTTTCATCTTCTATTTATTTTAAGCCTTTTAGGGGTCGAATTTTCAAAAAGCTTTTCTTAATGCTTACCTCTATGTTATTTATGAAACTCTTTTGCAACATGCTCCTAGACCCAGTTTACGCTGTGTTGTCTCTCAGTGATTGGGTAATAAATAACCGTTCAGTATATCTTTCTGATAAGAAAATGACCGGTTCTTGTAGGTTAGTATAATAAATAAGACAATAATTTATTTTTGTATTAACGATAACGCATTTTTTACGCACTTGAAACATAATCGCACCGTTTCCACTGCTAGGATACAGGCTTCCTTTCTGAGAGTGCCTGAATCCACCACGCAGGCTTAATCAAAAGCAAATTAGGCTACGAGCACGGCGGTTTTACGTTATAACTTCAGAAAAACAGTAGAACGAATGAAATTAAATGTCTTTAAATTATACCCCTCTATGTATAAACGCTGCTTGAAGATAAGATGTATGGTTAAACATTACTGTAAGAACTATTTTCTTTTTTAAAGATTAATCCATTTTCCTACAATGTTCATACTTACATTGACAGCCTGAAGCTTTTTAAACCCTCATTATGTTATTCACCTATACTCAGTAAGTAATGTTCAACTGAAGCTTCTATGGAATGTGTAATTGCTGAAATCTGTTTGCTCAAGTTAAGATTAATTTTGTTAAATTATCCTAATCTATTTTATTTTTAACATATTTTTGGAGCTTTTTTTTTTACGTTAGGAAGAATCATGTTAAAATGAATTATCTAAATTAATAGGTAAGATAACGGAGTAATCATAAGTAGGCAATTAGTCATAACTAGTCAGCCTCTAGACTGCCTCGTTGGTCCAGTGGTCGCAAAGCAGTGGCGTGCATTGCATCATATAGGCATATAAGCAGTGCCTACCTCGATATATGTATCAACATAAGTCTGTCAATTACATTTTAGTGTGTGTGCCCCACAATTAAGAAACTCACTAAATTATTTTCATTTTAAACTTAGTTCCTGCTGGGGGTCCCCCGACCACACGTTTTTTTTTTCTGATTAGTGACCGCGTCTGCCTAGACTAGACCCGGCCTAGTGCCTACCTATTCTGAAAACCAATGCACGCCACTGTCGCAAAGTGCTACTGCTGAGCATGAGGTCGGTCAAAGTGGGGTTGGGTTTTCCAATTATGAAATTCTCAGTCAGTAGCAGCCAGGAATCTCGATTTGTGCCCGGTTGATGGCAATAGGCTCGCCCCTTATTACTTGGGAATTAAACATAACTGGCGAAATGTGAGTGTACTATAGGTACACCCTGTCTTACACTTCTGGGATTACAGGAACAACAGGATATATTATTAAATGTTCATTGTATTAAAGTAAAATCACTGAAAAGGTTCTACAACATGAGGAAAATTGCCTGTGAGCATATTTGTCACAGTTTTTCCAGGGAAATCATCTAAGTGCTCCACTACCAGTGTAAGTAATTGTATAGCGTTCTTGTCGCCTCCCACTTCAATATTCATAAGAATTATTCCCAACCGTTACTTCAGCTTTCGGTAGGCATTGCTGGAGGCCACAAGCCTACTGTGCAGCTGTGTAACGTACTCACGGACACCTTTTTAATTTTTTTTCTGGGGGGAAACCTTCAAAAGGCAGTCTTCGGGGAGTGTGGGAATTTTACCTCACTAAAACCACCCCGGTGATCACTGTTCCTCTTAAAACACCAATTCCGGAACCCCTCTGTGCAACGCCTGTAAGGTACATCCCTAGGGATGCGAGGGACATCTAGACCTTCTAATATTAAAGTATTCCTATCTGTAGTCACTAGTTCGAAGGAGAGTGTTATAACACTACCTAATAACACCAGTCCCATTTTAAGGTCAAGTTTATACCTTTATATTATTGGCTGATTATGATGATGACATGGCGTGATAAGGTTATGAAAATCCAAACTAATCCAAACTATTCCAAACTAATATTATAAATGCGAAAGTAACTCTGTCTGTCTGTCTGTCTTTTCTTCACGCCTAAACTACTGAACCGATTTCGATGAAATTTGGTATAGAGATAGTTTGAGTCCCGGGAAAGGACATAGGATAGTTTTTATCCCGATATTCCCACGGGATCGAAAGTTACGCGGGTGAAACCGCGGGGCGCAGCTAGTATTATAAATGCGAAAGTAACTCTGTCTGTCTTTTCTTCACGCCTAAACTACTGAACCGATTTCGATGAAATTTGGTATAGAGATAGTTTGAGTCCCGGGAAAGGACATAGGATAGTTTTTATCCCGATATTCCCACGGGATCGAAACTTACGCGGGCGAAACCGCGGGGCGCAGCTAGTTTAAATATAAAGGTATGAACTTTACCTTTTACTTTTATTAGGCTTCGCGGAGCTTCTAGTCAAGCTCCGCGCGTGAACTTATGGGTCACGAAACAATAGAAAATCAATAAATTGTGTCTCATTAGCGGATCTTATGAGTTTAAAGTAAGACACGAGAAAATATTGCGATTGTAACTACGCAATTTTTTTTTCAGGGTACTTCCTTAATAGTTGGGTAGGGGAGATTAGTCCAAAACGTTAGTGGTATGGGGGTAAAATCGGGACAATGCAGTTTATTTTCTTACATATTTCAAAATTAAGCGTACGTTTGCACGCTGCAGCTGGCCATTCTGATTAGTTTGTCAACTATCGTTGGTGCACGGTCGTCGAAAATAGGTTTTTATGGTGAATTGATAGTAGGATAAAGCAAGACTTTCATTAAAGTCAATAAGAAGCAAAAAAGACAAAATCAAAAAATCTGATTTTATTAGATGCAATGCAGCTCATCATCCTACGATAAGTGGATACGATAATCAATCAACTCGGCACATAGTAAGTAGTTGTGCAGGGAACCAGCATATTCAAATTAAAAAAATAATTAAGAGTTATCATAATGATAATAATAAAAGCCATCAACTACATATAAAGTACAGAATACACTTCAGCCACATTTTACAAGATAAGCTAAGCGTTACAGCAGTATCTTAAAATGTATTCAGGAATAATACAATTTACCCTAAAAGTACATAACATCGCAGAAAGGTAAATTGGCAGGTAAAACAGCCGGGAGTAGGGTCGGTACTTCGACATGGTTGCGGGCGCTATCTTAATCGTCCAGCGTTTAAGCATATTTATGTAGCAATAAGTTATCAGAAGCCTAATTACGGCCGCGAAACCACCTGTCCGCTATCATCTGTACATAGGCCTTCGCATATACTTCCGTGCGTCTTACGCGCGGTCCCACCCCCGCGGTGCCATTGGTTGGCGAGGTGGTTGCGCGCGCAGCGGCCCTCCTCGCGGCCGGGTGTGAGACGCCGCGACTCCGAAGGAACCGGTCGCGACCGCGATGTGCCGCCGCGGACAGTTCTGCCGCGACCACGTCGCCACGCTGCCGTCGCACGCTCCGCAAGCTACGCCGCCGCCGCTGCCGATACGGCCGTGCGGCACTTATTTTTCACGAATCTGTCCTCATATTTCGAACTTTCCCTATGAATGCAATAGTTAAAAGTTACTTTTGAATGCCCAAACTAAAGTTTAATTAGTTTTGAAAACTTTAAAAAACTTTGGAGCTTAGTTTATTAGTGGTAGTAAGGACTTAAAAAGAGATTTATTTGGTGATGTGATATGGCTAGGCGGCGCCAGCACACTAGTTGCGCACGGCTGGTGATAGCCGGCTGCGCGTGGGCATGCGCGCTGCTCGCCTCGGTTGCAGCGGAAGCACATGCCGATGTCGATACGTCTACTGGACTTGGTGATAATACCCTCACCAATTCAGGTAACTTAATTGTCCTATAGAATAAATTACATAAAAATGGAAAATATATTCAAACCAACTGGTAAAAACAAAAGTTTTCTAGAAGAAAGGAAATTGAAAAATAAAAACAATAAGGCATAGCGTTTGGATAACTTTAAAAAAGTGCGTTCTTAATAACTATCACAACTAGAAATACTTTAAAACTCCATGTCCTTAGAGTAACTACCAATACTGGTAAAAACTACCCCTAGGTATACTTATTCAAAAAATAAACTAGATTTAACACTAGTCATGAATACTTTTTACGGTTACAATCAAAACAACCTAAGTACAATAAAACGAGGCTTATCAGTTACACATGTTTGTTCAGTTATTTATAAGTATAAACTACTTAATTATCAGGGCAAAAATATATGTAGTACTGTTTACATTACTTAGATACGTAGGTACAGAGATGAACTCTCCTTGAACTCTGTTTTTACCTAATAAAGTTTGTTTATCATCAACGCAGCGGAATATTTTGCTCATTCAAGTTAATTTTTTTAGTAGGTAGTTTATTTATTTGTATATTTTGATATTGAAACAAAGTTTGTAATACCTATGTACTGAAGATTCTACCCGTTCCAGGTTTCATAAAAATAAAAGTATTTAAATACCCGCTGTTTAAATTAAAAAGGTTGTAACATTAAAAATGGTGAACTACATAGAACAAACATTCAAATATTTAAATTAGATTGATTAAATTATGGACTAAATACACTTAGATACTTATATAATAGGTATGAAGTAAAGTTAATAAATAGGTACTTGGCCAATAGCCAGGTTAATTATACTATCATGTAAAAATAAAAAAATAAAAAAAAACTTTTCATTAGCACTGGTAAAATTAAATAAAATTTTATTATGATGCAAAAGAGTGTGGTGTGATGGTGTCATTGTTTATAAACAGGTACGGTGCTTTCTTTAATTAAGTATTCTGTCCATTTACAAACTCCCTAAATTAAAATTCAAGATAACGCAACTCAGGCCCTCAAGATGCAGGTGCTACCTGTGGTTTGGGAACCACTATTTAAATAACCATGTTAAATAATCTAAAATATAACTAAAAAATAATTATAACATATGCTTATTCTTATTCTTTAAATATTTTTAGGCTTCTATGGTCTTCTATGGTTTGCATGGGACCTAAACATAGGTACTGCAAAGGCTATGCCCCGTTAGCAAAGTTGGTAACAACTTAAGCTGAGTGTCTATTTGTAGCGTTTAAGCTATGGGGGTCGTAGCAACAGACGTGCTGACGACAAATAATTAAAACACGTTAAGCTTTGTACAGCATTTATTGCTTAAGAAGCTTATCTTACAACGACAAGTTTTAGACTAAATAGAAAAAACCCTAACAGAATATTTGACACTCGCTAGAATGATCGAATGGAACATACTTTAAAATATAACCAGCCAGTCTTGTAAAGAGGTCTCTACAGTACCTGGCAAAATGTGTGTGGGTAGGTAACTACTTAGACCTCTACCTAACCCTTCGGGATAAACAGTCGTGATTATGATGTTAGAAAATATCGACCAAAGAAATCGAGAAATAAAAAGTGGTTTGGTTCCACAAGAAAGTGGTTTGGCTTCATAAGAAATAAAAAGTGGTTTGTGGTATGATGAAAATACCATATTTTCTGTATAAGTGATATTTCTACACAAACCTTATGAATAAAATTATTTCCCTATTTCTAGGTGCATATTCGCAATAGTCACCTTTATGCAATAATTACTTTATTAATTTGGTCTGTGAAAATTCAAAATATTTATCCGAGGTATGTATATTTTTTTAAAAGACACAAATTGTTATACCAAGTAATATATCACAATCACGCTATACAAAAACTATTTTTGACGCATAAATTGTTACTAGTTTATGAGGTAGGTAAACAAATAATATCTGGCAGGCAGTAAATAAAATATTTCGTTATAATTATTAAAAAAAAAAAACTGAAGTGACCATGATATTAACGATTTTTAAAATTCAAGTCTACTTTAGTCTTTTTCTGTTTTGCTATTTTGTGTCATGTTATTTGCTTATGCCCCCGGCATCGTCCGTGAGGAGGTCGGAAGATACCCCACGGGAACGTAATACTGGGATAAAAAAAGTATCCTATATGATTCTATATCCTAACCCAGGCCATGACCTACTCTATTTTCATGTGTGCCGAATTTCATCTAAATCCGTTCGGCCGATAAGGTAACAGACAAACAGACAGAAAGAGTAACCTACTTGCGCATTTATAATATACTAGCTGCGCCCCGTGGTTTCACCCGCATAAGTCTCGATCCTTTGGGAATATCGGGATGAAAATATCTTATGTCTTAGGTCACGGTCTAACTATGTGCCTAATTTCATCCAAATCCATTCAGCCATTTTAGCGTGAAAGCGTAACAAACGAACATACAAAAAATCAAATCTTGTCTCTTTATAATGTTAGTTTAGACGTACGAGTATGTAAGTATAGATTGGGATATTTGTGTTGTGTTCCATTAATATATAATATATGTGACACTCCTTATAAGCAAGGATGATTTAGAAAAATCATTGTGTTCTCAGTTATGATAGCAGTACTTAGAAAAGTTTATGTGACACAGTTCATTCATCAGACTTGGATCTGACTAAATTACATATTAAATACATTAAACACACATGTTTGAGAGCACTCACGTAAGAAAAAATTCTGAACTTTCCACAAAATTGTAACAGTGATTATTTGGATCATTATAAAACTAGCGACCTGCCCTTGTTTCGCACTATTTTTTACAAGATAAAATATCGAGATTTGTTTATTATGTGTAACTTAAATACTAATGCGTTATACACATAAACATTTCAGGATACAGTATACAAATGATGGTGAAAACCGTATTAAAACCCGTTGCGAAGTTCAGAAGAACAACGTGGTCACACAGATAGACGTGTGAAAAACGAGTTTAATTTAAAATATGTATACTTATGTCTATAGAAAACAATATGCTAAAATATAAAAATTCATACTTTCAATTTGGATCTGTATGAATGAAATTGGCTTGGAACTGAAAATTCGAAGAAAAGTAACATCACAACCCGCGCTAAGCCCGCGTGCTGGATTACGGCTTACGGCCCCCTCGCACAGAGAGTAGACCTGTGTCCCAGCGGTGGGAACATTATTATAGGCTAATTATGCATTCACGTATTAAATATCGTTAAAATGAAATGAAAACGATGTTACCATTCGTACGAAATACACAAGTTATTACCAAACCTAAATAAATTTAAAAATCACTGATTATTCTTCAGTATTAATCAACTGATTTATAATATAAGTAGTCTACATAGATAAACTAAACATAAAGTTGATTAAAAATTAGATTTAGTGGCTTTATTTCAGTTGCTTTCGGAATCTTCAATTACATGATTCCAATGTTGTAAGACTGACGGTGGGCGGTGTCTAAATAGAACAACACCTATTATGTACTTCTCACTTATGTACGTTTTTATCATCCAGTAAATGTTGCTTGTAAGAAAATCCATATGATTATGTTTTTATTTTCACGAAAATACTTTTTGTTCATATTCTTTTAACTTAGATACAGATCCAGTTTATTTTACTTACAGAAAAATAAATGTATTGAGTATTAAATAAATGCTTTATTTAAACCAATAAAACAAGCGTATTGCTTTAAATGAGACATTTTCCATCATATAAATAATGTTTATTGAATGATAGAACTGTGAGTGTTAGAAAGTTATAATTTATTACTTACTACACTTCATGCTGTTGTGTCAAACATTGAATGAATATATTAATTTTAAATTAATATTTTTAAATTCGTGTCTCATATCTAAGTCGAGTTTATAATTCATCATTCATTATTCGAGTTTATATTTCATTATTCAGTAAGATTAGAATTACAATTGAAAAATAACATTTTGTCCCGGGAAAAAGTAACATTTTGTTAAGTACTTAAGTACATACTTTAGATATCAAACAATACTTAGTTTTATTTTGGAAAGTAAAGGTTGATTTAAATTTGAAGTCCCATTATACACTATAATATGGGAGTGTAAATTACGTGACACGTCCTAATGCAAAATCTACTCTTTTGGACTAACATTTGAACACAACATGCTCTCATGTAAATCAGCCATAGGTAGGCTACTAAGGTAAAAACGAGTGTCCGACGGAAACACGTATTTCAGGTAAAACCGAATGAATATACGGCTCCACTTATCCACTTTTTGGCCGTAGCTGAAAATAGAAAATTAAATAAGTACAGCACTATTCTATATTTTTAACACATGTTAGAGCATTGTAATACAGAGCTTGCCTAACATATCATAACCTGTAGCAGCAGTCGTCGCGTGCTCAGCAAAGCCACTTGACAATGTTTCAGGAAGACCGGTAACGGTTGCAGCCTTGGGACCATTTTTTGTCTTCGTAGCTCAGTGCTACGAGCCTCTACGAGCCTCTACGAGCCTCTACGAGTGCTACGAGGCGATAATATTTTTGATCGATGTTGATGATTCTTGCATATTGATTTGTCTTGTAAGCATACGGGAACAGACGATAAATTGTGATGGCATATGTATGGCATACTCCTTTGTGTTTTGTGCCAAAAATATAAGAATAGGATACCTCTTTATTTCATAAAATGCAAACTTTATCTGTTGTTATATTTTGACGAAACTCCGGTTTCTTAAACGTGTTTTAAAACAAAACCTGATTTTATAGCATCTGATTTTATTATCAAAATCGTATCTATAGTAGACCAAAAATAACATAAATTCGGCCACACTGTATATGTACTGATATCATGTAACTTTACATTCGTATAATGAAAATTCACGTTCCAGCAACACATTTACAATGACATTACATAAAATCGCGTTAATAGTTGGGCTCCTGCGTCAGATAGTCGAACATAGTGATGCCAGTAATTTGGCCAGTCATAAATTACTCGTTTAACTGAATTACGCGAGTTGAAAGCATTCCGCCGCTGTCGAATGCGGACCGTTTCCATTCCCATGCTACTCGCGCGGCCACTGATATGCAGGCATCCGACGCACTTCACAAATGAGCTTTGAATCAACGAAATTTCATTTGCGAGTCATTTGCCATCGATAACGTGTCAATCTTAATAACAATCCCGTCAGTTTGTTGGCACGCAATTCGGTTACTAATGATTCGGTGGGTAGACGACTGTCGGTGCATGCGTGCCGCAAGTTGTTCGCGGTAACTTGAGCATGTTGCCGCATTTTCGCTAAAATAATCAAATGTGCGACATTAATGAGATATAAGCCAAGTCGAGATGTGTGTTTTGACCTGAGAGCGTCTTTTGACGAACTTTATAAATGACTTCTTTGATTGCTTGTTTGCATCTGTATTCGGTAATGATGTCATTGTTATTCAGGAACCGTTGCGCACGTATATGGTATGATTAATTAATTTAATTATCAAACTGAGTAAATCGGTAATTACGATTCACGTTGGGAAAGAACAGATTTTACAACACATCGCTCATTACGAAAACTTTGTAATTAAAGCGTTGTTGGGACATGCTTTAAATACTTCTTGTTTATTCGACCTTAAAAAGGAATAGCTTAGTTTCTGTACGTGTTTCTATGTGATACCTATATTTTGGTTTATTTTTTGTTAAACTGGATACATACTGTGTATCAAAGATTTGTTTAAATAAGCTGCCTTCTCGTTGAATACAATTGCTTAAGAAAATGCTAGTTGTTTGTCAAAGTTACCTCAGTGTCACCCTTTGGGTAACACATGGTATAACACTTACCAGCTCGTGGAAATCAATTGCTGAAAACATGCATATTCAGCTCAGCTTTATGTGCATGTTCACTTATACAACGAAGATTGCTGGGTGTGAAAAACAGATTGTTTATTGTAGTATGTTGTTGTGGCGCGCGGGCGAACGTTTCAGTCCATTTTTTCGTGCCGACGGCCGCGTTTTACATTACTTTCGATATGCGTAGTGATGGCCTATCTTACTTTTTATTGATGGCTTTTGTATAATTCCTGAGAAGAATTAGTCAAGTTCCAAGAAGTGCAGTGTATTCTTAGAATCTACATTGAAGTGGAATGATAGCTAGCCATTTGCTGGGCAGGTAGGAATACTTATCAGTTGACCACTTTAGTCAGCTGAATATTTGAAAGTCAAAGCCAAATCATTTATTTCTAATAGGCATATAAAAGGCAAGAGTCACTGTTCACAGAGTTTACAAGAAAATATATAATATATTTGCCCCTTCCAAAAGGTAGTTTCGTGTGGACAAGAATGAGCAAGAAACACAGTTACTCTTTTAAATTGTTTTACAATATTTTGTATACATTAATAATGTAATTCTCAAACTCAAATTAAATCATTACAGACACTTTTGAGTTGTTAAGGAGTCGGTCAGTAAGAAATATGAAGCTAGTAATTATATGTGACCACTATTTTATTTTTTCTCTGCAAGTTAATTTTTAAACTATTGCATGTCAGTGGTTTAATAGTTCACAAAGTGAAGTTCACATCGGCTAGATCTGGGTGAGTGATGGGCTGTGAACCTTTCAGTATTTCCGTATACCTATTTGGATGTGATCTATGGCGGGACATGTATAGTGTATAAACCCCCTCACAATTTTATCGAACCATCTGAGAACCTTCGCCTGGGCACGCGTTACCGTGACCGACTTAGAAATCTCTAAATAGATTTCGAACCCAAGTCGGCCGGAGCAAAGACAGATCCACAGATGGGGGCTCACGGACGGCTCAGATCTCATGTACGTATGTGGCACCTCCCTACAGACAATTGCCCACCTTCCATCCTGCGCCACATGCCTTGTTACCTGTGCACCTGATGATTTTATGACTGTATCAGTATTGGGCCAAAGATGTTTAAACTTTTTGCCATCGATACGCTATGAAGAAGAAGTATATCTATTTCATATCATCACGATTTCTACTCATATTCTGTATTTGGTGCTGTTCCATTCGTACACTGCTGCTTTGTCTCAACAACCATTAGATGGGCGTGGCATGTAATCTCCTAGTGTTCTCTTGTCATAGCTGCTTGTCTAGAAACGTAGTGACCAATATTGATGATCGAGATAAGACAGAACTGGAGGATGATCAACCTGATGATAATCGGTAACTTCATTCGTCTAGAGTGATAAAATTCCGAACTCCCCGAAGGTATCATTGCATTGTGCCCGTCATACAAATTTGCAGACTCTCACGTGCATGTAATTTCAAGCATCCGTACCTTACAAACCGGAACACTGCAATCCTGCTTGGTGAATTGGTGATTGTGATAGATACACCTACTTCGTACGTATTCCTTTTGTAATAAGTTTTACTATTAATATCCTACTCTTAGGCTAAGAATAGTAGATTGTTATGCAAGGGTCGAAAGGAATTGATGACTTTCACCCGTGTTAAACACTCTACTTTTCATTTCGAATATAAGGAAAGTAAAAAGTAGTAGTTTTTCTAAAATATTTATTGATAACAATAACATGCAAAGTTTTTGAATTTCGGTACAGCTTACAGGGTTAGTATCCCGCCAAATAATACTATTGTCTTTTTTTATTTTAAATATGGAACGCACCGCGTCATCGCCGCGGGCTGTCCCACTTAATAGGTTTTTTTTTTAAATTCACACTGGCTGTTAAATACACTCACAAGACTGCAGCATCTTTCTTAATTTATGTAAAAAATTTCGTAGGTGACTACAGTTCTATTTTTAAAATTCATTCCCACCCTAAAGAGGGAAGTAATTACTATGAGTCTTTCCCGCCCTGTGGTGGGAAGCAGCGTCTTCCACCCGCTACTTGGATCAAACAAACACTACTTTCCGAGTATGAGAAATGAAAAATAAGTTCGTAGCAATTAGAATTATGTTTTGAGTACTGTGACAGAGGTTCAGGTGCTATGCAGAAATAAGCCTTTGCCTTTGTAGGAAACAGTGGATCCCCATGTGATGATCCCCATCTTCTAAGTCAGGAATTGTAGAGAATACTAAAATGTAGGTAGCAGTTTCTTTGAATTTATTATGGTAACTGTTCTAAAATAGTAATTAGTGCTGGAAAGCTTTCCGAATAAAAACTTGAAGTGTGCACTAAATATCTCGACGTCATGCAGTAACGACGTTTCAAACTAACCAGATGCAATTATTCCCCAGCTCAGAGCGCCCATTCACTGAAGTTCCTCGGCCTGAACTACCGATAACGGAGAATAGTGTAACGAATTAATCAAAATTTCACCTCGGGGCCTAATATGAGTCATGATTTCTGGTGAACAATGGAGGTGGAGGCGCACTCGATCCGAAGTTGAATCACTACGTACATTCGGAGAGTTCCTTTGTTACGGAACCGAGTAATGAAAGCGCTAGCTGATAATAATTTACGAACAGCAGAAGTGTCGCTGTTTAATGGCGAAAATAGGGGTCCGAGGAGCATTCCAGCGCGGGGCGAGCGCCGGCGCCGACTGACAACCGCGTCGACAGCAAACTAAAATAATTATCATCATTGTCCCTGGCCACGGCGAGCGCTTTAATTGTTCATTTACATTTGCAACGATGATACCAGTTCCGAACTATTTCGCTCGGCGTTTATTTTACTCTCGCCCGTTCCGCTGCCGTGTTATTGTTCAGAGTTAATGGTCTGAAAAATAGAAATGATTCGCAATTTGTATGATGTTATTGTTGTACGTAACTTATAGCTTTATCTGGCTTTCCCTGTATGAGTTGATTTATGATTATTTATGTTGTGAGTACCTAAATGAGCATGCTAGAGTTAGTTACTAGGTACTTGAATAGTTAGTTTGTTCCAACTTACTTATAGGCATGTGACTAATCGATAGCGCATTGCCTACATACTAAGTACAAGCTGACAGCTATATTTCTAAGTTTTCTATTGCTGTACAGATAGTAGATTATGATGTAATAGGGCTGCCTGTAGGCATATGTAGGTACGGGTTCACATAACTTCCTGCTCTCCTGTTTTGTAACCGTTTATTACAAAATGTAATATTCGTAAAGTCACAGACAAATCTTATCGTTGTTTTTATTGAAACAATGTAATGAAGTCAAGACCTTGAGGCAACTCTTAAACTAGATAAAGCTACAACATCAACTATTAAGCACGTTGAACATCTCACATACTGAATATTTTCACTGTGTCTAAGGGGCACATTTCTAATACGAAATGAAATTACAAGAGATGCTCGCGGAGTCCTCCCACGGCATTAATTTGTATCAAGAATTTGTAGAGATTTAGCTTGAGCCGGGACGGAGTGTTCATCGCAGCCGGCGAGCGTTAACACTTATTAAGGGGGTGCATCCCTGCGACAGATGTAGGGGAGGGCCCGCCATTTGCGTAATGTCAGGAATGGTTACACTCGATTTAATAAAACTCCGACAGCATTTCATTCTGAAGAATTTAAGAGTCAATTCGTTTTAAACGCCACAATAGCATAGCGAGAAAAAACCGTGAGCCGAAACGTGCCTCGAATACATTGCCAAGGCTTGGATTTCTTATCGGTAGCAATTGAGATGAGTACTTATGGCTTTTCGAGTGGCTCGGCTTCGTTTAATTTGTTGTTTCAGCGTGGAATTTTTATTAACGTCTCCCCTCACTTTACATTTTTAGGGACGTGTTCCTTATTGGCAAGTCAAGGTGAAGACAAAGTTTGGGTTCGTATTTTTTGTTTTCCTTTGAGCACCTCTGCGCGAAGGTTGTGAATAGTAAATAGATCGATGACCACAAGGTTGTAGTATGCAGTTTGCGGTTAACCTGTTGACTCGTTGTGGTTACATTGTGTATCCTATACGCACGTGTATAGGTAGCGACCGATTAGTTATACCAGCTGTGGATAACTATGCCCATTCATTAATCAAGTCAGTTAGTTTCTGTTGCGTAGTGTAACTTGAGATGCGTGATTCTGCTTAACATATAAACCGTAACGTTCAATCAGGCTCAGCTCAGACATAACGTCGTGGTTTTATATCTCGGCTATCTTGATCAGACGCGTTCATCAACTTTCACACAGGGATTTTTCCTCAGGCATGATAATACGACTGCATAAAATTATAGTGCTATACTCATTTTACTTGCTAATATAATCACATTATGTCCAAGCTTTGTGACTGGGTTCAGAAATTAATAGCAACACAGAGCGTGTGTCGATCGGAAAACACAAGGGGACCACTCAGCAGATGCTTATCTACACCCGCGCTCTGTTCGGAGGCCAAATACTGTTTCTACGTACCTTAACTATGTAAATATAATTTGCTTATTGCTTCACTTACTATACTCTGTTTATACAACACAATAATATTAGTTCTTTTTATAGAGAAATGTTATATCTGATCTCGAGGAGATTTCTGTCGACTAGAAGTCCGTTTATATTTATTTTGAAACGCCAGATCTTAGAAACGATGCACTATTCGAAGCCTATTACGGGTCACTTTACAATATTCACTACTTTTTATAGTAGAGAATAGCTTATGCTCGCATCTTCGCCCGCGTGGATATCTGAATGGAATATGTCCCACGGGAACGTACTATTACAGTGATTAAAAATATTTTTTATTTTTTAATCCAGGTTAAACTATCTGTGTGACTTTCATGCAAATCCGTTCAACCGTTTTTGCTACTATTTTATTAAACCTATGTAGGTATATATCGTTTGTGAGCGTCGAGCAAGTGCAAATATCCTGCACCAAAAAAATGCAATTATTGCTAAATATGTATAAGTAGGGGTCTCAACAAGGACATTACACGAAAGCTTACAGTAACATGTGGCGCGTAAATGTGACTAAACGTAATTAATGATCGATTGTACGTCCGACCATAGAGAATGGCACGCACCCTCCGCAAATCTTTACCGCTTCAAAATGGGTGTCCCTGGAGACTACAGCGCCTTTTAATTTGCCGGTATTAGGGGTGTACCCTGTATTGCTACCGTCCTTGTTTTTTAAAAAAATTACATTTATAGTGACATATCGATTTTTTTACCATCTTTTGTGCGAATCAGAAAGATGAATTTTGTTTTGTTAGTTTAGCAAATAATATGTTTTGAATGCATTTGGGTCGAAGGTTAGATCAGCGAAATTAACGTGTAAAAATATAATTATCCTAAGTAGACATAAGTAACACTTTTGTTTTCTGGAATATTTGAAAGTGCTAAATAAAGTTTCCTGCAAAATCTATGAATTATTTGACGAAAGACTCTTACTTTCATATCCCTTGTGGCTGAGTGGTATTATTTGATCGGGTCTCATGACGTTTGCACGACACCCTTGTATATTTTAGTTCGTGCGTATTGTAATAGATGGCACTGTGTGTCACCGTTCTGTACAAATAGGGGTCTCTTAATTCAATAAATGATTAGATGTTTTCCCAAAACTTTAACATTTACTAATTACTCAAGGCAGATTAATTAAGCAGTTATCGAAATTGAGTATCGGTGCACACGCCTAACCGGGAAAATCTGTGAAAATTTAAAACCAAAAATCTGTGCAATTTATTGGATCACCACTGCTCTCAAAACGGTGAAGGAAAATATCGCAAGGAAACCGGCTTGTCTTAGAACCAAAAAAATCGAAAGCATCTGACATCCGCCAACCAGCACTGGCCCACCGCGTAGTGGATTATGGGCCACTCCCTCTCACAGAGAGGAGGCCTATGTCCCAGCAGTGGGGACGTTATAGGCTGATTATGCTATAAGCTAGCAAAAAAATGGTTATACTTCCACAGTGGAAAAAAATATATACACTTTGTTGTAAGTAAGTACATCACGTACATACGTTATCGACAAAAAAATCTCGGCTACATTTAGTTTTAAATATACGCCATTCACGCACACGCTGCGCGCGGATGCGTTGTTTATGACATCACGGGGGTTGAACCCGGCCCATGGTGCGTGCGACATTTGACCCACGACAGAACAAGTACCTATACAGCACGTGGGTTTATGATTTTTCCAGGAGAAATGCAAGCTTCTGGGGCTACTTTTGGAATACCTATGGGTATTACACGCTTGTACGAGTCGGCATGATGCGGCACAGACGGGTGGCATAATTAAATATTATTATGTAGATATAACGTTCGGGAATAAGCCGTAGCTCAAAGTGCCGAGCCGTGTCGGAAATGATTCAGCGAGGATCGATGCCGAACTGAGTTTGTCGATCGTCACGAGCCGAATTAAAGTGAAGCCGAATATGTGTAGTAATTGCTTCGGGTCGGTTTTAGTGTTAAACAAAATGCTGTCGAAATGAATGTGCTTACCTGAACAAGTCTGTAGTACCCCTAACCTCTTGTTCATGTGGGTCTAATTTTCGTAGTGTCGATGTGCTGCTTATACAAATTGTTCCTTTACATCATTTAAAAATATATATACAATTTTAAGTTTCAATAACAAAACCTGAAAGTTATACATAATACCTAAGGGCTTTTACCCTCCAAAACCAAAATAAACCCACTTTGATTTGAAGCTTTCTTCGACATATAAACAATTAGGTAGGTATAGGAAACGATCATTAAAATCTGAGCATATCTTACAAAGCAGACAGTGTTTTCTAAATCTTGCCCCCAGTCCAGCCTCTGGGCTTATAATGCTTTTGCTTCGATAACATCGCGCACACCCCCTGTCGAATTTTTAATCGGGCCCCGCTGATGTCGTTTGTCTGTCGCCACAGCCCTGGGGCTCCCGATGCTGACTAGCGGCTACGCACTGCACCACACCGTCCAAACCCCTACGCTAATTTAAAATTCATATCATTCTGCAACCGTAAATAAGTTTTTCCTTCACTATCACTGACGATTCTAAAAAAGTTGTTTACCACACAGCCTGGTGTTCGTCATAACTTCGGCTTTTGGTGTGGGTTTTGAGTTTTTATTGTCTTAGTAAAAATCAAAACATATTTGGCGTGCAAATATCTGTACAAATAAATACTAGTTTGTTTATCAGATCCGCGTAGAGTAGCAGAGCAGCTGTTTGTAAATAACTACAGTGTCAAATCAAATTAGTGAAGTAAAACTCCGCAGACGTGATGGGCATCGATGTCTAAACAATATAAAACAAAAAAACTCTTTCTCAACCCATACTTCAAGTAACCATAAACTAAAATATGTCGACCTACCTTCAATGGAAATAAAGACTTGCCGTCCGGTCTTTTGCCAAGCTATTGTCTTCTAATACATCTGGAAGGCCGATGGTGACAAGAGCTGGTCGGATGATGTCATTAATGTTCGCGTGCTGCGCTAAGCGACCCGCACTTCGGCTGCAAGACAGGCCGCGGTGTTCGAGGCTATTGATAACTTCGCCACAGTGACAGCGATGAGGAGAACAACAAGGAGCTCCTAGTCGCATGGAACCAGTGAGGCGGAAAGTAGTGTCGTCGAACAAAGTACTTATGTTCGATTAAGGTAGTGCGTGAAGCCAAAGACCCGACTCCCACATACCCACAGCCAGCAGGCGCGCACGCTCCGCATTAGAAGCAGACGAGTCAAGAAAATCGTTCTGCACCACTCTAAAGAGCGGTTCATCCCACAGTCTCTGGGAGGATGGATTGTCGGTCGGATCTGAATTCGGGTAAGCGAGTCTCCAGGCAGATCTTTCATCTCAGGCCTTGGTGAAGTGTGCTTCACCAAGGCCTCACATCAGAATTAATCAGCATTTTTCTGATTAATTTCTCAGTGCCGTGGATCAAGGATATGAAAGGCGGTGAACTAATACTAGAAATTATGCGGACGCCGAGGCCTCTCATACGAATTGGAAGAGTTAGCTTGTGCCCATGCTCGGTCGTCCATGGCCACATTTAAAATCGAAGTTAATGTATAATTTGGCTCGTTTTGTCTAAAAGGTGAGTGTGTTTTCGTAAATGGGAAGCGCGAAGAAAATATGTTAATTTAGGGTCGAAACAGCGTAACGGCTAGCAGGTTACGGCCTAATGCATGTTAATTTGAATAATCTTTGCGAAATGTCATAATTTTTTTTTAATTTTTTCCTCAATAAAATCAACCAACCAAACCATTGGAGACCCAACGAGACGAAGATTTTTTTCAAACATTTTGATTTCTAGAGTTATTGCGTTAAATTTGGGAAGTGTCATATGTCTGTCAGTGCTGTCCACTAAATATAGTTCATATCTCGAAAGGATGAGAATGAAGTATTTTTTTTTTAAGAATTGTAGGTAATTTAAAAAGGGTTCTTCATCGCCAGCCAAGGTTCCATTATCAAGATACCAAACGTTAAATTTGGAATTTAGTTACCTAATAATTGGGTGAATGGCTATCACTGGCCCGAGGGGGTCACCTTGTTGACAGCCAACTGCAGATTCCAAAAGGTTGTCCTGATACAGTAGATAATTTAGAAGGGTGTCTGTAACATTGCCAAAGGAAACTATGTACATTTGGGGTATTTCTTTAATAATTTCTGCCAGCAAGATGTCCCTATTACAGAATTGAAGGCATTATTTATGTCACCTTACCTTCAGGATAACCTCTCCTTAGCCAGAATTTACCTAGATCAACAAAGCGTGTACGGCAGCCTTACAGTCCCCTTTGGAGCCGTAACTTAACTGCAGGGGCTGATTTTTTTCCGAAACAACCTCACCATAAAAACAAAAATCTGGGCTGCCATACGACGATAAGTAGTTCATACGGCAATGGAATGAATGCCGCCATCCCTCTTATGCACGGCGCATAAATTGGCCCCGTACAGAACGTCAATGAAGGCCTCGTTGACATTGCCGGAGTGTATAAGGTTCGTCAGAGTCGTAAGGTCCATCAAGAACGACCTTCAAGAGCAACTTACCAGCTGCCCTGGCACCTGAACAGATAAGGTCTTTAAAATGCTGAGGACCCAGGCCGTTGAGGCCGCCAGCGGAGCCGCTCCAGAAGGAGCAAAAGGCTGTGATAGTGAGGGAGTGGTTATCAAGATCAGGGGGCTCGGGAAAAGAAGGGCCATCCGCTGGGGCAGTGTGTTTGCTCTCCAGAGCTGCGAGTGTTTCTGGAGAACACGGTGCCACTACATAACTACTAAAAACAATCCTTGCTAATCCGCCAATGTCACCTTTTCCTAACTTAGATTCTATCATATGGAAGCAACTTACCAGCTGTCACCTCTTGAAGAGGTATACTTATCTCCGTGTCGTTAATTTTGAATCTAAATATTACAGTTTTCTTTGGCTAATGTGTTTTTGGTTGCCAAATTCTTTTAAAGGGGTTTGAAGGTTTTGGCCCTAAAATCAGCCGCCATTTTGATTTTTTTTTCAGAATCGCGGTGCACAACAAAAGTTATATATTTAGATAGAGGACACTTATACAAACAAAAAATGTAATATAACATAATATCCTAAAGCGTCAGGTTTCGGAGTTATTCACCAAAATATAAGTCGAAAACTACAAGGATTTATTTGTTTTTTTCCCTCTAGGTAAGCATATTGAACTATTGAGGTAATAGAAACGTTATGAAACCTTTATGGAGAAGAAACAAAAGAAGAATAGACACTTTTTAAATAAATAATTAAACACCGCAATTTATAGTTCGTTTTTTAATCCTAGAGACTAATCTGACAAGTGTAATGTCAAACTTCTGTACTAAAAAAAACGAAAAGACTTAAATGTCAGATTAGTATTTGGGATTAAAAAACGAACTATTAATTGCCGTGTTTAATTATTTATTTAAAAAAATGTCTATTCTTTATTTGTTTCTTCTCCATAAAGGTTTCATAACGTTTCTACAAAAAAATCCTTGTTGTTTGAGGTCTGGCGCTGCGGGAAACTAACTTTAAAACAGGAACAGAGTTTTAGAATTTTGGAAGGGTTTTCCAAAACGGATCAAAAGTGGTTGTTGTAAGTGTAGCTGTTGAGACAGTGAGTACATTTGGTGGTCTGTGCACCTTTCTAATATGCACATTCAGACCCCACTTACCTTTAAAACCGTGTCGGGTACACAGCGGGATCAGTAATTATGGAAAACCGCTGAACGTTGTTGCTGTATTACATAACGGAGCTGTTTAGTAAAACAACTAGCGATTTTGTAAAACAGCGGATTTTACAATCCATCTGCGACATAATTATATATTTTTATCACCCACAGAACGATGAATGAATAAAGTACAACACCCGTAGAGGGTGACCACCATCCCATCACGTCTGCGGAGTTTCGGTAGCTTATTTAATTTGATCTTGTATAAGTAGTACTATAGTGTAGTGTAGTGAAACATGAGTGGGTAACTATGTAATGATTGGTAGATGAATGCAATCATAAATCTATTTGTTGCCGAAAAAGAAAGATATCGATATTGGCAAAGCGGCATGCGGCACTCTGGGAATATGAGAAGGCAAGTCCGGCGTAATGTTTATTTGATACAAGTAATCGCCACATGATGTATGGACGCGATCGGGCGCGGTCGCCGGCCGCGCCGCGCGCCGCTCACTCACCGACGACGTAAGGTTTATGATGATTATTCGATCTAAATGATGATTTATTACAGGATTAGGCAGGCACACGGTCCATTTTATGGGGAGATTGGCTTTATTTATATTATAATACCATCCCCACATTAAATCGGGAAGAAATCGGCTTTGTTGAATATTAATCACCGTCGAGTTATTTGTAAAATGTTTGGAGGGATATTTTTTATCCACGAAAAATGAATGGAATGGCTACATATTACCTATATGTAGTCATATAGCTCGTTTGGAGAAATATCGACGTAAATGTAGTTTTTCCCAAAAATGAGTTAAATATGACAAAGCACTTAGAAAGCGTATTTACGTTAGGAAAGCAAAGACGTAAAAAATAAAATAAAGTAGCAGTTACGTCGATGTTTCTCCAAATGAGCGATATGTGAAACAGTCTGCGTAGGATTAAATATAGGATCTAAAATAGGTAAGTACTAATATTGACCATGGTCTCTATCATAGCAAGTACCTAAAAGAGATTTTCACTCATTAGGTTTCTATATTCGTGAATGTGCTTCATAAAAAAAGTTCCATTTTCTATCTATTTAGCCCGTAATATCCCACTGCTGGGCAAAGGCGTCCCTTTTCCATTTTAACCAATATCATTTTCAGATGAAAAAGAAACCATCGTGCTTTCAGGTGTACTCTTAACTCGCTTAATTTATTTTTGTATAAAACAAAAGTTTGCTATCTTGATATCGTTACTCGAAAAAGCAATTTAATATACCATCTTCCCAAGATTTAAGAATTTAATATTGGCAGCAGCTTGTTTAAATGGACGGATGCCTTTTTCGTTACCATAATTTTAAAGCCCGAGAGATAATCAAATTATGATTTCATAAAATGTGTTCTGAGAAAGTCTGTACAATATTGTCTCTGGCGGCCACTGCAGTAAATAACAATTATTGCAAAAGACTTCCTCCCTCTTGTATCCAGCACAAAGCTAATCAAATTATAATTTCAAATTAACCTTGGTTGCAGGCGGCTTTATGACACAAGACAACAATATACTCGTAATTTAAAGTATTAAGTACCTACTTTTAATTTGTCGACAAAAAAGGTTCTTTTCGAACTAATTTTCTTTCGTGAAACTCTGTGGTTAACTGTTTATTTGGTGATATATATTTTTACGTAAGCTACCTATTGATCAGAGGAGCCTAAAAAATGCGGTTTTGTGTTACCTATCCGTGTGTTATATTTTTATCGATTCAAAGTACAACAATAATCATGTTTTCCATTTGCTTTGCGCAAAAATACAAAATGCATAACTTCTAACTTTGGACAAAGAATAACAAAGACGCCTTTTAAATTACTTTAATATAAGTTTGTTTCTTTGAATCGCAATGTTGAGGGGAAATTTTCGGAATTCGTCTTAAAACATTTCTCGCAAAGAAGAAGCTTCCGACGTTGGCAGGAGTTAGACGGGCCTCAACATGTAGAAAGTAAAATATGAGGCTACAAATAAACTTGCAACAAACCGCACTAAATGTTGTGACCGAACACTGTTCATTGAATGTTCTAGAAACAAATCGAAATAACTTCTAAAGTATAAGTTGCCCAACATGTTAAAAACTGAAAAATCTGTAACAATATTCCAAAAAAGGCTAAAACTATAGGTACCTACCTAATCCAAAAATGTTTGTACTCAATAAAAGAATATTCGATTTTCTCTCATGTACAAAAATGCAGGCGATCTGTCCTATATAAACAATAAAAATTAGTCTATTCTATTTAACTTCATATATCTATAATTATAATTTGTACTACCTCAAAAGGATGTCATTAGTGTTGCTGAATAATTGCATTAAATTAATTATTATTGACATTTAATTTTGACATAACTATAATTTCTCAATATTTCTACTAATATAAAAGAAAATAATTAAGTAATAATAAATTTTAATGCATGCGGATGGTAAGGGCAGGCGAATGATAATAATTGCAATGCTTGTAAAAGGCTGATGAGTCATAATTATAGGTACTAACATAACATAACACCAACATTGTACACTTACTTCGCTATAAACGTTTTGACTTTTGACTTTGTACTTAATTGAATACGTAAGATATGTACGTCGTAACACTTGTAACCAATATGTAACCTATGACAGAGCAATCAGTTCTTAATTCTCATGTCATAGGTTACACATTCATGACGTTTTGTGCGCGTTTTAAATTGAAGATTCTTAAAAATAAAACTAGCCCAAATAAATTATGAAATGAAACATAACATAATAACATCACGCCTTTAATCTCCGAAGGGTTAGGCACAGGTGTACCTACAGTACACCAACATTTCGCCAGTTATGTTTTAGTCCTATAAATAAGGGGCAAGCCTATTGCCATCAACTGGACACAAATCCAGACTCCGTGCTGCTTCTGAGAAATTCCTAATGAAAAAACCCAGTAACACTTTGCCCGAGCTCGACCGACCGAATCGAATCCAAGAACTCATGTTCAGCAGGAGCTCTTGCAACGACTAGACCAATGAGGCATGAAATAGAAAATAGTCAAAATACACGAAGTAAATAAAGGCTACCTATCACATGTTTAAATGAAATTAAAAAATCTCACCGTAACCTTATAAGGTAGGTATCCGAATCATAAAACGATTACTATAAACGTTCCAGACGTATTCATAAAGGATCAAAAGTGCAATCGCCGATAATATAGGTAACATGGCCCGCAGCGACCGTTGATTCAAAAGAAAGACAAGTAGAAAGTTTCCCGCCGAAGACATGAAATCATAGAACGATTTCTTTTACGACTTCGGTTTCAACTTCATAGCGATGAATTATGCAGAAAGGAGAGAGATTTCCTGCGATAAAAGTCGTAACACCCAAGAGTGTTCTAAAAAGAACTCTTAGAATATGATAAGGGAACCAACATAAAATATTTAAATTCGGATTTTTTGTCAGAATTTCAGACCACCCTAAATATTGACATGGATTTGTGAAAACTAAATAAGCGGAACCAAGGTTTGTTTAACTTTACTTTGTTCTTTAAAACATTACTTTCCATAGTAGCATAAATTTATAAATGTGTATAACTTAATGGGTCTTAATTTAGTTTAATCTAAAAATACGTATAAACATTATGAGAGAAATCTAAAGAAATTCTTCGACAGAACCAGCAGACGTTCGCAACATTAGCTAACATGGCTCGGTATTTTTTTAATTGGCATTGCAGCGTGGAATAGAAGCGAAAGCGAGCCACAGCTAGACGCAGGCGGCAGGAGCGAGCGGGGTGCGCCGCGCGCGTCCTGAATACCTAATTGACTAATATTAGTTGCTCCGAGGGGGAACTTCCTTAGAGGTGAGCACAAAACTTGAGACAAAGAACACGTACGAGTCTTGTAAGGGCTAGTTTTTAACTTTTAATACGCGAACTTGATCTATCACTATCGCGTCAATGTTAAAAAGCTACAGGGATTAAACATTTAAGTCGGGTCATTGTATTAACACTGTATATGACATACCTAGTGGCCAAACATGACTACTTTAATTAACTAATTGATTCATAAAAACATGTGTCAGAATGGACATTCCAATTCATACGGTGTGATGCTTCCGAAAATATGAATAAAACCCACATCCCTAAAGTTAACTTTCTCTACATGTAAACTAAACATAAATCTTTCATTCAGTATTGGTTAAACTAACTTGGCTGTACTAAAACATTAAGAACATATAAAGAAGTTCTACGTTCACGGCAACTAGTACGACTTAAACTAAGTTTACAAAAGGTATATTGTATCCATTTGAAGTTGCAATAAAGCACCTAGAGCGCATAGTACGGACTTCAGCGGCAACGTGGATTTGAAATGAAATAAATTCCATTAGCGTAATTGGTAGCGAAAACGAGTTATAGGCCTGTGTCTCGCGCCGTGCTGCGCGCTCGCCCTCATCTTTTTTAGTTCTCGGATGCAGCTTTTTAATATAACAGTGACAATAGAATCATAAAAGTATTAATCTTTACCTTAACTCTTCACAATATTGTCGTAACTTTAGAAATAAATACAGCACCAGATTCGTGAGTTGCAAAAGGCGACGCATTCTCTGAGCAGTCTCAGGTTACTTTGTTATGCTAATCTTCATAATTCTTTAGGCGGAGGAAGTTTTGGGCAACTTACTTTTTTGAAAATAACTTGTAATTCAGTCGTAATTTGTTACGCCGTTGAATGTTTACTTACTCGAATAAAGTTAAAACCCACAGGTTTACCAGTATATAATTCCTTTTTAAACGTGTGGAAAAAAGGAATTCGTGCAAAGAGTACATAGTTTGGTTAAATCTAAAGCTAACAATACCGAGTACATATTATTGTTATCATGGTAATTATAAACTCGACAATCAGGGCACCTTGTTACTGAAACTATCCTGACAGTTTTGTAAAGCTCCTCCTTGTTCAAATTAACGAAGAAAACTTCTCGATCAAGTCCGTCTACCTGAAAACACAAAGTAAACTCCGTGCCTTCGCAACTTATCCATTAACTTAAGTAGAATCTGTAGACAGCACGGAGAGAACAGTGGCTCCGCCCGCCTCCGTCGTGTTACAGATAGTTTGAGCGTTAAACGAAATTTATGATATTAGATTGATTGGTGGCAGGTATCTGTTTACTTAGGTACAAGTTCTTTGTTCTCCTTTGTAAATGTTCCGCTATTTAATGTAATAATTTTGCCTTCACGTAATTTATCATGCGAAAAAGTCGATGAGAAAAGAATCGCTATACGACAGCGCAGGATCACGAGTCACCCTTTATATTATGGTGCTGTCACGCGGTGCCCGATCAAGCGTGAATGTTTCAAATTGTTAATGTATTCCTCGTTAAATTTTATATGTTAATTTTACAATGGGTTTCTTAAATCATCGTGAAAGAGTTTTCTTTTCGCGCGGTTAACGCGGCTTCGAAAGTCGCACCGCGTTCTCTATGAAATCTTCATTAATTTACGAAACTTCCGACAATTTCCTTTTGACTCGAGACCCGAAAATGAAAAATTATTTCTTGAATTTTTACTTCACTTAAAATCTGCACAACGTTGTAGTCGACGACCGCTTTATTATTTATGACAAGGAACACGAAACTCATCTCGAGTTATAAACTTCTTGGAATTTCTCCTGAAGTAATACAGAGCTATTATTATGATGTCCCCACAAAAAATATTCGCTGTAGCGGGGCCAGGGTCGGGCACGGGGGTGACTCCGGCCGGGCGTCGGGCATCGCGGTCTAGTCCCGCACAGGAGACCGAGGGGGACAGTCGTCTCCGACACGTTTTATGTTGACCGTCATCCCCATGAAATGTTATCGGAATCCTTGTTGGTATCTAATTAGGTAAATTGCTATGAGAAATATTTACATTTCAATATCCAGGTATTACAAAAAGGAAATTCCGATTGTTATTATTTTATGTTTAGATACCTACTTACAATAAATTAATAATTCATTTTGTGGCTTGGTTTAGTTCAGATTACTCTTTAAGATACGTACGTTCACAATAAAAATAAATTGAAAGAGAAAAAAATGAAAAACTCAATAAAAAAAACAATGGCCAATGCAAAATCGATTTGCTTAGATCACTCGAGACTCGTGTGGTAACCGAGGATTTGGGAAAGCGCTCTCTATGCGGTGATCTTTTTACGACCATTCGACAACCGTAAACTTTTATCGCATTCCTTATCCGAGAAACACTGCATTCTAAGTTACAACACTTCTTCGGGTTCCCCTAATTTTTAATAGCTTTTTGTAAGTTAGAGTAAAAATATGTGATTTGTGGTTTTAATTTATAGCAATATGATTAATGGTGGCATAATGTAGAATAATAAAGTTAAAATTATTTTTCAACATTTTTATTCGTAAAGTGGCTCTTATTGGACTGCTTTCAGGTTTATAATGCCCATTATTTTTATGTCATGTGTTGTGTTGCATATCTTTTGTTTGAGATCCTAAATAAATAATTAATAAATTCACTATCTAGTCAGAGATGTACGTTTTTTCTTAATCTCAGAAAAAAGGCTCCATGCCTTTTTATGCCTACAATGTTGCTGAATAGATAAACTGAGTAAATAAATAAAATATGATAAACTAGCTGCGCCTCGCGGTTTCACCCGCATAAGTCTCGATCCCGTGGGAATATCGGGATAAAAACTATCCTATGTCCTTTCTCAAGTTCCAAACTATGTCTGTACCAAATTGCACACAAATCGGTTCAGTAGTTTAGGCGTGAAGAAAAGACAGACAGACAGAGTTACTTTCGCATTTATAATATTAATAAGTTTGGATAAACATTACCTATATGTCATATTTTTTGTCTACATTAATTTGTGTTCTCTTCTATAACAATATTCAATTTTTATATTTTGATTACTAGAACAGTTACTCTTGAATACGTTTGGCGGCTTCGACTGGCTTCGAGTCTGTGCCTCTTCTTGAAAATGCTAAGATAAGACACACGAAAAAAATCCGCAAACCATTTTTCACAAACATTTGCCACAAAATACGAGGTTTAGTTTTTTTTTCTCGTTAGTGTATTGAGAAACGGCATTTGATACGCGTAAGCATTCGTCAATTATTTCAATTTCGGATTACGCGCAATCACGCTATCGAGTGCAACGACAAACAGCCCACTTGTATCAAAATATGCTACTTTAGTTAAACAATTTGACCTAACAGACATTTCCCTACTTAGGCAAAATCGTATATTGCACATCGGCCCCTATTAGTAAAATTATTATCTATTCGGCCATACCCCTAATAAAACCGTTTATACACCCTCAATTTGTCAGTATGCATCTGATGAGTCGGATTACGATTAGGAGGATACTCCCCTGCGCTGATAAAACTAAGCTAAGAAGGTCGGGTGACAGTCACGCCGTCTGTAACGAAAGTCATGAGTTAAGGAGCAAGGTCCGTGTTAATGAGGGCACGACCTAACCCTTTAAGGAAACGAACTTACGGAATAAGCAAGCAACAACTAGGCCGGAATAAAGAAGAAACACGTTCTAATTTATCAGAGCAGATGTTATTATCTTCAAAATACTAAACTTACTGCAACTGATAAAAACATATTTTTATGTGTCTCAACTCTGTGTAGAACAGTTACCTATACAAAACGAATACATACGGCTTAAATGGCTTACGACAATAAAAAAGTTTTTGTGATGTTTTTCTTCCAAACCACTTAACAAGCTTGGCGCACGTAGACATGTTTGTGTCTTGCTTGCATTATGACACCGTGGTGCTATAAGATTTAGAGGGGGCAAAAGTGAGGAGACGCGCCGGCGCCAGACACGTTGCCTACTTTGTCATAACTACCGTACACAGTTAACTGTAAGTGTTCTAATGTCTAATGGAAGCCTATCGGATTCGTTTCCAGATAAAAAATATGCTGCGACGAACTGGATTATATTTCGATTGTCTCAAAAAATATGTTGAGCATCTTATTCCTTTTAGCTTATCCTATTAGCAGAATATATATAGCACTTACCATATGACATTACAAGCGCGTACATACCTGTACGATATCTATTTCATTGGTCTCGTGGTCTTACAGCGTAAACGAAAATATTTTGTAAGTAACTTATTAGGTTTTCAACCAGAAACCCACTTGCGATCCAAAATTCGGGGTACTACGTACACCAGAACGTTAGTGTTAAACACTCCCTATTGTTCACGCGTGTATTTCCTTCGGGAAATACACGCGTGTCGTGTATCTCCGTCATGTTTCGCGACTCTATGTTTGGCTTTAGGTGGTGTGGTGTCCTTACGTGACCCAGTGTACTCCTATATTAAAAATGTGTAGTGCAAAATATTTTTAACTTAGAATTTCGTCGTTGGGTTTCTCACTATATTAAGTTTCCACATTTATCTAAGAATAAAAGAAAAACGGTTCCCTATCCATTTGCATAAAATTTTAAGACCTAATATAACTTAGCATAATTTTGTTTGGCATAATTATATTTTCGCATAGTATAATTACGCATAACAGCTTACGCATAATTTTTTTAAGCATAATTTCTCTAACCATAATAATGATTAAGCATAATATTGTTAAGCATAAATTTATTAAGCATAAAGTTCTAAAGCATAACTTTTTTAAGCATAATATCCTAAAGCATAAATTTATTTACGCATAATGATATTAAAACATATTTTTATTTTTTCGCTGTAGGAAGCATGAAGCAAGCAAGCATACAGCATGCAAGCAAGCATGCAGCAAACAAGCAAGCATGCAGCATGCAAGCAAGCATGTAGCAAACAAGCAAGCATGTAGCATGCAAGCAAGCATACAGCATTCAAGCGCTCGCTCTTGCATCCTATGTCGACGGAGCCCCGCTTCGCGGGGCCCCTATTTCTGAGTAAAGGGTTTAAAGTAACCTAACCAAACCGAACCTCGGGGTGCCCTTCGCTCGTTCTTGCATCCTATGTCGACGGAGCCCCGCTTCGCGGGGCCCCTATTTCTGTGTAAAGGGTTTAAAGTAACCTAACCAAACCGAACCTCGGGGTGCACATCGCTCGCTCTTGCATCCTATGTCGACGGAGCCCCGCTTCGCGGGGCCCCTCTTTCTGTGTAAAGGGTTTAAAGTAACCTAACCAAACCGAACCTCGGGGTGCCCTTCGCTCGCTCTTGCATCCTACGTCGTCTATTGCGTTCGTTGAGTTCGGGTGCGGTAACAGTAACGGAAATAATTCGGAGTATTGAAAATCGGAATGTCGTTTGTCGGACCGCGAACCCATCGAGTAAATTATATTAATGTATAAATTACCCATGTATAAATTATATTAATTGTATGCCTAAATATTATTATGCTAATAGTCGTTAGGCCTACTAACGTTATGCTAATAGTCATTAGGCCTACTAACGTTATGCGAATCAAATTTATGCCAAAACAAATTAGTCTTTAAGATGATTATGCCAACATAAAATGTATGCCTAAAAAAATTATGCCGAAGTATTATTATGCCAAAACAAATTGTGCCAAAATCGTTATGCCGAAGTATATCAGGACAAAGAACATTATGCGAAAAGAAGGGATCCCAAGAAAAACACGTAGTATGTGAGCTACTTGTAAGCTCACGGACACAGAGATATAATAAAACTAAGAGAAATGGCTTACGTAGCACTGCTCGTTGTATTACAAAATTTATTAGCAATTGATGTTAGAACAATTCAAACTAGAATCAAGTTTCGAACACTAACTAACTACGTAACTATTAATTACAGCGATCCTATGTTTGTAAAGAAACCTTATATCAATTGAATATAGTTTGAATAATAAAGTATCGGTGGAGACGTCAACTCGGGGAAGTTGGTGCCGAACTTCGGCTATTCACTCATTACGGCGGGAGCTCTTGTTGCAGGTTGTTGTCATAAAGTTGACTTGCGTACTTCCTCTATTTGAAAAATAAACTTTTAATAAGCTCCGACGACATAACATGCTTTGTTTAAGCTCTCCACAGAAACTGTAAGTACGTACTTATATTTTAAGTTAGTAGATAGTTGGTTGGCGTAATTATCATAAGAGCTTTAAAGTTTGTGATATTACAGAAGTTGTTTGTGTTACTGTAACAACTCTGGCTAATTTTTGTGTAACGATGAAAAACGCACAAGTTAACATAGTGAAACTGAGTTAAGAAGCACGCAGCAGGCGATGTCTCAGGCGGCGTAATATACGCTAACGGTCCGGGACAAGACAAATGTGTTTTCTCTCGCTTGCTATTAGAAGCTTTCCGCTAGCTCCGCTCTCATGCGCCCCCTGGATCTTGATTGAAAACGGTAGCTTATTATTGGATTTTTAGAGGATGTGACAACAACGTTTATGTCGAATTATTTGCTTTTGTGGTGTTGTGTCGTTCGTTGTAGGTACTACTATAAGTTACTTAAAAATCTTCGAGCATTCTTAAGTAACTAGGGTTAACATAGTATGTGCCTACATACATTTTATGTCAATTAATGTTTAATTATAGGTATAGGTAAACCTCTGGCTAACCCTTCGGCAAATACAGGCGTGATGTTATGTTTCGTTTAATGTTTGAATCTGTAGATTTTCTATAACGAAAAATATTCAAAAATGTCTGATCTCGTAGACGGTCCTGTAGTAAAAACGCCAGTAGATCTATCTGGACATTTATAGTGATTGTAAAAACTGGATTAGTAATTTAATATAAAGTAGTTGTGATCAGCGAGTGTGGTGAACAGGTACGCTAGTATTTCAGGAGCCGGTAACTAAAATGGTTAGACAGATATAATATAAAGACAAGGGTGGCAGCATTCACGTCGCAGCTAGTTAGCAGCGCAAACTGGCTCGTCGTCGGCGTTCGCGCAAATTCAATTTGTCTCGAATGCTCTGTGAGTGTGGAGCCGAAGCGCGCCGTGCGACCGGCGACCGGCGACCAACTCAGTGTATACGCTCCCTTCCATTACTGTCACACTATTTGTCTATAGACGTAAGTTGGTAAATTACGACCATCTGACAAGATAAAACCTTAGGAAAATGTGAAAAAGTTTTCGCGTACGAGATTGTGCTGCGCTGTTGGCGGACGCTGTTGGACGGCGTTTACGTAAATATTAAAATTCTTTATTCTTCTTCTTGGTTTTTACGTAATTAGGGAAGGTAAATTAAATGTTGGGTTTTTCTCAATACGGTAGTGACGTGGATAAACATTGTTAGTTTGCTTAAAATATTTTATTTATATTTTCAGCGTATAACATGCTTATAAATTGTACGACATTAGCACTGGCACTGGCAATTGTACGACATTAACATTAGCACTGGCTTAATACACAAAAAGTTTTCATTTCGTATTCATTCATTACTTTAATACATTTAAGCAGCCGCAGTGGTTGTACAATTTACAATAACATTACATAACAAAATGCTCGCTCGGGAGGGGTGTGACTATAACATTGTAGCATGACTTGTGCGTTTTATCGAGTGTTGGCGAGATTAATGGCGGCTCGTCGCACGCTCGCGGCAATTACACGCGCAATGTGGCAGCCCGGCTCGCATCATGGTTTTGTTGCGTTCATCAGCCGAATGAACGTCGCGTCGCCGAAATGACGCAGCCGACACAACCGCGCCACATTTGCTTTACGATACTCAATAACGCGACAAATTCTCTGCGGACGATGAGCAGATTGTCTCCCACCAAACTCAGAGTTATTCCGCGTTGCCGTGTCTGGTTTTTGCCCTTTATTTATTCAACGAAATGACTTCCTATTTGATATTTGGCTGCGACTCAAATATTTTGAATGTTAATACAAACACAATTTATCTTCAACACCCATTCTTTGTCTTACCAGCTTGTTCTAATATCTCGACAAAAACTGAACATGTCGGTATGACTTGATAAATGTATTCATTAGGAATGCAAATTTATATAATTTCCTTCTAGTAGCCACGCTCTCATACATATGAAATACTCATTCATAAAATATTCAAAATGGTTTCACGCTCCTTAATTATCTGTGTTTGTACGTCGGCGAAAAGTTTCATATGTTTTATATTACATATGTTAGGCCATGGCGCATCTCTCTTTACATGGCTTCACGCTATTTTGAACGAGCCACAACTTGTTTTTATTCAAGTTATTAAAAATACAAACGCATGCCACATTATTAAAACTGTGTAAAGTAAACAAAAGTTAAAAGCAGTGAACTGTTAAATTAAGCACAGCAACGTAAAGTAAATAATTGTTACACGTATGTTTTTAATACAAAATGAAATGTTAACACAATTAACACGTACTAAAATACCAAGAGACACCAGACTACTATAACTTTTTGTACTGTTTGCTCAGCGCAACAGCAATTTTCCGTGGACACAAGTACATAACGAATGTTTGCATAAGTTCCACCGTAATGCAGCGGCGGCGTGTTCCACGACAACGCTCTTTACCCGCACAGCGAAGCCACACAATGATCGTAGCCTTTACAACCCACTGCTAATACCCCGCGAATTCCAGGTACAATTAAAACCAGGTCAAATAGCGTGCAGCTTTATAATAGCTAAAGTGAATATGAACGTTTTGTGATGGTGGACATCATGTTTTTTTATTTATTTTTGCTGCTATACGTAGTATACGTTTAATTTATTTTGCTTGAAAAAAAAAATTTGATAACATATTACTTTTTAATGGTATAACGTCGTGTTTAAACGGTGGCTTAGAGCTACGAGTTAACTGCTACGTAGACACGTGATAGTATCGGCGGCGTAGCGGTCTGTAGCTCGTAGCCGCGTAGCCCGTAGCACGTGTCGGCCGGTCGCGTGAGTCGCGTCAGTTGTGTGTTGCAATTACGCGCTAAATGACGTACAACTAGTAATCTTGTATGCTTGTACATTTTGTAACACTGTAAACGGTCTGGCATTGCTGCCTCTTGGGACCAGTTATTTGACTGTTTATTGCCGTTTACCAATGCGGCAATGAATACATTTTTATAGGCCATTAACGAAATCACCGTAAACCAAATACGAGACTTGTAATGTGCATGAAACACAGGTTATGATTATTTTTAACGATGTACCGCTTATTTTTTATTTCTTGCAATAACCTACATGGCTTAGGTATTGTCATCACAGCCCGAAAATAATACTTTTACTACCTATTTAAAAAAATATGCAAAATACGCATACCTACCTACTTTCCTCACTTTCCTTCTTACTATTTAATAAACAGACTCGTCAAATACAGCTTACAAAAAATAAGTACTTACCCTATATAGCGTCCAGGTTTCCACAACATATTTTCGATCCCATTCAATAAACAATTCGGCGAAATCTAAACATACGTTTACGAAATCTGCTAAGAGGCCCATCTCGCCGCTACGTGACTGAATCGAAACGAATTTGTCCCACTAAAGCCGCAGCTTTTTTCTCACATTCGATGGACAGATAGAGATAGTAGTCCCTTCCAACGAATGGCCACACTAAATCCTTAACACTCAACTTCACAGTGACTTGCAGCACTTTTCGTATCTTTCAATGTTTACAAAAGCGATCTGATAAAGTAAAACCTTATAATGTTTCGCTTTTCTGTGGATTTAGAAATAGTTTTCGCAACGAACTTATAACTGCGACTTATTGGAAACGAGGAATTGTATTTTCAAAGAGAAAATAATACAAAGGTCCAAAATAAATTGTAACATAAAGATGAAATAAGAGAATCACTAATAAAATAACAAGACTAGTATATTTCCTTGCAGTTTTATGAAATCAGAGAAAGAATAATGGAAAAGATTCGTCAGTCAGCGAGCGAAGCAAACGCGCCTCGCGAGGCTTCCACCAGGTGCAAAGATGTTTCATGATTTAATTTGGGACCAAGGGATCTGCTCTATTGAATCTATTGAACCGAACAATCTTTTTATCTCAGTCACATCCCACAAGCGTTCACTTTACGTCTCCACTTTTATCGGGACTATTATTAAGTAAGCTTTGTATTGAATCATCAAACAACGTTTGATTATTTGCTGCAGCAAAAAGGCAATTTCAATACAATTCCACGCAGTAATTGCACTCAGGTAAATCGTAGTGTGACTCGATTCAATCGCTTTACTATACTTTGCTAATCAAATATGAGACAGTTTTATTTCAGGACTAATGGTTTTGGAAATATTCAAATAACCGCAAGCTCACAGACACTGAACAAACGCACAAAAACAAAATCACGCATGGTTGGGCGCGCCACGCGCCGCGAGCCTCCGGAAAAATGAATGGGCATTTTGCTATAATAGCGACCTCAGACAATGCGTGTTTACTTTATGCGCATTTTATTGAAGTTTTAAATAAACATTTGTAGCAACATTTTTGAATTAATTGAATAGTGGCATTTGGCAGTTGGCCGTTGTTAAACATGACGATAGCACTTACATGAAGCACTACATATCAGCTGCGAACTTTAATTCATCCAAACTTTATTTAGTTATGACGATATCAAACTTTTATTTCTCAATTAGGTACTTTTCTTACCGGTGTCACCTGAACTCAGTTTCAGAGTTGACGAAATAACTTTTAATTACATATTTTTGTGTGATATGCTCGCAGAATGTTATTGCAACGTGTAGAGCTAAGTCCCGCGCCGGGCGGCGAGCGGGCGCGGGAGGAATACCAAGCAGTGGCCGCACTTCCCGGCAGGCCTCAGCTAATATTGTGCTGACTCACAAACCTTCTACTAATGTACACCCTTTATCGTTTTATTTCCTTTTTACGTCAACGCTGTCGTGATGCGTCTTAATTTCCTACAAAGGATGGTATCTACCTCTACCTGTTCATCTTAACACACATTAATTAATGTAACTCGCAGTATCTATTTAAGACTTCATCACAGTAAAAGCGTGAATCAAATTAATAATAAATAAAATACTTTGAACGTTGAAACCAATAAAATTAATACAATTGGAAAATTGTCGCTAGTGGCTTAACTTATGTCGGTATATTTGATTTTGCTATAGGTAGCTTCCACTGGCATCCTTGGCCACAAAATGAGATTCATTTAGAATGTACGACAACTTATAGGCACCACTACATACAATTATTATTTAAATTGTAGAAAATATTATTAAAATAAGATGTCTAGTCCAGTACTACATCACAGCTCTTCAGTACTGATATTATTATAACAAAAAACCTTTATCTAGATAAATGTATTTACTTAAGGCTTTTTTTTTTCTTTTGAGGTTGGAACCCTAAAAATATGTTTGTGATATTTTTTCTTGAGTGTGTTGAAAAACGTCGTTTGACACGCATGACGATTTAACACTTGTATGAAAATGTGAGTACCTTCTGTGTATTAAAAAACCATGTCAGCATCCAGAATTACTTTTGAAATTCTCAGGTATTGTTTTCTGCGACATGCGAATTCATACCAAATCCCGCCCGCGCCCGCGTGGTGGATTACGGCCCACTCCCTATCACAGAGAGGAGGCCTGTGTCCCAGCAGTGGGAACGTTATAGGCTGATTATGTATGTATGTTATGTAACCAAATCAGATTCCTTTGATGTAAAAGTCATCACTAAATGAAAACTGTTATAGAGTTGCACAAAGCACCACTACTAATCAATAGTAAATAGTTGTGCCTGGTTCAGTAACTTCAAATAGATGTTCGATCAAGTTTGCTATTAGAATTGAAATGGTATTCAAATAGGATGTGATTACGTATAAACAGCAGGTATGTGATGATATCCAAATTATGTGATTATAACTGAATGCATGACGCGTGCAGTAATAACATTGTCTGTAGGTATTTAGAGGGATGTGTGGCGTGACTTCGTTGTTATTGCATCTCTGCTGCCGCAATGACATACGTAGCTTGAATGAAAACAATGTCATATTAGACATTGTGTTTACGTTTGCATATTAATATTATGCATATTTTATATGACTTTGAAGAGTCAGTTATACTTATTTTATGTCGAAAGAAAAAGATTGCGTTTGGGTTGGTACCTACCCATATTTTGTATTTTGAGTTAATAGAGTTGATTATCTTTTCTCGACGTAAGCTCATATGTATTGGCAGCAAGTGCGTTTTGTAGTTGTAGTTGATATTGCTGAGACAACTTTACATTCCACAGCGTGAATGTACTTAAACTTTACCTCCTGGTCGATATTATAGTGTTGAATCAATATCGCCTTAAAGTAAGTATATAAAAGAAACGCGCCTAACCGTGCGTTAATCCCGGGGAGAATATAGCCAGTGTGTAACTTCTCGCCCCTTTATCGTACCGTTGAAATCGTACTTCTTTGTGAGTAATCCCTCCACGTCCCAGCCATGTCGCCGACGAAGATAGAGCACGATCTTCACAAATAATGTCACATGCGATTCGTTTCAGACGACGTGACTCGCATCACCGTGGCTACCCGCCGTGCCGTGCATAATGGGATAAATATGCTGCGGTTATGTGCCCACACATGGCCCTCAAATTAAGTGAGCGCTATTTACTGCACGCGGTGGAACTTCCTTCCCCGCTTGATTAACTAGATAGTGTTTACCTTTACATCTACCTTATTAAATGCAAGATGTTTGCCCGCGACGCGACCTGCGCTTAGCACGCGCGGCGCCGAGCACAGCCACACGCGCATACTCGCGCGTCGCCTGCATGCATTACTAACAACGTCAAAGTTCACGTTTTATGAGGACCGAATAAAAGCCGCATTTAAGTAGAATATGTTATGATAGTCACCTGGCGACATAAAACACCTTCGTACAATAAACCACAAATAAAACTGTATGACAGGTTGTTTTATTTTATTATGTGTTGTTGCTTTCTTCATTGCAATAACATAGGTAAAAGCTTAATACTTACACTTTCTATCTTCTACGTCAGATCAAGTACAATCATGTTCACCGATTGTAAAATTATTCGTAGCCCGAGGCAGTAGCGTAACTAATTCTCTTTTAAAATCGTACTAATACTTCGAAAAAGTATGTAATTCCAGGAACGTCTCAAGTAAAATATGTAATTTGAGATAAAGCGGCATCCCATTCCAGATAAGACGCAGCACGACCCACGTCGAGAGCCATCCGACTCGTTACGAGCCGCCCGAAGCGAGGTGTGATACAAAATCATCAATCTTTCCCGAGATTGTACTATTAAATGCCTCTTCGCTCTTTTCCCTCGAACTCGAGACCAGAAACAAATGTAAAAAGTTGTGTGATAAGTTCAATTTGAATTTGTAAAGCCCCTTTCAGCGTTTCTCGCCTGTTTATCTCGGCGAGGAGAGAACGGAAAATACAAAAGTAAGAGATAGGAAATGAAGAGGCGGAAAAAAGTGTCGAGCGAGGAACAAACGCGGAAAAGTTGGCGTTATCCGGGAGACAAGTTAAATCGCAATTTATTAGGGCGTACCAGTGGGCTTAGCACGGCCGGCGTGCAGCGATTCCTGGCCGGGCGTCTTACCCGGTCACATCACGCGTGGTGCGGCTCGCGGCCTATAGACACAAATTAACGGAGACAGTAGCGCAAACTCGATACCTTGTACATAGGATATCAATTTATCTTATAGTACTTCTCTGACCTTAGATAAATTAAGTACCTACCTCCAACTTGTAAAACTCGCACATGAGGCTAATACAAGCCAACACCGCTGCACTTGCACCGGGCGGCGGGCCCGCGCGTGCTCATGTCGCGGTCGTACTATCGCGCGTCTCCAGCCTCATTCACAAATCTTTATTCATGCCCCATATTTACTTGCAGCGTGTGAGAGTGCGCCGCGGAATATTTTAGCATACTTTCAATATGAATTATTGAGGCCGTATCAACATGTTGCTCTATAAAACAACGAGCTTAGAGATTTTCTTTAGACTCGAGAATTTTCTATGCAATATCAATATTTCATAGAAATTTCTAAAAACCTTCGCTAAATTTTTAAAGTATGCGTATTTTATTTTTGGTAAAGTATTGATGTTTGAGTTAGTCAAAACCCTTCCTTTAATGACTTACTTTTAGTTCTAATTTATGTAAGTACTTAATTGAACAAATCAAGGTTAACAAAATAACTAGCGTTAATTGAAGTGAAGCATTACGCACTCATAGTGGAATTACCAATGTGGTCTGATAAATACATGAATTAAAATGAAAGAGTAAAAAAACCCTAATACCCTCGGTACTTACTTGTAACAGCATCACTTAGCATTAAATTAGCCTCCAACTAGGAAGGCTTATTCTTCCCCATTTACGTCAAGATAAACAGGTAAGGTAGTTAGATAAAAAATAGCAAAGCTCATGGGACTTAAACATACTGTCGAAATGTGAGTGTGCTATACAGGATGTCCCGTAAATAATAGATAGAAAAACTACCTAGCTTATCTGATTTCCAACAACTAATTTGAACAGTTTTAAAAAATCCGTTACAGTAACCAAGATATATATTTTTTTCTCTAATTTTGCCATTTTCTCTATTTTCTCCATTTTTTAAGGCAAATAAAACGTTATTAAAAAAAAATGGTACCTTATAACATTATTAAGCTATCCAGAAATGTTTGACAAAAATCATACCTAAAAATGCTATAATTTGCAGCGATAGCATTGAAGACACTGAATTCTGGTAGTGAAAATGGCAAAATTAGAAAAAAAAAAATGTCTTAGTTACCGTAACGGTTTTTTTTTAACTGTTCAAATTAGTTGTTGGAAATCAGGTAAGCTACCTACCCGTTACGTTTGATCCATTATTTACGGGACACTAGATATCTACATCTCTGCCTAACCCTTCGGAGAATACTTGCAAGCGTCTGTGCACGCGTGGTGGTACGTTATGTGTATTTAGACACTCGGACAGCAATTTAAACAATTTTCAAGAACACAAAAAATACAAAGTTGCTTAACTGATGTATTGAATTTAATCATGGTCACATGATTTATTTCACAACATTTAAGTTTTTTACAGCATTTCTGCTAATTGTGGTAGCGACTAATCGGATCCGCTTCCGTGTGCAGATTCCATTATCTGTAGGATCGTGTCCACCGGCCCATACATATTCATACCGGTCGGCGAGTCTCGCGCTTGCACGACTAAATCACCGTCGTTATGATCTCATTTTTATAATCGCATTCCCTTTTTATGTTCTCAACTTCAGGATTACTATTCTCGTATCGGTCTCTGAATCTATTTCTCCATTGAATCAACGCCTACTCACTTCGACGCTACTTCCGTTCGGAAGTTGTAGAAACAAACTTTTTAATTAGTCTGCGAGGACAAACAAGCTGTGTCTCTTAGTTTCTTCGATACACTGCGACGTACCTACTTGTCTTTACAAATAGGATAGCTGCCTCCGTCCTCTCGATTATTTTAAGTGATTTATCGTACAATCAACCACGTGAATATTTGAAACAGCTTGTTTATAACATTAATTAACGAAGTTCAGATATATTTCACAGCGAAGTTGTAAATTAATTAACCACATAATTATGTGCCTGTATCTGAATCGCTCCAACTATGCAGGAAATCTAATAACATAACAGGATTGTTTGTCTTACAGCGAGATGCTTTAATGAATAGTCAACACACCGACTACGTCGCATTGTAGCAGGTCGTCATTGTTTTATCAGCGCTATCGCAGCATCATGTTATACCATGTCGAAGCGTATTGAAATAACAACTCCAGGAGCAACTTACAGCGTCGTACAGCGGCGTGGGGCCTTGAGAATGATGTGTTCGGGACGAGCAATTTTTTAATAAAGCTGCGCTAAGTGATAATTAATTGGTGTTGATAGCATTGTAATTATAGTGTTAATTTGCGCGTGTCGGCGCGGGCAAGTAGGGCTCGAGTGGCGCAGTCGCGCGACGTCACGCGGTAGTGTGGCGGTGTGGGCGCATGCCGCGACTGCCAGGCGCCACAATTACACAAGCCTCCGTAAATCATAAACATCAACCCTCCATTTAATCCAAATAGTCCGTCGTTAGTCGAGCAGGCTGCGTCTAATTTGTCTCCTGTAACTGTAGATTAATTTATTAACATTAATTACATGACAATACGTATTACCTCGTTTGTAATGAATTTTGCAAGCAAGATTACGGCTGAATATGTTAGGTATTTCATTTGGATCGCATACGCATTATTTTTAAATAGGCATGACCTATAGGTACTGAGGTTGTGCCTGGGAACAGGAGGGATATGAAGATTCGAATGACATTGTTGCAAAAAACTTTGCGAGTGGTACAGTCACGTCTAAAAGTACCTATGTATACACTTGGCAATTTTCAATTGCGATTTGTTCGTGAAATAACGAATGCAACGTTGAAATACGACACTTAACATAAATCTATGGGTTCGAAAATACTATTTTCGTAATAACATAAAATTTCATTCAAAAATAAAGGAGAAAATCGCCTTTGAATAAAGCCAAGTGTATACATACTTTTAGACGTGACTGTACGCCTACGCGCCTGTTCTAAAACACATTGAATCAAAAACCGCTACTTATATCGAATGACCTGCGCGTCGCTGATAAAGCATGAGCCTAATAGCATGCACATTACCACAATCACTTTTTCATCCTGTGGATCACAACAAAACTATTAGATTTGTACGTGTGACGTGTATTTGAGCACCGTAATCAAATACACGAGCGATACGTTGTCGACGGCAGCCACCGACGCGTCGCCGTCTGCCGCCGACACGCGTCGACGACTGTCGCCGACGCGCATCGACGGTTACCGTTGCCACTGTCATCGATGCGTGTCGCTCGTGTTTATGCACACTTATCTACCAGTCTTTTAATGTCGATTTATGTCACGATATTAGGCTTCATTGTATTTGTAAATTCACCGTTGTTATTACAAAAGCCCGCCATCCAATTTCCCCGTTTTATTAATTTTCTTTTGCAATATGTTGCATCAGTTTCCTAAACTATAACTGGCTTGCTGGATGAAACTAAATTGAGCATAACTTTTTATGGGGCTTTTTGTTGCGAACTCTTCTAATATATGTAGCTACTCAACTTTATCCAGAGAGACAGCGAGTAATGTCAGACTACTTGGAGCATATTGTACAACAATATTTTAAACGTGTGGTCCTTATTGTGTACGATAGTAAGGGGTTCTACACACTCGTCCTGGTTGGAATGATTCGGCACAGCTGGGCGGCAAAATCGAATATGTAAAAAAACCGTGTCGGACCACGCACAATGAAGGGTTCCGTAGTTGGGATGAATTTATCCCACGAGCTTCTTGGAAAAATGTTTTCCCATAAACCGTTAAAACGTCATGGTCAATTCTTCAACTGCAAATGTAAGTTTGTAATCGTGTTTTTTTTTGTGATAAATAAACTAACGATTTTCGGAGTATTTCCTTTTCTTGTGCTGTGTTTCAATTTCATGATTCTAGGACCTAGAATCAAAACAAATAGGGTACTTCCCGTTGACCTAGAATAGACGGAAAGCGAAGTGATCCTATAAGGGTTCCGTTTTATCTTTTTGAGGTACGGAACCCTTAAAAGTCTCTTGACTTAGCTCAAATAGTGTCCAGCCGACCCGAACATGATTCGCCGAGAGTAGATGCCGTACGGAGTTTACTGATTGGCACGAGCCGAATGAAATTCGAATAAAATATGTAGTTATTGCAACGAATCAGGTTTTTTGTTGTGTACTGCCGATCCGAACAAGTGTGTAGCACCCCTAATTACCAGTGCGAAACAACAGAAAATAATAATTGCATTGGACAAAAACTGCCGATGAAAATGCAATTGGATTTACGGCTAGCGGATGATAGAGCTAATATCTAGATACATTCATATTTGTATACGTCCGTATGTATATGAAATAAATAATGCAGTGCGACTATGAGGCATTCCACTTTGAAACGAAAAATATTTTCAAAGTGCCATCAATACATTTCATTCAATTTGCATGAATTTTTGTCCACTGCAGAGTGCTTTAGCTTTTACCACTTTTATTGCTACCTTTCAAACCTGAGCTTTATGACACTTTTTCGGCATCTATATTTGACTGAAGTTTATAAAAACAGGACAGATACGTTACTACGTATCTACTGATACGATGAATTTCTATCTACTGATAGAAATAATATATATATATTTATAACACACATAACATAATTCAACATTGAAAAAAAAAATATGTGTAAAAGTGTTATTTCTAACCAAAGAGATTTAAGATAAATAATTTAATGTCTTTGTTTCTAACTAATTTACTAAATAAAATATCATCTAAAATAACATCACGACTGTTTTCCACGAGGGGGTTAGGTAGACCTTAGCTTGTTTAGGTATACCTACCTAAGAAAATCGTATAGCATACCCATTCCGGACGGCTACTGAGAAATTCCTGATGGAACAACCCAATAACACTTTGCCCGACCGGGAAATCGAGCCAAGAACCTTATGCTCAGTAGTAGCTATTTACATTGCTTTAATTTGACGTGACATTACTCATGATATTTTTAATGACATTTAACCGGTCAAGCGGCGCGCGTCGCCCATTGGCGACGAAACAATAGAAAATCAATTGTGTCTCATTAGCGGAGCTTGACAGATTAAAGTGAAAACTGACTGTGAATATGAGTACCATGAAGGCTAGATTGAATACATGACTTTGAAACTGTCGGGCGGTTTTGAGTATTTTATATATGGCTTACGCAAATGTCCTGCAGATCTGGTAGCGTCGCGTGACGGGTCATTGAGCTCCCTAAAATAGGGTTGAGCTACACGATGACACTTCTTCAAAAAGCCCTACCGGACATGGCCCTCATAGTTAGACTCACATAAAATCCTAATAATATAATTTTTGGGCTTTAAAAGATTACCATGACCTCTGAGTTGGTTTCGGCATTTTTTCTCAGGGATCAGTCATCTAGGAAATGACGGCGCCATCTGCATAGTTTTAAAATATTGACGTTTAAAAAATGCCTTAAAGGATCTACTTACAGTCTTTGACTTACAGAAATAAACATTTAATTTAATAGAAACGGTCGCCAAGTATTACGAATTCATTCGATTGTCAAATTCACGAGGTTTTCTTTTAAAGTATAATATTAATTTAGGCTGTATTATTCATCACGTCGCCGCGGGACAGTCCGCGTGTTGTGTACACACACAATCTGTGATACGTCCGTTTTGAAGGTTTGCATTTTGTCCAGTTTTAAATAAAGGGCGAGGGCAAAACGGTACTGATGGTTGTTTGGGAAATTGCGGAAAATTGCCCGCGGAAAAATTACGCAGAGAAGCGGACGCCGGCCACATGGCGCGCGACGATACGCCCTACATAACTGATGACTTTTCAATGGCCATTCATTCGCGGACACGCCGACAGCGGCCACCGGCTCGCCCTTAGTACCATACATACATTTATAGAACCGCTCGTGTGTTCATGGGTGAAACAATTACCTCTATTGCCGACTATTGACACTCGTTTGTTATACATTTTTGCGTTTAAAGCCGCGTGTACAACTATTCAGTTTGGATGGCTTCACTATTGCATTTAGAGAAACCAATGTATCAATATTTACTTATATTTAATAGTACGGACTGTTCCACTTTGCCCCACCGGCCTCCCCACTGGTGGGGCAAAGTGGAATGGATTACGACCAGTGGTGGCCCACTGGTAATGGCCGCGACTAACGAGTTGTAGGTCGTGGGTTCAAACCAAAGCAGGTACTTTATTTTCTGTAAATAAAATTATTTTATCACCACTGCTCTCAAAACCACAGAATAAATAGTCAAAACGGTGTAGGAAAACACCGTGAGGAAACAGGCATGTCCTAGAACCAAAACTTCGAAGGCATGTGACATCCACCCGCAATGTCCCTGCGTGGTGGATTACGGCCTATTCCCTCTCTAAGAAATAGGAAGCCTGTGTCCCAGCAGTAGGAACATTATAGGCTAATTGTGATTTAATAGGAGAGAGGTAAGCTTGTTTTTTTTTTATGATTGTAAAGCAGCTTTTATGATTGTAGAGATTTCGGTCTCATAATCATTATTACCCTAGTGAAACATTGATAAAGCAGAAGAATTTAAAGTCTCTTTTTTACCCGACTACGGTGAAGCAAAAAGAAGGGGTTATCTAATTGTCAAACAGTTCAATCAAATACCGATTCCTCAGGTACCCACATATTCTACTCCGTTGTAATCTACAATTTGTATTCTACCTAATGAATAATGATAGGCCGGCCCCTATCACAAGGGACTCAATCCCGATATTGACAAAATGTGTGTGTAGGACAACAAGTACCTACCTCTTACATTCCTGTCAAAGGCTTTCAAGAGCACAGACGTACCTGTTTTATTTCCATTCTTTTTTTTATAATTAAAAACATACTTATGTGAAAAGGACAAATCAATAAAAGTAATGGCAGTCGTATCAAATAAATATATAATTTATAGAGTAGTGTGACTGTCGTTAAACTAATTAAAAAGTTCAGACTTGATTCTTGAACGGGAAGCATCGATCGCAAAAGTCCGAAATAAGAATTCGGACAAAGTAGAGACTAGACAAAGTAGTACTGACAGACACCTGACACTTCCCAAATTTAACGCAATAGCTCCAGAAATCAAAATTATTGAAAAAAGCTCTCTTCGTCTCCTTGGGTCTCCAATCTTTGACAATGCCTTCCCCTTTTTTATTCAGGAAAAAATTCAAAATTTCAATGATGTTTCGGAAAGATTGTTCCAAATTAATATGCATTCGGCCATAACTTTAATCCGCTACTGCTGTTTCGGCCCTAAATTAACATATTTTCTTCGCGCTTCACATTTATGGAAGCACACTCACCTTTTAGACCAAATGGACCAAATTATCAGGCATACATTAACATCTATTTTAAATGTGGCCATGGACGACCGAGCTTGGGCACAAGCTACTCTTCCCATTCGTATGGGGGGCCTCGGCGTCCGCAAAATTTCTAGTATTAGTTTACCGGCTTTCATATCCTCGGTCCACGGCACTGATAAATTAATCAGGAAAATCTTAGCCTCCACACTGATTAATTCTGATGTGCCGTGTTTCACCGAGGCTATGGATGCCTGGAGACTCGCTTGCCCGAATACAGATCCACCCGACAATCCATCTTCCCAGAGACGGTGGGATGAGCCGCTCTGCAGAGTAGTACAGAACAATTTACTTGACTCGTCTGCTACTTCTGCGGAACGTGCGCGCCTGCTGGCTGTGGGTAGATGGGAGTCGGGACTTTGGCTTCATGCACTACCTTCGTCGAACATAGGCACTTTGTTCGACGACACTACTTTTCGCCTCGCTGCTTCCCTGCGACTAGGTACTCCTTGCTGTTCCCCTCATCGCTGTCACTGTGGCGAAGATGTCAACAGCCTTGGACACCACGGCCTGTCTTGCAGCCGAAGTGCGGGTCGCTTAGCGCGCCACGCGAACATTAATGATATCATCCGACGAGCTCTTGTTACCGTCGGCGTTCCAGCTGTATTAGAACCCAATGGCTTGGTACGCGACGATGGCAAGAGACCGGACGGTATGTCTCTATTTCCTTGGAAGGTGGGTAGGCCTTTAGTGTGGGACGCAACTTGTGTCGATACTCTTGCGCCATCCCACCTTCCTGGATCGGCATGCTGTGCTGGCGCTGCTGCTGCGGCTGCGGAAAACCTCAAGCGGCGAAAATATAATAACCTTATCGGAAATTATATTTTCGAGCCGTTTGGGGTTGAAACCTTCGGGCCGTGGGGTCCGAGTGCTCATGGCCTTTTTAAAGAAATTTCAAAACGCCTGGTTGACACTTCCCGTGACCCAAGGGCTGGCTTTTACTTTGGCCAAAGGCTAAGCATTGCCATACAACGTGGCAATGCTGCCAGTCTCTTGGGTACATTACCAGTCGACAGCGATGCGGATGAATTTTTCGACGCTATATTTTAGTTTTTGTATAGTTTTAGTTAAGTTTACAAAGTAGAGTAGGTAGTTATGTATTTTAAAAGTTAGTAAACTGCTTTACACTATTCACTTACATGTTTATTGAGAACCAGCTGCGCCCCGCGGTTTCACCCGCATCTGCGTAGATCTCGATCCCGTGGGAATATCGGGATAAAAAGTATACTATGTCCAAATTCAGGTCATGATCTACCCCCCATGTACCAAATTTCATCTAAATTCATTCCGCCGTTTCAACGAGAAAGCGTAACAAACATATAAACAATCAAAATCTAAATATTATAATATTAGTGTAGATAATAGCAATAAAAATGAAAAAGAAAAAACGCTTTGGCAAATTAATTATCAAAATCCCCAGCTTAATTCACATCCATATCGTTAACAATACTCACAAGACTGTGAAATTCTACCTCCAAATTCATACATATCGCACACACTTTTGTAAGCCAAATGATACATAATTCATATTCGAATTACCAATACCTTGTTCTGCATTTAAATTAAAATGTCATATCCGTATTGATACAAATGTATTCATAGCTTCGCGGTCAGTCTAGGTGGATGGTATCGACATAACGATGCGATGCATACAGGACAGGGGGATCGTGCAATTATTTCGGCTAATAGGATTATTTCCGTTTTAGTTGAGGTTAAAGAGTGAGTTATCAGAACATTTACATGAGTCTTCGGTCAGCTGGACCCGGTCGGTTCTGGACCCGCGGGTCCAATTGATCAGGTTCTTATTGACGCTTATGGTACGGTCTTTAAGAACTTGTATGCAAATACTGGCTTATTTGACAAATGTCTGATAAGCATAATCAGCCTATAATGTTTCCACTGCTCAGACACAGGCCTCCTCTCGGTGAGAGGGACACCACGCAGGCCCAGTGTGGGTTGGTAGATAATCGTCTTCGAATTTGGATGGTTCTAGGACATGCTAGTTTCCTCGCGATGTTTTCCTTCACCATTTTGAGAGCAGTGGTGATGAAATAACTGACACAAAGAAAAGTGTCTGTCAAGGTTCGAACCTACGACGTACAAGTCGGAGCTCGCGGTCGTTACCACTGTGCCACCACTACTCTCGTGACAATGACTATGATTCATGCTGCATGATAATACTAAATCTGCAGTGCTATTTATTCTGTAAAAATTTCACCGTGGAGTGAGCTGTCAATAGTGTCAATCCCTAGACACAAACTCACTTCACCTAAGTTTTCACGGTGAGATTTTTACAGAATAGACCGCCTGTAGTCAATCACGCGTGACCGCGTGACTGTAAAAAACCATACTTAGTCATAAGCTTGCTTGGTCATAATTTAAAACCGAACATAAAATACACAATTAAAACTTGGCAATAGTTCATTGATCGAAGAGCAGACAGAAACAGAAAGCTTGCAGTTTCCGATTCCGTCGGGTTATTGTCGTAGCGCAACAATTGAAGACAGGAATAGAGCTTGAATAATTTATTTTAGGTACAGTTGTCACGTGTTTGAACAGGGTGAAACATGGGCGATTCACTCAGCCAAACAGTGGCGCACAAAGCAAGAGCACGAGCCGTTCACCCGCTCCGGTGCACCGTTTTTCCGCCTCTCAACCTTTAAATTGAAACAAAATCGTACACACCGTTTCAATTGCCTTTATACCTATACGTGCCTAACTGATGCACACGGGAAACACGCGGGTATTATAAATGCTGCACACTGTACACCGATGAATGATTCTTTGAAACGTATCGTTTTAGTATTTTCACATTTGAAATCTTATCTCGAGGAGTGTTTGTAGCGCTGCAACTGGGATGTGTAGTACAAAGGCGTAGTTGGTGAAGATCGAGTTTCTAGATGAATCTAAAAGGAGAAGTTTGTTTCTTGGACATTTAAAGAACAGACGTCAAGCGAGGTCGTTTGACTTTCTAGGTTTTGTATCGTTTTCGTGGTTGGGGAACAAGTCGATAGGGCTTTTTCGTAGGAAGAGATTATTTCCTCATCAAGGGATTAGTCGATATGGTGGCACGGACAAACAAGGACAGGAAGGATTATATTTCCGGAAAATTTAAAAAAGTACACCTTTTAGGGTCCCGTAGCCAAATGACAAACTTGGAACTCTTATTATTCGTTCTGTTTGTCTGTCTGTCCGTTCGTACGTCACACAGCCATTTTACTCGGAGACTATTGGCACTACATAGACATATAATTGCTGTTGGCTGTTGTAAAATTAGGAAAAATAGTACATTTTGATACAAGGGGTATCGTATTACCCAGTAACTGGGTTGTGGAGGTCAAATAGGCAGTCGCTTCATGTAAAATACTGATATTTAGCTGCATCCGGTTAGACTGGAAGCCGACCCCAACATAGTTGGGAAAAGCCTAGGCAAATGATGATGATGTCATTGTGATACAAGAGGGAAAGGTTTGTCATTGTACTCGAGGCGGGAATGCAACTCGAGATGGAGGCGACGGCGTAATGGAACCAAGAGTGTAATTGACAAATTCATAGGCACTGACGTGAAGCCAAACAAACTGCCTATTATTAAACCATAAATTAAAACATAAAAACTGAATATTTTTTATTACAGAACAATCTTAATTACTTAATGTTAATTTGATAACAAAAATAAATAATTTGATGAAATACTTATTATGTTTATTTAACATAAATATGACAATATTATTTAAACTGAGTAAATAAATAAAATTATTTATTTACTCAGTTTAAATATTTACATTAGACATAAAAAAAGCCATGAAGGTTTCGCTGAGATTTTTAAAAAGTGCATCTCTGTCTAGTAGATTTCTCTGTGGCGCACATTAAAATGCACGCGTTTTAAATACACTGCACTCTGAACCTAAAAGTAAAGCAATAAGAGTCACTTTTCCAGCAAGTGTGTTGAAAATAATTAGGTGTAGCACTCCCAATACATGCAAACGAGGGATGAAAAAAAAACAGTGCACATTGAGCGTGTGCGGTATTGTTAGATCCCATAATTAAAAAAGATTATGATTTTTACAATTAATTGACTTTATTTGTTTAAGTCAGTAATTGGTGTTATATGCCTTTCTAAAGTCAAAAAATATGTGTCCTGAAAAATTTTCAACTATACTCGTATGTAATAAATATTAAGTTGGTTGAATATACTTAATTAAAAAACAGTTTCAATAAAAATATTTTGAAGTAGATATATGACGTGTAATTTTTTAAGATTTGGGATATTCGGTTACTTCGGTAACCGCAGATATAATGTTGTTTTTCACAGTTTCACCGTACTCAAAACAATACGCGCTTTGACGTAGAGTTGCGTACTATTACTACTAGACTACCCGTATTATCTTACCTTGCCTTTTCACAATTTCTTTGAGAAATACAAAATTATTTTTGCTGTCGATAATATCAATATTGTGCAGGCGTAACAAAATATTCCGACTACGGAACTGTTCACTTTGCGTGATCCGACGCGCACTTACCCGGGTCACAGGTAATATAACCCGGGTTTTCGGACCATGTTAAAAGATTAAAGTTTGTTATAGCAACTAGCGGGATTCTTAATAAAAATTACAGCGTTGCTTATTAAGTTATTGCTTACGATGCCATATTTAAGTAAAAAACTATTAAAATCTTAGTAAAAGTATAGGTAAACTAAAAGTAGTCAAAGAGGTCGAATAAAATAATGCAGTGAACTGATGGCTATTCAATGCCGTTGCGGTTTAAAAATACTCCAGTGAAGTCGCTCTTCTGATATCGTCTTTTAGAGGTCGCTTTTTATATAAATCATCAGTAGTGATGTTCGTAAAAATACCTTACCTTCTTCCCATTTCTACTTATAAACTGGCTTGTTTTGCTACTGTACTGTTTACGCATTTTAAAGCACATTTTCTACTGAGGACTGTTCCGCTAACACTCGTCATAAATGACAAGTGAGTAAATCGTTGTTCAAAGGTGTTAAGAAGTGGGGAGCGTAGCATAGTCGTCGTCGCGGTGTCTCCTGAGACCCAGCCACCCGAGCCACCCGAGCCACCCGAGCCACCCGAGCTACCCGGACTACCCGGACTACCCAGGCTACCCAGCCAGTCGGAGCAGTCGGGACTCTTTTGATACATATTTTATGCTCTTCACTACTCTAAAACACATATCTCGCGATCTCTTTTTGCTTAGATTAAAATAGTTTATTTTACTTTCTTTTATATGTATGATTCTCATTGATATTCACTTTGTTCTTTCTTTTTGAATATCATCGCCAACATTTTGAACTTATTGGTAGCTGAAATATATCGACATCTTTTATTGAAAAACCTCTGCGATCGTAGGTATAGACTGTCCATTATACGTGCTAAGTTCAATGTCTGTGCTAATCCGGGTTTTACAGTCTTGTAATTTTTGCGAACTTGTTTTGAAAGGGCAGGAAGATTACAAAAAGGAGAGGGTCCCGGTTGAAAGAAGACCGGATAAAAAAACCTGCGGTCGGAATTTGTGGCGGAGAGGGTGGCTAGTAGTACTTCCTCGCTCAAAATTACGCGTTATCGACATTTTGGCATAAAGACTGCTAAAATAAACGTATTGAAAAATCCAATAGGCGAAAGAGATTAGATTTCGCATTGGAGTTGGTGGTACTTTTATAAACTTGTGATTAGATTTGCAAAATTTATCTACATCACTATACGCGGGTAAGCTTCCCTAGTGATGTTTCCACAGGAAACTTGTTTTCGATGTGGCTCCGCTAACAGTTAAATAAATTAGATAAGACGGGATCCACGCCGATGGAGGCACTTAGCAACTTTCTGTTTTGTCAACACTTTTATGTGAGTATCTACATATAGTTAACCATTAGGTTGATTCCGATCGCGTGCATATTTTCACACAACATAAACTAATTAATTTACGATAAAAAAGTTGCAAAAATAAAAACAAGCAGCAGTTATCATAAAACGTAAATAGACTAACGTTTACTTTAAAACAAATGAAAACCAAAAAGTCCACTCAATTCATTGCAGTACTTTCATTATGATATTGGTCCGTAAATATTCGTGGCTGCACCTCATCCCTCTCCCGGAGGTTCAGCAGTCCGCTACAGCGAACAATCCTGGAGGGATATTGCCATAACCAACACGCTTGACAGGCAGATTGGTGATCGCACTACGCTGTTATTTGTACACGGATCGATGCCACTGTCTATCATTCGTAGTGTTTTGTAGATTTACCAATAGCATTTTACAACGGTTACGAACTTACGGACATTCATTTACTGTTTACTGCATACAATCAAGTAAAGCATTCCCATAAAATACTTGCACAATTTATTCATGTCTGTACACACGGCGCCACGTAGCCAACATTGGCACTGTTTTACATAAATCAGGAAATCAAAGTAGCATTTTTTCTTTTTACCGTTTCCTCTTGAAAAGTCCCACAAAGCTAAGCCACCGCCGCGCGCTGGGAACAGACATGGAATATTGTCTGCCTGCCCGCCTCGCATTCTAAGCTCGGACGCTTCATTTAATCAAAACCTCGTCCTTTGAGTGTTTATTTGACAAAAGATATCTTCAAAAAGCTTGGTATTTTTCTATTTGGTCTAGGAATGCTAGCTAATCCATTAACATAAAATAAAGTAAACCCTCTTTGAGTCATCTGGTTCCGTATACACAGGTTCTATAAAATTAAAGTAGAGTTAAATCGTACTTAGAGCGTAAAAATAGCGGTGCAATAACAAGTAGTAAGCCAGGAACTGGTTCATGTAATTTTGGTAATATAATCGAAAGAACGAGTCACTTGTAAGGAAAGTTTTAATATCTATTCCGATTAGATTCAGTGTCAGGAAGGAACGCAGATAGCGTCGGCGGAGTTGGAAGGAAATATTAGATGGATCGGGCTTCGAATACAAATATGGGGAGATAGGGAAATCGGATTTGCCAGTAGTCCCAGACGTGTCGTATTATCGGACTCTTTTTGTGAAACATATCACATTTTAATAAGACAAGCTTCCAATACGACGTCTTTCATAACCGCTGTATCGTGTCCACTAAAAAGGGGTTCTAGAGACAAGTTATTACAAGACAGTGTACGAAAATGAGTTACAGTGTCATTTTGTAGCAATGGTGGGTAGCTTCTGTGAGATTACATAAGTACTTCATCTGTTTCACGTCTATAATAATTACTTTACTGTATTATGTAGATGCAAGTAATTTAGTCAAAGAAGTATCTAAGTTACAAAAATCCTTCCGCAAAGAGTTCGCTGCAATGCTGACACAATGTTAGTTTTATAAATACGGGAATAGGAATCGTATTCGATCTTTATTTGAAAATCGAGACTTGGCAGAGCTATCCCTCAAGGGTTGACCTTTGACTGTCACCCTTTTTCAGACCGATTTGCCGCTAGATTCAACAGATTAAGGACTTCATTTTGTTCTTTTTCAACAGTTTACGGATAGAAAACCTAGAGGTCTATATCTTGATTGTTCTTGCCATAGTTGAAAAAGCTGTTTTTTTTTTTGTTCTTCTTGACTGAAAGCTTTTTTATTTTATGAAATGTTTCGTTATGAAACACTATAGTCTTATTATGTATTTATTTAAATAACATGGGAGACTTATAGCTAAAACAAATTGATCAAGGACTCCAAATAATAATTAATTTTGTAATTGAATTTAATTAGGAAGAGAATCTGTTTAGGAGTTTATAAAATTTAAATGAGTCTTTTGCGTAAGTACCTTTCGTATCTATACGTGGCCTCGCGGTTCGGTACGGTTCCGCACGGCTCCGTACGGTGTGGCTCGGCTACGGCGTCCAAAAGTACAAGAGTCGGGTCGCGCCGCCCGCGCCCGCCGTGGATTGTTCGCTCACTAATTAAATCTCGCCGACGACGACGCGGTCTCAAACCGACAGCCTCTTAATTATTGTTCCGGCTCTTAACATCTGTCTTAATGTCACTTTCTGTTTAATTCCGAAATTCTTTGACTTTAGATATGTTATAAATGTTAATTTCTTCGTGTAAAATCTTAATTATTATTAAAGTGAACCGCTTCAGTTTAGGATATAATTTTAATTAAATTAACTACATTTACCGAAAAAGTATTTAGTGCAAAATAAATTCCATAAAAAAACTCATTAAAATGACTTAACCGCGGCACATCTGAAGGGCTGGCACGTACGGCCGCATCCAATTGCTAATACTCTTTTCAAGTTTGGTTAAAAAAGCTCTTATTGCGTTAAGAAGGTAACTGTGAAAACATCCGAAAGTTTTTAATTTTCTTACTGGTATACAAATTGGTTTCTGAAGCTACAAAAGGAGCACACGCCGCTCCCCCGCGCGCGGCGTCCGACGGCCGAATACAAATTAAGAGGCAGACTTCGTTCGCGCAAAACTAGTTAATGTGTGCAACGTCTGGATTTGAGATAGTTCTAAAAGCAAAGCGACTATCTACGAAAGCTAATCATTCACTTTATAACTAACTTTGTTTTCTCGAAAATGCTTGTTAGGAAGGAGAATTTGCATCAGCTTTCCTTAGACAGATACATATGTACATCTTAATATTTTATTTGGAAAATTCTTCGTTTCGTTGTGGAGCTCCCTGTTAAATATTTTTAAAGAAATTAAAAGTTATAAGTCCTCCCTTCGATAGAAGAAAAATCCATAATATAAACAAATTTACCATTGCCATAGGCACTAGAGGATCTTATACATATTGAATTTAAGAAATGAATAAAAAGTTCTAATTAGTACTCAGCAGGGAGGGGTCGAGGCGGGCTGCGTCGAACGCTTTCTTAATTATTTATGCGCTGCAGGCTGAATAAGGAACACATTTGCTTCACTGCGCCAAATTAAGAAAGATATTAAAAAGCTTCTTATTTATTCCGTTCTGAAAGATTTTTTTGGTAAACACAAAAGTTTACAGTCTGAAACAACTACACTTATAATTTTGATATGTAAACATTACAAAATAAAAACGTGGTCCGCAGCAAAATCGATAATGCATTTTTACTTATTTATATACCTACATTTAGAAAGTCAAATTAGTTCAGTACATTTTTAAGAAGTAGAGGAGGTCGGTCGGCGGCATGTCGGACTCGCAGCGCTCTCCAGTACAAAGGGCCGGAGCACAGCGGGCGGAAAGTTTTAATATCCCTCCGACTGGATTCAGCCGCAGCCGGGGACGAAGGTACGGCCGTATTGAAAGGAAATTCGCATTCAACACTAATACGTAAATCGAATGATAAGGAAATCGACCAAGTCGGTTTGGTTACCGAGATTTTTTTGTACGTTGTTAAAATTAACTTCTTTGCGAGTTTATTTTGTGGTTAGATATTATAAATACGTACAGGACCTACCTACATTTGCAAAATGGCATGACATTGTCCCTAGATATTCCAGGTAATACACCATTTTGATGTCCCATAAAACTAATAATGTTTCTTTTTCAAGTTGGCAAACTCGATAATAACATTAGCCTAAATTACGATTACCTACGAAATATTTCGAAATCATCATCATCATCATCAGCCTATAATGTTCCCACTGCTGGGACACAGGCCTCCTCTCTGTGAGAGGGAGTGGGCCGTAATCTACCACGCGGGCCCAGTGCGGTGCGGGTGCAATTTCGAAATACCAATAATGAAATGTCAATAACATTCACAGTCAAACATTTGTCGCGGTTGTGTAAGACGTCAAAAGATTATTTTTCGGGTGTCCGACTGCGTCGGCAGGGCAGGAGGGTGCGTCGCTGAGCGGACGAAATGGGGACGACTCTAAATCCATATTCGATCAGTAGGATCTGCACTGAGCCGATCTGACAAGCTGCCGATCTGTTTTGCATTTATATAAACAGCTTTTTACCTCTAATATTGGCACTCCTCCTCCGAGTTGTTCCGAAAACTTTGGACGGTAATATAGGAACCTACCTATATTTTGGGTAATGTCCTACTATTTAGAAATGTCATAATATGCGAAAAATGTTGGCTATCTTCCAGATTGTAAGTAGAGAAAAGAACTATGACATTGGGGGAAATGTAGTTAGTTTTTAAACTTTCTTCGTGATGGTAAAGCTTTCAGTATCTTTCACAGGTGCCCTCAGTTGCATCCGTAGATGAACATTAATTTAATTACATACCTACGTAGGTGCCTATATTTTTATGTTAATATTTCGTCAGGGAGTTTCATCACGTTACGTACGATCTTCCCAAGAGCACGTAGTTATGTTCCAGTTTGCGTATACGTTCGGCTGACAGGATGTGGTGCGAGAGAGGTGCGAGGGGCGTCGGGGGGCGGTGGCTGGACCTTCATCAAGCGGTTGACTGGTATTAGGGCGTGCAATTGTTCCAGTGCGCCGCATTCCACACTCTATACAACACATATTTCACTCTGTGATTTCACAAATTAGCACCCATGTCTGGCAAGGGTCCGAATCGTCCAAAAAACTAATCATTCATCCTGACACATTCTTTACGTGAATATTTTGAGCACTCAACCGCTGGTACAATTAAAACGTTGGAAATCCCATAATCTGTTTTCGTTGCGTATCATGGAACAAAAACTGTTTGTTTAAAAGGTGTAATTACAAAATCCCTCGTGTACTGAATTTTCCGGTGTTTTCGCGCGGTGTACGAGTACGTGCCGTAAAAATAATTCGACGCTCCTCGGGGATCGTTTGTAAAACGTCACGCGTAAAACATATTATAAAGCCAATAAAACGTGTTTACAAGGGTGAGTAGAGCTCGCCGTCCTCGGGGCGTTTCGTTTCCGCGCGATATCCGTAAACATTTTAGCGCTGCAATAAATTTAACATTATCCAAGTCGCGAGACATTCTGTTTTCTTCCGTCCCGGGATCAGTTGGTTAACGGTTGTAATCTCGGCTGTCTCGGATTTTCTGCTCTCTGGTAACAGGAATTATACAATTATGTGGCTTTCGCATGTTTCTTCCGCTCAGCTTTATTTATGAGGAGTTTTTATTTCTTCCGTTTTTTGTTGTCATCACTTTACGTGAATTATAAATGGTTGGAGTTTTTTTCGTTCTATTAATCGATTTCTATTCCTGACCAATGTCTGCCAACAGAAGATACATTTTTTGAGCAGACATGTTAAAACTGCTTACTGTCCCTTAGGTTCCTTACCTTCCGCGTAATTGTTTTGTGTAGTCGAAGCTATTTTCAAAATATTATAATGATGTCCATTTTCTCAAAACGACTTCATCGAGGACATCCCTTAACATTTCTACATCATGCTTAGTATTTTGTTACTTTCGACATTGAGTATTCTAGATTATAAGTACACAATTATTATAAAACAATCTAAACTAAACGTGATTATTTACTCGCTTATTAAGTTTCACTTGTATAAACGGTAGATTGGCCCGTGAAATCCGGTGGGGCCCGGGTTCCCGAAAAGCAACCTCAAATTACTCGGAGAAATTAAAAACCGCCCTGTTTTTCTCGGAGCGTCTGTCAGGGGTGCCTCGAGTGGCCACAGGGTACACTGTTTTGGTCAATGGACGCCCATCTGCTCTCATTATGTCGTGAAAACACTCGCTCTGAATTTTATGAGACTTATAAATGTTTAACAACTCATTTGAGCGGTGAATACCACAATTTTATGGATCAGTGGTCACATGCCTTTAGAGCACGTGCTCAATATAAAAACACTGATATGAATTTATGGCCTGAACAAAATGTTTTTCATCGAAAAAGTTTAAAAGCTGCACGAGCACAAAACAAACGATACTAATAATGGCTTCCAACACTGACCAATCCTATAAAAGAAATATTCTTCCACTTAATTAATTAAGAGAGTGAAACCAGCTAATACTTTCACAATAGATTAATCAGAGCATGTCTGCTGTCTGCATTGCAATGCCCTTTTGCAACGCTGATCCACTTTTCTACGGATGCGAGATTAAAGGGGAGAGTAACAAAATGAGAAATGGAACGATTTCAGGACGCATTGTTAGACGGCCGCCCGTTGTCGGATTTATGACAAAGAACAGCGGATGATTCAATCAAGCCGGTTCTTTAGTTTGTTATATTCATGTTACAGGAGCCCATCTACGAGCCTTATTGTTATCACAACGTAGTCTTTTTGCTCCATTTGCGCGTTTTCTCTCTTAAAATCATTTTTCTAGGAATTCTGAAGTGGATACTGGATATACCATAACTAAACTATTTACCTACGCACCCACTTTTATCCATATGGTCGTGGATGTTTTTGAAAGAACCTACTTTTCTTTTTAGAAGGATTTCATTGGTTTCTTTCATTTATGTTCGCATACAATCCTCTTTAACCAAATATTATCAGTGTATTGTGCAAATAAGCAGGTAAGTATACTGACGTGGAGCGCCCTTAAATGTTTTTCAAGGTAAGTTACCTATCGTTCAACCTAACATTCAAAAACACTGTCTTCTTGTAAACTACAATGATATATAAAATGACACTATATTCAAATTATTTTCAAATTGCACAGAGGAATTTCGAAAATGGTATGTTTGTAATAAGGGATACTCTAGCGGTGGAATGTTATGCGTTCAAGACTATACTAACGTGCATACGTAGAGGAGGTAGTATTTCTCGTATTCCTCCCCATACGGGAAGTCACATAATCATGTAGATACTTAAATTCCTGTTTTGTTTACTTTACAAACAACTCGTGCGTTATGATATTGTTATTTGAATAAAATGTATGTTAACTGCGCTCACAAGTTTGAGCGGCGATTGTATAAAAGGGCAAACTTTTGGTAAATAGGTATTCAGTGCAGGGGAGCAATTTACAATTTAAATATTCTTAATGTCTTCAAGTTGTCGCAGCGGGAGGGGGCTGGGGGTCGCTCCGGGAGTGGGGGGGAGGGCACAGGCACGGCAATAGCAGCGACTTCCACTACATCAATCACTCGCGGACGCTGCGTCTGAACATTTCTAATTATTCGCCGCACTTTGAATAGCCCAAATTCTTATTACATGTCCACACCTACATCAGTTCAGTCAGGTATGTACCGATAGCGGCTAGATGAACCTGTTTTTGGAAAGTGACGATACAAATAAATACCGACTCGCTCCACGGCAAACTTCATACAATAAAATCGTGACAACAAGCCTGGAATTAACTCGTGTTATATTGTCGCGGAACTTTAGAATTTTCCTAATTAAAGTGGATAAAAACAGCGAACTACATGCAGCAGATAGCAGGCGGTGTTTCCTGACTTTATTTTGAGTAACATTATAAACAGGAAGGTGAAACTTAATTTGAGGGCGCGTTCTGCATATTTTGTGAGAGGCGTGTTTGCTCACAAACGTCGCGGGGGTCGCTCGTCTCGAGAGGCCCTTCAGTTCAAGGGCTCGAGGTGACAGCGCCGTCTAATCTCCGAGCTTCGAGTTTATCTCATTGATACACTTGAACCACTTCCAGTGATAATTCACTGATCAATTACTGCCAGGCTTGTACATTTCTTATGTAGATTCATTATTTTATATCGGGCAAAGGTCGTAGCTTTTCTAGGTAGGATGTTACTTCTATCTATATAAATAAAAACAAAAGGCCTGACTGACTGACTGACTGACTGACTGACTGACTGACTCATCAACGCCCAGCCCAAACCCTTAGACCTAGAAAGCTGAAATTTTACACGATGGTTCCTTTTATGATGTAGACCAGGAATAAGAAAGGATTTTTTGAAATTCAACCCCTAAGGGAGTTAAATAGGGGATGAAAGTTTGTATGAAAGTCCGTCAGTTTTAAAGTTAGGATCTTCAAGTTTTGTGTTTAGGCTGACGATTGAAAATTAATTTATACGTGTCTCAGCGTTTTTGATAATTCCACCCCCAAAGAGTTAAAAAGGGGGATGAAGTTGTGTATGAAAGTCCGTCAGTTTAAAAGTTAGGATCTTCAAATTTTGTGTTTAGGCTGACGATTGAAAATTATTTTATACGTGTTTCAGCGTTTTTGATAATTTCACCCCTAACGGGGGATGAACGACCTGACTGAGATATCAACGCACAGCCTAAACCGCTGGTCCTAGGGACTTAAATTTTGGAGGGTGTGTTCTTTGTAAAGAGTAGGTATCCAATAAGAAAGGGTTTTTGGAAATTCAACCTTAAAGGGGGTGAAAAGGGGGGATTTTGTTTGTATGAAAAATCTTATTCCTTGAGTTAATAACCTTGAAACTTGGCACGAATACTTATCTAAGTAAATTATGAAGTTTGGCATTTTTCGTTTTTCTAAACTACCCCCTAAAGAGGTATTGGGGGGTGTCAACATTTGTATGGAAGAATTTTATCGCGCTGTCCGATTAACTTGAAACTCAGTATTTATACTAAGGACTAAAAATAAAGAATAACGTGTATCAGGGTTTTTCGAAAATCTACCCCTAACTGTGTGAAAAGGGGTAGTTAATTTTGCAAGGTCATATTTTACTGCGTGGCTTGATTAGCTGGAAAAATGGCATGAATAATCTTTGAGTCAAGTTATGAACACATCTTAAACGATTTTTCATAATTCCACCCATGTAGGGGTGAGAAGCGGGAATACAGTTTATATGAAAAATCTTATTAATTTGGTTAATAAACTTGAAACTTGGCACGAATATTTATCTAAATAAATTATGAACTTTGGCATTTTTTGTTTCTATAAACTAACCCCTAAAGGAGGATTGGGGTGGGGGGTGTCAAAATTTGTATAGAAGAATTTTAACGCGTGGTCCGATTACCTCGAAACTCGGTATTTATACTTAAGACCAAAAATATAGAATAACGTGTATCAGGGTTTTCCGAAAATCTACCCCTAATGGGGTGAAAAGTGGTAGTTAATTATACAGGGGAAGATTTTATGCGTGGCTTGATTAACTCGACATTCGTATAAATAATCTTTAAGTCAAGTAATGAACACACACATAACACACAACACATAATCAGCCTATAATGTTCCCACTGTTGGGATGCAGGCCTCCTCTCGGTAAGAGGGAATGGGCCGTAATCTACCACGCGGGCCCAGTGCGGATTGGTAGATGTCACATGTCTTCGAATTTTTTTTGGTTCTAGGACATGCCGGTTTCCTCACGATGTTTTCCTTCACCGTTTAGTAATGAACACACCCCAAACAATTTTTCGAAATTCTACCCCTATGGGGGTGAAAAGCGGGAATACAGTGTATATGAAAAATCTTATGGCACGAATACTTATATAAGTAAATTATGAAATTTGGCATTTTTTGTTTTTCTAAACTACCCCACATCCACTGAACTTGAACAGATGCTCCAAGAACTTAGCAATGCAAGCCTTGAGGTTGGACTGAAGATGAATATGTCTAAGACCAAAGTCATGTGCAATGAAACACCTAGAAGCATAAAAGTAGACGGGGAGATAATACAACATGTCCAGGAATACCTTTACTTGGGTCAAGTAGTCTCTTTCCAGGCGAGGCAAGATAAAGAAATCTCAAGACGAACGGAAAACGCCTGGAAGAGCTACTGGTCCTTGAAGGAACTATTTAAGGGTGAGTTGCCTATGGCACTGAAACGCAGGCTCATGGACATGTGTATTCTTCCCGTCTAAACCTATGGTGCACAAACTTGGTCTTTGACTAACATCCAGAAGTCCAAACTCAAGGTCTGCCAACGCGCAATGGAGTGCAGTATACTAGGCGTTAAATTAACGGATCGTGTTCGAAACACAATACTGCGCTCCAAAACGAAGATAGTTGACGTGGCTGAAAAGGCTGCTCAACTTAAATGGGACTGGACAGGACATGTCTGCCGCATGCCGGACTAACTGTGGGCCCAAATAGTGCAGAATTGGTGCCCTGAGACAGTGAGGCGGGGTCGCGGCAAGCCACGTATGAGATGGCGGGACGAGCTGGATAGGTTCCGTTAAAATTGGAGGGAGGACGCGCGGGCACACGAAAAATTGAAGGAGTGGAGGGAGGCCTTTGCCCAGGAGTGGGACAGGGCAGGTTAGACAAAAAAAAAAAACTACCCCCTAACGGGGGATTGGGGGCGTCAGAATTTCTATGGAAGAATTTTAACGCGCGGTCCGATTAACTCGAAATTCTGAATTTATACTTAAGAGCAAAAATAAAGAATAACGTGTATCAGGGTTTTTCGAAAATCTACCCTTAACCGGGTGAAAAGGGGTAATTAATTTTACAGGGGAGGATTTTACTGCGTGGTTTGATTAACTCGAAAATTGGTATAAATAATCTTTGAGTCACGTTATGAACACATCACGAACGATTTTTCAAAATTCCATACCTGTGGGGGTGAAAAGCGGGAATGCAGTTTATTTGAAAAATCTGATTCCTTTGATCTATAAACTTAAAAATTGGCCCAAATACTTATTTATCTAAATAAATTATAAAGATCATACCCACATATATTTTCGAAATTTTTAGAGGACAGTATGAATTTCACGCGGACGAAGTCGCGGGCAGAAGCTAGTATATAAATAAAAACAAAAGGCCTGACTGACTGACTGACTGACTCATCAACGCCCAGCCCAAACCCTTAGACCTAGAAAGCTGAAATTTTACACAGTGGTTCCCTTTATAATGTAGACAAGGAATAAGAAAGGATTTTTCGAAATTCAACCCCTAAGGCAGTCAAATAGGGGATGAAAGTTTGTATGAAAGTCCCTCAGTTTTAAAGTTAGGATCTTCAAATTTTGTTTTTAGGCTGACTATTGAAAATAAATTTACACGTGTCTCAGCGTTTTTGATAATTCCACCCCCAAAGGGCTAAAAAGGGGGATGAAGTTGTGTATGAAAGTTCGTCAGATTAAAAGTTAGGATCTTCAAATTTTGTGTTTAGGCTGACGATTGAAAATTAATTTATACGTGTCTCAGCGTTTTTGATAATTTCACCCCCAAAGGGGTATGAACGACCTGACTGAGATATCAACGGACAGCCTAAACCGCTGGTCCTAGGGACATGAATTTTGGAGGGTGTGTTCTTTGTGAAGAGTAGGTATCCAGTAAGAAGGGGTTTTTGGAAATTCAACCTTTAAGGGGGTGAAAAGGGGGGATTTTGTTTGTATGAAAAATCTTATTCCTTGAGTTAATAACCTTGAAACTTTGCACGAATACCTATCCAAGTAAAAAACGAAGTTTGGCATATTTCGTTTTTCTAAAGTACCCCCCAAAGAGGTAATGGGGGTGTCAAAATTGGTATGGAAGAATTTTAACGCGCTATCCGAGTAACTCAAAACTCAGTATTTATACTAAGGACTAAAAATAAAGAATAACGTGTGTCAGGGTTTTTCGAAAATCTACCCCTAACTGTGTGAAAAGGGGTAGTTAATTTTACAGGGGAGGATTTTACTGCGTGACTTGATTAGCTCGAAAATTGGCATAAATAATGTTTGAGTCAAGTTATGAACACATCCCAAACAATTTTTTGAAATTCCACCCCTATGGGAGTGAAAAGCGGGAATACTGTTTATAAGAAAAATCTTATTCACTTGGTTAATAAACTTGAAACTTGGCACGAATATTAATCTAAGTAAATTATGGAGTTTGGCATTTTTTGTTTTTATAAACTACCCCCTAGAGGGGGTTGGGGGCGTCAAAATTTGTATGGAAAAATTTTAACGCGTGGTCCCATTACCTCGAAACTCAGTATATACAGGGTGAATTTTCCAAGTGGGCGTGGATGGCCAAATTCTAAACTATGAGGAATAGCGAAAAGTACTAAAAGGAGTCGCGGGCTCGATTTTGATGAAAACTAAAACTGTATCATTGGATTTTTGAAAAATCAATATTTCTAGCCAGGAATCGAACCTGTTGATTTTGAAAAAAAAAACACATACTGTATTATTACACCATTCGATAGTATCCCTAATAAGGATCAAATTCTGGGAAGTAATGACATACGGCAAACTTAAGGAAGTTGTTGAATTTTAATAAACTGCTTCTTATTTTAGAGTATTCATACATACATTACGTAGGTACCTTGTTCGAAATGATGCTCAATATTTTTATTAACACAACCGCAGCGCAGTCACCTTCACAACATTATGTTCTAAATTCAAATTTCTATTACGATCTTTGGAAAATATTCTAATGGAATCAATAATATTGTAATGCTGAATGCAGTACAATCCTTGAGACGTCGAATCCAGCTATGTATTGAAAACAATGGTCATCATTTTGAACAATTAATCAGTTAAGGTTTAGTATGTAGGTAACATAACCCGGGCCCGGCTAAATAATAACAGCCACACAGGTCAATCCATCAGGTTAAACTACGCTTACCGCGGTTGGTCTGTGGATGGGTGACCATCTTTACATACCGAGGTATTCAGCTGCATCCGGTTAGAATGGAAGCCGACCCCAACATAGTTGGGAAAAGGCTAGGCAGATGATGATGAGGTAGGTAACATAAGAAAAAAAAAGTATTTTGTTAAAAATGAGCTCTTTCCTTTAGTTTGCCGTATGTCATTACTTCCCAGAATTCGATCCTTATTAGCGACACTATCGAATGATGTAATAATACAGTGTGTTTTTTTTTCCAAAATCAACAGGTTCGATTCCTGGCTAGAAATATTGATTTTTCAAAAATCCAATGATGCAGTTTTAGTTTTCATCAAAATCGAGCCCGCGACTCCTTTGAGTACTTTTCGCTAGTCCTCATAGTTTCGGATTTGGCCATCCACGCCCACTTGAAAAATTCACCCTGTATACTTAAGATCAAAAACAAAGAATGACGTGTATCAGGGTCTCCCCAAAAACTTTCCCCTAACGGGGTGAAAAGAGATAGTTAATTATACAGGGAAGGATTTTAATGCGTGGCTTGATTAACTCAAAAATTTGTATAAATAATCTTTGAGTCAAGTAATGAACACCTCTCAAACAATTTTTCGAAATTCCACCCCTATGGGGGTGAAAAGCGGGAATACAGTGTATATGAAAAATCTTATTCATTTTTAATAAACATGAAACTTGGCACGAATACTCATAAAAGTAAATTATAAAGTTTGGCATTTTTTGTTTTTCTAAACTACCTCCTAAAGGGGGATTGGGGGCGTCAAAATTTGTATGGAAAAATTTTAACGCGTGGTTCGATTACCTCGAAACTCAGTATTTATAGACCAAAAACAAAGAATAACGTGTAGGTATCAGGGTTTCCCAAAAATCTACCCCTAACGGGGTGAAAAGGGGTAGTTAATTATACAGGGAAGGATTTAATGTGTGGCTTGATTAACTCAACAATTCGTATAAATAATCTTTGAGTCAAGTAATGAACACATCTCAAACAATTTTTCGAAATTCTACCCCTATGGGGGTGAAAAGCAAGAATACAGTGTATATGAAAAATCTTATTCATTTGGTTAATAAACATGACACTTGGCACGAATACTTATATAAGTAAATTATGAAGTTTGGCAATTTTTGTTTTTCTAAACTACCTCCTAAAGGGGGATTGGGGGCGTCAAAATTTGTATGGAAGAATTTTAACACGTGGTCCAATTTACTCGAAACTCGGTATTTATACTTAAGACCATAAGTAAAGAATAACGTGTATCAGGGTTTTACGAAAATCTACCCTTAACGGGGTGAAAAGGGGTAGTTAATTTTACATGGGAGGACTTTACTGCGTGGTTTGATTAACTCGAAAATTGGTACAAATAATCTTTGAGTCAAGTAATGAACACATCCTAAACGATTTTACGAAATTCCAGCCCTGTCGGGGTGAAAAGCGGTGATACAGTTTATATGAAAAATCTTATTAATTTATTTGATAAACATGCAACTTGGCAATATTTGGGTCAGTAAATAATAAAGATTGTCACTTTTAGTTTGAAAAAAACTCCTTACAGAGGATTTAGGGGGTGAAAAAGTTGATAGGTTAGAAAAATATGTAACCCGCTGTCGGATTAACTCGAAACTCGGTACTACTAAAACAAAAAATAAAACAAGTATGTGTTTTAGGGTTTTTCAAAAATCGACTCCTACCAAGGTGGGAAATGGTAAGTAATAAAGTTTAAGGGGTGGATATTACTGCTTCCATCCATTAACTCGAAAATGGGTATAGGTCTTTGAGTCAAGTTATGAACACATCACGAACATTTTTCAAAATGCCACCCCTGTGGGGGTGAAAAGCGGGGATACAGTTTATTTGAAAAATCTGATTCCTTTGATCTATAAACTAAAAAAATGGCCCGAATACTTATTTATCTAAATAAATGATAAAGATTATACCTACATACATTTTCGAAATTTTTAGAGGAAAGTATGAATTTCACGCGGACGAAGTCGCGGGCAGAAGCTAGTTATATATAATTTAGCTAACACTTTCTTCAAGGAATGTTTTTAATCATACTATTTCCATCTTAATTCTAGGTAAGGAAAATATTTTGCAGGAAGTAAGCAATTATATATACTTTGTAGAAATCCTCGACCACCTACGCGTGAACTTTATCGACTTTACTATGTATCCCGAGTTCATTGCCATGATACTAGAGTCCAAACAAAAATGTTTTTCGCCGAAACCAAAAACGGGATTTGGCCTGATTTTCATAATAAGCCGATTTTTGTTTTGGTTTTGCTCGGTAAATGTAAAATAAATACAGGGTCAATATATTGATAATTAAATTTTACCGCTCAAAACTGAATTCATGCGAAAATATACGTTAACTTTTCTCAAAGGCACAATTATTATTAAACAATCTTAAAGTAGGTCATCATCAGCCTAGCTTTTTTTCAAATATGTTAGAGTCGGCTTCCAGTCAAAGTCAGGTCAGATGCAACTGAATGACGACTGCTTATCGGACCTCCAAAATTCAGTTACTGGGTAATACAATACCCCTGAAACTGGTTGTCAGGCTTTCGGGCAACGACTATCAAAGATCCACGAATGACAGCCGGGTCCAACGGCTTAACGTGCTTTCCGAGGCACGGAGGGGTCTTGGTATATGAAGATGGTCACCCATGCACGGACCAACCGCAGCAAGCGTAGCTTAACCTGATCGATCGACCCATGCGGCTATTATTACTTAGCCACACACAAGTCCCTCTAGTAGGTGTATGTGAGAAAACGATTTTTCTGCATTTTCTCAGTTATTGTACTTTTCTTTGTTTGAATCAATGGATTGTCGATGAAAAAAATGAATTGTAATATTGATTTGTCGTTATGTTTTTCTTTTCGGCCTTTGAGATTCTCGTTATTATAAATCATCCATCACTATATTTCTAGAAAGCGGGTAGGCAATTGCTGTGGTCTTATAAGGGTATTGTCACACTGAAAGCGTGGATGATCGACACATCGCGTGTTAGTATTAAATATGAGCCCAAATTACTTCAGTCATATGAAAACTTTTATAAACTCTCCAAATAATTTTTCCAATCCGACTAGTTCCAGAGATTAGTGCCTTCAAATAAACAAAAAAAAAACTCTTCAGATTTATTATCAGTATAGATATAGATTAACGCCGCTGGACTTAATTTGGCTTCACTTTGTCGTCTCTCTTTACTGAATCATAAAATATTATCAATAATAATTTGTACATCAATCATTAACGCCCGTACAAGTGCGAGTAAATACTAGCAATAAATTATTACATTCCTACAGTTGACTGCTTATTTCCACAATTTTATCTCACTCATTTAAATTAACTGCACCGGTTAATTAATACTCTCCTCATTACCTTAACCAACACATAGCGCGTAATTAATAATGTTATAATTATTGCCATTAATAACGCGAAATCATAGCTAGATGTTGACACTGCGAAACTATTGAATTTTGCCTTTAACCGGTCAAGCGGCGCGCGTCGCCGATTGGCGACGAAACAATAGAAAATCAATTGCATCTCATTAGCGGAGCTTGACAGAATAAAATCAATATTTAATTAAATACATACACTGGTCCGGTACTTAGAACCAAAAATTCCAAGACATGTGACGTACCAACCCGAACTGAGCCTACGTGGAGGATTACGGCCTCTCACCGAGAGGAGGCCTGTGTCCCAGCAGTGGGAACATTATAGGCTGATTATGTATACACTGCATACTGGTCCCGGAACGTAAGGTTTGTCAGTGCAGTCGGAATGAATACTTAAATCTACCCCGGCAACGGACTTATTGAGCATAAGCTAAAATCCACCAACACGCACTGGGCCCGCGTGGTGGATTACGGCCCACTCCCTCTCACAGAGAGGAGGCCTGTGTCCCAGCAGTGGGAACGTTATAGGCTGATTATGTATGTATGTTATGTAACGGACTTATTTACTCTTTCGAAATTATAAAATAGTAATTATATCAAGCAGACAGTAAAGATTTGGAACTACTAGTCCATCGCTTACCTACACATTAAAACTTCGTAGCGGATTGCTACGCTTTTATAATTTCTTGTACGACTAGTAAAGTAAGTGAGTAAATGTAAAACTTGTTCAAATATAATACACGAAAAAATAATAATAAAACAACCTTCGAGTATTAATAAAGCGTAATTTAACATTGACGCTGTCATTTTCTCGTCCATTGAATGGCTTAGCACGCATAAGAAAATGTAAAACAAATAATTATTTTCTACATTTTCCCTCGTGAAGGGTGTGAAAGCAGCATGTCGGCAGTCGGCGACACAATAGATGTGTTTACAGGAAATCAGCGTGAACTGTGAACGCCTTCTCGACCGGGGCCCGCACACGCAAACATCGTGCACAATAAACACTACAGCCACTACTGATCCTACTTTATCTAAAGACTAGTAATATTGATTTCTTCACCCTTCATTCTATGCAGTAGCTGAATAACTCCTTTGTTAATTAATATTCGCCACTTAAATTCTAGTAGTGATTTTAACGAGACCAACAAGTAGCGAGCCATTCACTCGGGATGTAATTGAAGACGTTTGGCGCATCACCAATGGCGCACCGTCGAGAATGAAATGCTCAAAGTGTTCCGATAACTCGGGGTTTCTTTGAATGCAACGTGCATTCCTTTTAAAGTGAATAGTAAATAAGTTAATGTTTATTTATTGCGGAGCCTGGAATCATTATTTACCGTTGATATAATTCTGTTTAAATATGTGTTTAAATGGTCGGCAAAGAGCAGTTCTCGATAGAAATACTCGTAGATGCGGTATAACATTCGACTTCTACCAATGAACACTGAAAAAAGTTGTGCTTAGAATAGCATTAATTCTACATATTTAAGCGAATATGCGAGGAATCTTTGAGTATTAAGTTTGGCAAGGCTTCGTATTGACTTTCACAATTTCCTCTTTCAACAGTCTACGCGTCTAATTTTAGCTCTATTAAATAATGTGATATCAAAATTTTACCCTGTGATCGCTCACCTAGTATGACAATCTCCATGGGCATGTTACAAATCCTCTCAATTACCAGATTTGAGCGGTAAACCCACTCGAATTCTCTGTTCTGTCTATGGAGACAGAAGAGAGATGTCGTATTTGTATTCATTCACAGTTTGAGAAGGCGTTATGAATAAGTATGGCATGTTGGTGGCATTATCTGCGTGTTCGGTAATATATTCAAATATGTATCAAGCCCCATCCGCACCATGTTGTCGTTGTTATTTTATTTCGTACGCGTGACGCAGTACATATCAGCTTTATTTTTTTCGCGATACGAGAATATCATATTGTCCCAGTGTCGAGAGATATTTTTGTATAGACAGAAATGAGAACGACGATTAACGAAAATTATTTCGACAATATTCAGAATACTGTTGAAATATGTTTCGTTATTATGGATTGGTAAACTGAATTGTAATTGCTATTAGCTGATTTCGTATTTATTTACAAATATCCTATTAATTAATTATTATTTAGTAAAATATCCAGTTAATGATAGCTTCACTCAAACAACTATAAATAGGTATATATTGTATAAATATTGTCTACCTTGTTCAAGTTATGTGTGTGTACAAGAGACAGACCAGTTAGATATTGAAAGAAAAATTGTTGAACATAGGACAGTTCTGTCCGTGCTCTCGCCGTTCAACGGATATTGATTACTTGTCTGTAAAGAATACAAATGTATCAAGGAGACTGTTCTAGCGCTGCTGAGCGCCATCCTTTGTACTGACATCTAACATTAAACTTCATAGCCGACCCTGCGTTTTGTGTTACAGTTACTACACTTTGTGCTCAAGCTCAGCACGTACAATATTTTTATTTAGCTTTTGTCGTCTCATGCAAGAATATAAAGTGGTGTGTTGTTTTATTTTTTTTTTCTCAAACGTTTAACATTAAGATACAATTTATATCTTTCTATGATCCCAGGAAACGGGCAGCTAACATTGCAGGCGCAATGAGAGCCGCAGGCAGCTAACTAGCAGGTGCACGTTAGCAAAGAAAAATGAAATAACGCAAAAAGGAGAAGTCGAGTCGGGCGAAGGGGGACGCTGAAACCGTTGGGGTGGTTCTTTCGTGGAAAGCCAGTTTCCTTTAGTGGAAACAGATAACGATCCGCTGCCGACGACAGAATACGTAACTGCACTCACTAAGCATACATCTACATACTAACGGAACGCTTGCCTATCAAAGGTATCTCACACAACAGATTCCCTTTATTGAGCAGGGAGAAAGTGCTTAGTCAGTGTTGTCGTCGCGATCATATTCCGCTCCATTCAATGCGCGCCACACGAGCGTACAACTTTCTACGCCAATTACCCTCCTTGCAGAGAAGAACGTGTGGCTCAGCGCGATGCTATGTGGCTAGCATTGGCGGTAATTTGTGATGACCGAAACAATAAGTTTATCCGGCGCCTGTGTGCGCGCTCCGTGGACGAAATCAGGAGAATAGGTACACAAACATATGCGAGCGAGAAGGATCATTGATTCCTAAGAGACGCTGCGTCATACTTCCGTGCGCTGCATTGCAATGCAAAATTCACAATGTTCGCAGGATCTTAGAGGAAAATATTATGTGAAAAATTCTGTAGACATTTCTATGGTCGCGACTTATATAAATTATTTGGACTTTGGTACTATAAATAACTCTACAAGCACAGTCGAGTAGTTTAATCTGTCAAGCGCCGCTAATGAGACACAATTGATTTTCTATTGTTTCGTCGCCAATCGGCGAACCGCGCCGCTTGACCGGTTAAATTACATTTTTAAATGGTTGCTGGTTTAAGATCACTTTCTGTAACCACTATTTATACGAATACAAGTCTGCTATCACGGGCTGTGCACATAAAGTGTCTGCACAAGAAGTCCCTCTTCACGCTCTTATTTTTCTCAGGGGAAACCCTCACTTCAAGTAGACAGGACTCTAAGCAGTACTCGCAGTAAGTGCGTCAATATCACTCAAGTTCACGATTATTAAGTGCAAGTATCAGCGTCAGCGTCGACTAATATAAAGACTAAAGAGGTGTAAACAAATGTAGGTATAATCGTTATGATACAATAGGAAATGACCATCGTGGGAATGACTTTTCATAATGAAAAACACTTAAATAATAACGTTTATTTGGACTTAATAAAATATAGCATATTCCTAGGATACAATTAGTGTACCTAAGTGAGTAGACTGCTAAAACTGAATGAACTCCTTAATTCCAAACCAGCTAAGAACTTGTATCTTGGAAATTATTACTGCTCTTCCGTGGTTAATTAGGTGTAAAAATTTACAAATCACATACAAGATATTTCCAAAATTAAATGACTTAGACTATGAAATAAGGTACCTTGCTGAAAAATATTGAATAACGAGCGACTCGTATATCATATCGGCAAATAACGATCTACTACACAGACAAGTAGTCAATAGACCGCAAACGTACAAAATGAAGTGGTGCTCTAAAATCCGATACTGACTAATTGGCTAATATTAATTTACTGGCAAGGTGCAATAGAAATATTTCATATTACGTGTGCGTACATACAGTGTTGCGTACGCCGCGCGCGCCGGGACGCGGCCCACAGGCGCCGCTCGTGACCTGCATCCATTGCGTTACGATACGGCGACGTGCCCTCCATTCTGTTATATTGTATTGCCAATTTGTAAACATACGGCTTACTACTATCGAAACATACCAGACTCAGCTTAAAATATGGTACAAAATATACACGAATATTTCAAAACAGGAGTGTTTTTCAGATTTATACCTGGTTTTTCTTTGAATGTTTTACACGAATGGAATTGCGATGGATTGCGCATAAATAGTGTACCTATGCCAACATAAGATTGACTGTAGAACAGACTATAGATCACTGTCATAGTCATAAGCAGTAATTGGCTGCTATGTAGCCAATTACTGCTTATACTTAGCTTTATGAATTCTGATCTAAGAGTCCAAATACTAATGTATTCGGCCTCTAAGATCAGAATTCATAAACCTGTATAGGGCTAATATGAGGGTAGAAGGAGCTAAAAATCTCTTTTCAGATTCCACCAATCAGAGACCTAACAATAACGTGACCAGGTATCCGTTACCAATGATCAAATATTGGAATTCAAAAATGAAGTAATAAGTCGCAGATAGCAGGGCGGGCGCACCGCACAGTGCGCTTAATGGGCGGCATTACCATTCCAAGTCGGTAGGTGAGCGGCGAGCGGTAACCCGGCGCCGACCGCCTTGTGAATATGCAAAGTGAAACACGTTAAATATTGAACTACCGTATTGTACCAAATTGTGCCTAAATGTGCGCTTTAATTCTAAACTCTTCTCAGTATCTACAACTTTTAATTTGTATATTATTAAAGCCAAACTGCGCAATTTACCATTACACTGGCAACTTGCCAACTTTAAAACTTCCGAATTAGAACAAATTAGAGGTTTATTATAAAGTAAATGAATGAGGATGCGACTCCGGAGCTGGGATACGGTTAAAAGAACACCGTGTTTTGGGAAATCCGCTTTAAACTTTATTTTTGTTAAGAGAGCTCGTTTCGTTTCCTAACAGAATTGTCATAGATAGAATGAACATTTTATTTCATAACATCAGCAACAGTTGAGTCTAACTTATAATTCTATTTTATAATAACTCGGTTGCTTCTGTACAGTTCGCGACAAACTGTTTCTCGGAACTTGGCCTTAATGAAGACCTCTCGCTGCTGTAATGAAATAGTTAATTATAGTTTCTGCGACAGGAATAAGCAACAATATTTAGTACCTTATTTTACTTTTAACCGACTTTGAAAGAAGAGAAAGAGTTTCTCAGAAATTCACCTGTTTTACGTAACCTGTTCACAGACCTGCGACTCGTAACATAAAAACCTACTAACGCAAAAAGTTAGGTCTCGTATTGGATTTGAACCATCAAGTGTGTATCAAGCAATGGTATGTCTGTGTTGAGAATTCTACATATTCGGGTTGTATAATAAGAAACGTGGAAGAAATATGTAAAGACGACTGGGTAGATAACACATAAAGGACGTGTAATCTCACAACTACAATAATTTATGTGTACGCGTGTATTATGTAACCACAGCGCGCGCCACACGCCGTAGATATGACACGTCATTCAAGTACGGAATACGAATCTAACGTGAGGAGAATATAATAACGGTGTATCCGCATAAAATATTTCTCGATAAACTGATAAAAAGCATACGCTGCCATGTCAGAGCAAAAATTGCCAAGCGTGGCGTCCCTCGCCGCGCGGCATTGTGCCCGAAATGACACGCGAAAGGCGTCAAGAGCGGCGCGCTCCCGCCTTCACAAAAGGCTTACAGATGCGCGCACCAGAAGATTTTAATGAGGCAACGACTCTGTGTGATTTTATCGCGTGTGCCGTAATGAGAAATAACCAAGCGCATCCTCTTTGACTGCGCTCGTACAGCGCTGCCAGCAAAAATGCTACAAGTGACATCTATGCCTTCTAATTTATTACGAGTGCAATAACTCTCGCACAACGAGTATCAGATAACTGACGACTTGGTAAGCCTCAAATGCGCAGCTTTTCACTTTATTCCCACCATGTTGTGTATCCTAGATACGTGTCTGTTTATGGTTGATTACCTCCGTGTACATTACCAGATGTAAACAAATCGCGTCGGCGATAAAATCGTCTCCGTTTTACAAACGTAATAAAACAAATTAGGCGACGAAGTAAGTTACGAGGGCCCGGTACACTGGCCAATTTTCATCAATGCAAATCACGTTGTCGACTCGTCAACCCAATTACCAAGAAGTGAATTTAAATAAAGATAAGTATCGCCCTCGAGGAGACAATGCTAATAGGAGGCGGAGGCGTGATAATAGGCTCCGACTGGGGTTGAGCGGCGCACCGCGGTAGGTGCTTTAATTAGATCTCGCGACTTACGCCGTCAGCCCGAAACACTTGTTCAATTAGTGATTAGTTTAAAGAAACTTTATTACACAAACGTCTAGAGCTCTTCGGTTTCAAATCGTTACATTATGATGAAGCTGTTTGTATGTAAACAACATCATGAATGTTCGGCACGGATGTTCTAGTAACCCGACTATTTCTCTTGTTTGTATTGCGTATGTGTACCAGTACCTCATAAAACAATATACTGTTGAAGTCAATCAATTCGGCAAATGCTATCACTCAGTATAAGCGGGCCGAGTTTAATTAGAATGTTGAGAGGAAGGTATTTTCATTATAAAGCATTTCATGGACTCACTGGTCTTGCGGTGGAACGGTTTGTTTTCCTTCTGTAGACTTTCCAGTTGCACCATCGAACTTGGAACTTTGCTTTTATAATATTCGGGGATAGCGACGTTTTATAAGGCATAGGATTTGATATCAGCACTTGCTTTCGCCCACGGCTTTGCCTGCGTAATTTGTCGATAAAAAGTATATATATCTCCAGTGTTCAAAGTATCCCCATACGAAATTTTATTAAAATCGGTCCAGCCGTTTCGATACTTAGACAATTTTTTTAAAAATTGTTTTTTTTTTACATTACAGACAGACAATTCAATTTTATTTGTTTTATTGTATAGAGAAACTGTATTAATTAATACAGTTCTTAATTTTACGAACCTTTTCGAGGACGCATATACGAGAAACATGTGTACCTAATAATGTGTAATGTTGTAAGTTATGCATACTATACATATTGACATAATTTGTGCTCGTATTTTCATTCGTACATTCCTGCCGTTGTATTGTAATAATATCTACAGGTACTTACAATTTATGACATTCGAAATCATGAGTAAGTATATATATATATATGTTTGGGCAACAAGATTGAATGGGTGTTCCGAACATCAGTAGTAAGCGCCGGTGACAGGAACGGGGCCGATAAGGGGAGCGGGGCGGGGAGGGGCTGACTTCCCGCAACCTGTCAACATCTGCTTCCGTACTTCCGCTTAACTGACCGCTACATGACCCGACCCCGATGACCCTACAAATATGTCAATAAGCGTGTGTCTAAAGCTAAGTACACACGCAGTGTCTTTATAGTCGCCGGGGACTACCTCGCGTTTTCAAAATCTCCCGTCCTCACAGATTGACGTCCTCGTCAGTTGATGACAGCCTATTTGTCGCTAGCGATGTCAAAAGTCGCTGCATGAATACCTAGCATTAAGTGTGACCGTACGTACTGCATTGGCTACTCTATATTTAATTTTTACTTCTGATAGTAGTTTGCACATAGGAAATAATATTTCAGTAATCAATATATTTTAACAGAAATGTGTTACCTGTAAGTAGAAGAATGTTTACGTGCTGATGTTGGAATATACCTACGTAACCAAATAATCAATTCCGAAAACGGATTATCACAGAATAATGCAAAGGATAACCAGCCTGATTGCTATAAGTGCAATTCAAAGTTAGCAAAGACACACTCACACCAAAAATTGTTTCAGCAGGTGATTAAGTTTCGACAGTCCCTGCAAACTGCTCTATCACCCACCAGACTCTGTGAGTGTTACACACTTTATTTTATACACACAATATGTGACACTGGAACGTTTATTTAATGCTGCTGATAGCATCTATTTTATGTCTCCCGCCGGGCGCAACCCTTAGCTTTCTTCTCCCCTAAATGCCCCATCTCAAACTGCTTTAAGCCATTTCAAAATACACACGTGGAAGCTGAACAAAGTATTGACTTCTTTTGCTAGATGTGCTAAAAGTATTGCACATACTACAATCGTCTCTACCATGTGTGTACCAAGCTTACCTATACATGCATAAAATACAAGGTCATATCTATTTAATTACCTAGCAAAACTCCGCAGACGTGATAAGTATCGATATCTAAACATGATTAAACAAAATTTTTTTTTTGACTTGATAACGTCTTATAAAATGATAAACGCCGGTTGCACGTACGAAAAAGCATGACTCATTGTCACGTTTCGCCTGAGCCGAGCGTGCAAGCGAGAGCGTGGAACAAGCGATAGAGAGGCATGATCGGCCTAAGCGTTCGGCTTGTGACGTGTATGAGTATGATACCAAATTGAACGTTTTCTAATGACGTTATCACGTAAAATAATCGTCAGTAAACCGACTTTACTGACAACCAATTTTTTTTTTGTTTTTTTTTTTTTCTCACCCGTGCCATGGTTAGTGTATTCAGTTAAACCATCAGTTTAAAAATTAGTTTTTTTGGACAAACTTCCCATAGGTACATGTTTAGGTATCGACACCCACAATGATACCCATATTTGTAAAACTTATGCTTATTATACTTTCATGAGTTACAGAATATAATAACGGCAGACTGATTAATGAAAATATTTTAAATCATAAACCATTGTGATTTTAAACACGACAAATCGCATGTAAAACTCCTAATAAAAAAGGAACGAGCTGAATAACAACAAAAGCAAATACTACCAATTGTACCGACATCATTTTTTCCACAATCCGTCAACTAAAACTAATATTATGTATGTTACTTTATTTCTATTTTCTGTATTCACTCAGGGTTTATGTATCTCGAATAGTCACGTCCGTGTCCCGGCGAAGGGTAAAGCATACAAATAAGTGAAAGTCCGAAACCGCCCAAACACCCGCCGCCACGTTCTTTATCTGTGGATCTCTTAAAAGAATTTCATCGTATATGAGAATATTACGAGCCACATCTGTGACAAGGGACGTATAAACTTAAATATTCGGCTACAGAACCGCACTTACCATAACAAAACTTTATATTGATTTCGTTCGAACTATTGTATTAGGTATTGTTAATTAGGTAATTTTAAAATACGACAAATATGTATGCCTAGAGAATACCTGCGCTGTTTTATAATAACTAGAATTCAAACTTTCAGTTTTTTGATCTTAAATAATAATATAGGTATTCAAAAATTAGAAAGTATAAAAATTAGTACAGTTTTGCTTAAATGTAAATTATTTCCTCAGATTTATGCGCCTGAACTAGGTAATACTGTGTTTCAGGCGAGAAGAGCTAAAATAGTCTTTTAAAATTAATAAATAATCAAAAGTTGACAATAGACAAATAATTATATTTTGAGTAGCTTAACTCCTACGACCAGATTCTTCATCAACAACTAAAGTAATCAGTCAAAACATTGACTTTTATTTGAACTTTACTGATACTACGGCAAATGTGTTTCTTCATTCAAGTAACTGCTAAAATAGTGAAAAAACGTTCAGTATCAGTAACCGTTACTGTAACTTTTGTGACGTTACTTTGGCTGTTACTATTGATGAAGAAACTGGTCGCTAAATTTGATAAATGTTTAACGTATCTAGGTGTTTACTTTAACATAGTTAGTAAATTCTCTGTTTCTTCGTAAGACATACTCCGGACAGCTTCCTTAAGGATTCTCTTTCAATTTTTATAGTTCAGAGAATAAATATTTACTTTCGAATGTTTACTTTTAAATAAACCCGCCTAAAAATAATTAAATTTGTAAAACCATAAAAAAGGGATTTTTATTAATATTCACTAATGTGCAATGAAAGGTTATGAACGCAAGATCACTTTAATTTACTGTATTTACTCGGTCAAATATTTTTGTTAAAGCTGTATAATAACCTACTAAAATAAGAACATTAATTTTATTTAAGTACTGTAATTAGTATAGATTATACAAAATATAGAAGTATGGATTGTAGAGTCAGCAAAGGTAAAAAAACGAGTTTCTAAAACTTCCCTGAACTTGCACGTACGGTAGCTCCACACAAGGCCTCACTCTCAATTTCACTTGCAGTTTTGAAAACACTTTCCCGTTCATGTGGTGTTCCATCAAAACTTTTTGATGTAAAAACAATAATTGGAGAAGTCTTTCAAAACAGATAAAACATAGAACGATAGGCTATTTGTCATGGTGGCGTGTCACGGGTATTATAACGAGGTGTCTGTGTAGTCGCAATCAATTTGGCCGTGTGGGCCCTGTCAATTTGTGGCGGGCTGGAGCTGCGCCGCGCCCGCGCCGTCGCCGGCCCGTCCGCGCCTGATGACTTCCGACTGACCGCTTTTCATTTGCATAAGGGCCAGCTTTAATATGAGATTATTCTCGAGTTAGGAGCGACTGCGGTCCCATTCATTATTAGTTTTGGAATATTTAGTTGACCCAATCCCGGACGTAATTATTTGAATTGCCACTCGTATTTGGCATACTTGTTGGCAAATTGCAATTTGATCGAGTAGTTTTAATAATAACGTCCAGGTTAATATTTCTTTATTTCATATAGCTTTTTCAATCCATTTTGATTGTTTTTAATAGTACCTATTAGGTATGCAGCTTTACATGAAACAAATTGATATAAATATTGATGTAATCTCTTATAAGACCCACAATCCGTTTTATGCTCAACAAAGTTATTAAATTTACATTCATATTGTTTGTTACGTACCAACACGCAACTAAATACAGCAATAAGGTTTAACATCATGTAGGAATTTAATCGACAAGGTGTACACGTCGCTACATTGTAATCACAACAATAGTACTAACGTGTAGCCGTGGCGGAGGCAGCGTCTTGCCATCGGTGACAAAGGGATTACCCCCCTCCCCCGCGCCGCTGTCTGCGGTTTCTTAATTAACCCCTAAATACCCTTGCATGCGCCGCACTGCCTCGTGCGGTATGTAAGATTATTGCCAACGTTACCCTTGTTAATTTTAATGTACGGTATTATTGAAACAAATAGAACTCCTCGTCTCTACGAGCGCCTTATTAACTTAAACGTACGCGTGTATGCTCTTACTGTGACTCATTATTAGCATGTTACATATATAAAGGCGCTACCTCGCGTTATATGGATGTTATTGTTTGTACTGTCTCGTAGCCCATAATCTTAGTTTGGGTCGTCGACGCGACCGATACACTGAACTAATGTTATAGTGTTCTGTAACATGTGAGTGTTGTTTGTCTTGAATAATCACTGTTATTCATCTAGTAGACACGTCGATTTACGTAATTGTTCTGAAGGCGTTCTATTACTGTTATATTTAGGCAATTTATTTTGAAGATTGATTTATTGTGCATATGTGTGAACTGAAAATCTAGCGGCACGACAAAAATATTTAATTAGGATTGATTCCTCAATTATTGTGGCACTCTATTCGTGATTGACTAACGTAACGATCTCAAAATTAACGACGTGTTTGGAATGTCGGCTGTAGAACTTTACAAATTACCATCGTGTAGGTGTTACGTAATGAATACGCGTCATTGTTACGTGTAGGTACCTCGGACGAACATTGTTGTGTTCATTGTTAGAAATGAACGTAGAGAAACGCATACACAGCTAATAGGGTGCGTTATAGATGTTAATGTGCGATTTACATCGGTTGAGTCAGGGGCACCCGGGCAGAAAATGGAGCATCGTGCTTAGAGCTAATACGATCAGGTGAGCAAACACGCAACAACCGGAGCTTTCATCTTCAGTCGGGTATCTCTTAGCTATGCTCACACAAACATACGTAAATCTAAATGTTAGCTCTGTGGCGAACTGCTGCGTACGCCGAAACGAATATAGACTCTATTGAGCGAGTATAATATTGACAATATTGCAGAGTAAACCATACGCTTACTTTGTTTAAATTAAAAGGAAATAGTACATTTTGGAAGAGCTGAAAGTCAACTGTTTTAATGAAACAAAGCATGAATCTTGGTAACAAATAAACAATTTGTATTAGTTAGTATTTTATTAACTTAATCGATCATCTTGACCTTGCTTGTCAAGTAGTTAGCCAAGTGTATTTGTCACGGTCAACAAGTTTTCAGGGGTTGCGCTTGAGTAGTGACGATGAGTGAGGGGGATTTGGCAGCGAAAACGTTACTCCAAAACAAGTTAATTATACCTTTCTTACTTATACACAAACGAGTACAAGAAACCCATCTCATAATTTTGTTCTTGAAATTCAGTTTCTTCTCTGACACGTTACGTGTACGCTATAAAAACTTTATGGAGCTACTATTTTCTTCAATTTGTTCAAACCGGAATAAAATAAATCTATTGTCAGTCTGAATGCGATGGTGATATGTAAACAACTTCCAACCAGACTAACTATCGCCACTGAGCAAGTTTATTCTCCAAACACAAACGTAGGTACAGACATGTCGAAGTGAAGGCATGTTCAATCGGACCGGCTCGTCGATTTGTGTTTATGCTCAAACAACACGGTTAGTCTTTGCGTCACAGCTAAATAAAGCCCATTGACTCTCGTCTGTAAATTTTGTTTTCGCCACATTTAACATTGGAACCATTAATCAAACACAGCACGTTGAATGCGAACGTTTGACTGTTCCCTGACTCAATACTGTTGTCGTAGACGACATCGCTCCTTTCTTTACATAGACTCCCACCTCGCTCACGGGATGACAAATGTTTACTTGCTTATTCAACCCCTGTATAACCCCTACTCCTTGCACAGTTCAACACTTCCCGCATTTTCCAAACAGTATTAACATTTTCACCGCAGCGATCAAATACTTAACCATTCCGCACCTCGTGTAGCGACATAAAAGTAAGAACTTAAGAAGAAAACAAAGAACGCCAATTTGGCAAGTCGAAGACAAACGCATTTAAAATGGGCAGAGCAGAGCAAGGGCCATCCATCTTGGAGCTTGATAAACGACGACATTATTCCTTATCGCCCACTCAATTTGTTTAAAAGCGTTCTGCTTTGATAATTTGAGAATTACAAATCGTATCTCTTGACACAAAAATGTCCTCATAACTGCAAAATCTTGCCAGCTTGATAAGGCTAAGGGGAGATCGGTCCAATTTATCTAAATTTATATCTTTGGAATATGCCGCGAGACTACGAAAGGCAAAAAATCGTTCGATAGTATTTCTTTTTTGTATAAGATGTATTTGTGTTAAAGTCACGCATGTATGTAGTTTAATAAAGAAATCCTTTTTGTTTCAGTCGTGGAGGAGCCGGAGTTTACGGACGTCATTCAGAACGTGACGGTGCCGGCCGGCCGCAGCGTGCGCCTCGCCTGCTCCGTCAAGAACCTCGGCTCTTATAAGGTAACGTTACTTGTTTCACTCAACCTTACAACAGACATAGCACAACAGGTTGACTTATAGGTACATGTACAGCTTATGTCCCAGACTGCTTTCTTTCAAACCTTGTTTATCTCCGACCCAAACACAAAATCACATCTCTGAATGGGCTTCACTAGATAGATCGGAGGCGACGGCAGCGCGGTGAATAGACGACAATATGCGTGGAGCGGCGAAAGGAAACATAAAATAAGAAGCATTTTATCATTTGATTTAGAACGCGCCGTCGTAATAAAGTGTCCATGTAAATGGAGGAAGATATGATTTACAACCCCTACGCCGAGTTTGCACCTCGCTCTTGTGGCTGAGACGGTTTAAAAACTAAAATATTTTCAGAAAATATGTAGTTTGTGGTTTTGGTTTATTTAAATAAAGAATTTGCATGAACCTAATAATATTAAAGATTTAAACGGAAAAGGTATGTTAACTTTTTTTTAGATTAAATTATCTTATTTTGGAACAGTGCTACGCCAGCTACGGCGTAGCAGCTACGCCGTAGCAACTACGCAGCCGGTCATTTTATTCATTTGTGAATTTAACAGTTTGGAATTAGTGCTGATACTATGCGCATTAGATGAAAGATTAAACTTAACGACATCATTTTGATGTCGCAATATATCTGTAACGAGTAATACAACTACCGGAGTAGCGAGTACTAGCGACGGACGAGCCCCGACAGCCGGCGCCCGGTGACCGGACGGCCGATAAGCCGCAAGGTGACGCCGCGCCGGCTAACTGCCGACACCGCACGCTCCCTCTCCCAGGGGGCGCCCGGTTCATTCGGTTCTCACTGAAACTCCCTGCACCCACTGTTAACCAGAAACGTAGATTAGTTAGTAATAGCCAATCCGTAGGTAAATGCTCCGATGTCTACTACTACGTTCGTCTAATTATTTTACATTGAGAGTTTCATACCCCTATTCTACAATATAACGTATGAGACGGTAAACGTACAACCAGCTGAACATCAATAGTATGTCTATTGATTTCCGTTTGGCCGACTTTTTTATTTTTATTTTATTGCATTTACTTACTTGTGAAGCTGTCTACGGTGCGGGCGCAATAAAAGCCGAGATAGTGTTCTCGTACTTCTGAAGTAAAGGCTTAACTGGGGGAGCCATCACGGTTGCCCTGTATTGACAACAAGAAGCGGATTTCCCCGAAAGCCTCGCCTGTGCCATTAGTTTCCCGCATCGGTTAAAAAGATTTGCCTTTTCATCCGTATTTTTTTAGAATTATTGACTCATGCGAAATATTGCGATGAAAGACGGAGTATTACTTGTTAGTACTAATATTTATGCAAAACATATAGACAAACAATAACTTGGACACAGTTTATAAATATTAGCTTGAACCTAAATTCCGTTTGGTTTTGTGTTTAGGGCAGCGCGTTTGATTCACGCGTCACAACAAATATTTGTATACGCCTACGGATATTTGTTCGGAGTCTACAAGTATTTGTAGAACAATATCATTGAGGAGTAAGAATATGTACAATATTGTAAGTACAATATTGTAAGTACACATTTTTATCATTTATAGTTAGTTTCATATTTCATCACAGAAATAATTAGGGCAGATTTATCAATAGAGTTTTTTAAAATAAATTTTTCAATACGTTGATGCGTTTGTCAGTTTTAGTGCGTATACATATAATTTCAATATAGGTTACGATAACATAAAATGAGAATGCACATAGGTATATTAGTAACGCTAAACTAATATGTATGAGAATGTTGAACATTCAAATAAATGTTTCCTATGTTAAATTTTATTCACGAGACAATTCGACGAAAAGATTTCCTATTTTATGCAAATGTCTGTAAGTATGCGCACGTAGCCGGTTCATCGGCATGAAATGTCAGATAGGTAGTCGGCAGTAGCACGTATGTGGGTTTGCAATAACATGCCACAACGAGTCGCAGCAATGTTACACTCGCGCCGCATGCGAGCGCCGCCTGTTCAAATTCTGGCATATTTCTCGTGCCTTAATACTGGGGCTAGCTGAGCAAACTGAGCCCAAGATGAGGGGAGCCGAGAGCACTTGTTCCGACGACCGCCCTGCTGCACTACCGCCGCTCTAATGGCTGTAATGATCGTGTGCGCCATTACACAATCCTGAGGAATACCGATTCATGTTTTAATTAAAAATATACACCCCTTTTGTACACAAACACGTAGTGAAATGAAAAGCTATCAGGTGAAACAAACTATAAGGACAGAAGTTTGTGCTCGTAAAATGTTTTCGATCAAGCACTACTTACATCAACCCCAAAATAACTTATTGGCCGAAGATTCCGTGAAAACTTGGAGAGCCCTCGGCACAAATCCGCAGCTGAAGAGATCTCTAAGTGGGCTTTTAGCAGAACTAAGCTAAGCCGTCTCGTGCAAGATGTTCGCTCATTTCTGTCTGCGCCATTGCATTAGTGTGTCAACCGTACTAACGTTTTGTGACGTGGAGAGTATTCCACGAACAACACATTGATAGAAACTGCGCGTTGTTCTTTTATTCTTTGGTAGTTTTTGACGTTTTATACATATGTATACAACGTGTAAAACTACTACGTAACTACGACATACTCACTTTTATACTCCGTGCGAAAATGAGTTTCATCTTTGTGTACTATCGTATGTAAAATTTTCTTTTATGAATACGTAGCACACAGTTAGATATTTATCATATTTATGAAGGTTGTATCAAAAGCGGCTGATGGGTGCTGGGCAAATCTTACCAAAGACCAGAAAAAAGTATCTTGAGTAGTTTTACGAGCTTTTATATATCTTCGCTTTGATAAGATTTTTACAAAATAATATCCCATTTATTGGATCATCTGTTGGTATATGGTAATGGAGATTATTGTTCTACTGTATTTTGTTGCATTGTTATAAGTAATCTATAGCAATTTCAGAAAGGAGTGGTAAAATTTAAGGGTGTGGTGCAGACCATTAAACTGAACCACCTTCTCCACTGACCAACATCGAAATCCCGAAAAAATTATCAAATGTCCCATACAAAACATCAATGCCTACACGATCCAAATATATGGGACGATTGATTATTTTTTAGCGATTACGATATTGGTTCCATGGAGAAAGTTGTTCAGTTTGATGGTCTGTACCACACCCTTTTTGACCACAACTTTCTGATACACGCTGTATAACATGACATAGAGCCAAATAAATTATTGAAGCGCTTTGAAACGTGCAACATGTTCACACAGTACTTAGACGTCGGGCAGTGAGCGCTACGCTAGTACCTACGTGGGATGTTATGCGGTGCAATCATATGCTTCCGTTTTTCACAAACACACCTACTAAATCTTTAGAATTAGTTTTTGGGTTCATTTTACATTGTATTAAGGATTTTATGGATTTGGCAATAGACCTAGCCTGGTATAGGTTAGCAAAGTAATCTAATACTTACTGTATTAGATGACTTTAATTATTGTGAATGTGAGGACTATGGTATATGGTATAGGTCTGGCAGTTTGAGTACTTTATACTGCCTACCCAAATGCCCTTTCTTTGATACTGTTCGTCCAGCCGTTGAGCTCCTTAAGTTATGAGTTGAGCTTCACGATTACTGACAGCTGACTGCTTGCACTGACTGGACTGGTCCACTCAAATCTGTGTAGTTATTTCCTCAAAACACTATTTCAGTCAGTAACCTTCATGGACTTCACATGATCTGACCAAGATTATGCAGACATAATCTTAACTTAACTCCAGAGAGCCTTAAGCTTTTTTTATTATTTTTTTCGTTAGCCTATATTGTGTCCCACTGCTGGGCAAAGGCCTCCCCTTTTTCCCTGCAAACCTTGTCTTGAGCGATCTCTGGCCATATTGGCCCTGCAAATCTCGTTAGATCACCTTCAGGCGTCCAGTGAGTGACGATCTTTTTTTTTAAATGATTTGTAAAAGTGATTCTGATATCCTATTACAAAATAAACAATTCCATGTCATAAACATTTTTGCCACACAAGTTTTTAATACATAATTCATATATGTATAGGTATATATGTTCAAAGAAGAGAGACAGTCATACATTTGTGCCGTTGCTACTTTCCATACCAATAAAATCATAACTCAAATTATGAAATTAATAAATCGTTCTTAATTTGTCAGAGTTAATAGTACTAACCGAGAGAATATAAAGTAAAAAATATGAACCATTCCACAACTTGAAACAAACAAAGTTAGGGTAATAGCGTAAGATGAAGCTCTTTAAACGTTCCATAATTAAATCTGTCGTAATATTATTAAACACGTCTACGAATCATCTCCTGCGGCGATAGGATCCGTCGTTAAAGAGGTTCGGTGCGATGCGCGGTGGAATGGGCAAAGTTTGCAACGAGTCCATTATAAATCAAACGATGCCTTCCAGGCATGTCCTGAGGGACGAGAGCGTCTCCCGCCGTGCCACCGAACTTCAACTTTGCCTCCTTAATGCCTCAACAATTAAGATAAAAAGAAAAAAGGGCCTAAATTAAAGGTGGTTAAAAGATAACGAGTTAATAGGCCGCTCTAACTTTACAAGTAAAGCGTAGGCCGGATTTTCAGTGTTATCATAGTAAGGTGTCCGATATATCATTTTGACAGTAAGTTAAAGTTATAGGAAGATATCGTGCTAACTCTACCGGAACTCATCATTTTTAGCTACCGTATCATATTTTTTTAAATCAAATCTGTTTTTAAATAAACATAAACAGCTTTACCTAACACTAAACTCAAAAATGTAACAGCAACCTGTCCATAAAATTTGCGGTTAGGTAATTTTGCATATTTGAAGTAATGGGCCGAGTGCCGGCAGCGGTGCGGTGCGGGGTGAGGCGGCGGGGGGGAGGGAGCAGCGGCAGGCAACAACTCGCGTAACGACGTCGTGACCTAACTCGTTTAGGATCCGCAGACGAATGAAATTAGTTAGCCGCTACCGTCATTACGAATATCATATTTTCATCTGCCACTTCCGCCAGCTTCATCAGTCACTTACGTAGCGGGAAACCATTTTACTTTACAGAAAAATCTCACTCCGTAATATACCATTAGGTTGATTTTTTCCTGAAAATAAACCAATAATTTATTTGCGGGAATTTAAAACGCTGTTATATAAATCCCGGACCACTTGTGCACTTACTAAATGTTTCTAGCCCCCGAGTTCGCGGTACGATAGGAGAACTTCGTTAAGTTCAACACTCAACGCTTATCTTCCGACCGCTTATAAAATTTTGATTCCTATTTAATTTTATCTTAATTGTTAGAACAGTAAAAGAGAACTTTGGGCAATATCTCTTTGCGTTATAACGGATTCGAGATAACTGCTTTAATCTTTGGTTTGAAATGAGTATACGTAGCTGAGCGTCTTATAATTCTGAGGTTTTATTATAATTTGTTCAAAATAATATCGATGTAGCCATATTAGTTGGAAGACTGTCCGTCCAGCCGGCGTCGTGGTGGCGGCGGCTGCGGCTCGTAATTCAATCAGTGCGGTGCAGAGGGACACACCGTCGTGATTAGATTAGACGCCGGCCACAATTACGCAGATCAGATTTACATCTACCGTCACCGACCGCGCCACACCGTCGTCGCGCCACGCCGCCGTGTCGCTCGCGCCGCGTGTCCCGACGCTTCCACGCTCCACCTCACGCTACTTACTCCCAACCAACTTCCGAGCTCTTCTACAAGATTACTTATATCAAAGTAACAAACTTCGAAGATTAGAAAGTAAGTAGATCTTACTTAAAGAATTTTACATGAAATTATTTTCATGTAAATCGTTTGAAATATTACTAAGCCTGTTTAATATCCCTGAGCCCCAGGTTACGCCGACAAGTCAGGTCGCCGTCATTAGAGGGGTTACCGTCCCATTGCATAATAAAATGGGCGAAGTTTCCTCAAGTCCATTATAAATTAGACAGCGGCTGAGAGCCGCATCACTTAAGATAGGTAAGATGTGACCCGGCACGAGTTTTAGCTCCCAAACTTCCGCTATATTGCCTCCGCAATCTTGATAAAAAGAACTACCCATGATTCAAACTTGAAGAAGGATTAAGAGATAAAGGATGCACGTCGAACTTTTAAAGCTCAGAAACCACCTACTCTAGTTAATTTTTCTTGCGATTACCCGACTTTAATTAATTTTATAGGTGTAGTTTCTTTTTAAAATATGCCAAAACCCTCGTTTAATCATGGAGAACTTGTAAAGTGTTAGAAAGTTTAAACTCGCTGTCTCTCAATAAACAGTTTGAGTTGTAGATTGCCTTTTACTGAAATTGTTTATTTCAAAATGGATGATAAGCGTTGAGGGTTTTCAAAACAATGCCATGTTTCATATTTCTGGCGCGGATCTAATGTATGTACATCTACCGGAATAATTGAAAAATGAAGCTAGTCTAACGTAATTTGATGGAGGTAGGTACCGGGGGAATTAAATCTTTTTTCTCCGAGGGGAGATTAAAAGTGGCGAGATTGTTCGTAGTGAGTATAACAATCTCGGTAAAATGCATTTTAAGCGCTTAATGCCGTGGAAATTGGTGTGAAGCGGGGACGCGATGGCAGCTCCGTGCAATTACACAGATGTCGCGGAGACGACTCGCGTACTAGACGCCGCGCCACCACGCTGTACAAGTGTACGGGACCACTCGCCACACTATACATTTGTGAACACCGATTTCACTACACTAATAAATCAAAAAAAAAGTACTGCGATTTTGTGTCTCGGTTGGATTCTATCCAATATTCATTTATTTTGAAATAGTTCACAGTTCCATTAGGTATCCTATTAAATAATCCAGTAGGTATCCTATTATTTTTAGTATCCTTGTGAAGCTGTATATTTTTCAGTCAAAACTGTCCAAAGATTCCATGTAAGGCCAAGCCCGCTAGAAACCCTTGAACTCCTTTCACTTCGTAACGAGGTGAGCGGACACTTCAAATTGCTATACTAATTAGTCAATGCTTTGTAATTGAAACATCTCGCAGTCAAAGTGAAGGTACTTCTGTCTTCTTCGTTACAATTTCTTGAGTTCATTTTCCTCATATCTGTTATTTTTAGTCTCACGTTGTTGTTGTAATTTTTTTAGTAAGTAATTGTAACATTACCAGTGACCCGCCCTTGCTTCGTACAGTCTTAACGACTTGACAGAACATTTAGATTACTGCGCACATAAACCTTCCAGAATAAATTCTCTAAATGATGATGAAAACCGCATCAAAATCCATGGCGAAGTTTAGAAGACCAGCTCTAGTCGAAGGGCGAAGTTTAGAAGACCAACTTTAGTCGAAGCTCACACAGATCGACACAAAAAGCGACTTTAATAATATGTATAGATAATAACAACATCACAACATACAAAATCAACCTGAAATACGCACACCATGACAGCTGAATTATATTCGAGATAGACACCTACATTTTATTTATAAAAAAATATGTCCTCGGAGAAGTCTTTAATTTCCGTTACGTCACTCGTCCAATTGGGAGAGCGATTGGAAATCATTGAGGCATACTCCACACCCTAGTTTTCTCGTTTTACATTTTCTGAAGGTATTTATTTAGGGGAGTTTTTCTTGTTATATTACAGAGCTTTTCCAAGAAACGTTGTATGTACCTACAATAGGACTAGAAATGATTAAAAATTTGCAATATATTTGAAACAATTTTTTTAAAATTGATGAATAGGTATGGGAAAAATTGTATAGATTTTTATTCAAGTAATATATAAAAGAGACGAGATAAAGACTCAATTTGGTTATTGTCGAAGCGAAAGCATTGTGCGAAGGGTAGTAGTAATGTCAGAATCTCTATCTTAAAACTTTTGGAGTACCTCGTTTAATCTTTTCTTTGCTACCACCAGGTGGCGTGGATGCACTTCGAGCAGTCCGCGATCCTGACGGTGCACAACCACGTGATCACACGGAACCCTCGCGTCAGTGTCACACACGACAAGCACCGTACATGGTTCCTGCACATCAGTGACGTCAGAGAGGAGGACCGTGGACGCTACATGTGCCAGATCAACACCGTCACCGCCAAGACACAGTTTGGATACCTACATGTTGTTGGTAAGATCAGTATTTAATTACGAACTAATGAAAGAGTATACCCGATAGGATTGCCCATTGACGAACTTCCATGCAATCCTAACTTATTTAACCCCTTTAGGGAATTCATTTTTAAAATCCTTCTTTAGTGCTCACTTTAGTTAAGTATATAAGAAACTCAAGTGCAAAATTCCATGCTTCTAAACCTAGTGGTTTAGGCTATCCCTAGTCTGTCAGTGAATCGTTTCGTCTTATTTTACGAACGGGGAAAACCTGTCTGAAGCGTTATTACAATATCATAACAAATTATGTAAGGTAAATAGGTCAACACACTTTACACGTGCCGAAAGCTCTCATTTTAATTTTGTCATCTCTCTCGGTCAGTCTTTTCAGTACAGCTTCATATAAATAAACAACATACGTCCAACCGCATGTCTATTAAAGTGGTATTAATGTTTGTTTATAGTACCGCCAACCATCGACGACTCGTTGAGCTCAAGCGACGTGATCGTGCGCGAGGGCGCCAACGTCACGCTGACGTGCCGCGCTAATGGCTCTCCTAAGCCCACCATCAAGTGGAAACGGGACGACAACTCAAAAATCTCCATCAGCAAGGGACATTCCGGTGACACATCGAATTTGTTCATGATTGAAATAGGTTTTTGCTTCGTTTTTTGCACCGACTTTATCTATCGTTAATTTCCAGTTTCCGAATGGGAAGGTGAAGTGTTGGAGATGGCACGGATTTCAAGATTGGACATGGGTGCCTACCTGTGCATTGCTAGCAACGGTGTGCCACCGACCGTATCGAAACGTGTCAAAGTCAGCGTTGATTGTAAGTGGGCAAACTCATTTACGATTTCAATTACAAACAGTACATCTTTCAATGATGAACTTAAACATTGGTATTATTTTCCAGTTCCACCAATGCTATGGATCCCTCATCAGCTCGTCGGTGCTCCGCTTTACTACAATGTCACTCTAGAATGCTTCACTGAAGCACACCCGACATCTCTAAACTATTGGACGAGGGACGATGGCCATATGATTCATGAAAGTCTTAAGTATCACATGGAGAACACTGTAGGGGTACCAGCTTACAAGACGCACATGAGGCTTCTGATTAGGAACATAAACAATGAAGACTATGGGACTTACAAGTGCATAGCTAAGAATCCGAGGGGAGAGTCTGATGGCACAATTCGCTTATACAGTAAGTATGCTCCTATATTTAACTGAAAATACTGAACATCATAATTATTTCGCCGGGAATACGGCCATATAAGTAGCTGGGCATATTTTTTGGGAACTCATGGTCTAGATCAACTAATCTTAGACGTGTTAGTAGACGCGCGATTTGACAGCGTGAATGTAAATTGTTAAGTTGGCCTTTCAGACACTTGCTGGTAAGTCACTAAACTTACACTTTCTTTCGATATAGCGTCTTCCCCCCCGACCACGACTCCGGACCCTCGCGCGCTGACCGTGCCTCCGCCCTCCAGGCCTCCGCGCCGCGATACTCCGCTTACAGACAAGGGTAAGTAAGAAAGCCATGGCCTTCTGGAACAGGTTCTGCTGTATGTGTATGTGTGGTTCTGGGTAATTGCGTAAGACACTGATAGTAGGAATGGTTTTCATTTTGACAGTTCAACAACATGCATTGCGTTATTTACATTGTTGAGCAGACAAGTCATTGTAGACAAAAAAAAAAAGTCGGTGTCGTTGGGTGGTTCGCATTTTCGCTGTTTGCCACCGACTTCCCAAATTAAAGTTATTTTTCACTTTGTATTGTGTTTTTTTTTTAATCGTTTGTCTTTTTTTGTAAAAAATGTTTTTATTTTTCACTTTTAAGTTGTACTTACCCCACACACATTCCTATAACACTACTTGCTATGTAAATATCAGTGACAGGAAATGATTATAACATAATCAATATAAACTAAATGGCAAAAATACTTATTATTGAAGCTAACAAAAAAACTACCCAAGCATAGTTAATAAAATTTATATGGGACCACCCCTGAGGCATACCCAATCAATTAAAAAAAAAATGTTTGTAATCGATTTACAATTGCCGGAGATATCGCATAACATACAACAAAAAAAAAAAAGTCGATTTGAGAACCTCCTCCTTTTTTAAAGTCGGTTAATTATGTAAAGATACGGCACTTTTAGCCACAATGCATCCCATGACAATTCCACTAAGCCACAACTGAAAAGTCATAGGAAAGCAAACGGTGCAATTTCGTTTACTTGAAATTTACCAGAAATTTTGATTTAAAAACCAAACTACTGAACGGATTTTGATGAAATTTCTATGGGACCAATCTGAAAGTATTATCCTTTCAAATAAAAAAATAACTTTGCTAATCGGCTTATAAATAACGGAGTTCTGAGGTAACAAACATAAAAAACAACCGAATTTAGAACCTCCTCCTTTTTTTGAAGTCGGTTGCAAATGCAATTAAACATGCGCAAAATTCAAAAGCTTAGTGATGGGTAGATTTGTCAGTGTGTCATGACGTACCGAAAACAACCGACCAATTCAATTTTCGACCGATTACGTAGTATTGACGTTTAAATTAAATTACAAGAAGTAAAGAAGCGTGAAATGCAATAAAATGATTTATAGATTCGAGCGCGGATGAATGTATCGCGCAGTGTTATATTTATATAACAGCAATTTATTTTGTTCATGTGTGGGAATAGTAATTAATTACACTATAGCAAACGTCGCGGTGGAATGGGTTTATCAATATCTGATATCGATGCCAATAAAATGCATTGAAACAACATTTTTATGTCGACGGTTTCGTTTATTAAGAGATAACATTACCTTTACGAGTTGTATCCCCATGAGACCGTTCAGTTTGTTTTCATTGTATGTTGCTGTTTCAGTTATTATTAGTGGCCGTTATATCTGTTTATAGATCGTAAACTGTTACGACGATCTGCTTGTCGCCAGCCGGTAGTTTGTTAACTGGCTCCGAATATTATGAGCCCTCGTAAAGCATGACCAAATCGTTTACAAACAAAACATTTTATGAAGTGCTGTTATTACAATCTCCACATCAAATTATTATAAAATTGCTTTATGCAAAGTTAATAGGCGTAAAGTGTATCGCGATCTCTGATCGACTTTACCTTGCCTGAAACATCGTTATAATCCGGCCTGAACTAGATGACACTCTTGAAGTACTAATTCAATGAATGCACATTTAAAATAATTGGCACTTGAAAGATATTGATAACAGCTCAAGCTTTGTAGAGGTACTATTAGAAAAAGAATACAAGATTAAAATTTGTCCAACTAACTGAAAACCTTGAAAACCCAAACATGAAATTTTATCTGGAGAATCTCTTTCATCTAAAAACCTATTTTCGGCTTGTTTTACCTAGGTAACAAATAACTAAAATTTCATAATTGATCTCGTTTACATATTTCCATAAACTATGCCTCCCGAATCGTGTAATATGAACTAGTAATGTCAGAATCATTGATGTAGGAGCCAGCGTGTATTGTAATATCGTGGTGTCATAAGTTGTTGGGTTCGCGTCATTACTCGCCCGTTATTGGGAACTTGGGCATTTCCCCGGCCACGCTGCCGGACAACATCTTGCGCCAACCTATTACGGACAAGTGTTCCCATCCTCCTTGTTGCAAACTCTTAATAAGCTTTGTTAACACGATAAATTGAAAATGTAGTAGCCCGCAGACAGTGCCAAACTTATTGCAAAAAATACGTACAGAAAATCGTGAATAATCAATATAGACATCTATCATAACTGTACATACTTATAATATCTGCCCAAGAGCCGAAGGATATCATTTTAACATGTTCGCGCGAACTTGAAAAACCCATTTAGGGGTTGCGCCGGCACGAGTGTAAGTTTTGCGGCTGGTTGTTTTTGCGGCGTGGTGTGGCGCGGCGGCGCGCCGTCCACATCGGACCCGCTACTGTTTTATTTTTTGCAACCATTACGAATTTACGGCTGGCCCCGGATACTCGACAATATTGCGCAACTTTTCAATAACTGTTAGCCGACCGCCTGCCGACGGCCCGTCCCTTGCCATATTGAATCCTTTGCCCAATCAGTTCACGTTGTCGTTTTTCCTCCACAAAGTTTTTAGGGTGATCAAAACATTCTCATCTCTTAACAATTTTTGAACTCATCTATTTATCTGTTACGCAGGTACTAAGTATCAATCGAACCTCAACGAAATCGATAAGGGCAAACAGAAAACAGATGAAGGCGGTGGGAAGACGCACCTGAACTGGGTAGGAGGTGCATCGCAGGTTACAGGTACGTTAAACTCATATTTCTTTTTACCCATTCATGGAAGATATTTTCCGAGAAAAATAGGATTTAAATTTCCCTTGCCGCATTTTTCAATGGAAAAGTGGTAAACTTAGCTTTCAAGTAAACATTTCATAGCTGATAAAAACTGTAATATAGAAATTAGCCTTCAAGTTAATAAAATATCCTTAGCAAAAACAAAATACAATATCGGAACCCACCCACAAATAATTAACATGAAAATATTTTGTTTACAGGCGACGCTGACTGGAGGAGAAGCTCCATATGGGTTTTAGTTTCGCTCATCACTGTGCCATATTATTTAATGATGTAACTCTATTATCACTCATCGGAATCCGCTGTTCATTTGCATACACGTAGGTACATTTAGCCGAACTTGGCTCGCCCGAGATACTGGAAATTAAAAGGAAATTGTTTTAATCGTTCACAATCCCCTTTCACGTCATGGATATATTCTGCCTATTATCAGTTAATATTCGCATGTATGTTGACGACTCACGTCCCAATTTTATTATAATGATGTTCTATAATGATTGCTGAAGAAGATTTTAAATGTAACAAACAATGAGCTTGTAGCCGTAACTTGCTTTTGAACAATAGAGATTGGATTATTATGCAACATATTAAGTATTTATATTTCAAAATAAAAATCTACTTGAGACCCTAAAACGAACACGCAAGGAAAAAATTTTGAGAAGGGGCCAAAGTAAGTAAGCCTTGTTCTTTTGTTTATTTTTGATCAAAAAGTATCAAACTACGAAATATTTTCTATTACTGACTGACTTTTTCTTATAATCCCTACATATTACCTACAAGAGCCTTTAGCACGGAGATGCAGGGTGGAAATAGTTTTATCATCAGAATCAATTAATACGATACAGAGAGCAATTCACATCCACTTTACTCCTTGTTCGGGCTGTTCATTTAAGCTTATATTGTGTTTGACTGGTTTATTGTAAAATGTAATATGTGACTTAAATCAGTTTGTATTATTTTCGGTAATAAATCTACAAATAAAAATAACGAATCTGCAGATAATCCGGTCTCTTCAATGTGCATTATGTAGATGACCCTCAACGTGACATTATATAAAGCTTGTAAAAAGGACACTTGATATGATACTGAAATTGATTACATCATAAACAATTTGTATTTGAAACAGCAGCTGATGACGAATTTTGTAAACGAAATAACAAAATAACGTAACTGAGCTTAGGGCTTTGACCAATGAATTAACAGCTACCCGTTACATTAAAAATAACTCATATTTAAGTGACACTTATGAATTTATTGTCCTCGAAAACAGGTAACTTAGAATAAAAACGAATATCAAAACGTAGTCACATCGCCGTCGTTATGTACCTACAATATACTAAGAGGTTTAGGTTTCATAACCGAAATGATATTCGTAATTACTATAAGCGTTGTTGTTAATTATATAAATTAAAGGTATTGTATGTACAACAGTTCCTCGAACTTACTCACGGTTCAGCAGAATTTCATATAGATGTCTAAAAACATTTATTTTCACCGTTGACATAGTTCTAAAATCTGCTCGACCGTGAACATATGTAATAGACAAATTCACTGCACACATATTATTATTAATATATAATACAAAGTGCACTATTATCATAGTTATTGATTTTAGTATAAGGGTATAAGAATTAGATAGAGTAAGACTGAATGAATTATAAAATTGTGTCTTTAGAGGATATTTAAATTTTATTATTTTATTGTGCTTTTGTAAACCTCATGTTCGCTGTGATAAAAATATTAACTGAATGGACGAAATTTCCAAATTGAGCATATTGTATTTGTTTCCTGTATCACCGTGCCGTAGTGTAGATTCTGTCTGTATTCCTAATGCGACTCCTGCCTGCCTTCCTACTATATTTTCGAGGTAATGGAAACTTTGTGATGCGTGAGTTATATTTCATATGAATGTATTTTGTGCTAATCCTGTATTTTACATTTTAATATCCCAGATATTTTAATGTTTGTAGTACACATTTGGATTCGTAGCTTTATTTAAAGAATATACATTGATTTATATTTCAGTTCGTCTGTATTGATCCTTTACAAATCCAAATTTTCTTCTGTCAATTACACCTAGTTTATATATTGTAGTAACATACCTATATGTAAATGTTACCGTTATCATGTTGCCAAATTGCTAAATATAAGATAACGCCACATAGATAGAAATGTTGTAAATATATTCATTAAGCAAAGCCACTGAGTGTGTTTTTAATAACAGAGTGTAATGAGTGTTGATAGCGGTCACTGCGGCGACGAATGTAACCTTACTACGTAATACACGTAACGACTAAGAGTGAGTAGGTAACAAACTAAATAAAGCTTGTTTTAAACATCAATCTTTTAATATTCCATACAGTCCAATACACTTACCCTTGGTGCATACATAGTTATTAAAAACGTTATAGGTAAATCTTAAATAATGTCGAAATAGACGGTCTGCACGTGGCTTTTTATTATTTTAGCAAAACTTTCATCTACCGATTTAAATATTAAATTCTTCGATTTAAACTCCCGTATTTTAAACCTATCCAATTAGATGTTTCGCGTCAAAATACTGTAGGTACGTAGACAAAGTTTCCCCCGTCATATTTTGATGGACCGAAATGCTTGCAAACAATCTGCGGCGAATCTTTGAAGATTAGGGCCGGCTTCGAGGCGCCGAAAAGGCTCCAACTACGTATGGCCGAACGCCAACTTGTGTAAGCCAATCTAACTTCTTTTAAATGTGTTTTTGATATAAAGAACACATTACCGTACGCATCGCTTTCGACTTCCAAATCCTGGAGCAAATTAGCTTTTGATTTATAAGGCTTTAAGTTTGTTGAGTTCGTAAATTGTGTACGCTCCGATATCTTCGTACACTTTAGGAATACTGATACATTGTAAATATAAACACATTGCCGTGTTTCATAAACAAGCGAGACGCCTCAGTATAAATTGACTGTCTTGAAACTTCAAATCTCCTACCATCACTTATATTTTTTTTTTAAAGGGTGGCAGGACAAAGCAATGAAAGTAGAAACATTTTACAGAGTCGAGATAGTGCTCAGTTTCTCAACATCTCGGTCCGGCAGCCAACTCATCCTACAATAACAACCCAGAGGATATCAAATTATAATAAAACATCACAGAGGATTTATTACTACAGTTTGAAATTGGTGTTATAATCCTTCAGTACAAGGAAACTAAACTAGATACGTAGTGTACTCTAACACATGCACACGTTCTCAGTTTATTTTACTTCACATATAACGCAGCGATTTTAACCTAAACAATGATTTAAAAAACGCAATGTAATGGAAAATGAAATTAGAAGTTACGTCGCTACGAGTTTTCGTAGCCACTTCCTGTTTAGGTCGCTACGCAGTTATTTTAAATAAGTTATATTAAAAGTTTTCAAAAAGAGGCAAAGTATGTACTTTCATATAAATTAGAATTTATTAAGAGCCATAAAGGTACAGTAAAACTATTAATTAATTAAATGTCGTATATAAATCGATGGTCGCCTACAAATTAACTTATTGCTTCTTCTTCAGACGAAGCGATCACAAAATGAATCTTGTCGATTTTCAATTATAAAATAGTAAACTAATACTTGGACAGGGCAGTCATCGGAACAGTAGATAAAAAACTTTACTTCGTTCAAATAAAGCTCAGAATGCAGTGTGCATCGTGTGATAATTTATAGCCTTTCATCTAGAGTGCAGTGTTTGTAACAGTAGCCTCATTACTTAGTGGCGGCGCAGTAGGCGTGTGCTTCCGTCGAAACCGGATATCGCAGGGCGTACAAATAAAATTAACGCTTATTGCCATTCACTAAAAGCACCCCAAATTAAGAGGTTCGCTTTTCACTGGTTTCTACTTGGAGGTTTTACGAATGGAGTAGTTGTGTTGTTTACTTTGTTAATTGTGTTGCCGAACCCGGAGAGTTTTGTTTCTTGTTGATACGAAGTATAAAACTGCTAATTGTATTCTTATTAGATTTGTTTCTATTTGTTCCTCGGCTTTGTTTTCTTTGCTATTTTTATAGTCATCAATCAACGTCGCAAATGTTGGAGGTCGAAGTAACGGAATTATAAAAAGATCTGTTTTTGATAAAACTTTTTAAACTTGTTTCTTTCGAGTTGGTGGAAATTTTAGAAGATCTATATAAGTTAATATACACATTTTACACCATTTATAACTTAAGAACGGCTGGGCCGATTTTTATTATCTTTTTTTTTGGATTTTTCTCCGCCCCGAATAGCTGAAAAACTATTAAAACATAGAAAAAATCACGAAAATAAAATGAATATAATTCATTTTCTCATACATTCGTTCTTATTGATTCTAAGGCAGTACGAAGTTCGCCGGGTCAGGTAGTAACATTTAAAAACGACTGGCGGTGAACTTTACACAGGGTTCTCGGTACGGACTTAAATCCAGTACGTATCATATAAATTATGCTATATTATGCAAGAATTTCAGAAGACCAGTGTCTCTTAATAACCTGCACAAACATCGATACGCCGAACCATTCAAAGTGGCACACTGTGCGCTCACCCTGATTGAAGACAAATTCAGCAGGCGTACAAGTGAAAACAAAGCAATATTCTCCGGGTCGGTGATCGTTTCGGTCCACATAGAGCCTCCATAATTTTCAGGAGGCAAATTAATCCGAGCACGGCTGGGCTGATCGGCGGTCAGTGCGTCCTCGCATACTAATGCTATTGTTTATCGAAGGGGCTAATCTGTGCGTACCAGCCGTCACTGTCCACCCTCCAAATTATAACGGATCACTTTCGGCCGCGTCTAATCCTGCGCCCCTCGCCCGTCTCGATCACCAACGTGGATGGACTAGCAGACAGATACATTTATCTACGTACCAAATATAAAATGTGACCTACTTTAAAGAAAAAATATTTTGCCTATTTGAAGAAAATATAGCAAAAAGGCTAGCGTATACTTAAGCACAAAGCACTGCGTTCTTACTGGATTCATGTTATCGTTCACCGATACTCAACATCAGCACGATATTCGCCTTTTTTCGAGTATAATTCCAACCTTAGGTGATAAATAGGAATTTACAAATAACTAAACCAATTAGGTACATTATACACGACAGGAATCGAACCCATTGCTTACTATTTATCATTGTGACACATTTTTATAGTTTAACGTAAAAGAGGTACTAGAAGCGTTGCAAAGGATTGGCAAAATATGTAAATGGTGATGATACAGCATAAACCAAGAGATACACTATTTTGATTTTTTATACAGGGTGAAATTGAACACATGCGACAAATCGAAATGGGAGATTGTACTCATTATTATGAACAACTTTTACTAAGAGACCAAACCTGAAATCGCGAAAAAAAAAATCAGCTGTTCCCTACATTTTGACGAGTTATGCGAACATAAAATGTAGGGAACAGCTGATTTTTTTTTCGCGATTTCAGGTTTGGTCCCATAGTAAAAGTTGTTCATAATGACGAGTACAATCACCCATTTCGATTTGTCGCATGTTTTCAATTTCACCCTGTATGTGGGTAAATCCCCGCGACTCACTCATGCACAATCAAATAAAACACTCCTCTATAATACACTCGAAGTAGCACATGTACCTACTCACTTTCCCTACTTTACTATTTCTGTCACAACACACACGTACAGAATGTTTGTAAAACAGCCTTAAAAGCATAGCACAAAAGTGTGACATAAGAGTCAGCCATTTCAGCGTTACTAACATGTGTAAAGTTGTAAAAGAGTCGTCCCACACTGAGTGATAATAAAGGTAACCCTCTGCGGCACCTTTATCGTTATCGAATAAAAATAATCCCGGGATTTTTCGGGATGGTCGTAAATTATAACGGGATTCACAGGGGTGGTTAGAGTAGACGGTCGCGTCGCCTCGCCTCCGCCTTCGCTAACAGCTTTCACCTGGAGAATGTTGACTTTCTTTTCATAAAACACATTTAAATAAATCTTAAAATATAAATGTGGCGTAAATACCTACAGTTATGCAGTGGTAGCTAAACAACATTTACATAATATAAGCTTTATAGTGAGATGATTTTCATCATCATCATCTGCCAGCTGCCTAGCCTTTTCCCAACTATATTGGGGTCGAATTCCAGTCTAAACGGATGCAGTTGAACACCAGTACAGTGAGATCACTATATGAGAGGTAATTTAATAGGTAGGTCGGTACTAGTATCTGACTTAAACACGTCAGTGGTACCTAACTTAATAGCCATAAAAAAACCGCAGCAAAAATCTGTACCCCAGACTACCAAAGCATGATTTTACGTGTACACGTAAAATTTATTTTCCGTAAATAATTCATAAAACATCTCTCCGCGACACGACACATTTAAAATGAACGAGACGGTAAAGAGGAGAGTCTAACAATAACCAGACCCTCAACGCATATTTTTGACGGTGTGAAGCGCTGAAAATCCACCGATACCAACAAAAGTGGCAACTGAAACTAATGAATTATTCATACCGGCGGCGCGGTGCATGTTCTATCACTGTTTTATCTATTGCGGGGCTTACGGCGACCGCGACCCGCGCCCCTCGGTGCTCGCCGCCGCCGCCTCGCCGGCCCGCGCAAGGGTTAACTACCTTGCAACCAACAATTTTAGTGCCGTTTGAGAAGACTAGATAAGCTTCATGTTGGAAATAAACATTAGCGTAATGCGACCGCTAACGCAGTAAGTGTTAAACAAGGGCCGTTCGCTTATTTAGTTAGGCACCGATTGTTTACCTATGCTTTATTTATGCAATAATTACTGGGCCTGCTCCCTGCTAGGATTTTATAGCGTATTTTTTAATTAACTTTGACAAAGTACCTAAACAATCGTTATACAATAACAACGACAAAGTTAAACCTCTAAAAATATTGTAGTAAGAAAGGAATTTATAAAGCCCTAAAAGCATTTCACAAAGCAATTCACCGTTCCGCAATTCTTTCATTCTATGAAGCAGCCATACAGATAGTGTCGAATAAACAAGGATAACAAAGTGGCAAGTTTTCAACGTGCACAACATGTCGGCGCGATATTGGTTGCGGGCGACGCGACGACATGGCTGGCGGCGACCGCTCCCGTAAACAAGATAAACCCGGCCACGGGATGCCGGAGGAGCCCTCCTGTAACCGCTAACCGGTAACGCACCACCACACATAAATCTGCACAGATTTCATTGCCTTGAACCTCGGGCCCGCTGGTAATCTCGACTAGGATTACTTTCGTGGTTTTCTTATAAGTGTAATTTGTTTGTCCCTTTTTTCTAAGATAACGATTTCTATAATTTGTAAAATAGATATTTGTAGGAGTTTCTAAACCTACGTTTATTCATTTTTATTCAACCAAACTACCGAATAAAAATCGTATCGTTTTAATATAATACTCATACTTACTTCAACAAAGACAAAGCCATAATCACAAATACCATCTAAATATAGCCTCTGTAAAATTAAATTTATTCATACATTCACCAATGAATGCATGTTGTAAGGAAAAAATAAAAATGAAAATGAATAAACGGCAGAAGACAAAACGCCCCACAACTTGTTTGATGTTTCGGTGCAGAATACCTAGTACAAATAAAATATGGTAGGTATGTACACATCATGTTGAGCCGTGTTTCATTTTTGTAAACCACGGAGCAAGTGCAGCCTCAGGCTAAACTACTACGAAAGCATTGTCGGGACTTCTTCTCACTGAAAGGAATCGAAAGATTGATTTTAGTGCTGAAAGTTCTAGCACATTGCCTACACGGATACACCATAATGCCACTAAATTTAGATAGAAATAACATCACAAATCATTCAGGTTTTTCAACTCTTTGAAATGTGCAAGTTCAAAATTGAATAAGTATGAATAAATAAACAAACAAAGCTTTAAAATAAAGATCCTTGGACAGTTGACAGTTGTGTCGAAGAAGTCGTATTTTACAAGATCCGTTCTTGGAGTCTACTTCAATTTAATTCATCATTTTCAAATCAGCATTATACTCTATTTTCACAAACATTTAAATGGAGTAAGTTTGTAAACTTCGTACACGTAGGAATCGATAGTTATTGAATCGAAATTGAATAAGCAAGTTAAGGAACTGTTAGTAATTGTCTGTCGGAGCACAGAGCGCGCGCTCTCGGAGACCATCGTAGGAGTCGCCTAGCCGTCTGCGCACTATAAACAACTTTCGCAATTAAACTTTTATTCAGTAGATCGATATTACTGAACTCCCGTTTATATTTTGCTTATCAACCAAGTACAACTTGGATAAAGTTGTAGAAGGACGAGCGAACTCCTTCTTAGTTATTTACTCGGAAGCGTGGTCCAAAAATACGTGCTCTGATTCCGACTTGCATAAACTACCTGTTTATTTGAAACATAATGCTGGTTCCGTTTTTAACTATTTGTTTTTCCTTTAAAACTTACAAAAGCTATCGAGTCTCGGCAGTAACTGTCGTGAACCCTTTTAATTATTGGCCAGTATTTTTTGTACATCGAACGCAATAACGACTTCAAAAGTCTGTAGTTTTCAATAATAGTTCCTGAGGCTATTGATAAAGTCTGCTTATTATGATTTTATGTGAATATGTTTGGAAAACCACAAACTTGTTTACATAGAATTCAAATTGAGTTTTTAGTTTGAATTATACAGTCGCGTTGGCTGCCAACTGAACACTGCAATAATACAATGTTTAGTGCCCATTTGTTAGAGTTCTTAGGTTACGGTTCTAAAAATGAGTTTGTAACTGTTTTAGTTGAATCGAATTACAAGAAGCAGATGACAGTCAAATAAAGTCACATGCTAGTAAACCAACATCAAAGAAAGTTGTTATATTGAAACCAGCCATTACAACAAACACAGATCAAACAAACGTAAGCCTCACAAACGTAAGCCTCCACACGGTCTAAAGTCTATATAAAATGTTCACAGCCGCTTATTAATACGGAATAAGGAAATTCGAATTTCCATGTATTAAACGTATACGGAAGGGTAGAGTAGAGGCGTCGTGTCGTGATCGTGGCCGCGGGACGGCGGCGCGACGCAACCGAGCCGGCACGCGCTCGATGCCCGCACATAAATCTCGTCGGCAATATGAGACGCCGCAATATCACAATAACCCCTTCCTTCCAGCGCACGACGTCCTTACTACACGCCACCAGTCACGAGACCTGCTCAAATTGAAATTATTATAATATAACATACCCAGTCGCAATTTTATGAATACACGTAAGTATTATAATTTCGGAAATATGTGGTGTACCTCGAGGTGTTTTATTTTAGGGATTATTTTATGGAAAAGCTTGCTGCTGTATTTTATGTCAAAATTTTGATATAAAAAAATATCAAAATAATATTTTCATATCCGCTGTCTTCGTTTAGTCATCATTTGGCAACTGTCAGCTCGGAGTAACTGAAACGAAAAAACTGGGTGTTCAGTAATTTCCATATTTAAATTGTTGTTTTCGTATCATACCTTAACAAATATTAAGGGATGATTATGGACACTTAGAATGATATTTTCTGCGATAAAATCCAGAACTATTACCTAGACTATAGGTACTAGACTATTTGAAAGTGCTGCGTTACGTAGATATTGTTCCCGTGAACTAAGACCGTCCATATCTCCTACGTCCGTGTGCCTTTATGGCTTGAAGTGAGTGTCTACCACAGGTACGCCAAACAATCTTCAATTAATTTTGCTTGGGATTCAATTCATCTGTGGGACTATGTTTGGTCCTTAGTCTTTGTCCATGGTGATCGGTAAATACCATATGTGTATAGGTAGAGGTGTGCACAATTTACTTGTGTTTCAAAGATACTTTGCAAGAACGTTGTGTAATATGAAAGATTACAATGTTTTTCTAAGTAATTAGTACCAGCATATTATTGTCCCACTGTAGGGCAAAAGGCCTCTTCTCATACAGAGGAGGCACGAGCATTGATCACCATGCTTGCTCAAGACGGGTTGGCGATATTAGACATATTGATGAAAAGTCCAGGTTTCTTCACGATGTTTACCTTCATCGATTTCAGTAATGTCCAAGATAAACTCAGAAAGTACATATTAATTGAAAAAGTCACATAGGTACTTGCCCGTATTTGAACCCACAATCTCGTGCATGAGAGAGGTCTTAACTAGTGGGCCATCCCGACATTCCGGGTGATTGTTATGAAACAATAACAAACAGGTACAAAGTATTTTGTTACTGTGATCCGCTCTTTTCCAACATGCTAATGAGTAAGCGAACATACTCTTAGATCAACAAGAATGATTTGATAGATGTTTTTTTATGTTACACTTTTCTGATGTTATCAGATGACAAAGTGTCCATCTCAGAGCTGGCTTAACTCACCAACCTGTCTATACATAAAAATCGATACTAATGCCATTATCCGATATTATATCAAGTGATAATACGTTTCACAATTGAATAACTTTGATAGATATACAAAGGCTGAGCGGAGAAACCGAGGGAACACGTTCTCATTATTCAAATGCATCGAAGCAAATTATGGTAATCTGGGAAACCTGTTCTGTTTCACTAATATTAATAGGTAGACAAACATCGGCGCCCGCTGTGCGTTCCGGTCCGTATTGCTTTGCTTATTCAGAATTTCACGTCGCCTGTCCACTGTAGTGCGATGCCTCTGCAAATACAAACACAGGATACATTTAGGAATGGAATTTAGTACAAGCAAAAGGGCCTACAGGCCGTACAGCTGGTCTTGTAACCAAAGAAGATGGTGGAGAGGCGCTTTTTAGTATAATTATATTTTAAATGTTTTGGTCAAACTGAACAAATAATTAACACTCTCACCGCCATGTGGTCCGCCTGCCGCCCACATAATTTTCAGTGCTGCAAGCCACTTTAGATTTTTTCATTTTTACTGGCAGGCCATGTGAGCTGCCTGCGTACCACAACTAGCGCGCCAAATTCTATGACAATAGTACTTGTTGTAACTTTTAAATATTTGTAAGGGCAGGCCATACGTGTAATTAGGTCAGTTGCTCGCGCGCCGCCCACATGGCCTGCTGTAAAAGTTTTTCGCGCCAATTTCACACAGACTTCGCTGCGCGTGTTTAGATAATGTCCAATTCTTCCTACAGATGTTAGAAATCACGTCTAATTCTAATTCAGCAGCTCGTGTACAAAGTCAAAGAGATCATAAATTCAGCAAATCATTGATGGCTGATCACAGAGGACGGCTTATTCAGCGAAGGTGCATACATTGTTATGAGAGGAACCGAACTGCTGGACTATCTGCAAAGGACGCCGGAGACCGAACAAAAAAAAGTGAATACCGTGTGTTTAAAATGCCCGTATTTGTGGTCAATTTTACGGAGAAATTCACATTTTCATAAATGGAAATTAAAGCTTAATTTCCTATGATAATATTTTCATATAATTTCTCTCGTTTTATTTTGTGTCAAAACAATTTCTTTTGTTTGATTTCATTTTTCTATGTGACAAGATACTCAATAAAAATTACTAGTTTTACTTACTCGACTTTGAACCTTATGAATCTATAAATATAGTCCGATTTTCATCGTTTTTTTTTTCATTAGTAGCTCTTTCACTCAACAATTTAAAGCAGACGACTTCGAATCCCTATCTACCAAGCCAAGCTCTATAAAAATAAGTGAATTTGTGGGATCACAGCGGACCACACGGCCTGCTGGTAAACTTAACGACGTGTCCCGCCGGCCGCCTACATGGCGTGCTGCAAAAGATACACAAAATCTAGCGTGGCGTGGTGTAAAAGACATTGCATGGCCCGCGCGCCGCCCACACGGCCTGTTGTTCTAGAAAAACCTTAAATGTGTATGGCGGTGAGAGTGTTAATGAAAGTCGTAGCCAAATGGCGTAGCGGCCGAGCTCGTAGCAGAAAAGCTACGTCGTAGCACACAAGCGAACAAAACAGGCTTACCATTTCTTTAGCTAAATAGGGTAAGAGTTGGGCTTGGTAGATAGCAAAGAAATGTATTATTTTATTAAATCATATTGAAGCCTAGACGTACAGTATCCTTTAAGCCCAGAACAAGAACACTGTTATTAGATTTGTTCTACCAACAACAGCAATGTATGTAAAAGGTGAACAAACAACAGTGGCTGATGGCAAAATTAAATAAAGCAATACTATTTCCACATGTCACGTTACATATGTGACGTGTTCATCGACAGGCGAGTGCGAGGCGCGAGGCGTGACGTCACGCCGCTGAAGCCGCGTCACGACTGTGACACCGCTGTCACGCCGCGTCCGCGTTGCCCGCTGCGACGTCCGCGTCCGTCCCACAACACTCACTTTTCACTGTGTCGACAATGATACTCATTAATATATTAAATACTGTCAACGAGTCTGTACTTTTTCAGCAGATTTAATTAAGATTTGGACCAAAAGCTCTTTAAGTGATTTATTGTAAACACGTACGGCAATGACAAAATTAATTTCATCGTAAAAGTTAATGTGGTTTTAATAACAACCTTAAAGCTAAACTTTCTTTTCTTTAGCTCTAAGTGTTCCGATACTACACATACTGCTAAATTTACTTATTCGCAAAGCTGTGCTTGGTATTGATAATCAATTAAATCCAGATTATTAATATGTTAGCTACCTATATGAAGAAAATGATTTTATCACAACACTCCATCGCCTTTAAAAATGTTTTGAAGGTTTTATCCAGTTTGCTATCTAATATTTTTAATGGTTTTATTTTATGCTATCGGAAATTTCATGCGGCTAAAGTAATTTTCCGCGAGCATAGAGCGGAAATTACCACATAGTGTAGTGACGTGTTCGACAAACGTCACGTAGCCGGATCCAAGCGCGCAGATCCTTATATCCAATTTCCGGCCGTTTTTGTTGGAAATGAGAATTAGCTGACGTGACGTGACGGAAAGTTAAATATCAATGTCGATCGTATCAATGCTGAAGCGGACACGCCGATGGCCGCTGCTGCCGATAAACTTGTTACGTAACATCGAGGGGACGGGGAGATAAAACCGCCATCCTGTCTAACAGCTGTCATAAATGTTGTACCACAAACATCTATATCTTTTATGATCAACCATCTACCGTTTCTTTTAACTCATAAAGGTAGACAAACACAAGAACTCAAATCCCGTAGATAATAAATACAGTCGTTTTGTTTTTATACAGCATTTAAACAAGAGTATATCCGAGCCTCCGTTTTTAGCACACGAAAACTTGGTTATACAAACAAATAAGTATCAAGTTATAATAATTTTCTCGAAGGTGGAGCGGTGACATTGCAATTTTGTGTCCTCGCGAACTCGTTGAGAAGTTGAAAAGGTATGTTTTTTACTTAATACATTTTTTCGAATGATATTCGGCGGTGGAGAGGCTTGGGTGTCACTCGCGGAGTCAGTGGGGCGTGCGTAACGAACTCGTCAGTGCGCCTCGCTCCGCCCGCCTCGCCTCGACCGCGCCAAGGGTCGCTCTCACCTCGCAAATAAGTCGCGTATAATTTACCTCCATCTGTCAGCTAGGTGCATTGAGTGCACGAGTAGTCGGAGTCTGCGGTGATCCTGTAATTCCATTGAAATAATAATTGGGTACTGCGCTTTGATTAATTAAATATGTGAACTATTTCCACGTAATAGGGACTTATCTTTTGAGGCAGTTTTCTGATTTTTGTTGAATACTAAGTAGGTACCTAATTAAAAATCCTGCATGGACCATTTTCTTATTGGCCTCTTATTTTGATTACCATTAAGTTAATTTGATAAGATATGACATATGTCCCGATAAAATATATAACTTTTCCATCGCCATGAGTATGAACTTCGCATTCTTTTGAAAAATCACGTTTTATTACCCGAATACCTTTTACGTAGGCGTCGCCGTCGATGTGCTCTGAAGGGTAATTACTCGTATTATGGTTCTCATTCGTTTCGCTTTCATTTTCAGCGAAATGATTTCAATCCTTTGTGAGATTAATGGTATGGTGTGCTGTCATTATTTATTTCGTTACAAGGGCTGATGATACACAGTTTTATAAGCAAAAGATTTATTTTGAAATATTTTAATCTCGATCTACAGGGGTAGCCCAGTGGTAACGGCCGCGGCTTACGAGTTGTAGGTCGTAGGTTCGAACCCAAAGAGGCGCTTTACATAATCAACCTATAATGTTCCCACTGCTGGGACACAGGCCTCCTCTCTGTGAGAGGGAGTGGGCCGTAATCCACCACGCGGGCCCGGGTTGGTAGATGTCACATGTCTTCGAATTTTTGGTTCTAGGACATACCAGTTTCCTCACGATGTTTTTTTTTCTTCACCGTTTACTTCGCCGTTTAGAGAGACGCTTTACTTCGTGTAAATTATTTCATCACCACTGCTCTCAAAACGGTGAAGGAAAACATCGTGAGGAAACCGGCATGTCCTAGAACAAAAAATGCGACATCTACCAATCCGCACTGGGCCCATGTGGTAGATAACGGTCTGTGTCCCAGCAGTGGGAACATTATAGGCTGATTATGATGATGACATGACGTGATAAGGTTATGAAAATATCTTATAGGTAGTTATGAAAAGGCAAAAACAAAAACCAGTAGAACTAACAAAAAAATACGCAAAATAGATTAGAGCAATATTTGACGTTATAAAAGCTAATACGTAATCCATTAACATTATTGCAAGTACGCACAGAATCCTTACCTGTGTCAGCACTCAGTTGGCGTGTTATTGAAAACCAGACTCGATCCTTATGAAAAATTACTTTTTCGTCTCATGCGGTACGTTCTCGGGCTCCCTTTCGTTTCGTACGGTCGGATGCAAATACGAGATTCCTTTACTCGAACACAATAGACGTAATGTTGAGCTCCGCCACTGGAAAATGTTGAGATAAGTTATTTGTCTGTTAGCATTTTGTGCGAGTACATTATCATTTCGCTACGTAAATATATAATGTAATCATTTGTCAACATGTTTCTTTTTATATTCGAGTTCCTTGTTGGGACGAGGAGTATCCGTCTTATAATTTGGGTTTATTGTCCGTTACCTGTCATATTAATCTGCTTACCATTCAGGAATAGCTGAGATGCCTGTAGTGATTTTGTTTTAATTAGTGTAGTGATAAGGAGAGCTAAGCATTTACAAAATAGGACTAAAATATTGAAATCGGTGTCTTAGATGAATTAGAATTATCATAGATAAGTAAAAACCATAAGTTGTCCAATGTCCAGTACATAGATATCCGAAGTCCAGTAGGTATCCTTATGACCAGTTAGAACTGTGTGCCATTAAATCGAATGTCTAAACAAGGTAAGAAACCTCTGAAAGGTATAATTGCGCCACACAACAAATCTCAAATCTCATCACTATTTCATGTCTCCGTTTAAGACCATAATTATACCTTCGAATAAAAGCAATAACGAATTAACATCAGGTTGTAGTAGTACAAGGCCAGTTAAAGCCGAGCCTCGTCGGTTGGTTAATGTGCTAAGGGGTAGGAAAACTTTCAGGTAAGCGTCTTCTTTCGTGGAACGTGATCCGCCTACAGTATGCACAGGGCCTTACTTGTAGGTACACGCTTGTCCCGTTTACGCGACAGATAAAAAATACTGTCACCATGAGTTACAAACTTTAAGGGTGATGAGAGGGCATGACGGACGACTTCCAAAACAAAATACACTTTTTCAACACGTTCACAGAATCCAATAGAAACAGTTCCGCGAAACTTAGACAAGTGAAGGAGGAAGTGAGAGTGGGTGGGAAAGTAATATTATGTGAAGTTCACTTCAACGGGTTGACATGCAACCTATTTAGTACATATAACTACAAAATATTGTATTGCCATGCATCGTTACTCTGATTTATCGATAGTTGATCTCATTACAAAGAAATGAGAGAGTAATAGAGAGAAGTAAATACTTCTTTTGAAGTAAAGTTTTCAAAATCACGTCTAAAAAAAGTTAAGTACTTACCAACGAAAAATTCCCATACAATTCAGATAAATATAAAAATTGTGTCAAAATTTAAAGAAGAAGGTTTTTATATTAGGTGCGCGCCGCAGCTCCCTGTCATGGGACCGACTGAAGATGAAAATATAATAATAGAGGCGCATCAAACGTGATGTTATTAAGGGCTTCCGTGACCGGGGTTGAGATGGGAGGGGGCGGCGCGGCGCGCACGCACCACGCGTGCACCGAATACCGACCCATTCACATGCAAAATCTACTCCTTACCTAGAACGCGACATAGGTAGGTAAAGTGTGCCATAAATCCACCGATTCTTGTAACTATATGCCGACTATTGGATTTATTTCTTGCAGACTTGAATTATATCGACGACCTACTTACTTAGAAATAGCGCCTATTCAAACATCTCAGAAAACTAAAAACTTAGAACATAGAACTGATTCACCCCCATTCAATTATCACTGAAAATCGAACTTTTATCTTCGCGTCCTTTTGTCTTACAGTCGATTCTTCAATTGGCGTGCAGGGGAAAAATCTTTTATTTGTTGTAGAAGAGAAGTAACGCCCGTCGGCGCCTAATCAAGGAGTTGGCCGGGACTTGCGGCGCTAACGAACAGGTGTACCTATAAATACTTTCCGGGGCGATTGCTCCAGGCTTTAATCAGCGCCGCAGCACCACTTTACCGCTTTTCATTGACTCTCGACTGACCCGCCAGCGCCGATTGGAAACCTACACTCCCGGGAAATACGGCCAAAAGAAAATTTACGCGCTATTTGGCCTCCTTCGGATTTTATGTAAGTTAAAGAATGAACTCTAATCAATACCCTTGGCGCATTTAACAAATACACTTGTTATGACATCGTATTATCGTGATGTAAAATGTGATTTGTATTTTCATCAACTCCGCTTTTCGGAGTCGTCTGACGGTTAATCGATCTTGCCCGGATATTTACCTCGCCCCTGACTTCAGTGCTGAGCCGGCACCCGTCAACGCCAGCAGAGCAGCTGAAGTCGCCGGACACTTGGGGATATATTGTTTTTATGCTTTCCATATTATAAAGGGTTTAGACCATAACCCGCCGCGCTGGTCCAGTGCGGGTTGGCGGGTCGCCAGAGTCTCGTTGGTCGAAAACAGGGTGTACCACGAGCAGGTGAGGTTGGCTTGAGTTCCTTGGCTGCTATTGCGAACCCCTTACACATAGGTATCTATTTTTTTTTCCGAAGAAAATTTTGATGAAATATGCATTGCATTCTGTGATTCCTTTTCCGACATAATCCAAATAAATCATCAACTTTATAATAAAGTTAATATAAAACAGAGATAACAATGCTCTCATTAAGTAACTAAATATAAATAAGAGATTGACGCGACTATTCACCGCACGTCGCGGGCGCACGCTTTGTGCCAAACTTCGGCTGTATCGAATTAAAAATGAATGCATGTGCGGTAGACGCAGCTAGGGCTGCACGCGAGCGAAGACGGCTAAGTGCTTTCACAATATTTTTAATCTTAAGGGGTTGAGCGTTTGTTTTTCTTGTATAGGAAACAAGATATCATCACGGAGATTAAAAAGTACCAAAGCAAATAAATAAGACATGATTCTTAAAATTGAAATGCATGATTATTTGATAGCAATGTTTGATTGGTTACAAAATGGCTTGTTTTGCTTTTCGAGTTATGGTTATATGATGCCTAGTTTTCATTTTGACTTTATAATAAATAAATAAATACCTATGTCTAAACTCTTCCGCAGTTAAAAATAAATATTTCTTGGATAACTGGCAAGTAGCTAATGTAATCTGGGCCAACCCTAAGCAACGGAGTCATCAGACTATTCCGCTAACGTTTCGTGCTTCGTATGACCTTTCAATGAGAAGTAGACTCGGTTGCTTTTAATTGGATCCGCACCGCTTCTCACCAACTGTCCTACCACCACGCAGCAATTCAAAAATGAGCAAGTTTTATCAAACTGTTGCAACTAATTAAAATGTTCAATTGCTGCTTTTATTAGCGAGCGTCGATTTAACGCTTGAGGAGGTTTTATAACCACCCTCTAGCACTTGAAATCAATGAACGTGTGAACTAAAATGAAATTGTAGAAAACACGAACAGAGTTAGACTTTGGTTCGCTGCACCTCTCGCTTAGCTCTCAGGGCTGAGAAAAGTCTTGTGAAACACAATCCCATTTAGTTTTTAGGACACCTTCAAATGTTTTTAACTGAAACTGAACGCACGAGTTTTATAATGTAAATGATTAAAATAACGAATATTTAAAAACTGTTGACAGATTTGGACTGTTTATGTTTGCAGTGATGGCCCAGTGGTAACTGCCGCGACTTACGAGTTGTAGGTCATAGGTTCGAACCCAAACAGGCGCTTTACTTTGTGTAAATAATTTCAACACCACTGTTCTCAAAACAGTGAAGGAAAACATCGTGAGGAAACCGGCATGTCCTAGAACTAAAATTTCGAGGACATGTGACATCCACCAACCCACACTGGGCCCGCGTGGTGGATTACGGCTCACTCCCTCTCACCGAAAGTAGGCCTGTGTCCCTGCAATGGGAACATTAAAGACTTATAGACAATTTTTAGGGTTACTTTCTTATCTGCATTTTAAAACTCTTACATTAGGTACTGCTCGCTACATCTACCCCATACATCATATTGTAATTGATCAACAACACTCCAAATAAAAACCACTACAACCGAAACCACTATCGGAAAATGTTTTCTGGTTACGAGATTGGAAACAAACACTATCGGGTTTGTTTCCAATCTCCAACCAGAAAAACAGAAACATTTTTCTATCTGTATGATAAATAAGTCCCTTTGCAACTGACCGCAATCTTTATAATAACCGAGGGCATGCCTATCTCCGGTAATGAATACAAATAAATCAGAGAGAGCATCGCAAACTCTTCGAGTAAATTAATATAAAGTTGTGCAATCCTACGTACAATTCATCTTCAGACAGTTAAAATTACATTTTATACTTTTAATAATTTAAGCATCATATAATACACATATCATCATCACTATCTTGCCTTATATAAATACCTACATTTATTACTACAATTTTTTTTTTAAAAATCAATCCATATCTAATCATTTATTTTCAGTAAATCCAAGTTTCTATAATGGAGCTTTTATGCAACATTTATTTACAGTTTCAATAATGTATACTAAGGCCAAATCAGTTTCATTGCGGTGGTATTATCCTCTCCTTATAAGTGCGTGTTGATGTTCGGTGGGATCGCGCAGAGTCGGCACCGCGCCACAGCTGTTTCTTTAAGTACTTCTCTTCTGCGGCCGACCACATACCACTGCACAGTCTTCACGCTCTCCTTCATTATCTACTCTGCATTCTGTTTCATTGCATATATTCTGTGACGTCTTGACGCTATGCGCAAACAGGAGGTTCAATTGGCAGTTAGCGTATCATGAAAGTTAATTGGAACTATGGAGTTATTCTATCAGATTTTTATTTTATTTATTTATTAAACTATTTATGTAAACACAGACAAAAAAGGGACAGAAACATATGTACAAAGGTGATGCTTTTTTCTAAAGAAATCTCTTCCAGCATACTCGCGATAGGAGAGCACATAAAAAGACAACGTGTATACGAGTAGAAAGGAAAACAAAATACCTACATAAAATAAAAAATAAACAATTCTTTAATTGAAATATAAGCATACAGTATGAGAATAAACTCGCATACATACATACTTCTAAAATAAAACACTTCAGATGTATATTCTGTTATACAGTCCATTTATCGAGGAAGGCTATTAGGCTATATAACATTACGCTACGACCGATAGGAGCGGAGCATCAATGAAAAATGTTGCAAAAACGGGAAAAATATTCCTTTTGAGAGCTTCCGATGCGTACGCTGCGTAAACAATAAAAATTACGCAAAAATTATATATGACGAAATTGTTCCCCTTTAAAAGTTCTAAAAAAAGTCCGCGACGGCATATGTCTATCTTTTAAGATGTTTTTATAAACATGGTATTAATCCTTATATCCAAATAAATACGTTATTAATCACAAGTATTTAATTTTGAACAAAATTGCTCTTGACATCATTTGATTTCAAGGAATATCTTAGGAGATTATCATACTTTTAAAATAATACTAATAATAAAGCTGAAGAGTTTGTTTGAAAGCTCTAATCTCTGAAAGTATCGATCGGATTTAGAAAAATCTTCTTGCATTTGATAGCCCAATTCTTGAGGAAGGCTATAAGCTATTAAACATCACGCTAGGACCCTTAGAAGTTGAGCAAAAAGAAAAAAAAGTCAGAAGTTTTCGCTAAGCGAAAACGAAGTAATAGCGCAGGCAGGCGATGCGATGCGACGACGGGGTGGGTCGGGGGAACAAAAAATTTTACGCGGACGAAGTCGCGGGCAGAAGCTAGTATTTTATAAAAGTTTAAATACCAGCCCCAATGTCATTTATAAGATCTGTTTGTATTTATCGTCCGAGAAAAAAAAATGTTTAAAAGTCAACAACTTTACTTGATAGGAAAAGTTAATTAAATAAGCTTTTATTGCAAAACAAAGAAACGGTTCCACCGTTGTTGGCCCAGTTTAAGGCGAAAGCGTCAGGGTAGCTCAAAAATTCAAATTTTCTTACGTTTTTTGAAATTTGCAAGATAAGATAAGATAAGATTTATTTATTTGTACATATAAACATGGTATATACATACAAGAGCATGCAAGATGACATAAATTATATTAAAGTCCAATCATGTTTAGCCTTATAATATATTGGCGTACAAATATTTCAGTCACATTACTACTTTTAATCAATAAACATTTTAATAAGATTAGTATCAGACAAGTTTTTCGACTAGAAATTCAGACACACTATAGTAAGCTTTTTCCGATAGAAACATTATCAACTGACGCTTGAACGCATTGATACTTAGCTCCTTCCAACGCTTAGGCAGCTTGTTAAATATCGTTGGAGCCATGCAGATGATAATTTTGCGCATGAGTGCAGTTTTAGCAGGATATACGCGAATTATGCTCATATCCCGTCTATTACGTGGGACAGCGTCCTGTAGGCTTGGAAACAATTTAGGATTCGCTTTAACAAACATCACAATTTCGAGGATAATAGACAAGGCAAAGTTAATATCTTGTATCTTATAAAATACGGTTTACAAGTATCAACAGTCTTTAGCTTAAACATTGACCTAATGCATCTCTTTTGGGCTTTGAATGCGATGTTGAAGTCTGTGGAGTTTCCCCAAAAGATGATGCCGTATCTTAAGTGAGACGCCGCTAAGTCGTGGTAGGCCGCAATTAAGGTATCTACATTCACGACTGCAGCTAGGGAATGCAAGGCAAAAGCAGAACTACTAATTTTTTTACAAAGATTCTCTATGTGTGATTTCCAGTCCAGTCTTTTATCAATGATTAGTCCGAGGAATTTAGTTGTATTAACTCTTTCAATGGTTTTATTATCAATATTGATGTCCAAATTATTTATCGTCAAACGCTGGCTGAAATGCATGATCTTAGTTTTGCTTAAATTGATCTTTAAATAATTACAGTCAGTCAGGCAAGACAGTACCTTGTATGTTGATCTAAATATGATTTGAGGCCGTAACAAATATTTATTTCATCATCATCATCATTTCAGCCGAAAGACGTCCACTGCTGGACACAGGCCTCCCCCAAGCACCTCCACTTCGACCGGTTTTGTGCCTCTTGCATCCAACGAGTTCCTGCGGCCTTCACAAGGTCGTCAGTCCACCTTGTGGGAGGCCTTAGAATTGGCCTCAAATGTCATGATTTCGTAAAATAGGTATTCAATAGGGTAACATGAACTTAGAGAGATTGATGATTTTATGATTATAATTCTATAAACAATTATTACGCGTAGCGGAAGACGTAGCGTTGGAAGGCCTCCCACAAGGTGGACCGGCGACCTTATGAAGGCCGCAGGAACCCGTCGGTTGCGAGAGACACAGAATAGGTCGAAGTGGAGGTGTTTGGGGAAGGCCTATGTCCAGCAGTGGACGTCTTTCGGCTGAAATGGTGGTGATGATGATGTCATCCTAAAACTGACCTTTTTAATTGCAAAAAGTAAAGTATTTCGCGGGCTACCTTAGAGCATCCCCCTTAAGAACCGGAGGGAACGCGACATTGTAAGGTGAAATAAGGACAGCTTCGAAATTACCTAAGACTGACATTAATTATTTCTTTATTTTTCCTAATATATGAAAAGTGACTCTTATTGCAACGCTTTAAGGTTCACAATGCATTGAACACGCGTGCTTTTTACTTTTCATTCCCACACCCATGCGGCAAAGTGCGTAACAGATAGGTGTGCGTCAGAGATGTGACTTTTTTATCTCAGCAAAGAAGCTTCATGCGTTTTGGGCCTATTTTCTTGTGTATAGATTAACAATGTATATAAATGATTTAAATATAATAAATATTCATTATATTTCAATAAATTATATTTATTGTTATCAATAAATTAAAATTATTTAGTGTTCTATAAAATAGAAGTAATTACTTTTTTTCAATTGTTTTTGTTCCGCCACCTACTCAACTGCCCGTAAATATTGCACATCGAATTTTATATAAGTACCTAGCTAAATAAGTAGTTAACTTCATTAATCGCTAATACGTTACTAGAAAAGCTTACTTCGTTAAACGTTATAGCGATACATTTCAGAAGATTTAACGGAAGTTAACGGTAATCGTTAACTCGTGATAAAAATTGAATTTTATATGTCGTTGCGTTAGTGATTCACTTATAAAAAAAAATATTATGGGCTATGGAAGTTTAAGTAGGACATGAAAAATGAATAAAAGAAGAGTACTGTATCATTAGAGTTTGTAATAACAATTACTGTCAGAACGTGTTTTTCGCGACCTGACGCGGTACGCGCGGTGTCTTTTTGGCAAATAGTAGACCGTACTTAATTAAGGATGATGAAAGAAAAGTCCGTTAACAATTTTTAAGGTTAACTTAAAAATCAATCCGTAACTCGAAATGTCAACGTCGTTAATTAACGATTAACGGATTATAGGTCTTGGGGTTTATTTATAAACGTTGCTTAAAGTTAAGTAACAATTAGCGACTATTTGACCAAACATTATCGACGTTTAAATGGACTTACCAACTGAACTTCGACAAACCGTAAATGTTTCTTAACTTAAAGCAACGTTTATAAATAAAACCCCTTGTGCCCAGCTTTGCCTAATTTTAGTAAAATGTCGACTTTACAGAACGTCGTCTCTGTCAGTAGTGCCTGCGTAGCAGCCTACGGTTTCTTAGAACAGCCATGGCCGCCACTTAACGGCCGCAGTGACAGCTGTCATGAAAGTGATGGCTGGGGGCTTACCTTAACCGTAGTACTATTAAGTATTCTGTGCCTTAACAGTGTTCAAAACACGCTCTTTAGCAAATCACACCATATACTTTCATAAAATACGTGACGTTATTCGCCAGTAAATTGCAGACGCTATGTGGCGGCCGCTGCTGTTCCAGGAAACTGTAGCTTAAGTTTGATGTGTCATATTTACACCAGGGTACTGTATGTAAGTTTAAGCTAAGGAACCCGTCATGTGCGTGCCAAACGCGCTCGCCGTGGGTTTTAGCAATTGCTCGAGGATCCATAGACAAACAACACGTAGATTACGTTAGACACTGAAACTGTTATCACCGTAGCACTTTACAGTCGTTCTAGAATGTCTAGCTTATACTAGGTTCGTTTGCATAGTATTTCTAAGGGCGATTCTCTTGAATTTTAACAAGAAAAAAAAATATTACAGGCCTGTCGCTTAACTGAAACAGTTCTTGAAGTAACTGCGCGAGGCGTGATCAGCCATTGCCAATTTTCATTACATTAAAACCATACAATTTATTTTTCGTTTTAAAAAGATAATTGTTCCACAGCGTGGATTATTCTCTTCTTTTCGTCGCATTTTATTGTTTTTATTATAAAAAATTGGAAATCGTTGTTATTTATCTTTTGGTTAAAATTGAAAACCAGACATAGTGGACGAGAGAGATAATTTAAATTAGCAGCTTTATATATTTATAAAAACTATAGCGGAAAGTATTGACTCTCCGATTATTAAAAGTTTTGTGAGAAGGACAATCACAGAACATTAATCTGGGGATGCCCTTTTCACAATACTATTATTTAACTACTCTGTCTTTTATAATGTATCTCAGCTACTAACACTAGAAATAAGTTATTTTGTATTGCTTACTAACACAATGGATTACTGTTGTCCGAAAAATAAAGAATTATTATTATTATAATTGTTGAATTTTTCATTAGGTACTTAACGTTATTTTGATGAAGAAGATGATACATATGATATATATGATGGTATGTAGCTCTGTTCTGCCATGTTCCTGTTGAACTAGACTACAGATTCCTTGCAGTAGCTATTTCCACGAACTTCACAGGTAAGTAAGGTATTCCGAGAAATAAGAACAAAATATTTCAAATATAAGATACGCTACGCTACAGTGGAGCAGTGGTGGCCCAGTGGTATCAACCGCGACTTACGAGTTGTAGGTCGTAGGTTCGAACCCAGACAGGCGCTTTACTTTGTGTATATTATTTCATCACCACTGCTCTCAAAACGGTGAAGGAAAACATCGTGAGAAAACCGGCATGTCCTAGAACCAAAAATTCGAAGACATGTGACATCTACCAACCCGCACTGGGCCCGCGTGGTGGATTACGGCCCACTCCCTCTCACAGAGAGGAGGCCTGTGTCCCAGCAGTGGGAACATTATAGGCTGATTATGTATGTGTATGTATACGCTACTTGGGTACAAAAAAACATCTTGAAACTATAAAATTATCAATAGCACCAAGAATGGGATCGCGACAAAAAACGCCAACACTGAGGTTTTGCTCCCGAAAGTACGATACAATAACAAGTGGTGGGGTAGTTGGTGTGCCTTGCCGTCCCCCCTCTACCTCCCCCCTCCCGCGGTACTCTGGCCTCATTAAGCCCCGCTATTTGTTTAGGACCACAGCTCAAACACGCCGTCACTCCGCCAGGACTAACAGATTTTACGATTTAAAATATTTAGGTAGCAATTTTACCTTGGTGCGTTTATGACAACAAACATCCCGGTTTGTATTTGAAATTGAAGATAGGCGTAAATGAAAGCCTAGCAGCTGTTGTGCGTTTTTGTAAACCGTATATTTCTGTTATTATACTGGTTCTGATAAAATGAACGCGGCTTGATGATTTTTGTTTCTGATTACCTATTTATTGACGGGCAGGTAATTTTCATTTTCTCAAACATGCTTGGAAATTTTAGCATTATTATGACAACCTTCTTCGAGATAAATCGAAATTGCTGTACTGGCCAAATACATGCGAGCAGCGGCCGGCAAAAGTTGAATGAAAATCCATATCTGTCGTGTAATTTAAAAATGGAACGATCTTTTACTCCGAAACATGGCAACCAAGGAGATAACTTATCAAAGATTTTATTTAAATTTCGAACTGGCTTGCAAATAGAAAGCCGTTTATTGAAAAAAAAAAAACTAATGAACACTTTAACGCAGAACAAATTATTGTTGTTCGTTATTGATTTTGAAAAGTAATTGTATTTGACAAAAAAGTTCTGCCTAGGTACTACTTAATTTTAATTTCCTCGCATTATTTGGGAAAAGTATTATACAAGCCTTGGCCACAACTAGGCTTTGATGGACCTACGTATGTGTACCTCGGCTTCGCCTCGGCCCACATTTACACGTTCGTCCATCAATGCCTCTTTTGCTGACCGCTTCAGTAATGTACTATTTAATTAAACACTGAAAAGTCTAGAGAGAAGTGCAAATAAGTACTTACCTATTTTTCCGTTATTTGCTTCAGTTTAACTGCTTGACTTTCCAAAGCAAAGACTAAGCATCGTCTTCGCCATCCGTGAATTCGCGATAGGCATCTTATAAGGAATAACATCAAGAGGATGGGGAGAAACGTTCTCCTGTTTCCTTCTGATCTTCGTAATTACCTTTATAGACTTCATACTGCAAACAAGAACTTACCTAAAAAAAACGACTTAGACACAACAGGTACCTATAAAATCTATATCTATATATAAATATAATAAAATAGTAACGATGTCACAACAGTACCTACTCGTACATTGAATATTTTTGAAAAAAAAAATGTTTTTTTTTTTAATTTTTGTCCCTTTCTCTGTTTGCCTAGACGTACTTAGCTATGTTCCGGATTGGCAAAAACTGCTGAACGCATTTGGATGAAATTTTACACAGATAGTTTATATCCTGGATTAACACACTTTACTTTACTTTGAATCTCGGTAGTATGTTCCCGTGGGATATTTTCCGACATCCACGCAGGCGAAATCGCGGGCAAAAGCTAGTAAAGTATAAGGCTCACTACTTTCGTTATCCAACGTCAAACCTGAATATACTCTAACCCAACTATATTCCCACAATGTGACATCTATAACGTAATCACAACAGTAACACGACATCCGCTACATAACCCCGACATACCATACACATGTTCGTCGGAACGTACCGTTTCAAGCCAGATGTCACTTCACAATGCCAATGCACGTTGACACAGTACATTTTCATTGCAAATTCTGTCATCGTACGACATACACGGAGGCTCCACAAACAGTTGACTTACAAATGCCAAACTTAAACGAACCGAAATGGACCCCGAGTCTCACGTTCGCGAAAATATTCCGAGTTATGTGCCTAGTCGTACAATGGTAACGTAGATCTACATAATATCAAATTGGAGCGAAATAATCATTGAATAATTTGTTTCTAGACAAAAATAAAATTAGCTTAATTTTCGTCAATTTCCGTTCATATATCTGAAGTGCCTAAAACTATGTTGATTTTGATTTTTTATATTTTTTACGACATCGATCTTCGATCACTATAATCTGTCAATGAAAACTCTTCTATAGGTCTGATTTTATTTTTGCCTGTAAACCCCGTACAGAAAAAATCCAAACAACATTGTTCAGGAACAGAACAATATGGAATATTTTAGAAATAAAACCGGTTGCTTTTTGGGAATCAGGGCCTAGAACGCACTGAATGTATATTCCAGTTGCGATTCGTGACGAGTAACGAACCACGCACGTCTCCGCAGCGCTCGATCGTTCAGTCATGCACAACAAAAAAAATTGTATGGCAATAAAAGCGAGTTTCACTACTGAATCTCGACTGCAAAGTTGTAGTGCCATCAGACTTGTAGTAGACGGAAATAAGATAAATTCTGTGCTATTACGGATACTTTGTATTAGATAAGGGCAGGCTTTTCTGTCTCTTTTGACTAGTACTCCCTTAAAGGTATAGAATATTATAGAGAAGAAATGGGCTAAATGTTTCATAAATGAACGTATAAAACATACTTGTTATGAGTTTCCAAATAGGTACATAGTAAAGATACAAAAAAAAAATTAAAGCAAGAATTAATCGTCGTAAACAGCCTGAAAAATATTAAATATGGGTATCAGGGGTAAGCGTATCAAAATACTAAGTCTTGTTCTCCCACATTTCGCTAGTTATATCATATTATAGGCCCCATAGGCCCCATGTAATCTGCCAGGGTCGCGGGTTGTTCGAAAGAGTTACCGTGGCCCCTGGCACAGGCAACTGAAGGAAAACGGGTTGGTTTAAAAAAAAAAAGCTCTATGTAATTGATGGCAAGTCCATTAGCCGGGCCCAAATCTCAATTCTGGGCTGCTACTGATAAATACGTATTTTCAGCACACTTGCACATGTGTGACTCTTATTGCAACGCTTTTTATGTTCACAAAGCAGTATATATTTAATAGAAAAGTCTGTGAATGTACCTATATCTATAAACTTTGCAAATTAATCAATTATGATTTTATTTTAAAAAAACATTTTAATTTTTCAAATTATTTATTTTAATGAACTAATTAACATACATCTGTATAAATAAATAATATTAATTCTATAAAGGAAATTATCAATTTTTATGTTTTTAATACTGTTTGGTACCTTCGAGTCAGTGCCTCTCCTTCAAAGTTCGATGGACGGCGCGGCGGCCGGCGCTCGAAAAAAAATCCGCTAGTTAATTTTTACAAAAAAAATATGTATTATGTGCATACATTTTCTTTTTCCCTCGCAAATGTTTAAAAAAGTCTTTTGTCGCTCGGGCTGCAATCCTGCCTCGAATGCATGCAATGACAAACTTTAACCACTTCTATCAAAATGTACTATAAATATGACGGCACAGGGATAGCCTTTACCAGAAGTGGTCATCGTATTGGTGGTTCAACAGCTTCAATATAATATTTTTTTTTTTCTTTCTTATCAGGATTGTCCGGATTGTTGACGTGGTACCTACGACAGCGGTATCAGAAGACAGCCGCCACCGCGCCACGCAACCATCGATGCAATGTTCTGCTAAAGTGACTGGCACCAGCCCGTGTCACTTTTATCCGACCTTTTCGTTAATTCCTAGTAACTTCGTAACAACATCAAATATATTAAATTTTATACTAATCATTTATATCTTTCGCATAATTACTCAAAAATAGTTAAGTACCTACATTTTACATATTTAATATTGTGCAAAGGTAGATAAGTACTTTGTACCTACAAAATTAAACACGATTATTTACACAACAAACTACACCTGACGTAAAACCTTTTTATTAGATTAAAATTGGAATTATAAAACAAATTTTAATTAGGTGGCTGAAATAATGATAGCAGTTAATTAAAAGTTAGGTAGGTACACACGTAGTAACGAGTTACACATCAGGAGGGCACCGGTACTGACGTATTATGTTATATTCCGATCATGTATTCAATTACTAACCACATAATATCATTTTTCATTTGGTTGAGCCGCCTCGCGTGATACGTATTAACAATTTTCACTAGTTTATTGAAACACTAGCTGCGCCCCGCGGTTTCACCCGCGTAAGTTTCGATCCCGTGGGAATATCGGGATAAAAACTATCCTATGTCCTTTCCCGGGACTCAAACTATCTCTATACCAAATTTCATCGAAATCGGTTCAGTAGTTTAGGCGTGAAGAAAAGACAGACAGACAGACAGAGTTACTTTCGCATTTATAATACTTATATATTATATATATTATTATTATATTATTAGTTTGGATACCGGATTACCGCACGTGTACCTATGTCATTCAGTAGGGTCGGTATTGTAGGTAATGAATGTACAAGGATAATGTCTCATTTTGGATCAGAAATAAGTAGATACGAATTGTAAGTGAAGAGGTAAAGTATAAGGTATTTTTGCATTAAATTATACAGGACAAATTTTTAACCAGTGCGCAAACTATAACCATGAAATTACCTTTCCTAGACCTTATTGTTCTAAAAAAAATCACTGTAATTCTAAATGACATTTCTCAGGTAAAGAAGGGATATTTGACAGTAGTTAGCGCTATGCAGAAGCCTGAAAGTCTGCCTTTCAGTTACCAAGGGCTAGATATAGGTATATGTAACTGTTATAGGTTGGTGAGGTCAGATTCTGATGGGCTCGCTCGCTCGCTCCGTGTAAAATAGCATTCAGCTAGGTACATCCGATCAGACTAGGAGCTGACCCTAACGTTATAAAGTTGGGAAAAGGGTTGACCTGAGAAGCAAAAAACCGGTCAAGTGCGAGTCGGACTCGCGCACCGAGGGTTCCGTACAAATTTGTAAGTCTTGTATGCAACTACCAATTACGGTTTTTGGATTTTTCCTTTACTTGTCCTACATGATATTGCTTCTTGCCAAATTTCATGATTCTAGGTCAACCTGCGGACGGAGAGTAATGGGTAGCTCACCGTCCGATCAGGACCAGGCCCGTGCCGGACGGCGCGTACGTGTTCCACGCGCGCCTCAAAGAGATGTTAGCATAAAGGAAGGGGCCTGCCAGGGCCGAAGCCTGCCGGGGATGCGAGATTGTCCGAAAGGGTTACCGCTACCCCGGAACATAAAGGGCTAAGGAAGGAACACGGATGGGTTTTAGTCAGTAAGAGTCTGACACTCCCTTCCGCTCCACCCAGAGCGGGAGGGGTCATTTGATGATTTCCCATACATTAAAAAAAAAAAAAAGGTCAATAGGAAATAGGGATTTTCCTATTGACCTAGAATCATGAAATTTAATATTAGCTTTGATTCCCTTGCGAGTGTCAAAATATGCGGCATAAACGGAACATAAACGCCCGTATCTTTTGATTGCGTTGACTTAGAAAATTGATATTTTCACTGCTTAAATGGATTGCAGGCCTGAATCCAAACTAATATTATAAATGCGAAAGTAACTCTGTCTGTCTGTCTGTCTTTTCTTCACGCCTAAACTACTGAACCGATTTGTGTGAAATTTGGTACAGAGATAGCTTGAGTCCCGGGAAAGGACAAAGGATACTTTTTATCCCGATATTCCCACGGGATCGACAATTACGCGGGTGAAACCGCGGGGCGCAGCTAGTATTTTATATTAATTTACATTTAAAACTCCACGCGTTCCCGAGAAAAAGGGTCTTGACAGACGGACAGTCAGACGAACAACGAAGTGATCTTATAAGGGTTCCGTTTTTCCTTTTAAGGTACGGAACCTTAAAAATGGTTTTGAATTAGGTATTGTTTGAAATTAATAATGAAATCAGTTTTTCTTGAATTGTTTTATTTTCAAATCAACAATATTCAGCTTTGTCGGTTTGCTTGTATGCTTTTCATTGCCCGGAAAATATCGGACGTTCCATAATCCTTTCAGATAATTCCGATAGTATTCTGGTCAATACGACAAAACACCAGGAGTAGTCGAAGATAGATATGTCGTATTGATCGAGTCATTGATGCGACAACAATTTGCCGGTCCGCTCGGCTCGAGTGCCGCTATGCAAATGCCCGCGCTCCATTTTACGCTCGGCCCGGTGGCGGCTGCGGCGATGGCGGGCGCCGGCGGGGGCGGCCGGGAGCGAGGGACGCGCTGCATGCCGGATGTTCCGCTGTCGTCGCAGGAAATTGAGAGCGTTGCATAAATCCTGATCCTACAAACCAAATTTGATTCGACCTAATCCGGATATTGATACGAAACAAACACTGCTGACATTTTCAAAAATGTTATCTAAGTTTATTTTAATTTTAATTTTCATCACATTAGACGTCTAGGTCTACGTAATTGAGTTTCCTTAAATAAATATGTTTTGAGGCATTCTTGTGGAGACTTCGCAAAGTAACGAACAACGCCAGCAGAGTGAAATATTGTCGAGAAAATTGAATACGTGCAAGCATTCACAGAGTGTTCGATGCCCTGTCGGGTGGTACCTATACACGGATCTTTAGATTATATCGATGAGTATGACCATTTACCGAAGGTAAGAAAAATCATTCATGGAAGAGGAAAATTGATGGAAAAGAAACAGTATTTCATACTGAATCATTGTGTATGCCTGATTTATCTGATCTTTTCAAATTATTAATAACAATTTATTTCATAAGCCTAAGGTGCCGATTCTGTTGTTCACAAAATAAACTAAATTTAAGTTCAGTGCATCTTTTTCTTTCTATTTCATTAAGAAAAAGACAGAAGATACATTTTAGTTTAGTCCTGTCAATAAATTAATCAGCGCCTGACGAAAATTGACGTACTTAATTTAAGTAGGCATATTTTTAATCACGTCTAAACTTGTATGGAGTAGTGTCAGGCGCTGATTAATTTGACAGGACTAAACTAAAATGTATCTTCTGTCCTTTTTTTAATTAAATAGAAAGAAAAAGATGCACTGAACATAAATTTAGTTTACTTTGTGAACAAGGGAATCGGCACCTAAAGCGGATCTCACACTACAACGTGCAACGCGCCACGCAACTGGGCGCGGGAAACGGAGCCAAATGCCACGCGCGGAAACGCGTTTTTATTGAATTTGTATGTAAAAATCACGCGTCGCGCCGCGGCGCATTGTAGTGTGAGATCCGCCGAATACATAAACAGAGAAGAAGGGTTAACAATTCAGTAAGTAACTTAGATTCTTATATTAATTCGGCTAAGTACATTCCAATTTTGTGGAGCTCTAGACACCCAAACTATTTTCTTATATCTCAGGTGTCAGTAATTGGAACTTCAGAACATCCATCTGAATGATTATGATAGAATTTAACACCAGTTCAGTCAGATTCCGAACAGAATATTATATTGTAGAATAAGATGAAATAACTTAACCCACCTATTTATAATTAGCTTCAAAGCTAGTGCTAAATAACCTTCCTAAAATAAGCCCTATGACAATTTCAAAAACACAAATTCAATTTATATTACGAATTATTTGTGACATATAAATAGCTAATTCTATAAACAAGCAGGATAAAGAAAGATTAATCTCGAATCCGTTTGATAAAAGTTCTCAAACGAATCCTCCGCGTAATTGCACGAACGAAACAAATATTTTTGTACTATTTGCGGGAAAAAAACAGGATTTGATAAGAAATTCCAATATTTAAAATTGCTCGGCGGCTCTTCCCACCTGTTCTCTGTGATTAAAGTGCGTCTCCGTTCCGAACACTCAAACCGAAGGCGACGCCAAATGCAAATGTTAGCTTAAAGAAACCTTTTACGGTGAACCGAAGGAAAAAAAGTACACGCCGACTCGTCTAGTTCGTGTGTCATTTTATCATTTACGTGTATTTTGTAAACACGAGACATCAAAAGGAACTCTTTGGAATAAAGCAAACAGACTTTCCTTTCATTAGTTCGAGCAGCACTAATTCAAGGCACTTATTTGGCAGACACACACCGCTACATGTACGGCAGTAGAGCAGTACGGCATCAACACACACTGTAATGTCTAACAGGTCCAAGTGATTTTATCGACACTGAATAGAGCTAGGTACGGGGAGGGTACATTAAATTCAATAACACGAGTTAGGGAGTTCGACGCTCGCTCCGACCGTCCTCAAAATAAGTAAAGAAGGAAAGTTTCGAAAAACTCCGCTCAACTTGCACCATGTTGTATGTGTACATTTTTTGTGGGAAAACTAAAATAATATGTTTTTATCAGTCAGATGTTTTGCGCGTTTGTTGTGATATTGTCGTTTTTTATTGTAAATGGTGTTTTCTGTAATACGCGTTTCTTATTAATTGACTGTTGAATGTAAAGTATTTTTTTAAGTTAAAACATAAAATTTCTCGAAGTTTTCAACGGAAAGTCGTACCTAATTTTAAGTTTTAGTTCCTTCTTATTCGCTAGAGAAATCCAAAATCAAATTCAAGAAAATTGTACAACTGCGTCATCTGAAATTGTGCAGTTTGTACATCTCGTTATGCAGTTTAGAAGTGAATTCAAAGTACTTTTGTCGTAGAAGTGTTTCGTTCAAATTCAAATTATTTTATTCCACATAAACCTACATGAACACAGCTAGGTGCACGGTTCCAATTGGTCGTTTCCTGTGGAGAAGAGCCGGCAGGTTACTCTCTTAAAACAAATAGGATTTTGTAATGTTTTCATATGACGTCAGTGTACGGTGCGGCAACATTATACGTACTTGGAAAAACGATAAAAAAAATGATAGAAAACGGTCAGCAAATTGTTCTTCCAATACATTGTTATTCGCTACAGACTACTTAGTTCTAGGACAGTTCACTTGTTAGGACATTCCCATTTCCAGCTGGCCGTTGTGTGTCTATCACTGAACTAGTAAGTGTCCCGCAGTTTGCTCTCTAATTTCCACTCACAAACATGTTAACATGTAGTTTACTACAAGTACCTACAACTTCAGAATATGCTCTCGTGTCGCTCCCTAAGCAAACAGCCCCTCGTATAAAAGCTATTAATATGATTAAGTTGAAAATTGCTGCTAGCAGTTAGGAGCTACTTGAACGTTAGACTTGTTTTGATAATAGTCTAGGTATAAAAGCTCATTTCTTTGCTGGGAAACTTCTTTGCGGTGTTTTTCTTAATAGTAATTTTCACTTCCAAACACAAGGAGTATGCTTAGGAGATGGATTTCCAAAAAATGATGATATAACTAACTTTTACTTATAATCAGAAGTCAAATCCACGTTCTGAACTTAAATGACGAGTTTAATACAAACTCTTAACCGCCATTTAACCCCTTTAGGGGATAAATTTAAAAAAATCCTTCCTCAATGCTCACCTTGGTTAGAAATGAAACTCTTGTGCAAACTTTCATACTTCTAGACCCAGCGATTTAGGCTGTGTGTTGTCTGTCTTGAACTTAAGTATAAGATTTTTATTAGATAACTATTTCCAAAAAAGCATTTGTTTATAAAAGTGTCATAATTATATGAAACTGCTGAGATATTAAGTGAACCTTACAATGAAAACATCGGCATAACATTTCCAGATCTTTCGAGGCGTAGAAAATCGACATGACCTTTTCAGACACCCAAAAGTTTTAGAACGAGCCTTTTCAGCGATCACGTAAAAATCTACAAGGCTATGTACAGGAAGGGCTTGGAGCCGGGAGTGGGAGGCCGGGAGTGCAGCACACTGACGCGGCTCTCATCAAGCCATCATTATGGACGCGCCATGTTTTTAAAATGGCTTTGGATTGCGCATAGCCGTGGTCCAAATTAATCCCCTACTACAATGTTGCTACGTTAAATTGGGATAATCTGTTTCGAGGAAAATATGCTTCGTTATTATGAAAAAAACTTTACAAAGCTTCAATATTAATTATTCGCCGCTGAACCTTTCCGTCAAGCCGTGACTTCCGTCGTGATTTTGCATATAATTTTCTACTCAATGAACGTAACCCACTGTGTGCTAAGCCACAGCAGGAATTATGAAAAAATGTTAAGTGCTATCTGTGGTAACTAGATAACGTAAAGAGGTTCTACACTGAAATGTCATTGAGGATTTATTTATCTGCATTATCATCCCAATATTTTATTTATTAAAAGCTACTGACATTTTTGGAAACTGCTGTCTCGAAATGCATGCGGAACAGGGCATTCTTTCCTTGCGTCTGTCTTCCTGATCATCCGCATAGAATATAAGATACCGTCGACAAGACATGCAATATTTTACACAAGCAAAATACCTCGAGCAACAATTTAGACTAAGATTTTAAATAAAATAGTATAATTGAACTGTTATCGAGATACTGTTTCGGGTTGTTCGAGGTTCCGTCGGGTTGTCTGCGAGGTTCGTCGCGGGCGGCAATAACCGGCACAATGCGGCACAACTAACGACGAGGGGAGCACCTCCCCCCACCCTCACCCCGCCGGGAGGTAATAAAACCACGCATTCCACTTGCAAGTCACGGACTAGATTACCGAGAGCCGCGACATCCTTCGATGTGCCGATCGCCGAACTGGTTGGCACACATCCGATATAGCGATGATATTGAGCAGACACGTAAATAATCAGATGGAAATGAATGGAGTTGTAATTGAATGGATATTCTATTTTATTATGAATGAAAATATATTTCAGAAATTATTTTAAAATTAAGTGGCTGCATTCTGGCCAACAATTGACTCTGTAGACGTAGAAGTAGATAGAGGTTAAGTTGTAGGAAAAAAATTCTTAAACAAAAACACTTAGATAAATTAATTGTATCAACCTCGTAATTGATTTTGACAAAACTTTTGACAAAACGCCTTACTAATTTAAACTACACTAAGGTGAAACTATTTAACTGTCACCTTGGTTTAATATTAAAAAAAATAGTCCGTGACCTATGACATGCAAGTGACATTCAACCTTAAAGGTAAAGGAATTACAAGGTTAACTATACCTAAGTTTGCCGCAAAAAAGAAAGTTACCAATCTAAAGTCAAAGTCAAAGCATTTATTTCAAATAGGCACATAAAAGGCACTTTTGAACGTCTAAGCAGCAATCCGTTCAAATCCAATTCGTAACGAGCACATACAAGCCAAAAAAACCGCCTCAAAAATCCGAGATCAAAGCAAAATCACAATGGGTTAATATTTGACCATTTGTTGCAAGCACGAAGCAAGTCAGAGCAAATTAACAGCGAACAAAGAAAAGTATGTCCTATCAATAAGTGGCGGTGGAACTGGCAAATTGAATTGAATAAAACACACAAGTCCTCTAACGAGCCGGTATTTACCCAAGTGGACACTAATTGGCTTAGCCAGCGGTCGCCGACGCGCCTGCACGCCGGAATAAAGAAACTTGGACACAGTTTGGCCAGGAGGAGGCATTTGGTTACTTTGTAACATGATCGCCTGGATAGTTTTTGTGATGCCCTATAATTCAGTTAGGAATTTTTGCCCTGAAATTCGGAGCTTACCAACCACGGAGCGCAGTAAATTGGATCTGAAACTCATTGATAAGATCGGGAACAAAGTAATTTACTGCTAGACACAAACGGGTTTAGTTGTTACAGCCACTTGAGAAAGAGGCGAAAATGCAATGACTTTTTTTACCTGAACTTTGTGACCAGAGGCGTAATTCTCGTGATTTAAAGAACGTTCCCAGTCTGATCTCGGTCTCAATCTCACAAAAATACCTCTAATTTCCCCAAATTTTTGACAGGTTTGCGACATTGATTGTCGCTGAGATGAGATTGTGACTAGATTTTCTACGTTTTTAATTACGGGAATTGGCCTCTGTGAGATATGTAAGTTATAACTGTGTCGTTACAAGGATATTACTGGCAAGTTCAAACGAGCCCTTAGAAACCTTTAAACCCAAACTAATCTTAAGACTTGCGAATCGTTTTTATGCCATATCTGACTTCATTTACTAATTCGTTAATTTCGTCCAGCATTATTCGAGCAGGGTAGCTTCGGAATGAAGATGCAATCACTGTAACTGGAGGCATAGGCCTGTCAACACCCACTTGACCTTCATTGTTTAACGATTAAGAAAAACAGAACCTAAAACAAAAGAAAAATAAACTATCTTTGCAAAGAATGTTTAAAGAAGCAATATACCTGTGAGAAGGTTTTTAATTTGGTTCATACAACAGGCTCGCCCGCAAGGCAAATATAATTTACTGTTTCTTTTTATTATATTTTCCTTTAGTCGTTGAAGAAAACAAATGGAGAATCCGTTTATAACAAACATCGCTGAAACGTAATCTGCGTGTAATCATTTTCTCATTTTCAACAGTTCGAAACATAAGTATTGCGTAAGTAGCGATTAACTCTCGAGCAATAAAAGGGCATTATAAATATTCGGTTTAAAATTGTTATTCAATATCATATTAGAATCTAAAGCACCTTTCTATTTATCACGATTTAAAATGTGACTATCACAGGTATAAAAAACAGGTATATATTTTTGAACATCATGTTTAAAATGAAACCTCCGGGATCCGAACATAATAAAGTCTTTCCCCGACCGCGCAACAATATATTATATTTTAATAAGATGTGTATTACCAATACAACATGAATATTCTGTGTGCAAAAGTAATTTTAAAGGCTATCACAGAAGGCGACGGGCGCGGGGCGACAGTGGCGGCACCCACTAACATCAGTGGCTTGTATCTTGCGCTGAATTTGCATATAAATTGTATCTTCTGGTCACAGCGAGCAAGATGACACGCGTCTATGATGTGACCGCTACGGTAAACATAACTACATATTTATGTGCTCGCTAATCAACGCCCAAACATGTTGGCAGGATGATAAAGAAGTCTGTAATTTTTTAGGTAATAAATTATTTGAGATTATTATTCGTATATTCTATGCAGATTTTTCTAATTATTGTAATCTGTCAAAATTACGCCGTAACATTAAGCACTGAACATAAAAGAAGAATAAACGAAGCCATCACAAGCCACAATTTTAATGACCCCAAATAAATCTACCTGATCGTTACTAAGCAAAATTAAAGGTTATATTAGTCTTCATCAGCGCGCTTCCGAACGATGCAGGGCAATAAAACGATGAAAAGAAGCTAATTTTTCAGCAAATCATCTCCGGCCACCATGAAGTCATCAATATTCATTTTGCGGCGCGCCTCCGAAACAAACACCTTTGCGAAGGAGCACAACGCGCTTCCTTTGAGCGAACTATGCCGGGGGCGGGACTGGCTAACTCAATTTATTTGGATAATTGGCTTGTTTCACTAACGGCCCCGACACACATCAATTAATTCAGTGTATAGCGATAGTTTTTTGATAACATGTAATAATTTGATTTCATACTTTGTAGTATTTTGGGTTCTGATTTTAAGGGACAGAGCGACAATTAATATACCGATAATGCATGTTTTAATGAGTACAAATAGAGCTATGCCTTCAATGTAGGTATAGTAATTGTTTACTATGTACTTATGCTCATTTACCTAAATCCAAAGACGCCTCAGAAAATGCTCACTATGCTAACAATAATAAGTGATTTTAATCACACGGATAACTTTTCATACATCAAAACTTGAATGGCCCCAAAATCCAAACGGATATGTGCAATGAAATATCAAATAACACATTGAAACGGTCATCTATAGGGAATAAACCAAACATTATGTATTCGAATCTATTGTTTGTTTAGACGTCTCCACTGTTTGTGATTATCAAATCACTATGCCATTATGGTCGGGGCTATTAATATTCTGAATAGGGAGCGGAATAATTTGGGGGTAAGTCCAGCGGCGTTCGGCACCGCTCGTATTAGTAGGAGTCTATCGGCTACGGCTACCTCTATCCGTGCTACGCCGCGCGCCGTCTACGTGTGCATTCGTCCGGCGTAGTATACTCGTAGCGCGCGCGTAGCACTTCGTAGCACAGCAGTAATTTCTTACCAACTCATTCAATTAATGTTTGTATGTCGATTCAATTTGAAAACTAGTTAGTAAAGTAAGTTTTCATTAGGTTAACTAATAAATTGAAACATTCTACAAACAATATTTTATTTTCAGGATGTTCTTTCTTGAAAAATTATGTAAACTCTAGTTTTATTTATTATTTGTATGTTTGATTATATTAACATGTTCATGCAAATATGCATTTTATAAAGTACTATTGGCTTGTACTTAATAAACATTTTTAATATAAGTTGTTATTTTCAAATACATGTTGATTAATTATTAATATTAATGTCAAGTCTGAAATTAAATAGTGCACGCACTAACTGAAAGTTTGTGAGCAACACAATTTATTAGACATGTGCTGAATGATTTCTTTAAATAAGTTGAACAGAATTTCAGTAGATTGTAGCTATTTGGTGTAGCCAGTGCACGTACGCGACCGCAACGTCCAGCTAGGCCGTCATTACTGCGGCTCAGCGCCAAATTGCGATATCCGCTGCCTTCGCCGACTGGCCGCCTGCACCCACCTTGCAGGTAGTTGGCGCAATCAATTTTCTCATTTCAAATTAGTACTATTTTATTTCACACAATTGTAAGAAGGAGTTCGAAACTCATAAGCTTGTAAACTCTTTAAAGCGCTCGTGGTTCAGACAGCACCTGCAGTAGTTGTAAAGTAAGGTTGAAGGTGAAGAGTTCGTCTTTGTGCGGCGTTAAGTTGGCGAGGCGCGCTCCCTACGCTGTCCACAGTAACAAGCCACTCCTGTTTATTTTACCGCAATGAATTTCCTTGCAATATTTTCTTCATTTTTTAATTTTGAATACATTTGAGCACAATTCTCCGTGGCGGTTGTGCGCCCCCGGCAATCTCCAAATTGCCTCTTTATGTGCAGATGTTCCGACCCTCGGTTTTTCCGTCTTTTGAATGTCGTTTTGCTGTTAAATAACCTGCTCTTCTATTGTAATTGGGGTTTGCAAGTTTACTTTCTACTTCCAACTCCGTGCTCACCATAATAGTACTAAGTGGAATTAAAACATCGCGAAAGAATGCAATTTATTATATTTGTTTTGTGAGATGAACAATTTCAAGATGTTATTGTGCTATTGATCCATATCGATAGATACCTACGCTTTAAATACATGTTGTTATTCTTGCTAATATTATATATACCAAAGTAATTCGGTCTGGTTATCTGTAACCTGAACCGATCGTTATGAGATAGTTAGGCAGCCTGGGATCTAGAGAAGGATATAGGCACTACTGCCTATATCCTTCTATCATCATATCTATATATTTTTATTAAATACAAAATACATGCAAGCGAAGTCGCAGGCAGCTAGTAGGTATTAGATCACAATACTCAAGTATTTACGGGATAATTTCATAAAAGTGAAAAGCCACATTAAACAAATGAAATTCTTAACCTTTACATTCATTTGTATTTTAACTTTATTACATCTGCCTTCACAAAAACGCAATATTAATAACAAAAAGTTAAGTGGTTGGTAGCGAAAACTGCTTTTTACGCGAGTTCTTCTAAATTTAATCTTGGGAGGGTAACTAAAGATCACAATTACACGTTTTACAAGATTCCAACTCATTTATTTTTCCGCGAACAAATTATTTCTCGTGGAGCAAATTAATTCCTTAGCATTATACTTCTTTCAAGATCTGAATAAATTTGAACGAGATTTCATAAAAAAAAATAGACGGGCTGAGGGCCTGCGGCTAGCGGCAAATTACGTCTTTATTTACAAGTGCGTACCAAAATATTTTCATCCCATTGGAGAGTAGATATAAGTACAATTTTACCGTAAAGACAAAAATACTTGAAACAAACATACACTTGAATGGCACATACATACATTAACGTGACCACCTACGGGGCTCAACTCATGCCATCGACTCGATAAAAAGAAGAAAAGTACCTGAATGACCACACTTGATTAAATATTTCAAAATCACAGTTACACAGTGTAAAAACACACATCACATAGCCGTCAACTACGCATTCTGTACATCCAAACTATGTAACATTGCACAAAAATAATTGCTGGGAAACGACTTTTATTTTTGGTGTGAAAATTTTCTGTTTGCGGTAGTGCGTAGTGTAACGCACGCAAAACATTGTGCTGGGTGCATGCAACGGTACAGGGGTCGTTGGGGTATTCAAAATTGTGTTACGACATTAAAAACTAGTTTTCTTAAAAGACGTCAGTAAAAGTTGGAATTCTGACCTTCATAACCAGAAGAAACCCAGGAATGGGCCAGTACAAAAAAAAATGTACACAGGGGGTACACTTGAGTCTAGGCTTCGTTAAGTGTCTTTTTATACTGAAGTATAAAAAGTAAGTAAGTAAGTATACGTCTGGACGGGGTGGAGGGATAAAAAATACACACAAAACTGTCGGCCGTCGCAATATATACCGCGGTCACCGGTGACCGCGAAGAATAGATTTTCTATTGTGTCTGTTGCCTGCAGTCAATGTGTGCTACAGTTGCGTAGAAGGGCGGTAGGGGGCTGTTAATTTATTACGTAAGCCAATTTTAACCAATTTCTGATCCCACCTCCCCCCTACATAAGAAAAAATAAGACTAGAATGAACCCGCTTTGAATCTTACGTAAGATCAGTAGGTATCTAACAAAATTGCAAAGATAACCCTCCTGGCGCAGTCGGGTAAAAAAGTAGCAACATTTTTTTTAAACTCATTATGATTGCTTCCTTTTGAGATCTTACGTAAGAACAATCTAGACCCCTTCCACCCCCATGTAAGAAAAAATAAGACTTGTTTGGACCCACTCCCCCCTCAAATCGTTTTACGTAATAAATGAATAGCCCCTAGCCGCTGCCATCATTTAAATGACAGCTGTCTCTGCGACCGTTATGTGGCGGCCACCGCTTTTCTAGGAACCGTAGCTTTACAGAAATACAGACGTCTGAATGTTTCACCTGCAGATTGGATGTGAAATTGAGATGTACATATATAGTGCAGTACAGTAATAGGTACATATATATACAGGTAGTAATAGGACATACCAATGCTAAGATAAGTTAAATCATATACCATTATTACGTCTAAAACAAGCAGTAAGACATCATAATAAATTGTAGGAGCAACTAAGAGAGAAATATGAAATAAATAAAGCGACATGACAATAAAGTTAGTTTATTTCATTAGTGGAAACACAATCATCTCCGCTCGCCAGTTGCTCGCTCACGCCTCAGAATAAGAAGTATAACTGAAAATTAATTCGCGTTATAACACATTATTATAGTGGAAACTAATTCACCTTCATAAACTATAGCTGTGGTAGACACGTCTTGAGGTTTATTAACATGGATTTAACTGTGTGGTTCTTTCCTCAAAAGACTATTTCAGACACCACACACACACACACATGGTCACATGGTCTTCACATGATCTGACCAAAATTATGTCTGGACTTCAAAAGAGACTGTGACCTATGAGTTTGTTTCGGCCTATCTTCTCAGAGTAGTCAGATAGGAAACGCCGACCTCATCTAGTTTTAAAAATATGATTGACGTTTAAAAGTGTTTGTGCAAACCTACTTAAAGAAATAAAATCATTTATCATTTAACTATTCGTGATATTAAGTATATCTACATGAAGAATACTAGATTCTTTGTGGTTAGACGTGCCTATAAAGATCTTTCTTACAACTCATTTTAAATTACGAGTATATTATCATACACTAGATACAATTTAATATAACCACGCGCTCTAGAAAAAATATAATTAGTTTAGACTTATAGGTACAAATCTAGGCCTTTGTCTTTCATTGTTTTCATTATTTAATACAACCTTGTCTGATGTCTGGAAAATACGTAACTAATTCAAAATACGTAGGCATACTTACGTCTGGATCCTTTCCATAAGAGCATCTGTGTACTTCAAATGCTCTCTGGCATTTGTCTTTGTCCGGGGTATCTAAAAACACATGATAACCTAATTATAACATAATAATAAAATGTTAAAACAGTCAACCTTGACCGAATTACGACGAACTTCAACCAGCGGCGTAATTGCGTAACACACTATCAGTAGCAATTGTTTTCATTTTGACAGTTTAACAACATTCATTGCGTTATTTACGTTGTTGAGCAGACAAATGTTTCGAAAATATGAAGCGATGGATTAGCAATATCGTTCAAGATTATTCAGATTGAGATTGATAGTGGGTTATGCAATTAGGGTGCAGAATCAATTGGGCGCTTCCTTGTGTTGTGATTGATTGTCATGCTAAGGTTTTTAATGTATTATAATATCCTCTCATGCGCGTTAAGAGAAAACAGCACTAATGATATTGTTACTACATAGTTTACTAATCATGAGCTATTATTATATGATTTAAGCCCATAACAAATCACACCGGATTCACACCAAACATGCCAACGAAATGTTCTTTTATTGACTCGGAAGTAAGGATGAGTTCGAGAAATACTAGAACGAAGATCTAGTGTGTATGAACATTTCATTCCGTTACTAATTCAATTAATGGTCGTACTGGTGGATTAATTACATTCAATCTTGCATTTTATAAATAAATTGGAAAGTAATTCACGTACTTGAAAAAATAAAATTATACCTAAAAATATTTAGGTACCACTTACCGAGATGTTTGCACGAAAATATCATTTTGGTTGTCCTCTCGTAGTATTCCTCAGGTATCAGACTGACCAGCATGTCGTAGTCCACAGTACCATCGTCGTCTACCTGCAATTTGACAAATAAACAATACAGCAATCAAAGCAATAGTAGAAATTAGTAGGTAATTATGGTAGGCAATTAAAGTATTTAATAAAACACATTAACAAAGATTCCAAGTTGTTACGTAAGTCAAAAGTCAAGGTGGCATTGCGTATACCTACGTTAAAAGACAAAGCAAACAAATTGAATTAAAAATAAATTAAATGTCTGTTTGTATCTAATTCCGTACACGACAGGGTGAAGAGAGAAATAAACAAAAGACGGATAACTCACGAGGCTCGCTTCCTCCAGCAGGCAAAACATATAGCACTTCAATTTAGGGTCCTCCTTAAATATGCCGTTTTCGCAATTCGTTATATCCTCTGGGGGCGAGTAAGAATAAAGACTCTTTAATGTACGCAAACATGAGACATTGTATCTGAAAACAATGCTAGTGGGGAGATAAACTCGAGATATTGTGAGCAGAAAAAAGTTTCTACTAAACTTTGTAGGATCATTATTCAAATAGTTTTAAGTATTAGAATATTGTTTTGTTTATTTGATAAATAGTGATGATGTCTTCTGTGATCGCTTGCTAGGGCTGTGGCTAGTAGCTTAGCCGCGCCGATTGCTTGGCGTCATTCGCATGCTAACATAGAACAAAGGAGGAAGAAAATTTTCTTTTGAACGCTCACCCTCTGCCACCCCTGTTTTACCGACACACTCGTCGTGAACTGTTTGTATTATTTCTTTGATTTCGTCACTGAAAACCTGAAATGAAAATAATGGAAATATAGTTAAGTCAGATGTTTTCAATATACATTGGAAGCTGAATTTGACACATTTATAAAACAAAGTGGCGAATTCCAATTCACGCAGTATACTCATAATCAGCCGCATGTGAACGTCCCCGCTACAGGCTCCTATCTGTGAGAGGGCCATTATTATCCACCACGCGGGCCCAGTACGTGCGGGTCGGCGGATGTCACATGTCTTCGAATTTTCGGTTCTAGGACATGACATGCCAGTTTCCTCACGATGTTTTCTTTCACCGTTTTGGGAACAGTGGTGATGAAATAACTTACACAAAGTAAAATGCCACAAACTCGTAGATAAGGCGCGGTCGTTACCACTGGGCCACCACTACTCTCAATATGCTCATTTTGTTTCAACTCAATTGTTCTTTATAATTGCCTAAGTAAAGTTACTGTCTGCATCAAAAGAGCAAATCCGACCATCTTGCATCCCCCAAGCGTTGCCTCAAACTACTTAAATAGGTACCTCCACAAACTTGCGACACATTAGAACCACAAAGTTCCCGAGATTTCCTTATTAAATCATTTTCTGTGTAGTGGGCGAACCACGGAGACACCCCGGTCTCTTGATCTACACGACTACCTTTGTGAACAAGGGGGGAAATAAGTCGTTTCAATATTAAAAATGAGATAACATTCTCAAAGAAAATATTAAGTCGCGGTTCCCCCGGGAGCAACCCAATGCGCATCAACTTGTATCATAATGTTAAATATTAATTTAAATGGTGAGGGACTGTCTCCATTGTGACCTTTCTGCGTTTTCTTAATTTAAATAGAGCATATTTTGGAGATGGTAGAGTTTGTTTTACTAGTTATGTCAAGTTGCGTGAAAGAAGTGAATAGTTTAAATATTGTCTTCATATTTTCAACTAGTCATAAAAACAACAATTTTTCTCTGAAAAATGCGGAAATATGCAAGTCCTTCTGCAACCGGCGGTTAGAGACTCCTGAAAACGTCACGTTTCATTGGAGATGCGTTATTTGATAGTTTGCAATAGTCAACTAGTGCTCATTCACTTATTCTTGGACACGTTTTCAGTTGTTTTTTAAACGAGTTTTCAGGAGTATGAAAACATCGTGTATCATTGGAGATGCTCGCCGGGCGGCTAGCTGCGCGGTGGCACACGATGCATTACGTATTCGCGCCGCGACGTTGAGCAATAGTGTCGCGCGCCGAGCCGTCACCCATCCATCACACCAACACACCGCGCCTCCGCAAACACTACATAAACTTATATTAACAAATGACAAATGCACTACTTTTAAATAAGATAACTGATAACTATAAATAATCGATGTGACTCTTGGTGTGTTTTGTAGACTATTTTAGAAGGCAAGCTGCATTTGGCTTTGGCTTTGAAGCTAAATATTGATACTAAGTACTTACTTCACGGGCGAGCGCGCACTACAACTACATATTTATCGCGCGATTATTTTGCGCTGGACGTGGAGGGGAATGGGATATAATCGAAGACCATTGTGTTTAATATAAAAGAAACCATTGATATATCTTTCGCTGTGAACGGATGAATCCAATATTGATGAATACTTTTTCTTCTTCCACATCTACCGAAGAAGCAGGACAAGACAAGCAAATTGTACGAAATCCATGTTGAGAAAGAACATTCAAATAAGCAATGAATTTTCTGCGACATTTTACAGCGTGACTCTAAAAACGTGTCGCGATAAATAAAATCGTAGTGCGCGTTTGGGCTAAGTTTAAAAGATGAACATGAATCAGTAGAAATACCAAGTAGACCTAGGTACTTATTTCACCTCAATGGGACAAATAAGTCCAATCAACTAACACACTGATACATTTTGTCTCTGAACAAATATTACATTAATGACAAACTTACCGGTTTTTCTTTACCGCCATAAACAACAGCAACCAAACACAGTACCACGGGCAGCGTCCCTATGAACATGGCGCCGCTGCCTGTGCGCCAGTGGACGCCTCGCTCGCCAACTTCTCTTATATTAGGTACCGCCAACTCCACCCCAACTAAATCACACAGTTAAGGCACATAGTTAACGCGCAGTTATCCAAAGCCAGCAATTAACGAGGTAAAGGTGTTACGCTACTTGCAGCACAAGCGGTAATCATGAGGCGGAAACTTTTCCAACCATGAATGAGTAAGCAACTAGCTAAATACACGGTGCAACTCAGCCTTTAGATAACTTATTAAGTATTCTGTCTGACATGGTGGGAAATATCAGAAAGGTAAACGTTTAGTGGTTCTCTGAGAGATTTGTCCAGATTATTTGTGGATAACTTATTCACATAAAAATCCTGGAAAAAGCAGTGCAGAAAAGAAGTACCTAGGTCCTTGTAGATAGGTACTATACAAAACTGCTACGAATATTGGCTGAAGCCTTTATATATCTATACTTATAATAAATCTGTAGAGAGGTCAATTCTGTACATGAAATATATTTTCAAAATAACTATCAGGGGGTGATTAGTGATCGATACTGATGCCAAAAATGCAATCAGTAAAATTTTTGTCTGTCTGTCTGTCTGTCTGTCTGTATGTTCCTTATAGAAACAAAAACTACTAGACGGATTTTAACGAAACTTGGTATAATTATTCTTCATACTCCTGGGCAGGTTATAGTATACTTTTCATCACGCTACAATCAATAGGAGCAGAGTAGTGAAGGGAAATGTTGGGAAAACGGGAGAAGTTACTCCATTTTTTAAGCTTCCGTCGCGTGTGCAGCCTTAATGGTTAAAGTTACATAGAAATCATGTATGACGGAAATATTCTACATAAAATTGTCTAAAAATATCCTGCAACAGCATATGTCTATCTTTTATGGTTGACTCACAATAACACGTGTAACTCCTGATAGCTTAGCAGTTCGGAGCATTCTGATTATATTTGTTTACTCTTACGTTTATAATACTCTCACTCATCCCTAATTTAAAAAAAGTTAACATTATTACCTATTCAATAAAAAAAGAATCATAGAAATCGGTATAGAAACACCAAACTTATACATGAAATATGCCATCGCGCCGTCGCACGTGAAGACTGAATCATGCTATAAGGATTATTTTTGTGTAACGGTTGCGGTTGCGCTCGACACGGGTCCCGACGGCGGTAGGGTTTAAAAAGGCGGGAGGTCCGAGAGCGAGCTTCATCCACCTCGACCCTTGCTCGAGCCAGCCCGCGCCGCTGAGCCTGTAGCTTTAAATTCGTCCCAAAATAATTCCGATCCAGCCTGTCCCTTGCTGCCCTCCCCCAGCGACGCCCTAAGCCGAGGTCCGTACCCCACAGGGGGTGCCCTTAGCGTGTAGTCGCTTAGTTTTAGTAAGATTTTATGCCCTGGCTGGAGGCCTTAATTTTGAGGCATCCACAGGCAAGCCCGGTTAAGCAGACGACAACCTCATAGGTTGAACTGCGAGATGCCATACACAAAAAAAAAAAAAAAGAGCGTGCTTCATTCAATATTTGGCTGTTGATGCGTTCAGAGCGTTCGGCCTTATTGACAGACAATAATTGATATTGAGAAACCGTGCTTATCAGCGCGACTTTTAGTCTTTAAATAGTTTATTTGAATTTCTTTTGTTGTTATTTTGTAAAATAGGTAGGTATGAGTTGTTTTGGTAGTGTTTAAATATTCGTTCAAATTAAAAATTATTAAGCGTAGGTACTTTTATTAATTAAAGTAGTTATAAGTATTTATTTTTAAGTGAAGTAGGTATAGGTAGATAGTATTGCACAGGCGTTTCAGCTTTATTTTCATTTCTTTTTTTGTTGTGAGTTGTATATATTTCTGGTTATAATTCCATAAGAATATTTTAGTTTAAATAGTCACTTAGATTTTAAGTGTAAGGTAGCTAAAGTTAGGACCACGTATTAGTGTTTTGGTAGTGTTTAAATATTCGTTCAAATTACAAATTATTAAGCGTAGGTACTTTTATTAATTAAAGTAGTTACAGGTATTTATTTTGAAATTTTACACAATGGTTCCCTTTATAATGTAGACAAGGAATTAGGAAGGATTTTTTTAAATTCAACCCCTAAGGGAGTTAAATAGGGGATGAAAGTTTGTATGAAAGTCCGTCAGTTTTAAAGTTAGGATCTTCAAATTTTGTGTTTAGGCTGACGACTAAAAATTAATTTATACGTGTCTCAGCGTTTTTGATAATTCCAACCCCAAAGGGTTAAAAAGGGGGATGAAGTTGTGTATGAAAGTCCGTCAGTTTAAAAGTTAGGGTCTTCAAATTTTGTATTTAGGCTAACGATTGAAAATTAATTTATACGTGTCTCAGCGTTTTTGATAATTCCAACCCCAAAGGGTTAAAAAGGGGGATGAAGTTGTGTATGAAAGTCCGTCAGTTTAAAAGTTAGGGTCTTCAAATTTTGTATTTAGGCTAACGATTGAAAATTAATTTATAAGTAAGTGTCTCAGCGTTTTTGATAATTTCTCCCCCAAAGGGGGATGAACGAACTGACTGAAATATCTATGCACAGTCTAAACCGCTGGTTCTAGGGACATGAGTTTTGGAGGTTGTGTTCTTTGTACAGAGTAGGTATCGAATAAGAAGGGGTTTTTGGAAATTCAACCTTTAAGGGGGTGAAAAGGGGGGATTTTTTTTGTATGAAAAATCTTATTTATTGAGTTAATAACCTTGAAACTTGGCACGAATACTTATCTAAGTAAATTATGAAGTTTGGAATTTTTCGTTTTTCTAAAATACTAAATAATTCTAAATTTCTAAAATAATAAATAATAAAGAGGTAATGGGGGGGTGTTAAAATTTGTATGGAAGAATTTTAACGCCCTGTCCGATTAACTTGAAACTCAGTATTTATACTAAGGACTAAAAATAATTAATAACGTGTATCAGGGTTTTTCGAAAATCTACCCCTAACTGTATGAAAAGAGGTAGTTAATTTTAAAGGGGAGGATTTTACTGCGTGGCTTGATTAGCTCGAAAATTGGTATAAATAAACTTTGAGTCAAGTTATGAACACATCTTAAACGATTTTTCAAAATTCTATCCCTGTGGGGGTGAAAAGCGGGGATAGTTTCTTTGAAAAATTTGATTCCTTTGTTCTATAAACTTAAAAATTGGCCCGAATACTTATTTTTTTTTTTTGATAAGCGAAATGTTTATTATATTATTCGTGATCTCCTGACTCTGACTATAATTTTTTTATTTATTCTTTGTATATTTACATAATTTAAAAATTATTATTATTTATTTAAGTTAATTATAAAGATCATACCAACATACATTTTCGAAACTTTTAGAGGAAAGTACGAATTTCACGCGGACGAAGTCGCGGGCAGAAGCTAGTCAAGAAATATTTTCCTTACACGGACTAGGCACGTGGCAGAACGTGGAAGAGTGATGGCCCTGTGGTAACGCTCCCGACTTGTGAGTTGCAGGTCGTGGGTTCGATCCCAGGTAGGCGCTTTGTTGTGTAAATAATTCCATCACCACTGCTCTCAAAACGGTGGTCTGCGTGTCCTGTCAGCTACACGATACAGGAACTAATGATGGCGCCAAACACGTAGCCGAACTCTGGGCTGAGTCCATTTAGATTGCCGTCGACACGCTAAGAAGAAGAAGAACGGTAAAGGAAAGAAAAAATTATGTTTAGGTTAAGGTATTTATGAATGGGCCTGCGTCGCCTGAAATAAATAAATAAATAACGGAAAACGTCGTGACGAAACTGACATGGCCTAGAACCAAAAATTCGAAGAACCCGCACTGGGCCCGCGTGGTAGATTAAGAGAGGAGGCGGCCTGTGTCCCAGCAGTGGGAACATTATAGGCTGATTACGATGGACTAGGCGCTCAACTTACTCTTTATTTCGTAAACATACTAGTTAGGTACTCTGATGCAGTTCAAACACAATGTTAGGAAGTTAGGAATAAGCAACACTCTTATTTTCTTCTCTTGAATGGCTTCCAAATACCTACCTAGTTTTGGGGGGTCGTTTTTAGGGTTCCGTGACCAAGGGTGCCAACGGAACCCTATTACTAAACCTCTGCTGTCCGTCCGTCCGTGCGTCTGACTGTCAGCGGGCTGTATCTCATGAACCGTAATAGTTAGACAGTAGAAATTTTCACTGAATGTGTCTTTCTACTGCTGCTATCACAACAAATAATAAAAATAAAGTTAATAAAAATTAAAGGTCTCCACACAAGAAACATGTTTTTCTCGGTGGTTTTTTGCCTTGTGGTACGGAACCCTTCGTGTGCGAGTCCGACTTGCACTTGGCCGGTTTTTACTCTTCGTCCAGGGAATTGAATATATATGAGGACTGATTTTCTTAATGACATTTTCAGGATTCTATATAATCATGGAATTTCCGTAAACAAACAAATAAACTTTTATTTCTAAAACATACAATTTACTTATCAGCACCAATCATTAAATCAGGTAAGTACCTAACAAAAACAATTTACCATCAATAATTTAGTTAGGTACAAGAAGGGCAGGAGGGCCAGTATTTCCTGAGTCATTTTCTAACTTTGGAACAATCATTGTTTCCGCCGTGAACAATGAAAGGGATCTTACGTGTTTTTGTGCGCCCTCCTCTATTGTGTTCTACACAATAATAATTATAAAATGAATGTCATAATTTGCTATGTTCGCTGACGTAGCGGCCACAATACGCCCCGGCGATATCACACTTAATGATTATTAATGGTCCGAAGACAGCTTGGAAAATCACGCTCATCTTGTAGTTAGAGGTGTGAGCGAGCTTATTGAACATTGAACTTAAAACACAGCCTTTTTAACCGACTTCAAAAAAGGAGGAGGTTATCAATTCGGTTGTATTTTTTTTTATGTTTGTTACCTCAGTACCTACGCCGTCATTTATAAACTGATTTGGAAAATTCTTTTTTTATTTGAAAGGATATACTTTCAGATTGATCCCATTGTTATCAGGTCAGGATTTGATGATGGGATCCTGGAGAAATCGAAGGAACTCTTCAAATATTATAGGCACACCTATACCGATTTGGGTACTTTTTATAGTAACTCGTGCATTTGCTCTCGAAAAGCACCATTTAGTGAAATGGAACTGATGATGAAGACCACAGATGGCCACCGCAACTACTCAATAATATCTAAGTATTTCACGGGTTGCGATTCGATTACTTTAACATGGTTGCTAAGCAATTTATGCTCGTCACAATGTGAATGGTGATATGGAGCTGATGGTGGACCAGGAGAACTCCTCAACAATTAACTTCCCTGCATCGGGAAAAGCAATATTTTGTTTGTAAAAGGCGATGAGCAAGCTGACACTAGGCTACTGTAACTTAGATAAATTATAAGCAGACCCACTAAAAAGCGTGAAATAAAAACTTTTTCACAAAAAAAAAATATATCCAAAAAAGCACTACAAAGTGAAAAATAACTTTAATTTCGGAAGTCGGTGGCAATAAACTAAAATACAGAGATCCAAAGACACCGACTTCCGAAATTAAAGTTATATTTCACTTCGTAGTGTTTTTTTGGAAGTCGGTTTTTTTTTGTAATAAAGTTTTTTATTATATTGTTAGGCTGTTGTTTGTTGATACGAAATAGTAAATGTGGGTAAACTAACTCATTATCCCTAAGGTTCGTTAGCACTTTTCCTGCCAGATTGGCATCGACTTCCACACACACGAAAATACGACATCCGTCTGAATTTCAATATTAAAAACAACAACAGACACATCAAATATTAATTAAACATTACATACAATCACATAATATCAGATTAGAGATAGACCGAGCACGGCTTGATGCATAAAATTATTTTCTATTCGGCACCAATCATCTAGGTATCCATCTACAGACAGGATATTTTTTTATGCATCAGAACCCTGGGAAAAGACATAAGCGTTGCTTTTATCGACACAAAATGCGCAGAGCCGCAACCGCTTAAAAAAAATTAAAATGACTGAAAAATGATAAATGCATCGGTAATATAACATTTTTTTTATATTCACTATTTATAACTTACTTGCAGCGCCCCGCGGTTTCACCCGCGTAAGTTTCGATCCCGTGGGAATATCGGGGTAAAAATTATTCTATGTCCTTTCCCGGGACTTAAACTATCTCTATACCAAATTTCATCTCAATCGGCTCAGCGGTTTAAGCGTGAAGAGGTAACAGGCAGACACACTTTCGCCTTTATAATATTAGTGTGATAAGTATGGATTTTTATATACTAACAATACACCTTTTATTTAGCCAAATAAATTGTTCGCCATACCTAAATGACAAAACATGTAGCTACTTTCCCTTTTATAAGACCATGTTTGCTCATGTTTTACAAAATAAATATATATATATATATCTATTTATAATTCCCATAACGGGAAGCTGATCCGTACTTCGAAGAGCAAATAGTGTTTTTTCCAATATTCGATTATCTTCCACGCATTTATACCTATGCCGTGTTCAATCGACATGAAAAATCCATTAGACTTGTTTGCGTCGGCGACTGGGCCGATAGGCGTCGCCAGTGACCGTGCCTAAGAGGATTTGTTGCTTCCCTGTCGGTTGCATCATGCAGCTGTGCATTCGTTAGCTGCATGCGCAGTCCGACAACTCGATACAACGGGCATTCGATGCTGAAATGCGAATTGTGTTGTTACAATGAAGCGGTATTGTTTGTCTTAACGGCTACAGTATTGTCATCGGTATATTGGGTAATAATTTGGATATGATAGCTATTGCAACGCGCTGTAGAGCTTTCGACTCTCGTTCGTCCACTGGCACTGGGTCCTATTAGCGCTGTTAAACCTGATTAATTGGGCCTCCCCTAGAGACTTAACGTAGCTGTGACTGAAGTGTTCCAGTCTTACTAAGTTAATGCCACTACCACATCAGTTAAATAACATCAAACAATTTAAACCCTCTGTGTAAAATTTCAAAGTTCACGTAGTAAACACGACAACTAAAAACGTTCGCTAGTGAAATTCAGATGTACGACGTCCTGGCAAAACTGTTGACTAGTTTTGGTAGGAAAGTTTTTACAATATTTCTATTGTATGTAAACTCGTCCGACTATTGCCGACGCGGGGTAACAAGTAAACTTTCGCATTCGTAGCTGTATACAACCACCAACTTTGCACGCCCGGCTGAGATAAGAGGACGTCTTATGGACGTGTCAACAACAACGCCTCTAATCATGCTGAAAAACTATTAGAATAGAATACGTAGGTATACTCTATAATAGTTTTTCAGCAGTTTTGCAAGCAAGATAGTTTTGTTTTAATTAGCTCTCGAGTGCCATGAAAATAACACATAAACATACTTATGTTCATCATTCTGTTATATATTCTACATAATATAGGTATAATATTAATAGAATGATAAACATATTTTGTATGTCGTTTTCATGGCACTAAGAGCTAATAAAAAGTAACTGTCTCTAAATACATGATTTAGGGCTGATTTTTCCATCGCCAGATAACTTTTATTCGAGGAATATAATTGACAATTGATTTTCTGTATGAAATAACTGTCAAAATTTCAAAATTATGCCTCGAATAAAGTTATCAGATGATTGAAAAATCAGCCCAAAGTTTCAAGCCTCAGACAATTTAATCTCTCAAATAATGCAAAATGCCTTCTATCTATACATATAATAAAATCGTAGGAAAGTCAAAACGGTACATTGAATATTTTTTTAAAAGAATACTTGGGGCGTGATCTACAATCGATATCGAAGCCAAAAATATAGTTTTTAGAATTTTTGTCTGTTTGTCTGTATGTCCGGGATAAACTCAAAAAGTACTGCATGGATTTACTTCAAATTTTGCATGAATATTACTAAGAGGTCGGGTCAACATATAGGCTACATATTATCACGCTATCACCTATGGGGGAGGAGCTGTGAATATTTATTTTTCTTACGCATTCTGTGACAGCGTTTAATCTAACGACGCATATTTAAATGTTGTTTTTCAGTAAGCCATGCTATTATCTAGCTTTACACTATAAAAACTACGCCATTTAAGTAACTTGGGCAGAAAAAACATAGTTTAATGAATTTTAGTAGTATAAAGAAAATTTTGAAGCAGCGCCATCTATGAGTTTTCATAAAAATCAAATCAAGTTACATGTTGACACTTTTTGGAAATTAATAATTTAAATTTGATCATGTTGGCGAGGTTAGTAGTTAGTTATTCTTAAAATTCATAGATGGCAATGTGCATTTTCTTCATAAAAGTTGTATCGTATAGTTCGTTTTGACAAATTCAAGTTCCAACAAAACCCTTAAAATGTTGAGCAGAGTTGAGGACGACAATAAAAAAAAAAATGCGGTGTTAAGTATTACAAAAAAGTTATGTTTCTACTGGAGACGAAGTCGGAGTAACTGATGAACGCGTGCTGAACACCTGTCTCAGTTCACTTCAAGATGTGGTCATTTCTATCGGCGGCAATCCACTGATCGAATATGGGTTACCAGCTCCCCAATGATCACCGCATCAAGACCGTGTAAATCGGGAGTATAACGCTGAGACAAATTACGATCCGGGCGAAATGACCATGTCGCTTTGTTCTCTTCAGAGCAAAAACAAATTTATGACACCGTCCTTGAAAGCGTTGGGAAAAAACCAGGGTCAAATGTTTTTCTTGGAATGCGTCTGGTGGAACAGGAAAAACATTTGTTACCACTTGCATACTTGCAGAGGTCAGCAGGCAAGGCAAAATTGCTATTGCTGTAGCGTCGTCGGGAATCGCTGCCACACTGCCTCCGAGTGGCAAGACAGCACATGCCATGTTTAAAATTCCTATCGATTTAGAGAGCGCCGAAACGCCTGTTTGTGGTGTGTCACGTAACAGCGATAAGGGACACGTGCTCAAGGATTGCTCTTTGATCGTATGGGATGAGTGTACGATGGCCAATAGGAAGGCAGTTGAGGCCGTGGACGGAATCTTGCAAGACATCCGCAGGAACGAACATTTGATGCGTCGTATCACAGCTGTTCTGTTCAGTGGCGATTTCCGGCAAACGCTTCCCGTGGTGACACGGGGATCGAGGGCTGACGAGGTGAATGCTTCGTTGAAACTATCTTCGTTGTGGTCACGAGTTCGTACGCTGCGCTTGACCATTAATATGAGAGCTCGGCTCGGCGGCAATGCACGTGCTCAAGAATTCTCCAATGTCCTTCTAAATCTTGGCGAAGGCACTCTACCAGAAGAGAGAGGTGGACAGGTGGTGCTTCCAGAGTCTCTCGGTAGAGTGGTATCCAGCTTAGAAGAACTCATTTGCTGTGTGTACGGGGACATCAGTCGTATACTGCACCTGCAGAATTCTTGGGTGTGTGAGCGGGCCATTTTGACGTCCAAAAATGATCAGGCTGCAGCAATTAACGAATGCATTCTCTCGGAAATTGAGGAGAATGAAGTGGTCTACACCTCGATAAACACTGTTGTCGAGCAAGATGACGCCACACATTATCCCGTGGAATTTCTGAACTCCCTGTCAGCAAGTGGACTTCCAGCGCATACCATCAAGCTGAAGGTCGGTGTCCCGATTATGCTTCTTCGGAACCTATCTCCTCTGAAGTTGTGTAACGGGACCCACCCTAAAGTCATTTCGCTCTACAGACACACCATTGAGGCGGAAATTCTTACGGGTTGTGGCGTTGGCGAGGCAGTATTTATACCACGCATTCCCCTCATACCTCATATCTTCCCATTCCAGTTCAAGCGCGTACAGTTCCCCGTGAGTGTTGGCTTCGCGATAACCATCAATAGAGGCAGACACTGAGGGCAGCGGGTGTCGACCTCAGGACGAGTTGCTTCTCACACGGACAACTGTACGTCGCTTGCTCCCGCGTCACCAGTCCTGACTCTCTTTACATTTTGGCTCCTGGCAGCATAACTACCAACGTTGTTTATAGGGAAGTGTTTTAAGGTATGATGCCTTTGTACGTATTTTTACTCTTTTGTGTCCTGGAATGTATTCCTGCATTGTTTTCTCTATTTCCTTCAGTCACATCCCCCACACCACACTGAACTCAGCAGGACTCCCATATAACTCTCTTCTTTGCTTCGCTTGCAAAAAAAACTTATATTTTAATGCTATTTTAAAAGTTGTTTACTTATAATGCTATAGCGACACTGGCATCTTAGGTATTTTTGGTACTGTAGAGCCTTCAGGCAGACGACGTCGCGGGCAGCAGCTAGTGTAATATAAACGAATATATAAGTCCAACGGCCACAGTTCAGACAGTTAAAGGTGTTAACAACTGGGAGTTTAACAGTGAATCATAACAATGGGCCCTTACAAAACCAATAAATTCGTATTGTTTGACCACTATAGACGGGACAGACCAACCGAGAAAGAGCAATTGGATTGTCTTCTGACCCTCGCACCCACTGACAATAAATGTTGGCACTGGCAACTCTGTCAGGGACTAATAGTTGAATAAGTGTGATTGATATAGTACCTAACACGGAGACTAAGAAGAACTAATATATATTTTGGGTGTTAACTGGTAAGGTGCTAAATAAAACGATTATATATTTGATTGGTGTACAATTACAGTATCTAGTTAGGTACCTACCGAAGTAGTTGGTACCCATGTATTATGTGAAAGAGCCTTTCACAGAATTATTATTTTAACTTGCCTACCTAGTTAGAAATGTTTGTCGTAATATTCCCAAGATAGATACTCAGAAAATACTTACCTGTTTAAATAATGTCAAACGATAACTAGTACATAGTTCCCCGTAGTTAATTCCAGGAACGACTAATGAAAACGCTTCCAGCAACAGAAAACAACTTTGAAAGCTTCACTTTTGATTTAAAAAATTACATAACTAAAACATGGACATCATTAATTTGTAAAGCAATAATCATTTGAAGATAGTGAGGAGACACAAGTGGCGAGGAAGTCGGAGAGACGTCATTACCGCAATCAAAGCCGAAAGCCGCAAGCCCCCGCACCCGCTAACGACGAGTGCTCTCGATAAAAATTAAAAACACGTGCATGCCCAGCCTGAGGAAAGTTTTAATGAGAGTACACCAAGTACACGGCTCGTTCGCGTACAGATAGATATATCTAGGTCCGTCTCACCTACACACATGCTCCGTACGTACCTGCATATATTTATCTAATTACGACGGCCCCTAAACATGGAAAACAGAATCGAGTTAGGTTAGTGTGGAGTATTATATTATCTGTGGTATGGATTTTCATGGGGAAATATCAAGTCAACCAAAATGTAAAGTTTAGATAGAATATCTGTATTTAGACTGCTTAAGTATAGGTGCCATTCTGAACAATCTAGCTGAAAATAAACTACAGACCTAAAAGCATTCTTTTCTAAATTGTAAAATGAATGTACGAAACTTTTCTTTACAATCCAAAATAATAAAATGTCGCGGTACCTATCGAATTTTAGGTATAAGTATATCGATAGCTCAGGATTAGGCAGACCCTGATTCAGGAAAGATAAGTGACTCTTCGAAATGAGCAGCTATTTTTTTCTTTAAATATGCATTTGCCTCATGTTCATAATACGTCAAAATGCACAATAACCTTCTTGTGCCGTAATAATAGAGTCTTCGCCGTGAATGCGCCGATTAGGTGCGAAGTGAAGACGCCTGATATTACGGGTCGAGTGTAATTAAAACCCAGGGCATTTATTATGCGAGCAACAACAATTTTCAATTATACTGAGTCACTTACACAGAGACATAAAATGTCCAGTCAGGGCTGTCTCAGTCATGAAATAATGGATGTCTCAAAATAGCTTGAAAAGATAAACCTAATACCTATATTTTTGTGTAAAAATATAAAGCTCCATAACAGGAACCAGAGTAGTTTTAACCATCAGACCAATTTATCTAAAAGTTCAATAGATGTGTTAAAATCTTCTATCTAAAACGGTCAGTTCGATAAAAATAAAACTGATTTATAGCGCGCGGGTAAAATCTTTTTGGCAAGGTGCATTTTCCATTTTATGCATATCGGTACGTTTTCAGGCAACATAAAAAATCCATTAGATTTGTGCATTGGCTTAACGAGCGACGACGTGGGGTGGACGCGGAGAGGCCGGCCAGGCGGCGGCAACCGTCAGTTGACCGTGCGTAAGCGGCTTTATTGCGTTCGCGTTCCTATAAGCATCACCGAGCTGTAATAGACAGGTGAACAGTCTGATAGCTGTTTCGTGTATCCCTTCCGATCCAATTGCATGACAGCGGAGGCTGTTATAAATTCATTGCTCGTAACTTCTGCTCTGTGCATTTGCGTTTATTACGATACCGAATGTATGTTGGATCTTTGCTGGACAGTAGGACAGTAGCAAGACACATGCGCGGGATTGTTCCACTGCGCTCCAGGAACGCATTACATTGCGCTCCAAAATAAAATAAGTAGAGTCAGCATAAAAGGCAAACCATAAGTTGTTTTTTATACACAAATATAGATATCGGTACTATTTTTTTACCGTGGATTCATCTCATGTGTCAAAAATGCTCAAGGCCGTTTTGCACTTTATGGCCCTAGTGTCGCATGATGTTGCATGACATAACGCGCGAAATCGCGCGCGCCGCCCCGTTCGCGGTCATTAAAATGACGATATATCTAAAATGTTGTATGAAAGCTATGTATAAAACTTATGTCGTTGGAATTGGAATAAATTAGCTAACTGAATATGTACAACTTAATACAGTTTTACCTTGTAATGTGTTGTTTTTAAGAAAAAAATATTGTTAGATGTGACGTTGTGATTGATTATGATTGAATAAACATATTTCATATGCATTTTTCTTTTTTATGATATTTAACATAATAATATTACATGCTTAATTTATTTTTTTGCTAACTCTACTCAACATTTCTTGGAGCGCAGTAGAATCAATATATGAACATTCAAATTATGATAAAAATGGGTTTTGGGGCGCAGTGGAACAACCCCTTACGCGAAAACAGTTGCGCGAAATAGTAGATTGTTATGCAAGTTACCCGTGTTAAACACTCTAATTTTCATTTCGAATATAAGGAAAGTAAAAAGTAGTGGTTTTTCTAAAATATTTAATAATAACAATGACATGCAAAGTTTTTGAATTTCGGTACCTACAGCTCACAGGGTTAGTATCCCGCCAAATAATACTATTGTCTTTTTTATTTTAAATATGGAACACACCGCGTCATCGCCGCGGGCTGTCCCGCTTAAGGTGAATGCGCAGTGGTAGACCGCGAAATTCAAATTTTCTTACGTTTTTTGTAATTTGCAGGTCAGTGTCAGGTTGTATCTTGATTAAAATTTGATTCGCGACTATAATAGATACGCATTTACAGAATTATAGTCATTAGAATCATTAATATATCTCTTTAAGTTAGATTTGTACCGTTAAGAACAAATCTTGTATGGAAAAGTGTTTATGGTAGAAATCTAACTTAGAAAGATGTATTAATGATTCTGATGATTATAATTCTGTGAATACGTACCTGTTATAGTCGCGAATCAAATTTTTATCAAGATAAAACCTGATACTGACCTGAAAATTGCAAAAAAACGTAAGAAAATTTGAATTTCGCGGGCTACCACTGCGCATTCACCTTAATAGGTTTTTTTTTATATTCACACTGGCTGTTTATACACTCACAAGACTGCAGCATTTTTCTTAATTTATGTAAAAAATTTCGTAGCTGACTACAGTTCTATTTTTAAAATTCATTCCCACCCTAAAGAGGGATGTAATTACTATGAGTCTTTCCCGCCCTGTGGTGGGAAGCAGTGTCTTCCACCCGCTATTTGGATCAAACAAACACTACTTTCCGAGTATGAGAAATGAAAAGACATTTCCGCGAATAGAATTTTGCGTAAATAATCCAATTAGTTGTCAATAGTTATTGTAGTATTTATTTTCGACATGAGTGTCATTGTTTCCGAGGTTGCTATTGTGTGTGTTTTTTGGCAAAATCAAAAATCAAGATGGCGCCAACGAAAATTTGCAATTTTTCGTCATGGGTGTCGTTTTTATGGTTTTCGAGAGCGCTGACAACGATAATGGGTACAAAATCAATATTCAAGATAGCAGCGCCGAAAAGAAGAATGGGCGGTTTCGTCCCAAGTGTTGTAACATGTTTCTACCTATATCATATGAAAGGTCTCAGTGAGTGTTATTTTTTATTGTATGGGCATAACTCTGTATATCGTGCAGGGAAAGTATTATAGTAGTTTCATTTATTTAATAAAATATAAAATACAACTTAATTACTTAGTCTTTTAATGACAAAAGGACTAAAGCTATTTATAACTACCTACTCCTACTCTGACCCAACACCCCCCAGCACCCCTTCTACTACCCTGCGCCGCGCACTGCCATTGTTTTTTTTATTTTAGGCGCAGGAGAAGCAAAAAATATTTTAAGAGAAAGGTTGGAAAGAGATGGTTGTGGGTTGTTGCATGGTTGCTGCAACTTTTTGTAATAAGTATATATATTTATGAGTTTTGTTAAGGTTTTTATCTTTTTTATATTTATAGTTTTTTACTCTTTTTTACATGTCAAAATAAAAGTCAGTTGTGTCAGCGATTCGTAATTTCATTGATCTATGGTGCTTCTAAGTATTTATCTAGTGGTATATATGCACTTATGCTTTCAGTTTTTTATAGCTGTGCTGTACTACCGTATTTTAAATTGTTGCTCCTCTGTTTATTTACTGACGACTTACGCATTCCTAAAGGACCTCTGGTGTTTCTACGTTTGCAACTATCGACTTCGGCTTACTTTGTAGACTTGATATTTTTTTTGATTGGTTTGTTACGATTACGAACTATGGAACATTTGTGAGTGACCTGTGCCCGGTCTTTGACTCGACAGCGAGTGCGACATATAGTTTCAAGAACTATATTAAAAGCAAGACCGCGTTTTGCTGAATATATTTCAGAGCATATGAGAATAGAACAGGTCTGTTATGTGCTTGTTTGATTCTGAACTATGTTTGTGCTTTTTTCACGTCGCTGTCGCAACGAAACAATGAATCAATCGGTTTCTTAGAGGTAACTGGGGAGACATTATACTTCCATACTTAATATAAGTAACGACATGGTAGGCGCAGTGGCTGAGCAATCGACTACTGCGCTGCGTGTCGCGGGTTCGATTCCTGCACGAAACAAATATTTGTATTACCTACAGGTAGTTGTTCCAGGTCAGCGATGCGGATGAATTTTTCTACGCTATAGTTTAGTTTGTGTATAGTTTTAGTTAAGTTAGGTTTTAATTTTTTTATTTTCGATAGAATATAGAGACTACTTAATTAATCTATTATTATATCACAAGTACCAATATGTGTACAATGTGCATTTGTTTGAGGCATACTCCTATATAAGGGAATTATTCAGTGATAATTGTATAATTTTTTTTTGTTTATGTATTTGCAAATGTGCGTTTATTAATAACTGACTAAAAGTAACTGTTACTGCCTGTGATTAATGTACAATTATTATAAATGTAATAATTATGTGGATATGTAACACAAAATGTAAAAAAGTATTGATTGATATTATGATTAAAGCATTATTTAGTACGCAAAATACGCGCATAGACGTGAAGTTGCGGACATCAGCCTGTATTACCTATTACCTAAAGCATTATTTAATACAAAAACCTTTTTTTCACTTAAAGCCCAATTACTTTTGACCTGCACGCAATTGTAATAACAACTTGGATTATTATTCATAAAAAAGCCTAAATGAACATGTTTATACTAGTCGCAACTTGTTACAAGGGTTGGGACGCAACTCATATAATAACGCCCATTCTCCTTTGCAAATTTTTTGTCATGGGTGTCGTATTCATGGCTTTAGAGGGCGCTGAAAACGATTATTAAGTATATTATAATAAAAAGTAAAGGAAAAAATCGGGTAACCGTAAATTTGTAGTTACTTTAAAAAATAAAAAAAATCCCGTGATAAACTATTTACATACCTACCTATTTTGTACGGAACCATCGGTGCGCGAGTCCGACTCGCACTTGACCGGTTTTTTCTTAAAACCTTACTAGTATTTCTAGTTATCATGTCTATCTGGATAATATGAAGATAAATACCTAGGTACTAAATTTTTGGTATTTTTTCAGCCCGAAAAGATAAAATTCGTTTGTTACTTAAGTTCCATAATAATGTAGGTAGGTACCTAAGTAGATATTAAACTATGACAAACGTGCCATTTAATTACCAAAAGAGTAAAAGAGCTTTAATTAGAGTAGAGCAATAAAACAAGCTGTGTTTTATTAATCTCAATAACACTCCTTCATTCTGCGCAGTCGGGTAAAAACAGGAATAAATTGTGAGAATCTTTGCAAAACAATAGTTGGAAATGGTGTACGCGAGAAAAAGCCGGATGCAAATGCCATTCATATTAATTAGCAAAGCGAGACGGGGCTTTTACGAAATTAGACCGTGATTTCACTGAAGATTTATTGTTGTGTTTGAAATGGTTTTCGGAGCAAAGGTAGCCATTTAGACGCAAGCAAATTGGTGTTGTCAGAGCGGGTTTTAAATTGAATTGACTGAAGTCGCTTGTTTGCCTTCAAAGGTGACTCACGGAAAAAGGTGGAAAGCTGCTAATGTATTGGCTTCGTACACGATATGGAAAAGTGGGAGCTTGATGCAAATGATTGATGACCGCTGGCTAGCTCACGGGGCTCGGCTACCGCGCGGAGCACGCCGCAGGGCGATTAGGTAACACAGATACTTAGTTACCTACAGGCAGCGACAAGATTCACTTAAATCTAAATGATTGACTAAATATTTAATTAAAATCGGAATGGAACAGAAATAAAGAATATAACTCTCAGTAGGTACCTACTTAAAATGCTACAATGTATCGAATAATTTATGATATTATTACCTACTTATGTAAAAGTAGCAGTGTTAATCGAATTTTTTCGCTGACCGTACCTATTACGACACGTGATGCCTACCCACTTCAATTGACATAGCCCAACTTTCAGAGTAGATTTCAGTTACATAGTTTTAGGGAGGGGTTCGTGGCTAAATGATAACAGCCGCACGGGTTGGTCTTCAAGGTTAAGCAACCCTCGCCGAGGTTAGTCCGTGGATGGATGACCATCCGTTACATTCCGAGACCCATACCCCAGAGAGCACGTTAAAAGCTGTTGATCCAGGCTATCATTCTTAGACCTTTGACAGTCGATGTAGTCATTAAATTGTAAGCTGCAACCGGTTAGACTGGAAGCCGACCTCAACATAGTTGGGAAAAGGCTGGGCAGATGACAAGTTATAGATAGGTAGGAGGAGTAGAAGTATAAGACAGGACCTGACTTAAGTAAAGAGGTTTATAGTAAGCTCTCACAGTTGGCGAGAGGTATCACGGGAAACTGAGGAGCGAAAAAATACTAATATAGGTATCGTATTACCCAGTAACTGGGTTGTGGAGATCAGATAGGCAGTCGCTCCATGTAAAATACTGGTATTCAGCTGCATCCGGTTAGACTGGAAGCCGTCCCCAACATAGTTGGGAAAAGGCTAGGCAGATGATGAGGTCTATAGTCTAATGTAACGCTCCTTATCGTCTAATGTAAAACTGCACGCCCCTCCACTAAAATTTCTATACAAACATTTTAAATGTGTATGCAACCAGCAGTGGAGAGGCGTGCAATTTTAAATTATACGATCTCTACACGTCGACTTGAGAACCTCCTCTTTTTTTTCGTCGGTTAAAAACAAAAAAGTACCTAGCTTATTTTGAGGCGACGCTGCTAAGCACAAAAAACCATAACATAATTGCAGCTTGATTAATCTTCACTGATTGGCGGTTGATTGTATGTTTGTCATCATCATCATCATCATCATTTCAGCCGAAAGACGTCCACTGCTGAACATAGGCCTCCCCCAAGCACCTCCACTTCGACCGGTTTTGTGCTTCTCGCATCCAACGAGTTCCTGCGGCCTTCACAAGGTCGTCGGTCCACCTTGTGGGAGGCCTTCCAACGCTACGCATTCCGGTACGCGGTCGCCACTCCAGAACCTTTCGGCCCCATCGGCCATCTGTTCTGCGAGCAATGTGCCCTGCCCACTGCCACTTAAGTTTGGCAATTCTTCAATTCTTCAATTTGGTATGTTTGTCACCACCTCAAAATTACTTACTTTTAAATAAATTGAGCTCTAACGAAAAATAAAATAAAAACCTTTTATTCGTTAGAATAAAAGGTTTTTATTTTATTTTTCCTTTTTCGTCGGTTTAATATATAGGTACTCCAGTTAGGTCTAAAGTTGTCATCAAGATGGCTTACCTATTTCAATAAACCTAAACAAGATTTAGGTAGCGTAGCTGCTGTAGGTACACACGGTGGCAGGGACAGTCGATGCGCAAACTGTAACCGTGAATACAGCACATGATACTAAATTCACTAGCGTAGAAATTTTTCATCGGTTATCAAAAAAAAATCTGCTGTTTCATAGAAAAGTGCAATACCTACGTGGTCAAAATGTATGGAGCAGCATTTTTTTTCTTAAGAGGCCTCTTACAGTCCACTAGCGCCGCCAATCGAAAAAATGTCATAACTCGTAAATAGAATCAAAAATACAAAATATGTTCTATTATTACTGTGGAAAAGGCAATAACGTAATTGTATAACACCTTATCAACACTTGAAATATAGCCGTTTAGCTAAATCGTGCATTCAAAACGTAAACGGCCGTTTTTGTTACAAATGCACGATTTAGCTAAACAGCTATATTTCAAGTGTTGACAATGTGTTATAAAATTACGTTATTGCCTTTTCTACAGTAATAATAGACCACATTTTGTATTTTTAATTCTATTTACGAGTTATGACATTTTTTCGATTGGCGGCGCTAGTGGACTGTAAAAGGCCCCTGAACCGACGAAAAATTTCAACGCTGAAGGGTCCAGAATCATGTGTAGGTACTGAATCCGTGGCATCAGGTTAAGCGTTGATGTCCCTGCCACACTGTATTGATGAAGAACTCTCTCTACTCTCTACTTTCTCCATCATCAGATCAATGTAGGTATTATGTTGTAGTATCCCACCAAAAACATTTCATGTAAAGTAGGTTGCCAAGACTTACCTACATAACGCTTTCACAGTAAAAAGTCGTCAGATCTAATGTAGAACCACTTCTGTGCCAATTCTCTAACTAATACCACAGAATACTTAAAGTACTACGTACAGAAAGGCCACTCCCTTCCCCGCACTAACATCAGTTACCGCACCTCACCCCGCACATCGGCGTATTCGTCGCAGTTCTTTAACAAAGAGCGCTCGCAAACACAAGTACCTCACGCACACATTCATACGTATACAAACGTCATTTTTTAATGTAGTAGTAGTAGGTAATTATTTTGCGAGGGTTGCGTTGTATGGAGTGTCCGGGGTGTGCTAATACCAAGGTACAGATTATGTCACCAAGGCCTAACTCTACAAATCTTACATTACAAATGTTCGTCTTGGCCGTTTCGCGGCTGTCGCACAGACACAGACACTGCTATGGGTTTTCTTTTCTTTAGTCTATATTGTCCCACTGCTTGGCAAAGACCTCCCCCATGTTCTTCCACCTTTCCTTGTGCTGTGTCTTCTCCGTCCAATCGGTTAGGAACGAGTCCAAATCGTCACGCAAGCGTTTATTAGGCCTGCCTCTGCCTCGGTGCCTACGGGCTTATGCTGGTCTTTAATAGTTCAATGGAACGGCCATACATTTTGACCAAGATGTAAAATTTGTAGAGCTAGGCCTTGGAGAGTTAGGGGCTTAGCTGTACCTACATTAGATCTGATAATTTTTTAACAGTGAAAGCGTTATCTAGGTAAGTCTTAGCAACCTACTTTCCTTGAATTTTTTTGGTGGGATTTCATTTATTTTTGTAGGGTGCTCTACTTATATCTTTTTATTTTAGCGGTGATATGGTACTGATTTATTATCCGTAAGAAATACAGACATGCGCCTCCCTTAAAGTTTTTGGGGGTGAAAGTTACAAATTTCTTATTTTTTGTTGTTTGTGTGCAAATCTTAGCCTGCATACCAAAATTCAGCTTTCTAGGACTTCAGGAAGTTAACCTAACCCAAAAGGTTTTATTTTTAACCAACTTCAAAAAAGGAAGAGGTTCTCAATTCAGATGTTTATTTTTTTTTGTAAGTATATCCTGCACCCCCATTTACCGTTGGAGGGAGAAATGAAACTTTTCTGAATTTTTGGGTGTTCATATCCTAGCCTGCATACGAAATGCTTTCTAGGACTTCGGGTAGTGCCCTAGAGGTTTTTGTGAGTGAGTGACGAAATCGATGTTTTTTAGATATTAATAAAATCCAAAGTATAAAAGCTAGACAAATTAAACTTAGTTATTACGTCTGCTAACAACATCTTATCCTGAGAATTTGAGCTGTCTAGCCATTATCCAGGTCGAAGCTATGAGGGTTTGAAAATACGACGACACGCTTCGAGAAAAGGTAGGTAGAGCCCCTACTTTTTTGTTTTTGGCTCGTCTTGCCGAGGGCTCTACCGTGCCCCCAGATATGTGTGCCGAGTTTCAACAGAATCGGTTCACAAATGAACATTCTACTGAATTTTCATCTGTGAACCGATTCTTACCTACCTAACGGTAAACCTCTATTTTCCAATTTTAATTTATTTTTCAATTTTAAGTGGGACTAACTTCGAAGTACTTAGGTATAACTTATCAAATAAATAAGAATATGTCGGACTAGGTACTCAGGTACCTACCTACTCTGTAACTAGACATGCGTGGATTGTGTGGTCATAGTGTATATAAAAAAAGAATGGGTACGGTAATCACATTGATGTATAAACATTTTTATGTGGATTGTTTGGTGTTTCACTTAGTGTGTTATGTAGTATTTCATGTGGTATTAGAAGTAAAAAATATTTTCATTTTTGTAAGTATAGTATATTTATTTAAGTGTACCTACTTATCATATAAAATCAGTTTAGCGTACTTCTAAAATCAATTTCAAAATTTTGTGGTAGGTAGGTATGTTACATTTTGGCAAAACTAGGTACGTCATTTCTGAATTCTGAGCGTCAAATTAATACCTACCTACTTCTTTTTTAAAGATGTCAGTTCCAGAAAATAAACGATTTGTGAAATACACACATCAAAAGTGTCTAGGGATCAAGCATTTTTATGCGGATTTCTTGAGACTGAGATGTGGCTTTGTAATAAATTTATGATTTTATAAATTTATATGGATCCTTTTTGGTGCATTTCATAATTTGAATCAGGAACTGTGAATCAAATTCGAGTAAAAGATGAAAATCAGCTGTCAATATTTTCCCTATAAAAACATACAACGCATTGAAGACATTATTAGTGCTACTGTTTCCCTACTACTGATTAAAACCAACGTTATTATGGAGCGGCGACGTCATTTAAGCAGGGAAGAAATGCTCAGAGCCGTGGGAATGATAGAAGCTGGTTCCCGGCAACGTACTGTGGCTTTAGCTCTGAATACAAGTCAGAGTGTTATCAGTCGACTTTGGACACGTTACCGAAGCACTGGTACCGTGGCTGAGCGCCATGGAGGACGGTATCGCTGCACCACACGGAGACAAGACCGATACATTCAAATCTTAACTCGAAGAGCTCCAACAATAACCGCCATGATGTTAGCCGTGAGCAAAGACATTAAAATTTTATATGTACAATAGACGGGACATTGCGAACAAAATCGTGATCCGATACCTTGTACCTAGTGGTCTCAAGTCTCTCAGTCTAGTGACGTACGCCTGCGCGTCAAGTCGCATCGACGCAATCGTGTCCACCAAAAAAAAATTATTTAAAAAGAAATATGCCGAGTTGCGCATTGCGTTATTGCAAGTTTCGCTATGGTAGAACGACTGGATCTAGCTTCAGTTTATTTTCGTATGCATTATTTATATTTACTGAGTAATTTGAATCAAATAATTTTCATAATAGATCTAGAAAATTTCCTAATTTGTAATAAACGCCATCTATTGCTGAGTAGCCTTACTATTGCTGCAGTAAAATGACAGCATAAGTGTTACCACTTTTTAACGAAATTTTTAACCAAATAATCGATTAATTTTAGTAACATTCAGTTCAAAATCGATCATGATTGTTAAATTGATTTTATAAAAGAGGATAATTATTATTAGAAGATGATATTTATAATGAAATACAGGATAATATAAGTTTACAACAAAAACATTGAGCAATGACTAATTACTGTTTTGTCATCACATCAGTGATCGGATTAGATTTATAAAAAGCGTTCATTCTAATCACAAACATATCTTCTAAATATTCTTATTTTTGAGGTTTTTGGTGTTTTGTAAATAATCCTATAAAGTTAGTAATCCTTTAATTTATTTAAAAATTGATTTCTTAGATCGGAGTTTTAGAGCAAAAATTGAAACAAAATTATCTTTGGTAGACTATGTATTTACGCTGATTTGAAACTACAACATATAATTTATCCGATCAATACAAAGAATTTTTTTTTTGTTTACGGTTAAATCAACACTGCTCAATTTCGAATGCCTGTCTAAATTAAAACGATGTTTCATTGCGTTTTAATATCATCACTAGTAGAGAGAGTCGGGACACATTGATCGACGGCGTTCGACGGTTTGTCCATACAAAAAGAGAGCATGTGTGCTCCTTTTCAATCGGCAAAGTGCGAAAGGCCGTCGAACAATGTGTCCAGATCCTTAGTGTGGCAAATTTTTTTAACAAAGTTATAGTAAGAAGTGTCATTTTACTGCAGCTATTTAAAAGTCGGACTATACTGCCTTACAGAGATGTGATTCTGTTATCGATAATATTTATTGGTAAATAATAAATAACTTGTAAACATAAGAGTAATAAAAATAATTTTGCTAAAAACGAAACGCAATCGACAATTGCAAAAAACTATGCCCATTGTGACGTAATAGGTCTACTTACACAAAAAGCAAATATAAAACACAAAAAACATAATAATTCGGCGGCAAAGCAGGCACATTTAAATTTATTTTATTTTAACATGTACATTATCTACTTACATAAAAACACACACTGAAACTGATACCCTATCATAGATGGTGACACGGACAATGAATAGTAGCGAATAAAATATTTTTTGTTTTCTGAGACAAGTTTTCGATATTTTTTTATTTTAATCCATGGATTGAAAATCGGATCTGACAACACTAGCCACACTGGCCACCTACCGAGCGATAGCTGAATATATTTTGACAAATTTAATTCATGTTTGCTATATTATGCCGCTCAAATTCTGCTATATTATGCTAGATGGCGCCAGTGAGACATGGGATCACAGTTTTTGTATGACATTTCTTTGCATAGCCTCTCTATTGTACCTATCTTAAATCTCTTTGGCCGTGAGGCTTCATCACTCTTCAGGGAACTTAATTAGCGACCAAACAGTCAGAAACCGCTTGCATGAAGTGAACCTTCATTCCCGAAGACCGCTACGGGTACCACCTATAGCAATGCACAATCGTAGGATTCGATATCAATGGGCTCTTGAACACAGAAATTGGGCAGAAGAACAATGGCGTTTCGTGTGCTTTTCTGATGAGTCTCGTTTTGGTATGATACCGGATACAAGACGTATACGACACTGGAGAACCCCTGGACGCCAACAGCGATTAAAATCCTGCCAGGAAGTCCATCCTTATAGTGGTGGAACCATCATGGTATGGGCGGGTATTTGGATCGGCGGAAGAACTGAGTTGATTTGGATCAGAGGCAACCTCAACGCTCAAATTTATGCTGAGACGATTGTATCAGACGTCATCGTTCCTCTACAAGTGCAAATCGGTCCCTTATTTCAGTTAATGCATGATAATGCACGACCGCACACCGCAAGAGTTGTAAGACAGACTCTCGCCGCAGCTAACATCAATGTCCTGCCCTGGCCTGCTCAGTCGCCAGACTTGAACCCGATTGAGCATGCATGGGATATGCTACAGAGAAGAGCTCTGCCGAATATGGAGGGTATCCAGTCGCAAGAAGACTTTTTTTTGTTGTTGCAACGAACATGGGCGGCCATTCCACAGCGTGATTTGGATGAACTCATTTTGAGTATGCCAAACCGATGTTCTTGTGTTGTTAGTGTTCGCGGTAGAAACACGGATTATTAATTGTTTAAGTTACCCAATAAAATTTTAAAGAAAACTGTTATTTCAGTCTTTTTTTCGAACTTTTGTGTTAGTGGTTCAAATGTCAAAAATCCCTTTATTAGGAAAATGGCAAATTTCTTTATTAATGCAAAGGTGACTTGGTTTATCGTTACTGTGACAAACGAAAACACTTTATTTGATGAATCCTTAAAGAAAATTTTAATTAATATCAATCAGGAGAAAAGTTATTGCAAAAATATATGTTGATCCCTAGACACTTTTGATGTGTGTATGTTATTATTTATTAATATATATATTTTGTAACTCATTTTAAGTGTACGTAGGTAAGTACTTACTTTTATTTAAGTTCTTATGAGATTATGAGTTCTGATAAAATCTCTTTAAACGTAAACCTAAAAAAAAATGGTGAAACACTTCAGTACCTAGGGCTTATTCTTTTATCCTAGTCACACAAAACGACCATTGTACTAAATGGCGCGAAGTCCCTATGGCGTCCCTATCTTGTGAAATCAGTCAGATTGAAGTAGAGCTAGGTACATTTGTTGACAGTAGGTACTTAGGTAGGAGTGGACATTTCGTCAGTTCGTCTGTTCTATCAGATTTGTTCTACATTGGACACCTGACGTGCAAAACCGATTGAATATAAGAAATAAGGTACAGTCAGCATCAAAAGTCGATTAACACTATAATTTTTACATGTTATTAAATTGACAACAACTTTTTTCAATAAACTGATTTTTAGCTTTTTACATAATAGACAAGAGTACTTATATATTCTAAAAAAATTTCTTCTGCTGCAATTTCAAACAAATATTTTGCTCAATAACTAAGATTAAAAAAACTGAAGTGTTAATCAACTTTTGATGCTGACCGTACCTAGGGTAAATAAATACACGAACTTGAAAATGTGCACTTTAATTTTTTTCAACATTATTCACATTACAACATCACACTGGTCTTAGTATTACATAAGTAGGTACAGTCGAGTTCTTTAGAGCCTTATCATACTAGCGAATGGCGAGCGTCCTCAAAGCGGAGCGGGCGCGCAACGAACACGCGTCGCGTGCGCAGCGAATTCGTTGCGGATGCGCAACGAGATCGCCGCGAATGTTACTGTGCGTGTGTGTGTGTGGACGCCATTATTACAGAGTGTATTGTACGTTGTTAAGTTGCTACACACACGCGACAAAAACGTTGCGAATTTGCCACGCGTCCGCGACGTCTTCGCTGTGCAGCCGCGGAGTGTTCGCGACGCATTCGCTGCGCGCCCGCCCCGCCCCGCAGTCGCTCGCAAACCGCTAGTGTGATAAGGCCCTAAATATCTGAGCATGTTCATGAATCAGGCAATGGTAAATTTCATAAAATTATAAACAGCTTTGCCTTACAATAAATTGTAAACAATCTATGACATCATAAATATGTGACTACATTATATCAATAATACTGCTACAGACAGACTCACAATTTTGCTTTGCGCTCAATAATATGAACAAGGGATTCCTTGTTCATATGCAATTATTTTTCCATGAAAAATATCAAGAATTTGACATGTCTCGCATTTTTGTCTTAAATTCTTTGAACAGTTTCTTTACAGAAGTATATCACATTGTAGTAATCTTTATCTTTGAAACAAAATCTATTTGAAGTTGTCAGTTATGACATCCTTCAATGGCAACATTGCATTATTACTCCAAATTCTGCTCCAGCAAACAAAAATAAATTTAATTGTAAAACCCATTTATATTGATATTCAAAGCTGTATAAATATTTACGAATCCTAGGATGCACCAAATATATTGAAATCTAGAGTATTTAGATATTTATGTTCCAAAGAGTAGTCAGATATTTTTGACTGCACCACCGTAACATAATTATAACATACTTATGATAACATTTTATTGATGTCTAAGTTTGTATAGAACTACTTATATGATCATTTTAACGCTTACAATATTTTGAAACATTGTCACGGCCAGTATATAAGGTGTAAAAAAATTAAATGCAAGAACTTTAAGAGGTGCTTTAGACCATCGAACTGAACAACTTTCATTATGGGACCAACTCTGAAATCACGAAAAAAAAAATGAGCTGTTTCATACATTTTGGCCGAGTAGGTATTGAACTTTTGTATGAAACAGCTGATTTTTTTTTTCGTGATTTCGGAGTTGGTCCCATAGTGAAAGTTGTTCAGTTCGATGGTCTAAAGCACCTCTTAAAGTTCTTGCAGTTAATTTTTTTACACCTTATATAAATGAACTCGACTGTACCTACCTAAGTACTTTCCCATTCACAAAACAGTAACATTATTATAAGGTTGACGGCAAGAGAGGCAAAAAACCTACAACACATACATACAACCTACTTTTAATTTCTTAGCCTGCATTCTACAATAAGAATGTTTTACGAGACGTCCTAAAGGTGAGCCCACACTATTTCTTAAGGTATAATTTATTAATATTATAACTTATCGTGTGGAGTTTTTATAGACTGACAAACGGCAGTACTTGGGGTTTTACCGCTATTCAAATACATAACTATAGTTACTACGTAGGTACATAATTGACTAAGTTCCGACCAAGATTTTGTGCTGATTTGTAAGAAAATTGATTTTCTATGGTTATAGAGAACCGTTATTATAGGTACTGGCCGTTTGTCAGACCATTAATTTTATTTGGATCTTGCTTTGCTATTTTTTATTGGACAACATTTAATAAACTGTTGTGCCATCGACACGAAGAAGATTGGATAACCTCATGTTGACACAGATTCACCTGCAGTTTTAGTCCAAATTTCCCTTTATAGAATGTAGTAAGTATAACGACTGTTATATTGTCACTGTTTTTAAATGCAAAGTTAAGTACAATCATCCACATTGGTGCGCTAAACTTGACAAACTACCTCAGCGCTATAACTTTCTGAAAGTTACTATAAACAACAAAATTTGGCACATATAGGTACGATCAGTAACTTATGAAACAAATTACGTCATAGATGTTCGCTGAGATGTTTCGTTTTGGACGAGTTAAGCCACTTTTGCAGCCCACCGTACTTATTCAGCCTTGGAAGCAGTTTCACCTAAATAATCAAAAAATATTCGAAAGAATGGTAAAAATCCTACAGAGACAGTTTAGGTAATTCTACAATACCTACCTACAATAACGCCCTATTAACTACTACTATAAACATTATTATCAAAACATTACACGATTCCCAGATACGACGGTTCATGGTTTTATTCTATGAAGTATTATAAGTTTAGGTAAGGTTTCTTTTAGACTGATAAAGGCTCGTTTTACATTATAATGTGGATTCGGCTTTGATAACTTGTTTTTATTTTCAAACGTTAACATGGCAATTTTATTACATTTACGAAGATTTTTCTACTTTAACACAGTACAACATAAATACATATTTATTACCAACACCCTCATAAAATACATACTTCCATTCCAATTCCAATTATATAATTCATAAAAGTAATGTTCGTCATAGGTATGTTTTAGATTTTAGCCCAAGGAACTTTCCTTGGGCTAAAATTAGCCTCACAATTGACTTTTAAGTATACATACACACGAGCAGCACGCATCAACGGCAGAGGGAACTGGAGCCACCGACGCGTCGACGTGTGTCGGCAGCTGCAGTTGCCTCTACAATTTTATTGACGCGTGCCGTTCGTGTCTGCACACTAACAGCCAGTTTCTTCATCAACAACTAAAGTAATCAGTCAAAGTATTGACTTTTACTTGACCTTTCCTGATACTACGGCAAATGTTTCTTCATTCAAGTAACAGCTAGAATAGTGAAGAAACAAATTTAACCGTTACTTTGACTTTTGTGACGTTACTTTGGCTGTTACTATTGATGAAGAAACTGGCTGTTAGTAGCACATTCAATACTGGTGAAAACACAACTTTGCTACTCATTTAGTAATACTTTCGTCAAGTCTTATAAACAACTAAATATTTTATTTAACAAACATCTTTTTATTTCTTTATTTTCATATAATTTAAGAAGTTTAAGACTTGTAGTTCCAAGTGAAGTATTTTTGACTATTGAATAAATTATTATTATTTTAAATGTATCTGCACTTTTGTTTCTTATATATAAGAGTTCCACAGTAACGTGAAATCATTCAGTGCATAAGTATATGTATACAACTAGATAAGTTGTGCGCTAGTTCAGTAATTACTATAAATGTAAATGACTCATGCTATGAAACATAATATGATTACATTATAATATTATATAATAATGTTTAAACACAATTGCGATAATGTGAAATCTTTTTTAAGAATTAATAAGTTTCTCATTACATTTACACTTAAGCAATTACTTGGTAATTAAAATAGTATGAATGAGTGTTATTGTATGAGAACCAAGTTTTTGCAAAAAAAAAAAATTATGTTTAAGTTAAAGCAGTATGAAAAATACTTATTATACTTAGACTTTAATCCTAATGCGTCTTTATATTATTAAATGTTACGTATACTAAATAATTATTAATATGGTTACTGAACTTCATATTATTACTGGTACAAGTCATTTGTCCTTCATCATTCTACGGATTGACTGATAGTTTCAATAAAAATATAGGTAAATAAAGAGGTACAAATATACAACAGTTTATAAAATAATAGAGTTATTACTAAATGCAACAACAACCAGAAAGATTCAAACAATAGTTTGTTCATTGACTCACTAGGTTTAGGAAACACAACCCATTAAAACTTACATAAAGTAATTAATACATAACAAACAAAATTAAACATATATCACCTTGGAATAATAACCTTTTTTAAATTTTAAATTTAATACCTAATTCAATTGCCTTTTCAATTCCCAAAACACACTCCGAAATAATATTTTTTTATATTTTAAGTGAGTAGGTACTTGTTAATTTCTTCTAGTTTCAGAAATAGCTTTATTATAGCATTTTTTGTCAGTAAACATTACACAGATGGAAATGTACAATTAATAAATTACAAATTATACAATGTAGGTATATTTACACAGTATAATTAATTACGAATATGCTACAGTACTTGAAAATTGCATGGAAGTAATATTATGAGCAATTTGAATTTGAGCTTCAATTGACAAAACATTGGAATTGTTGATTTTACTCAAAATGCTGAAGTATATTGTGCATATTTGGCCGAGAAAATTTGTTATGTCACAAGCAAGGTGGCGGGAGAGGCATGTCAATCAATTTGCATACTTCTAATAGGAAATTTTTCAATATGGCAGCTTGGTTATCTCTTGAACCATTGATTGTTATTGTCGGAATGAATGTTGGTTTTATTATGTGGGTATCATCACCATGTTTCTTCAGGAGAGCTGATCCATGCTCCTCGTGAGCACAATTACTTATTGGATCAGGATCAATTTTCATTTCCTTTGCACACTGAAATGAAACATTAGGGTTTATTAGTTTATTATTGTACAATAAATGTACATGATACGGAGGAATGAGAAAAATGTGGTGACGAAAGTTTTGAGTATGAATGTGGATGGCTATAAGAGTAAGGGAAGACCAAAGAAACGACGGATGGGCTTTGTGAAAGATGATGTGGTTAGAAAGGGGGTAGACTAGGACTACCGAGATTACAACTAATAGAGAAATATGAAAGAAATACATGTTGTGCTGACCCTACACGACCGCGACCGCGACTTCGTCCATGTAAAATTTCTCTTTCCCAATCCAACCCATCTGCATCATTGGCATCGCATCGCCGGCCCGCGCTATTAGCGCGCGTTCCTTCTTACTGTTTTCTTTTTATTTGGCTCCTAAGAGTCCTACTGCGATGTTAAAAGCCTATAGTCTTCCTCAAGAATTGGTCTATCAAATGCAAAAATAATTTTTCAAATCCGACTCTACCAGTCAGATTTGAAAAAATATTTTTCTAGAAATTAGCGCATTCGAATAAAAAAAACACAAACCCTTTAACATTATTATCAGTACAGATATCGTATTTAGGAAATAATATTATAAAAAAATCAAGAATGAATTTAAATAACTTTTATATTTACCCTCGTGAGAGCACCATCAGCATCTAGGTTATCTGAGATCATGCATTCTGTTATCTTGACAGCAGTAGTCATGTTTCCCACAGCCTCTATTGCACAAGCATGGACCTTGTTTGCATAGCACTCTTCTTCACCATGCTGACATTGAAAAATATACTTCCCTTTCTCTTCTTTGGTCTATAAAAATATAAAGCATTTTTGTTATAATACTAGCTGTGCCCGTGACTTCATAAACGTGCATGTCGGTAAACAAATTAGATTTCCAAGGGTTTTCATTTTTTTTACACGGAACCCTATTATTTTTTTCTAAAATAAATATAGCCTAAGTTACTCCTAATAATATTACTATCTGCCAGTGAAAGTCCCATCAAAATCGGTCCTGCCGTTTCGCAGATTAGCTGGAATAAATAGAGAGACAGACAGTTTTTTTTTAAATTATTGTCAGTACTATTATATACTTTCATATGCATTTAGTAAAAAGCTGTTATTTTAACATTACAGACACTTCAATTTTATTCACTTGTATAGATGTCAATAAGCAGAAGAATTTTATGTAGGTCATCCAAAAATACTTGGTCATCATATTTTATCCATACTATGACAATATTACCATTTTCGAATGTATGTCACAACTAAAATGTTTATAAGTGTGCTATAGCAAATTAAAATGAGAACAACATACTTTGTGTCATGCATATTCAATCAAACTTTATTTATTTAGAACCCAAAATGGTGCAAAAGCTGAGTCATGCTATATTATATATTTTCTTTTGTTTTAGTATTTTGTTGAAGTTAAAATACTGGCAAAATTTAGGACATATACTTACTGTAGCCTTTCCATATGGTACTAAAGTTACATCTAGGAACTCTGAAAGCTTCTCTGTCACAGGTGCCAAATGCCTCACAAAGAAATGTTTGGAGTCAGGACAAAGGGCCTCATAGTAAACCCTCACTTTCACCTTGTCTTGTTTATGCTTATTGTACTTGTCATCTTCTAACTCTACTATTCCAGACTATAAAACAGAAAAATAACTTTAATTAAATGTTAATTCATGAAATGAGTTCAGGGGTCTAAATACTTTCACAAAACACTTCTAAAGGATGGGCTACACCTAATATCTATGATATCACTTTTAAAAAGTTAAACTTTTGAAATCTAAAACGATATGTTGTACACATTACATTCAATGATGTAGAAAAAAACTATGTATGAGCATCGAGGAAGCAACAGGAGTTTGATATGTAAGGATTGTAGCATGTGGACTCTAATTTCGGCCTAACCCCATTACAAGGCATGATTTTATGTATAAACATAAGACATTTATGCTGAATAAAATAAACACCTGCCTCATCTGATTCGCCTGACTGCCTGGTTGCAAACATGACTGCTGAGCGTGGGATACTGGGTTCAATCCCCGGGTCAGAAGAAGTGTTATCAGAATTTTCCATTTGTAAACTCTCAGTAGCAGCGTGGGGTCCGGATGTGTGCCCAGGGAGTGGCAATAGGCTCTCCTTGCCCTAATACATGAGACTTATAACATAACAGGCAAAACAAGGGTGTATTAGACACCTCTGCTTACCCTTTCGTGGGAATACAGGCGTGATATTGTGTAAAATAACCATTATTATCTACAAAAACATTGCAAAGATTGAATATGAATATTCAAACAAACAAGGAAAATCAATATATATTATGCATACCTACTGCATACAATAACCTGAAACCGCCTATATTCCCATTTACGCTATAGATAATAGATTACATTATTGGTTAGTAAGGCATAAGATAAAATATTGATATTCAAGCAAAAGATAGATTACGTACGTACCTCCGATATTAATGTTGCGTTTTTGTCGGGCAATAGCCGGAAGAACTGCCACATGATCAACATTAGCAGAAGCAAAACTATTAATCTATATCTGTTACAAGTATAGAATGCCATTGTTATTGATGTTAACGATAATTATATTTCCATCCAATACGTAGCGCTTCTCACTATCACCCGATTCACTATAAGCAGCTGTTCAGATTGACACCAACGCCTTTATACCATGTCTTATTCCACTGGATTTTAATACATAAACTATAATTTAGAATGTTTATTGTCAAATTATCTTAAAAATAATGCATTTTTTTTATGATTTTTGTTTTTTATTAGATGTAACGCAAGATGTAGTAAACACAGAGCATGTAACCTTTTAGTAGTAAACACTCAGGAAAATAATGGAAATATGATTGACTTGTCATTTTTGACAATTTGTTTGACAGTCGTAACATAACAAGCCCGATCAAGAAATAAAACCATTGGCTGGATATTGGGATATTGCGCCAAGCTAAGTTTTCAATGCGCCTAGAAGAAAAACGTGAAACCAAGTTTATTCTGTATACATACTTAGGCCATAAGGGTCTAGAGTTTGGTGACCTTTTGCCTTGAGTCTACTGACCAATATTATACAATAGAGGTCAGTTAACAAGTGTATGATAGAGGTCAGTGCTTGAATCTCACTCACTCTTTGATAACAAGTTGAGAACAAGCACAAAATCTAGGACTGATAGAGGAACCGAGTATACATTTTTTGTGGAGCTGTTTGATATCCAGAATCTGCTTTTCAAAATTATCTTTCTAAAATCCTTAATGACCAAATAAAATTAAAAAAACCCGTCAACTCAAGTGTATGTCAGACCAAGCACAAGTCAAGGGTTCCGTATTCGATGTGACTATAATCTGGGGGCACTCCCGCCATGCCCCCACCAAGACGAGCCAAGCGAAGCGGTCAGTAGGTCGTCTTAGAGCCAAAGCACACACGCTACTTTTTGCATCGGCGATCGGCGATTTTGCGGCTGTATCGATGCTGCATCGCGTTTTGGAGACTCTCTGCGTTCGGAAGCGGTATCTGAATCGCGCGTTTTAGCGACTGCTCCGCTGCTGCATCGCGTTTTGGCGACTGCGTTCGGACGTGGTATCGGAAACGCGCGTTTTAGCGACTGCTCCGATGCTGGTGCAAATGCCAAATCGCTGCGACCGGCATCCGAATGTGTGCGGAGTGTAGCGTTCAGCCGCTGTATCGAGCTTCCGAAAAGCGACTGAATCGCCGCGTTTGGCGTTTTTAAGTGTGCGGTGTGGAATGCTTGGTCGCTGCATTTAGCTTCTAAAAAGCAGCTGAATCGCCGATCGCCGATGCAAAAAGTAGCGTGTGTGCTTTGGCCCTTAGGGGCGGATTTAATATGTGATACTGTTAGGTTAGTTAGTATTAGCTATGGATATAGATGTGTGACCTGCGTGTCATGCGCGTACGCCTCTAAGAACCAGTCGAAATAAACAGCTTGTCACCGAAGGCCGTGTCTTATTTAACAGTGGCGACGAGTTACGGTTACCCACGCACGCTCAGAAAAATATCATGGCGAATTTTATCGGATCAGTGCCTATTTTTGAGCTCGGCCAGGACTGGAACATCTTTAAAGAAAGGCTTTCTCAATGGTTAACAGCGAATACGTTGTTAATAAAAACAGAAGGAAAGGAAGATGATCAGCGAAAGGCGGTACTTCTAAGCGCACTCAACAATGATGCGTATAAGTTGGTACGCGAGGTAATTGCGCCCAAGACAGTTGAGGAAATATCTTATAAAGAGTTAACTACAGAGTTAGATAAGCACTTCGTGCCAAAAAAATCAGTGTTAGCTGAAAGATATTTATTTCATACGGCGGCGCAAGATGCAGGCGAAGATTTGACGCAGTGGGCGGCCCGGGTGCGGCGCCTGGCAGTGGACTGCAAGTTCGGAACAGCCATGGACGAAATGTTGCGGGATCGGTTCATCATCGGGATGATGCCAGGGCCGGAACGGGACAAATTGTTCATGGACGAAAAGGCTTCTATTACATTGCCCAAGGCGTTGGAAATTGCAGTGGCTGTGAATAGTGCAAAACGGGCAGCGCGACAGTCATCTACAGCAGCAGCATCGACAGCGACCAGCACGGACGTGTTCAAGATAGCGGCAAGACCGGCAAAATCGTCGGCAAAGTGTAGTGTGTGCGGCTATAACAATCATACAACGGACAAGTGTCGGTTTGCAACATATAAATGTAAAAAATGTGGAGAGAAAGGTCATTTAAAAAAAATGTGCAAAAAAAAAACGTGAACAAGTTAATTGCTTACAAGCGTCGAATGACGAAAGTGATGACGACGGTAAGAATATTTTAGTTTGTAATATACGTAGTTTCCGCGGCGAGCCTATGACGCTGTCTGTCGACGTAAACGGCCAATTAATATCTTTCGAAGTAGACAGTGGGTCTTGTGCCACTGCCATTCCATTGAATACTTACCAGAAATATTTTAGTAACGTGTTATTAGAGCTTCCTAAGTCGGTATTAAAAGCATACTCGGGTGAGAAATTAGACGTAGTAGGAGTAATGAAGGTCCCGATTTTGTATGAGCGTGAAAAAAAAAATATTGAAATATATGTCATAAAAGGGGCCGGGCCAGCATTGTTAGGTAGAAATTTTTTATCGTTGTATAATTTACAATTATCTAAAGTTAATCATTGTCTAAAGTTGACGGAACTTGACTACTATCAAAACAAATATCCAACATTGTTTTCCAATACTTTAGGTAAATTTAACAAACACAAAATAAAACTTACCTTAAAACCGGACAGTAAACCAAGGTTTTTTCGGGCTAGAACAGTTCCTTTTTCATTAAAGAGTAAGGTGGAGAAGGAATTGAATAGACTGGTTGAAACCGGTGTATTAATTCCGGTCGAACATTCAGAATTTGCGAGCCCGATAGTTCCTATACTAAAGAAAGACGGTGAGATTCGTTTGTGTGCTGATTTTTCCGTGTCATTAAATAAATGTTTACACATTGATAAGTATCCACTACCAAGAACAGAAGAACTATTTTCAAAATTACACGGGGGCATACAATTCTCACAGTTAGATTTAAGTAGTGCGTATTTACAACTTATGTTAGATGAGGATTCACAAATTTATACCACAATAAATACACACAAGGGTTTATTTAAGTTTACGCGGTTGGTTTTCGGATTAGCCAATGCTCCGGCTATTTTCCAAAAAACCATGGAAAATTTGCTAAACGGTATTGAGGGGGTACTTTGTCTATTGGATGACGTCCTAATAACGGGAAATACAAAAACGGTACATACGGAACGGTTACAACAAGTTTTCCACCGTTTACAAGAAGCGGGGTTGGTTCTAAATAAAAACAAATGTAAGTTGTTTCAAGATTCGGTGACTTATTTAGGATTTGTCATTGACAAAAAAGGGATTCACACATCACTGGACAAGGTAACAGCAATGACTAACACCAAAGCCCCAAATAATGTGCAGGAATTAAAATCATTTTTAGGCTTTGTTAATTATTACAGAATGTTCATTCCGAATGCATCGTCTATACTTAGTCCGCTAAACGATTTACTAAAAAAAGACGTTGACTGGTCTTGGTCAGAGATTCATAAGGCTGCTTTCGATCAAATTAAGAAGGAACTGACATCGGCTCGAACACTAGCACATTTTGACCCTTCTTACAAGTTGGTTCTGACAGTGGATGCATCTCCAACAGGGTTAGGTGCAGTATTAGCTCAAATAGAAGCCAATGGGGTTGAACGTCCCATCGCTTATGCGTCGCGGTCCCTCAGCAGTGCTGAAAAAAATTATAGCCAAATCCAAAGGGAGGCAACAGCAATAATTTTTGGCATTCGTCGATTTCACCAATATTTATACGGTGTTGCAAATCCGTTTATATTGCGCACCGATCACAAACCGCTAACGTACATATTTCATCCCGACAAAGGCATACCAGAAGTGTCCGCTAACCGGTTACAGCGATATGCTTTATTTTTGACTAGCTATAATTATGAAATACAATACGTTCCCAGTGCTAGTAATTGTGCCGACTACTTCAGTCGGGCTGTCAGCAGTATGCGGCCGATCACTGATAACAGCGACAACGGACCATTCTCGGAAGAAGGTCAAGTAGGGGTTTTTACGAATGACTCATATGTTTACAATAATAAGTTAGATGATAAGGCGACGTACATTAATTTCGTCGCAGATGGTCATTTACCTGTATTTTTAGATGAAGTTCGTTTAGAGACAAGTAAAGATAGCATATTACAGCAGGTATTAAAATATGTTCAACAAGGTTGGCCTAAAATAAAATTAGATGACAATAACTTATTACCGTTCTATAAATGTCGATATGATTTAACTAAGGAAGGTGATTGCCTGATTAGGGGACACAAATTAATAATACCGAAGTCATTGCGGAACAAAATATTAAACGAATTACATAGACCACATTTAGGTATATTAAAAACAAAGGTTGAGGCAAGATCTAGATTCTGGTGGCCTCAGATAGATAGGGATATAGAAAATAAGGTAGCCAACTGCGGAGTATGTTTAAGCTTACGGCCCACACCGCCACGGGCTCCGTTGACACCTTGGCCTTTTCCAGAGCGTCCGTGGCACCGAGTACATTTAGATTTTTTTGGTCCATGGCAAGGAGAAATGTACTTAATCATTATCGATGCATATACAAAATGGGTAGAATGTTTGGCTCCACTGTACTTCCTCACCCGTTTATTCGAAGCTTCACAATTTTAATAGTTCTACATTTCGTTATGTTAAACACTTTCGCAAAATCCCGCATTGTGAAAACTTATAGTTTTTGAGAAAAAAAATCTTAAAGTTACGGAAAATGTATCATGTGTACATAAATGTAACATGTTTATGTTTTTTTTGTGTTCCCGATTACACTACACACTAAACCAACATGATATACAAAAATAACACATTTGTAATGAAAACTTAGGATGCAAGAGCGAGCGAAGCGAGCTCGGGACTTGGGGCACCCCGACTCGGACAGGTTAGGTTAGAAGGGGATGGCGGGGTCTAGTGAGCGAGCGCAGCGAGCGAACAGACCCCGCCATCCCCTTCGTGGTTATTTTTTTTTAGACCATAGAGCCCCGCGAAGCGGGGCTCCTACTACGCCTTTTAAGCAACTTTTAAGTGTTTTGAGGTTAGGTTACAAAAATCATTGGAAATTTTTTTTCTCGGCCACTATGGTTTGGCGAACTTTTCGGTTTTCAAATTTACACTAAAAAGGGTCTATTCTATCTAAAAAAAAATAGTTACTATAAAAATCGCAGGTTTTCAGAAAAAAAAAAATCTTCGGAAATTTTTTTCTCGGCCCCTATGGATTTTCACAATTTGCGGTTTTCAAATTACACTAAAAAGGGTCTATTCTATCCAAAAAAAACTACCTACTATCAAAATGCGCCGGGTGAGGAAGTACAGTGGTTCCGAATGTTTTTCCCTCAGCAGTGATTACTCGACAGCTGCAGTAATAGCGAAACTACAAGAAACTATGGCTAGATTTGGAACATTACATACGATTGTCACCGATAATGGAACCTCGTTCACTAGCAAAACATTTAAAGATTTCTGCGGTCTAAATGGTATAAAACACATTACTTCGCCGACTTATTCGCCATCTAGTAACGGTCAAGCAGAAATATATGTAAAAATAATTAAAAAGTTTTTAAAAGGATTAGTAGCACAAGGCACCCCCAAAAACAAAATTAAGGCACACCTTTCAGAATTTTTATTCAGATATAGGAATTCTAAACATACGACGACAGACAGCTCGCCGGCCGAACTAATGCTCGGACGTAAATTGCGTTGCAGGTTTGATTTATTAGACACCTCGGTGGCGGCGCCCGCGGTTGAGGTGTCAGCGTCGTCCTCATTATTGTCAAAAGACTTACAAACTAAAGTGCGCGAGAAACAATCCGTACAAGCCAAATATTATAAAGGCAGTAGAAACATTCAACTACAAATAAATGATGCAGTATTGTTAAAAGGAAGTAACAATAACAAGTGGATACGGGGCAGAGTTCAAAATAAAATTGGTAAAAGTATATACGACGTGTATATACCAGAGAAAAACATTACAATTAAAAAGCATAAAAACCAATTATATAAATTAAAAACGCACGAGGCACAGCAAGACAATGACATGAATTGGGCTCTCACGGACTCCAAGACGGATGGAGAACAACCTCCGCCACAAAGTGCAGATACTTCAGATCAGCAACGCTGTGTTTCACCGGGGGAAGAGGAAGAGTGGAGCGAGGCAAGCTCAGAGCTTAGAGAACTCATCAGAGAGCCAGCAGCTGAAACAATAGCTGAGCCAACAGCTGAGCATGGATCTGAGGCAGCTGCTCCTAAGCCCGATTTCCGAACGAATACGGAAGTTCGTCCAAAATTAAGGAATATTCCGAGAGCCAATTATCGGAAATTCTTCTAGTTATGTAACATTTTAGTTTAGAATATATGGTGGAGGGATGTTAGGTTAGTTAGTATTAGCTATGGATATAGATGTGTGACCTGCGTGTCATGCGCGTACGCCTCTAAGAACCAGTCGAAATAAACAGCTTGTCACCGAAGGCCGTGTCTTATTTAACAGATACCTACCAAACCGCACTGGGCCCGCGTGGTAAATTAAGTATAGACCACTCACTCTCAAAGAGAGGAGGCCTGTGCGGCCCGTGCCCCAGCAGTAGGAACATTTAGGCTGATTATGATGATGAATAAAAGAGTAATTTACGTAAATAAAGCTTTATTCAGTCAACAGTAGAGAAGCAAATCTTTCTACATCGTAGAATCCTGCTTTGACTTGTCTGCCTCCAAAAAATCTGCCATTTAAATCCACAACTGCTTTGATAGCACTTTCAATACGCTTAAATTCAACAAAAATTCTGACGGCTTCATCTGATGGCACATTGGGCATTTCAAAGATTAATACTTTTATAACATCTCCGTATTTAGTATTACATTCGTCTTTCACTTCAGGTTCTAATTCTTCGTCTACATCCCCTGGTCCAACCATGTTCTGAAAAAATATTTGATTGTGAATAACAGTGTGATTAAACATTTTAGTGTCTAAAATGCATTTCATTCATTCAGCCAAAAGACGTCCACTGCTGGACATCGGCCTCGACCAAGCACTGCCATTTCGACCGGTTCTGTGCTTCCCGCATCCACCTGATTCCTGCGGCGTTCACAAGGACGGCCCACCTTGTGCGAAGCCCTCCAATGGTACGTCTACCGGTACGCGGTCGCCACTCCAGAACTTTCGGCCCCATCGGCCATCTGTTCTGCGGGCAATGTGCCCAATGCATGCAGTCAGTAATAAAATGAAATAATAATCGTTATGACTTGTAACTTCAAGATATAGCCATAATTTTCAAAAAACAAATTAATTAATATTATTGCTTCAGGATATGGGATGTCCTTACTCTCAATAACACCACTTTACTGGGTGACTTCATTATCTCTGTAATAGATGGCTCCCGATTGAATGAATGTGGAGAATTAGATGCTTGCGGCGAATCTGGAAAATTGAAGAGATTATGGTTGATTGTATTTAATAAGGTTTTTACTTTTAGCTCCTTATTCCTACTAAAATTAATTAAATATCAGCTGTACAGTCACGTCTAAAAGTATGTATACACTTGGCTTTATTCAAAGGCGATTTTCTCCTTTATTTTTGAATGAAATTTTATGTTATTACGAAAATAGTATTTTCGAACCCATAGGTTTATGTTAAGTGTCGTAATTCAACGTTGCATTCGTTATTTCACGAAAAAATCGCAATTGAAAATTGCCAAGTGTATAAGTACATACTTTTAGACGTGACTGTACTAGTGAGTTAACATTATTATTATCAGTAGGTATTAGTAATTTTATAATCATGATTTTTTAGCTTAGCCTTGATAATATACTTTGCGATTTCCAGGGGGTGATTTCGTAAAGAAGCACATCAGCTAATCAGCATAATAAATCAATATTAATGACTGAGTTCAGAGAGATAGATATTTTAAAAAATAATGTTAACAAATACAGTTTTATGCAGATGCAGCCAGCCAACAACTACAACTAGATAAAGTTGATCCAATCCAATCCAGAATTTTATGCCAAACATAATGATTTCCGTAATTTGTGCAATAATTTTAATTTCCAACGCAAATACCTGGCAGGGAAGGCATTGCAAATCCAGGAGGAGGCATTACAGTAGGAACTTCTTTCTCATGAATAATGCGACCACCACGTTTGGAAGTCTTTTCCACTTGCAGAGCCACTGACATTCCTTGTTCTTTTTTACCCAAACCTTGACCTTCCTATAGAAATAATAATAACAAAAGAAAACTTATAGCTTATTGAATGTGTTGAATAAAAAAATAAATGAGTTGGTAGGTACTAAAACAATAATAAAGTTTCATTCCTTAAACTACAAGTTTATAAGGCCACATTTAAAAACATATAATTAACACACACTGATCGTTTTTGTCGCCTTTTAAGTTAAAGTTTATTACCTTAAAACCATATTTGGCCATGATTTTTGCAGCTATAGAACTTGCGCCATATCCGCCAATAGAGAATCCAGATGGAGGAGGGGTATGTGTGGATGGGGGCCGCGGCGGGGGGGAAGGCGTCTCCGCTGTGAGAGATGGTGGCGGAGCTATGGCAGCACCAGCTGATCGTTTTGATATCTCCTCAGCTTCTTCTTCTTCAGGTTGCTTTACAAACAAAAAATATGGTCTAAAACAATATTGCCTTTTTCTTTTAATGGCACACTGATTTTACATTTGTGTTATCATTTTTGTCTCATGTTCATAATAATTATTCTTGTCTTTCCACAATGTTCTTACGTATTTATTTAATCTAATGAAATGTTACACTGATTAAAGTTTGTAGAAGGTCATTTTGATAAAGAAAGTTATAGTATCACTTAGCACAATCTTTTTCAAAGAAGAAAGAGGGGATTCTCTATATTTACAATATACCCTGCGGGGTAATTGCGTAACACACTATCAGTAGGTAACAATGGGTTTCCATTGTTGAGCAGACACATTTTGCGAACATATGAAGCAATGGATTAGCAATATCCTTCAAAATGATTCAGCTTGTGTGTTACGCAATTAGGGTGCTGTGTACAGATACAGCTGTGTCTTAAAATTTTTATTAATTACCATAGCCACAAGAGTTTTTTCTGGTATTACTTCCTCATCATCCCCAAACCTGCTTTTACGTTTTCTTTCTAATCTGTCTCCTCTATCCATACCCCCATCAAGCTGCAATCTCTTTGCTTGTATCTCTGAAAAATAACAGCCATGGGTAGATTAATAGGATAAGAGAATAAGTGAGAAATGTTGTAAAATGTATCTTAGATGATGCAGCATCTGTAGGTATTAGCTTTATCTAGAATACAGTAAAATTCATCCAGAGGACACTAAAGCTTTAAAATACAGCGGCACTCCGGGCGTGCCGACAGAAGTGAAAACAAAACACAAACAGAATACTTTGCCATCACTCCAGTGAGTGTACTCGGTTTTAATGTATATCCAATATGTCAGCACATATTGGATATACTTCCCGAGGACAGCCGGACACATCCGAAGCAGTGTTGGTTACGGTAACAGTGGCATGAATTCAAAGGTTTTCCCATCTATCTCAAAAAATGCCCAGCATGCCTAAAGAAGTTTTCACTTCAAAAAATGATTAAAATAAAGAAAACAGAAAGGTATCTCATTACTAGAAAAATAAATTATAGCTCAAATTCTAGCCAAAGCCAAATATGGGATCTATGTAGACATTTGGAGTATGTTAGCACTAGCACTACCATAAATAACATGTTTTTGAACAGAATTTAAAGTCAGTAGTGTAATACAGGGTTGTTGCTATTTCCTGTTATTTTAACTGATGTAAGTACACTGTAATCAGGAAGCAGTGGCGTGCATTGCATATAGGCATAAAGCAGTGCCTACCTCGATATATCAACATAAGCCTGCCAATTAAATTTTAGTGAGTGCCCCACAATTAAGAAACTCACTAAATCATCATACCTAACAAAAACAAAATCTTCATACAAACACGCGCGGCAGTAGGCAGTCGCTGGACGGCCTACTCAGCTCTCGTACTATTCGCATATCTCTATATGGTCTCTCTATTTGGTCTTTACTTGTTCAAGTAATAAGACAAAATTAAAAATATGTACGTCTCACGCGTAGTACGGTCAGCATCAAAAGTTGATTACCACTTCAGTTTTTTTAATCTTAGTTATTGAACAAAATATTTGTTCAAAATTGCAGCAGAAGAATTTTTTTTAGAGCATATACTCTTGTCTATTATGTGAAAAGCTAAAAATCAGTTTATTGAAAAATGTTGTTGTCAATTTAATAACATGTAAAAATGATAGTGTTAATCGACTTTTGATGCTGACTGTACCATGACGTTCGAACTTCGCAGTTTATCACCCTTAAGTAGGCATGCCTACTCAAGTAACCACACTTTTGACCTCACTTTTTTTTTCTGATTAGTGACCGCATTTGCCTAGACTAGACCCGGCCTAGTGCCTATCTATACTGAAAACCAATGCACGCCACTGTCAGGAAGGCCAAAAAAAGCACAAGACATAGTAATAAAAAATAAGAAGACAGTAATAGAAATAAGGGACAAGAGAAGTGGAACAAAAAAGTGACCCTATGGTACCTTAGGAAAGGGAAGAGAAAGAAGGGAAAACCCTTGAAAAGGTGGCAGGTCGACTTGGTAAGAACAGCTGGAAAGGCATGGTCTAGACAGGCAAGGAACAGGGAGAGCTGGAAGGTGGAAAGGGTTGGAGGAGGCCTTTGCCAAAGGACACACAGAGAACCAGAACTGATATTGTACACAACATGATATTCATTACAATCACTTTGAAAAAAAGACCATAAATATAAATAAGTACACTAAATAACAACCAGTGTTACCTAGTTCTGGGTTTTGGAGGTCAGAAAGGCAGTCGCTCCATATAAAATACTGGTATTTAGCTGCAACCGGATGGACTGAATGCCTAACCTAACATTTGAAAAAGCTAGGCAAATGGTGATAACATATTAAGCACACCAAATAACATGGATTATCCCACAGTTGTACACCCCAACCCCCCTTCAACTGTCAAGAAATCTCCTAGAGATCGGTAACAATAGAAAAGTAATTGTGTCTCATTAGTGACAAGTGAACTAAACTAATATTGTCCTAATTAAATAATAAACTTTCAAAATCAATAATAATTTTTTTGAAATGTGGATTTGGCATACCTTTAGCAACTTTTTCATAATCATTCGGCCACATTGGGTCATATTCATTAGCAATATTCCAATCAAAATCACGAATATTCAGTGATGCTGCCAATGTTTTCCCTTGACCCTTGGGACTGTCTGAATTAGATTCGTCATCGTCTTTTTGTTTACTCTTCAAGTCTATTACAGGAGTAAGAACCTGTAACTCGTAATATACTTAATAATCAAAATCCTCTTAGAAAAAACAATTCAATTCAGCAATTGCTATTACTTACCTGAGTAGATCGTCTTAACGCCTCACGCTTGGGCTGGGTAACCGCTGCTTTTTTTAATTGCAGCTGAGACTGTAACAACTTAATACCTGAAGACCATCCTGCTACCTTTTCAGCGGTGCGAGCTTTGATTGTATCGAGATCGTCATATAAGGACATCTTTGTTTATGTTTATGCATACAAGAGTTTGGTAACGTAATATCTAAATTACCCAGCCCACTACTAATCTATATTCTACTATATAATTCACTGTGTTTACTAATTTCTGCGAATTAATAATTGTTTGTTCACAAGTTTACACAATGAAGCAATGAAGCAAGCAGTGTACGTACATTCACAGTTATTTTACATCTGATTTTGCATCACAGTGGTCTTTAACTTCACTGAAATAAGGTTGCTATCAGAGGCAATTCTATTTTTCAGGTAATATTTGTAGCATGGTTTTATTGGTTTTCGTTTTAAATGTCATTTTGACAATTTGACTTTTTTTTTTCAGGCTCGTCAGCATGGAATTAGTATGTACCTTATAGGTCCATCCTACTACGCTATGGAAAGGGCAACTAGCTTCATCTTTAGTCCGCGTATCACTGGTCCCTTCGTGAATTTGGACTTATAAGTGGTTCTTTGTACGGTTTAGACGCAGGATGACATATGAAGCTATATATTTCCAGCATAAGTTGACTTCTCATTGTATGTACAAAAAGCCAATGAGAATCATTATACAATGCGAGATCAGATAGAACTAGAAATGTATAGCTTGATATGACGTCGTGTGTACAAATAGCCTATACAATGCGAGGTCAGCTAAAACTGGACATGTATATTTTGTTAGGTGAAGGTCGTCGTGTGTAGGTAGGTACATACAATAACTGAGCCAATGTCAAGATTACTTGATTCCGTTCGAAAAAAAAGGCGGTGAAACTCAAATATATCGAGATTAATGTGGTACCTAATCTCAAATAAATGCAGCTATTCCAAGAGTGTCAGTAACGCTAGTGTTTATATTCTCTTTGGAGGTCAGTGCCGTGAATGAAGATCAATTATGGACTTACAATACAAAGAAAACGCACTTGTCAGAGAAAAATCAGGAAAATATTGTCACTGTCACAAATATTGTCATCATGAGAATAAAATAATAAGACAAAGCTTACAGAATAAATTGTAGTTTATATGCAGTATAAATGTTTTAAGGAATCTAAATTTTAAAATGGGAACTCTTGTAAGTAGAGATACCAGACGTATAAGTTTTGATAACAATTTTGCATTAAGCCCTCCTATAGCACTACAGAAATCTATAGAGGCAGAGAATGCAATAGCTTTTGATAACATGCCACCGGTAAGTCTTATTCGTTAGTCACCGATAAGTTTTTTTTATATCTATGACTGCCACTGTAAAAAGCTCTACGCACCGAATCCGGTGATACACGGCAGATAAAGCGATATTATAGAGCGCGTTACAGAACACGCGAGTAAAGCGCGTTTAAAACTTCGTGAACATACCCTAAACCTAACTGGGTAAGTGGGTACCGTGTACGTGCGGTTGGCTGTACCCATGCGCGGTCCGAGGGTGGGTCGTGGGGGTCATCACCCCCCCCCCCTTCCCCAATCATTCAGAGAATTCCATGTCGAGAGTCTGAATGATTTACTTGCCTTACCAACTTAAAACTGTAGATACTTGAGCCACGAAAACCCCGATTGGCATATTAAGAACATCAGCAGTCATGGGGACTGCCGACTGAAGTAAAAACATAAAACTATGAAATGACAGTGGGATTTTTAACGCGCCTAAAAAATATTTCTCTTTAAAAAGCCTGTTATAAAAATATAGAATCTAGGAAGTGCGAGCGAATTAAACTCGGGATATTGGGCACCCCGCTCGTACGTAAGGTTGAAAAGCTTAGGTAAGGCGAGATTCCAAAACCTAAACAGCTGTAAAACGAGTTTAAGCTTTTCGTCATAATTCGATAAAGTAAATTCTCTTTTTGTATGATGGGTAAAAGAAAACAGACTATTCAAGGTGGGGTGCTAAAATTTACAGGCTCGCTGCGCTCGTTCTTGCAATTTACATTGGTTCTTGAGTTTTTCTTCAAAGTATCGCGTGTCGCGGATTATTGTCTGTACCTAATCATCGTCATTTTTAGGAGTCGGCAGGAGATATCATCTATAAAGAAAAGAGTACAGATTACCAAGAAGATGGTGAAATGGATTACTGGTCGCACAGAATAGATTATCTGAAGAAAGAACATCAGATTATCAACAAAATTATTGAAGCCGAATATGACAAAAGTATTGAGAATACAGATAAATCATTTGAAACACCTAAAATAACTCACGAAAAAATTCAAAAAATAAAACCTTGTATCGACTGGCGAGCAAAGGTAGCGTTACACAAGCAACAAGCTTTCACACATTTGTTTTCCATTTAACAGCCCGTTCACAGTTTAATATCATCGATATATAAAAAAAGGTTATCAGTGTTTAGTATACCTGTGATTTTGCATCACGATCAAAATTACAGTGTTTTTTATTCTCGTGGAAATAAGATTGCTAGTGTCTCAGCTCAAATAAAAACTGTGAAAGGGCTGTACCTAGTAGCTATAGCTGCTTCGCGGCTGTAAAATAAATAGGTATTTTAACAGCAATTTGATAACTTATAAATTCTCTGCTACTTACAGGAGCTACTGTTACTTGGTAAAAGAATAATGGTCCTTAGACTTTTAACAGTTATATTACACTAGCAGCGCCCCGTGGTTTCACCCGCATAAGTTTCCCGTGGCAAAATCGGGATAAAAACTATCCTATGTCCTTTCCCGGGGCTCAAACTATCTCTATACCAAATTTCATCTAAATCGGTTCTGCGGTTTAAGCGTGAAGAGTTTCGCATTTATAATATTAGTATGGATTTTGTATTATTAGTATTTGTAATAATATTAGTATGGATTACATTATATTGTGCACTATCGACCCGCTCCTGTTTCGCACGGACAAATTATTGAGATTTATTTTGTATTATAATACTTTCCGGAATTCTCTAAGCGATATGGTGAGAACCGCATCAAAATCCGGCGAAGTTTAGCAACGCGGTCACACAGACATACACCAAAATAAAATCGAATTTTAAATTTGTAAAGGTTTACAGATAAGTAGATATATACATAGATTTTTTTTTTAAACTAAACGATCAATGTTGCAATAAGACCATATTATTATTTTACCAACAAAGTGACAATTTAGCACCTGTCTTTTAATCCAGTGAATTAATATAATTATAATCTGCTGCACCTGGAACACCGAACTTTTGTAGCAGTGACAGTGGAATACACGAGCATTTAGCATTTCACCATTCAGATAAATGGGGCATTTTTGTGCTACAAGAATCTTTTGGCGTTTGAATAACATTGACAGGGAGCGCTGTAGGCAAACATTTGTGAAATGGCGTTTAGATTTTGGCTACGCCTCAAAAGGACCTTGTACAGCTATAACTTAAAATTTTCAGTTGTTCTATCTGATCATTTTGTCTGTTCATCCTTATATTTTTACGCTAACTGTCCAATATGTTTACAGATTATGAATTGTTACGAAGAAAATACTCATCAACCATTGGTATGTGCAAAGTTAGTGCAATCTTTTACCAAATGTGTTACAAATTGCAGATTGGAAGATTAGTTGTATTAAAAGTTTGTATTTTTTCTACAATATGGATATGACAATCTATACAAACAAATAAAATTGGAGTGTCTGTTTGTAATATTAAAATAACCGCTTTTTACTAAATGCATAATGGATGTAGGTACCTACATCCATATGCATTTAGTAAAAAGCGGTTATTTACCATAAAAAAAGTTAAAAACCAAAACCCGACTACTGAAAAAGATGAAACAAGAAAGTACAGACGCCAGCACATCAACCTACCCGAAACTGTCAGATTTTCCCAATCAACTTTGAACCTTATGCTTTATTGATAAAGTTGAAAATCTATTAAAGAAATTTGAAAGATTGTAGTAGGTTGATGTGCTGGCGTCTGTACCTTCCCGTGGTCGCATGTCGCTGTACTAAATAAGCTATGGTAGCATACGACCACGGGAAGGTACTTTCTTGTTTCATCCTTTTCACTAGTCGGGTTTTAGTTTTTAAACTTTTTGTTAATTTAATTATTTTGGGGCTTATTACAGTAATTCTTGTATTTTTGAAATGTGCTAATTAAGCCCTTTCATTTGATACCCCACAAAGCACCATTCAAAATATTAATTTTTAAATTCATTACTTTATGTCCTCTAGAGGGCGCCCTATTGAATTTAGTGGGACGTCACATAGCCTATAACCAGCGGACGATCAAGACGCTTCTAACAATACCTCATTTGTCAAATTATTATAAGTACTTTTTAAGTTATGAGGGGACAGATGAACATACATACATACCGCTCAAAATCATAACTCTCCTTTTTGCTTCGCCGTAGTCGGGTAAAAATAACATTTTTGACCATTTTTGTCTGTCTGTCTGTCTGTTTGTTCCAGCTAATGTCTGAAACGGCTGGACCGATTTTGACGCGTACTACGGGTACGGGACTTTTACTGGCAGATAGCTGATGTAATAAGGAGTAATTTAGGCTACTTTTATTTAAAAAAAAAAACATAACCCTCCTTCTGGCGCAGTCGGGTAAAAAAACTTTTAGTTAGGATAGGATTTCACGCGGACGAAGTCGCGGGCTAGCTAGTACAACAATAAATGAAAACACTAAAAATACTAATGCATAGGAGTACTTATTTAGGAAACATCAAATAAATCCTAACGTTGAAATTAAAAAAGTGTTTTTGTCTAACATAAGTATTATTAAATAGCATAAAAGTGTAAACAAAAAAGAATACAGTTTAAATATTGCGGCAACAGCGCGGTGTTATTGACCCAAAAAACATATGGCCGAAACCTGAAAAAATTGTATAGGTCAGTGTGCCGGGCAGTGGGCACCCCTTTTTGCAGGTTTGTAAAAAATGTGACATTTGTAGTAAGTAATAACTTCCGCATACATGAATTTATTTATTTATTTAAGTATATATAACCTGTCGCTGTGTCTTTAACCTGTCGCTGCTGGCTTGTTAACAGATGCATCATGTAGGAAATGTTAAAATTGAAAAATAATGTCAAGTGACTAATATACCTATTTGATTGAATTTTTGTATGCAGATTGGGAACATCAGTAGGTATACGAAGTTCAATTTATTGTTGTATTGTCATCTCCATATTGTATATATTTATTTCAAATACCATGCAAAATAAAAACATGCCTAATAATAATTTGTTTATTTCTGAGAGCGTAGGCAATTGTAAGTTTTATTTGCGGTACCCAGACCGACCAAACGCTAGGTACCACAGTTGTTGGTTCCGAGTTCTTATCGTATGTGAAATGAGTACCAGCATGGACTTATACGTACAGACCATCAAGCCAGCACATCAACCTACCCGAAACTATCAGATTTTCCCAATCAACTTTGAACCTTATACTTTAGTAATAAAGTTGAAAATCTATTAACCTTTTAACCGCCCGACTTTATATCAGTGGTCGTGCTCCCAGCGCCCGAGAAAAAAAAAAAAAAAACGAAAAATAAATACCGATGAAACGAGCTGTGATGATATAATAATAATACAGATTAAACGAGATGTGTTATTTGGTCGTATATATACGACTCTGGCGGAATGGGAACGAAAATATTTGTCGGATTAATCCGACCGAAACTGAAGACGCCAGCACATCAACCTACCCGAAACTGTCACATTTTCCCAATCAACTTTGAACCTTATTAGCTTTGCTTTAGTTAGTGATAAAGTTGAAAATCTATTAAAGAAATTTGACAGATTGTAGTAGGTTGATGTGCTGGCGTCTCTACATAGCAAAAGTGAGAATTGTACTGATTTTATTCCTACTGAGGATATTATGTTGATGAGATTAAATGCCAAGGATGAAGATAGCACTAATAGTAATATTCAAGAACTGATAAACTTAGAAGAGGAGTAAATTTTGCCTTAACTGGTGTTGATTTTATTTTTAATGACTATTATGGTCCGCCCCAGCTTCGCACCGGTGCAATTTTTTTTGAGAATTTCCGAAATTTCCTTTCATTCAAACCTTGTCCTGGCAACACTGAACGCAACAAAAAATAATTATTCAATTTGTTGCAGTCGTTCGGAAGTTATACGCGTACATATATTTCGGCGATTCATTTTTATTTATATAGATTAAAAATAGGTTATGTAAAAGTGTACTATATTTTTTTATAAATACTATCCTTTTCATTTTTTTGTGCTATCTTTTTCAACGTACCTAAATCCAACCCTGACCGGTACGAGTCCTTTCGTATCGGTACTCGTTTAGAAATGCTATGCTAGAAATCACGTGCACTTAGACAAGAACTCCTCTTGCTGCTTGTCGATTTCTGATGATTGATCTACGTACATTTATATAATGGCGCGTGGCCAAAATCTGAGCTAAGGGGAACTTCGGTCAAAGCTAATAAAATTGAAGATGGCGTGACCATAGCTAGGTGCCTACGGCCTGCAATATTTTTGAGATTTCGTTCATTCATTCCATTTCGTCTTCTTTCATGAGTTTGGTAAAACCAACTTTTACTTTTTCATTATATTCAGTGATATAGACATGGGAAGTGTCAGAAATTTAAAACCGGAAATTATATCCTGTATAATCACTTTCTTCAAAATGCTGGTATTTAACTGCATCCGGATAGACTGGAAGCCGACCCCAACATAGTTGGAAAAAGGCTAGGCAGATAATGATGATGAATCACTTTCTTCAAATATTTCTGTTTAATTTTAATAAATATCTCTACAATTATAACATTATGCCACTATCACGATCATCGAACTTTAGGTCGAAAAATGATGGACTGCAATTTCGGAGTAAGTAGGAACACAACAACGCGTCATTTTCGAAAAATAAAATAAAACCACTTCACGCCTTGTATTGTATGTATTAGCCTTTGATATATAATCAAAGGTATTAGCTTGTTTTAGGAACTAGCAACGACAGCGCTATTTTGAGTTGCCTTACTAAAAATTGCGCTTGAAAGAGCATAATATCACAAAGAAAATATCCCAATTAAAAAGGTCTAAAAAAAACGTATTGGCTACTTAAGGTGAATGCGCAGTGGTAGCCTGCGAAATTCAAATTTTCTTACGTTTTTTTGCAATTTTCAGGTCAGTGTCAGGTTTTACCTTGATCAAAATTTGATTCGCGACTATAACAGGTACGTATTCATAGAATTATAATCATCAGAATCATTAATACATCTTTCTAAGTTAGATTTCTACCATAAACACTTTTCCATACGAGATTTGTTCTTAACGGTAGAAATCTAACTTAAAGAGATATATTAATGATTCTAATGACTATAATTCTGTAAATGCATATCTATTATTGTCGCGAATCAAATTTTGATCAAGATACAACCTGACACTGACCTGCAAATTGCAAAAAACGTAAGAAAATTTGAATTTCGCGGTCTACCACTGCGCATTCACCTTAAGCTACGATTTCCTAGGTGAGCAGTGGTGGTGGTTACGCTTGCGAATCGTATTTTGTTCAACATACAACTTTACACTAACCTGCAAATTGCAAAAAACATAAGAAAAGAATTTCGCGCGCTACTTATCCCGTCCATCTTCATAATTATTATCATGGAATTTGTAAGTACTCGACTTTGTGTTATGTCTACTCTGTGCTTTAATTGATAATATCAATGTCACACTGACACTGACTGCATGTCACTTTTTCGTGTCATCAGCATTGATGAGCAACATTGAGTTAGGATAAGTATGGAGACGGCATCGGCATATTCTACTATAGAAATAATAGTTATACAAATATCTATCAGATCGACACACACATGTCATAAAGCGTTCTGATTCTTTTTAACCGACTTCAAAAAAGGAGGTTCTGTATTCGACCCGTATGTATGTATAGATACATGTATGTATGTTTGTATGTCAGCGATTTTCTCAAAAACTAATGAATCAATTTTGATAATTCTTTCACTGATGTGATCTAGGAAGGTTTTAGTATATAATACATTAGGTAATTTTTCTTATGTACAGACGCCAGCACATCAACCTACCCGAAACTGTCATATTTTCCCAATCAACTTTGAACCTTATACTTTAGTGATAAAGTTGAAAATCGATTTTAGAAATTTGACAGATTGTAGTAGGTTGATGTGCTGGCGTCTGTACGAAGTTATATGCATAAATGTACAGCATCTCCGGCATTTCTATGCGAATTTTGATGATTCTTCTAGTCAATGTCTTCAATTCTTCAATGCTCTAGTGTTACTTAATTGAATTTTTGTGGGGTAGGTACAACTAAAAAGTGAAAAACTAAAACCCAACTACTGAAAAGGATGAAACAAGTACTTTCGCGTGGTTGCATGCTACCATAGCTTTGTATGTTAGTACAGCGGCATGCGACCACGGGAAGGTACTTGTTTCATCCTTTTCAGTAGTCGGGTTTTAGTTTGTAAACTTATTTTTTATTTAATTATTTTGGGGTTTATTTGAGTAATATTTTTGAAATAGGTTATAAGCCCTTTCATTTGATACCCAACACGGCATGATACAAAACAATTTTTTTTTACGTCATGACTTTGTGGCCGCTAGAGGGCGCCATATTAAATTTATTACGACGTCACATAGCCTATAACCAGCGGACGATCAAGACGCTTCCAACGATACGTCATTTGTCCTATTATGACAAGCAGTTTAGAAGTTATGAGGGAACAGATGAACATACATGCATACATACATACCGTTCAAAATCATATCCCTCCTTTTTGCTTCGCCGTAGTCGGGTAAAAATAAAAACTTTTTTACAAAAAAAAACAACCGACTTGTAAAAAAAAACTACAAAGTGATAAATAACTTTAATTTTGGAAGTCGGTGTCGTTGGGTTCGCATTTTTGTTTTTTGACACCGACTTCCGAAATTAAAGTTATTTATCACTTTGTAGTTTTTTTTTGAAGTCTGTTGTTTTTTTTTTTGTAAAAAAGTTTAGTAAGAGCTGCATAATATGAAAAGAAGACATCTAATGCCGCGTTCCGAGTTAGGACTGAAATCGATATTGTCGATTTGAAACCTAATTCGGTACGGGTTTTAACACGCTCAAATTGATAATATCGATTACAGTCCTAACTCGGAATGCACCCTACATGTTTGTCAAGTACTTATTTTGGCAACACTTTTGTGTGACGTCAAAATCATGTCTATGCTGTGATCTCAGCTGAGCTCAGTCGAAGTTTTCGTTAGATTCGAATTTATATGTGGTCAAGTGAATTATGTTGTTTCGTATTAAAATTTAATTCAGTGTGTTGTACCTTTCCCTAAAATGGCTACAAATGATTCTAAAGTAGAAGATGTAGCTACATGCCACACTATTTTAGATAAAATTAATTCAATAAACGACACTGTTGTCACCAAGGTAGTACTTTGAATAATTATTATACACGTAACTTTATTAAAAGCAATTTGTAAACATTGTAATTAATTTAATGTGTACTTTTTCTTTTCTAGCCACCAGATATTAATGACTTCACAATCATAAAACCCATAAGTCGAGGCGCTTTCGGAAAAGTGTTCCTCGCTCATAAAAAAAGTAATAAGGATCAGTTGTATGCAATCAAAGTTATGAAAAAGTCTGACATGGTCAACAAAAATATGGTCACACAAGTTGTGACTGAGAGGAACGCTTTGGCGCTGTCGAGAAGTCCTTTTTGTGTTCATTTATTTTACTCATTGCAATCAACTTCATCTATTTACTTGGTAAGAAAGCAAGGTTACTTTTGAACAAAATACTAAACAGAAATTGAAACTCAGTAGTGTCAGTAGCTATGTAGTTTTGATATTGTTGAATTAATTGACTGATTGTTGTATTTGGAATCCTTTTAGGTCATGGAGTACATGGTTGGTGGTGATTTAAAATCACTGCTTGGTGTTTATGGGTTTTTAGAAGAATCTATGGCAGTATTTTATGTAGCTGAAGTCACTCTTGCCTTGGACTATCTTCATAGACACAACATTGTACATAGAGACTTGAAACCAGATAACATGCTTATATCTAGATCTGGGCATGTGAAGCTTACTGACTTTGGTTTATCTAAAATTGAAGTTAATAGAGGTAATCCTGTCATAATTTAATACCATAAATCTCTTTTAGTTTTCTTTCAGTATCAGTAAAATAAAACAAGCAAAGCGAGTCTTATGTCCAGCAGTGGGTGAAGTCTGGCTGTGGATGATGATGAATAACACTTTAAATAAAAACTGCAGGAGATTAGAAATAGACAATATTGTGGAATGTGAACAGAAATTACAATTTCAAATGATTTACTAATATAGCCTGATTCAAGCTTCATGTAGGCTTGGCGCTTGAGGCAAGTTGCTGCTCTGTAACAAATTCATGTGTCAACAGGTGTGAGGGGTGAAGTACTGCACAGGAGGTAGTGCACGGGAATCAGAAAAGTGTCGTAATCTAATAAACATATTCCCCTTTCAGATTTAGAGATATCAGATTTTGTGAACTGCACACCCAGCCTGAACATGAGGACCCCGGGACAACTGCTCTCACTCACATCTCATTTGTCCTTCGGTCCAGGTGGCGGAGACAGCACACACACTTCTGTGATGTCTACAGATGCTTGTGAGAACCTTCTTGATGAGCTTAAAGAAACCAGTACGCTTTTATTATTTAAATAGAACATCTTGTCTATTATAAATCCTTGGTATAAATGTGAAATTTTTGCAGGTAAGTTAAAAAATCTGTTTGATGGAGTCAGCGGTTTCGAATGTTCACCATTATTAAATCAGTCAGATATGTCAGGGATACATCCTTTTATGAGTGCTGAAAGTATTCAGTTTGAAAATGTAAGTATTTATGTCTTTATAGCATGGACAATAGAATTTTTTCTAACACTAAACACCTCGTAGTCCAGACACATGATGATAATCATAATCAATTATTTGCAAGTAGCTGACCCGGCAAACTTCATACTGCCTCGGAATCAATAAATACAAAATGTATGAGAAGATGAATCAACTTTTTTGTTTGTGAATTTTGCCCATGTTATGGCCCATGGATTCAGTACATGATTCTGAACCCCCTGCATTTAAATTTTTGTTAGTTATAAAAAAAAAATTGCTGTTCCATGCATTTTGGCTGCATAGGTATTGTCTTTTTCTATGAAACTGCAGATTCTTTTTGATAACCAATCAAAAATTTCTACACCAAGGAGTCTAGAATCATGTGGTGTATTTATGGTTACAGTTTGCGCTTTAATGTCCCTGTCACCCTGTATGTAAACAAATTTCCTTTCAAGTGAGACAATGAAAGGTTTATGGAAGAGATGAAATGATTTGATTTATTCTACAAATAAACCATGTGTGTTATTTTTATGTTACTTCTTATTTTGTAGTCTCAAGACTCAGGTTCATACCACACCTGTGAGAGTTCAAAGAACAGTTCCAACTCCAAAAGTAACAAATCTACAGATCCGAGTAGCAACAGTTCTGTGGGAGAGTCCACTGTGCTGTCAGATTCCCAGCATGATCAGTCCACCTCTCCACTGTGCAGGGGACAATCTTTGAAGAGAATACCTAGGTAACTACAATTCACTACATCATAAAATACTGCCTAGTCTAAGATATCTACTTATTACAATTTTTTTTAGCTATGAATTTATGAGTTATGTGTGACCAACAGATATGATAGATATTTTTTAATTGAGCTGCTTTAGTTTCTAGTATTGCCTCCAAAGGAGGACTCACCAACCACTTGTAGCGCGAGCTTTTGTTACCCGCCGAACATTCATGCGTGAATCGAACATTCGTTCGCGAGCATACCTAGCTATTAAGCTCTGCTCATACTGAAGCGAATCCCGTGAGGGGTGCAGGACGAAATCCGCTCTCGCCGATTCTCTAATTGTGCAAACTGGTTCCAATAGTCGCATGATTTCTTAGTCATTAAAACAATCGACACGTGCAGGCACGACCCACGTCGCACGCGGGATTCGCCAATGTGGCCAGTGCTTTAAAATTTGTTTGAATTATTCGCCAAACTTTTCCTTTCACAATTGAATTTCCGCTTTATAATAAAAATTCAACAATATCATTGCAGCTTCAGAGCCAAGAAAAGAAAAAGGATTTTGGATTGTGATGGAGACACACCTACAGGTGTAACTAGCCTACTAGAGTCTAAAGAGAATCACAGTGGTCTGACGCAAGAGATCATGGCCTTGGAGTTAAGTCAGAATACGCCTAAACGTATGTCCATACACCCTACCCCTGATAAACACAAGAATCCTATAAAAGGCGTGTTGAAAAAACGGTAAGTTAAACAAATACCTTCAATAGTAGTTAAAGTTAAAGAATATAAATAAAGTTTAACCCCCTTATTCATAAAACTTATCAAACCTATTTTAGTTAAAATGGGGTTTGTCTCTTTCTTACACACAGAAATGACAACGTGACAGATAAAGACAAACGTTCTATAAACCTATTTTAGCTAAAATAGAGATAAAATAGGATTATGAATAAGGGCCATTAGTCTTTTAGGGCTAATTTTTCAATAGCCATATTACTTTTAAGAATAATATGACAATCATTTAACATTACATTCTATACAAAAGCTGTCAAACTGCAATATTTAGTCCTCAGATAAAAGTTATATCAGCCCTAAGAAAAATAATGTTATTTTATGCGATCATAACCAAAAAATCGAAATCTATTACTTCATTAAGAATAACTGAATTGAACCTACTCTGAATGAAAAATATTTTTTATTTTTTCACAGTTGGGTCTCACAAAATGACAGCCATCATTTTAATGTCGGAGTAATATTCTCCACTCCAGTATCGAATAAATCGCCGGAAACAAAGAAGAAGGAGACTCGATTCAATCTTCCTAAAGATGACCAACCGCCATCTGGGACTAAGCAGAAAACCTTTATGTTTGGCAAACATGTCTCCACCAGTTTAGAAATATTTCCTACTAGAAGATTAAGTAAGGTAATTTAATCAAGTATTTATTACACTTCCAGCTTATACCTTACAAGTTGACATTGGTTTATTCAACAATTTGTTATTTATATTGGACTAGCTTCGCCCGCAACTACGTCTGCGTGAAATTTTCGAAAGACACGTGGCGCCATCTATTATCATAATAACTTTATTGTTGTTTTCCTCGGGAACAGCCCTTTTTTTTCGGGATGAAAGGTACCCAATGTCCGTTTCTGTACACCTGACAACGTATATGCAAAATTTCAGGATGATCGGTTCAGTGGTTTAGGGGTGAAAAAGTAACAAACAAACTTACTTTCGCATTTATAATATTAAAGTTAGGATTGAAAATCAGTTATTTTTTAAACGATAAAGGCTACAAAAAACTGCTCCCCCAAAACGCCTACATCACTATTTCTAGTGTTTGAAGTTGTTAAATAATAATAATAATATTCCACAACTATCACACAACGCCATCTAGTCCCAAGCTAAGCAGAGCTTGTGTTATGGGTACTAGACAACTGATAAACATACTTATATATTTCTTAATACATACATATTATAGATAAATTACACCCAGACACAGAACAAATGATCGTGCTCATCACACAAACATTTGTCCTGGGTGGGAATCGAACCCACGACCTCCGGCATAGCAGTCAGGGTCACTAACCACTAGACCATCAGGCCTGGAATGGAATGCAATGGAAGGGGCACAAGAAATTCCACAGCCAGCCAGCGTCTGTCTGTTATTTTAAGGGAACTTCTGATTCTTCTGCTTGTATTTCGAAGTTTGCGTCATCCTTTTCACAAATTCAACTTTTAACCGAAATAACATACTGTTCTACATATAGAATGACCATTCACTCACTGAAAATGCATGCAAGCATCACAAGCATGCTGCCTCTGCTTAACACATAGAAAACATGCGCAAAGTACTGACAGGCTTATCTGAAGAAGCTTTGGCAAAATGGCAACAATAAATTAAAGTTACAACATGTTGCAGGGCGAAGGAAACCGGTCACCTACAGATTTGTGTAGGACTCCTTTAGCTACTGCGCACACGCCTTACAGGACACCAAAAAGCGTGAGGCGAGGCAATTTAGTCTCAGACCAAAGGATTTTAGGAACACCTGACTATCTGGCGCCTGAGTTACTTTTGAGGTATGATGTATTTGTATTTATTTTCTAATTAAACTTTATCATTGTCTCTCAAAACAAGTAATTGGTTTATTTAAACTGCCAATACGGTTGAAAAAAGGAAGTAGCAGTCTAGCGTTTTACTTAGCTCAAATGTCTTCAGATGGCAGTCATAACCATTTACCATCAGGTAACTATACCGCCTGCTCGATTACCACCCAGAAACAAAACCAAAATTCTTCAATCCAAGGCTAGATATTGACAGAATGAATCGCGATGTTTTCAGACAAGGTCACGGCCCTGCAGTTGACTGGTGGGCGTTGGGAGTATGTCTGTACGAGTTCATGACAGGCGTTCCACCTTTCAACGACGAAACTCCGCAAGCAGTCTTCAAGAATATATTGTCGCGAAGTGAGTCTTTTTTAAACTAGAAGTTAGTCGAAAAATTTATTATTTTTACTAAGCAAGGTTCGGCGAAGATAGATGGTTATCATCCCTTATTTAAGCTGTAAGAAATCCAGTGCCTTTTGTAATTTTCGTTTTCTCTTTACAAATTAATATAATTATCACAACTATCGTATACTTATTATTTTCGGTAACCGCTACGTGCTTTTGGCTGAGCCCGCCGTTGTTGTCTAGTCAGTATGGCAGCCATGGCAGGTAGAGGGTATCATCACTAGATAATGTTATGATAATGTTTCAGACATCGAATGGCCGGAAGACGACGAGGCCCTATCTCCGGAGGCAGTGAGCGCCATCGAGGCGCTGCTGACGATGGAGCCGGCGGCGAGGCCCGCGGCACCTACCGTGCGAGCCATGCCGATATTCAGGAACATTGACTGGGACAACCAACTCGATGTGGAACCACCCTTCGTACCCACCCTTGATGATGTGCACGATACGGGATACTTCCAAGGTACGATTTATACTGACTGGATCCAAATATCCCTAACTGGTTCTTTGAAAATATTCTATTGACATTTTTTTTCATTCATATTTTCTTAACCAATGCAAGTAACTTCGCATCGATATAGATTAACGCAGTTACGAAAGTTTTTAGCTTTATTTTTTTTTTCTATCTGCACAAGCCCTTCTTTGAACGCTTATACCGCGTTGAATAGATTGGCCAGTCAATAAGTTGATAGTTGTGCTAATAAACAATATCAATGAGTTATTTCATTTGGGTAGGGAATAACTGAATTAGCTTTTTGACTTTTGAGTTAGTAAAGTCGAATTGGTATTAGGTAAGTATGTGTAAGAATATTTTTTAGTAGTTTGAGATATACTGCGTTCATAAAATTTGCACATTATTTCTTTTAATAATAAACTAAGTATTCCTTGAAGCAGACTCTATGGAAAGTTTCGTTGGCATACCTAATACAGGGTGGGCCAGAAAGTTATACGATTTTAAAAACTCCATTGCGTCGAAACGGTATGAGATAGCGGGGAGCGGGAGGTGGGGATGAGTAGCTTGATTCTCGGAAATTTAGTAGCCATGGAGCGCTTCACGGGTGCACAGCGTGCGTACTGCGTAAAAAATTATTACAAAAATGGCGATTCGTGTACTGTTGTTCGTCGTTTATTTCGTTCTGAGTTCAGATTGCACGACCTAAATCAGTGTCCCAGTGAAAGTGTAATTAGGTCTTGGGTCAGAAAATTTGAGGCTACTGGTTCAACTCTTAACATGAAACCTGCGGGACGCCCAAGGTCAACCAGAACAGAAGAAACAATTAACGAAGTCAGAACCTCCGTACAACGTGATCCAAGTCTATCAACTCGCAAGCGGTCATCTGAGCTTGCTGTATCCAGAACATCTTTGCGGCGCATTTTAACGAAAGATTTGAAATTCCACCCGTACAAAATTCAGCTAGTGCAGGATTTAAAGCCAAATGACCTCAACTTATGTCGAGTTTTTGTTGAAACAATGTTAGAGCGCTTTCGGAGTTTGAACAATATTCTTTTTTCCGACGAAGCCCATTTCCACTTGAATGGGCACGTGAATAAACAAAATTGCCGTTACTGGGCTGCAGAAAACCCACGTGCCAAACATCAAAAGCCTCTGCATTCACCGAAGGTAACCGTTTGGGCGGCCATTTCAGCACACGGAATCATCGGCCCCTATTTCTTTGAGAATCAGCGAGGGCAATCTGTTACTGTAAATTCTGACCGATACACAGCCATGTTAAGAGATTTTTTCTTTCCGCAACTGCAAGAATTTGAAGCCTTCAATCGTGCGACATGGTTTCAACAAGGTGGCGCGACATGCCATACCTCTGATGCATCAATAGCAGTCGTAAACGAGATGTTTGCAGGAAAACTCATATCGCGACGAGGTGATATTGCGTGGCCCCCTAGAAGTCCAGATTTGACTCCACCAGACTTTTTTCTGTGGGGATACATGAAGAGTAAAGTTTACCGCAATAAACCAACCACAATTGCTCAGTTGAAAAGCAACATTCAAGAAGAAATGGCCGCCATTCCACGCGCAATGTGCCAGAGAGTTTTCAACAATCTAAGGTCTAGATTCGAGGAGTGTTTGCAGCGCGATGGTGCACATCTTAATGATGTTATTTTTAAAAAGTAAATTTCCCAAATGTTTTCTTTTATTAAAATAAAAATTTGTTTGTGTACTATTTTTTCTTTTTTTTTAATGAATTTTTCGAATCCACCAAACTTTATGGCCCACCCTGTACAAAATCGGCGTACCTAACATTATTTTACGTTTTTTTTTGTTTCAGCTCGTAATATTCTACAACATTTACATGTTTCTAACTTCGACATATAACAGGAAGTTGGTACATCGTTCAATATGAAATTATGCCCCCAAATAAATTAGAATAAGGGCAGGAGAATAATGAGTCAATATAACGTGATAATGTAATGCGTATACACATTTTTTTATATTGTGATTACTATTCCTTTTTTACTTACAATTATGTACTAACCAAATCCATAATATAGACTGATTTGAAAACTGTATACCATTTCACATAGTACCTTTAAGATATATTATTGTTTAAAATTAATTTAATTGTGATAATCAGTGTTCATTCAAATAGTTAAGATTTTTAAATAAATAACTACTTTCGAAATATGGTAATTTTTATTTAATTTAGAACCATTAACTAAATTGGCACAATTTCCATAAATTTAAAAGTTAATATTGTTGCAACTAATTGAGAAAAGCAAGGTCGTTAGGTTGTTTTTCTCAAAATAATTGTCCTTAAAAATTATTCATGGAATAATAATTGTCAAAGATAAAGTTAAATTTTGTTGTTAGAATTGTACTCCACAAATCTACTGGGCGTTTTTCTGGATCCAAGGCAGGAAGTAGGTGACACGTGTGTACACTCCGGGGTATTGGCCTTTGCCACAACCGATGCCCCACGACACGATGCCCACTTGCGTCCAGCGACCATTTTCGTTCACCATCAGTGGGCCACCGCTGTCACCCTGTTCAAATGTCAATAGAAAAATAAACATGCGATTCTTTCATATTTTTGACGTCGTCTTTTGTCTAAGAACTTACACTGCAGGAATCCATGCTAGCTCTGCCAGCACAAAGCATATGTTCCACGATCCCGCCCGGGGCAGCTCCGCCGTATTTCAACTTACACTCCTGGTTTGACCAAACTGGAATCGTCACCTCTTGAAGGACGGAAGGCTGTGGTCCACCTATACGAAACAAAGTGCAATGAATCATAAATACCGGAATACAATACAAACAAAAACGACCTAAAAATTATTTACCATTTAAACAATTTCAGAGGAAGGTATTGTTAAAAAAAATGCTAATATCTTTTGTCATAATACAATTCGCCTTTGTTCTGTATGATTCACATTGTATCCTAAATTATTTTGGCTCTGTCTGATACGTTCCAGTAATTTGTGAGTGTTGACACTTACTTTCACGCAGACTTCCCCAACCGATGACCGTCGCAACTTTGCCCTGATATGTGGATCTACCACCAACTGGCATGCAGATAGGACGAATGTTCTTTGTGAAGGACACAGGCTGATCGATCGTTAAAACGGCGACATCGTTGTACTGAAATTAACGAAAAAAAATTGCTAGTAGATGATCCAGCCAGTTTCTAAGAGCAGAAGAAAGCCTGGTCTACAAAATGTTCTTACCAAAGTACGCATGTCGAAGCCTCGATGTCTGACTACTCTTTTGATTTTCCGTTCTATGTGCTGAGTCTCTGCGTTTGTTCGGATGTTATAGTCTCCAAGTCGTGCTGTCAGGCGAGCTACATCCCATGAGGTCATACTAGAAATGAGGAAAGTGTTAAAAATTGATATAATCTTATCTGTAACTTAAGTAATACTAAGACGCTTGAATCATTTGCTCTATCCCTATCTTTATGGTTTACAGGAAAGTCTTCCATCAAAGCATTCGAAATTACCCTTTTACTTAATCGTGTAACGTGGTTAGAATAATTTTCCAATTCCAGTATAACTTACTGCGCCACGCAATGTGCTGCAGAAAGGACATGTCGGTCGTCCATGAGCGAGCCTCCGCAGAACTGACGTCCAGCGTTGAACAGTGCCACGATCCATGGCCATTCGTTGAGCTCAGCATTATGGCCTCCTACGATACGTTCCTCGTCTTGGTACGTGCTTTCGTAAGTCTGCAATTTAATTGAGAGATAAAGTGGTATCTATCGATGTTCAATCTCTTTGCATTGAGCTAATTTGTTTGTTTATAACAAAAAAGAAAAGGAAGAAAATACGTTTATTTGCGGTAAACATGACGCAGAAAAAGAACACAAACATACAAAAAAAAAAACAATTGAGGAAAATATGAGTCACATCCACGCAAAACGGCCATCGCTCAGCATAATGTTAAGACCCTATGAGAGACAGAACCCCAGCGCTGGTTTCAGTGAACAATATTTTATTTTGTTGAGATCAGGCTACTTTCTTTAATTCCAAATCGTTTCTTTTTTGTCTTCATAAGTACCCGATGTTGTCTGGTTAAATATTCAGTCGGTGGTAATCTAATATATAAACATCAATGTTTGTTTGTTCGTATTTTATACGCTGTCATACCGTTAATCCGATTACGATAAATCTTTGTCAACTGAATTCATTTCACGGACGAAGTCGCGAGCAGAAGTAAGTTAGATATAACTTTAGAAAACAAGGTACCTAACATGAATTTGTCGTATCGTACCTGAGGTCCATTCTTGACTCCGCAAGACCCATCCACGGCAGGCTGGGAAGGTTTAACTGGCTGTGCAGGCACACTCGGCTTTGTAGGGTACGCTGGCGCCCATGTCTAATTCATTCAATCATTTGATCATTATTTTATGTATAGTCGGACGTTATAAAGAAAAGGAAGTACTTAAAATACATTTTTACCTGCTTGGTTGTGCTAGGAGGTCTAGTAGCCCAAGTTGTTGATGAAGCAGGTATGTTACTTGGTGGCTTCGTTACGCCTGCAACTTTGGACAATATTTTAGGTTGATATCTAAATCCTGGATTTTGCATTTTCGGTAGCATTTTATAAACAAAAAAAAACTTTTATTTTCTTACCCAAAGATGGCGGGTGCGTGGGCGCAGCGTGATCAGGAGGATGGGTCGGTAGTGGGGGGATCGTAGGTGGCCACTGCGCAGGAATCTGCCGGAAACCGTCGTTGTTACCGTATGACCATCTTGTTAATGCTGATATAACACCGCCTGAAATTCTGTTGAAACACTTGTTACGTTAGTAAGTTTTATTTTTATACTATACACACAGTAGTGTCAACAACACCAAGTCGCTACTGACCTTCCTTGAGGAGCTGGGGTGGATCGAATGATCGATTTTCCCGACCGTACGCAAAATACGCGCATTGACGTGGAGTTGCGGACACCAGCCCGTATTACCTATTACCAGCGGGGTAATTGCGTAACACACTAACAGTAGCAATGTCTTTCATGTTGACAGTTCAACATTAACATTCATTGCGTTATTTACGTTATTGAGGAGACTAATTTTTCGAATATATGAAGCAATGTATTAGCAATATCTTTCAAAATGATTCAGATTGTGGTTGATAATGTGTTACGCAATTAGGGTGCAGTACGTAGTACTTAGTTAAAGTCTTCAAATAAGGAACGATATTGTGTCCTTTTTGGAGCATACAAACTCACCCCGCTAAAGCTGGTAGCTGAACTGGAACAGCAGGTTGCAGATAACCGAATCTTTGAACATCAGGTTCCTGTTGTGGTGGTGTGCCCACCGGCTCCGTGCAGCATACTCCAAATACCTAAGTTCCAATAAACATTCATTAGAACTTCTGAACAATTGGACGGATGTCAGGTTCTTATTGTTTTGGTCAACGAACAGAGGTTCTGATGTTTTATGAAAACCAGTTTATGTATTCTCATTTGTATTCATTTTGAAGGGCAGGTTGGTTCTTTATTGTCCGATACTTGATCAGCTATACAAAGGCTACGATAAAGTAACAATAACGATGCACGCACCTCCCGAGTTTCACCTAGATTCCCTAGCCATTGACTTACTTCACTTCGAAGATCTTATGAGACGCGGCTCTTAATTGATAGTATTCTATACCTCCATGTTCTCTGCGTTGACGTAGCTGCAAGTGTCGTAGTGCCCCATCACCCACCCATCCCAGCCTGAAAAGTCTGCTACTTTGAACAACGGGTAGCAGTCGCGGAAACTCTTGCACGATCCTTTCTTGCCAAGAGTCGTTTCGCATTCCATTCCAAACGCTCCATCTGCCTGCTAAAATGAGAAATAAAGTTAAAAGGAATGACAAAATTACAGAAAGTTGTGTGTATAAGTATGATTTCTAAATTATTTTGAACCTGTCTAGGTTGCAGCAGCATTAATTGTTTTCCATCGCGAGTAGAGTTCGATGCGTCGCGCTTCACACGTCCCACGTAAGCTGAAAAATAATTAAATGTCATAATAAAATTCTTAATTCAATTTTAATTAATTGCTATTTTAAGTATTTCTATAATATAATTAAAATTAAAAATGAAAATCAGTGAGCCCCAAATTGAAAAGTACAGGAGCACTAATTTATTTTTATATTGTATTGCTAAATGTAAATGTACAATCGGCGACAAATCATTTTGGTTGCGTCCAGCATGTTTCAAAACATATATAATTCAACCATTTAAATAAAAGTTCTGAATTAATTAAAGGGTTGCTGGTCTTTATAAGGAATAACCATTTTGGTAATTTATTTAAATTAAAACAGTCGTTCATGCGTGCAAAAACAAAATACGGTCCATTTTTATGATGGCTAATCAACAGTATCTTTTGTAAATTATTGCAATTTGACCATATAATTAAAAAAAAAAGAAATGTTAAAATAAGAACACGATGAACCATTGATGGTACATTGAACCTGTCACATAATGACAGCTCAACTTAGTTGTTTATGATTACCAACATCACAACGCAAATGAATAACGGTTGCTTTAATAAACTCCAATGAGCACGTGTACCGTATTAAGGATTAAAAAGTATAACAGCAATATATTAATTATCGTCTCTCAAACCTGTTTAGCGACGAGTTACATCGATCATAAACTGTAAGTTGCTAGTTAACGCTTTGATTTTTAATTGATGAACTGAACTTTCTATGTCAAAGTTGGACAATTAGGTATGTAGATTGTAGACGTGACAAAGAAAGAAATAAAAAAATGACTAAATGTACGTTTGTTTTTGTCAAACGTTTTTTCCAACAATATAGACAGTAAACGAACTTTGCCAGCTATAATCGTAAACATCGGGGATATTATTATTCTAAAGGCGATCTAAAAGCATAGCTGGAGTACAACAACGTACGAAACGTGTCGTAAACATGCATGTTATTTATTTCGGATCGCTGCATAACGGTTTCCGTTATATTCAAACCTCAGAATGCCATGTGCAGCATGCCAATAACATAAATGACCTAAATAATATGCTACATAGTTGCAGAATTATGTCATTAGACGTTTCTTTATCTCTTTTGTACAGACGTAAAAATTGATTGAAACAATGTACTATAACCAGAGATAGATGAGCAAATAGCCATTTAAAGGTGAACTGGTCGGGATAGTATGTGCATTTTTAAGAAGGCCTACAACTTAAATTGTACACATAAATAACTGACCTTGAAGATGTTGGGAGTTGACGTTGAATCGCTCTCGAATTACGACCGAGGGTTCTAAATAATTAAACCTGATTTTCTGAGATGCCTTTAATGAAAATATACGACCTTTAAAGGTTCCTAGATTTAAAATGAAAAAATCTTTTCTCGTCCATGTTATTAAACAAAATTAAGCTTTATAGTCTAGTTTTGAGAGAATATTTTACTCTGTTGGATAGACTGCATCGCGTAATAGCATGCAGTGGTATGCCAACTGACGGGACACCTTGAACTTGATACCAATATCAAGTAATTTAATTTGCCTGTTGGGTGGGGGCCTAAAAAGGAATAAACAACAGTGATGGTATCTTTTATGTACAGTGTTGGTAACAAAATATTGTAAAACAATTTTTTTTAAGAGTAACTGGAGTTTTGTTCGTTCCTGCTCCATAAGAAACTACCGTTTCGAACTGAAAACTAGATTCAATTATTCTATTATCTCGTAAATATTGACATTCAAAAGTGCCTTAATGGTATAATTGAAATAGACGATTTGACTTTGACTTTCTGGTCCTATTTGCTTTTTAGAAACAAAGTACTTATAAATAATACAATGACATTTTTTTTTCGATTCAGTTCTGTCACGACCATAACAAGTATGTTCGGTGACGCGCATAAATCTAATAACATTTGCTTCTGGATTCCGGGTTCAGCAATCTATGCGGAGGAAATGTCAGCGGCGTCATCCCGCTTCAATCGCCAGTCTCCGATCTAATTAATGTCCTCGAAGCGAGCCACAAAAAGTTGAACAACTTGAGCCGTGCTATGGACAATGATGTGATTGATGTGATCGCCTTTGGATGTGTGGGCGTATGACAATTTGCATTGAATTGATCCCATAGGTATTTCCGAATAATAGCCCACGTACTTTAGAAGTTCTGAGTACCAACTCAATTACGGGTTGATGACCAACAAGTCATCAAGTTCAGTACCTATAGACTGATGAAAACGTTTTAGTATAGAAATGTTGATACCTATTTTTATTATATTTTTCGTTTTAAATAAAACGCCGTTACCTATTTTTTAAATTTATTTTTGTCAGTTTATAAACTTTGTATTTATTAGCGATCGCATTTTTTCGATGGACATACTTAAATCTTGCAAATTTTAACTTTCTCTAGCCTCAAAACCCCATACCCACATGTGTCGTCCATTGTTTTGAGTCCTCGAAATACAAATACTGGACGTTATACTCATTCTATGAATAAGCCGTACGTGAGTGAGTAAACCTTTATGTTACGGTTAAAGTACACCTCGGTACAAAAACGGTCAGTGTTTTGTGCAAAAAAAAAATTATGTGGAGGATTAATATATGTAAATGATTTTATAGATCGTCATTTTTATATCACAAACTGTTATGCGTAGTAGGTATGGCCAAAATGTTTGTGATGTGTACATTCGATCACAACTTTTGTTAAATTTTAAGACATTTCTGACGCTGACTGTACCTTGTGCAGTTTGGAGGAAAATAAAAATAATCGTAGAAAGAAGAAGTCGCAGTAGTAAGCGACTGTACGCTTAATATAGATGTTATACATTTTATCATTTCTTTTTATGTAAAAAAAAATATTGGATATCCGCTTACCATTTAAAATAACCGCATCGTCGGTGTAAAACGCACCATCAGCCGCCGAGAATCCATTTGTAACGACGTCGGAGTCACTCCCGTAGCCCAACGCTAAAAGTCCCACCCAAATAATAGTTAATTTAGTCCCTATAAACATTTTATCGATTCGATAATTAAGACATTCACTTAGATGATTGATGTACAAAAAGGATAGTTTAATTTGAGTTGGTACGCGTCGCGGGTGTGTGCAGCCCGCAAGGAGTCGCTTTGCAAAATGCTTCGGGCTCTTGACTCCGCGCCTTTATAATATTTTGCACTGACGACATTAGGTTAAAAAGATAAGAGAGCTTTTTCTCTTTTTGTAATGACATTTGCGTCCGATACAAGCGAGCTTTATAAAATATGACAACCGTTTCGTTCGGCATGCCCGAAAAGGAATATTCGATTGATGGTGTTTATTTTTAGTGCAATCACACGGCACCATGGCCTGACGTAAAAAAATATTTATGAGATCAATGAACCTTATAAAAGCAACACAATAATATTCAAGTTTTATCTGGGTCTGGAACAAACACAGAATGTTATTAAATACTTACTTAGTTTATGTAAGCAAGAATTTCTCATAAAAAACCATTAATTTAATTTACTTAATAGCTTTCTTGGCGCCATCATGTGCTGAACACCATAATCTTGTATGGTCCATTATCGAGCATTGCAAAATCACTAGAGATAAATTAAACATAAAAGAGTTGAGATAGTGGGAGTGTTAAAGCGTATTTATATGTAAAATTGAATTGAAAGCTTTGCCGCAAAAATTGCTGACCCACGCTTCAATTTACTCATTTATTTATTATTTCAAGAGATTAGTTTAAGTACCTTTATATCTCTTACAAATAAAACCAAGTAACTTAGTAGACATTTATCCTTTGACAAGGATCCCAAAAAAGATAATGGGACTCTCCACCCTTAGCTTTTGGGATGGTTTTTCCTGTTTACAGTGTCACGATTTTGATGCATGTGATCCGATAATCCCACGGTCTATCTAAAAATGTATGTACCTAAGTGCTTAAAACCACAACAGGCATTCAGTTTAATGTCAGTGACCTTTTCTCGAAATAAAAGAGCTCAATCGTTAGTGTTAACAACTGGCTTACTACCTATGGTCGAGTCATGTTACATGCAGCACACTTTGACAGTCAGTCTGACAGGTGATTTGTATTCGATTCTAAACACATTAAAAAAATAAAGGTAGGTATTGAAAACAGTAGGTAGGTAATTTAATTTTTGCCAATTCCTTCCATGTGCGTTTTGGGTATTGATTACTCACAACAAGTACTCACACAGCATTCGTCACCTGAGCTTATTTGAATATAAGTTCATCACGCCCCTGATCTTGAGAGAATATCCAGAGGTGTTCAAGTGTCAACTGTAAATAAATCTATCAAGTCTTCTAAATTAATATTATAAAGAGAAAAGATTTGATTTTTCTGTTTGTTTGTTACGCTTTCATGCTAAAACGGCTAAATGGATTTGGATAAAATTTGGCACACCACGACCTGGATTAGGGCATAGGATACTTTTTATCCCGATATTCCCGCAGGATCGAAACTTATGCGGGTGAAACCACGGGGCGCAGCTAGTGTGTTATAAAATAGCTAGAATTTATAAAAAACTAAACGCTGCATGCCTTAAACGAAAATAAACTGAAAGTCTTTAGTAGTGGAGAGGTTCTAGATTAGATGGTGAAATATATGCTCCACTTGGAAATTGGTGTCCAGTCTTGACTGCCCGTGCTTAAAAACCAAAAGACGGTTTCATTAATTTCGTATGTGGAATTTTATTAATTTGTTTAAATCACACAAGAACAATATCAGAATATTGATATGAACTGACGCGTCGTGCCCCGAACAAGCAGTGCGATTAGAATGAAAAGCGTCATTAAACTTTAAATGTCCCGTTATTCAATGTCGTAGATCAGTATCTGTCGGTGCTCTGCAAAAATGTGATACGGTCTTACTCTACTTTATAGTTAACCTCCTACTTACATTCACATTTTGTTCATTGCGTGGGCCATAACATTTAAGTTTTGTGGCACTTCGTGAGGTCCGAAAACGACGAATTATACGGAATTATTAGGTTTACTCACGTCAGGTACAGAGTGCTGATGTTAAGGGACGGCTAAGAAGTACATAAGTGAACTCTTTGTTTGTTACTTGTACTCTTAATGATCTTAGGGTCATCAAGGGGTCTAGTAGGGTCCTCAAATTTCATCTTTTTATCTCTAAATTTTTTCCCCTTGAAATTGTTATCCAAATATCAACTATTTTGTTAACAATTTGGAATTGATAGATGCCACAACACTGGGTGGCGGCATCTACTTCGCCACATGCGAACTACTTACGACTGATACTGACGTCACTCAAATCCTGCATCGCGCAAACTGAGTTTACCGTGCGACTAGCTTGTATACATCGTCCCGACATCACATCGGGTAGTAGACTATTAGACACAACACCCGTCTTGTCGGAGGATCCTCCCTTTTGTATAGAGGATGAGAAAACTTTACAACCTGTTAGTTCCTCATACCTCTATACCAGTATCAGCTAAGTTTGCGTTTGCGCTGGTTATGATAGATCGTGAGCCTGTTCGGTTCCCAGAAACTCTGTCTTTGGTTTGGATTACCAGACCGTTTTGTTGCTTTAACAATGCCTTTAATAATTCGTCCAAGTCAACAACTTTCAAAAGCTTGCCAAACATTTGTCATGTGCATATAGGCGCACGTCATCATGGTGTAGATTTCAAAGTTCCAAGTTTATGAAGCCCAAACCATTTGTTCGATGGTATTTCCTATTAGCGAAAATGACGAACTTCCATAAGAACTTTCATTCCCCCTTTAGGCCCACTTGCACGTTTAGTCGGGTTAAATAAATAAATGTAGAGTTTGTAAACTCGGACTTAGGTAAGACTGAATTTTAAAAAATCCGTCCTTAGTCCTCAATTTCGTTAGAAGGAATCCTTGTGCATTACATGCTTCTAGATCCAGCGGTTTAATCTAGGCTTTGTCTGTCAGTGAATGTGGATTTAAGATTTTCATTTTGTAGATTTCTTACAACAAAGAAAGAAAGAAAAATGTTTGTTTGGACACAGTTCGTGAAACACAAAATTAATAAAATAAAAAATAATGTTTCAGACAACAATAGTGTGTGCCTCACGGCTGCGCCAAAAAAGTTCATTTCAGCATTAATGCTAGACAGATGCTGTCTGACGCTGGTTTTCTAATGAACCCAACAAAACTCCCTATGCCCATCGAAAACCATAGCCGTAGTTAGTTTAAAAAACGTAGTCAAGATGACTATTTACGTATGCATGGATTTAACCGGCCGCAAAAATAAGTTTGTATTTCATAGTGTTCCTCGATAAAACTTATGTAAAAGAAAGTTATTTCTGCGGTTGTATTGTAATAGAAAATATCTCAAAAACTCACTTAGAAACGCTTAATATATGAATTGTATTTTTTTATCAATCCTTTATAGATGAAAAAAAAATCAATGCCCATATTAAGCGTTTTTGGATCCCATAATTAAAAAGTTACATGTATGGGGAGTGCCAAGCCTAACTTTTTTTTCGTAATTTCATTACACATAGTCCAGAGTAAAACGACAGTGTTACATCCAGACAGATGGACAGACGGACATGATGACAGTATAAGGGTTTCATTTTTGCCATTTGGCTACAGATCCTTACTTACAGAACTTTGATCTGTAGAAGATCAAACTTTTTAGGGATCTAAGACGGGGGAAAAAGACATGATAAAGAATCATGGCAGGAGTTGTACAAAAAAATAAAGATGTTTAGAGAACTTGGAATTCTGATTCTTATACTCTTGGGTGCCTAAAGAGTATACGAAACGGCGGCTGTCAGTGTAAACAGCAGTGGCAAAGATTTAAATCGTTAGATTCGCCCTACCGCGTCAAAACATAGAAAACAATAAAAAAACATAGTCGTATTTCCGTTTTGACACCTCTCTGATACACAATGACGCAGTGACTACACTTGATTGTCATAGAAACGCTATTATTTAATAATGTGTGAGCTCATTCTTCTCAGTATTCAGTATGGACACTTTTCTTGTGACTAAGTACGGTGAGGGCAAATCTAGCGATTTAAATCTTTGGGGTGGCGGGACTTCTTAACGGGGTGACTTAATGTAAATACAAAATTGGCAAGGAAATGAAACGAAAAACTAATATTTTCATTTCGAAATATTTTAACTATGCAGGGTTTTAAAAATATGATACCTAAGTTTATCAATCTACTCCTCGTAATGTGGTCTCAACATTGGATAATATTTTGAACCCGCTAAATGAACTCCTTTTTAGGGTTCCGTAGCCAAATGGCAAAAAACGGAACCCTTATGGATTCGTCATGTCTGTCTGTCTGTCTGTCTGTCCGTCAGTCCGTATGTCACAGCCACTTTTTTCCGAAACTATAAGAACTATACTGTTGAAACTTGGTAAGTAGATGTATTCTGTGAACCGCAGTAAGATTTTCACACGAAAATAGAAAAATAACAATAAATTTTGGGGTTCCCCATACTTACAACTGAAACTCCAAAAATTTTTTTTCATCAAACCTGTACGTGTGGGGTATCTATGGATAGGTCTTCAAAAATGATATTGAGGTTTCTAATATCATTTTTTTCTGAACTGAATAGTTTGCGCGAGAGACACTTCCAAAGTGGTAAAATGTGTGTCCCCCCCGCTCTAACTTCTAAAATAAGAGAATGATAAAATTAAAAAAATATATATAATGTACATTACCATGTAAACTTCCACCGAAAATTGGTTTGAACGAGATCTAGTAAGTAGTTTTTTTTTAATACGTCATAAATCGAAAACCGCAATTTACCTTTCACAAAGTTACAACGAACTACAAGAACTTTTATATTATGTTACTTGCTGCTACGGAACCCTTCATGGGCGAGTCCGACTCGCACTTGGCCGGTTTTTTTTTTTACAACTTTGTGTTCATTAATCAGATGCATGAGAAGTTTATACTTTTTAGCCTGTTTCCCATTACGAACTGGTTCCGTTTATAAATAAAAATTAAATGCTGTTAGTAATCGCATCATTTGCGAAAGGCTGGAAGATATGTTTATTAAAAAAAAAAAAAAACGGCCAAGTACGTGTCGTGGCACGCACAATGAAGGGTTCCATAGTTGGGATAGATCTATCCAAAAATAAAACTTATCATTGTAGTTGAATAACATGTTCTCCCATACATCGATATACGTCACGATCAATTTGTAATCGCAAAAAATATGTTTTTTATGTAATAAAACTACAAATTAACAATTTTCGGAATTTTTCTTTTAATTGTGCTGTGAGACCTTGCTTCTTGCCTTCCACGATTCTAGGTCAACGGGACCCTAGGTTTTGATTTATTTGCGCGTTTCAAAATATATCGCATAAAAGGCCGTATTTTTTTAGCGTTGACTTAGAAGCTTTATTTTTTTAGAGCTCTAAGGGACTGTAGACTTCGTATTTGACATTAATTTGAACGTAATACCTCTACGCGTTCTTGAAAAAAAGGGTTATGACAGACTGACGAACGGGCGTACAACGAATTGATCATTTAAAAGGGGTTCGTTTTTTCTTTTTGAGGTACTGAACCCTAAAAAGGTCCAGTACAAGGACTTTAGAGAAATAAAAATGGGAAAAGTGCTCGGAAAATTTGGGAATAACTGAGTGTTTTTTTTTTCTATAAGATTTGGATTCGAATATTTTTATGGTCTTGAGTTCATACTCTTAAGAAGTTGACTTCTTTGACCATTACTGAATATTTGAACGATTATTATGCGTAGGTACGGACAGATCAACGTCTGTCGGGTCAGCTAGTAGTAAATAGAAAAATACACAGCTTAAAAACATCTATGTGTCTTGTTGTTTTATTAATGCACCATGATAGTGAAATCGGAAACAAGACTGGCTATATATTTATGTTAGCTCTCACTTAAAACAGGCGGAGAAACAGGTTTAATAATATTTAGTTCCAATCTTCTCATAAAACCAAAACGACTAAAAAAATGCCTACATATTAATTTTTTTGTTTAATCATTGATATACACTAAGAACAAGAATGGACCCAGTATTGAGCCTTGAGGTACACCTACCTGAACTGGTAGCCCGGAAGATGTCACACCATTAACATCTACACATTGGAACCTATTTTGTAAATAAGAATTTATCACGTTGATAGCTTCGTTTTGGAGACTGTAGTGACGAATTATGCGCTTGCAATAGGTAAATACATTGTTAATGCCAAGAGATCGTCAACCTCAGTAATAAGGTTAAACTAATCGAAAACTATCAATCTAATGAACAAATTATAGCAGCATTGTATGTAGTGCGCATTTCGTATTAGTCACAACTGATGATCTTACATTAATTTTTATGCCATGAATTAACCGTTATTTCAAATTAGAAACTAAATGTTTCTAATTTAAAATAACTGGACTAGTAGGTTCCATATGGACGAACTTAGATGTATTATTAAACACACCTTTATTTTTTAACATTCACAAGAAGACTGGTTTAAAGTCGCCACACTTTTTAGCTGTTTTGGAGGATTTATTAACGTACCTAGTTTATTTTAGTTTTTTTGTTCTAGATAGTAGCAAAATCTATCCACTTTATTGATTGTGATTCATTCGGTACAGCAGTACAGCTGTGTGTTCAGTAGGGCTGATATATTATTATGTAAATCTTCTTCGAGTCGCTGGCACGTGTAGACAAATGATAAATACTCGTATATTAATAGATAGATATTCCTTATTATTCTAAATAGCTCTAGAGAACCGTTTTAAAGAGATCTAAGTTGTCACCTTATTTGCTAAACAGAGAATATTAAAAAAAAGTCAACCTAAATGCTGAAAAATGGAATGTTAAATCGAGCAATAGGACTGGAAAAAGTCAATGGATAAAACAAGTTAGAAACAGTAAACGCCTATAAAATAATATACGTAAGTATATTCTAATGATTGCAGACTAATGATTTTGCTTTCTTCTTTTTAGAAGGCGCTTATGTACCAATTTTCACGTTTGCGGATTGTCGTTGTCAATATTACAAATTGTTTGATTAATATTTTTTATAGTTTGCCTTATTTTCTATACAAATGCTGTCGAACCGGCAATTTTTAGCCCTCAGATAGAACTTTTCTGACTACTGAAATTTTTTTGTTCATGGCACTTCCTGTTTTCCTCCATCTGCATAGCTTTTTCCCAACTATGTTGGGGTCGACTTCCAGTCTAACTGGATGCAGCCAGTGGCGTGCCTAGGGGTCAAACTTAGGGCAAGCCACTCAAAAAAAACCTACCGTATCGCTTGTCAACGTTGTGCCTCCGATTGAGTCGTTTTAATTCTTACTAATATTCATATTTCATAATTGTAGGTTTTTGCTAATAGCTATTAAAATGAATGTTTTTTAATAGCACCATTTTTTTCTTATAAGTATAAATTAAGGTAATCCTTTACAAAATCGTAACTTTTTTATTTTCGAAGTATCAGTTTCGCGTAAATATGATAAGACGTATAAGAGTCATCTATTATTGTTCATTATTGGCACAACAGAGCTCTTCGAGTTAGTTCATATTTCACTCTCCCGCAACAATCGCTTTGCAAAATATTACAATCTGGCCGAGTGGCCACTAGATGGCGCACAAATAATTGATTAATTTCTAACTACACATTATTGTTTACGATGTTGATTGTTGATAATATTTATAATTTGATTTACTCACAATGTTAACAGCCATAACTCTTCATTCTTCGCTTCTTTACCACAGACAGATGACAAACATCAAAGCACACGGAAGACATGAAGCAAAGATACAAGCGCTGAGCAATTGCCTCTATTTAATGAGGTTTTAGACTCATCGTGACCTCGGAAAGGAAGTTCTTGTTGTGCTAACACACGACAGCGACACGCGTATTGTATTTAGAAATGTCTTCAAGCACATAATTGACGAGATAAAGAAGTTTCGATTCGTGTTTTACCAAAAGTACAGAATGAAACAACAGCTTTCGTGTGCTTTTGAGAATTCTGATGTCTCTTACTGGCACCAGCGAAGTTATTTAAATCATCGTAACCTGATATTCCAAGCGGTATTTTCTTTTGAGAAAAATATGCAACACTAACAGAATAATTTGTTAATATGAGAGCAGCCTATATTCCAATGAGTATTGTATGCTGATCGACTAAAATGCCTATTACGTGATTTAGATTTCTGAGAAATACTCAAATCAATTTGTCTGTAAAACTCAAAATATTTACCTTTCCGAGTAACGATTGCACACGTAATCCATCACAAGGAACAATGCATGCGTTTCCGAATTCATTTTAATGACAAGAAACTTTTTAATCACTTTAAAACAAAGGTAATTATCGCAAAAACTAAACACAACACTTAACTTCACAAAAAATGAAAAAAAAAAAAAACAAAACAAAAAAATGCACCAGTAACCGATCAAAACTTTGAACTAATAGACTCGCGCAATGTCTCGCGATCTTACTATTTACACACACACGCGCGTCGTTATACGTTTCATTCATAAAAAATCAAAAGCCAGGCTTAAAAATCAGTACAATTTGGGAAATAAGTACATACTAATGTTATCAACAACGTGAACAATTTCTATACAAATAGTCAAAGGTCTAGAAGCCAGATTTGAAGCCAACTGGTGCGAGCGAGACGGGTTGATTTTTGTTGTTGCGCTCTTGCTAAGCGGCATTGGAGATGTTTGGCAACGATGCGCGTGATGAAAATGCGCGGAATTTGAAATTATTCTTTGAGTATGTAAACCTGGCAACCTTGCATCGTACTTACGTATAGCGGGTGGCCGGGACGTGCGGAGTTTATTTTTTATTATTCTTATCAATATCTTTATAAGTTTACTTGTGTATTTTTTTTTAATTATAAAGCTCGCGCTTCATTGAAAGCCAGGCTTTTCGGCTTTAGTAAAAGGCACGCCCCTGGATGCAGCTGAGTACCAGTATTCCTGTTTTTAATATCCTGTTTTCCAATAAAAGAAAATAGGTAGTCGACTTACAAGAGTAATGTTTACACATCATAATAACGGTTTAATGCACCCTTTAATTGTCCTGAGAACATGAAAAAAAGACAACCTAAACACTGAAAACTGAAATGTCAGATCTAGCAGTGGTAAAAGTAACAGCAAACGCCTATAAAATAATATTCGTAAGTCTGCCTCTGTACATTTATGTTCTTGAAGTATTAAATAAATAAATAAATATTCGAATGATTGCAGAATCATGATTTTGCTTACTATTTTTCAGAAGGCGTCGCATCGACCAATATTCACGCTTGCGGATTGTCTCGATGACAATATTGCAAACTGTTTCAAGGTAACTCAGCATAATATTGTAGGTTTGTAGAGTTCTACAAACCTAAAATATTATACTGATTTGGAAGATTGCGTTGGCATATTATATTGTTCCGTTTGTCATTACTTTCTGTAAATAATTTTATTTATACAACTTGACTACTTATTAAGGTGATTCATCAATCACCGTATAAGTAGTCAAGTTAATCAATGATTCGGATTAACTTACTATTACTTACTATAAGTACAGGCTGTAACTTAAGAGCCAAATTAATAACGCACTTATAAAAAAATAGATTACCTAGCTGCCAAAATATCTACCGACATCAAATTAAAAGATGAGAAGTTTGATCTAACACATAAATATTAAGTGTTCGCAGAAATGTGTGTAATTTATTACTCGTATTTAATTGATTAAATAATAATTTTTCAACACACTTGCTCGTAAAATGGCTCTTAATGCACAGCTTTTAGATCCATAATGCAGTGTATTACAAACGCGTGCTTTTTCTTTACGTTACGGTACTTGTGCTTTATTTCCACAGATAACTATTTAATTTACTAGTCGGAAGTCGGAGAAGTGCGTTTTTTTTTTAATCTCTTCAAAGAGACTTCATGCCAAAAAGAATCCGCGAGCCATATTTTACTTTTTTTTAAATAGTCTGAATTGTCCTTGGTCCCAAGATGAACTAAAATTTATTTACCTTAAGATGAATGCGCAGTTGTAGCCCACGAAATTAAATTTTTCTAACGTTTTTTGCAATTTTCAGGTCAGTGTCAGGTTGTATCTTGATCAAAATATGATTCGCGACTATAACAGATACGTATTTACAGAATTATAATAATTATAATCATTAGAATCATTAAATACATCTTTCTAAGTTAGATTTGTTCCATAAGAACAAATCTCTTATGGAAAAGTTCTTAGGGAACAAATCTAACTTAAATATATATATTAATGATTCTAATGACTATAATTCTTTAAATACATATCTATTATATAAATATACATTTTGATCAAGATACAACCTGATACTGACATGCGAATTGCAAAAAACTTAAAAAAAAAAAATTTCGCGGTCTACCGCTGCGCATTCACCTAAGGGTGCATCCACACATAGCGAGGCATGTGCCGCAAATGATCTTTTTATATGTATGGTTGCCTTAGGCTGAGGCATCTAACATACAAAAAAAAAGCACTTGCGGCGCATGGCTCGCTCTGTCTGGATGCACCTTATAATTTTCCGTCGTCCCTCCCGTAACCAAACGGAAAAGACCACTGGCGTTCTATTATTGCGGATTCTCACAGAATTAATGTATATTTCTCTATGCAAATAGTACTTTCTAATTCCATACTAACTAAACTACAATTTGACATGCGACAACACTACGATCAGTCTTAACATTATTTTGTGTTTATTATATTTTTTCTATAGGCTGTATATCGGTTTTGTCTTTGCCCTTAAGTAAATAAACGCGCGCCGCGCTAGCAATGCGCGCGCAGGTGTAGGAATGACCATTACTTACTCTATGGGTAAACCTGCGCGCGCACGTTAGCGCGGCGCGCGGAATGACAAACCAAGCCCGCCATTATCCATACAAGTTAATACACACATCAAAAGTGTCTAGGGATCAAGCATTTTTATGCGGATTTCTTGAGATTGAGATGTGGCTTTGTAATAAATTTATGATTTTATAAATTTATATGGATCCTTTTTGGTGCATTTCATAATTTGAATCAGGAACTGTGAATCAAATTCGAGTAAAAGATGAAAATCAGCTGTCAATATTTTCCCTATAAAAACATACAACGCATTGAAGACATTATTAGTGCTACTGTTTCCCTACTACTGATTAAAACCAACGTTATTATGGAGCGGCGACGTCATTTAAGCAGGGAAGAAATGCTCAGAGCCGTGGGAATGATAGAAGCTGGTTCCCGGCAACGTACTGTGGCTTTAGCTCTGAATACAAGTCAGAGTGTTATCAGTCGACTTTGGACACGTTACCGAAGCACTGGTACCGTGGCTGAGCGCCATGGAGGACGGTATCGCTGCACCACACGGAGACAAGACCGATATATTCAAATCTTAACTCGAAGAGCTCCAACAATAACCGCCATGATGTTAGCCGTGAGGCTTCATCACTCTTCAGGGAACTTAATTAGCGACCAAACAGTCAGAAACCGCTTGCATGAAGTGAACCTTCATTCCCGAAGACCGCTACGGGTACCACCTATAGCAATGCACAATCGTAGGATTCGATATCAATGGGCTCTTGAACACAGAAATTGGGCAGAAGAACAATGGCGTTTCGTGTGCTTTTCTGATGAGTCTCGTTTTGGTATGAGACCGGATACAAGACGTATACGACACTGGAGAACCCCTGGACGCCAACAGCGATTAAAATCATGCCAGGAAGTCCATCCTTATAGTGGTGGAACCATCATGGTATGGGCGGGTATTTGGATCGGCGGAAGAACTGAGTTGATTTGGATCAGAGGCAACCTCAACGCTCAAATTTATGCTGAGACGATTGTATCAGACGTCATCGTTCCTCTACAAGTGCAAATCGGTCCCTTATTTCAGTTAATGCATGATAATGCACGACCGCACACCGCAAGAGTTGTACGACAGACTCTCGCCGCAGCTAACATCAATGTCCTGCCCTGGCCTGCTCAGTCGCCAGACTTGAACCCGATTGAGCATGCATGGGATATGCTACAGAGAAGAGCTCTGCCGAATATGGAGGGTATCCAGTCGCAAGAAGACCTTTTTTTGTTGTTGCAACGAACATGGGCGGCCATTCCACAGCGTGATTTGGATGAACTCATTTTGAGTATGCCAAACCGATGTTCTTGTGTTGTTAGTGTTCGCGGTAGAAACACGGATTATTAATTGTTTAAGTTACCCAATAAAATTTTAAAGAAAACTGTTATTTCAGTCTTTTTTTCGAACTTTTGTGTTAGTGGTTCAAATGTCAAAAATCCCTTTATTAGGAAAATGGCAAATTTCTTTATTAATGCAAAGGTGACTTGGTTTATCGTTACTGTGACAAACGAAAACACTTTATTTGATGAATCCTTAAAGAAAATTTTAATTAATATCAATCAGGAGAAAAGTTATTGCAAAAATATATGTTGATCCCTAGACACTTGATGTGTGTATTTAACAATACAAGTCTGTTTTTTTCCTCACAAGTGTGTTGAAAAACGTCGTATGATACGCGTGTGCATTGATAATTAAACTCTCGGCTACCTTATCGCGCTCGCCTACGGCTCGCGCGAATAATACCGCCTCGAGTTTAATGATCAACATAGCACACATGTATCATAATGTACTATTTCAACACACTTGTTCGTAAGGGGTTCTTATTGCACGGCTTTTAGGTTCACAATGCAATGTATTTAACACGCGTGTTTTTTATTTTGTATCCCTGCCCTAGGGCGGCAAAGTGCGACACTGAAATCTCACATTTTGTGACTAAAATATTTATGAAAATGCTGTGTAATGATAAATAAACATTAGGTATATTTCATCAAATTATTTATTTTTGTCAACCAATTAACATAATTTTTTTAGGCAGTTTGGCGACTTCGACTCAGTGCTTCTCGTTCGAAATGCAAAGGCACCGCATAGAAAAATAGCCCGCCAGTATTTTTTCACAATTATACTTTAGCCTCGTCCTCGAGATTAGCATTGTTCACTTGTAGTAGCACATATAATTAGTGATTAAACGAACTTACCTGTAAGTGAAGTTCTATCATAATTATATGTGCTACTACAAGTGTAGAATGCTAATCTCTTCGGACGAGGCTAAAGTATAATGTCGCCTCTTTATGCACTTTAGTTTAAAACTCCTTAAGGTTTTTTTCTTAAGACGGATGCCTTATTCTCGCTGTCAGTTTGCCGTCAATGCTTCATTCACATTTTAGTGCTCCGCCATTTTTGCGCACAAAATATATTTTATGTTATTTATTTACAATTTACGTTGTTATCTCGTTATAAAACTATTTAAAATAATATTATGCCGAAAATGATGCAATCGCATAGTAACTACATCGACCGCACCAAGAAGGATAAGGAAGTTGGGAAGGAACTTGACGAGGAGGCGTCACAGGTCATCGATTTATGGTTCGATGCATGTCCGATGTATCTGCAGGGTCACAGCACCCTTTTTTGAAGGTTCACGTTTCAACGATTCGAGTTGTTACTTACCTATCAAACGAGACTCACGTCATAACGATTCGAGGTATGACTTGTCTTGAAATTCGGGTTCACGGTACAACGCTCAGAGGTGTACCTTACCCGAAGTATACATACGCATTGTGATAACATTATCCTATGCATGATTACCAGACCAACTGTAAGTATTCCCATTTTTATGTAATATGAGACTCACGTCACAACGACTCGAGGTGTGACTTGTCTCGGAACTCGGGTTCACGGTACAACGCCTAGAGGTGTACCTTACCCGTAGTGTACGTATTGTGATAACATTTTCATATGCATGATTACCAGATCAACTGTAAATATTCCTATTATTATAATATGAGACTCACGTCATAACGACTGGAGTTGTGACTTGTCTTGAAACTCGGGTTCACGGTAAAACGCCTAGAGGTGTACCTTACCCGTAGTATACGTATTGTGATAACATTTTCATATGCATGATTACCAGATCAACTGTAAGTATTCCTATTATTATAATATGAGACTCACGTCATAACGACTGGAGTTGACTTGTATTGAAACTTGGGTTCACGGTACAACGCTCAGAGGTGTACCTTACCCGTAGTATACGCGTAGTGATAATTTTATCCTCTCACAACGACTGGAGGCATGGCTTGTATCAAAACTGTGGTTCACGGTACAACGTTTAGAGGTGTACCTTACCTATAGTTATTACATGGTAACAGAAGCATTCTAACGCATGATGAACATATAATTTGTAAATATTTCTTTAAATATATCACGAAACTCACGTCACAACGACTTGAGGTGTGACTGGTCTTAAAAGAAACTGGGTTCACGGTACAACGTTTAGAGGTGTACCTTACCCATAGTTAATGCATAGTAACAGAAGTATTCTAACGCATGATGACCATATAATTTGTAAATATTTCTTTAAATATATCTTGAAGCTCACGTCACAACGACTCGAGGTGTGACTGCTCTTAAAAAAAAAAAAAAAACTGGGTTCACGGTACAACGTTTCGAGATGTACCTTTACCCATAACTGTTAACTCACTATATATTAATTCTCCGTCCCCACGTGCAAATTGCTCGACTGGTGACTTTATAAGTACCTAACAGTGACTGTCCTACTTTAATGTACATGAAATTTGGTCAAAGAATGGATTATTTCATATTTATCTATAATACCTTCGATTTCAAGCAGGAATCTTTACCATACTACCGTAGTATAGGTACGTAACTATTTGAACAATTGACGGTTAATTCCAGATGAGCTTTTAGCGTCTGACATTGTCATAGTTTTGCCAAGACTAGGACACAGACGTCTTCTGGCGGCCCTGGTCGAGAACTAACGGCGAGTCAGTGACTCGGCCGGTGATTCCGCAGTCGCTGACACCAAGGAAAGGAAAGAGTCGGCTTTGATATCTACGACCAAGACTGTGCCCACATCTGTAACAGAAGACAATCACCTAGAGTAACGAAGTTGCTTTCGAGATTTTAAGAATGGATCCTGCAATATCGAAATCCTACAATAAAATATGGAATTAGCAATTCGGTATGTACAGAAGTACATAGTCTGATGGTCTAGATGGGTGCGAGTTACAGAAAGATCTTTTGGTAGTACTTATTACCTGTCTGATCGATACGCCTGTTTTGAATGCTGAAATTTAAGGTAATTTGTTTTTATTCTTTGGCTGCACTGAACGATATTGTTAGAGAGTTCATTTTGATAATCAGAGACTTGCTGCGTCTGTAATGTCTCAGTCAAACAATCACTTTGTTGCTATCAAGATATGCTTAAAATCAACGAAGTTCTGAATTTAATTAAAAAATTGTGTGATACACAATATAAAACCATTCGATATCTAACTTTATACGAGCAGTTCCAAAGAATAGCTGAAAACTCAGTAAACAAAATCAATAAACTCTTGTTTAAAGATGAACTACCTGGTACACATAGCGATGCAAAAGCATTCGCAAATGGAACAGAATTATTAAAATTGATCCCGCTGCTGCAAAATACTGGTAAGGTCTACTTTGACCCTGAGCTCCGCGCTGCTATATCTATGCGCCGCCGTCAGGGACAACATGGAGTACAGTGCCAGCCCCGATGAACCCGCACGCGCTGTGGTTCTGTCGACAGTTTCGTAGCAGACGCTCTTCAACAGCAGCCGCTAAATCCCGTACGCTATGCTGTTAAACTATCCCATTTTCATAAGCTTTGGTCACGGAGAACTTCCGATATAACCTTATGTTCGTGGCAAATGTTAGGAAAATGCCCACATGGATATTAATCATGCATATATTATGAGATCCCATTCTCATTCCCATCTAATTAAATTAATCTTACCTTATCGAAAGTATTCTTAAGAAGAAATCGATTATTCTGTTAGTAACAACTGGCTAACAATAGACGCTATTTCACAGTGTGTTTATATTAAATCAATACAAAAAAGAAAAGGGTAAACGTTTAATTGAAATTCGGAAAATATATATATTTTTTTTTTGTAAACTATGTTAAATACGAAAAATATATTTTATTTTTTTGTAATACTTAATACGTGAGTAACGATCATTTATTTTGAAATACCTATAGTATGAGTACGGATTACTGTTTAGCAGTCATGCTCACACTTAAGAAAGTTCTTACGATTTATACTTATGGTCACATTAGATACCATTTGGTCTACTATAATCTTCCCAGTGGTAAAATTACTACGCTCACATGGTTCCATGTGTATGTAGTAAATGGTAGACACCATTTAATCGGTTGGCTTTTGTGGAACAGTCCATAAACACAACTCATGTATTTGGAACATTGATGCGATGAAACTTTTATCAGCTTTAGCTTTTAATAAAAGTTATATGGTACCTTCTAGGTAATACTTGAATATATCTGGGATATATAAAGGATACATTAAATCTATAGATCAGCTTTCCCCCTAAAAAAAATGACTTAACATATTTCAGGGTACAGGGTACTAAACCACTGTAAGAAAATTTGCACGCCTATTTAATAGGACTGCATTTACCTACCAGTCCCTGTTCAATATGATTTGATATGAATACTTATACCAAGTAATTGAATAGATAATTTTTGATAAAAAATCAGAACACAAATGTATATTCATATTTCTTTTGGTGGGCAGGTATAAATTCCATTCAGAAAACTCTATCTAAATAAATTTATATTGTTATGTTGAGATATTTTCCTTGCCTCAACTACTGGGGGGGGGCTCTGTCTATGCGGATCTGACAGTAACTGCGGAAACTGCGGAGTGTTGGGAGTAAAGATGTACGATGAAAACCGCATAGGCGGGTACCTACAATCCCCTCATCTTCACATAAACATCAACAAAGAAATTTTTGTTGTTGTGCAGGCTATTTATTTGTATTGGCTTTTTATTATTAAGTATATTCAATTATTCATTCAGCTGAGAATGGCGTTGCAGACGCTGAGTCAAGATGAACTTATTCTTGACATGCGAGTGGGTTCTAAGATTAGGCCTTTCAAGAAGTATATAAAAAGCTGACACTCCCAGTTTAGGCCTTCTCGCAAAGCAAGGTCTGTCGACTGTCTGATATATATAAATAGATTACACGGCATATCAAAATTCCATTGTCTATTATTAAAAGCTTTCACAGTCAGCTTATTTTTTTTATGGTGTTATCTACACCAATTCTTCAATAAATCGTTAAAAAAAAAAAAAAGATTTGAGGTATTTACCTCCGATAGGCCTAACTGCGTAGTATCCTGTTCTTGATCAAAGTAAATAATTCATTCCCTCTCACTCCAGCAGCCACTAAATACATTGGCAGATGCCAGTTATCGCTGTTGCCAGCTTATTATTCGGGCATCTTTATTGTCGAAGAGCTTCCCATAGATATGTTGACATCGCTCTCTGAAGACTCTTTTAAACAGTATGTTTACTATCAAAAGCAATGGTCTTACTTCTTTTAAAGAATAAATAGGCATTTTGTTTGTAACGGCTTTCGCTACCACAATGACATACCTACCACTGTTCGGGTAAGATTACTGGTATCAAAAGGAATTTAAAAAATAAATGATTTTAATTAGTATACATTACTCGCCTTAGTACTTCATGAAGTATAAACATTACAATTCAAAATATTGTTATTTTTCGAAACGAAATAATCCAAAATCCCTGACCCTATTAAAATATTCAGGATTCCTACAGCCTAGGCTTTTTCTTTCTCATTTTAAGAATTAACCAGATCATTTCCCCGCAAAGCTACCTAATTTGTTCATACCTTGATTTAACAAGAAACATAAATACCTACATAGGTATATACAAGAAAGCGTAAAAAAAAAAAAATAACTCGTACTGCGGTATTTTCGTAAAAGTTAAGCAGTTTGATATAAAACACGAGCGTTAAGTCGAATTTCAGAGATCTAGTATAATTAAAGAAATTGACACTGGTCAGTTAATTTCAAACCTTTTAAAAGATTGTGCTTAAGGTGTGAAAAGAATAATATAATAATAACTATAAGTGGTATTATTCTTTCATTTGATTGAGTTAGGTACAAGTACCTTTATTCTTTTATTTGATATTTTACTATAATCTCTCAAGATCTACAAGTGAACAATGCTAATCTCGAGGACGAGGCTAAAGTATAATTAGTGATTAAACGAACTTACCTGTAAGTGAAGTTCTATCATAATTATATGATAGCCTCGTCCGAAGAGATTAGCAACCCACCCTCCCCTTTACCTTTCAGTAGACCCCTTGTAGTAAAATATCTGTTAAGTGTCGTTACAGCTCTGAACTTAATGAAGCATTGACGGCAAACTGACAGCGAGAATAAGGCATCCGTCTTAAGAAAAAAACCTTAAGGAGTTTTAAACTAAAGTGCATAAAGAGGCGACATTATATGTGCTACTACAAGTGAACAATGCTAATCTCTTCGGACGAGGCTATCATATAATTATGATAGAACTTCACTTACAGGTAAGTTCGTTTAATCACTAAATATTTGTTACAAAATAATGTTTATGAAATTAGTTATCTTTTGTTTCCTAAGTGTGAAAAAACGTCGTACATACTCGTACACATTACACTCTCGGGCTGCAACCCTGCCTCGTGAGCAATGACTAACTTTGCACCCTTGCTTCATAATGTTCTATTGTTTTATTAAATCACATAATTATTGATTTCGGAAACTGTAAGTATAACATCTTTTGCAGCTGACTATACTTGTAAGAATATGCCAAAAAGTTATGGTAATCACTGATGAACTTGAGATGAAATTTGAATATGAATTGCTGCGTATTTTATCTACTGAAGGAACAGTTACATATTTTAAATATCAAATACTTAATAACCTTTGTATGTAAGTTGGATAGAAGGAAAAGTCAAGATCTTAGTTACGGATTTACATAATACCGATATTACTTAGGTACTTACGTCATAAAACCTGCATGTCACAGCATAAAGTTAATATCTTAGTAGTCAAGTCTATAATAAGCATTATATAGAGTTAAATTTGTGAGTTTGGATGTAGGGAGGTAATCTTCGGAACTACTGATCCGAATCCGAAAATTCTTTCACTACTGCAAGGCTACTAAGCAGTATTGCCAAGTGTCATAGGATAATAGAATATAATTTTATGTTAACAAGAAATTTCACGCGTACGAAGTCGCGGGCAGAAGCTAGTAAAACATAAATAAAATACACAAAAATAACACATATTACATCACGACGGTGTACACCCAAATATAAATAAAATGATGCAATACAATTGAATAGTGTTTGAGGCATTTATTAGCGTCTTTGAACTTAGTTCGCTGTGTATGCGGTTAATTAGTGTAACATTTGAATATATTTAACAGGTCTTGCATAATTCATGTAATACTCATATTATTATATTAAGTATAGCGTATTATTATATTTATACCTACCATTAATTAGAGCTATTCCACTTGTTTTAAAAATTGTGGCTTGTGGCCAATTAATAACAGCGGCACAGGTTATCGAGGTACGCTTGCCGCAGTTGGTCCGTGGATGGGAGACCATCTTTACATACCAAGACCCCTCCGTGCCTCTTGGTACCGGCTGTCATTCGTGGATCTTTGACGGTCGTTACGGGTTGTCAGAAGTCCGAAAGTCTGAAAACCAGTCTTACCAAGGGGTATCGTATTACCCTAACTGGGTTGTGGAGGTCAGATAGGCAGTCGCTCCATGTAAAATACTGGTACTCAGCTGCATCCGGTTAGACTGGACTCCGACCCTAACATAGTTGGGAACAGGCTAGGTAGATGATGAACTGGTTTTAATAATTATTTATTCGTGAATTTTGAACACCTTGAAAGAGATGAAAAAAAGGGCTAAATACTGTCCTAAGTAGTTTTGTGTGTATTGACTGCACCAAGGTTATTCTAAGCTACCGTGGAGTGGCTTTGTGTAAACTTAAGTGATCTCAATAAAGGCTCTTGCAGAAAGGCGCGACGCGACTCTAGTAGAACAATTTCTATGAAGTTTTCATAGAAATTCTTCTACTAGATTCCTGTCGTGCTGTCGCGTCGCGCTTGTCTGTGGGGGCCTTAAATTTGCTTTCAACAAGTAGAGCCTCCTTGCGAGATACGCGGGTAACGCGGGTATTTTAATCATATAAGTAAACAGAAGTGTGTTAGAATGTTGTGAGGTTTAAGGCTGCCCACCTACACCTACCTCCTTTGCGCAGACGTTTTGCGACAGATGGCGCTCTGTAGAGGTAGCCATATCCACAATGAAAGCAGAAAAGAAATTCTTATTTTTTTTTTTGTTTTGTTAAAATTATCTTTTCATATAAAATCACAGCGTTCTATCACTAAGTGTAAGTAAAATAAAAAGTTGATACTTATTTCAAATGCACCATATTATTTTGGACAGTAAAATCATGTCTATACAGGGCTGTTATCATCTCTAAATGAGAGACCTCATTTTCAAAATGCAATTTTATTAAATAACTACCTATTAATAATTAAGTTATTGAAGATTTACCAATAAAAACTCTTTAGTTCAAATGCCATCCTAACTGAATGATTTTTTATCTAGTTTCTTGGTTATGGCATTTATCGGTTCAATTAAATGCATAATATTCTTCGAATATAATATGATAGGGTAATTGCGTTATTACATAACTTTATTATATATTCACCAAACCAGTAGTGACATTGAAGGCTGCGTTTTATGCAATCGGCGCTCGATGTAGGTACGGCGGCGGGCGGAGCGGCGCAGGCGCACCGCTGCCTGGACAGAAACTTACAAACGATGCCACAACTTAGGCCGTAATACTCGTCTCTTATGTCTTGTTTTTTTTTTGTGTAAATAAATAAATAAAAAAGTATTATAAATTATTCAAAATGTTTGATCCAAAAACGGTTTTTTATTTCTTGACGGTGTTCAGTGCTTGTTATGGTGCAGTTGATATTAGTAAGTGATATATATTTTAATATACTAACCAACTAATGAATTTAATACGTTAAAGTTATATTTTTGTGTAGTTTTATAAAAAATCTTGTTGGCCTATTTGAAAAAAGACAAAAAATATGAACAAATCTGGCGACAAGACAATTTATAATTGAGTAATGATGTTATAAGTTGATAGTAATAGTTTATGAGAAAAAGTTTATTTTATTCTTTTTAGCGCATTTAAATAAAAGCTCGTTTAAAAAAAAAATTCCTTGCAAACCACCCTGTCTTGTGTGATGTATGGCCATGTTGACCCTGCAAACCTTATCAGATCTTTACGCCACCTTCGCGTGGTCTACCTCGACGGCGAAACCTATTAAGATGTTTTTTTTTCTTTCATGGCTCTTCCTGTTTCCGATAAAAGAAAAATACATAGCTCTCCGACTTACACGAGTAATGTTTACACGTCATAATAACGGTTTAATGCACACTTTAATTGTCCACCAAAACAGAACCTACTGTATAATTATAGTCCCTTCTCCATGATTAGCGTCATAATTAAGCCGCTAGTGACATACCTACGTATTTCCTCGTAGTTAAGCAAAACGTGCAATTAATGTAAAAACCAACTAAAGCAGCATTTAGAACTGATGGATGCCCAAATACCATGAACTCTAGAAACCAATGTTAAAGAAACTGCCAAATAATTTGAATTGTTTTGTTTTGGATGACACATGATTATATATAATGAAAAAAAAAAAATGCATGCTTCCACTAATTCACTGGAACCTCATCAAGGTTAATTTAAAACTTTATTTATTTATTTTGTATTTCAGAAAAATACTTAAAAGTATGCGACAGAAATGCGATAGATGTGAACGACTGCATTGCGGACGCAGTGCAGAAGGGCATTGCAGTGATGAGCAATGGCATAGACGAGCTGGGAGTGCCACCCATTGACCCTTACCTGCAAAAAGAGTTCCGAGTGGAGTATAAGAATAATCAGGTACGAACAAAGTGGTTTGTTTATAAAGGTTGCTTAAAGTTAAGAAACATTTAAACGTCATGAATGTATTGTTAAACAGTCGCATCATTACTTAACTTTAAGCAACGTTTATAATAAAGGAGTTATATCATACTATCTTCCTTCACCTTCCCCCATTCACCCTATTAGGGGTGGAATTTCGAAAAACCCTTTCTTAGTGGATACCTACTCTTCACAAAGAATTACACCCTCCAAATTTCATGTCTCTAGGACCAGCGGTTTAGGCTGTGCGTTGATATATCAGTCAGGACTTTAAATTTTATATACCTTACCTTTTCTTCTAAGTATAGATAGATAGATTGCTAAAACTTGCACGAAAGTCAAAGATAGAACATCCTCTGCCTAGCCTTTTCACAACTATGTTGGGGTCGGCTTTTAGTCTAATCGGATGCAGCTGAATTCCAGTATTTTACATGGAGCGACTGCCTATCTGACCTCTACAACCCAGTAACTGGGTAGTACGATACCCTTTGGTAAGACTGGTTGTCAGATTATCGGGCTTCTGACGCCCCTTAACGACTGTCAAAGATCCACGGATGACAGCCGGGACCAACGGCTTAACATGCTTTCCGAGCCACGGAGGGGTCTTGGTATGTAAAGATAGTCACCAATCCACGGGACCAACCGCGGCAAGCGTAGCTTAACCTTCGAATAGAATATATTCGACTTCTATACCTACTTACTTCTACTATGTTGGTTGCAGTCAAATCATTTTAATATACTTAATAACTTTAGCTTAGAATAATCTAATTAATAAGTAGGTAACTAAGTCAGTAGTAATGTTTAAGGAGATTGGAGATACCTAAATGACCTAACCTTCATTGATCAAAATCGATTGACCAAATAACTTCAGACAAGCACAGAAAATTTATGTTCGCGCACGTTTTGTAGACTAATTCCGGTGGACTGGTTACTTAAACGTATTATTACTTTGATTATATCAGTCATCGTGCGCGCCAAGAATGTTCTTAGATATATGTATGACACCGAGTGTGGTAAACTTACGACTATTATGAACTAGCTGTCCCGCCAGACGTTGCACTGTCTAAATTTAATAGCTCATACAAAATCCCACGGGCAAAAAGACTTTCAGTTTTTCCCGAATTTGAAAATTTACCGGGAAACATTTCCAACTTTTCTTTCCAAAAAATCTTAATTCAGTCTATTACGAACATTTTAAAACAATCAATAGCCAAATCGGTCCAGCCTTTCTCAAGTGATGCGCTTACCAACGAATAGCATTTCATTTTTATTTATAAGGATAGAAGATAGAGAACCTCCAACAACGCGAGCGAAACCAAAGTCAAACTACAGAGATCCGATTTGACCTCTTAATCAAGGAAATCCTAAAATAAATATTAATGAGAGCAACGTATGAAAAGCGCAATCAGCTTAAGGTCATGCACACATGAACTGTTTGCTATAATTTATCAGATATCAAGGTTCCTTTTTTTTTGACTGTTCTACATGATTATTTTCTCAACACACTTGTAACCAATGTTTAATATTTCTACTACAAACTAGAAATCATTATGATAAACAAGTAATTTACATGTAAGTACCTATATATTATATAAAATCGATTTAAAAAATCTTAACTATAGTTTTAGTCGTTGCAGGTTTTATATTTCCTTCAACTGAATGTCACAGACATATTTAAGCATATCTCTTTACCTATGTGTTTGACCTGACCTCATAAAACCATATTGTTTTAAACGATTTGCAAAATGTCTCGTAAATAACAATTAGCATTTTGAGACGTGTTATTATCCTAGGATTTAAAAAAACCTTTTACCTTGAATATAATTCTTTAGAAACAAATGGCTTATGCAGTACAGTCACAACAAATGTCGTTACATTTCGTGTGTTTGTGTAATTTCTGCGGTTGCCTAAAAACATTAGAATTTGGGGGATCCAACGATACCTGACACGCACGTGAAAAAAATAATTCAATGCACACAAGCATTAAATAATTTTTTTCACCCTCGGTTACATGGAGTGTCATCTCAATTATTTTTTGCGTATTAGGAGTGCACGGAATACACCTTCTTTTAAATTTTCACCGACATAGTGCCAATAGTCTCCGAGTAAAATGGCTGTGTTATGCGGACGAACGGACAGTCGGACATAACGAAATTATAAGGGTTCCGTTTTTGCCATTTGGTTACAAAATTATCACTGTAGACTTTCGTTGCTGATGTTACCTATCGTAACGTAGGTTAGGGAAGAAAACGTGTTGCGCTTGCGCCGACCTCAAGTAACATGGGACAAGGGCAGGAAGATGATGAAATATTTGCATAACGTTCGGGTCAACATGTTTGTTTGAAACTTTTCGTTGTTTCTAATTATAAGAATAAGAACGGGAAGATGTAACTCCAAACTGGTAAAGTGGGGTTACGTCGACAGAACGGCAGTAGGGTGTGGTTGTGTCGCAAACCATGCTCCAGCTCCTATCCTGCCCTCTGTGGGTGCTCACATAAAGAAGCAGGTTTTTGGGCCCGACTTCCAGTACAGGGGCCGTATTATGAAGTATTAATGCCATCATGATTCCAGTCTGAAAAAGGGATAGTGCTATCGGTCATGTATAGCTCCGTCTCTCTCTCGCGCTGGAATTATGATGGCATTACAAAGTCATAATACGGCAACAGATCTCTGCAGGTTGACGTTCGGAAGGAAACGGTTACAGTTTTGTCTTTTTCTTTATGTGTGAGCGTATAAGTTAATGAGAGACATTTCACCCGCACCGATCGGTACCGACTCGCACATGGCAGACTCGCCTGCACCGGAAACCTGTTTCTTTATGTAAGCACCCTGTGTCCCAACTCCCAAAACAGGCAGTCAAAGTGACCTGCGCTGCCACCAGTGGCGTGCATTGGTTTTCAGAATAGGTAGGCAATAGGCGGGGTCTAGTCTAGGCAAACGCGGTCACTAATCAGAAAAAAAGTGAGGTCAAAAGTGTGGTTATTTGAGTAGGCATGCCTACTTAAGGGTGATAAATTACGAAGGTCGAACGTCATGGTATTACGCGTCGTGAGACGTACGTATTTTTAATTTTGTCGTATTAACTTGAGCGAGTAAAGACCAATGACAATGTGCGAATAGTACGGGAGCCGAGTAGGCCGTCCGGCGACTGCCTACTGCCGCGCGTGTTTGTATGAAGATTTAGATTTTTGTAAGGTATGATAAGTTTGTGAGTTTCTTAATTGTGGGGCACACACTAAAATATAATTGACAGGCGTATGTTGATATATCGAGGTAGGCACTGCTTATATGCCTATATGCAATGCACGCCACTGGCTGCCACCGACGACGAAAGTGGCCAAGTTTTGAGCCAACAAGATCTAAAATATAGTCGTGCCAGCGACACGAAGAATAATAAGAATCATCTACATCTCAGTCTGTTTAAAACTGAAAAATAAACTGGATACATGTTTAGTACTCGCATACCAAGTAGAGCTGGCTCTGTCTTACTTTTAAGCCCCCTTGTAATGGATTCACATCACAAAAAAAAAAACCACCAACCAAAATCACTTTTTTTTTAATTTTCCATAGAGCAATCTTATCAAAATAGTATCGCTTTTGAAATTAAAAATCAATAAGTAGGTAAGCACCTACAAGTTGTTTTATTATTTTATAAAGCCTGCCTATTTTATTGTACCCACGTCTAATGAAAATGTCATGTCGAAGAATTGATAGTTTTACATAACATAAGTAGGTACCTAATACCACAGTAGTACTAATTAAAAGCAATATTATAGGTACATAAAATTATGTCAAGTGTATATTCTTGTAGAACTGGTTTTACTGTCCCTACTTAATTCTTGTTTTAATAAATTAAACAATCATGTTTAGATGATGGATAAGTCTGTCTCTTTCGTTTCTAAAGACTCTAGCATAAGCTTATAAATAATCAGTCTATAATGTTTGTCTCTGCATCACCCAAAGGCCGGTTGACTGGTAGAAAATGCCTATGGCATTAAGTCCGCCTCTGTACATTTATGTGCTTGAAGTATTAAATAAAAAATAAATAAATAAATGTTCCCACTGCTTAGACATAGGCCTCCTGTCTTCGAGAGGGAGTGGGCTGTAATCTATCTCGCGGGCCCAGTGCGGGCTGGTAGATGTCACAACGAATTTTTGGTTCTAGGACATGCCGGTTTCCTCACGATGTTTTCGTTCACCACTTTGAGAGAATGAGAGCGAAGAACCTCTTACTTTTTCTTTATTATAAAATTGAACATTCCGATAAATGGTAATATACCTACCCTGAGACTATTATGAGCATTTCAGACAGCAAATGTTTGAACAATTTGGTAGGGGAATTTTGCCTAGTAGCCTCGCGTACCACGAAAGCAAATAACGTAGGTAGGTATTACGAAAGGTACCTATAAACTACGAATAATTACTTATTACTTATTCGTAGCCTATAAAGATTAAAAACATAGTAGGTACTGTCAGCCTTAAAAAGATGTATACAGGGACGAAAATCAATGTGATAGTCTACAATCTTCGTTCCACAATATTGTATCAATGTGTAGCTACAGAACAGCACCCTAATTGCGTAACACTATCAATCTCAGCCTAAATCATTTTGAAGGGTAATAGCTAATCTATTGCTTCAATTATGTTCGAAAAATTTATAACGCAATGAATGTTGTTCAACTGTCAAAATGAAACCTATTGCTACTGATAGTGTGTTACGCAATTACCCTGCAGATTACACATTGTGTTGTGGACTTATTTGCCTAACCTTTTCCCAACTACATATGTTGGACTCGGCTTAAAGTCAATACCAGTATTTTACATGGAGCGATTGCCTATCTGACCTCCATAACCCAGTTACTGAGTAACGCGATACCCCTTGGTAAGACTGGTTTTCAGAATTTTAGGCTTCTGACTACGTGTAACGAGTGTCAAAGATCTACGGATGTTAGCTGGGTCCAACTGTGTAACGTGCCTTCCACGTAGGTAGGGCTCTCGATGTGTAATGGATGGTCACCCATCCATAAAACGACCGCGTCAAGCGTAGCTTAGCCTTCGATCGAACCTTGCGGCTGTTATCATTTAGCCACTATGCCCCTTTACCTTAATTAAAGGTATACATTAATACAATATGATAGAACAAAGTTGAAGACAGGTAAATTAATTCTTATCCCTGTATAAGTAGGTACCTACATCTTTTTAAAGCTGACTGTACGTCCTCGTCCACAACGTCGACATTTGCTTGCCGACCTTCAATCAGCTCTTTGTTTATTGTCTGGAAGTTGAAAAAAATAAATATACCTAATTGAAGTTGAAGGTTAGTCAGTGAAGGAATTTCAATAACCGGCTTTACCGAGCTCCTATTTTAAATCCTAAATGTTAACGGGCATTCAGTCTCAACTCTACTTTACTGTCACAACTAGGGCTGCCAACTTTTTTAAAATCAAATATAGTATTTTCGATACTATTTCCTGTAAAAATATAGTAGACGGCGAAAAAATATACCTAATAGGTATGTTTCAAAAGTTCCAATGGATTTTAGCGAATTACCGAGTGTATATAATATACAGTATGGAGACCACATATGTATATGCAATAAATTATACCACATACTTGTTATCGCCTTTTCTGACGATATACAAAAAACTAACGAAATCTGTCGCGAAAAAAAATCAGCTGTTCCCTACATTTATGTTCGCTGATTTTTTTTCGCGACCGATTTCGTTCATTTTTTGTATATCGTCAGAAAAGGCGATAACAAGTATGTGGTATAATTTATTGCATATACATATGTGGTTTCCATACAGTATACTTCAAAAAATATCGAGTGGTATATTATTCTGACATTTTACACAGTACCCATAAAAGAAGTTTTTACATTAGACAATCTGAAACGTGTAGCGCAAACTGAAGGACCTACCTTCAAAATGCTTGACTAGTTAGGCAGTGATCGTGATCACCAATGCTAAACTAATAAAAAGGGAAGGGTTAGGGACGTTATCCTCCGTTGCTTAAATGTTCGGGTAGGTATGAAGGTGCTCTTCCGAAGGCGACCGTAACCACAAACCGACCTAACAGACCATCTATCATTACGATTGGGCGACGCGACGTTGCAGCTTGCAATTTTATCAAGAAGCTTATAGGTAAAAATGGAGACAACACACTAAATACCTAAGTGAAACCGACTGTGGTCGGACGCTCTCTTTCTAAATACATACATATGACAAAGAAAACAGATATCATTGTCTTGTTCTTATGTGTGTATTTAGAAAGAGTGTCCGAACACAGTCGGTTTCACTTAGGTATTTAGAGTGTTGTCTCCACTTTTATCTTAAGCTTCTTGGATTTTATGTAGCTCTATGGAACCGCTATCATAATTAGCTGGATCCACACCGGATGATCCAGTGCGCTCCGATCGGGCGCGGCAAGAACAATGCGCGGTCGATGTAGAGGTGCTGCGCGCGATCGGAGCGCACTGGATCGTCTGGTGTGGATCCAGCTAATGACGACAACGCCACCTGATTAGTTCTGCGTTCAAACGTCGACAGCATACCGCAAACCAGCACCCTAATTGCGTAACACACTTCGAATCACAATCTGAATCATTTTGAAGAATTTTGCCAATGCATCTCTACTTAATCTATAGAAGTGAAAATTCTGTACATTGAAAATATCAAAAAAATAAATGGCAGGGGGTGTTACTAAACTGACACCGAACCCAAAAATGTGATTAAAAAAATTTTTGTCTGTCTGCCTGTCTGTTTGTTCAGGCATCACGCAAAAACTACCGGTTCGATTACGATGAAACTTGGTATAATTATTCTTTAATATCCTGGGCACCACACTGGGTACTTTTTATCCCGGAAAAGTATCTATCTATCTATATAAATAAAAACAAAAGGCCTGACTGACTGACTGACTCATCAACGCCCAGCCCAAACCCTTGGACCTAGAAAGCTGAAATTTTACACAATGGTTCCCTTTATAATTTAGACAAGGAATAAGGAAGGATTTTTTGAAATTCAACCCTTAAGGGAGTTAAATAGGGGATGAAAGTTTGTATGAAAGTCCGTCAGTTTAAAAGTTAGGATCTTCAAATTTTGTATTTAGGCTAACGATTGAAAATTAATTTATACGTGTCTCAGCGTTTTTGATAATTTCTCCCCCAAAGGGGGTGAAAAGGGGTGATTTTTTTTGTATGAAAAATCTTATTTATTGAGTTAATAAACTTGAAACTTGGCACGAATACTTATCTAAGTAAATTATGAAGTTTGGAATTTTTCGTTTTTCTAAAATACCCCCTAAAGAGGTATTGGGGTGTGTCAAAATTTGTATGGAAGAATTTTAACGCCCTGTCCGATGAACTTGAAACTCAGTATTTATACTAAGGACTAAAAATAATTAATAACGTGTATCAGGGTTTTTCGAAAATCTACCCCTAACTGTGTGAAAAGAGGCAGTTAATTTTAAAGGGAAGGATTTTACTGCGTGGCTCGATTAGCTCGAAAATTGGTATAAATAAACTTTGAGTCGAGTTATGAACACATCTTTCAAAATTCCACCCCTGTGGGGGTGAAAAGCGGGGATACAGTTTATTTGAAAAATCTGATTCCTTTGTTCTATAAACTTAAAAATTGGCCCGAATACTTATTTATCTAAATTAATTATAAAGATCATACCAACATACATTTTCGAAACTTTTAGAGGAAAGTACGAATTTCACGCGGACGAAGTCGCGGGCAGAAGCTAGTTGCTTAATAATTATGTTGTACAAAGTCTGCTCAACAGCGTAAATAACGCAATGAATGTTGTTGAATTGACAAAATGAAAGCCATTGCTACGGTTAGTGTGTTACACAATTACCCCGCTGCACCCTAATTGCGTAACACACTTTCAATCACAATCTGTATGGTTTAAAGGATATTGCTAATCCATCGCTTCATATGTTCGAAAAAATTGTCTGCTCAACAACATAAATATCGTAATGAGTGTGACAATTGAACAGAATTGTCAAAATGAAAGCCATTGCTAATGTTAGTGTGTTACGCAATTACCCCGCAGTAGTGCCATCACTGGCTGTCACTAACATTAACATGGCGACATTGAGACGTAAATTTTGTTAGACAAATTACGGAAACAGAAGAACAGAAATACCGCTGCCGGTCTTCAATCAATGCTGCGCTGTAGAAGTTATGACGCCGCGTTCGAAATTAAATCCACCGCGAGGTGTCGCATCGCTGCCGTTTATCATTGCGATTGAGTGACGTTACCGCTTGCGGATTCGGGTTTACGGTTGCGGTCGCCTTCAGAAAAGCACCATTATTTGTGTTAGGTGTACCTAGAGTAAACTGTGATGATGACCCCAAAATGTTCCACCGCTACCTAACTTTTGCCATGTTTAATATTATTCTGGTTGCTAAGCATTGGTATCAACTTTCACTGCAACTGATACCGATATAATTTATCAATAAATTATACCTTTTTTAAATTCCGCATCGGAATTAAAATCGAATAAATTACCCGCTTTAACTTTTTTTTTTGGTTTTTCAATGAGGGAAAGTTTTACATAAACAAAAATCGGTTTGGCGTTTCTTTCTAATTAAGTTATAACTATCCACAAAAAACATATAGGTAGGTACGACTAAATTTTTTCAACATAATTTTATTACACCCATCTTTGATATATTTTGTAGATCTAGCCCATTTATTACCTACTAGCTGCGCCCCGCGGTTTCACCCGCATAAGTTTCGATCCCGTGGGAATATCGGGATAAAAAGTAGCCTATGTCCTTTCCCGGGACTCTAACTATCTCTATACCAAATTTCATCTAAATCGGTTCAGCGGTTTGAGCGTGAAGAAGTAACAAACATATAAACACACACACTCACAAACTTTCGCCTTTATAATATTAGTGTGATGTGATTATTTTTAAACGTTCAGGTTTGGTTGATTAAAAAAAAAGAAGGTCGTTACTCTATTGATATTCTGAGCTCGTAAGTAGGTACACGTAACTCTAGGTAGGTAGGTACTAGGCTCAGCTCTGGTGATAAATTCCATTAAATAAACCATCACAAACCCGATTTGACTCAATAGTCGACAGGCATACTTATATGATGCGTGCCTTTAATTCTGATGGACCATGTGGCTTGTCCAGAATTAATTGGCTCAAGTACATACCTACTAATTTTACCTAAAGATGCAGGATGAGTTAGGTAAGGAGGTCACGTACGAGAGGAAACGAATCCCAAGGCTGGACAAATGCCATGCCATGCGCTTGAGCACAGTATAACAAAGTACTTATACGTGGCCTGAGCAATATATTTGTAGCTGTAATAAAAATGAATAGGCTAATTAGTGCAGCTTTTTAAATTAAGTACTTTGAAACGTAACTATGTATGTATGGAACAGGTACGTCTACTACTAATCTAATCAAATCTCATTAAAACCGCAGCAGTTTTTCTCCGTCCTTTTCCAGTTTAGGTACACTAATTAAGCAGTAAAATCCAACAGTTAGGTAGGTAACTAGTCTAACAACTCTGTAATTATGTAAATCTTAGATGTCATCAATTATACAGTGGCTTATGAAGGTAAATTACGTTGAAATACACCATATATGAATAGTGGAACAAGATCATAGCCTTCGTACTTGAGATACAGATGCAATAGACCTCTATGACCATAATTACCGCCAAACGTGTTCATCGGTACCACAGATCACAGAGTTTCTGTTCTGTGGTTAGTACCGAGTAGTGCTACGATTCTTCTTTTGGCGTCAAATGAAGTATCGTAGCACTAACAATACGCCCAAAATGGCGTTATCATAAGGAGGTACTGTTGTGCAAAAAACATCCGGTTCTACTTCTAGCAAAACCAAAACCTGTTTCAAAATATAGAAATGCATAAGTAGGTAAGTATTGTGTTTCACCAAAATCAAGCTCATGAATTCTTTGACCACTTGCTGTAGCTATTATAATACACAATACACATCGGTATTCAGATTTTACCCTTAAACTTTCCCTTTTTCTTTTAAATTCTCCTACCTAGGTCCACGTTACCTCCACAAATTAGGTATTATTAGGTATTAGCAGCGCCCCGGGGTTTTGACCCGCCCAAGTGTCGATCCCGTAGGAATATCGGGATAAAAAGTATCCTATGTCCTTTCCCGGGACTCAAACTATCTCTACAGGGTGTTACGGAAAGGGTATATCAATACAAACGGGTTGAAGAGTGTATCTGGTCTAGAATCTCTGTACAAAATTTCAGCTCAAAAGCATTAACTTTGAAAATGCTTAACATTTTTTTATTTCGACATCACGGCGCTGCACTGGCGCGCGGCGGCGTGATGTGCGTGTACTAGGCGCACAGACACACTACAGATAATGGATAATGACCCTCGTAGTGCGGTCACACGTTTGTTATGATTTCAATTTAATAAACTATCGAAATAAAAAAATATTAGCATTTTCAAAGTTACTGCTTTTGATCTGAAATTTTGTACAGAGATTTTAGACCAGATACACTCTTCAACCCGTTTGTATTGATATACCCTTTCCGTAACACCCTGTATACCAAATTTCATCTAAATTGGTTCAGCGGTTTAAGCGTGAAGAGGTAACAGACAGACAGACACACTTTCGCAGTTTAAACAATGGTATTTTGGCTAAAATTGAATAGGATGTGAATCAAAAGAAACTGCTTAAAATAATTTAAAATTGTGTTTAATATGTAGTTAGTTACCTACTTAAATACTTCTTAATTAAAATTTAAGTTTGAAGTTGTCTGTTTTATTGCAAAGTTTACAAACAATGGAAGTAATAAGTATCATGAGAAAACCTACATACATTGTAATGTCTGAGGTTTGCGTAACTTTGTAACAAAATCTAGATGTTTGAGAACAATAACCGAAATTCCCATCCCGTAGTCTTCCGTAACGTCGACGTCGACCTACTACAATTTTATTTAATTAAATTATGCTTCATCGTGTAGGTATTTCTGTAAACTTGAGTAAACAATTCTAAAATTAATCTCAAAAGCACGCATCCAAGTAGAAGTGTGAAGGTACTCGACGCCACGATACGACCTACATGATATAAATATCAATATAGGTACCAACCATATGGTCGTAGGTACAACAATGGCTACAATACGATATACTTAGGTACTACATAAAATACCTCAACCATGGCACGTGTTCGACCAATTTTTTTTTCTGTTGTTGGAACAAACGGCTGGACCAATTTTGATAAAATTTGGTATGGAGGTAGCTGACACCCTGGATTAACACATAGGATACTTTTTATACCGATATTCCCACGGAATCGAGACTTATGCGGGTGAAACCGCGGGGCGCTTCTAGTATTAATGTATTTTACAGTCGTTGTTTTTATAAATTACTAGCTGCGCCCCGCGGTTTCACCCGCATTAATGTCGATCCCGTGGGAATATCGGGATAAAAAGTATCCTATGTGTTAATCCAGGGTGTCAGCTACCTCTATACTAAATTTTATCAAAATTGGTCCAGCCGTTTGTGCGTGAAGAAGTAGGTAAATAACAAACATACAAACACACTCACAATCTTTCGTCTTTATAATATTAGTGTACCTAATTTTCCTGACGTTGTTTTCTCTTTACATTCCAGATCTCGGCGAAGATGGTGCTAAAAAATATTTACGTTGAAGGTTTGAAGTCTGCCACGGTTCACGATGCCAGGTTAGATGTTGCACTTGCAGATTTTTGTTTTTAACCGACTTCAAAAAAAGGAGGAGGTTATCAATTCGACTGTATTTTTTTTTTTTTATGTTTGTTACCTCATAACTTGCGACTGGGTGAACCGATTTTCATGATTCTTTTTTTATTTGAAAGCTGGTGCTTCCCGTGTGGTCCTATTGTCACCATTTCAATATCTGATGATGGGATCTTAGAGAAATCGAGGGCAACCCTCAAATTTTATAGGCTCACTTATTGTTTTTCGCATATTTTATGAAGTATTTTGTGTATTTGCGTATGGTTGTCACCATCGCAGGTAGCTGGGCTGATGATGGAAGGTACAACTCCTTAACAGTAAGAAGTTACTCGAACAGGCAAGGGCTGTTTTTAGTAAATTGTTTTGATGTTTGATAGGGCATTTGTCACATTTGGTCTCATGATCATCAAGTCATGATCTGATGCTGCAGTCAGGATAGTCTGCAGAGTACCTAACTCCTCGACAACTAACAGCAGATATATCGTGTTTAGGCTCATTGAAAAGGGCTCGATGTGTGGATAAACGTACTGTTAATGAGGAACACCGAAGTACATAAAGACCTGATGCTGAAGCCAGGAGCATCAGAAAAAGTACCAACCTTGAAATTACAGCACCGTAGTCGTGTTTGGGCTCATTTTAAACAGGACTAAATTTTAAGTTCAATGTAATGTTGTTGACATAAGTCTGGCCTGATGCTGCAGCCAGGATTATCAGCATCTAGTCTAAAAGCATCAGGTCAAGATTTGATGATGGGATCCTGGAGAAATCGAAGGAACTCTTCAAATATTATAGGCACACCTATAGCGATTTGGGTATTTTTATAGTAACTCGTGCATTTGCTCTCGGAAAGCACTATTTGGTGAAGTGGAACTGATGATGAAGACCACAGATGGCCATCGGAAGTACTCAATAATATCTAAGTATTTCACGGGTTGCGATTCGATTACTTTAATATGGTAGCTACGCAATTTATGCTCGTCACAATGTGAATGGTGATATGGAGCTGATGGTGGACCTGGAGAATTCCTCAACAATTAACTTCCCTGCATCGGGAAAAGCAATATTTTGTTTGTAAAAGGCGATAATCACTAGGCTATTGTAACTTAGATAAATTATAAGCAAACCCACTAAAAAGCGTGAAATAAAAACTTTTTAAGAAAAAAAAAACCGACTTCCAAAAAAACACTACAAAGTGAAAAATAACTTTATTTCGGAAGTCGGTGACAAAAAACTAAAATACAGATCCAAAGACACCGACTTCCGAAATAAAGTTATTTTTCACTTTGTAGTGTTTTTTTGGAAGTCGGTTTTTTTTTTCTTACAAGGTTTTTTTTATCCCCATTTATTATTGTAATCTCGATACTAGAATACTATACTATAAAGCGGAGTACCTAATTAATATTTCGGATTGGAAGGAACACCTTCAATCATTGTGAATATGGTGATGAAGGTATTCCTTCGGGTGCGCGGGATTTGCTCCACGTTCAGCTTTACGCAGAGGGGTTCCCCTAACCTGCTGCCCATAAATGACAGGCAGACCTTACAGACCAATGAAACATAAGGTAATAATGATAACCTAATGATTTAAATTAATTTCAGATTGCGAGCGGATGATGACAAGTTCCATTTAGAAGTGGACCTGTCTGGCCCACAGGTGTCGGTTAGTGCTCAATACCATGGAGAGGGACAGTTCAATTCCCTAAAGATTGTAGCTTATGGCGAAGTTAATACCACAATGAGTAAGTATAATCACGTTATATACTTAATAATTACAAGCATGAAACAAGGCCTTTGTTTTAATTTTACAGCCTTTGTCTATGCTCTATTACTTTGGTACAACTTGGTGGGGTCAGTTTTCTTGGTATTCTCATCACTTCTCCCTGTTTTTTTCATTTAATGATCGAAGTCTTCATATTCTATGAGCACTATCTTGTTAAAGCTTTCAAATCTATGTAATTAGCCAGCGAAACTCCGCGACATGATGAGTACTTATTGATACCTAAACATGGAACAACAAAAAAAAACTCCACTCATACTTACTAAACTAACAGCGAGCATTGACCCATTTTTGGTTCAGCATAACCGGCAGCCTAATTGCGGAACGCCAAATCGTCAAATGACTCTGATCAGTTGGCTTCATTTCTATCACAATTGGCTTCATTTTACGATTTTCGAATTGCGAAACTCTAGTTTATTATGAAACCAATTATGAACGTTAAGGCCCTGCGCAGAAACTAGAGTTTCGCAATTCGAAAATCGTAAAATGAAGCCAATTGTGATAGAAATGAAGCCAACTGATCAGAATCATTTGACGATTTGGCGTTCCGCAATTAGGCTGCAGCATGTTAAGAAATCGAACCCCATCACGACTGCTGCGTTTCGCTATTTTAATTTGACCCTGTAAAGGCTAGCCACTTATTTCACGTAACTCATCAAGTCATCACGTAACTCATTTATAAACAACGTCCTAATTATTGCTAATATTTTTGCAGCTGACTTGGTTTATACCTGGAAGATCGACGGTGTTCCAGAGAAGAATGGCAGTGACACATACATCCGAATTAAAGAGTTCTATATGAGGCCTGATCTTAGTAGCATTGTGACTTCCTTCAGAAACGACAACCCGGAATCAAGAGAACTAAGTGAGTTGAATACCAACTTATTTTAAGAGGTGTATTGTAACAACATTATATCCTATGCCGATTTCGACTACGGTGGCCATTTCTGTTTTCTGACGGCTATGGGTTACGGGCGTGTGCTCTTTTGTGGCTAATGTAGCAAATCTTGGCTCAGAAGTTATGTGCACAGTGCGGACACTACAAAATACCGTTTTTGTAATGGTATTGTATGATTGCTAACCTCAAAAGTAAGCCACCCACCCTGGGTGCCTAAAACCCTGGGTGGTTTGAGGTTAGCAAAAAGATTACTTAGAAACATAGTTAACTGTGGTAAACAGGTATAAATGGTTAATTTGCAAAAGCAACTACCTACTACTTATGAGCAGTTAGGACTAAAGATCCTAACGCCTAAATAAATAAAAATGTTTCGTTTCAAAAATCTCAATTCAATGTGTGGCTGACGAAAACAGATCCTTCTTTTTTGTTGTTGATGTTGTATTAAACAAAGTTTTTTTTTTTAATTTTTCAGCTGACTTGGGCACGAGATTCGCGAACGAAAACTGGAGAACCTTGTACAAAGAATTTCTACCTTATGCACAAGCTAACTGGAATAGAATTGGCGTCAAAATTGCCAATAAGTTATTTTTGAAAGTTCCTTATGATCAACTGTTTCCTGCATCTTCGTGATTTGCAAATAAAATATTAACAAATGATCTATAGGACTAATCATCATTTAAAGTATACATCGGTGTTCTGTGATACCTAATATACCTACCTAATAATGTGATATTATTATTTTAGGCTACAAAATATGTTTACCATTTAATATATAAAATCTATTTTACGTCTATTATTTTTGAGGTGCAATGGCAAACCATTTTAAACCGACTTAAAAAAATGAGTTCTCAATTTTTCTAAGCTCAATTTGAATTATTGCGAGTACGATGTTTTTCGGCATAAAATAACTTGCAAGAGAAGTCGCTACAAAGACTTTTTAGTTGAAAAACAAAAAAATATAGATGCTACTAATGTTGAAACTATAAATCACATTGAGTTATAGTGGTTTAAAAAAAACTGCTGATAAAATTCAGAATAAAATACCTGATTAAATATATTTTGTTTTACTTTATTCACGCATCCGGTCAGCAGATCGGTGTAAGTTTTTGTGCTTTTCAGATAGATCTTTTCATGTACAGGATGTTACAGAAAGAGTATATCAAAACAAACGGGTTGAAGAGTGTATCTGCGGGGCAATTGCGTAACACATTATCAATTGGAATCGGTTTCATTTTGACAGTTCAACAACATTCATTGCGTTATTTACGTGTTGAGCAGACAAATTTTTAGAACTTATGAAGCAATGGATTAGCAATTTGCTTCAAAATGATTCCGATTCCGATTGATAGTGTGTTACGCAATTAGGGTGCACGTCTAGAATCTCTGTACAAAATTTCAACTCAAAAGCAGTAACTTTGAAAATGCTTAATATTTTTTTATTTCGATAGTTTATTAAATTGAAATCATAACAAACGTGTCACCGCACTACGAGGGTCATTATCCATTATCTGTAGTGTGTCTGTACGCCTAGTACACGCACATCACGCCGCCGCGCGCCAGTGCAGTGCCGTGATGTCGAAATAAAAAAATATTAACCATTTTTAACCGACTTTAAAAAAGGAGGTTCTGTATTCGACCCGTATGTATGTATGTATGTATGTTTGTATGTCCGCGATTATCTCAAAAACTACTGAACCGATTTTAATAATTCTTTCATTAGTATGATCTAAATACTTTCAGGAAGGTTTTAGTATATAATACATTAAGTAATTATTCTTATGTACGAAGTTATATGCATAAATGTACTGCATCTCCGGCATTTCTATGCGAATTTTGATGATTCTTCGAGTTGTGTCTTCAATTCTTCAATGCACTAGTGTTAATTGAATTTATGTGGGGTAGGTACAACTAAAAAGTGAAAAATAAAATCTTTTTTACAAAAAAAACAACCGACTTCAAAAAAAAACACTACAAAGTGAAAAATAACTTTAATTTCGGAAGTCGGTGTCAAAAAACGAAAATGCGGAACCAAAGACACCGACTTCCGAAATTAAAGTTATTTTTCACTTTGTAGTGTTTTTTTTTGAAGTCGGTTGTTTTTTTTGTAAAAAAGATTTTCAAAGTTGTTGCTTTTGAGCTGAAATTTTGTACAGAGATTCTAGACCAGATACACTCTTCAACCCGTTTGTATTGATATACCCTTTCCGTAACACCCTGTATATATTTAAAACAATCTCAACCGACTGACTTTCTTTACCGTCTGGACAAACAGAAGAAAAAGGTGAACGAAGTAGAAGCCAGGGGAGTAATTTTTTTCTTTCGCAAAAATATAATTTTTTTTTTTTTTGTTAAATCTTTGATTGAAGCCATATATTTTACGTATGGAAATTTTCAATAAATTTGTAGATTATTAATAAATGTAAAATCAATAGATTTTTTTTTATTTAGGTAAGTTTATCACACAATTAAAAAAAAAATATTTTTATGTATTAAAAGCTTATGGCACAGAAATCTTTTCTGCGCCATAGGATTCTACTCTGTTCCTTTTATACCCTGTTTTTGTCTAGACGGTATATGCTAAAGAAACATTCAGCGATTACCTATGTTCGCCAAGCATACCTATCTATAAAAGTCTTTATCGTTAAAAAAACTTGAAAAGATTGTGGCTACCTACCAAATGAAACAGCAAAGACCATTCAATTAGCTACTTTAGAGAAAAATGGTAAAAACCAAAAATCTTGGATTATTTTTATTTCAAATAGGTTTTGAGAAAATCCAAGAATTATATTTATTTACCATTTTTTTCTGGATTTCCGCCAAGGCTATTAGTGTCAGTCATGGGGTGCTTAATTAGTGTTCCAAATAAAATTGTAGCACACGTATCAACTCGGATCGTCACCGTATCAACCCGAACCGTTCAGTATTATTTGTATGAAACTCCCTACTGCAACGCACACTAATCGGAATCGTAACGATAATCGCCTCGCCTCGGGACAAGCTCACGAGCCGCGGTGCGGTGCGTGGTCGACTTGCAGTTCCCGCGCTTACGGTTCTCCGTACCCTAGCTAACGGCTCTCCGTACCCTAGCCTACGGCTCTCCGGTACCTTTCACCCCGAAAAAAAGTGCTGTTCCCCAGGAAAACAACAATACACGTGGCGCCATCTTTGTTGTTTTCCTCGGGTACAGCACTTTTTTTCGGGATGAAAGGTACTATGTCCGTTTCTGTACTCCTGAAAATATATAAGCTTTTTAGGATGACCGGTCCAGTGGTTTAGGCGTGAAAAGGTAACAAACAAACTTACTTTCTTATTTATAATATTACCTATAGTTAGGATAGGATGTTAGTTTCTGTGCACCTGACAACGTATATGCAACAGAGTGATCGGTTCAGTGGTTTAGGCGTGAAAAGGTAACAAACAATCAAACAAACTTACTTTCGCATTTATAATAGTAGTTAGGATTAGGATAGTTAGTATTTAAAATACATATTAATATAATAGTTAGGAAGTTAGGATGATGTTATGATGTCGTGCCGGCTGGATACTTCGTCAGAATTCTAGCAACCCTCCAGTCACGGAAGTTGTAAGTACATACTACATAATGAAATTAGAAATTATTTATTCTGTCGAGTGCGCTGATTTCAATACAATCATAAAGACTCGTATTATAATTTGTTGTTTTAAAAGGCAGATAAGACTAATAGCACACCCCGGACACTCCATACAACGCTCGCAAAATAATTACCTACTACCACTACATTGACAAATGACGTTTGTATACGTGTAAATGTGTGCGTGAAATCTAGTAGGGCTGGCTCATGGCTGGCAGTACTCGGCAGTAGTGCGTAGGCGGCGGCGGCCAGGGGCGTGAAACTTAGAACTGTTGCGATTTTCGACCTTAATGACAGACTAGTGCTGCTATCTTTAAAAGTTTTGCAGAACTAAATGTCAATAAAACAGTTTCTAAGTGATTTTAGTCTCGCTAGATGGCGCCTTATTGCTTGAGCAACTGTTTTATTGACGGAAGTGTCACTGCCGGCGAAATCATTCAATGACTTTGAAAGTTTGAATTCAAACTCGAAAACTTCTGTTGCCTTGCTTCTCGTTAAAAACTTTCGTTTTTCTACGTTATCAAAGTGTTATTTTGTTATTTGTGTTGTTAATGTTATTATTACTGTTTCTTTGTTGTTAAGTTTTTGTTATTAATAGGTTAAGTGTTCATTTACGGTGTTTTCATTGCAATTCTCGCAATGAGTTCTCGCCAAGCTCGTTGCATTTTTGGTTGCGACACTTTTGGTAAGTATTGCAATTAATAATGAAGTTAAATGTACTTAAGGCTATTCTGTAATATTAAAACACATTGTTTAAGTTATTCAACAACTTAATGTTTTCACAATCAACGTTAAGCTATGTTGGCATTCCGTGACTTCAAAGCTCGAAATTCTAAAGATTTTAGCTATCCTATGCGTAATATCTATTATAAAATATTAAACAATTAGCATTAACATTACAACTCTGAAAACATACACCTGTAGAAAGTATTTCTTTTTGTACCTATCATAATTCAACACTATTATTTCCAGGAGTGTCAATGCATGGTTTTCCGAATAAAACTAAATACCCTACCCTCTTTGAAGCATGGGTATCAGTCATACCCGAAAATATAGCTCATGAAGATCCTGAGAACTTTCCTAAATCGTTAAAAGTGTGTGACTACCATTTTAAACCAGAACACAGGACACGAGGCCATGGCATTACTAAGACAGCTATACCCTGTCTGTATTTAGAAGGTAAAATGTATACTGATTATTTATTATATTTTCCACCACTTTCTTATACTTAATAGGTATGCATGTGAATGATTTTTTATTAGGTATTATTATTTGATAACCAGTTGCTGCATGCGCTTATACCTGCAACCTAGGGGAATTGTATGATAAAAACCCCTATGCGTTAATCCAAGACATGGTCTTCTGACTATACTCCAAAAAAGCAAAGTTATTTAATAATGTTGCTAAATTGAAGAGTACAACTGTAACGTAGCATTACAACTGAATAGACTGGTATTATGTTTATTCGGTTAACTAAGTCACATGGTTTTTTGTTTACCTTTATTTTACTACCTAAGCCTATGGAGTATAGACAAATATGTGCTTAAACGGGTAGGTGAGTAACTTTTAGATAGATGGTTCTTACCCGTATCGCAGAAAGTCCCTTGTAATTACAAATATATTATAGATATAGGGGTACGGTTAAAATGTAAAAACCTGTCTCTTAATGCTCACTCTCTTAATGTCAACCAGAAATGACGTAACACTAAATTACGTTTCAGGTGTGCCGAAAGTAATAACCAATCTGGATACTGAACATAATTATTGCTTACCAAGGATGAAGCTAGCTGATTCCTCAGCCAATGTTGAAATGGCAACACCATCATCATCCGGTACAACACCACAGAATGCCGGTAAATAATTATTGTCATACATAATATTTATCATGCTTGCAGGGCTAGCATGGAGTGTGGTCAAAACTGTTTATCACCCCTTTATCTCTATGTCAGAAGACAAATACAAGCCCTTTCTTAATATGAGTAAAAATTATTGTCGCTTAAACCACCCACAAATGAATTTGTTGTCCTTGTCACATCTTTATTTGTTTTGGTCCTGAAAAGAAACTTCTCTCTTTCCCCTTTTTTGCCATACTAGCCCTGCTGGACTACATCACTGTATACTTGTATACTCACCCTGTATAACAATAAATTATTGATTTAAATATCATAATACTGGATAAAACTGTACCTTCTTATGAATAATTACTTTTTTCTTTATAGACATTGCATTGACGAGCCATGTGGATATGCAAACATCAGTAGATGCTTGTATGCCGTATATTGAGAAAGAACCTTCTAAATCGCAAACATCATTATTCAAAGGTAAGTTAGTATTTTGTCTATGTAGATAATTGGTTTATTGTTTGGGTTACTCACAATAAATAAATAAGTGGTAAGCTCAACTGAACTTACTTAAGAAATATTTCTAAGATTACAAATAGAAGAGGCATGCACTTAAATGTGTGTGTGGTGTCCCCTCTACATTTAATTTAACAAATAATCTGGTATTTTGATGATTTATAGTCTTAATATTATAGTCTAGCCTTTACTAGCAACTTTCAGGTTACAGGGATAGAAAGTATCCTGTGTTAATCCAGGATGTCTGATTATCTGGGTGCAAATTTTCATCTAAATCCGTTCAGCAATTCCTGTGTGATTGAGTGACAATGATCAAAACACAAACATCTTCAAAAACTTTCCCAATTTCTATTATAACAATAGGGCGAATGTTTTATTGAATCTTATAATATAATAGTCAATCTTAACTTTTCAGGAAAAACAAATATTACCCGACCTAGGACGGAACAGATCAAAAACCACCAGAGGCAAATCACAAACCTGAAGAAAATGGTTACTCGGATGAAAAATAAAGAAGAGTCTTTCAAAACCCGACTGGCAAGGGCAGAAAGAATTGCACGAAAATCTGTTAAAGTAACCAGTAGTATGTCCAAGGCTGCCAGAATTTTTACTGGTTTACAATGCAGGGAGTCAGGAAAAAGCTCACGAGGCCGGCGATTTACTGAGGAAGAGAAAGTACTTTCGCTTTCCTTACTGAAAAGGAGTCCGAAAAGTTATTGCCTTCTCAGCAAATATTTTTGTTTGCCATCAAAGAAGACACTTTTAAATGTTTTAAAAGCCGTAAAATTAGTTCCCGGCATAAACAAAATCATTTTTGAAAAGTTAAAGGAGACTGTTTCAAAAATGAATGCCGAAGACCGTGTGTGTAGTCTGATTTTTGACGAAATGTCTATAACTCCGCATGTCTACTATGACAAATCAAGGGACGAAATTATCGGTTTCGAGAATCTTGGCACTCACAAGACTCATAAGTTTGCTGACCATGTCACAGTTTTCATGATTAAAGGCCTGAGAAAAAATTTTAAGCAGCCAGTGGCTTATTACTTTAGCCAAAGTATGAAGTCTGTAGACTTAAAAAACATTGTCGTAAATGTAATAAAAAATATCCAGTCCACTGGACTTCAGGTGTTAGTGACTGTCTGTGACCAAAGTGGAATAAATACTGCCACTATCAACAGCCTCATATCGGATGCTAAGCGACAGTATTTAAGGAAAGAGCAAAATTTTAAAAACAATATTTTTATTGTTGGTGCAATGGAAATAATACCCCTATATGATGTGCCACACCTCTTAAAGGGTTTGAGGAATAATTTACTCAACAAAGACTTAATATTTGTTGATCCATCTACAAAAGAGGAGGTTACAGTCAAATGGGAATATTTTAACATGCTCTATGAGGCTGACAAATGTTATGGTGAGCTTCGGTTGATGCACAAGCTCACAGAGGAGCATGTACTGCCCGAAAAAATAAACAAAATGCGGGTCAAGCCAGCTGCACAATTATTTAGTCACAGCGTAGCAGTTGGCATAAAACATTATTTTGTCTGTTAGGAATGAAGTTCCAAAAGATATGGAAAAAATAATACCATTTATACAAATGATTGACAAATTATTTGATAGCCTAAATGGCGGTACATTTTATGTTAAAAATGGCAAAATTTATACTGGAGCTGTAAAAAAAAATTCTCCACATCACAAACTCTGGAATGAGGCAAAATTTTTTTTTAATTCTGTACACTATGTAGATAGAGTAAGCAAAATAGAAAAACGAGTTCCAACTGTAAATAATTGGATTAAAACCATAGAGGGATTCCAACTTTTATGGAAAACCTTAAATGATAAATACTCCCAAGATTGTTTCCTGACTCGAAACTGCAACCAGGATCCTCTGGAAAATTTCTTTGGAAATGTCAGGAGTATGGGTGCACGTAATGTGTCGCCAAATTGTGTAGGGTTTGAGGGAGCATATAAAACATTGTTACTAAACAATTTTAGTGCTCACCATTCACCTCATGCAAATTGTGAAGAGGACACAAATTCGTGCCTACAGTCACTGCAGTTTTTTATCACTGAAAAAGAAAAAATCCAGGAAGAAACGGGCAAATATAAAAATGTGCACATTGGTGAGCCACTTGAATTGTTTAGGATAGAGGACACCGAAACTCCTGGCATCTTCCAAAGAAATTATGTTTGTGGATGGGCTCTAACAAAAGTATTAAAAGCTGTAAAAGGGTGCAAAAAATGTAAGCTTTCTCTTTGTGGCAGTAAAAACGAACCAGGAAACGATTTTATAAAATTAAAGGAGTATAATAAAAACAAAACTTGATAAAAGATAATGATAAATTTTTAGATGGATATACTAATATCCATCTAAAAATTTATCATTATCTTTTAGCCATATCCAATCTGTGGTATCCAATTTTTTAACACACGATGTGCACTTACCAGGCTTAAAAGAAAGAATTAAATCTCTTGTAGAAATAATATCTGACTTTTCATATCACGATTGCAATAAACATAGAGAAATTGTTATAAAATACTTTACAGATATCTCAACAAATCTGTTAGTGTATAGTTGGTGCAAAAGCGTCAATAGAATTTTATCAGGTAAATACAATTACGATGGTGAAGACCAAATTAAATTAGCAGCCCTTTCATACTTCATGAAACATAAAACTAAACCAAAAAAGTAAATGACATGATTATTGTTTTTATATTTTTATAACTGTAATATAGTGCACTGGGGTAATTACGACAGCCGGATTTTTATTAATTACCACCAAAAGCAGCGATATTTATTTTAATATGGCATTGTTAATAAATAATTATATTATTCATCTCTTATAATTTTTATAATACGAGATTGTATGTGAATGGTAGGTAGAAATAATAAAAAAAATCTGAATATACCCCGCTATCGTAATTACCCAGTGATTGATGTATCTAAATGAAAGCTAAATAAGTGATTAAAAAATTATGTTATAATAATTTGGTTTTATTATTTACAGGCGGTCTTACACCAGCAGCCCTATTTGCATTTAATTGTTTTTGTTATGGTACCTATTTATTTTCTTTGTTAAATGCAAATCTGACTGCGGCTGCGGTGTAAAGGTCGCCTTCGCAGTACACTTACTTTCAATTTTCAAATACGGCGGTAGTACGTATACATACAGTATACTTACCTATACGTAAACAAGTACCTATAACTACGGCTTTGGCATAAGTTCTGAAAAAGTTTCATAGATGGCAGCACTTTCTTCGTGGCCGTTTTTTATGGTCGACTTTCCTCTCTATTCCATTTTAGTTACTATACTCTATGGCGGCGGCGCTGCCCGAACGTATGCAACAATGGGGCGCCGCGCGCCGCGAGACTAGGTACTCACAGTGTACTACTTTTCAAGTCGAAGAACGAATAGAACGTGAAAGAAAGATACATAACTAAGGCAATAAAGAGAGAGAGAGCAATAATTTAATAATTGGTATGTTAATATTACGGAAGTTTTTATTGTTCTAAAACGAAGAAAACTTGGAAAATAAATGAATAATAGAGAAAATTATGAAAATAAATTATCACAACACTGGCTTAACTTGTTTGTCTGTAATACATATACTAGCTTTTATTTTTTATGGGTTTAAAGGATATTTGAGTTGCTGTTCCTTACCTTCTTTCATGTTTCGGGAACCGAAAGAAACTCCTGTCTTTATCGTTCCTCGATGAAGATAAGCATCCAAATAATGCACAAAATACAACCATCGTGATTAACACAAAATATAAAACTTTAAAAAAATAATGTGTTCGTGTCAGCAGTAGGTAGGTACAGCGCTGCGGTTCTTGTGTATGCGAGCGCCATTGTTAAAGAGCAGGCGACGAACACACCGAAGTGCGGGGTGAGGTGCGGTAACTGATGTTAGTGCGGGGAAGGGAGTGGCCTTTCTGTACGTAGTACTTTAAGGCGAATGGGTAGTTGTAGCCCGCGAAATTCAATTTTTCTTACGTTTTTTGCAATTTTCAGGTCAGTGTCAGGTTGTATCTTGATCAAAATATGATTCGCGACAATAACAGGTACGTATTTACAGAATTATAATAATTAGAATCATTAATACATCTTTCTAAGTTAGATTTCTACCGTTAAGAACAAATCTCGTATGGAAAAGTGTTGGTGGTAGAAATCTAACTTAAACAGATGTATTAATGATTCTGATGATTATAATTCTGTGAATACGTACCTGTTATAGTCGCGAATCAAATTTTCATCAAGATACAACCTGACACTGACCTGAAAACTGCAAAAAACGTAAGAAAAATTGAATTTCGCGGGCTACAACTACGCATTCACCTTAAGTATTCTGTGCTAATAGCACACCCCGGACACTCCATGATACAACGCTCGCAAAATAATTACCTACTACCACTACATTGACAAATGACGTTTGTATACGTGTAAATGTGTGCGTGAAATCTAGTAGGGCTGGCTGGCAGTACTCGGCAGTAGTGCGTAGGCGGCGGCGGCGCTGCCCGAACGTATGCAACAATGGGGCGCCGCGCGCCGCGAGACTAGGTACTCACAGAAATCTAATTAATAACATTTCTATTGTACTACTTTTCAAGTCGAAGAACGAATAGAACGTGAAAGAAAGATACATAACTAAGACAATAAAGAGAGAGAGCAATAATTTAATAGTTGGTATGTTAATATTACGGAAGTTTTAATTGTTCTAAAACGAAGAAAACTTGGAAAATAAATGAATAATAGAGAAAATTATGAAAATAAATTATCACAACACTGGCTTAACTTGTTTGTCTGTAATATACTAGCTTTTATTTTTTATGGGTTTAAAGGATATTTGAGTTGCTGTTCCTTACCTTCTTTCATGTTTCGGGAACCGAAAGAAACTCCTGTCTTTATCGTTCCTCGATGAAGATAAGCATCCAACTAATGCACAAAATACAACCATCGTGATTAACACAAAATATAAAACTTTAAAAAAAGAATGTGTTCATGTCAGCAGTAGGTAGGTGCAGCGCTGCGGTTCTTGTGTAGGTATGCGAGCGCCATTGTTAAAGAGCAGGCGACGAACACATCGAAGTGCGGGGTGAGGTGCGGTAACTGATGTTAGTGCGGGGAAGGGAGTGGCCTTTCTGTACGTAGTACTTTAAGTATTCTGTGCTAATAGACAAATACATGCAATATTAATTATGAATGCTAGGAGTTTTCGTAAGTTTACCTACCAGTAAGATCTATGTTCTAGCAACATATTTCATGATTTCCTTGACGGGGGTAATTTGTTACAGAAGTATTTAGTAACGTAAATTCCGTATTGCTTATTCAATTTTGTTAGTGATCCTAGATAATAAATAAGGCTTTATGGTTCTTGAGAATGTGAGCATGATTGTGAGTAAGAGTCAAATGAAATGAATGAAACGTGAACTGAAACGTAAAATTATCTGTCCTTGTTTTACATTTACAATTTTGTGTATAGCTGTCCTGTTGTCAATTATGCCAATTGTGTTGTCAACATGTCTAACTTACGAATGTCACTTTAAATATTTTATCTCTGAAAGTTCGAGTTTTAGCAGATTTATCCATTGTATTTATGTATGTATCATAAAAATGGGTGTAATTTTAAAATATGTTGTAGCCGGTTTAGTGCGGTATTGGCTAATACATTTAGATTATTGGCAAACAATAGCTAATCGAGTGGAGATAGCGACTCCTTTGAACTCATGGAAGAGGTTAATGGAAGGCGTTTATTTATATGATCACAATATAAACCCATACGAGGGAGACTCATTTCATGAATCTCCTATAATGCTACTGGCTTTCCACTACATTATGAAGAAAGTGCCATTTATATTGCCAATTCTATTTACTGTATTGGATCTTCTGACTGCTCATCTTCTGTATAAAACTTCAAAGGCTTTTATACGAATTTTCAAAGAATCCCAAGAGAAGAACTTGCTTGATGTTGCGGAGGAGTCAAAACCTATGCTTTTGGATGATACACAGTTGAAAGAGTCTGCTGAATATGTGTTATCGGTTTACTTGTTCAACCCATACTCTGTTTTGAATTGTGCTGGTATGACTACGACTGTCATACAGAACTTGTTGGTGGCTACAGCTCTGTGGGGTGCTTCAAGTGGCCAGAGAATAGTAGCATGTGTATTCATAGCACTAGCCACACACCAGGCCCTCTATCCGGTGCTGCTGATTGTACCAATTGCTATCCTATTGGCTGACGTCAATAAAGGATGTACCAAATGCTCTTACATCAGAACATTACTTGTGTTTGTGCTGAGCTGGGGATTCCTTATTTATCTGTCAGCCTACATAATGGATGGGTCTTACAATTATGTCTATAATACCTATGGATTCATGTAAGTTTCAATAACCTTTTCACACATAACACAATACAAGATTACTTCTAGTAATAATGTTTCTCTTTGCAAAGAATAAAATATATAAACTAATTAAGTTATGGACAGACATGAGAGATATTTGTTACTTCATCATTCAGTTTCAACTTGATTGGAAATTATTAGGACAATGGGGGAATATTTGTGAAGTATATTAATCCTTAATATAAAATGTTTCAGATTGACCGTGCCTGACTTGAAACCAAACATTGGCCTATTCTGGTATTTCTTCACAGAAATGTTTGAACACTTCAGAGTGCTGTTTGTGTGTGCATTCCAAATTAATGCACTGGCCCTGTACGTAGTACCGCTCACTCTGCGGTTCAAGAGAGAGCCTGTGCTACTTGCTACAGTACTTATTGCTCTTTCAACCATATTTAGATCTTACCCATGTGTGGGTGATGTTGGATTCTACCTAGCACTACTACCAATGTGGAAACATCTATTCACATGTAAGTATACTATACAAGAATGCTAGCCTCAGCTTGCGGCTTTACATGCATGGATGTCGGAAATTATCTCACAGGAATGTGCTGCTGGGACAAAAGGAGCCTATGTCCTTCTCTAGGGTGCCATCAATCTCCTTGCCAAATTTTATTGAAAACCGTTGCGTGGTTTAAACATGAAAAAGTAACATACAGACAAGAGTAATTTTCGGATTTATAAAATTATAGTATGGAATTTATTTATATTGTTGTAAGTAAAACAGCAAGAGCTACGCTAATCATGCATTTCTATGTAAGATTTGCATTAGAATGTAGGCTGTACCTTCAGGATGTGCAATATGATATTGACTGCACAATACAAAGGAATCGAAATATGTAACGAAAGGGTTTGAAGATTATTGGTAACTAGCTGCGCCCCGCGGTTTCACCCGCATTATTTTCGATCCCGTAGGAATATCGAGACAAAAAGTAGCCTATAAGTTAATCCAGGGTGTCGGCTACCTCCATACAAAATTTTATCAAAATTGGTCCAGTCGTCTGAGCGTGAAGAAGTAACAAACATATAAAAACACACACAAACTATGGCCTTTATAATATTAGTGTGATTATAAAGTTATTGCTGCACACACGGTGTTACGCGAATGGATAGAATAAGAAATGAGTGCATAAGAGAAAGTCTGAAAGTTGAAAAGTTGTGCGGAAATCGGTTGTCATGGTATGGGCATGTGATATGGAGGAATGAGGAAATGGAAATGCATGTGATATGGAAGTTGCAATAAAAATTGAATTGAATTGAAAAAGTCGTAAGAAAAGTTTTGAGTATGAATATTGATGGCTATAAATGTAGGGGAAGACCAAAGAAACGATGGATGAACTGTGTGCATGATGATATGGATAGAAAGGGGGTGACTACCGAGGTGATGAGTAAAAGAGAAGTATGGAAAAAAAAACTAGTTGCACCAACCCCAAATAAATTGAGATAAGGGCAGGAGAATGATAATGATGAATCAAAGTAACTGCTGCAAAAGTGTTATGAGAAAAGTGAAGTAAAAACTATCTATGTATATATCAATATTATAAAGAGGTAGTTTGTATGTAGGGAATAATCTTTGACACTACTGATCCGTTTCCAAAATTCTTTCACTAATGGGTAGCTACATTATCCCTGAGTTCCGTAGGATATGTTTTATGTTGAAAACGAGAAACTTCACGTGAACGAAGTCGCGGGCATGAGTTAGTTCTTCAATAAAGTTGCTGTAAAGCTCTAAAATATCAAAACTTTATATTTATGAAAATTATAAATTTAAATTGAATTTTTAATTTATAATTAGGTATAAAAACCAAGTTTGTAATAATGGTGTGTATTTTGTTACAGTCATGCAACAAAAATTTGTAGTCGGCTGCACTTTTATCATCACATCAGCTCTTGGACCAACAGTTTGGCATCTCTGGATATATTCAGGATCGGCTAATGCCAACTTCTTCTTCGGAGTCACGCTCTCCTTCGCCACCGCACAAATATTCCTCATAACAGACTTACTGTTTGCCTACATAAAGAGAGAATTCACCTTAAAACACGGATCATCACGACAAGTGGACGGAAAACCAGCCAAATTAGTACTTCGATAATAGTTTTTAATGTTTTATACACTTTTCAGTCAGTAATTAAATAGCGCTGTGAATAACAATCATTTCATTTCCATGAAACTTAATTTGCTAAACATGTTTTATGTTATGAAGGGTATTTGTGCGTTTGTACAGACGCCAGTACATCAACCTACTACAATCTGTCAAATTTCTTTAATAGATTTTAAATTTTATTACTAGACCATAAGGTTCAAAGTTGATTGGGGAAATGTGACAGTTTCGGGTAGGTTGATGTGCTGGCGTCTGTACATTAAAATCCTCTTTGTTTTTAAATCCATCCAAAGTAACATTATGTTTTAGTAAACATCTTAACATTCACAATTTATTATACTTATTAATACTACTCTGTGTATATTTATCCAGTAATTACTGGTTTATAATAGAACAAACGTTTTCTATTCTAAGGTTAGTCTGTAAAGGTATTTTAGAGATTATATGACTGCATAGTATGATACTAACAAAGTTACGAGCTATAGGGGGCGTTATGGCAATACAGACTAATGTTTAAATTGAAGTAAGCTAATGAATGTGAGAACGAGCATTCTGATGATAAAGCTTGACCAGAGTTTTCCTTGACTACTACTCATTTCTCAAGCTTCAAACAACGTAAACAAGAAAGTCTTGTTACTTTGTATATCTAAATGAAGTAGTTTTACACCCGCTTGCACTAAAATAATAATTTAAAACATTTTTCTGTTTCTGTCAATTGTTTGAAGATGACAAAGACAGAATGATAATTTAAATATGTTTAGTGCTAAAAGTATTTATTGAGTTGTATTGCAAGTGGGCCTTAAAGTTGTACTTTTAATGAATTTGAATAAAACAAATAATAATATTATTCTTTATTTATTACGAGTATATTGTCATTGGTCACGCAGGGGATATAGTCCTTCCATAGTTCAAGGTAACTGATTCACTATAGCCACCCAAACCCATAGCCCGATTTATTTTGTTTCCATGTTCTGCAGTAGTCCAGCACCAACCGGGGGTTGTCCCTGGGTGCACTTCCATAGTGCATACAGGGATAATCGTCGGTTGTTGTCTCCTCATAATTTAAAATTGTCTAAAGGACCTCTGCGAGTTGTTTTCGGCCCCTGGTACGCCTTCCAAAGATCCGGGACTCTTATGTTTCATCTACCTTCAGTGAATATTGGTAGACACTAGACATGTTAATGGGTATCTTTTTTATCCATACTTACCTCATTAGTTTGCTTCCATTTAAATTGCATTATTTTTTTATAATAATTATGATTTAGTTTGAGATGATGAGGGATCAATATTATTTTGTATTTAATGTATTTGTTGTACCTACATTCGGTTGTGTTTACCAGTGAACTTTACTTCATTACAAGTGTAAGTCATTTCACAATAATTGCATTTAAAATTATCGTACAATGTATTAATGTTTTAGATAATCTGTCTATTTAATCTGTTCTCAATGTCTGTATTTGAATACCAAATAATGTAAAGAATGAATTTAGTTTTTTTTTTAAACTAGTGTAAAATTGTACAGATGGATCCTGAATAAAAGGTAAATTGTTTTTATAATTATTTTATTGATTCAATCCCTTCATTTTGTTAATCTTTTGGAACAAAAAGGTGTCGTTGCAACCTGGTTTCGTAATGATTCATTATCACTATCTTATCATTTCGCTGTGATCTAAATAGTAGCACTCCTACGCGTGCTTCACCACGCATTGTGTTGTGTTGTTTTATTATTTTTACGAAAATAATGTGAATGAATAAAATATGAGGAAAGTAATATTGTACTTAGCTGTACTATTGTCAATTAGCTGTAAGTATATTTCTGAAGTGGCATTGTAAAATGCTGTAGCCGCGCCTTTATTTTGTAAAGTGATTAAAGCATTATCGTTGAGTTAGTACTAATATAATTTAGATAATGATATGACTTAAAAAAGTGTGTATTTTGTTGGTGTAGTTGCAAAATGTGCGCTAGTGCCGAGTATACCTGCCCACTTGCGGGACTGCTACCGCGCGGCAGTGCCCAGCCTGCAGGCCCCGCGACGCCTTGATGTGTACCTGTCCCTATTGAGGAAGGTGGAGCAGTATTCTCAACTGGATATGAGGTTGCTTAGCTCTGCCTTACTTAGAAGGTAAACATTTTTCAGAAATACCCTTTGTATAAGGTAGGTACCTGAAAAAACCTTTGCGAAGTCGGTTAAAAATTTTAAAGAGGTTTTACATAGTATGATGTTAATAATTTTATGAGTTCTCTACATTCTACCACATTTGGTGTACAAAGTGTGAGTTTGCACTATGAAATGAATTAGAATTCGAAATATGTTACAAAACCCGAATTTTGCTAAAAAGCATCGTGAGCGATGGATCCTGGGAAACAATCGTATTCATGGCAGGATAAACCTTTATATTAAGAATAACTATAAACAGCGCCATCTATTATGTTATCATAAAACGTATACCGGTCTGGCGGATTCTATGAATAATACAATAATTATAAATCAATCTTGTGTCTGCTTATCACATGGACCAAGTGTTTGCTTTAAGATATCTTTAGTAGCGCCCTCTATAAAGCTACATCGCTTCCAATTCGCGAAATGCTTACTTATGAAGGTCTTATTATTTCCCCAGCCTGCGTCTAGATGGCATTGAGCAATCTTCGGCAAACGCCGTGGAAACCGAATTCATACTACCGTACAGGGCATCCAGCTTCCAATTCCACAAGTACAAGATCCTCATGGACATATTCTTACCGAGTCAAGAGCTCATACAAGTCGACGAAATTCTCCCTGTAAGCGAGAAATGTCTTCTGCATAGAATGCTCAGTTCAGCGGTGCGACAATGGGAGCGAGGCGATGAAAATTTAGTATGCCCCTTATCGGCACAGCTATCTCAGGGCAGTAATAACATGGAGACACAAAGTACCAGGAGGTGAGCATGTAAACAAACATGAAATGATAAATAAAAGCCAAAACATCCGGTCCTTCGTCTGTGACGTACCTATAGGTACATATGTATTCGCCAAACTGCGTGGTTTTTTTTTTCTTGTAGATATGCACAGCTCATAAAAATACTTTTACTATCGTAAGGTCAAAAGCCACTTCATGCCTATAGGTATAGTATAGGTACCTACCGTTTATAAACAAAGTATGTACTTACAGCTAGTATGAAAGTAGTATTCTATAGCGGGTTTTATGGACTATATTAATTTATTGACGTCACAAGTTCATTGGGTTTTATCACTGAAATTTTGTGCATTTGCGTCAGCAAAGGTCGGCTTTCGATTTAGTTAGACGACCTTTTTTTACTGTAGGTAAAATAACAATAGGTCTACAAATACCTATATAAAAATGTCAGGTTAGTAACGTATATAGGTAAATGCAAGTCTTCTTTAATTGAGTATTTAAATAACAGGAACGTCGACATAGCATAGAGTTAGAACTGCCCCGTTGGTCTCGTGGTCGCAAGCGCGACTACTGAGCGTGGGGGGTTCGATTCCCGGGACGAGCAAAGTGTCGTTGAGTTTTCCATTAGGAATTTTTTAGTAACAGCCCGGAGTTTGGAAGTTGGTGGTGTGATACCCCCGTGCCTTGGAAAGCACGTTAAGCAGTTGGTCCTGCGCCTGATCTTTCTCCGGTCGTGTCGGATTGCCGTCCCATCGGACTATGAGAATAAGGGAAGAGGGTGTGCACCTGTGTCTGCGCGCTCACTTGTGCACTATAATATCTCCCACGCCGAAGGCCAGTTTCTATTGAGATTGGCCGCCGTAGCCGAAATACAGTCTGGAGGACTTTATTATTTATTTGTAGAGTACCTATTCTCAGCCATGTCTCTGTCGAAGGACCAAAGGCCAAGGAGTACCTAGGTGTCGTACGCATAAAAACTAGAATGGGTAGTATATGAATCGGTAGACAGATGCGGCATATAATTACAAGGTCCTTAAGTAACAGTTGCAGACTGCAGATAAAAAGGACCAAAAAGTGCACACTTTGAAAAACATGTTCATCATCCTACAGATAAACCGAGGCTAATACTCCTTAACCAAATTTTCAGAGTAATCAGCAGATGTCCGATAGAAGACGGCGTAATTCAAACGAATTGGGGAACCGTATCTCCCGGAACATTAGTAGCCGCCATTGCTGCATCACTGGAATCTCAACGAGTAGCTGTCACAGAAATACTGAACGCAAACATTTTCAAAGAAGATATTGCTGAACCCCTCATGGTATCCGCTAAGCAAGAGTGGTTTGAAGACATAGAGACATTAGACCCTGGGCTTGGCACCCAAAGACAATCGGATGTCGCAGATATTGGCAACATTTGGGTCGCCACACTCGCTGGTAGGAAATTTTATTAATTAAATGTTGATATGCCTTATCATTACTGCTTCCTTCCTTGGAATGGTTGTGCAAGCTATTTCGTAATGCTAAGAATTAGTTAGGTACAGAGGAATATCAAATAATGTTAATTAATTGTTGATTGGCCCAATACGCGGTTGATAGAGAATGACCGGAATGACTTAATGTTAATTTCATACCAGCCTAGTTCAAACTGACCCCGTTCCATGCATAAGTCTCCTAAATACCTTTAATAAGAATACCATGCATGGTGTTGTGATTATGGTGAAAAAAAAGACAGGAAGAAAATACTTTTATTTGCGGTAAACGAGACGCAGAGAAATAACACAAACACAAAAAAACCGGCCAAGAGCGTGTCGGGCCACGCTCAGTGTAGGGTTCCGTAGTTTCCCGTCCGTCACAATAAGTGTTCCCACGTACAATTCGATAATACCCGACCCAATGTAATAAGTACCTACAGCGCCATCTCTCGGGGAATTGGGTTACTAATTAATACATAGACGTGCCAGAAGTTTTCGGTGGTAATTTTGGATTGCGAGAACCGATTTTAATAATTCTTTTTTTGTTTGAAAAAAGATACGTTCAGGATAATAAAATATGTAAACGAAGTTAAAAAAAAATGCTTGCATATACGATTATACTACGAAGTTAGTCCAGAAATGATTTTGTACAACTTTTTGTCTTTTTTGTACAAAAACTGTTGTTTCTATCAAGTTCAAAATAATTTTCCTAGAAAGTCCTTATAAAGTTCTACTTTTCAGATTTTTTTCATATTTTCTAAACTTATGGTTCAAAAGTTACAGGGGGGGGGGGGGACACATTGTTTTTTACTTTTGGAGCGATTATTTCCGAAATTATTGACATTATCAAAAAATGATTTTAGTAAACCCCTATTCATTTTTAAATACCTTTCCAACAATATATCACACGTTAGGGTTGAAATAAAAAAAAAAATCACTTCCCACTTTACATATAGGGGGGCTACCCTAATAAAACATTTTTTTCCAATTTTTATTTTACCACTTTGTCGGCGTGATTGATATACATATTGGTACCAAATTTCAGCTTTCTAGTGCTAACGGTCACAGAGATTAAGCGAGGACGGACAGACGGACGGACGGACGGACAGACAGACATGGCGAAACTATAAGGGTTCCTAGTTGACTACGGAACCCTAAAAAAGAACAAGTTGGGGGAAAATATGCGTCACATTCACGCAAAATGGCCGTCGCGAAGCATAATGCCAAGACCCCATGCGAGACAGCCCCAGCGCTGGATTTCAGCTACTTCTGAACAATAATGAAGGAACCAAAACAATTTTCCAGGTGATATAGCAGAAGTAGTAGTAAACCAGGGTCCTCGAGTGGGCGCCGTGTCGCAGAACATGGCGATTGGCAGCAACAACCGGTGGAACGACACATTGCTGCCTCGAGATCATTACATCTTCCCGCTAAACTTGACTGTGGCTGACTGGCAGCTCACGGATGCTGAGATTTTAGCTGGCATTGATGGTAAATGGAGAGTAATAGTAAAAAATTAGTATAATAGCTATTTTTGTAATTGTCTATAGGTAGGTAGGTACTAATAATAAAGCTGAAAAGTTTGTTTGTTTGTTTGAACGCGCTAATCTCTGGAACTACCAGTCGGATTAGTAAAATTATTTTTGCATTTGACTGCCCAATTTTTGAGGAAGGTTATATAGGCTGTTGAACATCACGCTACGACCTGTAGGAGCCGGGCAAAAAAAAGCCGGATAGAACGCTAAGCAAAAACGAAGTAATTCCCGATGGGACCCGGGTGGGTCGTAGGATATATTTTATGTAAAGAAATTATTAAGAAATTTCAATTTAATTGTAAAGAAATTATTAAGAAATTTCTCGAGGACGAAGTCGCGGGCAGAATCTAGTCGTAGATAATTTGCATGCTACATTACTGTAATTTAGTTAGGTACTTTTCTGACTCCAAAAACATAAATTAGTATTGGCATGGCGATTATCTGCATCAAGGCCACACCTTTTCCTGAGTGTTGGGCAGTTATACCAATTATGTCGGTATGTATAGCTATTTATGGCTAAATTAAAATATTTAAAAAGAAAACACTGCATATCGCCAGCATTCTCACTTAAACAAATGAACAATTTCAGGTCTCATATTAGCGCATCACGTACCTAAATGGATAGAACAGAGACGCTCTCTAAGGCTATCTCAAGTGTTGGACATGTACTACTCCAACGACGGAGTATCTTTCGACCCGACAGTCAAAGCCTGCAACCGTCAGAATCTCTTCACAACCATAGTGAATAAGAATGATTTGCTCACGGAAACTTCTAGATTCGCTTATGTGTTATCTCTGAGACAGATCACTGTGTATATACCAGTTGAAGAGATGGAGAGGATAACGAACGCTGCGGTCACTGCTTTCATGGATTATGCTCGTAAGTATTAAGGAGCAATTTTTGTTATTAATGTTCTCAAAAGTTATGTTACCTATCTTATTTGGTTGTGACGGGTAGGCTTACATTAAAAAAGCAAGTGAAGAGTACATCCTCTGCACCCGGAGCAATGGTGGCCCAGTGGTATCGGCCCCGATTTACGAGTCGTTAGTTCGAACCCAGGGAGGCACTTTACTTTGTGTATTTAATTTCATAACCATTGCTCTCAAAACGGTGAAGGAAAACATCGTAAGCGCATACAAATACTCGAAGACATGTGACATCTACCAATTGCACTGGGCCCGCGTGGTGGATTATGGCCCAGCCCCTCTCACAGAGAGGAGGCCTGTGTCCCAGTAGTGGGAACAGTATAGGCTGAATATGCTGCTGCTGCACCCGGAGCAGTTAGCTCGGTTGTTACTACAGCATGAGCTATTTTAGTATAGCTTCGATCGGTAAAGAAAAAGAGATGATTGGGTAGCGTACTTGTTAAGTCACCATGGATTTCTTTGTGTTCCATAGTGTGTATATAGACATTCCAACTCCAGCTTAGGGCAGCTAATAGGGCGAATGTGTAGACGCCGTACAGTTAGGTACGTTTCTTGTAGACCGTCTGCGTGCAAACTGCATTTTTCAGCATGTTAGCTTTTGGAATGCAGTCCATCTGAACACGCTCAGTCCTGTTTTGTGGCAAAAAACCTTATAATGTACACCTATGCAGGGTTATTGGAAAAACACCAACAACCTCTTAATAGGTCATTGTACTTATCATTATGAACAACTTTTACTATGGGACCAAACCTGAAATCACGAAAAAAAAATCAGCTGCTCCCTACATTTATGTTCGTATAACTCGTCAAAATGTAGGGAACAGCTGATTTTACACTACAGGTACAGGTGATTGTACTTTCAATTTTTATTTTTAGCAACCATAATGCGGAGAAATCATCGGGATTGCCAAGTGGTCGGCGGTGCACCGATTATAGACCTGATTGTCGCAACGGACAGCTCATGGAAAGGCTACGACGTTGAACAGTTCATGTCGTGAGTACAACACTAAAGTCCATTTGCACCACAAATCGCTAAACACATTTATCTCTAAACGAGAAACGAAACGAATTTAAAACATCGTTGTGTTTGTGCTCTTAAAACGGTGAAGGAAAACATTGTGAGGAAACCGGCATGTCCTAGAACCAAAATTTCGAAGCCTTTTGACATCCACCAAACCGAGTGGTGGATGTCAAAAGGCCCATTCCCTCTTACAGAGAGGAGACCTGTGTCCTAGCAATGGGAACATTATATGCTGATTATGTCGCGTTTCAGACAATCGTTTCTTATTATATTAATGACTTGCCGTACCTCATAAAGGATAATCGTGATATAGTGTTGTTTGCAGATAACAATTCACTTTTTTTAAAACTTACACGTCTCGCCGTTGACGCACAAAAGGCGTTAACAGCGAGACGTTTAAGTTTAAAAACCGTTAAAGATTATATTGAGGACAAAAAGGCTTGGGATTGGGTTTTTTTTTTTATATATACTTATACATTGACTTTTGTCTAAACAAAGACATTTGTTTACTTTGTAAAATATTATATATTTTTTAATTATTGTGAATCTGAAGGCTATGTCGGCCATTTTATTTATTTTTTTCGCCGTTCTGTTAGTTTTTGTCATGGTCTGGCAGTTTGAATTATTTATGCGGCCTATTCAAATGTACTTTCTTTGTTATTGTTCGTCGAATCGTTGAGCTCTTTAAGTTTTGAATTGAGCTGCACGATTTCTGACAAATTCTTGCACTAACTGGACAGGTCCCTCACATTGTGTGGTTCTTTCCTCAAAAGACCATTTCAGACATCAATCTATATGGTCTCAACATATCTGACCAAGACTATGTCTGGACTTTATTAATAAAAGCTTGTAAAAAGAGACTGTGACCTCTTGAGTTTGTTTCGGCCTTTGTTTTTGTCTCTAAGTAGTCAGAAAGGAAACGTCGACCTCATCTAGTTTTTAAAATAATGATTGACGTGTAAAAGTGTTTGTGCAAACCAAATTACACAATATATAAAATCCTTTATCAATCTTTTGAAGATAACAGAGACGGAGTACTAATGTTTTAATACGTTTAGCGTTAAATGTATTTAGTAATTGGTGGTGCAAGCGAACCTAACAAGGCCTTCGTTACGTAATTATGCATAATTTAATTATCGCTAAAAGAGGATGGCCAAAATACAACCCGAGCAGGAAATTAGATAAAGCTGGAGTGGCCTCGCGACTCGTGCAATTTGTTTGTAAGTTAATTTTTAAAATGGCTATAAAAAGATTGTCTTGAAGATGTTTTTGACGATAGCAAAAAAATATTTGAAATTATTATTTTTTCGGCTACAAAATGTCACTAGCTTTTATGAGTAGTCTGTAGGCAGTTACTTATTTTTCCTCTGATTTTGCATCACTGATCTTTATTCTCATTCTAATAAGGTTGCGGTTAGGTTGCTGCTGTCAGAGTTAAAATAACTGTGAACGGACTGTAGAGTAACTTTAAGTACATTTTGTTTGTGTATGCAAACGTAAGTCAAAAAAATTAAGTTCCTTAAAGAATCTGTACAGAAAATTTCGAGTGAGATATGGTGCCAATAAAACTACAGGGATTCTTTCGCCAAATGTTTTATCAAAGTAAATAATTACTAATTACATAATGTACCTAGTAGAATTAATTGGATCTGCATACCTATGTAAACCAGCTACTGCAACGTTATCTCTCTTAAACTTGGCTTTTTACTTGGCTCCAATCACACGCAACCGTTGTTCGAATCGCCAACACTATGGCCGATTCCTGTAAGTTACGAACCGTTATTGGTTAAAATTAAGCCTCTTGTATTTTTACCAATAATGAAACAATAACAAGATTGGTTTACGGTAAATAATTTGGTACTAAATGAAAAGAAAACCAAATGCATTAGATTTAAATTACCAAATGTTAGAAGTAGCGAATGTGACATCATACTGAATGGAGAAAAACTAGAATTTGTTGATCAAACGGTTTTCCTGGGAGTCACGCTAGACGAGAAATTACAATGGGGACCTCACATAACATCTCTTGCGGGGCGGCTTAGCTCGGCCGCTTATGCTGTTAGGAAGATAAGACAGTTAACAGATGTAGAAACCGCGCGTTTAGTCTATTTTAGCTACTTTCACAGCATTATGTCGTACGGCATTTTACTATGGGGTCGAGCTGCTGACATTGAATCCATCTTTATTTTGCAAAAGAGAGCTGTCAGAGCCATTTATAATCTACGTCGCCGCGAATCTCTCAGGGAACTATTTAAAAGGATTAATATTATGACGGTACCTTGCCAATTCATTTATGAAAATATTATGTATGTAAGAAAAAATCTACATCTTTTTAATAAAATAAGCGATAGACATAACTTTAATACAAGAAATAAAGATAAAATACATCAACCATTTTTCAGATTAGCCAAAGTACATACATCTTTTATGGGGTACTGTGTTAAATGTTACAATAAAATACCTTGTGATATATTGCAATTAAATGAAAGAAAATTTAAAACTCACATTAAACGTACACTTTGTAAACAAGCATACTATAAATTAGAAGATTATATCCAAGATAAGAACGCTTGGAAACATGCTGGTCCTGCTCCATAGGACAATCTAGAGTCTAGACAAAATCAAACTGGTTGCTAATTTAATTGTAAATTTTTTTATTCTTTTTTTTTACATTTATTACTCACACCCTGACTTATTACTTGTATTTTGTTTTTTAATTAAAATCGTTTTGCTTGTACCATGTTTGTAAATATGTGAGCACCATGTATCTATCAGATAATTAATTTATATGTCATGGTTTCGTTTTTAATTCTTTTACCTATTGTGGTATAGTAATTTTATTGTAGGTGCATCGTCCTCACATGCTATTATATAATTAATGTACCCATGCAAAATATTGTACCTAAAACATTTTAAAAGAGTAACGGTGGAGTTTCTTGCCCGTTCTTCTCCATACGAAAACTACCTTTTGGAATGGGCGACTAGAATCAATTCTATTTTAAGATAATTTTTGACTTTCAAAAGTGCCTTTTATGTGCCTATTTGAAATAAATGCTTTGACTTTTGACTTTGACTTTAACTTTGCATAGTACACCGGCTCCCGTATAGAAGTAGCTATCACAGGTAAAATTATTATTTATTACGAAGCTATTTATATTGCCAGTATGGCAATCATACCATTGGTAAGCAAAACGATTCGTTCGTTTATAGGAAGTATAGGAACCGAGTAGACAGTTTATCAATTACCTATTGTTTTAAATATTAATTGTTCTATTTTTATTAATTGTCATCAGATGGCTCGGCGGATCATTCGAGATCAACATGCAACGGGGTTCAATATCCCTGCTCCACGGGAACACGGGAGCTTGGATCGCTCCTCCGTCATATAATCTCACTACAATGTATTCCTACATTAGGAACTTTACTGAAGAATGTAAGTTTATTTATTTATTAATAACCAACTTAAGTATATTTATAGTTTGCACCATACATACAAATTATCGGTCAATATTAGTTATTAGGTTCACATACAATTAAGCAACATTCCTGGGTAACCTTCCCTCTCAAATTGAGAAGGCATCTTTTAGTTACATATTCAATATTGACTATGTACAGTCAACAAAAGAGATAAGTATGTAGCATCGTCGGATATAGTTGAAGTTTAGTAAGAAACCGATGGATGTTCTCGAATAAAATTTAATTTTATTAATAGAAAAAAAAAACCGGCCAAGAGCGTGTCGGGCCACGCTCAGTGTAGGGTTCCGTAGTTTCCCGTTCGTCACAATAAGTGTTCCCACGTACAATTCGATAATACCCGACCCAATGTAATAAGTACCTACAGCGCCATCTCTCGGGGAATTGGGTTACTAATTAATACATAGACGTGCCAGAAGTTTTCGGTGGTAATTTTAGATTGCGAGAACCGATTTAAAAAATTCTTTTTTTGTTTGAAAAAAGATACGTTCAGGATAATAAAATATGTAAACGAAGTTAAAAAAAAATGCTTGCATATACGATTATACTACGAACATAGTCCAGAAATGATTTGGACAACTTTTTGTCTTTTTTGTACAAAAACTGTTGTTTCTATCAAGTTCAAAATAATTTTCCTAGAAAGTCCTTATAAAGTTCTACTTTTCAGATTTTTTTCATATTTTCTTAACTTATGGTTCAAAAGTTAGAGGGGGGGGGACACATTGTTTTTTACTTTTGGAGCGATTATTTCCGAAATTATTGACAATATCAAAAAATGATTTTAGTAAACCCCTATTCATTTTTAAATACCTTTCCAATAATATATCACACGTTAGGGTTGAAATTAAAAAAAAAATCACTTCCCACTTTACATATAGGGGGGCTACCCTAATAAAACATTTTTTTCTAATTTTTATTTTACCACTTTGTTGGCGTGATTGATATACATATTGGTACCAAATTTCAGCTTTCTAGTGCTAACGGTCACAGAGATTAAGCGAGGACGGACAGACGGACGGACGGACGGACGGACGGACAGACAGACATGGCGAAACTATAAGGGTTCCTAGTTGACTACGGAACCCTAAAAACAGCTCATTTATCAAATTAAATTTCAGTCGACAACATCCATCGGTTTCTTACTAAACTTCAACTATATACGACGATCTTGCATACTTATCTCTTTTGTTGACTGTACCTAAAAGATAAGATAACACTTCCGTAACTAGGTATAGGTAGTCCTAATTCGCCCTAGCGGATTTATTGACTCTACTTCAAGTTCTATAATAAAATTCCATTAGTTATAACAATGTTTCGCTTATGTGTTATTCTTGGTAAACGTATACCTACGTGCTTATAGCTATGCGTTCTTTTCTGTCGTAACAACATTCACGGAAACACTAATTAGGTTTGTCCTTCAAGGTTTTTAACTTAATTTTACGTTGCAGCAAAAAATTTAACTGAAGTTAGCAGTTATTTTTTAGCTTCAGTATTTTTTTACGAAAAACCCGGATTTTCGTAAAAATAAATCTCGAACTTGTCAAACTCTACTCTTTAACTCTCGCGAAACTTAAAATTTCATACTTTCTTGGTAAAGAAATTTTGTATTTGTGGGTGTACTGTACTATAATAGCACACCTCTGCTTAACCCTTCAGGGAAAACAAGGCTTGATGTTATGTTATGAATCGTGTATCGAACCGGCCTAGTTTTGGCTCATTACTTCAATGTTTCACTCATAAAGCCCGTATACAAAAAATACAGTCAAAAGAACTTTTCTGTTTACTTACTCAGGGCCAAACCGCCTCAACCTTCCAACGGTGTTGTCCACCGTCCTGCAGCATTCGCTCAACAGTTCACTGACTGACATAGCCAACAACGCGAGCGCCGGCCCCAGCACTGTGGTGCTCATAGTGAGTCCCAGCGACCGGCCGTCCGCACCAGAGATGGACCGTGCCAGGGAACTGATGGCGTCACTCAGAACCTCCTACTTTGACGTCTACTTTACGTACGTCGCTGAAGATCTGTCAGATTTCCAGAACATTAATAATGAGTATTTGGATTACTCAGAGCTATTTTTACAAGTAAGTTTTATCTGTCTCATCATTATAATCATCTCAGCCCGGAATCACGCATTGCTGGGTACAGGCCCCTTTTTTTCTCTGCCAGTCATTACGGCTTTATGCGGCCCCTAGTCCTAGTTGAAACGAAGTTCCTTAACGCGGCTTGTGGCGGAATTGACAGGTAAAAATCGTCACGTAAGGAAAAAGCGTTATATATCCATATGCGACTTTATCTCTCTCTCTCTCTATCTTTCTATTGATTTATTTTCGTTGGATCCCGCTTTTGAATCCCATTTTAATATTTTTGGCGTTGGATCCCGCAAAACATTATTATGTATTTCCGTTGGATCCCGAATTTAAAAATGCAAGATAATTACGTTTTATTGTCGTTGAATCCCGAAAAGTATTTCCGTTGGATCCCGAATGCTTAAAAAAATATGAATGCGGGTACTTTCAACAACAAAATTGTTTATAATAAAATGGGTTCACTAATGTTTCACCAAAACTCCGTTGACAAATTACTTTACAACCAACGTTTCGTATACTATTTATTTTACAAACAACTCATTTTCTATATAATCTAGTCGTTTCTGGCACTCGCCGGCCGCTGCCGCGGCACCGCTGGCTTCGCTCGCTCGGCTCGTGCGTAGGGGTCACAGTTTTAACCTAACCTAACCTAACATTGTTTTTTTTTTAATAATTAACCTAATCTAACTAGTTCGGTTCCGGGTAGCCCACTAAAAATAATCTCATTTTAGTGTTTGATAAAGGCAAATCACTTTTCTTCTGAAATGTACACATGTTGTTATAATATGGGATTCAACGGAAATAGCAAACGGGATCCATCGTTAATACCTAAAAAATGGGATTCAAAAGTGGGATCCAACGAAAATAAACGTTTCTATTAGATATGTACGAGAGTGTGTGTGCGTGCGAGTATCACGCAAGGAACTTCGTTCCCGAAGGGGATCCCCCGTCCGCATACTTTTTTTTTATTATTATAAATCAAAAGTAACTCTGTCTGTCTGTTAGGTACCTTTTCACGCCTAAAAGTCTGAATGAATTTAGAGAAATTATCACACGAATAGATCATGACCTGAGTTAAGACAAAGGGTACTTTTATCCAGTAGTTCGTTCCCGTGGAATAAATTCTGATCTCCAAAAGGGCGCATGCGCAGGAAAAAGCTAGTGTATCTAATGTCTATAAAATATGCGTGTCATTGCACTTGCTCAAGCGAAAACAATTTTTGCAGTATTAAAATAGGTAGGTACTTGTAGTTGGTAAGTTGGTTTGGTAGGTTGTAATTATTATATTATATATAGTGTGTACTTACTACCGACCTACGTATTCGCAATGTGTAATTAAGGTCGTTAATTGCTACAACTGGCTATCCGCAGTCGGCAGTTAAGTTCAGTAGGAACGTTGATCCTAGAGTTACTAAACGACATTCCAAGATTCATGTGAAGCTGCTTGTTTACTTTTTAATATCAGCCTTACATTCTTAGCCTATTATGTAGTTTTGTATAAATATTTCAAGGAAGTCTAAATACAAATACATTTTTACACGAAACTTGAAATTGAAAAATTAAAGATCATCTTGAGGCTAATTTGTTAAGTACATAAGTACTTAACAAATCTGTAAATGCTATTGCTAATCATGAGTTATAATCATTAGTCATTCATGTACTCGGGGGAAAGCGTGACGTAATCAACCACTCACTTATAAGTGGTAATTATTTTAATATCTTACAGTTGATTAGGTAGGAATGTATACACTCAACAGAAAATACAAGAAAGAAAATGAATGCCCTATTTTTGCATACTTTCTTCTATTTCTACAATTTTCTATCTCTATCTGCTAAGCCGGCAATGTCCCATTGCTGGGCAAAGGCCTCTCTTTCTCTTTTCCACACACATCTGTCCTCTGGCCCGTCAGTCCTTTCACCAGGAGGTTCGTCTCTCCAATTTCGTCTTGGTCTGCCGCGATGTCGTGTGTCCTTTTAGCCACAGCTCATCTGACATGCGGCAGACATCTCCGGCCCATTTTAGATTTTACAATAATTTTAATATTTCAGACGACTTCAACGAGCGTGCAAGATGTGATAGACGCCGTAGATACGTATCTGGTCAAGAGCAACATTCCGCAGCGGCTGATAGGCGCCCAGTGTCCCTTCAACAACACGGTGTTCAACCAGGTCGAGTACGAGGACTCTGTGCTGCCGAACCGACCCATGCACTATCGCATACACCCCTATTATTTGAGGCTACAGTCTTTAATACGCGTTCAGGTAAATATTTATAACCAAGCTCTGTGCCCGATGAGGTGTCCCATTGACCATCTTCCATACAAGCGTTTATCCTCCTTATTTAACCCCTTTAGGGAATGAATATTCAATAATCCATTCTTTGTGCTCACCTCTATTATAAAAGGAGAGATCCTTTTACAAAATTGCGTTGTTTGTCGATGAATGAATGAATCGTAATAAACTCAAGTAAGTGTAAGTGATTATTATCGCAGTTTCTGAAAACCTGATAAAGAATTATCATTTAATTAGCTGCCAAATCTCATATCAATAATAGACAATAAAAATAATGTTATGAATTTCGAGAACATACTAAAAAACTAAAAAAAAAGGGAGCTTGCATGTATCTACTTGTAGAAGATTATAGACTACTTACATACCTTGTAGTTGTATAAGACCGATAATAATTTATTTCTATAATAAGTTTTCCAATTAAATTACTCGCATCTCTTTTCTAAGAATAAAATCTCGTTTTCTGCAGTACAAGACTTGTTAATCTCGCTATAGATACTTACTACACGTTCCTACGACAAAAACTCGGCGACCGATTGCCGGTCTGCGTTCTATTTTGGTCTGCGAGGAATAGTATTTTAATCTAGCCTGTTTGAAAAACTGGTCACAAAAGTGGATGTTTTGCGTTCCATGGTTAGAAGAAGACTTTGTACCGAGATTATAACGATGCGTGTAGCTCGTATGTGTCTTTTTAGTTTTGCATTCTTTCGTAAAAATGTATTCCATAATACATACTCGTTGTTCCAATTAGTAATAAATAGCTACTTATTAAAAGAACACGTTTAATAATTTTTCAAATCATATTGTACAGAACGGTAAATAATACAAAAAAAAAATACCTAATCAAGTTGCATGCATGCATGCATACAAAAACCCGAAATCAGATTATTAATGTACGGTCACCAAAGGAGATAAGTAACCATTCAGGTCGTCGGATATAGTTAAAGTTTTGTAAGAACAGAAGCCGATGGATGTTTTCGAATAAAATTTAATTTAGACAGGTAATTTATCAAATTAAATTTAATTCGAAAACATCTATCGGTTTCTTACTAAACTTTAATTATACCCGACGACCCTGGTTACTTATCTCTTTTGGTGACTGTACCTAATTATCATAAAGCAAAATGACGCTATTACATTTCTATGATATAATGCAACTTCAATATCGTAACAAGTGTCTAATTCAATATTTCAATCAAAGTAATTCCCCCAGTTCACTGTCTCGTTGGTAGAGTGGTTGCAAGCGCTACTGCTGAGCATGAGGTCCTAGGTTCGATTCCCGGGCCGGGAATTTCTCAGTAGCAGCCCATAGTCTGGATTTGTGCCCGGTTGATGACAATAGATTCGCTCCCTATTACGCGAAACGAGCGTGACTTATAGGTACATCTCTGCCCAACTCTTCGGGAAATGCAGGCGTGATGTTGTTGATGTAATTCCTCCAGTTTCGCAACGATGGCCAAGGACAGTTGCTGGTCTGCTCGTGGCGAGGGGCGGAGACCTCTCACAGCTGCCAGGTCATCCTAGAGCGAGGGCTGCACGTCTTTAACATGACGGATCCCTGCCCTTCGCCGGACTTTTGTCCACCCTCCTACTTCACCGTCACTGCCACGTCCACCGCAAATCTGTGTGCAAGTAAGATATTTTAAAAGTACCAAAATAAAATAAATGAAAATAGTTTCTTTGCACCTTCTAGTAAAAATTATAGTTTACAGTTAAATATGCCTAGTAAAGTTGCAGTCAATGTCTAAGCTAAGATAACTTAATGTTTTGTAATTATAGGTATCAGTGCCCACTCTCATTAGCATTACAACCGGTTATTGTTCCTAGCCTGTTTAAATAATTTACTAACTCCTCTTGGCGTCACTATCGCCCTGATATTATAAAGGCGAAAGTTTGTGTGAGTGTGTGTGTGTTTATATGTTTGTTACTTTTTCACGCTGCTTTTGCACGCAAACGGCTGGACAAATTTTGATAAAATCTTGTGTGGAGCCTACTTTTTATCCCGATCTGAGATCTGTGAGTTTGTTTCGGTCTTGCTTCTCAGAGCACTCAGTTAGGAAACACGAACACCGAACTCATTTAACTTTATACTTAAGATATTTTTTGACGTGTAAAAGGGTTTTTTCGAACCAATTTACAGAAATAAATATAATTTACCATTAAAGCCCGTGCTGGTGGCTTCTTAAAACAATGTTCCATCAGCCATGTCATAAATAGGCATCATAGCTGAAATCAACTGGCTATAAATAAAGAATTTAAAATTCAGAATATATTTTAGAAGAACGCCTTGAGCCTAACTTACATTCACTCTAGCACACATTGCGATTACGACATGCAATATCAATCATACAATTTATGAGTGGGAATATTCCGTATCATAGGTTAAACATCAATAGCCAATACATTAGTCTTATATAATATTTCTATTGCATTACATAAATAGTATGTCATGTGCATTATTGCCACAATTGCGATAATTCATACAAAGGTCCTATAGAAAATGCACTTTCAGTTTACCCGAATTTTCAAATTTTCTCGGCTACTCTTCAAATTTTTCTTTCCGCAATAACGTGATTATGACTATTAGGAATATTTAAAACAAAAAGCCCTGAACCGATGCGCTTACCAACGGGCAGCATTAAATTTTTTACTGCCTTTTATAACGGCTGCCAATCTGACTTTTTTTTTAGCAAAAAAGACAAAAAAAGTAACTACTAAATGATAGAATTTATCATTTTTGTCGTTTTGAATGTTAAAAAGAATTAACCATCTGTAGGCCCCGGGGGGATTCGAACCCCCGATCTCCTGTTTACTAGACAGGCGCTTTAACCAACTAAGCCACGGCGCCGTTGAGAGTGTCGGCAAAATAATGGATTGTTTATCAAGCTAAAAACACAGTTGACAAGAACATAATTTTGTTGATAAAAAAAAATATATCAGTGATTCATTTTTGTCGTTGTTAATAATTGTGTCATAAACAATATAAGGTCCCAACAACTAAATTATAATTTGCTTAAATACGATATAATCAGAAGAGTTTATGAAATGCACTTTAAATTAATGCACTTTTTATCTGCAGATAATGACTGCCGGCTCCCCCATCAAGTGGGGTACTACATATTGCATGGAGGGCTACGGTGCTTACCACTGCGAGGCGTGGCGATCAATACGGAACCTTTTGTTAAATTACTCTTTGTTACGATTGCATTATTATTTTTACAAATAAAAACCCTACAATAAAATTGAATTTACTTTTATTTTATAAAATAAATACCAAAAGGAAATTTTGTACCCCTGGTGGGACTCGAACCCACAATCCCCGGCTTAGGAGGCCGATGCCTTATCCATTAGGCCACAGGGGCTTGACGTTCTTGAATGAATTTAATAATCATTACGTTACTACTGAATAGTTTGAAAAAAAAAAACCATATTATTTTACTTTGGTTACATAGAGTACACAAAAACTAAAAATATTTCCAACCACAAACAAAAGTTTTAACAAGTAATTAACTAAATACTTGGCGAGCTTTCAGGCGACTCTATTGTTACGAATCCCATTGCCGGAACAGTAAAAAAAAACAGTGACACTCCGGGGTCTCCGGGAGTGCCGACAGAAGTGAAAACAAAACAGAAACAGAATACTTTGCCATTACTCACTGACATATCGGATATACATTAAAACCGAGTACATCCCGAGGACAGCCGAATACATGATCCGAAGCGGTGTCGGTTACGGTAACAGTGGCGCGAATCCAATGGTTTTTCCCATCACAAAGCATGCCAAACGCGCCTTTCATTGAAATGATAACTTCTTTGTTATCTTTTTTTCGATCTGCCGGATTACTTATTCGTAGTCTGCCGGATATTCGTTTGTCGTCAATGAAGAATGATTTTATAGTACTTTAGACAGAGATAAAATTATGTGGCTGAGGCCTGCGATGAAGTATCGAATAAACATTATAAATTTTAAATGAATTGATGCATTTATTACGTACCTCTTCAATAGGCTACCCTGATAGATAACACTCGGTTAGAAATAATCATTTCAATAAGCAGCGCCATCTATCTTAACACTCGATTTTCTTTTTCAACCTTGCATGTTCGTGTCTCCTACAAATTTATACTGTAGAGGTCGCTTTATTAGAATTTGTGATAAATATTTGTATCGTTTCTTTTACTTACGTTTATTATTATTCAGATTTGTTTTAATTACTGGAACAATGATAGCGTTAAATTAAAGTAAATTAAACGGTCAATTAAAAAGATAACCATTTACCCAAAATAAGTTCTCTACACCAAGCCTTATAGGTATGAAATTATTGCTTTCGCTATAAAAGTATTTTCAAAGGCGAATGGGTAGTTGTAGCCCGCGAAATTCAATTTTTCTTACGTTTTTTGCAATTTTCAGGTCAGTGTCAGGTTGTATCTTGATCAAAATATGATTCGCGACAATAACAGGTACGTATTTACAGAATTATAATAATTAGAATCATTAATACATCTTTCTAAGTTAGATTTCTACCGTTAAGAACAAATCTCGTATGGAAAAGTGTTGGTGGTAGAAATCTAACTTAAACAGATGTATTAATGATTCTGATGATTATAATTCTGTGAATACGTACCTGTTATAGTCGCGAATCAAATTTTCATCAAGATACAACCTGACACTGACCTGAAAACTGCAAAAAACGTAAGAAAAATTGAATTTCGCGGGCTACAACTACGCATTCACCTTAAATGCAAAATCAAATTAAATATTATGCATTTTCTGAAAATACTTCTTTTTAGAGCGATACTTATTGCCTTATTTCACTTGCATTTATAACGACTCCGTGGCGCAACGGTAGCGCGTCTGACTCCAGATCAGAAGGTTGCGTGTTCAAATCACGTCGGGGTCAAAGAGTTACATTTTGGAAAATGTTATATTTTTAAATATATTATTTGGTTATGTAATTATTTTTGTATAGATGACATTGCAGTCGTATCATTCTACAGGGTGAAATTGAATTCATGGGCATCCTTTTAAGGGGTCATTGTAATCATCATTATGAACAACTTTTACTATATGGGACTAAACCTGAAATCACGAACAAAAATCAGCTCTTCCCTAAATTTTGACGAGTTATGTGAACACAAATGCAAAGAACAGCCACAGTATAAATTAATTATACTGTGGAACAGCTGATTTTTTTTCGCGATTTAGTCCCATAGTAAAAGTTGTTCATAATGATGAGTACAATGACCCCTTAAAAGGTTGCCCATGAATTTAATTTCACCCTGTACAAGCGTTATTATTATTCATGTGTAATTGTGTACCAATGTCAAACCTGCTTAAAATATTTATAAGTAGGTACTTAAGTAAGCCTATATATGTACTTAAGTAATTGACTAAAAGTAAAAAAACAAACTTATCCTATAGAAACCACTTCTGTGCGGGTTAGTCCGCTTCCAGTCGGACATTCACGACACTTCGTGGTCAATTGGTTTTTTCAAACAATTAGCAAACACATGACAAAACGTTTTTGTATGTAAGTAACCATATATGTACTTGTAAAATCAATATGTGATGTGCATATTATATCTACTTATTTACATTTATATACTTTGGTAAGTACCAAATTAAGTAGGTACTTACCTACCTATATGCGTGGTGAGTGCATGTATTCGACTGTATGACATTGGAGCAAGTCATGCATGGTAATGTAACATAATGTGCAGTTCAAATTTTATTTAGAGGTGAAAAAGACTTATTTTGCAGACATTAGGTAGGTATAGGTTCTTATGGTGATAAAAGAAAATTAAAGGTACTTTATAAATAAAGGTAACTTGCAAGAAGTAGGTACCAACTGCTGAGACAAAAGATGTTTCATTGAAAATAATTCACTGTCTTGTTTTAACAAAAGAAAATAAATTAAATAATGTAGCTTATTAAAACAACACGATAGCATAATATCATTAATCATACGTGTTCGGATAATGTGTTGCAATTGCAAGTTGCAATAGATACCTTGGTACTGACCTACCGACCGAATGAAAATGTTTTGGTAATGTAGTAGTTGTAGTACGGTCTACAACAATGGTGAAATATACTTACCTACTATAAAACGTTTTCTATCATTTATGTTGAATGATAAACTTGCTATTTTCTTGATAAATAATGACATATCCCTCTTGCATACCTATATCGTTATTCGTTCTTCAGTCACTTTCAAAAGCGGGAGTGGCTTCTACGTCACAGCAATACCGGTTTGTAGTTTGTGCCGAGCTCAAGGTTCAACACTGAAAAACACTATTTAAATTCAAGTAATATTTGGATAAATCCCAAAATCATGCTAACACAGCACATCTCAAAGTCCATTATTCTTCAAGTCATTACAGTGTTCGGCGTTTAAGACCTACACTGGAAAATCTTGATTCTTAACCATTTTTTGTGCTTCACAATCGCCATGAGCCAAGTCGTTACATTTTGAGTCTTGGCTATCTGTAATAAAAGCCTTATTTTGATGTTTAATGAAGTCGTTACGGACTTTTCGGACTCGGAGCCTTGAGACCGAGACGGTCAGGTGACTGGTTTACGTGTCGGTTGGCGCCTTTTCAAATGAATCGCATTCTTGCTCATGAACTAGGGTTGCTGAACCATATTTCTAAATGGCTTCTTAAACTCAAACACTTGTTTTGTTCTCCGTATTTGACGTCAACAGAAAATAGCAAAGTATGCCATTCGAGCAATACCCGTTAAAATGCATTGTTTGAAGGAAAACATGCGGAAATAACTTGTTACTATGTAAAGAAGTGCTAACCTAGATGCTAAATTAGATTGAAATTGTTGAATTGCTTGCGCTGAATATTACAAAAACCGGCCAAGTGCGTGTCGTACCACGCACAATGATGGTTTCTGTAGTTGGAATGAATTTATCCCAAGAAAAAACTTAACATTGTAGTTGAAAATCGTGTTCTCCCCTACATTGCAACTGCAAATTTAAGTTGGTCGACTATTACTCGTAAACTTGTGAAGTCTACTTAGCTGTGATAGTTTTCTTTTTAATTTTGTTATATATACTATTGCCGTGAATTTTTTCACATAAAACCAAAAGCAACCATTTAGCTGGCAGGGACACATATACCTACAGTTACTACTGCCGTGAATTTTTTCACATAAATCCAAAAGCAACCATTTAGATGGCAGGGATCCCTGAAAAATGGTTTTCACAAACCCGCAATATTTTTGGAAAACCTATCCAACGATACCCCACACCATGGGGTAGATGATGAAAAAAAACATCCCCACTTTACGTGTATAGAGGAGGGACCCCAAAAATTTTTTTTTTTCAAGATTTTTTTAAGTACAAGTCACTTTGTCGGCGCGATTAATACGTATATATCCATGCCAAATTATTGTTTTCTAGTACTAAGAGTCTCTGAGCTAAGCTGCGGACGGACAGACGGACATTGCGAAACTATAAGGGTTACTTGTTGACTACGGAACCCTAAACAGTGTCTAAAACTCTTGAAAGCGATGATAACCCTATCGCACAACCACCAACGAATATCCTTGTGAGTGTTTCCCGCATAACTATTTCGAGTTACGTGCATTTACACGAACACGCCTTCAACTGTCGATGTGTGTGTGCCTGAAGGCTTGTCTCAGTTTCGAGGCCATAAAGTGATTGGCTCATTCGAAGTAAAAACATTTTTATCAACCGACATACACGTTTGTTTAGTAAAACATTTATTAGCTGGGGTTTCGGCTAGTTTTCCTAATGCTGTGTCACGTTTTATTTTAGGTGATGTAGTCATTTCTTAAAACTGCATGAATTCAAAGTGACCACCTAGGTTCACTAGGTACCTAATAATGAGAAGGTACTAAAATGTGTATGACGACCTCGTCCTTTATGTGTTTTGGTCATTATGTATGCTCAGCGTGACTGACATTTTCAGTTTGTTTTTTTAACCTTCCATGCCCCCGATGCACAAGGCTTCAAAGAATTGGTGACGTCAACCATGAACAAAGTTGACGCAGATCGTCCAACGTTCTCCAATATATCTTCGTTATTGTCTATTAAGTTTTCGTGAACCTCTCGATCCAATTGACCCTCGTTGTTCCAGTGGTTGTGCGTGAGCGCCGTCACATCTGTCATACACATTAATTTATTGACTATTTCATGCAGAATCAGAATGTTTTTCAAATGTTATCGGCGTAACTATCATCTAATTTATCACGTAATTTAGAGATTTACGAATAAATGTGGACATAAAACGTGATGTTGTAGAAATACAGAGTCGTCAATGTAAATCGATGCATTATCCTACAATAATAATATGGATCAATTCAAAGGGGGTAGGTAGGTACCTGCCTACTTACTATTCGGTAATTTCGATGCCACTAAATGCTGAATAGTAACTTCAATAAGTACCTATAATATATTTTTTACACTAAGGTTTTTTATGGTAGGTAATAATGATGACTGAAATATTTACTAGAAGTGTACCACAGAAGTCCACGGAGATCCAAGGATTTAAATAAAAACACAAATATTTTTAAGTTTTTAATAAACACTCAAATGCAATATAGGCACTTGTAGGCCTATAGTGTTGGTTTTACAATGTTAAATCTAATATTAACACAATGAGCAATCTATGAACTGAAGCAGCGTCACCTGATCTACTGCCTACAAATAAGAAAATCACGATTACGAAGCCACGGTAATGTTAGAAGCACAGAATAAATAGTAGTTAGAAGCGTCTATAGGTATCGAACAAAACGTGCAAAAAGTTTGTCAAAATCCGGTTTGCAAAATGTGAATTCATTTCAACGTAATTTTCCATACAAAATCGGAAGTACGTACCTACTTGTTTGAGAGTAATTAGTTGGGTTGATCTCAACTTCCTTGTAACATAGATATTTCAAACGATAATTTAAAAACATAGTCTCTCACGTTATTCTTATTAATTTATGATTGTTTCCTTAAATCGGCTAAGGTCTCAGTCATCATAATTCTTACCTATCAACCAACCATGAATAGATTTGTCCTTTGCCATAATTGGCACAACTAGGTAAGTAGTTAAACATAATACGCTTTTACACTTGTATCTTCTTTCTATTTTCAGTACCTATTATATATGAATCAAAACCTCTGTTACGAATAGTCATATTTTTGTTCTCCTCATTTGCCGTCCACTTTTGGACATAGTCCCAATTGGCTCCATCCATGACACTCTCCTTTCACAACTGCCTACCTCATTAAAGTTAGATTCTTTTACAGTGGGGACGTGATCGCAGAGGAGATTTTCAGGGTTCGAATTTGCATTTTTTTTTTCTACTAAAATAACCTTGATAGTAGTTGATATTAAACAGTTAGGTAAATACCAGTCTTTACAAGAGTGCACTTATAGTTTCTAGTACATCCCATTGTTACTTTCAAAGTTTCAAGTGGCTAGAAAGTTACAATTACAATATCTTGAAGTATAACTTTTCAAGGACAGAACGAGCCACACCCACGTGCAGCATCATGTTTCTGAGATGACGCTCACTCGAGCAATTAAGTCATTTGAACCATGCCCATGAGTCACTGTCCCGGGTTTGTTTGCCAAAGGATCCTAGTAATGTTATGTAAAGAAACTAGTTTTTGTTAAACTACGGCCACAGACAGGGGTTTCGAAAGATTGCCCCATGATATCAATTTTGAAGTCATCTAAATATTTCTTGATTTTTTGGAAGATGAATATTCTATAGGTAGGGTCACCTGTCCAACATTGAAACAATCGTACACAGTGAAACTTTGCGATATTTTTAAAACGCGACGTTGCCAGATAAAGCAGGATAGCAAGAAAGAACCTTCTCAGGCCCCCCCCGCACACGCCCAGTTTGCGAGCGCGCCGCGTGGAAGAGGACGTCTCTAGTGACGCATAACATATTTAGATGCGAAAAAGTAAGAATTTTTGGTCATATTTGGTGATTTTTTAGCAAATTATAGAAGATAATTTCGTATTGTTCAATATTACGTTGCATTCTGTATGTTTCAAAGTGTCTTTTGACTTGAATCCGTATGAAAATGGTTCACTCATTGTTGCAATTTTTCGATAGGTTATAAAAAAATACCTTGTTGGTTTACAATGAAACAAAAGTATGTTGTATACAATGAAACAGTGTGTCATTGTGTACTATCTTGTTACATTGTAGGCCATGTGGAAAATAACCATAACAATAATTTTTTTAAACACAAGCAACTTTCTTAAACCTTTCTATTGGCTGTCTACAGTAACTACCTACTTACTTTGTAGTTATTTATTATTTTTCAGATGGCACGTAGTAAAGCTATTATAAGAAAAAAAGGAGATCATTCGGCAGCTAACATACCTACTTATTTGTTTTGAAATTTTATTATTTTATAAGTTTTTAAGACCTGTAAGACAGAGACAGGGTAATTGTTTTTTTGTTAATCCTGAACCAGCAGGTATTACCTCTGTGATTGTTAATGTTTAAGTCTGATTAATATCGTAGACAATTATTACTATGAATAAAACATATTATTTTCATTTCAATTTCTTTAATTTAACCTCTCGTCTGTCGGAACGTAGATCTACGCGAGACACAATGGCTTTTTAATTGTGTCTGTAATTACGACATTCAATGGGTTAATGCATAGATATCTACCTGGTTGATTAAAAGCAAACAAAACACTACCTACTAATAATACTGTTTCAATGTTGATTAGCCCTGTTTCATTGTGAAAAATCAGGTGTTTCATTGAATACACATATATGGACACAATGAAACAAAGTTCATTTTTTTAAAAAAGCTTTTTTATGCATAAAATATAAAAATACAGTAAAAAAATATAATACGATGAGATAACTAATGAAATTGTCTATCTTGATGCAAAAAATTAGACTCTTAACATGAGAAACGGCAGAGACAGGATGGTTTGAAATTTTGGTGTTTCATTTGTGAACAGGTGACCCTACTCGTAACTTGGTCATGCTGTAATGATCTTCAGTTGTTTCAGTAAAGTTTCGAGAAATCAAATAAATAAATAAAAACCTGTCAAGTACCATATTGTGCAATTTATTGACTTCTTCAATTTTAAAGACGGACGTGAACCGCCTCGAGACTTCATAAAGAAATCAAAAGAAATATGGTTTTCGTGAAACAATAGTTCTACGTCAGGTTATATAGTACGTATACCTATATATTCATGTATTTTCACAATGAGTGTAGTGTAGCGATATGGAGCCATGGTCACGAGCTATGCCTGCGTGACAGATACCGTGTGACGTCGGGGGGCTTGGTTGTGCCAGCCAATCAGCAGCTGCCACCCGCAGCGATCGTATGCGTCAGAGACGTAAAATAATGTGTTTCTTTCCTTACTTATATTCGGGCAAATAAATTAAAATGTGGCAATAAACTCATTGTGTGGGTGTGTCGTGCCGTCGGCATGTACCTATCAATGTGGCTTTTTGTTTCACAACTAATAATAATTAGATAAGAGAAATTATGTAGCTGATAGAACACAGCTTGCTGTTATAGTACCTAAATAACAGACTGATACAGAAATGATAAAGCGGATTTTTTATGTTTCTAAAAGCCTGATAACTTGTTATCGAATCATTTTGAGATGTTATCGTTACCAAACAAAAAATGGCTCATACTGCTGGCTGATGCAATATGATATTGGCTTGAGGCAGTCTATTCGCACAACGCGGGCTTGCGTGTATCGTCCTATGAACGAGCATAGGTATATGATGTACCTATTACGAATTGCACATGGTTGCGTGTTGCGATGCGCGTGCGCGCCACACCTCCGCGCAATACGTACCGACAAGAGTACATGCTCGTTCCAACGTATACGACTTTCTAAGAATAGACGTCATTAACCTCTGTGTTACTTGCGGTTTTCTGTGAATTTTGCTATTTTTAGCGATCCGTATGCGTATCTCAACACGAAATAACGGAACCCTTATAGGATCACTTTCAAGAACCTGTTTCTCAGGAACGGGAAGAGGAAACGGTCAATTATGTGACATAATATGATTAACCGTTTCCAAAACCAAGAAAATTTGGCAAGAAGCTAGGTCTCACAGTACAAGAGAAGGAAAAAAAACGAAAATTGTTAACTTGTAGTAATCACTTTTTGTGATATAAACCATGTGATCCACGGCGAAAGAAATCACCTACGCTCTTCAAGTGTAGGCAGACATTGAAAGAGATAAATGGGTAATTATAATAAAAGATGAATGGCGTCTAGTCCATCATCATACTAATTTTGGCATTCCTAAACTAAGCAACAACTCTGGTGAAGATAAACCTTTGAAAGTCCGCAAGGCGAGGAGGCAGTAGCATGAGCAGAGAGGACGCGTGATGCTGTTAATAAATGATTACAAGACCTCGCCGCCAAATATTCAGAGATTAATCTCTGCATCCCAATTTTGTTGTTTAATTAATCTCGAAAAAAAGAAAATTTTAGCCGTAACGCTGGTTTGTTGTGGAAGAGTGAGAACGAGGGTATTAACAGTCCAGTGGCATTCTGCTCATCTGCTGTGATGTTATTGTATAATAAATTAAAATAAGTTCCTTCACAATCATAATAACGCTTTAACATGACATGTAGGCCATGCAGCCATGAAGTGACGCAATTCATTGTAACAAGACACCTCACCGTCACATTCCAAATATTATCTGTAATGTATGTCTGTGGTCGGTGTTTCCACATGGTGTTTTCCGTCATCATATTTAGTTTGTGATACATTGTTTACTCCATAAATTGGCATGTAGGTAGGTATATCTGGCATCCGTCTACCTATAGTGCCTTTTGCCTTTATGTTCAATTATTTCATTCCACCCTTAAGGCACTTAGGTAAGTACTAGAATTCCTTTTCTGCTAATTTATACATTCTTGTCTTGTCAACAGGAAGGTTTTAATTTTACTTGAATAAGTCATTTTCTAATCATAATTTTTCCTCAAATGCTAAAAAATTTTGCAGCTGGATATTTATATACTTATGTTTAATACAATAACACAAGTTATAAACTGAAGAGCTAAAAAATAAAAATTGATGACATCACTCTGCGTTTTATTTTGGTAGACATTAAACAGACTATTACTGTAGTAGTACAGTAGGTAACTAGTATGTCATGCTGTGTTGCGACTTGTCTGCAAAGCCTTGGTGAGAACAGCGAGCGGGCGTGGCGCATGGCGGGCGCAGCAAAGTCCAAGGTCCACCAGCGAAGTGCTTAAAAGTTCGCAGACTATTGGCTCTCTTGAATAGTCAAAGAGTGATGAAATCTTGCCAATACTTTAAATTGTTTGTCAGTTCTTGGTTATTGTATATTTAGGGTTCGATAAAAACTGATTAGGAATTTACGATACTATTTGATTTGATTTGATCGATCGATCTGGTTAAGCTACGCCTGCCGTAGTTGGACCGTGGGTGGGACCTTCTTTACATACCAAGGCCCCTCCGTGACTCGGAAAGCACGTTAAGCCGTTGGTCCCGGCTGTCATTCTTGGATCTTTGACAGTCGTTACGGGTCAAAGTCTGACAGCCAGTCTTACTCAGAGATATAGTATCAACCAGTAACTGGGTTGATACTATATCTGGTTAGATAGGCAGACGCTCCATGCCAAATACTGGTATCCAGCTGCATCCGGTTATACTGGAAGCCGACAGTAGTAGACAGACATAGACATAGTTGGGAAAAGGCTAGGCAGATGATTTGATTTGATTCAAGCTCTCACGTCTTTCAGACCGTTTCTGAACTAGAAGCACAAAACAATGTTTTTAATTTTTGTGATCTCGTACAATGAATAATCACATTAATCAATTGTATTGTTAATCGTATAATGGATTTATATTTTTTATTAAAAGAGACTATGCTACTTCTACGTTTTCAGTAATCCATTAAATAGTATTCCAGATTTTCAAACTCGACATTTTGCAATTTTGGTAAAATATTTAGGTAGTGCGGGTATTATTGCTTGTTCTCTATTTTGTTTGTTTTTATAGATTATTTAAATAGACAGGTACATGGTATGTACTATATGCAAAAAATGGAAAAAATTGAATTATTTCCTGTACCTTCCTGTAGTTAGACACGTAGCTACATTATATTTTGCACATTGGAAACGAATTTCAATTCAGCACGTGCTAAATTATACTCGTTTATATTCTAGTTTTTTTTTTATAAAATATCCTAAATGGCATTGAATTTGGCCACGATTTCGAGTTTCGGAACACGTTTTTCACCTATTATTAACTTTTTAATTAATGTTTAAATTACATTTAATACCTAATGGTTGTGGATCCAAATTGACAAATTGTGGTACAATGATCCAATATTCCAAATCCGATTTTGAAATGTTCACTCGCTCTTTCATGTATGTGCTGCCAGCGAATCATGAAATCGGACATCGTACAGACAATCAGACAACTGACTTGATTGATATAATTGTTGTCGATCAAGGCTGGAATTTTCCGTTTGCCTTTAAGATGGAATAAATAGACTGACACGAAATACTCCCATCAATGATAGATTGATCGTTTCTGTAGAAGACTGTTTACTGTGCCTATATTCATCACATTTGGTCTATTGACGCACATTCAAAATACTTTGGTGGGTACGTTTTGCATGTAGGTACGTATAAATATGCACATACGTATAGCTATAGATTTCAAAGAAATCGAGTTTGACGCACGAAATTCAAAATGGTCTGTGTGGTTCAGAATCTCAGAATACATTGTTCTGTATTCTGAGTTCAGAATTAAACGGCTCTCTCTCTTCAATATTGGTTGCTGTAGAGCCATCCGAATATGTTTATAAAATGGATAATAGCGCTTCTTTGAGGGGCATTACCCATTGTATAAATTAAGCAGCACAGCATTTTAAATAATACTTGCTTTGTCCCCAGTTTTGCTCGCGTCATCTTCAGCCTACAGTCCACTGCTGGACATAGGCCTCTCCAATTACACGCCTGTTAGCTCGATTCTCGGTAACTCTCACTCAGCTACTATCAATCAATCAATCAATAATGTTTATTTGTCAGAATATGGTACAATAGATATTACAATTTTGGTTCCAGCCATAGATATCCGTGGTTCCAGCATATCCTGCCATACTATGGCGTACAAATATTTATTTACGAATGAAGGCTCATTTATTAACCTATTAATTATTAAATACGAATCAATTAATTAAATATAAATATTATTGTAATAAAAATTGAAATTGTATTGAATTAATAAAAGTCATGTCATTAATCTTGAATAATTATGTCATTGTTGGGTATGGTAGAATAAAGTCTATTTTTTATGTGTTATGCTATTAGCGACTTATCTTCTAAATATTCTTTAACACTGTAATAATTTTTCTCCAATAACAGTCTAAATAACACCCTTTTGAACAACGACGATGGCAAATCTTGAATATTATTTGGCAAATGGTTATATACAATAATTGCCATACAGTAAATATTTCTTTTATGTAACATTAATTTTATTTGGGGTAATTTCAATTTGTCTTTGTGTCTTACCCTACTATTTATTTTGTAACTACATTTTTCAAATAAATTATAATTTTTTTTTACAAACATGCATGTTTCAAATATATAAAGACATGGTAAAGGCAGTATTTTAAGGTTTTGGAATAGCGGTTTACAGCTATCTAAAAAGTGAGCTCCACACATTGCCCGGATACATTTTTTTTGTCCTTTAAAAACTCTTTCCACGTCTACTGAGTTACCCCAAATAATAAGACCGTATCTCAGTAAAGATGCTACATAAGCATGGTAAGCATCCATTGCGGTATTTAGGTTAACCATTTGTCTTATTCTTTTCAGGACATACCTACACAAAGCGATCTATTTTTTTTAGTATTTTATCTACGTGTGGTTTCCAGCTGCAATTTTTGTCTACGGTTATACCTAAAAATACACATTCATTAACAGTGTTTAGGGTGGCATTGTTAAATTGAATGTTTAAACTATCTGTGTTTGTGTAGGATGCTTGAAATTGTATTATATTTGTTTTTGTCATATTTATTTTTAAGTTATTTGTTTCTAGCCATTTGATTGCCTTGTCCAATGCTTTAACAATTCGTTTTTCTAAGTCTTTGTTATCTATCTACTATCAGCGACCCTGCGAAGATCGTCGCTCCACCTAGCCTGAGGGCGTCCTACCTTCGTTTGCCTATGCGCGGTCTCCACTCAAGAACGTCTTACCCCAACGGTCATCGGTTCTACGTTTGCCCGCGTGAAGGGCGGAAATTATCTCACGGGACCGCACTAACGGGATAAAAAGTATACTATGTCCTATCCCAGGTCATGGTATATCAGTATGCCAAATTTTATTCAAATCTGTTCAACCGTTTAAGCGCAAAAAGCTAACAAACAGACCGACGGACAGAATTAGGTACATTCGCAGCAGCCGTCCCTTATTGCAGTGCTTCCTGGGATACCATATATTTTTAGCAGTGGCGAGTGTAAAGGCTGATTTAGACAGGGTAAGTAACTGACTCCAAACTCGAGACAAGTCAGTGCTGACCCGATATTTACCTAGTGTAAATTGAGTTTGGAGTCAGTAGTACTGACTCCACTGACACAAGACAAAACTTGACAAACAAGACTTGAGGCGCTCGTGCAATAAAGGATGATGGGCAGATTGGTACAACCCTCCAATAGCGATGACATGTATTTATCATTGGATAGGTATTTTTAATTGAAACAATATTTGTTATGGCAGCGTTCTTTGTCTACTTACATAGATTTATAATAATTTACGCTTAGTCCACGAAGAATCATTACTTTACATCGTAATTTATTATTTCTTTCAAAAAAATAAGTTTTATATTGTTATTTTATGTAGAACTTAAATAACAATATAAATTTACTGTCTAGACAAAATTGTTAGTATTTTAGTAATTGTATTAGGTACCATACCTATCTAATTAACGGATTTCCACTACACGTTATTTCAGACACGAAATTTAGATTTAATTGGCAATTAGACACCTGTTTTGTTTGGTGTTTAGTTGCTTAAGGATGCGATGTACAGATTACAGAAATGTAGGTACAATAATATATTTCAGCTTTACAAAAAACTATAAGTATTTTATTTTACTACTTTTGTTTCGTTCATTAGGAGTGGCTCGACGACAGAGTGAGTAGGTAGAACCTACCTATGTCTGCACCCTGGGCCACGGTACCAACCCAACCGGTCTATTCTGTAAAAACTCACCGTGAAAACTTAGGTGAAGTTCGAGCTGTCAACAGTGTCATTCCCTAGCATCAGGTGGAAGGACAGCTTACTCAATAGACCGGCTGTCATTCCACCTAGGGATTGACAATTTTACACTATTGACAGCTCACTGCTGATTAGCATCCAATCATGATGACCATAGCATATGAGCTGAAGGCCAATCCCCGTACCTAATTAAAAAACGTTCAAAATCTAGTCGCAATCTCATCTCAGTGACAATCAATGTCAAAAATGTAGGGATATTAAAGGTATTTTTGACAGATTGAGACTGAGATCAGACTGTGAACGTTCTTAAAATTACGAGATTCGTGATTTGCTCCTCTGTTCTTGATTAGCTCGTGCCGATACGATACACAAAGTCCTCATCAGTTTTCAGAATTTCTTCAGACCCCTATTATTTAACAAGCCATAAGTGGGATGCTTGTTATGTTCTCATTTCGGCATTCGGACTTGTTTTCAAATTCATCAATATGAATTATAATGCAGCCGCAGTAGCTGCTGATCAACATCCCGAGAAGGTACCTAAGTAGGCATAGACTGGTCCCGTCTTGTGAGAGCTTTAATTAAGACGACGATTAGGGATAACCATCAGTTGCCTACGCTTACTAATTAAGGCTTGTTAGTGATATGGACTTTAAGCTCAGTGAAAAGGGTTTACGAGAACAGTAATGCATACTTACTGAGCTGATTACGTTATTATATCTAGTGTATAATTAGTTACCTGAGTAAACTATGTGATCGCTGCATATAATTAGCCATTTACACATAAATCAAATTCCATGTTCAAACGTAACAATGAGTAAAATCAATGTTTAACATCGAATCTCCAGAACTCTGCTCAAATGACGTTCTAGATAGAACTCGCATCGACTGTTAGTCTGTTATTCTGTGACCGAACTCGAACGATTCTTCTCGAGCGAGGCTCGTGTGGTACCGAATAGTCGCCACGTATAGGTATGTACACACCAATGTCTTTGGCGTTTTGTTTCATAAACATCGAGTCATTATCCATTGGCCGCAGCCAGTCGCAGTGAATGGAAAGTTACTGCCAATAGCAGTTACAGACTTACAGTGCCGTAGGTATTGTTGATTATTAAAAATAAAATATAACAGAGAGACCTTTTAGTGAATCTCTGCAAATTGAGTACCTATCCTACCTATATCGAGTGCCTAGATGTAGATACAATTTGAGATCTGTGCCAGCCGTATTTGTCTTGAGTAGGTAATGAAACGACAGCCAGGCAGATGTTGCCCTAATTAAAATTAGGCTGTCTCTACTAGGTCAGCGAAGCAATGGTTGAGGTTGTTTTTGGTTTCTGTAAACTGATATTATGGTCACGGTAACAGAATCATAGCCTCAATAAACAGGCGCCTTGTGGACGCGAAACTATTTTTATTACTTTTAGTGACTTCCTTACAACTTGCATACATAATCAGCCGATAATATTCCCACTGCTGGGACGCAGGCCTCCTCTCGGTAAGAGGGAATGGGCCGTAATCTACCACGCAGGCCCAGTGCGGATTGGAAGATACAACTTGCATGAAGTTGCATGCTTGCTGCAAATTGTCTTGGGACCCGAAAATAAAACAAAAAAAAATAGCTCTAACTCAAGCAAGCTATCGCGATCGGCGATAGAAGATATTTGTGGTGATACTACAAATATCTAGATAAGTAGATATATCTAGAAATAAGGTAGGTATTACTATTTTTCATGCAAATTCATTATAGGTCTACGTAACGATGCTACAAAAGATGCCTTTAAGACTGTAGATTTAGACGCATTTCATCTCAGAACAATAACTAAATTTCATCATAGAAATATTTTGACGCCTAGCGGTAACACATTGGTCATGGAACACACGGTTTTTTAAAATGACGACACCACAAAGCTTTAATTAGGTAGCCTAACAATACTAAAACAATTAGCGAGCTGAAGTAGAATGTTTCATTTAGAACTTATTAGTCAGAGAACAAAGAAGGCAAGTAAGTATTCTTTAAAATTGTAGGTATAGGTATTTCTGGTTATTACATCAGCTAAAAATATGATAATCAAAGCAGTTAAAAACTTGGCCCCCATGATAGAGCACTTTTCAGGTAACTGATCTTAAACAGATTACCTACTCATTATCGTCGTTACCTGACGCAATCTGTGTTTATTTATTGCTGTCCAAGGCTGTCTATAGTCCGACTCCGATGCATCGAAAGTACCTACTGATTGTACTTGCGGTGGCGGCGCGTGATTGGCTCGCGGTGGAGGCCTGGCCGGGTGTGGCGAAACGTGTCGTGCTCGCTCCGAGCTCCGCTCAAAAAATATTAGTATACCTACAAGGTGTACTGATTGTGCAAAAACTACAAGGAACTAAATACCTAACTAAATTATTATTTATCAATTTAATGAACAACTCTCAGACAAGTAGGCAGTCAACAAGGCTTGTTAATCAGGCACGTAATGTTTGCATATTTTTTGCAGACTTCGACTCAATATTTTGCTGAATCAATCGAAAGATACGAAACGCGAAACAATTTTGATTACTGCATCGAGGTCGCTTTGTGTTAGGTAGATCTAGAATTCTAGATAATTATTGTTAACTAGGAAGTTATGAGATACGGTTAAGGTTATCAAATCCTCTACTTTGCTGTTAAAGTAAGCCCTACTGCGAAGATTGTTCAAATATTGTAGGTACCAGACACCATGCTGTTTAAAAAAAGAGCGAACTATTTTAAGATGTCCCTGACATAAGGCTTGGATGAAAAATATGCAAGTACAACAAATTAACCACAACCTATTAGTTGTTGCGGTGTACTTAGTCTTTGTTAATGGACGTCAGTTAATTTAATACATAATTGCACAGAACCACCTTCGACTAAGTTTCCTGTAATAACATTACAACAACAAACAAAGGACGGTACTAATAATATGTATTTCTATTTCACGAGAACTTCACGCACGGTCTATAATGAACTGATCTATTAATATCATGTCATAGGTATATTTACCCTGTACTGTATAAGAGGAATGTCGTAGATGAACCTGCTTTTTTCTACTCAAACAAGATAAAATGGACTTATTTTATCCCTCGAAGTAGCTCCGCAAGACGTCTGCGACACGAGAATCTTGGTATCGATACCGGTTTCAGGTAGTTAGTTACGGATACCAAGCCCGGCTAGCAATCGCTGCAGGGTGTCACGTAGACGAAAGTGCCATTTAAGATTTATGAGACAGCAACGTGCTTTCTTTACACTTTATGACTAGCCAATCATAAGTCTGTGAAACGTGTGCATAAGCAGTTCTTGAGATCCGTATGGATGTACCTACTTGTAGGTAAAACTCTTTCAACAGTAGGTAGCGTTTGGATTGAGTGAAGAGACTTGCTTGTAAGCGGACTAAAATAAAATTATGTTGTGATATAATACCTATAACATTAAATCATACCTATCTAATTATGTAAGTAGCTGTTTTTCCGCCTTGGTGTAAACACTACATTTTTTGAAACAAAAATAACCAAATAAGTAAGCACTCGTAATGCTAACCATAAAAATATTCCCTAAACTGTTTGTCACAAGATTATGTACTTACCTAATTGTTTACGATATATCGTCATGATTTTGCGACTCAGCTGTATCTAAGTAAACAAATTGATAACATACCTACCTTTTCTTATCAGTGACACACCTACAACTCATTGCGCGAGTCGAGTCATTGATAAGAATGCGCACTTAACGAGTTACCTACGAAATATGATGGCAATGTGCCATACTATAACTACTATTTTCAGGCAATGGGCATCGACCTATAACAACAATAAATGTAATAATAGTCATATAATTACATAATACGTGTAATATACCCACGTATTTTGGCATATATGCCGCTTGAGATAACTTGGCACAGATTTCAAAGCTTCTTAGAATGACGTATAACGTTGAATTTATTGAAATGGTTTGTTTTGGCAGATTATCCCAACTGATTCAATGGATCTCCAAAATCCGTAACTGAGGATTCCTGGGTTAGCACAGATATACCTTCGAGTACCTATGTTACTTGGCGTGAGTTACATGACAAGTAGGTAGAGAAATAGTAGCTTTGAAGGCCACGCACATGTTTTATTTTTGGAAAAAATCACATATCAATTGCACGTCTAGAGGTCGTTTAAATTAGTCGTCGAGAGCGTACATGAGCATTCCAGAACATACTGCACAATATAGCAGATAAAAAAAAAATTTAAAGATGTTGAATAATTCATCGTTATTCACAGAGAAAAACAATAGCCAAGTCGCAGGTTAACATGGGACGGAAAGATCAGGTCACCGCCGATGGATGTGCGTCGCCTACAAAATAATTCAATGTTTCAAGTGATCGTTATTGATTTGACATTGGCGCTGTCGATCAGAGATGAATTGCTACGCAGTAGGTGGTACTTGATGGTTGATAGGCATACTTGTATCAGTGTGAAACACTACACTTATGACGTCATGGTACCCCATGCTTCCTGTATAGTGCTAATTGATGTCAGTCAGACACCTGATAACTTTTAAATTAATATAGATATGGGTAAGTACCTCTTTTCTATTGCATTTACACCAAAGCAAGTTTTCAGATATATTAATTATTATCTACTTAGCTGCTAGTATTTTTGACTTGCCGAAAACAAAAATTTCGGGTTGTAAAATATTCCAATTCGCGGTAAGTTGACTTTATCACAATGCACTTGGATCGTGATAGAACCCTATAGGCGCGATTGGTCCAATTCACCTTTTCGCGATGGTACTGCGTTGCAAGTTTTGCAACAAAGTGGCTAAATTAATAAGAATTGGTTAGCGCTGGTTAAGTACGGAAAACTTCACGATTCACCATTTTGCAATCTAACCAATAGGTACCATATGACTACAGAAATTAAGATTTCATTTATGAGCCAAATAGCTACAAACAGTTTTCAATTAGACGCTATCAATATAGTTTCTGTCTTGAGATTATTTTAACACCGTGTAATAAACGATTTACGTAAAACAGATTTCCTGGAAGACGTACTTAATCTTATATCATATTAACTAGCTCAGCGCCATGCTGACCGTGACGCACATCGCTTGATTCGCAAGCGCCGTCATTAGCTTCCAAATGTAATGCATCAGCATCAGACGCCAGCGCATCAAGCTATTACAATCTGCCAACTTTAATAGATTTTCAACTTTATCGCTAGAACATTAGGTTCAAGGTTGATTGGGAAAAATTAACAGTTTCGGGTAACTTGATGTGCTGGCGTCTGTACACACGTCTTTTAATTAAGGCATGGTAATATTATGGGTTTCAAGATCTGATATAGCTATTCATATCAGATCGTGAAATCCATAATATTACCGTGTGCACGTTTGTGAGAAACTTTAACAATGAGTACGAAAGACTATTCTTTCGTACTCATTGTTAATGTTTCTGAAAGTTATTTTGTAAGAACCAATGCACTCATCTGTTAAATTAAAGCTATGATCATACTTACATTTCTGATGCATCTGTTTACAGTTCAGCATAATTAGCCGTGACGAAATCATCTGCAATCTTTTTTTGCAGATTTTTTTCCACAATTTTATTTTTTGTACCAAAACTTCTTCCTTCATGATATTCCTGTTCATCCTTTTTACAACCTGGGTTTTGATAGTGATGTTTTTTGTTGGAGTGCCTACCCTTCGATCTTGAATAATGGAGAGCGATGGAACGAGCGTGCCTTGAATATGCCTGTGCACTCTTGCTTTGAAGGCTAAAGTGTTATAGGTGGCAAGGAATACAGATGCTGGCAGAGAGTTCCACTCTTCGGTTATGCGCACAATAAATGTGGAGGACAAGCGCTGACTACGACTAATCGGGATACCTATTAACGAACTGCGGATGGTACCCTACATTACATCTGGAAGTCCGGTGGCAAAGGAAATGTTGGGATCAGGTCGTGGAGCTCCTGCGCACACTCTCTGAACTTTGATTGATCGTAGACCAAAATGCAAGCCTCGTTTTGCCGATGTGCTAGACTGTAGGTTGGCCACTAGCGCCTCGTCACCTGTAAGCCTTTTTCCGATCCACAGAGTCAAGTGCAACTTGCTCGTCAACAAGCATTTTGCAGAGCCATCCCATAAGTGGCAGCAATACGCTATACAGGAACGGCAGGTCCGTTCCTGTTCCGTTGCTTAATAAATTTAAGAAGCTGGGCAGGCGGGCAATTCCCGAATTTTTAAAAACGTTCGCATTCTAATCCCAGTCAAAATTTGTCAAAAATGCAATCACATACATTTTTGACATTGATTGTCGCTGAGATGAGATTGCGACTTGAATTTGAACGGTTTTTAAGTACTTTTTAGAGAATTGTCCTGCTGGTGTGAAGTACCACCTCACCATATTTAGAATTCCCAGCCTTTTGGCTGCAGTCTGTGCTTTTGACTCGATGTTTGAGCTGAAGTTGAAGTCGACTCCATGTCCAAAAAAAAGTCGATCCATAACTGGTTCCTTTTTGCAGTGAAAATACAAGTCTGTGTTATGAGAGCGTTGTTTCTGCATGTGTGTTTGTTCATATCTTTTATTTTATGTTTTGGCAAGATCTTGCAGCGATATGCCCATTGTTCAGTTGGTGTACAGTCTGGTTTCAATGCTTCGCAAGTGTTTTTGATTTCAGAAAGTTAATTTTTGTTTCAGGTTAGGTTACTTTCCTAACCCTCTACAACGAATATAATTTTGAGCTTTCTCCTTTTTTGTGTAAGTATTTTTAGTATGTTTCCGTAAATTTGACGTTTCAATTAATTCTTTTATTTTGCTCCTGCCAATCAAGCACAAAGAATTTTGTATAAATATAATAGGGGATTTTTAAGATTCAGTAGTTTTGGATTGTAAGTATAGTCTACAAAATAATCACCAGCAGTTCCGCATCTAACTACAACCAGTCAGTTCTAAACAGAGACAAACACATTTCCAGAGTTTTCTAGCATTTAAATAAAACTATGGTAATAAAGGGGAAGTGATAATTTACACAACTGACGTCGTTGTTTAGCTTCCGTGATTTATTGCAGTAATTAGCAATCGAGTCGAGACAGAGTTCATGTTTAACAACGGTCTATAGTATGTACTAACGGCCAATGATCATTAACAGACGCATCATGGAATCGTGCCGAATGTAAATTCACTTGAATTATGATTATGATAGTTGTAAACTTCTGATGTTTCGTTGTAGGTAAGCTTGTTATCACAACATGGAAAGTTACCATACAGTGACCAGGACAGGCATAATGTTACGATGAAACTTATGACTGGTCGTATTCTGGAACTCTCTGAATAGCAACAAAAGTGAATGAAACGAATCTTGTTCGTTGTAGATATAGGTATCTAAAACATTTCTTTATCTTTCGTTGTTTAAGAATTGGCAAGAACCGCTATTCTTACAAATTCTTATGTAATAATACTAGCTTCTGCCCGCGACTTCGTCCGCGTGAAATTTCACCCTCCTCCCATTCACCCTCTTAGGGGTGGAATTTCGAAAAACCCTTTTCTTTCCAAGTTTCCTAGGACCAGCGGTTTAGGCTGTGCGTTGATATATCAGTCAGTCAGGACTTTGAATTTTATACATAAATAGATTAAATGTGTATTGCTTGACCTTTTATAAGAAATTGTGTTTGAAATTCAAAAAGGTGTAACAGTTATATAGCAAAAACTACGACCAGTCGATTCTTGTTGACATTTCGGGGTTTTTTTTCTAACGTTTCGTTATGACCACTAGCATTCTCAATTTTTTTTATAATGTCAGCCTCAGCAGAATTAGTAAATGAATGTTTATCAACCTGCTTAATATCAGCATTGTAAGTAGGTAGTATATTATGTTGAAGCTAGAACAGGAACTCAGATTTATAATAGAGAAGGTGAACTGGTGGCTCGCCCATGACACATTAAAAAAATTGCTCATTCGATTTTTTTTTGTCCCCAATTATTATGAGAATGTGGCTACAGCAGACCTTGTAGTGAAGGATAGTGTCGAAGGATTGCCTCATTAAGAAATCACAAACGTAGATTATTATAATACAATAGGATAAGTATTTTATCATAATGTGTACCACGTCGTCTGCACTTATCACAATGGCAAATTATTATACCACGTGTTGACATTAATTCTCATCTTGTTTTAATCGCTGTAGGTATACCTACTGTAGTAAATGTCATCACTCCCAGCCACCATGCAAAAGGAAAAACATTACAACATTACTTATTACTATTTTTCAAACTGTATGATTGATACCTATTTGAAATTTTGAATACCACACCATATTGAAATAAAACGGTAGAAAACTGCCATATTTGGACATGTTGATTTGAAGAAACTCTAACTACCAATCTCTCTAATTACCTTATGGAATTGATAGCTTCACTAACACTATTAACGTAATTTTTTTTTGTCTCACCATAAACCCTCACATAAAACTAATATTTATCTTCTGTCCTTTTCTTAATGAAATAGAAAGAAAAAGATGCACTGGAATTAAATTTAGTTTAGTTTGTGAACAAGGGAATCGGCGCCATTGGTAGTCTTTTTAATATCAGGGCAAAGCCCTACCCTTATATTAAAAATAATCAATGGTTATCGCACACTTTGCTAAGTACTGATTAGGATCTTTGCTCAGCAGTTTTTCGATCACAATTGTTCTAGTACCTACCTGGATGACATCCGCTTACCACTCAACACCTGCGGAATAATTGCGTAACACACTATCAGTAGCAATGGCTTTCATTTTGACAGTTCAACAACATTCATTGCGTTATTTACGTTGTTGAGCAGACAAATTTTTCGAACATATGAAGCAATGGATTAGCAATATCTTTCAAAATGATTCAGATTGAGATTGCTAATGTGTTACGCAATTCAGGTGCTGACTTTACTAAAACTAATCGTAGAATAAATAAAGCATCTTTTAGATTGTTAGCTCCCTTTATTTTAGAACAATACATCTAAGATGTTTTACACTTGAAGTATGTATATTCGCAGTTTATTTGCCCATGCGCTGTATGGACCACTCCTGCTGGCAGAGGGGGCACCGGTTGTTCTGCTTGACCCAAAGGGACATGCAGCAGAAGTGGAAGCTGTGGTTACACTCCCCCCACACCACCACGCAGTCTTGTTTGCCGTATGAATCCTTCTTGCTCTCGCCCTGGCAACGCAGACAGGCGTCTGTGGAAAAGAACAGATAAGCTTAGCACACACACTATATTATTATGGCTTAAAATAGCACGTATTACTAAAGTCACGAAGAGACATGAAGACGGATTAGGCTAGACATTCTTATCCAGCAGATAAGGCTCAAGCAGGCGCGACGCGACGGCGCCGACGCGGTGCGACGCCGACGTGCGACGCGATTCTGGTAGAGCAATTTTCATAGAAATGGTTCTACTAGAGTCGCGTCGCGCCCGTCTGCGGGAGCTTTTAGTTAAATATTTTTGCAAGAAAATCTACCTACATATAAGCCTAGATACTGCAGTGTCTAGTAGAAACTTTTAAGATCGTTAAACCCAGTATAATTATACAGATCGGACTAACTTACCTAGTGACGTCCGATCCTTAATTATGTGAAGTAATCTAATCCTCATTGTATAACTATGTAGTCGCACCATTTCGTGCGCACACGTCACAATATTTAAAGATGAAATTCAAATTTTTTCATCCTAAAGAAAAACAAATGTTGTCTGTGGTCCAGTCGTTGGCGCGGTCTCCTGACATCTGTCAATCATTCTTTCAAAGCATAAGAACGGGACTTCACGATGACCTACATGGGCATCGTATAGTCCCGGCATACAGCACAACACAACTTCTAGAAGGGGTTTAATAAGGCAATCCAATATACCTAAAGTATAGGATGATTATCTGGGAAGGGTTGGGATACAATGAGGATTAGATTACTTCACATAATTAAGGATCGGACGTCACTAGGTAAGTTAGTCCGATCTGTATAATTATGCTTCGTAATCTAATCCTCATTGTATAACTATGTAGATGTTCAAAGAATAAAGTTGTGTTGGTCATCATAGGTACATAAAATGAGCATTGTTCAATAATTGAACATTGTAACTTAACATGCTATTCTATGTTTGTTAGGTACTTACTAATTGTAATGCATTTCTATTAAGAATCAGTGTACCATTAAGGTAAATAGTTACCTAACTTAATTTATAATTCTCTAATTACTATTAGATTCTGGAAATATAATCAGTTTTGAATCAACTAGTTTAATTAATAATCCCATATGGCACACATCAATTTCTTGTAATCAGACAATTAACATTGACATGTAATAAGTTCTATGTACAACCACTCCATAGAGCACACAGCTGGTGCAAAAACATTAGAATCACTAATAAAAAGGTCTCTTATAAAACCGAGTAAGGGTTGAGAAATTTGTGGTCCAACCAGCATAATGACACCTTCTTCAGAGCCCTTTGAAGTAGAGGCATGTCTGTATATGTGAATTTAGAAATAATAATATCTATTCCACTCTTACTTGAAATTTGTTTTATCCATCTATTATTGGTTGCAGTAGAGGTTGCATCATAAGGCTTTCTTATAGTTATAATTAATGATTTACAATTTTGTCTTATACTCTTACCTAGTAAAATCTAGATATGACAATTTAAGGGTTATGGCAGTACAGAAAGATAAATTATCTTTAAAAAATGGTAGAATCAAGTTGAGTTCGGATCTACCAGGTTTTAATTATATCTGGATTTTTATGTTAATTTTGTCCTCATTATAAGAAGTGTACTAATGAGTGACCAGGTTTGAATTTTGTGTGCAGTTACAAGAGCTATTATCGTTACTAATTGTTTGGTTAGAAATTCTAAACCAAGGGTTTGATTGGGAAATAAATTAATCTGTCGAACTCCGCTAATGAGATACAATTGATTTTCTATTGTTTCGTCGCCAATAGGCGACGCGCGGTGCTTGGCCGGTTAAATAATGCAAAACGATACTAGGGTCCCACTAACTTCCTATTTGGGATTCTTTGGTCTTAATATAAATATATCCCTGAGAAACCTTGTCGCTCTGTCATTATTGTGTCAATGTGGCGGCCAAAAACTACAGAATTTGCTGATTATTATATAGCTCACTCAATACCATTAGGATATCATACATCATTAAACTTAGTGGTAAAAATTATATGACTATCATGACTGAGCCTAGGGGTCAATGTCTTGTGTCTAACAGAAGAGAGTCTACTGATCTAGAGCAAAGCTAACACTATATTAATTGAGGGATCAGTCTTTCTCCTATCAGGAAAGCGTTCCTGATAATATGGCAGCAAACAGTGACTCCTGTGCATTGGGTGTTGAGATCCCATTTGACAGTGAATAGATCTACAGAACATACTTGGATCAGGGAGCCATGATATGTTGATATTTAGTATTAGACCTGATTGTAAACAGGTTAATCGGGGGCTGGCCCAGTACAGCACACACCCCCCCCCCCCTGCTTACATAGGTATATCTTTACTTAGAAGTATGTCCTTATGTAGGGTTTCAAAGTTGTACAAGTTGCTGCAAATTTTTTTTTTTTTTTTTTTTTTTTTTTTTTTTTTTTTTTTTTTTTTTTTTTTTTTAGCAACAATTCACTTGTAGGCTATATCACATCACTTCCATTTAATTTCTATGTTAGGAAGCCTAGATTCAATTTCCCATACTGTTTTCTTTGGAAGTAATATAAAATGCATAAACCCGTATTTGTCATTCCTTGTACCGTTGCCAAAATTGTTAAGCCAAGCTATTCAGATGAGTAAAATGAGTACCACCCATCTTACTGACACAGGATATGGCCGTTGTGATATCTTTTCTAAGTCCTCACAGTAACTGAGTTTGCTTGCAAATGTTTTGAGCCCCATAAATGCTGCTAATAGTTCAAGGTACGGTAAGGAACTTTTCAACATTAACTGTCCAGTGCCTGTGGATGTTGATATCATTACATACCAGACCCCAGTCAGTTTGGGACAATATTTCGAGAACAAAATCTAATTGTTTAATTCTATTGTGGTTTGTTGGAATGTAAGGTAACCAACAATCTCTGCAAATAAATGATTTTTAATTTGTTTCTAGCCCTGTTGTATTTGTAAATAAGTGATTTTTAACCTAGTTTGGTATAAAGTTAACCATATTCATATACAGATGCAGCTACTAGAATACCTAGTAATTAGACACACTCTATTATTTATATCTCATTTCAGACTTAATATTCTTTATGGACTACAGGGTAAAGTCTATATTTTCCTGGGGAAGTGAAATGGCAAACTGGACTGAACCCAACTAATATCCTAGACATTGGCAGCACTGTCTGGGCACTCTTTTCAGTTTTAATAATAAATCCTAGATATTTAACACAGTTTGAGTATCAGACATATTTTCTAAACACTGCATATGGATCGGCAGGGCACAGAATATAATTGTCAAGATGTATGACAAAAAACAACCCTAGTGCCCTCCGGTGACAGACAACTGGCTTTATGATGTTTGTGAATACATATGGAGCGGTGCTAAGTCCAAATACGAGGCATGTAAACTGTTATAACTTATAACATATCTTGAAATAGAAACTGGGGATATCTCCTGAAATATTTTCATATGGATAATTGATATGAATTTTTTAAATCAATGTAATATTGTAGGCAAAAAACTTATATACCTAGTAACATACTACATATTAAGTTTTTATTTAATATGTATCTCCAAACACCATGCGATTTTGGTACAATTATACCAGATAAAATTACTTATTTGACAGGAGCACATGTTACTATAGCACCTAATATAAGAGATTATTCCATGGGGATAGATTGCTTTCTTTCTGAATGAAGTTGTTATTCAGAAGTTTGAATTGGAAACTCAGTAAAAGGTAGTTTATAACCCTTGATCCACTCATATATGGTTGGATTAGTAGTAATATCATACTTCAGAGAAATATTGCAATCTACCAGTCTGTACCTGAGCTAGTGATGATGCTGGTTCTGGCAACGGTTGTTGGCATTGGATTTATCTTGAAGCTTATAGATAGCTATTCTGAATTGGTGTGTAGAATAGGTATTTTGATATTGGTGTTTACTCACATCAATTCTTGAATTTCCTCATGGCTAGGTAGGATTAAGGATCTCAGATTATTGCAATTTTCATGATAAATTAATGTCACACTCAGTCTAGCTCAGTAACTTAATGTTTCGATTTGATCTGCACTATACAAACGCTTGGGAGGCTATTAGACTGTTATGAACTGTTCCCAATGAATGTAATAGTAGCGGCCACTGTAGTTCGCTGCCCCTTGATTGTGTGGTCCCATTTGATTCCACTTCCATTTACTGCTGCCACCCTTCCTTTTTAAATTCTGGTGGGTTCAATAGGCTACAAATTATGAATGTTTCATACTTCTTTTAAATGTTTAGCTTCATCTCCACATTTAGTCCATTATCATAATTGACCACCGTGTGGCCAGACTGCCATGCAGTTCTACAGGTAAAGTAGCTAACTGTACCCCAGCATCTCACAAGTAGATTTTCAATACTTGAACTTAGGACTTCACGTTGGGTATGTATATCGTTCCACTCTCAGCCTCCTTTCGGCTGTATTTTAGTAGAATTGAAGTACTAACATAGCTTATATAAGTTAAATTGTATATTAACACCCTCACTGAGAGGAGGCCTGTGTCCCAGCAGTGGGAACATTATAGGCTGATTATGTGTTATGTATGTATATTAACATCTAGAATATAAAGTATTTTGGAATTAGATTATAATTAACGGCATTGAGTATGGATATTCCCAATCCGGCTGCATTGGCTTCGGTCACATAACACAAAGTCCAACTGTAGTCTTCCATGGAAGAGGGCTCCGTACTCATCTACGAAGACTAATTAGAGTTAGGTCCCAGACTGCTTAGATCTAAATCCATGGCTAACCTCACGTGATAGCTCTAGGAATGCAGGAGGGATGTGTTTTTAACACTGGACGTATAGACTGGTTTATATCTGATTTTATTTGATTTAACCTGAAATAAATGGATTATTATTATAGAACATTGACTAACCTCTCGTGAGTCTGTGTGGAGTTGATGGCACAGTTGAATGTTCTCATGGTTCACCTCGCGTGAGAACACTTAGAGACGGCCAAAGATCCTCAGAACACTGAACGTATATACCATGTAGTGTCGTTCTTATGTAAGTATACAGCACAGTTACGTTCTCATGGTTGACCTCACAGTGAAAACTAGAGACTGCTGTGTGTATTACGGCATTCCTTGTCAGCCAAAGATCCTCCGAACACTGAACGTATATACCATCGGCTAGCCTCGCGTGATAGCTCATGTGGTATCGTTCTTGTGTAAGTATACGGCACAGTTACGTTCTCATGGTTGACCTCACAGTGAAAACTAGAGACTGCTGTGCGTATATTACGGCATGATTTCAATTGCCGACAACTGAGTTTCGATGACGGCTCCGCTTTGTTTTTTCAAGCGATTTTTCCAGTTCTCGCAGGCGTACGGTCAGCTCCTACATTCCATCGTCTCGTTTTCTTCTGTTTTCCCATCTTGTTAAAACTTTTCTGAACTTTTATATACGAAAACGTGATCAGTGCGCGGCACAAAAAAGTACAATGGTTGACAGATGTCAGGAGACCGCGCCAACGACTGGACCACAGACAACATTTGTTTTTCTTTAGGATGAAAAAATTTGAATTTCATCTTTAAATATTGTGACGTGTGCGCACGAAATGGTGCGACTACATAGTTATACAATGAGGATTAGATTACGAAGCATAATCATGTAGGTACGGTCGTGACATGGTAATTGCTTCTTGTTGATAAAGGTATCAGACGCTTCATTTTTTGTTCATTTTTAGGTTTGTGTACCTCAAAAGAAAAAAACGGATCCCTTATAGGATGACTTAGGTAGTTGTCCGTCTGTCAAGACCCTTTCCACACATTGTGGTACATTATACAGAAAGGTAGGTACCCATAGAACTGAAATTCAGCTTTATTTTGTTACCGGTTACACATCCCCTATACTACGCAGTAAATAGTCTTATTGGGTATTACCATAGATTTAGTATATACTACTAGGGTAATTACCTACCATTCGCATAATTATTTTTAGTCCTTTAGTTTTTCCCGCGTTATTCATATCAAGGTCTATTATAAAAAGATTAGACGAATTTATGTATCTTTAAGGTATCTACAACAGTACATAAAAGTTACAACGCTAACTATACTGGTATAGTCCAGCCTACCAGCCAGCTCAAAGCTCAATTGAAGTCCGCTACATAATGGACTGCGACTCGTACGTAGTTAATTGAGGAACATAAATGCTGGTATTATTACGATACCGAGGCCATACCGCTTCACGTCACTATTTTTTTAGCCCTTGGCATATATTATGTGGAATAAATATAGGTACCTACGCAGGTAATTTATATGGAAAAACAGGTATCAGTAATTGCATTAATTTTCATGCAAATGTTTCACAGAAAAACGTCATTTGTGATTAATTCCATTTTGCGCGATTTCTAAAGCTGCGGTTCTGTCATTTATTAGAAAGGCCGTCATAAAAACTGTATATATTTTCAGTAGATTTGACATCAAGGTGTCAAAAAACGCTCTGTATTTGGATGGTTATTGTGTGACCGTTCACCACTTTACTGACGCTGACGCCTTAAGGTGCCACTAGTCGATATTTTTTCCATAAAAATTTCGGGAGAGTCGCTGTTTGACATTGTGCATCCAAAGGTAAACATGATATCGTTTTGTCTTATTATTAATTTTGCCTGTACGGAAACAGAATAGTAAAATAAAAAGCCATTAAAAAGTTATGAGCCAACAAAGATTCGTTTTTCTTGCTATTTTTATTAACATAATTTTGGGTGTAAATAAGTATTATAAGAACTGTAAAATCTTCAAAACAAAGTAAGTACCGACAAAGCTCAGTTATCGAAGAGTTCAAATAAACTTTATTTGTAATTGATTTATGCAGTGGTTTTTTCATAAAACTCGATTTGCCAAAGCACTTTTCGAATTTTTTTACGCGCCTTTCAGTTCGGAACGGTGTTTCTGTGCGTGAGAACTAGACGTTGTGCGTGTAGAGTCTACACGCACAACGTCTAGTCTACGCTGCACGCTAGTCTACACTGTAGACTAGCGTCTAACTGCTCATCATTGATACTATCTCTGTCGGACACGAAGCCAGGTAAGACAGCGTGTTTTTTGGCCATGACCACTAGTGAGTTCGAGCTCGCGATTAGTTCCGCCTTAACAATACCGTCAACTAAAAATAACTACTTGAACTTGACTATCTACGTTGCGTATCTACACATTAAATAATCTGATCTCACGAGTAGCTAAAAATAAATGGACAGGAAAACAGAATTAATTAAGTAGCAACATTTGTTTTATGAATTAATTTTTTCCGTCTAGAGGCACGGAACCAAGAACTTTCCACTTTCTAAGAAAGACAGTAAGACATCACAGTAACCTTATAACAGATACATAAGATTAATTTAATAAAACTATGAATATTTTAATTTGACAGTGTCGGAAACTAGTTTTCATGCGACACTTTTACGCCTATGCATTACATATTAATTTGAATAACTAATTAGGAATTCCATTGGAATGACGTTGGACACATAACTTCCTGATGAGTTAAGATCAAAAGTTATGTTTGAACGTCGTTCTAGAATACGTGTCTGGAAGTGCCAATTGCCGCTCACTATGGAGTTTACAAGTTTTACGACAAAACTATCCATCACACACTCTATAGACTCTATACATTATTGTTTGTATGCTAATTTATTTATGTGTGTACACATGTATACCATATCAGTGGGTAGGTAAGTAATTTGCATGTAAATAAGAATTATAATTAAAACTATGTTCGCAAAATATTTCAGGATTTCAATCAAGAATTTTAAAGTCAGTTGATTTTCTTTTGTCGCAATCATATTTCATACTGTTTCAGTACCATCAATATCAATTGACTTCGCAAATGTTATTAATTACAGGTGATACAGTAATCACATTACAAATATGTGTGCTATGACGGCAGCCTGAAGAATAAACAACGCGAGCACGTTGCGTTACAGCAGCTACATGTTCCTGATGTGATGTGTCAATGTTCAGGTTTACATGTCACACGCTGAAATACCACACTATATAAAAGAGCACGTGTTTCAGTCAATAAAATGTGAGATTCGCACGACGCCTCTCGGATCTTTGGCAAATAACTTGAAATTCAAGAATTCTGTAGAGGTTGGTAAGTAGTTATTAAATTACCAACTTCTTTTAGAATTCATGAATTTGGGAATCTTATGCAATATTTTTAGTCTTTTATTTCTATTAAAATTATTCTCGTCATGTCTCATGCTGAGAGACGGCACGAGATATGTATAGGTACCTACTTAAAAAAATAATATTAATTACAAAAACGTCAAATCTATAAAGTTCAAGGTTATCCAACTTGTTTCTGTTTGATAACATTGTTTACCTCACATTTGATTTTTATTGAGGCTTTACTATATAATTTTGATTAAACACTAGCAATAACAGGTAATCGAGAAATCTAAGTTCAGGACATAAAAAATCAATTATCTTTTGCAGATGTTAACGCTTTTGTATGTCCGCGTTGGTTAAACCCAAAAAACAAGATGGCCGGTATCAAAATATCATCAAATATCTACCGACTATATTTGTATACTTAGTGATACTAAAAATTCTGAAGATAAACAGCCTTTTCCTTCTTCCTATACCTACGACACATAAAAATATTTAAAGATGATGCCAACGGGAAATGCGTGAAGCAACTTCCTTGGACTGAATTATAATTTGTTTACTAAAAATATGCGCGCTATTTTCGAAAAAAATAATTATAACAATGTGATGTGTTAGGTTTGTTATACGGCTACTCTCTCAAACAGTACTAAAAACGTGTCTGGAAGTTTAATGATAACAGTAGGAATACTGATATGATTACTATCGTATAAGATTATGAGTACTCCAAAGAGTAGTGGTGGCCCAATGGTATCGGTCCCGACTCACGAGTTTGTAGGTCGTGAGTTCGAACCCAGGCAGGCACTTCACTTGGTGTAGGTATTTCATTTCATCACCACTGTTCTCAAAACAGTGAAGGAAAACATTGTGAGACCCAAAAACATCGGAGACATGTGACATCCACCAACCCGCAATATGCCCGTGTGGTGGATTATGGCCCACTCTATCTCACAGACAGTAGGCATGTGTCTCAGCAGTGGGAACATTATAGGCTGATTATGCTAATTACTCCCAATACCAAAATTGCTATGCTATTTTATCTCTTGTCGTGGTCAGACAAGAGATAAAATAGCATACCTAGTCGTCTATCCAGTTTATATTAGAATCATATAAGTCACTGCCTACTAAATTATTATTCATCAGATTGAGATTATGTCTATATTCCAATAATTCAGCTTTACCACGACGTTTGACTATATTTCCATGTTCTAAGAATCGGTGTTCCCTGGTACTTGAATAAGATATGCTTATATTAATATTACATTTATATTCCGCACTCATGTACGCATTGACATTTATTGCCTACCTGTATTAGCCATAAATATGCAACGTGTAATATAAAAATAATTAGGTATTCTAGCCTCTCTACTGCAAAATTTCCGATTTATTACCTGACTGAATATCAACTCAGTTAAGTAATAAATCGGAAATTTTCCATAGCCCATCCAGATTAAAGGATTTAGCAATTTAAGATAATTTTAGAAAAAAAATCGGTATTCATTCGCCTTGTAAGAGAGAATAATATGTATATTTATACGGTCGGTAGACTGTCTACGATTTTGTATACGAAAATAAACAAGTCACTTAGCAACGGAACGCTTAATGGCAGAATATTTTAGAAGATTGTACATCTATCTTCTATCTATATAAATAAAAAGCTGTTCGTTCGTAAGCGCATCACTTGAGAACGGCTAGGCCGATTTGGCTATTTTTGGTTTTAAAATGTTCGTAATAGCACAGAATCTGTGGTAATAGTCCGAATTAGTTTTTATGGAAAGAGAAACTGGAAAGATTTCTCCGGAAAACTCATCGTTCTTTTTTCTACGGGATTTTTGTATGAAATGGAGAGCAGAACGTCTGACGGGTCAGATAGTTTACAATACTTGAACAATAAACACGTGAAATAAGAGGGGTGTGGTCCGTGTGGTGTACTTACTCACTAATACAACGACCAATAAATCACAATTTAGGCGACACCGCCCCCAATCAACTTCAATCACGGCAATGCAGACGCTCTGTGCGGATGATGTTTACCCGATTTGCGATATTGACCTTTATTCTAAAAAGTGAATTGATACTTGAATGTATAGTATAGTAACGTATAATTTGGGTAGAAGCTATGTATAAAATGAACCTATTGTTCTGCATATTTTTTCTTCCGAAATTATAAAGCTCTTCACAATTTGTTGGACGTTATACAAAGATTTACATATTAAATTACTAAAGGAAAATCCGACTTTTTGTGGTACTCGGAAAGGTGCTGTGGTTATGTTACTATTTATGATGACTACCTAATGATGACTAAGCTAAATCGAATGTGTTTCCTGAATTTTAGTAACTACTTATTTTATCTAACACTTTTCCACAAACATCAGCGACATTGAGGAAAAATTCTGAACTACCCCCCATTAGTTCAGAATTTTTCGTCAACGTCTTTAAAACTGGCAATTCTTCTCGTGTCTTTGTTTTTTCAGTCCAATTAGAACTAGTACCATAAAATACACAATGTTCTAATATTTAGTCTTACTGTAAAGCAATGTACGTAAGTGTTATTCACACAACTTCAAAAGTTTGTTTTGCTGATGCTGAAAAAAGGTAAGATGCGCAAAGTGTCGTCGATGACATCATTCAAGATGGATATTGACGAAATAATTTGTAACGACAATAGCATTTGTTTAATACTTGCCAAATATGTAAAGAGTATTCAAAAGTATGACATCAAAATACTAGGAACTAAAAAAGAGTTTGTCCAAAAAACATGGACAAAGTACTAATAGGCGATTGAAGTGGTAATTAAAAAAAACGGACATGTCATGTGTACTCGAATCTAATACAAAACATGCTAATAATGATGGAAGATAGATTTTAATACTCAAGTAGATATATGTACCGAGATAAATGTATGAAATTTCTATCATTTTAGAAAACAATAAAATAATTCATGTTGTTGATAACAATGACAAAAATAAAAGTGTCAACCATAAAAATAATTGCATGTTTCGTTTACCCTACAAACTAGAAAATAAAAATGGCACTTTTGCCATCTCTAAGTTTATTTTTATACTATAATCTATATTGAAAAAAAATTGCTATGTATAGCTTATATGTCTAAGTAGGTATGTATGTATACCTACTGCTTATAGCTCTTGTTTCCAACTTATATCGCGTGACACTAGTTTCAGTTTTTTCGAGTTGTTACATTACAGTCTGCAAACTAATAACTAAATGAGAAGTACAATTTTTTTGTGTAAGTACTTGGTTAATTAATTTATCAGCGTTTTTTTCTTTGATATAATATAAAAAATCTATGACTATGCATCTTTTCTTACTGCGTTTACAAGACGGTTTGATATAAAAATTGTTGGAGTATAGCAAAATAATAAATGTATTATTGAAATCCTTAGAACGGTCTTTTTTTTGGTGTCCTCCTAACCCTAAAAAAATAGTAGATTTTGATACAAGGCGTAAGTAATGGAGCCGAGAGTGTAATAATGACGAATGCTCACGTGTATCAAACGACGTTTTTCGCATTTTTTGTACCTAAAAGCGGTGAAAAATAATGACTGGAATCTAAAGTTTTTTAAAGAAAACAAAAACAAAAAAAACAAGATTCAGTTAAAACTCTCCCACGGCTTTTGTTGTAAGTATAACAAGAACTACTAAGCAAAGAAACGGTTTCATAACGAAGATCTAAAAATAGTAAAGTGTATTATACTGTGGTGTAGCGTTGCCGTTGGCTAAAAACGGGATGTCGTAATATTAAACAAAGAAAACATCGCTACGTTTTAATTGCCACGCGCCGCGATACTTTCATGTTATGCCAGGCAGGTAACAGGTCATCTCTGCCTAGACTTTTCCCAACTATATTGGGGTCGGCTTCCAGTCTAACTGGATGCCATTATTTTTAATGGAGCGACTGCGTATCTGACCACCGCAACCCGTTATTGGGTAATACGATACCCTTTAGTAAGACTGGTTGTCGGATTTCCGGCGGGGTACCTAATTGCGTAACACACTATCAGTAGCAATGGGTTTCACTTTGACAGTTCATCAACATTCATTACGTTATTTACGTTGTTGAGCAGACACATTTTAAGAACATATGAAGCAATGGATTAGCAATATCTTTCAAAATGGGTTAAGCTCACATAGCTGTCACTCGAAGTCACAAATGATAAACTAGGACTATAAAATTACGCAATTAGGGTGCGGGCTTCTGACTGCCCGTAGTGACTGTCAAATATCTACAAATAACAGCCGGGACGAGCGCTCCGAGGCACGGAGGGGTATCGATGTTTAATGGATGGTCACCCATCCACGGACCGACCAACGGCAAGCGTAGCTTAACCTTCGATCGACCCGTGCGGGTGTTATTATTAAGCCACGAGCTCCTCAAGCATCAGCAGTATAGTAGGCGTGGGCAGGTAACAGGTATCGGTATTGTATTTTGCGACGTCTCCTGTTGATACAAAATTGTGGGCTGCGTTTCCACTAGAAATGAGCGAGGATGCGTAGCGTGGGATGTGTGTGAAACTAACGAATGACATCGCTTCATTTTCATAGGTTGAGCTAAGCTGGTGTTGTTATTGGCTGGTTTTACGCACATCCCTCGCTACGCATCGCTCATTTCTGGTGGAAACGCAGCCAAAGTGCAGACGTAGCTTTGTAGTGCATAAAGATGTCTATGTCGACACTACACGTTAAGCTGCAAGTGTTGCTTACCTACTTAGCACGCTGTTTACATGTTGCCGACTTGTCGTCAGCACGTGGAGCAGCTTTTACAATCTCATTGTCTAGGAACAATGATATAGTTTAAGTAAACATAGCGATGTTTACATAATATATTGTTATTTTTTAAAGCAATGTTTATAACATGTATGATACAATTTACACAATATTGCATCTGTAAAATAGTCAGGAAAATATGATATTGATCGTTATCAATATCATATTTTTCATAGTGGAGGTGCTTGGGGGAGGCCTATGTCCAGCAGTGGACGTCCTTCGGCTGAAATAAATGTGACAGAGAATATTTCCGGGCTTAAAAAAATAAAAGTAAATGTCAACAGCGAGGGAATTGCGTAACACAAGTACCACAGGCTTTCATTTTGACAGTTCATCAACATTCATTGCGTTATTTACGTAATTGAGACACATTTTTAGAACATATGAAGAAATGGATTAGTTATATCCTTTAAAATCATTCAGATAGTGATTGAAAGTGTGTTATGCAATTAGGGTGCAGTTCCTGATGAAGCTAATAGCCGAGACAGCATCCTACTAATCCTACTATCCTAATAATCCTATCCTATCCTACTTCCTATTCTACTAATCCTACTTCCTAATCCTACGAATATTATAAACGCGAAAGTTTTTAAGGATGGATGGATGTTTGTTACTCTTTCACGCAAAAATGCCAAATTTCATTGAAATCCGTTCAGAAGTGAACGGATTTCAATGAAATTTGGCAGACCTATAGTTTATAACCAGGATTAATACATAGGATACTTTTTATCCCGATATTCCCAAGGGATCGAGACTTCTGCGGGTGAAACCGCGGGGCGCTGCTAGTGACTACATAAATGCTTTGTGAAAGATCAGACGATATTATAGTATTGGCATTAACTTACATTTAAGTGTCGTCAAGGGGGTCAAATGGCAGACTTACCGAGAAGAACAGGCGGATTTTCTGTATACTTGACTTTGACATCGACATGTTGCAAAATAGGAGGCTGATGGAATTGTAAAGGCCTTGTCAAAAGTTCTAACGGTAGGCAACGTGGTTTATGTCGCGTAGGCACCTAGGCACAAATTTTCTCTAGAATATTCTTTGGCTGATTCGCGTGTGCCAGATGTACTGCAATTCGCGCGCAAAAGGTGATTGCTCCCTTGAAATCCGTGCTCTCTTACACGTAGCCTAACGTAGCTAAGAAATGACTATGGGTATGGGGACATTTAAAAATAACACTGAGTGGATGCGTGGGCGCACGCATAACTCTACATATTAATTGAACAAAGACATTAAATAGACTTGTTGTCACTCATTAATGTCTACTGGAAAGTTTTACTAACCCATATTTCGAAAGACTAAGTCCCCACTTGAGAATCAATTAGAGCATGTAAATCATCTATCGTCATATATAATCATATATCTATCTCGTTTATTTAGGTATACTGTCATTAAAAAAATGTATCACGTGTCCTTATGTGAAATAAAAAATCTTTACGTTTTTTCAGGTCTTAGGTATTTGCAGGCTGCAGATTTCTTATCAATGTAACGGGCAGAACTAGGTTACTTTTGACTATTATCAGTAATTTCGCGAGTGGCGACTATAATGTCGTCATTTGGTGCGTAGGTACCAGGAAATGGTAAATGCTTTCCAAACAGATGATTCATATCTTTATCGAAGTTTACTTTAGAAGCAAGGCCTCTCCTCTAAACAAGGTGAAAATCCGATTAGTGAAAAACTGAATGTTCTACTAAATTTTTTACATTAAAAATAAACATTCTTCACGTTTGATTGAACCGCGGGGTAATTGCGTAACACATACGAGAGGCGTTCAATGTATTCTCGGTAACGGCATGAACAAAGACGTAAATTGAATTAAAATAATTTTTATTTTTCAATGTGATCCCCCATTACCCCAATGCATTTATTACATCTCGAAATTAACTTTTCCATACCCCGTAAAAAATTACTTTCCTCTTTCTCTGGAAAATTCGCATTTATTGCCGCCATGAGCTCTTCATCGTTGGAAAATCGTTTCCCACGAAGGTCTTTTTTCAAATTAGGGAACAAATAATAATCACTCGGGGCTAGGCCCGGGCTATAGGGTGGGTGGTTAATTTCTTCGAAACCACAATTTCGCACAGCAGCCTTGGGAACACGTGCCGTGTGGACCGGGGCGCTGTCGTGAAGAAGCAACACACTGGTGGTCAGTTTACCCTGAACCAACAGAGAGATGGGACATCTCTGCTATAATTTTGATCTTCATTCGGGCATCCTCCACTATAAGCTTCTCAATTTTTTTTAACGTTTTCTTCCGTAGAGGCAGTAACCGGGCCGCCCGAGCGAGTGGTTGTCTTCAATTCTCTCTCTGCCCCTTTTAAATTCACTTGACCCCTTTTGAACCGTAAAGAACGAAGGTGCAGAATCTTGGTAAACAGCCACCACCTCTTAATGAATAGTTTTTTGACTGTTCCTTGTTTGGTAAGAAATTTTATAACAGCACGGTGCTCGATTTTCTTCAACATTGTCACGTTAGCCGTTCCAGTTGTACTTAGTTGATTAAGGATAACTAGCAAACTGATGATCACAACTATATGAAATTTTACCTTTATACCCTTAGATAATGTCATTAATTAATTAATTTGTCAAATTACCCATATCATTAGTAAATCACCCTGATACCGAGAATACATTGAACGCTCCTCGTAAAATGACAATTGATTGCAATTTCTTTCAACTCAGCCACGTTCATTGCGTTATTTAAGTTGATGAGCTGACGAATTTATTAAACCTATGAAGCAACGGATTAGAAATATCTCTCAAACTTAATAAACATGTATTTGTATTGTACCCCTACTCATGCACACCTACCCTTAGTGGCGATACGCATACGACGACGTCGTGCACTTAGTTTCTACAACTACCCTTTTACTAAAACTGTTACGACTTACGAAACCCTAATGTAATTTTGTCATGGTACTAACCCTCTACGCCAATCGGCTTTATGTATTTTTAAGTTATAATAATATTGTATTTTCTCTGTAAGTGATTGTGTAAATCTTTTGAAAAAATAATTGTCTAAAATCGTAAAACTCTCGGATTGTACCTAATTGAAACTGTGTTACGCAATTAGGGCGCCGGCCGTTTTGTTTGTCTCAAGACTCACGAACATGCCGTAATTTAATTACATCGAAAACAATTTGTTTTCAGCAACACGTTACTCGTATGACGTACGTATTAGTATTTCTAATATTTATCCTGGTATAATCGAGGGAATAACTGCAAACCAACAAATGTAACGGTTATAGGGAAAAAACAATACCTATTGAAATTATTCCTGAATAAAATTAATATTTCGATTAAGCTACTTGACACCAAACTCTTCTAAAATATTGAAAAAAGTAGCATTAAATTCTATGATTAGATTTTACAAAATTATAGTGCAATCCTGTCGGTTACGTTGATTTTCAATTTTGAGCCTACCTTTTAGAAGAATAGTGCTTATTTCGAGTGCTGCCGCACTGAGTAACTAACACATGCGCATGCTCAAACTTGTGGGTGTAGAGAAGGCGCCTCGATTTACACTTTCACACACCCACAAATTCCTATGTGTACAATACGTGCGCGTGTGAGTGACGCGTGCGTATTGCAAAACGTTTAAAACGTGTGGGTGTGGCACGCTTGTGTTAGTCTGCCGATTCAGGTTCGGCAGCGGTAAATAACCTTTCTGAAAACAGCCTCGTTTATAAAATTACTTGAACACAATACTAAGACGTAGGCAAAAACAATAAAAATATAATTTTATTTAATTGGTCAATGTTACTAAGAAATAATGGAGATGTTATACTTATATGTTCTCGTAATTTTTATGTTATACCGATATGAGGTGCAGACATAAAAAACCAAGGACACGGAAGGTCTATACGATTTAAGAAAATGTTTACAGCCCCTATCGCGCACTTTTCTCCAGTACTTTTCCACCAGTACCTTGGCGCATTCGCTGAGGTCGCGACACACGATGCGTTTTATTACGAATGGGTACGACTCACGAGCAGAGTTTGAACAGTGTGTTGTATGAGATAGATGACAAAGACAAATTACTTTCAGAGACAAAAATCTTGTTCTTCAGCTTCATTTTTACATCATTTTATTCTAACCTCCTTTCACTGACCAAGCAAGAATTATTTTGTAATAGTTACACCTCGTATCGTTATCATTCCGTTTCCGTTAGGTTTGCGACGACTTCTATTTGGAACCGACAAATATAGAGCTGCCCCACTCACACACATAGTAATGACTGTAACTCACTGAATACGATTGACTTACGACTTTTGGGCCATAGGATGATTGTCTAGCCAGTAGGCCTATTGAATATATTTTTGTGAAGTTATTTGCATAAGATTGTGAACAGTATTTATTTTTAACCGACTTTAAAAAAGGAGGTTCTGTATTCGACCCGTATGTATGTATGTATGTATGTTTGTATGACCGCGATTATCTCAAAAACTACTGAACCGATTTTGATAATTCTTTCATTAGTGTGATCTTCATACTTTCAGGAAGGTTTTAGTATATAATACATTAGGTAATTATTCTTATGTACGAAGTTATATGCATAAATGTACTGCATCTAAGGCATTTCTATGCGAATTTTGATGATTCTTCGAGTTGTGTCTTCAATTCTTCAATGCACTAGTGTTAATTGAATTTATGTGGGGTAGGTACAACTATAAAGTGAAAAATACAAACTTTTTTACAAAAAAAACAACCGACTTCAAAAAAAAAACACTACAAAGTGAAAAATAACTTTAATTTCGGAAGTCGGTGTCAAAAAACGAAAATGCGGAACCAAAGACACCGACTACCGAAATTAAAGTTATTTTTCACTTTGTAGTGTTTTTTTTTTTGAAGTCGGTTGTTTTTTTTTGTAAAAAAGTTTTTATTGTTGCATTAAATATTCGCATGGTAAAATAATGAGCTCCTTCATAATTCATCAATGCAACTCGGAATAACTGAGTGTGTTCCGGGAACATCTTTTACCAGTTATCATCTCAGCGAGATGTAATTTATGTCCGAACTTTATCTCGATCGGATAACTGTTCATTATGATTGTATTAATACCTTCATATTTTATTTGAACCTTCCTCGGAATGGCCTCTAGCTGAAACTTTTGTTTAATTTTCTCAGGCGATTCACAAGACAGAGTAAGTCTTTTTTTCAGGAAGGGATTTATGATTATACATTATGGCACTGATGAAGTTTCTATGTAGGTTGTGTCGGATTATGGGAGTTCTTCACGAGAAAGTTAAACGTGACACTGAGTAAGATACCGTTACTGAAGGGACCATACAGGCGCCATCCAAAAGGATTAATAAAATGCTTTTATGGTAATAAGCATTCCGGTTGATGGCGCCACCTACGGCCGAGTTCGTGCGTGATCGATGCGGCTCATTACAGCACTTGGATGTTCTGTTTATAGTACCTACTTACTTTTACCTTCATGTCTGCATAATTCTGGGAAAGGAATGCGAATACATTCCTACATAAAATGTAATTAAAAGACTGATTCATTGTGCGTCGCCATCATTGTAATACCGAATAAGTTTTTAAAATAAATTGAAATTAATAAAGCATATCGCTTACTGTACTTTAGCCTATATAAGTAAGATTGGATCCGGCTTCAATAAGACGCATTCAACTTCATTCAAGTGTATTTAATGTCATATAAGTAATTGCAGCAAAATTAAATATTGTATTTAATTTATAATTTCTCTCTTGTCCGATTTCAGTATGGCGACAGAGTTCTGAATCATTGCAGCTAAATATGGTATTCATTAATAATTTGCGTGTAGCTATACGTTTAAGTGGTCAACGTGCGTCACATATACACGTAATATTTTGATTCAAGAGAATTTTATATTTACCCAGTTTCTAGTAAACACCCCCTGTGGAATTTTTTTGACAGTAGATAGGTAGGTACTGATCAATTAAATGAAAATGGGTACCTGCGTCAAAAACTTTTATTGAATTTTTTGCAGACAGTATATTTGTCAGTGAAGGCTAGTCAGCAGTGGCGGATTTACATATTTGCCGCCAGTAGGCTATTCAAATTTTGCCGCCCCTACCGACCTCTACAGTAATGTCCTATGTCTTTTGTATACTGCTTCGCCTTTTCTTCAAAATGCTTAACATATTCTCGTTCATCAGCTACGAATAACTTGCAAAGAGATTTGTAAAGATCGGCAACTGTGATAAAATCTACGGTAGAAGCCTGAATTTAAGCATTCGCTTTGTTTATTCTTTCCAAAAAAAACATGGTAGGTATATAAATATTAATCATTTTAATTTCAGTAAGACATTTAAAAAAATGTTAGCCCCAAATTTGCCGCCCCTAAAATCTGCCGCCCTAGGCTCCAGCCTACTCAGCCTATTGGTAAATCCGCCACTGCTAGTCTGTGGTTGGAGGCTCTTGTAAATAAGTAATTATGAAACGCCAAAAATGTCACATTACTAGTACCACACCCCGGACACTCCATACAACTCTCGCAAAATAATTACCTACTACTACTACATTAAAAAATGACGTTTGCATACGTATGAATGTGTGCGTGAGGTACTTGTGTTTGCGAGCGCTCTTGTTAAAGAACTGCGACGAATACGCCGAAGTGCGGGGTGAGGTGCGGTAACTGATGTTAGTGCGGGGAAGGGAGTGGCCTTTCTGTACGTAGTACTTTAAGTATTCTGTGCTAGTACACAACACACGGCGACAAATTTCCAGTTTTAGCTGGCCTCGCATTGTATAGGTTTTTCGTATAATCAGATGTCAGCTTATACTGGTTAAGTACATATATTATAGGTTGATGTGTATTCGTGCGTACAAGACGACTCACAATTTTGATATTGATTTAAACAAAAATCTTTGGCAGATGTAGTCATGGTAAAATATTTTTCCCTCATTATAAAAAAATTATAATACCTAAGATAATAGGGGGATGCCAAACTAGAACGAGTAAGTCTTTTGATCGAAGGAATAAGTTAACAATAGAGTAATGTTGAAGTTGTTATGTTTTTGGTCTGGAGTTTTCCAAGGCTACTAACAACTTGTTTGCGTGTTACAACTGTGTTAGACCTGACAATGTTAATTGGCTCCCACGTGTATATTTGAACAGTTTCATCATAATGAGCTATTAAAAATAACTGTACCAGTGAAAATGATACACTTTATGAATATTTCCAGAAAATAGAAAGAAAGGAGAAGTACTGCGGTGTCACTTGAAATTTCAAGCAGGTCGAACATAGAGTACCTAGTACAGCTAGAATCGGATCACAAAACGTGCATGCTATTTTCCTTTATAGCACTGTGGTGGGTATACGGCATCCAGGAATTTGAAAGCAAGTCTAGAAACGTGTAGGATTCCTAACTAGGTACCTAGTTATACCGTCGAACTCAACGGCACGGCTTGTGCTATAAATAGGGTATGTTTTAATGCTCCCGCATACAGGCGCGACGCGACTCTGGTGGAACAATTTTTATGAAAACTTTATGGAAACTGTTTTACCGGAGTCGTATCGCACCTGCCTGCGGGAGCCTTTATACAACTCGTATGGGAATTAATTCATGCGCACTCTACTAGTACTATTATTACTTAATCTATGCACATAATAATAAGATCCGACATACGTACAGTCGTACACCGATGCAACGCCTCATAAGAATATTTAATGATGATTCGGAATCGAAACGTATTAATATGTAATACGTTTCATGCATTGTTTGAGAGCGTAGGTAGCTATGTATCTATCTAGGTAGGTACATTATTTGGTATTGTTATTGTATGAAAGATGCATGTCGGCAAATCCTGCTAAAATCTTATGTTATAATATGTCTGAGCGCATTATGATAAGCCGCTATGACTATGAATCACAGATTTATTATTAACCGACTTCAAAAAAAGAGGTTCTGAATTCGACCCGTATGTATGTATGTCCGCGATTTTCTCAAAAACTAATGAACCAATTTTTTAAAGAATAGATTCACAAGTATGTAGTGATATAAGTGGCTGACTTAACTCATCTTCTTATGAAAATAAGAAAAGTTCTTGCGAGTTAACATAATTGATTGTTTGATTGAGGCTGGTCAGTATCAACGTAAGATTGTGTAACATAGGAAAGATAACGGATCAACAAGTTGCTCGAGGTCTCAGTTATCTTATTTAATGAACACAATCTAGAGAATAATAAAAGGATTTTATTAATCCTAAGACACTGGATACTACAATTAACAAGCTTTTTATACACGTTCCGTATTGCAATCGCAACAGTCTATTTTATTAGTAACCGAGCAGCGATTGGTCTAGGTGTCATATTAATTAACGCAACGGAGGGAATAATAAAGTGATTTATAATCCTTATGAAACTACTTAGCCCACCAGTATTCTATAACCACTTTGTCTCGCAACAAACTTCATTTGCATTAACACAAGATTGGTGACCCCTGCGACGGAGGGTGTGTTCAGTTTGACCTTCAGTAACCCTTCGAGCTTCGTCAAGGTCGGCGGGGCAACCGCTCAAACTTGCTCTCTAGCGATAAAATCAGACACACCGACTTATTCATTAACGAATCATCAATCTTATGTGAATGATAATAATAGATATATCATTAATAAAAATACTTGGCTGTGTGCCTGTATTTAGCCCTTCCATTCAACCATTTACTCTTTATTACTATTATAGTGGTTTTTTTAATTTATTTATTTTAAGTGTGTACACTGTGAATTGTATAGAAAAACAATGCTTTAAAAAAATGTTCGGGTCGAATGTCATGATGAGCAAAATACAAATGATTTAAGTACTTTAAAACATCCGATTGATTACAAAATATGACACGATCGTGAGTAACCTTTACCAATGTGATCAATATTCACTCAAGTATACTGGAAATTATAGCCTTCCATAAAAGTCTGTCAGTCGTGATATTTATAGTCGATTTTCAATAATTCAATAGCTAGGTCAAGTAAAGGAATATCGATTGCCCTAGATATTGTGTTATCGACGTTTGTAACACGTACCTGCTAAAACTAAACACTGAACCGCAGTAACTATTGATTTTATAGAAACGTGGGCATTGCACAACACTGGAATAGTACACGAATACGAAACAGTGTAATCAAGTTTCATTGAAGGAAAACTTCAAGTTTGATCAATGAAAGACAATTGTGTGCGTAGACGAAGAGCGGAGACTGTCTAGTAGATTTAATCCAGTTTGTTTCTTTTGTATCATGATTCATGACTTATTCATAATCATTAGTTCGAAAAGGGTCTTGGCAAAAGATTACAGTTACTATGCGAATGTCGTAACTATACACCAGCTCTCGATGGAAATTTTTAATCGGAAGTATATCTGATTTGTTTTTGATAAGATAACACTCCCGCTTGGATGGAACGCGTGATGTATTTGTGCATAATGATGAAAACATTAATTATTGTTATCTTTTATCGTATCGTCTAGGAAAGGTACAATGATTTTCACAACGTCTTCTTACCAATAATAGTATCGAAACATAAGTCAGGTCTGTTGCAAAGGAGCGCTAATTAAGCATCGGTTGTTTTTTGTGGGTGTTGGATTGCAAGTCATGTGGCAAGTATGCACCGCTCCCCATAACTGCACTTTGTACGGAAAGATCCATGGGCCGCGGAATGTTCGAGAACTCCGTCTACTCCGAGACCTGCCTGTTCTCCACGGAATATTCCACTGACATTTTTTTGACTGTGTGACGTCTGTGTGCCCCTTTGAATGCTGTAGGTAGGTTTACACAACTGCGTCTGTGTGGCACCCGTGTCCCGAATTACGATGCCTTCAGTGTGATGTCACGCAATATGTAGACCGAAACGCTAATTCTAACCGACTCTACCTCAGCTTTTACCTGCCTGCAGTCACATACCTAATTTAATGTAATTAAATGATAGATAGGTATTTACTTTACTCATTTTCCAGAGCTTTTACTACTAATTTACCTAGTTCTGTTGCTAGGTATGGTTATTAGTTAGCTAACCACATTAAGGTAAAAACAACCGTGCTGGTTAGCCTTATATCAACAAAATGATGCAACATTTCGACAGAAACATTATTGCGGTCACGTCCACATTATAATTTAGGTGATTCACATAATGTAACTATGACGTACTGTTGTGTGACGCAAAAGCTCCCGGGTGTGTGTGTGTCCGGGGGCGGGGCAAAGCTTTCGGGAACGCCGCCGGCTGTGCCGCCGACCGCCAGACAGGGCAGACAGTTTAGTAAGCGCACGTGATGCCAAGCACGCGCCTGCGCACACGTTGACAATTACACACAATTATTACAACTATGATAAAACATGTTAGGCATAACTGTCAGATTTCATGAGAAACTCCCGATGACTGCAATAAATACAAATGAATAGACACAAACCCATAATGCCTATATCGACTTTCTGTGATATCGTATACCGATAAGTATCATGTTATTAATAGATACTGCTTTAATGGCGTTTTTAGATACTCGTCTAATCAAAAGTTACATTTTGCGCAACATTTTGGTAGATATTCGTTAGGTATGTAGGTACCTAATTATTAGAATATCGGAGACACACCTTTCTGATAATAAAATTTAACTCAATATCTAATCTGATTAAATGAAAATTTGCTTTGGTACATAACGTGAGATCGAAACGAGGAATGGTCCTTAAAAACCATGTCTTAAAATTAATATTATACATTGAGCTGGGTTTACCACTCCTAGCTCTCTTAACTAAAAATATGCACGTTTGTCATGCCACAAAGCAAAAATATTGTGTTGAGCACTGAAAACGTACTCGTACCTACCACACAAAATGTTTGTGGACGATCCAATACGAGATAAAGTTGAATAATGCAATCTCAGCTACTTTGTATGTTGAAGGCTACATACAAGAAGGAAGATTCCAGAAGAAGGAAGACTTGAATGAGACTCGCAGACCAGGGAAGCATGGCGCAAAAGGGAGGAGACCTATGCGCCGCAGTGGGTGGCACAAGAATGCCAATGATTTTATTTTATGATTTTATTTTTATTATACTCTATTCGGGAAACTTACAGCTAATTTAAACAATGCATTTGAAGGCCATTCACAAGTTTCCACTGATAAACACTTGAAACAAAAAAGACAACAAAAAAGGTCGGTACAAAATACCTATAACATAAATTAGGAAACAAAAAACACGATCGATTAATAGGTACAACCTAAAAACCATTCAAACGCAAACAATTACTTTTCCGTCAAAAAGGCTTTTCATCAACAAATGCTTAAGCCGAGAAACACTGGTATTGAAAATGTCCAAATCATGTTCACTAATTAGTTTATTAAAACTTCTGCTCGCACGAATCAGAAACGAATTCTGCCTGTACGCGGACTTGGAATGAGGGACACGCAACAAGCTGATGATGATGATGATCAAGGCTTAGGATCTCAAAAACCTAGGCAAGAGCGGCTTAGTGTAAGATTCAAACATCCTGAAAAGGCTTACTGATCATTCAGTAAAAGAAGATTCTAGATTTCACATTCCATCAAAATACTTTCATATTATTTTAGGAAAGCATGATTCATTGAAGTCACACCTTCTTTTGTATATTTCCTATTAGGATATCTGCGAGCTATAAATTCATCAAAAACGTGACCGTATGAAATCTAATCTTAGAAATATATCCAGTCATAATTTTATTATATTATTTTATATCTGTAATTTATCATCATCTGCGTAGCCTTTTTCCAACTATGTTGGGATCGGAGTCGAATCTATCCGAATGTATCTTAATACAAGTATTTTACATGGAGCGACTGCCTATTTGACTTCCACAACCCAGTTACTGGTTAACACGACACACTTTGGCAAGACTGTTTGTCAGACTTTCGGGCTTCTGACCCGTACCTAACGACAATCAAATATCTACATATGGCAGCTGGGATCAAAGGCTTTCAGAAGCTGATACTGTGCCGCTGAGTTGCTGAGGCATTTAGAGGCTTTCAAAAACGTGCTTTCAAAAACACGGAGGGGTCTCGGTATGTAATGGATGGTCACCCATCCACGGACCTCCTCGGCAAGCGTTGCTTCGTTGATCGACCCGTGTGGCTTTTAATCCTTTATAAAGTATTCAGGCAAGCCGCACGAGACCCTCCACTCCCCCTCCACACCCTCCACTTCATATGGTATATATAGAGTATTCTATTCTACTTTGGAGTTACGTGGCTGACGCAGACTCCTTTATCGAAATGGCCAGGGCCATTAGATTCAATCAAGCAAGTCACAATGCGTCGGGCAAAACAGTTGTGGAATGACGTGCGCGACCCGCCTACAATTGTTCGACATAATACAATACCTATACACCGCAAAACCACACGCCGAACTGGCGACCATCTCTTGTTCCCGTCATTATGTTATTAAATATGATTAAAAATAAAACAACCGACTTATTCTGTAAAAATCTGACCGTGAAAACTTAAGTGAAGTGAGCTAGCATTCCACATGTTAGGGATTGCCACTATTGACAGCTCATTTCATCTAAGTTTTCACGGTGAGATATTTTCAGAATAGATCGGCTGATGCTAGGGAGCGCCTGGGATTGACAACTCACTTCACCCAAGTTTACACGGTGAGATTTTTACGAAATATGTAACACTACAGACGAAGTTTGCGGAATCACCCGGAACAGCCTGTTTCTTAGTCATAGGCTGCCATCGCGGTGAGCCAAAAAGAACAAATTTTCAGCGGTACATTATGAAATGCATCGATTAAACCATCATATTATTAACTCTCCACTACATAGGTATGTACAATCTATGTCAATTGATTTGAATAAAGGCAACAGATTTATCTCAAATACGTGTTTCAGGGCAAAATTCATAGTCTTTACGTTGCTGATAATCACATTCTTATGAAACGCTACTTCAATTATTTCTAAAAGATAAAGAGAGGTATGAATGGTTCGGTCACTTTGGTATATTCATAAATGGATTGTCTATTTTTAAACCACTTGTCAAACTCCAACAGTTTTATCGACGTAAATATTTATATGAATACAAAAGATCGTGAAAATCAATAAAATTGCACGTGTCTGTGATGCGACCGATACAACTACTTTCAGGGCTCATAACTATATCCGACATCTTTACACTGTTCGGAATCATAATTAGATATACCTAGGTATTCAATTGCCTTATCTTTTTCTTTTGGCGGCTAAAACAGGCAAACGCAGCGGAGTGCGCTGTGTGTCACGTAGAGCGGAGCCTCTCTTGCTCTCAGGACACAAACGCAGCGGTGTGCGCTGTGTGTCACGTAGAGCGGAGCCTCTCAGGACACACCCCCAGACGAGACGTAGCGGACTACGTAAAAGGCAAGCAAGGTCGTTGATTACGGGACCGGGCCGGTAGCGGCGACTGCCCAGACCAGTTACAACCTGACAACACTCTCGCACTTGGGCCAACAAGGATGTTAGAAACCAACCGTCTATTTAGATAGTAAGCTATTTTTGATGGAACTTGTGCGGAATTTGAAGGACAGGCTTTGCTTTGTTTGCCTGTGAGAATGTTCTAATAATATAGTTCTGAGGCTACTGCGCTGAGGTACTTTGTCCATAAGCAAAACACAAATTGAAAAGTAATCTTCTGGTTGTTTTGAGCCGATTTTTCATAAATATTTAATAGTTGAGCATTGAAATGCTCACTTTAGCGACTTCTATAGTTCATATTAGTAGCGCATTGCGTTTATTATAAGCGATTAATTTATTTATATAAATATAGAAAATATAATGAAAAGGTATAACGATAAAACTGAAATAACCTTGGAAATTTTAGGACTCTAGTTTTGCATAACATTTTCTGTTAACGCTGTATCCAAGAACTTGACACTTGTAATAAAACGTTCACATAATTAAGTCATTTTCCTTTCGCTATGGTAACATGATTGTTCTTAGCTTAGTTCAATAAGTATTGTGTACCTGCGTAACCTGGCTATTCAAATTCTAACAAACTATACAAATATTCAAAGTAATTCAGTTGCAAACACTCTATGGAGCAGTAGTTACTGTGTGTGTATCGCGCACAGTGTGCACACTATCAACTTCCACGCACACATGCTCGCCCGCACCAAAGTGGAGGGGGCCGGGGAGATGGCAGCGGCGCCGGGCTGCGAACCTTCCTATATAAAACACTGCGCTGCCATCTGCAAGTTTCAATAGATAACTCGATTGCTGAAGAATTCGGTACGCGTTGTCAACACATTTTATGTTGTCCTGAATTACAAAACCTGCATGTTGTGCATTGACGAATAATAGCGCGGGAATTATAATTTTTTGAATGAACTCAGTGAACTGTAAACAAAATAAATTTAAATAACACGTCGGCGGTAAAATTGTGTCAATTCGCAGCTGTGTGCCATAGCGTTCGTGTGTTACTGCAGGCCTGACAGAAGGCGACATCCTCTAGTTATTACGGAGTGATGTGGACTATTTGCCGCCAACAACCCGAACCTGGATTTTAAAGAACAATTTCAATACGCTGTTCAACAAAGTGCTATATTTCATAAACATTATCATTTTGACGTTCCTTGACAAGTTTTCAAGAGAAGAGGAGAGAAGCCAGCAAGATGAGCTTCAATAAAAATAACCCCAATGCGGTGGGGAAGATCATGGGCTACCTCAAGCAGCTCTCCACCGAAATGGTAAGTTGATATTCAATGAATTTTATAGTGTTGTCAATTTAATTGAATCCACTCGTTGACCAAATATTAATTGTAATTTTTTAACATAATGTATACGTATTTAATTAAGCTAAAATATTATAATGCAATCTCACTCAAGTCTTCTGTAATTTAAAGCTAAGTGATTCTATAAACATTCTTAGCCCCGATTATTATATTAGCTAAATCTTACATCAATAAATTTATTTTTAATACGAGCAGCATTACAAAATCGCTGTAAGCGAGAGTTCTTTAGAAAGCTCTGGAAATGGCACACGGCGCAGCACAGTCGCCGGTTGCCTGACGGTCGATGGCGGCCCGCGTTGCTTGGCAACCTGGTGCTGACATTAATTTCCTAACAATTTATTATTCACCAGAAAAATTCCCAATCAGTCGTAATCAATTGTACAGGCACTGTAACTAACAAAAAAAATTGCACGCGAACTGCAAGCGTGTCAAAAAGGCACGCAGGTTCGCCGCCGGCATTCACGGTCGTTTTGAATCAAGGCGGCCTTGCAAGGCCAGCTGCAACGGTAGATGGCTCCGAAGACTTAGCTATTTCTTTTTTCAAAACTTGAAAATAATTAATGAAGTTTTAAAAAAGATTTTAGAAAAAAATTATACCATATAGGCTTTTTTTAAAATATTTTTAAAATATTCCTAGGTGCTAGGTACTGATACACTTAAACTCAAATTTGAAAATCAAGTTTCGATTTACATACCTCTTCGAACATAATTAATGTTCTGAATACTAAAAAGGACTGGCGTACCTCAGAACCCTCTTCATTCGTTATCTGACATCTGTTTTTCCTCTAGTCAAACTTCCAATGTGACACTAGCGCCATCAATTAGCGTTCATATGTAAACTTTCTTCTTGTCACACCAGTGACTAAAAACTTTTCATAGATCCCAATAGGTGGCGCTTTTGAATGTTATGCATTTACATAGAATTACCATAATATATTATTAAATTGGCGCCAGATACAAATAAAGGCTATGAAGTGAAGTAATCAAGTTTCATGTTTATTGGAAAATATCGAAATTCCAATAAAAACATGTTATACATTTTATAGATAGAAAATGAAGTTAAAGCGTCACTTATTGAAGGTCACATGAGTTATGGAAAACTAAACCGTCCTAAGTAAAGGTTCGAGGAATGGGGCATTTCCACGTCCCACCCTAATTGCCACATAAGCCACATTCGTCATTGAACAATGTCGAGGTCAAACTATGTTGTTACTACTAGTTTGTTTTTTATTATTTAAAATGTAAACAAAAACAAATACCTACCCACCTTGACCTAAATGATGACGGAAATATTAATTGTAAAAAAAATAAGGATCTAAATATAAACTGTTTTATATCAATCATTATAATATATGTATCGACCTCACCAAGTCAACTATGATTAGATCTCAATAGAAACACGTGAGCGTCTTAATGAACCGCGACTTTAACGTCAATCACTATCTATATTCTAATCAATCTCTAGCGTTTGTAATTTAACCGATTGCCTGATATTCATGTGATTGATTATACAATGTGTAAAAAATAAACCATCTCCGATCCGTTAGATCCGTAATGGTTTTCTTAAGTACCGTGCAAAGAATCTATTCATGTGGTTAACTTCAGAAAATATTTTTTTAATAGAAGCGTTTTACCTGAAATAAAACGCATATTAAAATACTTACCTCACTGGAAATTTTAAGTTTCAATATAAAGCTTCCAGTGACGCATTTTATACGTGATTTTAGTTCGAAATGCATGGGGCGCGGGTGACCATTAAGTAAGTGGGGTTTTACAAGTCATGACTTATGTTATGACCTCACAGTTGAAAATTTGGTGAAAATTTTTTGAATGAAATTGGGATAATTTTGGTAACAAAAATGTGCAAATATCAATAACTATTATTTTCAATAATAGTAAGATGTTATTATTATTTTGGTACCCAATGTTATTGCCGTGCCTATGTGCCCGTTTCGGATCGGACAGGGTTTATTTACACATTGTATACAATGTAGATAGTAGATAGTTATGTCAAAAATTAGAAAAAATCCAACACTTTATGGGAAAAATACACGAGTCGAACAATGTATCAAAAAGTCGGCGTGTGCGAAGTTTGGGCACTTTCATTAAACCTTCGACATAATTATATACTGAACATAAACTAAAGAAAAAAAAAAACGAGTAGTCAAAGCGATGTCATGCCATATCATAACAATATTTATTAATGTTTTTTAGCATGGATAAGTACTAATAAAATATAAAAAATATAAAATTTGGAGTACAATGGATCAAAAAAACAACAAGATAATTAGAAGGAAAAAAAATTACGATACATTTAGTAGCGAGTCAGAGGTAATCGGAATAAAAGACTTAAGTAATTGAATCACCGCTTGCAACTACGAGGGGCGTTCAATGTATTCTCGGTATCAGGGTGATTTACTAATGATGTGGATAATTTGACTAATTAATTAATTAATGACATTATCTAAGGGTATAAAGGCAAAATTTCATATAGTTTTGATCATTAGTTTGCTAGTTATCCTTAATCAACTACAACTGGAACAGCTAACGTGACAATGTTGAAGAAAATCAAGAACTGCGCTGTTATTAAGTTCCTTACCAAACAAGGAAAAGTCAAAAAAACTTTTCACTAAGAGACGGTGGCTGTTTACCAAGATTCTGCACCTTTAATGAAGTGAGTTAAAAAGTGAAATAAAAGGGAATTTAAATAGTAGTGAATGAAAGAGAATTAAAAAGTGAATTTAAAAGGGGCAGAGAGAGAATTGAAGACGACACTCGCTCGGGCGGCCCGGTTACAGCCTCTACGGAAAAAAACGTTAAAAAAAAATTGAGAAGCTTATACTGGAGGATGCCTGAATGAAAATCAAAATTATAGCAGAGATGTCCCACCTCTCTGTTGGTTCAGGGTAAACTGACCACCGGTGTGTTGTTTCTTCACAACAACGCCCCGGTCCACCCGGCGCGTGTTTCCAAGGCAGCTGTGCGAGATTGTGGTATCGAAGAAATTAACCACCCACCCGGACCTAGCCCCGAGTTATTATTATTTGTTCCCTAATTTGAAAGAAGGCCTTCGTAGGAAACGATTTTCCAACGGTAAAAAGCTCATGGCAGCAATAACATTTTCCAGAGAAAGAGGAAAGTTATTTTTTACGGGATATGGAAAAGTTAATTTCGAGATGTAATAAATGCATTGGGGTAATGGGGGATTACGTTGAAAAATAAAAATTATTTTAATTTAAGTCTTTTTCATGCCGATACCGAGAATACATTGAACGCCTCTCGTAGTTTGATAATCAATATTATGACCAGCCACGTCCACTACATTATGTAAACATTATACTGCCGTCAATGAACCATTGGTTACAGGTACTTATGGCATGCAAAGACAGTGTTTATACATTGGTTTATAAACATCATTATAACTAATGGACAATCGCACGATAACGTCAGGAATATTCAATGCGAAGTTGCGAACAGTAGTGCTGGCTGTGCCCGTTAAAGGCAGGCCGGCAGACTAGTCTTCGGTCAATTTATTCACGAGTATTCTATAAAGCGGACAACAATTATGATAGAAGCGCGGAGGTCCTGTGTAAAGTGGTGTTTGGAACAGGATTCTGAGTACGGAACGGGTCATGGCACTAACTACGCATATCACTAGGTTATCGAAACATGCAGTGGCCATATGATAGCTCGTGGTCAATAAGCAATGTGTGTTTTCTTGATCTGACCTTCGACTCCTTGGGCTTACAATTCTTATCATCGGGACTTGTCTTACGCACACTTGATAGCGGATATAATAAATGGGGTACGTTTGCGGATGATTACTCCAGTAATGTCTAGAGAACTTGAGTGACCGGTCTATTTTAACAATTGGTGTGATCAGAAATTGAAAAACTGTGTCTACAATAAGTATTCTTTACAATTGCAGGGTGGAAGCGAGCAAGCTCGCCGAGGACAAGGCGACGAGGAGAGGTTGTACCGGACACGCGGACCTAAGTACTCTCGAGTACCTTCGAAGCCGACGCTCTCTGCTTCTACGACCTGTACCTCGCTAGCAACGTCTTGTGGATCCCAGGGGACGTTGGTGCCTAACTACGCTACCATCCCCGAAAACGTTTCCACTGAAAGCAGCAGTGAAGACGAACAAGACTCGTTCGAGAACACCCGACGCCATTTCCAGCAACTTCGGCAGATCAGTCTAGGAAACGAGTTCAAGTACAAGATGGAGATGGAAATTAAAAGTGCCAAGGAGGAGAATTTGCGAAATTCGATTCCTTTTGTCAAACAATTGAGCACGGAGAGCAACAAAGTGAAAACTGACTACGCAATCAATGGGGAAGCTCCACCTTATGCTCCGACAACTCAACGACTCTACCTGTGGACACAAGTAAGTTACATACTCCACGTATTACCTATAATTTAGACAATGATCAGTCATTTGTACTCTGTGTAAACAGTCCATTTTTATTAACACAGCGCTCCTTTACGCGTGGACAAATGGAAAATTCAATTTACAAACACCCTTTCAAACAGTAGTAAAGTTGACGTTTTCGATAAGATTTGAATTGCACTGAATGGAAAAAAGAGTACTTATGTAGTCTTAAATTCGATTCCACACGAGAACTTTTCAGTCTATAGCTATTCTTACAACTGTCAACACATTTGGACAACTGAAAAGTCAAATTTAATACAGTGATGTTTTTCATTACTAAGATAAATAACTTTACTCAATTTATAACCACATATAAGAAAAATGTAAGTTTATTATAACACGTTTGCGAAATAAAACCGTTTGTACATTCCAGGTTATGTGCATAAGGTACACAGATCTGGTAAACTAAGGACCCTACGTATACTGAATGTAAATAACTTTATAACATACATACATGGGTGCAGGGGCGGCAAAGGGTACATAATAAAAGGCAACCACCCACGGAACTTCATACCTGTCTGGATAAGTTCGCGAGACTACGTGTACCGAAAAATACCGTTTTTTTTGCGGATTGATAAATTACTGTATTTCACTGTAATGCTATAATATTGTGCTAATAAACATGTCACATGTAGGACCACAGGTTCAAAACGCCACGTGTAACTGTTGCGCTAATCGGTTAGTATTTTGTATGTCTTTAACATTTTGATTTTGTTTTGTTCCAGCTCCTGGCTGCATTCGCTGTGTCTATGGGTTCGTTGATTGTCGGGTTCGCTTCAGGCTACACTTCTCCTGCACTGATAAGCATGAACTCCACCTTGCATATGACTAAAGAAGAGGTAAGACTTCTTTTAAATTGAAAAAATAACATAAAACGGTTAGTTTAACATCTTCATCAGTTTATCAACGTCGATTTATTAGTTACACGGTTTCCAATACAGTATTACGTCAGCTTATTAAGAAGATTAAAATTCCGTCCCGTCGTCATCCCATAATCATTCGCGTGAATAAAATGACTAACTGGCTTTTAGTTTCTTATAATGTACCCTTGTTCCTTACTTGAGTTTGAAAAAACCATAAGCGTTTCAATTACTATGGTATTTTTTTCATTCAAATAATATAATGTTTTTTCTCTCTGTTACAGTCAACTTGGGTCGGAGGTCTGATGCCTCTGGCAGCTTTGGTTGGTGGCATCACAGGAGGGCCTCTCATAGAAGTTATTGGAAGACGATGGACCATCATGGGGATGGCTTTGCCATTCTTCCTCGGTTGGATTCTGATAGCAACTGCGTCAAATGTGTTAATGGTATTTGCTGGACGAGTTTTCTGTGGAGTATGCGTTGGAATACTCTCCCTCGCTTTCCCAGTTTACCTCGGAGAAACATTGCAGCCGGAAGTACGAGGTGCAATGGGATTGCTACCAACTGCCTTTGGTAACACTGGAATTCTATTATCATTCTTTGTGGGCAGCTACCTGAACTGGTCACAACTAGCATTCTTCGGAGCCGCACTACCTGTACCATTCTTCTTGCTTATGTTGCTAACACCAGAAACTCCACGCTGGTTTGTTATCAAAGGACGTACCGATGATGCTCGAAAAGCCCTGCAGTGGCTGAGAGGCAAAAATACAAACGTTGATAAGGAAATGAAGGATCTCACTCGAACACAGGCCGAATCTGATAGAACGGGTGGCAATGCGTTCAGGCAACTGTTTACTCTTAAATACATGCCTGCTGTCCTCATATCTCTCGGATTGATGTTGTTCCAACAATTGAGTGGCATTAATGCTGTCATTTTTTATGCTGCGTCAATTTTTAAAATGTCTGGAAGTACTGTTGATGAAAATGTATCAAGTATCATAATAGGCGTAGTCAATTTTGTATCGACATTTATCGCGACCGGTATGATCGACCGCTTGGGTCGTAAAATGTTATTGTACATTTCCTCGGTCTCTATGATAATAACACTGGTAGCTCTGGGAGCTTACTTCTACGTTATGGAAGCAGGAGTTGACGTCACCGCTTTTGGATGGCTGCCCCTCGCTTGTCTTGTTATTTATGTACTTGGATTCTCAATTGGCTTCGGACCTATTCCGTGGCTCATGTTAGGCGAAATCCTGCCATCAAAGATCCGGGGTACTGCCGCATCTCTAGCTACTGGTTTTAACTGGACGTGCACATTCATAGTCACTAAAACGTTCCACAATATTATTGACGCCATTCACATGTATGGCACAGTGTGGTTGTTTGCTGTCATTTGTTTAATCGGATTGTTTTTCGTCATATTCTTTGTGCCTGAAACTCGGGGCAAGAGTTTGGAGGAAATAGAAAGAAAATTAACTGGGGGTTCTCGCAAAGTGCGGAATATTAGCAGCAGTAAGCAACCACCAAGTGGCTGTTAATTTCGGATTTCGCCTTACGTGCAGGAATAATGTACATTCCAAAATCATGTTATGAATTGTGTTAGGAAGCAAATTTTAGAATATGTAATAGGGCAAAGCACTGAATCAGTGCGGGCTGAAGACTGAATGGGAATGTAGCCATAAGATTTATTTTTATAGATGTAAATAATAGTAAATTAGAATAGTCCTCAAAATGTCTTGAAACAGTTCCTTTAGTTGTATAATTGTTGTAGCATTCCGCTCTGCGACGGTGCTCGCTATTATTTTAGTTCCTTGATAACAATGGATTGGATCTGTTTTGGAAGACTCACTCATATTTATAACTATTGTGTAATAAATTGTACATAGAAGAACAATAACATATCCTATAGAGCTATATATATGTACAATTTATTTAGAATGTGTAAGTAGTTTCAAATCACTCATAGGGAGCTTGCTCGGCATAAGTAAATTTTATCAAGTAGATCTGTAACTTATATTTAATTATGGTCATGACAAATCTGATTTAAGTACTGTAGTAACCAAATAATTATTTTAAGTTACTTGTAAAATATAATTTGATCTTCTGTTCTTTATATATAAAGATTCCGTATATTATGGAGTCTGTATTTATTGTTGTTATTTTTAATACAAAATAATTTATAATTTTACGATTTTGTAGTTTTATTTATTCAATACGAAGGGTCGACCTTTAACTACTGGCCGCCATTTTTATTTGATATAGGCCTGGCTACAAGTATGTACAGGCAAACGCCTAGTTAGGGGGTCACCGTCCAATCTGTTCTTGTACAACCTGAATATCAATAAATAAATAAAGACAATAACAAATGAATGAGGAACCTACCTACTGCTCTATAGACAGACTCATTATTATAAAAACTGATAACAGTAAGTATGTTATTGTACTGGATGATAACATTCAGGAACGTAATAAAGCGCCCTCACCCTCGAGGTCAACGCTATGAGTAGTTATTATGAACTTTCGGTATGCTGATTATAAATTATGACAAAGAATGACAAAGCCTTACGTCCGAATTCCGAAAGAAGCCCAATTTTAAGTCACTGTTAATTCTTATGCTGTTTCTATCATAAAGGCTCTCCCTCACCGGGAGCATTCGCCTGTACTTAATGTAACAATCCAAGATTCGGTTTGGAGCATTACTATACGACCATAACCTCGGTTCTCCTCACTCACTGAAGTAATGCTCGAAGCTTGGATTTTTACATTACAGGCGAACGCTCCCGGTGAGGGAGTGCCTTAAGAACCAAGTCTAAACTAAAGCAAAAGCCTATGCTTTTCCAACCATTAACGACTTCTTGGGAAAAAAAGAAATGATACTTTACAAAGGACAGGCTCATAGTTAATTACCAGATTTACTTTGTTCTTATTATTGCATATTATAACTTCATATCTATTCAGCCAAGATCAGTAGATATGTACTGGTTAGTTGTATCTAACTGTTGTGATGTGTGTACTGTTATCTGCCCCGTTGGTCTCGTGATCGCAAGCGCGGCTGCTGAGCGTGGGGTCCTGGGTGCGATTCCCGGGTCGGGCAAAGTTTTAGCCTTTTTCCATTAAGAATTTCTTAGTAATAGCCCAGAGTTTGGAAGTTGGCGGTGTGATACCCCCGTGCCTCGGAAAGCACGTTAAGCCGTTGCTCCTGCGCCTGATCTCTCTCCGGTAGTGACGGATTGCCGTCCCATCGGACTATGAGAGTGAGGGAAGAGGGAGTGCACCTGTGTCTGCGCGCTCACTTGTGCACTATAATATCTCCCGCGCCGAAGGCTGTCTCCGTTGAGATTGGCCGCCATGGCCGAAATACGGTCTGGAGGACTTTATTTATTTATAGTTGTATCTAACTATAGAGCTTTGTATGTCTAATTTCAATTTTATTTTGTTATGTTAATATTACAATTTATTATAAATGACCTTAGTAAATGTTGATGATGTTTTCTATACATAGCATCTCATGCCCTTGGATTAGATTCCAGAATTCGTAATGGTAGAATTTTCTCTCGTACAAAAAACTATTGCCATAAATAGGTAAAAAAAAACATAACCACTGTACTGAAGGATTTGGAGGAGGCCTTTGCCCAGCAGTGAGACAGAATAGGCTAACAAAAAAAAAAAACTACTGTTGTACTTAGAAGCATAATCAGATGTGGCGTCAGCACTCCAGCAGTATTAGCCTGGACTATACTAAAAACATATACCTGAAGATATACGTAATTAAGTGAAGGATTGCTCATTTATATTATAATGGTGCGGCCATAGATATCCGAGGTGCAGCCATCGATTGCACAATATAGCAGCTTAATGATTTATTGCCAACCTTTAACGGCTAGGCGTTTAGCACTCGGGAAAGAAACAATACAGTTAAATTTACACGACGAAAACGTCGCTCTCTGCCGAAGTACATATTTCACTTCATTAGGTTTAGAACATGCGGCGATACTTTACAACAAGACGGTTGATATCAAAAGAACCCTACAACGTTTCATACACCATGAAAATATTATGTCGCTATTGGCAAGCTTCGTCGACCAAGCGTTTGATACAAGACGTTGCTACGCGAATGATTCGGATATAATTCCTCGTATTGTATTCGTTTGAAATTAAATTAAGTGTCTTAGACCTTAAAATAATCACGGGTACATAATATGCGTCTCATACGACTTTGCTACGCGTCACCTACGCCATTGCTACGCGTCGCTTCAGACTTTGCTACGTGCCGCCTACACTTTTGCTACACGACGCTACACCTTTGCTACGCGTCTCCTACACCAGCGCTACGCGTCGCCTACACTTTTGCTACGCGTCGCTACACCTTTGCTACGCGTCTCCTACGCCAGTGCTACGCTTTTGCTACGAGTCCCCTACGCCACTGCTACGCGTCGTCTCAAGTTTTACGCGTCCGCTGTACCTACGTGGAAAAAGGTGACGATAAGTTTTATTTTGCGTTCACAAACGAATTAAAGCGATTGATCGATGGACCGTTAGGAACCGAAGGAACATTCAGCGCAAACGAAGTAATGATGCGATGCGACGCGGTGGGTCGGGGGAACCAAAAATTTACGCGGATGAAGTCGCGGGCTGAAGCTAGTTTTATTACATATATGTATAATGGATGGACATTTGTACATTATGGAAGTAGCATAATACGCCAAGAATTATTTTGGAGGGAACTAATACGAATGCATATTCATAAACTCTAATATATGGAACGTTCAATTACATAATGGTTCTAACGAATCGAAATGAAACTTATTATTATCTATTCAATCAGTGGAAAAGAATGTGAAAAGCATTAATAATTTTCTTGTTTACAGTAGGTTATCTGCATCGCCCTTTTATAGCTTTCCATCCAGACGTCGACATGTCAACATGTGGAACACATGCTGATCGGTTGGGTAGATCAATAAAACTGTTTATCACACCTTACGATCTCATACGTATGTAAACAAAATACATTCAAAGCAAATTCATATAAACTTTGATTAGATCTATGCGTTTAATCGTATTTTTTTTAATAATCATGTTTGACTATTACATAAAAGAAAAGATAATTTCATGACTAAGAACTTTTTTATGAAACGATCAGTACAGAAAATTCCACGATATTCGCACAGACATTGGATCAACCAACATCTTTGTGTGAAATTCGTGGACATGATTACTGCGCATATTTTTTCATAAATCCAGTTTTTCAAACAAAATGCAATTCAATTGCTCAATTCTCGGTGTATTCAAACCATTTTACTGGTGATAAATGTCTCAAAAAAAAATGCCAGGCACACAGGCATTTTTTTTTTGTTTTTTTTTATCCCCTCTGCATATTTTTTCGGTGATTAATAATGTCATTGTTACAAACGCATACTAATATTAATAAATGATGGCTGCATTCATTTACTTCAGTGAGCGTTTGTGCATGGTAAAAGTTATTTTACAATGCAAGTAAAGATTCTGAATGCATTAAAAATCAATGTTAATTACACATTAACATACTGAGAAAGCCGTGAAGAATTAGTAGGCAAGTACGTAGGACTCTAAAATAATTGGAATTCGCAGCATGACACGGTGCAAATTGGACTGAAATAAAAAGGTCTAGAAACACATCATAATTTATATATTGCTATCGAATTCGATAAGGAAGACTATATTTGTTTTCTTTGGTTTGGTGATAGCAAATGCGGTTCAAGGGACCACCGGTTTCTGCGGGGTAATTGCGTAACACACATAAAATGACAACTCATCCCAATTCCTTTCATTTTGACAGTTCACCTACGTTCATTGCGTTATTTACGTTATTAAGCGGACGAATTTGTCAAATCTATGAAGCAATGGATTAGCAATATCGTTCAACACCCTCGGATTGTGATTGAAAGTGTGTTATATATGTATATTAGGGTGCTGGTTTCAATTCACATGTCTGATGTGAGTGTGGCAAAAGCAAGCAGTGCTTCGGAATGTCGAGAGATCATGGACTTATTTCATTGCAAGACTTCACTATAATATTGTACATTTTCTGAAAAAAAAAAGAACACCTGTACGAGACTAAGGTAAACTGATATATAATGCAATATGCAAGTGTCCTACGAAGAAGGTAATAGGGGCTCCCGATAACGAATTACCTGTTAATTGTTATATATTCATATGTCTATTGTTGTTAACTGCAGATCTGGCACAGTTACAGGAAAATTGATCTGGTACAGATGAAATTAGAAAAACATTAATAAAAATAATTCAGAGGTCTGTCTGGTTCGCAGTGACAGCAGTTATTTTGATTGATGGACAATATTAAAGCTACTTCATCTGGCTAGGAGAATACACTTCCATTTGTTTAAATGAAAGTGTTGTTTACGCGCAAGTTAGTGAGTAGGTACTTAAAAATACATCGTATCATGAAACCTAATAAGAAAATACAACGCAGGAACCTATTATAAATGGTTATTACAATATAGCATAGCAAATTAGTGCCTCGATTTATATGGAAGTGGACAAAATAACTAAAAACTATTGTCATCTATACGATACTTCTAGGATTGCTAATTTAGGTCTTATAAAATACATAATAATATATTGTCTATATATATAAAATTCCAAGTCCTGACTGACTGATATATCAACGCACAGCCTAAACCGCTGGTCTTAGAAACATGAAATTTGGAAGGTGTGTTCTTTGTGAAGAGTAGGTATAGACTAAGAAAGGGTTTTTCGAAATTCCACCCCTAAGAGGGTGAATGGGGGGAGGGTGAAATTTCATGCGGACGAAGTCGCGGACAGAAGCTAGTGTTGATATAGAATTCACATCGTAAGAGGTACGTGCATTTGTGTCTGTGGTGGCAATTTGGCAATAGGTATACAAAAAACAACTAATCAATCCCAGCGACTTTCGTAATTAAAATGATTTTTCACTTTCCAGTCGTTTTTATTAGGTTTTTTTAAAGTCGATGAATTTTTGTTGTTAAATATTTTTAAAATCTGGTTAAAGGGCGCTGACTGACGCTTATAATTGAAAAAAACATTGTTAAAGTTCAAGATTTCAAAAATGAAATGTTTGAAACGTATAAATACCGTTGTGTTACTATTAAACACTGACCTAACTATAATAATTTTCCTTTTCAAATTATTTATTCAAATGTATTTTGAAATAATAACAGAGTGGTATGTAAAAACCCTTCGTCGGAAATAGGTCTGACGTTGTGTTATGTGGTATTAAAAACAATTGATCGACGCACCAACTAATGAAATACCTACTAAAGGAACCTAATACTGCTTATGCCCGAGCTGTTTACGATTTGGATCCATATCTGGGTTTAAAATAGAGATACAACGAGTGGCTAATGATAATGAATCATCAGAATCATTTTCATTCAGCTTAATAAGTAAGGCTTACTAACTAGTACTGCGTGTGTGCTTTTCCTGACAGCTACACAAACATGCGATGTCAAAACCATAATATCTATTTACAGCGTATTTTTTTTCCTGTACTGATGGTTCGAAGACTGTTTTGAATCCACAGCCTCGAGCCAATCAATTTGTGCCCATATAAATCGCAGCGAGTGTAGCGAGGCAAACTCATTTCTTCAGTAACTTATGTCGAGAACACATTCAGTGCTGTGGTGATTATTATTCCTAAAGTGTAAAGTGATTTTTGTATGAACAGTTTAAAATACTTATTTCATCATGAAGATTTTAATGAGAGCAGATACTCATTACAGCATACAATACAGCAGTGACTATGAAAAACCGAATTATACCTTTTCACAGGTAGGATTGAATACTTTCTAAAGAACACAATTAAATTTTTTTATATACATAGTATAATTTGCGTGTATCAGAATCAAAATTATATGATGCTTTGAAGAAAATAACAGCCGCTATTTCTCTCAATTTTTAACGACGCGTTAAACACTTTGGTGGCATAGACAATAGACACGTGATGTGCTTTCAAATCATTGAAGATATTCGATGCAAAGCCTACTAGTTTATAAAATAGTAAACTGCTGACAAAATGTATTCATTCCTTTTTATTGTTGCTGTTAATTCCGTGTACTAAAATGAGGGGCGACCAATTAATTGTGCCTACTTAATTAATCTGTTGCTACTTGGTTAGCGTTCAGTTCAGTTTTGGTCCCTTGTAATTCACAGAAATGTATTAGTAGGTGTTGCAGAATGACCATGTGAATTCTTACAATTCAATTAAAATTTGAAATGTCCAATACAAGTAGGTACTCGCTTCAAGTAAGATTTCTTCGCATTTTTTCCGTTCAAGTCATGCGTTATGAGTTGTTACGGCACATTACGTTATCGATGCGGTATAATTTTACTATAATAACAAATGTAATCATCAAAGTCGACCTACCCATGACTAAAACTTGAGAACAAAGTACTTTTTTAATGTTATGCGCTTTTAACAACATTTTTACATATTATGTAAATAAAAAACGGTCACGCGAAATACACTCGACAGCAATGAATTAGGGTCACATAAAGATACCTGAAAGTCTCGGAAACTAAGAATGCTAGCTTAATGAAATAAATTGTGTTGAATAGACAATTAAATTTCCCTTAAATGAAACTAATAAAACTTCTTAGTTACTGTAAAGTAATGCTATCAAAAATGTCAAAATAAAAAATGGGACTTTTGTAAATGGAACTACGAATTTTCTGCACCTGTTGTTTGCTTTTGTTTCTATTCCGTCATATAAAATGTATGCACACAGCGTTTCTGATGTTCAATATTCATTATTGAAGCTGTTCCGCTCAACTGTTGAAAAATCAACATTTGATTTATAACAATAGAAATTCAATTGTGTCTCATTAGCCACAGTTGAGCTAATAATATCGCTTACACCCGAAGAATGCACCAGAATTCTCACAATGCTGGAAATCGGCCGGAGTCAGCGTGATACAACAGGAACAGTTGGTGTTGTCACTGTCAACTGTACAACTAGTTCTCCGACGTTACGAGGAAACCGGCTCTAACCTATGCAGGCCTGCCTGTTCCTACAGGCAGGGCCAGGTGTACCACAGCACGAGAAGAGCAATACTTGGTCAACACAATGCTTCGAAACCGCTTTCTCACAGGAACTGCACTTACATATCAGTTGATATCAGTTCCGACGCCTCGGAGGAAGTAACCCAAGTGCATGGACTGTAAGACGACGACTTGCTGAAGCATATTTAAAACCTGCAAATGGCCCTAAACTGGAGCGTGGGCATCGTATTTCGAGATTAGTATATGCCCGGAACCACTTAAATTGGAGTATTGAAGATAGGTCAATACGTATGTTCTCAGATGAATCAAGATTTATGCTCTATAAGAACGACTGAAGAACAAGAGTGTATAGAAGATCAGGGGAGCGATTCAAGCAAGCATGCATCGAAGAGAAAGTGGCCTATGGCGGTGGATCCGTACTTGTATGGGCCGGAATTTCTGCAGAGAGTCGCACAGAGCTGATGGTTATAGAAAACGGCACTATAACTAGCGAAAGACACGTGGAAGAAATCCTAAACGAATACGTTGGTCCATATATGGTCAATTTGGGAGAGGATGCTATCTTTATGCATGAGAATGACAATGCCCGGCCTCATACTGATGAAATTGTGAATGACTACCTTCAAGAGGTGAACATTAACTGTATGGAGTGACCTCAACCCAATCAAGCATGCTTGGGACGAGCTCGGACAATGTGTGAGACACCGAAACCCTTCCCTGATCACGCTTCAAGAGCTCAAAATTGCGTTCGTAGAAGAATGGGAGAATATTCCCCAATACCGTAAAGAAACTTGGTGTATAGCGTGCCAAACCGCATAACCGGAGTGATGACAGCACGTGTCGGTAATACAAAGTACTAAAACTCAAGAAAATTTTAAAGTGGTAGAAAAAAAAATGCTTTTCTATTTTTGTTATAAGATGAGATTGATTATTTTTTTGTTTATGTAATTTTTTATGAATATAATACAAAGTGACACATACCTACATTTTATTACTTTCATTTAAGGAACATTTGATTGTCTATTAAACACAATTTATTTCATAAAGCTAGCATTCTTAGGTTTCGAGACTTACAGGTATCTTTATGTGACCATAATTAATTGCTCTCGAGTGTATGCTGAACGTTCGTGCAAGAAAGAATAGATGTATAGTAACTCTATATCGATATCGACTGACTTTGGAAGTAAAAGTTTCCAACGTTGATAAAGACTTTTTAGAAATAAACATTGAAAGACTGGCGAAAGCTTTTGCAGATTAACAGCCAAAACTGCAGACGGCAGTGCTCTAATCATAGTTTTACCGTCAGGTCTTACAGTCAAGCCAGCAACTAATCGCAGAAAATTTTGTTTCCTGCCACAGTTTTGACCACATACTCGTACAATATCGGGCGAAATTAAAATTCATAAGTGCGTAGGAAAAATTTCAGCGAGCTAACATTTTTTACGGCGCGTAAATGCATTTTGAATGCATTTCAAGTACCTAACGTGACATAACTTTTGATATTACACACTCAATTTATTGCTTTTAAAATCAATAGATTTCTAATGAAATCTTTAGTAAAACTGACATAATAAGGGCATGCTTTGATAAGGGGGTGTGTTCTGTGCAAGTGTGTAATAAAATAATAGTAAACGCAGGAACATTTCCCGATCTTTATGCGCAAAATAAAAGCAAGTGGGATATTAGAATTGTCCATTTATTCACAGTGACGACGCGTAAGTGGACCCAATCAGAGTCAATGATTGCTTAAATTAATAGAAGGCGGTTTGCGTCGCATCGCACACGCCTCCCTGCAAATAACGTCATGCTTTTAATGAACCGAAAACATTGCGAAGCCGTTACTATTTGCATGATAAATACTGACTACATCATTGTTGCCATAATAGGATATTATAGGCGGAGATGTACGTCGACTCTGTAATGTCGTTCTAAAATATTTGTTCATGGAATTATTAGGCCCCTTATGTATCTAAATGGACACCATTACATATTGCTCTGGAGCTAATGAATTATCAAGCAAAAACACGTTCACATCATAATCACTAAATATTATTTTAAGCGGAATTATGTCCTCAATTCCAGGTTCTTGCTGCTGTGGCAGTTTCTATGGGCTCTATGATCATCGGCTTCTCGTCTGCATACACATCTCCAGCCCTCGTGACCATGATGAACAGTACCGTCATCTCTGTCACAGACGAGGAGGTAATTGACTTGTCGTCATGTATTATATTAACTAAAATTTAGTTTGAATATTTAACTCTGAGATGATTAGAAAATAGATCATCTCAGGTTCAGCTGATTTTCTTAATTAAAACCGAAACTTTTTTGTCGACAGGCTAGTTGGATTGGCAGCTTAATGCCCTTAGCAGCCCTCGCAGGTGGCGTAGTTGGAGGACCACTAGTGGATTATATTGGCAGACGCAGAACCATTCTTTTCATAGCGCCCCCCTTCTTTCTCGGTTGGATACTAATAGCAACTGCAAGGATAATACACTTAGTGCTTGCAGGACGCGTTGTTTGCGGTCTGTGCGTCGGTGTCGGGTCACTCGCGTTCCCCGTGTATCTCGGTGAAACTATTCAACCCGAAGTCCGCGGTACGCTAGGCTTGTTTCCGACCGCTATTGGAAATATCGGGATATTAATTTGCTATGCGGCTGGAAAATACCTCAATTGGTATGAATTGGCATACTTAGGGGCAGCCTTGCCTATTCCCTTCTTCATTTTAATGCTAATGATCCCAGAAACACCCCGTTGGTACATATCTCGCGGGCGTAATGAAGAAGCCCGAAAAGCACTACAATGGCTTCGAGGCAAGAACGCCAAAATTGACAATGAAATCCGTGATATAGCTCTTTCAGATGCAGAAATGGGAAAGGAAGGCATAAAACTCAAAGAACTTTTCAGTATCAAATATATGCGGTCGATATTAATTTGCTTGGGACTGATGACATTTCAGCAATTATCGGGTATTAATGCTGTAATATTTTATACTGTTAATATATTTAAAATGTCAGGCAGTTCAGTGGATGGAAATTTGGCGACTATTATTGTTGGAGTAGTAAATTTTGTATCAACTTTTATCGCTACTGCGCTTATTGATCGAGCGGGGCGCAAAGTGCTGCTTTACATTTCTTCTGTGACCATGACCATTACATTAGTTGTGCTTGGAACATTCTTCTATGTACAAACCGACTTAAAAATAGACGTCTCAACTTTAGGATGGATACCATTGACTTGCATTATGGTTTATTTGTTAGGCTTCTCTCTAGCGTTTGGCCCTATTCCGTGGTTAATGATGGGTGAAATTTTACCAGCCAAAATAAGGGGTGGCGCTGCATCAATATGTACAGCATTCAACTGGTTATGTACGTTCACGGTAACTAAAACATTCTATAATATCCTTGTCGGTATAGGCCCGGCTGGCACATTTTGGTTATTTGGATGTATTTGTTTCGTGGGACTGTTCTTTGTGGTAGTTTTTGTTCCAGAAACACGAGGAAAGAGTCTCGAACAGATAGAAAATAAGCTAACTGGTAGGGCGAGTACGAGAACTCGCAGGATGAGCTCTATCGCGAACATTAAACCATTGCCAAGTGGATGTTAATTATTAGAAAGACTTAACTTTGGTTGTGAAATGTTGAGCTTTTCAAGGCCAATTGGTTTTTCAAAATTTAAATTAGATGATGTCTCTGATCCCAACATTTTATATAGCATAATATTTAATTTTTACAAGTGTAAGCAAAGAAGATCTTGATTTTACTTATTTCTATTGTTTCCTACCTCAAACCTCGAATTTTCTCAAAATTGTTACTTAAATACGAATAATAGAAACAAGTACATAAAATATTACCTTTATCTTTAATGATCCTAGTTATATATTTAGCTGATAATTACTTTTCTAGTTATGTAACCTTTTAGATTGTTTACTGGATAATGTAAATATTTTTTGTTTCTAATTTATTTCTATAATAAAGTAAGTATTAGTGTTTTACCAAAAATTGATACTTTAAGCATTAGATAGTTTTTTATTTTATTGAAACCAAATACATTTTTTTCTAGCACATGTTTTTTATTTGACACCTTTTTGACATCCAATATCCATGTTTCTATCTAATTTCATGCTAAATGAGGAAAAGTATGAATCTCAATCTTATTAAGAGATTTATTTTAAGTAACTACCTACTTGTGTTTTTAAAGATTTGAGAAGCTTTATACATATAACAATATTAAATTCTTAGATTAAAAATGCTGGTGACGTGCAGCATTAACAGCACAGGAAGGCCTGGTGAGTCCGTCCTTGTCTCTAAGCAAAATACTTTCGACAAGTAGACACTCAAACTAATATCAGTTGTGTCAAGTGAGCTGTCAACTGACTGAAACTTATTTATTTTTATACTGTCTGTAACAAAATAAAATATATGTGTTATGTCGACTCTATCTAAGGCTCAAAAAAACTGTTGCATAGTTGAGGAGTATCTCAAGTTCCCAAATGTAGGATTGCTGAACAACATGAAAATGGTACACACGTTTCTTTTTTGTTAATACAAATCAACCGCGGCATGCTATTGTCTTAAAAGTTTGATTTTGTTTCTTAGGCCCCATTTTTTTTGCATTAAGTTCCAAAACTGTTATTGCAAGAAAGCTATTATATTAAGGAGAGACCTCTATTCTCTTCTTGGTACAAAGTAAAATGTTTTTTTGTGTCTTAATAAATCATCGGGGAGAATAAAACCAGGATTACCATATCCGAAGTAAGCCTGTGTGAATACACTGATACAATAATTATCATCTTACTGCAATCACTATGCTAATTACCAAAAATGTTTGTAATTAATATACCACCTATTTTTGCCCTACAATCAAATCACTGTACAAAGAGAATCTAGGAAGACGCTTAAGTATTTATAAGTAAAATATCTTCCCACTTTCCAGCAATAAAGTCCATATATAAATCCAGCCATAGGTGATGCGCGATACGCATAAGATGTAGTAGATGGTGAGATACCAAAATATTACTAACAACATGTAAACACCATCACATATGTAGACAGCAATGATTCACCTAAACGTTATGCAATTGTACTCTAAGATTTTACAGATTATTTAGAAAAGGTTAATAGCATAGTTTATCGAGTAGTTATTGCAGGTTATTCCATATTTATATAAAACTTACCCATAACTTGAACGCGGCAAATAGCGCAGGTATCACACTCGACGTCCCAACTCCACATGGCTACTGCATTCCACTTTTTCAAAGTAAACATTTTGTCTGGCTTCTGCCCATCATTGTCTCCGCGGTCCAGGGCATCACAGTCTTCTCCAGACATTTTAGGAAGGAATATAATCTAAAATATTACAATTAACTTTGTTTTTATTTACTTCGACGGATGAAGTTTATGATTTGCGTTTCGCGACGATAGCTTTATAATTTTATATTGTGTTTGGTGATTTGTCAGCCATCTGATCTGTCATTCATAAGTACAAAAACTTAAAAAAGCAAACTTTGTAAAATACTATAATGAATTTATCGATATTGTCCAAAACAGTCTCATTCATGTGTTCAAATAGTGCTTTTTTTAAATTACTCGTTAGTCTATTTATTTCATATTACTTTTTCTAACTTTGTAAACGCGAGTCAAACGTTGTTTGTCTACTATCTGTCATGAAAATGGCATCTGTCAAATATGCTTTTTCTTGCTCACTTGTAAGCAATTTCTATAGTTGCGTCTTATTCAGTTGATAAAATCACTGACAGAACAGCGAATTTTCCGATTCACGTGTTCACACAAAAATATAAATCACGATACCCGTCGCGCTGCAGTGCCGTAAGCGAAAGAGTATACAGTACCACAAGGATCTTTTGGAGCTCGAATGACGTTGACAAGGGGGCGCTGTTGGTAAACATTTGTTCCTTTCCAATTTCCAACTAAAGATCCTTGTACAGCTAATAATCTACTTATAATTATAGGTATTCTATACCAATAATGAACCTGAAGAGTTTGTTTGTTTGTTTGAACGCGTTAATCTCTGGAACTACCAGTCGAATTTGAAAAAAATGTTTTTGCATTTGATAGCCCAATTCTTGATTAAAGAAGGCTGGGATTTTTGCTGAACTGGGCCTCTTTGGCACAGCCGTGAGGCACACTTTCCTGCTAATTTCTTACATCGGACTGTACACTTTTCATTTGATTTTTGTTTTTATCTGATGTATGTATAGTGTATTGTATGTCTTTTAGTCTGTGCTAAATAAATGTAATTATTTTCTTTCGAACGACGAAGTCGCAGGCAGAAGCTAATAAAATATAAACCGCAGGTGGCCGCAGGCAATGGCCCACCACCTGGGTTGACCACTGTAGATTTTCTTAGTTAGCAAATAGGTTTACATACCTACCAAAAGTAAAAAAAAAAAACTCTGAGCTTGTACAGTGTCTCGAACTTATATAACCCAGTGGCTAAAAGTGGACCTAACGAAATCATTGAGACAGCTACAGGTGACAAGGTTTACCTTATAGAAAATCTTCTTTCCATGCGAGGCGCAAGAAATTGCTTTAAGTTAGTGAAATTAATGATTTTGGCAAAAGTTGATATTAAACTGTAAGAAAGCCCATTCACTTTCTTCCGGTTCCGGTGTCATAAAAAGTGCCACAAATTCATTAGGTACCTACGGTAAGTTCACTAAGCACATAAGTATTATACAGGGTTAAGTCTTCAAAGACCAGCCAATTGACCAAGATCGTAATCGCGAATAAAAATTCAGCCGTCCCATAGATACGTTTAGGTCGAGTAGGTATTGAAGTTTTCTATTATTACGATACTAGTCTCATGGAGAAAAATGTTCAGTTTGATGGGCTGGTCTTTGAAAATAAACCCTGTATGACAACTGTAGGTAACTTTTACCTACTAAATGTTTTACTTCGTTTGATATCAAACATTAGCACCTGCTACTTGTAAGAGAAAAATCATCAAGGAGGCTACCTGTCCAAGATGCGTCGGACATACTTATGGTTTCAAAGGCGTTGAAAAAGCCTCTTCTGAACATTTTGATCGGAGCTCCATAAGTTTTGTCACCTGCTAACCTAGAGGCAAAAAAATTAAAAAAAAATTGTTTGGTCGTATCATCTCTTCTTTATTTGTAAAAAAAAAACCGGATGTAACACAATACACAAACTGAATATAATGCATCCATAAACTTATCATAGAATGTTTTAAAAAATAATTAACTTTCGTAATCTACATATTAAATTCTTTAGGCACAGAATAACTAATAGTACTTACGTTGGTATATTACAGCGATAAACGTTTTTAGATTTTAATGAAAAATATTTATATAACACATTGCTACCCTGTTCTTAAAATAAATAATACACGCTACATACGTCCATATACATAATGTATAATATATTAAATATTGCCTATAGATATATATTATTTAGGTGGCAGAATGTTACCTATTCTATTCTTACATAATTATATTAAAACTATAAAATAAATGTTTATTTGTTCAAAGTTAATTCCAGAATTGAACTGATATAATTATGTAGGTAATAATAACCTACTTTTTGTCATTTTCATCATTATTACAATCAGCTATGTATTAAAAATAATCGGTAGGTTTATTCTAATGGTAAAAAATAATTACGAAGAACCGTAAAAGGCGATGTATAAAGTGGAGAGCAGGATGAGGAAGCTGGCTGTCACACTGCTGGCCCCGTTGAAGCATCCCAATTCTTCGACTTGCATTTGGTACCTGATGCTGTACGGGAACCTGCAGTTTGCGTCTGAGGAGGAAAACAATGTTAGTATGGAAGCGAAGACTTTTAACGAGAATTCTTGATTATCTAAGGGTAGACTCTCCCTCTATGAAGATTAAAAAAAACTCAATTTTGACCCTATGGTCAAAATTGAGTTTTTTTTAATTGAATTCAATTGTCACCACAATTTAATTGCTTTGTAGGTATGTCTTGAGGCACGTAACGATTCGACAGTCTTTCATCAAGGACTTCTAGAGCCTTACTCAACGGCCACAGCTATGCATGTGGTGCGCTTTTGTGGTCGTCAAGATTTAATCAATATTTGACTGTACCTGTGCACCCGGCGCTAGCGACGGTCCCTGCTGCGAGGCCGGTATCTGATCGGACGGACACGAACAGGGGCGGACATTCGTTTATAAACCAGTATCCTTCGCAGGCGTTCTGCAAGCTGATCTCAACGTTACCAGAGGTCAAGGTCTGGCATGTTATCGCATTGCTGTCCGTAGTGACTGTTGAGTTGCTCCTGAAAAATATTTAAATTAACAAAATTACTACATCGAAATTTTTGTTCTTTTCACAATACACGAATCTCAAAGTTCAGAATAGCTAATGCTGTTATAAAAATATTTGCTAGTCATCCTGCAATTGTGCATGGCTGACTGGCTATTTAGAGTGCCCCGCCCCGGGCCCACCATCTACGAACCACCGTGACTATGTGGCGTCGATGGAGTATTGAACCCCAAGTCTTGTCTCGATATGTGGCTAACATTGTGTTGCCGTTTCCGTCGATATTTTATAGCTTATTCAGATTTCATTTTGAAGAGTAGCCATTCTGTGTAAAGTAGACACAAAGCAGTTATCAAATTGAATGCTTGTTCTGTTCCGGCAGATACCGGAACCCGGAAGTCTTATCAGAAAAGCCCAATGATTTGTCACTGTTTTTCTCTTCGTCATTTTTATTTATTTCTAGCTAGCGTCTAAGATGTTAGTCATCAAAATGAAAATAATTCATGGAATTAGATAGCTATGTATACGGATATCGTAAATGTTGGTTAACTTATCATAAAAACTTATCAACTTATCAAGAAAAACTTTGTCATAAAGGTATGAATCCGATCTCGGCAGCACGCAGCAGTGCTGCGCGACATTGCTGCGTCACATTGCTGCCGTGCTCGGAATGTAATCTCATATAAGCCCATAGAAAATGTATGAGGACCAGTAATGCTGCGACCGCACTGCCGCGGCAGCACTGCTGCGTGCTGCCGAGATCGGAATCATACCTTTACACTATCAATAAATGTCGTACCTGGGTTGCGGGACGGACCGGGAGTGACAGACTACGAGACTTCCAGCTCCAGTACCACTGCGGGCTACCCTAATCTTTCTGTTATCATTGTTCTCGAAGAAGTAGTTAGCACTGAGCCTATAGAAATTGATGTAACCAGGTTCAACGTAGTCATCAAACTGCCGTGTGCCCGACGATCCGCCGGTGAACGTGAAACCACATGTAGGGTTCACGATTCTTCTGCCGACTGCAAGGAAAATAAAAATTGTTATAAACCTAAGCAAAGCATTGCCTAGCTAATAAATGTCCTAAATTTCTCATAGCTCAAGCATAACTACTGCCTTAATTAAATTTAAGCGCATTCTGGGCCTGAAGATTCCACATGTTGCTTAAAACTCCTACAATCATGTTCGCGTCCGCTTTCTGAATTATGCTCAATCGCTTACCACTTTGAATTCGTTGTAGTACAGGATCCATGATAATATCCACATTTGTTCCCGCAGAATTGAGAGCGATAGTAAAAATATCGCTGTACATTTCTCGTACATAAGTCCATAGTGTATCGAACTGATTGGTGGAAGTCGCATATAGAACTCTTAGGTCTGGAAAAAAAGGATAAGTATTTCAAATTAGATTGACTTTCATCACCTTTTAAGTCTCTATTTAAAAAAAATCCTAATAAAACCATTTTTTATTTACCGGGTACGGTATTGTTAATCTCGTTAGCGTGTTGCCATGCAAGATCAGTAGTCTGCAAGTTGCCATTATTGATAAGATACAACAAAACTGATGAGTTGCCGCCGACGTAGTTCCTCATGCTCTCGTTCAAAAGCGTTTCTTGCATCATCAACCTGATGCGATTCAAACTGCTTTCAAGATTCACTCCTGGCAATACTGTTGATCAAAATATAGCAATGAAAGATTTGAATTGAGTACATATAAAATTGTAGTAAAAAATGTTTGTATTTTATAGGCAAAATTTTCAATTCACTTACTTGATGCGTGTCTAGTAGCGTTATATTCAGCGTAGAAATCGGCCTGAGAGAAAGTAGTATTGACAATGATGCTGCCATCAAAGGCGCTCAGTAAAGTGATACTGGATCCGAACTTGCCGACCTCAATAGAGTCCACCAAGTAAGCGATGGCTGGGAAAACGGTTTGGTAAGACCACGAGGAGTCCAGCGCGATATACAGGTTGGTTCTCAGACGGAAGTCACTGCTCTGGGTTAAGGTTGTGACGCAGTTCATGTCGTTTAAATTGCTTGCTGGAAGAAGTTGAAAAGAATTTAGTAAAAAATAAAAACAAGCATTACTGAGTTTGAGATAGTAGGTAAGTATATGATGCACATAACAAATCCTTATTCAGAATTTAAGGAAACTTATTTGGTCATTGTATCGTGTATCCCGATACTCACTGGTGTAAGTTCGTAGATTGGTCACAGCACTTGTGACAAGCTGTTCAAGGCCACCGATGATGGTTCCACGAAGAGGCATGTTGGTGTCCAGGGCGGCGGCGAAAGCATGTGTTTCACTGACCAAGTTCTCATTAGTTACGTATTGTTCCAGCAAAGCGCGGCGGTTGCAGGCTCGCAGATTGGCATCAAAAGCTCCATTCTATAATTAATTATTTAAAAAAAAGGTTTCAACATTAACTGTAGACACCTGCTCGGAGCCTTACTTGGGTTTGATAAAAACAATTAAAAGTCTGATTTTAGTAAGAAAACAAGAAGACATAAATCTTACCCTCGGAGAATAGTACATATCCAAGAGTTGCGACAGTTTCATAGAGCTGAAAGCTCCCAAAGTCGTAGTTATTGTGCTTCCAAGGACGATGCCGTCGATGTCTCCGCGGATCTCAGGGTCTGTCATCTCGACGTTGACGCGGTTGTGCAGCATGAAGTGCCTGGTCGCCTGCGTGCTGTTCCAGTTTCCAGCGGTACCGATTGATATAGATGTGCTGCCTCGCTCCGTGCCTTGGATGAGGACGGCTTCGGCCAAGTCACCTAGTAAGAACATATCACATATAAAGGTACTCACTCAAAAAAGGATTGGGAGATTTTTTTTGTTTACATTGTATGATGATTACATATGTATATGGGTATTAAGTAAAATGCAGCGTTAATCTAAAGTAGGTACTACCCACACCTAACTCCATTTATATACTGAACCAATTTATGAAGCGAAATAAACTGAAAAAAACTGCTGAAATGCGGATTATAGCTTAGTATATACTCAAATAATTCTAATACGTTGGATAAAGCTGACTCACCAGCTAACGTTGCCGGATATATAGAAGACACAGTTTGTTGGACATTTCTGTAGTTAAGGTTCGCGTCCCTGACCAAGTCCATGATATTCACACGTTGCGGCTGCGCCCCTGCGGCAATGCCAGCAATAATGTTACCAGCTGACACGGCACCCCACGGTGTATTCACCACGCCATCCAACAGTGGGCAAGTGCTCTCAGCCACCTGACGTTCAGACATAGAGCCACCACCGCCAAAGTTACTGAATTCCACATCGTTATTCGGATCGTAACGCCTCATTTTCCCGTTTTTGTTGGCTGATTTTCTGAAAGAAGAGAAAATAGAATTAAAAATCCATTTTCAATGGCCTTAAATGAAAAAAGGACAATTTTCAGAGTTTCAAGAAAAAAAAACCGAGCTTAATGAAGAAATAAATATACTTACAAGACTGCTGGTTTTATAATTTCAACATCATCGCTTATGGAGCGACCGGACCTTGCAGTTCTAAGAGCTCGGTATTGAGACAATTGGTTGCAGCTGCTTTCATCTCCTCGGACTCTCATGTCCACAGTTGTTGACAGCATATGATGGAGAGTACACTAGAATATAAGAACGAAATAGTTAAAATCAGGAGTGACCGCCAAGCCGCCAGATTCTTCTAATCCACATAAGATATAAGGCTAATCTCGATAACCAAGTTTTTTAAGCGCTAGCTGCAAGTAGTTTCTTAGTTGCCAAATAAAGATATTGTAAAAATTCTATGATAAATCTTTTACTGTGCAAGCAGTACGGTTATGGAATGACTTGCCCCGTGTCGATAAGGCGTGCTCAATCTTTGTCCACTTTTAAGACTATGATAAAAAAGCACTTTCTCTCTCCTTAAACATTGTCATTGTATTTTCTTTGCTCCTGTTTCATGTTTGTTATTATGTGTACGTATATAATTATATAGATTAATAGTACTTTATGTATGTATTTATTGTATTGTGTAAATGGTACACCACAACTACCTACAGTATTTGTCTGTCCTTCCCGTTTTTAATCCATCCAAAGGTTGTCTTTAAAAGATCGCTCTTAGCGATAAGACCGCCCATTGTGTCACCCATTGTAAAGTTTTCTATATTTATGTCTGTAATTTATATGGTGTACATAACAAAGAGTATTCTATTCTAAAAACAAACCTTCAGGACAGACGAGACGGTGTCGTTGCCCAAAAGTTGCAAGTTGTTGGGTATGAGCCTCGTTAAAAGTAGCCGATGGCGATGGAACGAGTGAAACGTAGGAGCAAACGGCAGCACATTTGCAGAAGACACCGAGTTCTCTGGCTGATGGAACTCAATGCCATCTTGACGGTACCTGGAAACAACCAAATGAAAGATAGATCACCTGTGAAAATCACATGTGGCCATGCCTACATTGATCATGTCAGCCTTTTAGTGTGTGTGTAGGGATAATATCCCACCAACCAGCAGTTACTCGTTGTTCATGAGATATGTAGGTGTGTAAATTGACTGCCTCGTTGGTCTCATGGTCGCAAACGCGACTGCTGAGCCTGAGCTGTTGGTCCTGGGAGCGATTTCTAAGTCGGGCAAAGTGTTATTGGATTTTTCCATTGAAAATTTCTTAGTAACAACCCGGAGTTTGGAAGTTGGCGGTGTCATACCCCCGTGCCTCGGAAATCAAGTTAGGCCGTTGGCCCTGCGCCTGATCTCTCTCCGGCCGTGTCGGATTGCCGTTCCATCGGACTGTGAGAGTGAGGTGCATCTGTGTCTGCGCACACACTTGTGTACTATAATAGGTATCTCCCGCGCCGATGTCTCCGCTGAGATTGGTTGCCATGGCCGAAATTCGGTCTGGCTAACTTTTATTTAGGTGTGTAAGTAAGTAGAACGTGAACGTACGTGTGAAGAAGCACCGTTGAAAGCTGTCTCAAATCCATGTTGACGTTAGGGTTGTCCTCTATTTTTCTTATAATGTCGATGAGGACCTGCATCGTGACGGGCGGCAAGTTGTTCCTGTTTGCAAGTTCAGGGTTGCTATAGCATTCACTGAGGGAGTCTGCCACTCTTGTTTGTGATGTCTGCTGAGCCTGCGCGCTGCCTAGCGCGGCTACCAAGATTGGTAACCAATACATGTTGGTATCTGGAAGAAAATTAACATGACACTTAAGTAGATACTCTGAATTGGTACAATCTAGACAATTTGTTTTCCTTAATACTTCGCTTTGCTAAATATAAGTATGTACTACACCAAAGTTTAATAAAGTAGTAAATTCTCACATAAATCTATAACAATTGTTTTATACGTATGGACGCAAAATACGCGCATTGACGTGGAGTTGCGGACACCAGACCGTATTACCTACGTATGGACAATAGGCTGGACCAGCACAGCACCCTAACTGCAAAACACCTATAAATCAATGCTATAAGTTCGAAAAATTAGTCTGCTCAACAACGTACCTATATAACCGATAACGCAATATTTTCTTGAACTGACAAAATGTAAGCGCTATTGTTAGTGTGTTCCGCAATTACCCCGCTGGTCATGTCACATGACGATTAATGTTATTAATATGAGTATACCTAGGTGTTTTATGTCTTTGTTCAAGATAATGTACGTCACAAGATTAAGTAAGCACGATAAAAATATCGATGACGATCCCGTTTGGTATTTAACAACGACTTTTATCAGCACTTTCAGGGAGCGGTCGGTCGAGGAAATTAAAATCCTTGCCCGATGTTGATTTTTCCACTTTAATTTGATAAATGAATCCAAATATTATCTAAAAGAATGCTGCTTATAGGAAAGCAAATTTTAAATATTACCTATACGAGTATGTATTACTCGTATATGTATATTATATTTTTTAATTTTTATCACTGCCGTTAAAAGTTACATTTGGTTCTCCTTTTGCTTTGGAGCTGAAAATTCAGACCAATATTTCTTTGAGTTTTGCTTACTATGACTAAATTGATCCTCTAAAACTTAGGTATAGTCCTTATAATGATGTTCCTTTTTAGGGTTCTGTACTAAAATGGTAAAAAAGGAACCCTTATGGTGCGACTCAGTCTGTCTGTCTGTCACAGCTTGATATCTCAAGAACTATGCTATCAGCTTGAAATATGGAATATTTTTAGATGACGTTTGCCCGACGTTTTTGCAAATAAGAAAGAAATAATTTTTTTTTTTTTTTGTAACAGTGATTGAAAAGGGGTCTGAAAAATTCGAAGTGGGGTGAGTTATAGGACATGTGTGGTATCATATGAAAGAGTGCCAGTTTGCACATTCTCAACATTTTTTCTTTTTTTTTTAGCCGCATAGAAAAATATGAAATTATTCTATATGATAGAAGTGTATGTAAAGATTACAGGAAAAATAAAACAACGTCTCTCAATAGCACACTTTTTCAGAAATCATCAACAAAAGTTACATTAGTTCCACTATCGGTCAAGAGATGGCGCTGACCTAAACTGCAATATTCTACACCGCAGCGCGAAGTATTAAAATTCTCTGACGAATAGGCCTCGCCGATGAAAATTTAAAAACATACCTATTTATGATGGTACTGAACCCTCGGTGCGCGAGCCGACTCACTCTTGACCGGTTTTTTTTTTTAAATTAATGTACCTCCACAAGTTATCGGACTTCTAATGATGCAGATGATCTTTTTAACTTTCTGGCCTATTCTCACAGTTGCAGTAACGCCCCGACCAAATGAAAAAACAAACTTATTTGACGCCTGATTACATAAGTACATGGCCCAACCCCAACATACATACCTACTTACTTACTTAATATGTCGTTATGAAAGTTTCTTATTAACGATTTATTACTTGGTGCCGATTCCCTTGTTCACAAACTAAACTTTTAAGTTTAGTGCATCTTTTTCTTTCTATTTCATTAAGAAAAAGACAGAAGAAAAATTTTAGTTTAATCCTGTCAAATTAAACAGCGCCTGCTACTCCATACAAGTTTAGACGTGATATGACGTGATTAAAAACTTGCCTAGGTACTAAAATTACGTCAATTGACGTCAGGCGTGGTCAGGCGCTGATTAATTTGACGGGACTAAACTAAAATTTATCTTCTGTCCTTTTCTTAATGAAATAGAAAGAAAAAGATGCACTGAACTTTGGTGAACAACAGAATCAGTACCATTGTGTTTCACTCAGTGGATATCGATCCACCTAATCATAGCAGCTTGTAGTCGAGTAAGTAGATACCTAAATAAATCAATATAAGCCTCATATCTCACTCTCACATTCAATGTTACCATAAAATTATGCTTTTACTTTCAACAAGAAGAATAATTTAGAAGATGAAGCACCGTGGCAGAGTAGCCATCTCAAGTAATATTATAAAGAGAATGGATTTGGTTTTTTGTATGTTTCTTACGCTTTCACGCTAAAACGGCTAAACAGATTTGGATGAACAGGATTTGCCTGAGAAGGACATATGCTGCCTTTCATCCTGGGTCGCAAACGAAGTCGCGACTTATACCATGAGAAAAGGGGATAGGTTGTAAGCCTAGGATAGGATTTTATGTAGGCTACTTACTAGTCTATTTTGTCCGACTGCCCCAGAAAGCCATAATCCACGACACGGACCCAGTGCGGGTTGGTGGATGTCACATGTCTTCAAATATTTTGGTTCTAGGACATGCCAGTTTCTTCACGATTTCTTCCTTCACCGTTTGAGAGCAGTGGTGATGAAATTAAATACTTACACGAGGTAAATTGCCTGCATGGGTTCGAACTCACGACCTAAAACTCGTAAGTCAGGACTGATACCACTGGGCCACCACTCCCTCTTACAGAGAGGAGGCATGCGACTCAGCAGTGAGAACATTATAGGCTGATGATGCCCCAGAAAGAGGGTGGGTGTAGGTTAATATGTTCTTAATTACTCATCATCATCTGCCTAGCCTGTCCCGACTATGTTGGGTTCGGCTTCCAGTTGAACTGGATGTAGCTGAAAACCAGTATTTTACAATGGCTGCCTATCTGATCTCCAAATCCCAGTAACTGGGTACCTAACATGATAAGTAGGTATCCCACTGCTTGTTAGGCTTTTGACCTTCTGACTGCCTCATAAGTTCATAACTACTGTCAAATATCACGCACGGAGGGACTTAATTACTTACTATAAATCGAAAAATTGGTAATGAGTATAATGTCGTTATAAGGTTATTCTTATCGTAAAATGCAATCAAAATTAGAAGGTTGCCCAATTGTAGGTACATAGGTATTTGTTTGCTCGCTCTACTTTTGATAACGACAGCTATTCTATGTAGCCACTGATAGGGCGTATTTTCATGAATCACATTATGAATTATTATACCTATATCTGAAGCACTTTGGCACTTTTCACGATAAGTAAACTATGTTGATACTATTGAATATACTGAGAACTGATTGTTAAGTACCCAAGTAGGTAGTCAGATCCTGTTATAGTCATCCTACATTCCTAGATTCCTACTCATACTTATAAATGTATATCAGCGTGATGGTATTTAGAAATATCAACAGCGAGGAAGTATGTCTTTTGAAAGACCTCCATCCGACTCCGTCCTGATATTGCTCAGGCCAAGCCCGTAGGCCCTTACTGCATTAGACTTTCTATAGAAGATAATTAAACACAGGCAAGATTTTTAAAACGTGTGAACACGGTAAGACTGCCACTCCATGGACCGTACAGTATTAAAAACAAAGCCATTTTTAACTTTGTCTGAATTTGATGCAATTACTTCTATTGCAGTCAATATTGATCGAATTTAAATTAATACCTACTGTGCTTGTTATGTTAGGTGCTTCATTATTTCTTAGATTTCAAATTATGTCACGAAACCGCGTCATCGATTAACCGCACCTCCTAATACAATAACCCATAATTCCCATGAACTTTCGAAGCAAGAGTGAATACATTGAATAGCCGTTCCATCGCATACCTCATCCATCACGGGAGGTTGAGGGAAAGCTCAAGAGCAAGAGTAGAACCATTAATCCAAACTAATATTATAAATGCGAAAGTAACTCTGTCTGTCTGTCTTTTCTTCACGCCTAAGCTACTGAACCGATTTGTGTGAAATTTGGTACAGAGATAGCTTGAGTCCCGGGAAAGGACATAGGATACTTTTTATCCCGATATTCCCACGGGATCTACATTTACGCGGGTGAAACCGCGGGGCGCAGCTAGTACTTAATAAAACACATAAATAATTTGCCCTCTATTACAAGGGGTGTAGGTGCACTATAGGTACACCTCTGCTCTGCATAACCCTTCAGGGAATACGTGACGTTATGTGTCATCATCCTCATCATCATCATTTCAGCCGAAAGACGTCCACTGCTGGACATAGGCCTCCCCCAAGCACCTCCACTTCGACCGGTTTTGGGTTTCGCGCATCCAACAAGTTCCTGCGGCCTTCACAAGGTCGTCGGTCCACCTTGTGGGAGGCCTTCCAACGCTACGTGTTACGCTGTTATGTGTAAACAAATTAAACTATCTCCCAAACAACTTTCTTGGCCCTTCGAGCATGCAGGTGGCTTAGTGAAAATTGTTTGTACCGAGATCTTGGCCATGCGGTCATTGATAAGGATTTTGCAGTACCTACCCGTGTTCCCAGTAAAGCATATACTATCGCCTGAAACATCGTAAAATGAGAATTGCGTAATGGAGCGAGTATATCCGTATCTGGACAAGGCTTGGCCTCTGTTCCCTATGGGTATAGAGAAGGCCCAAGCCCAAACCATTTTTTTCTAAACCTAAATCAGGCACCAGCTCTTAGAATATTAAGTGCTACAAAACCATTGTGAAAGACGAACCTAACTTAATCCATACTAATATTAAAAAAAGTGTGTCTGTCTGTCTGTTACCTCTTCACGCTTAAACCGCTGAACCGATTTAGATAAAATTTGGTGTAGAGATAGTTTGAGTCCCGGGAAAAGACATAGGATAGTTTTTATACTGATATTTCCACGGAGTCGACACTTATGTAGGTGAAACCGCGGAGCGCTGCTAGCATTAGAAATGCGAATGTAAGTTTATTTGTTTGTTACCTTTTCACGCCTAATCCACTGACCCGATCATCATGGAATTTTGTACATACGTTGTCAGGGGTATAGAAAAGGTCATAGGGTACCTTTCATCCAGAAAATAATATACTGTTCCCGAGGAAAAGAACAATAACTTTCGACGGTCACAGTTGCTATAACACGCTAGATGGCATGGATGAAATATGGCCCGACTTTCTGAGTAGTATTCTAACAAAAAGTACTAGGCTTGCATGAATTCACGATAGTATTAAAATCCTAGTATTATGCGGCACACTTATTATAACATAGGATACTTTTATCCCGGTAATACGTCTCCGTGGGATAATTTCCGACCTCTACGCGGGCGAAGCCGCGGACAAAACCTAGTGCATAAACTCGCCGGAACCTAACAAACATAATGACGTGCCATTTAGCAGCAGGTACTACCTATGGAATGAAAGGCTTATTGAAGTTGTCACCTATCCACCACACATTCAAAGATACATTCATTCTCTTGCTGATTACTTAACCTGTAACCATAGGTACAATAATAAAGGTATGATTCCGATCTCGGCAGCACGCAGCAGTGCTGCCACGGCAGTGCGGTCGCAGCACTACTGGTCCTCATACATTTTCTATAGGTTTATATGAGATTACATTCCGAGCACGGCAGCAATGCTGCGCGACATTCCTATAGAGAATATATGGGGACCAGCAGTGCTGCGGCAGCACTGCTGCGTGCTGCCGAGATCGGAATCATACCTTAATACTACCTAATTAACGCATTGCAACGCAACACTGCAGGTAACTGATCAACGATAACCAAAAACAATGTTTCAATAAATCCTTCACTAACAAGGAATTCTTAGTACATACCTACTGAACAAAGATAAGCACTTACATTCGAGTAAAAGCACCGTTTCGAAGTTTTAGTCCTTCTGTAAAACACTAAATAGGACACGTAACAATTTGTGAACAAATCACATGTCCAAGAAAAACTGTAACACACTTATTAATGTCTAATTGATTTAACTAAAACACAGAGGAGTTATGAAAACCTTGCCTAGTTAAGGCGCGCCCAATACTAGCCAACTTGTAAAATAAAGGGTGCCAGGTACGTGATAAGATAATGAAAACAGGTCTAGATAAATTCGTAACAAATGATAGCCATGCGATGCGACGATATCTGTTTTTGCTAGTGATTACAGAGATAACACCTGATTATAGTCGGACTTGCACCTGATCCAATTATATTTTAGTAAATGTAAAGTCAAACACATGAGCCATGCTGAAAATATTTTATTATCGTCAAACTATACATATACTCGTATTTTGTCCATAATTTATTGCAAAAAGAAGTAAAAACGATCCGACGAGGATGGGATTCGAACCCACGCGTGCAGAGCACATTGGATTAGCAGTCCAACGCCTTAACCACTCGGCCACCTCGTCACATGATTGTGAGTGTAAATTTTGCGATCAGTTTGAATAGGTAGACAGAATTAATTCAAATTATTATTTGATTATTACAAACATGTTATTAAATGTTACAGTTAGCATAAAATGTGTTAAATAAAACGATAGGTATGCCAAATTCGTCGAAAAAGTAACAATGCCTCTTTCGTCTGCTATTTTTATTACAGCGGCATCTACATTTAAATCTTAGAATTATTTGCGGAATTGTTGGGCAATCTAAAAAAAATGAGTTCATTTTGAAAAATGTAAAACCGATTCAAATTAGTTTGTATGAGTGAAATAGTGCAAAACAATATTGTATAAATAATATAAGTAAAATGAAAACATTAGTCAAGTAGTGACATCTACCATATTATATTGAAACTAGTTGCTTTGTTGGCTGTTTGGTGTACTTAGTTGTTTATGCTAACAATAGATGGCGTTAGCATGGCTGATGCTAAAATTATACTTTCAAGTACAGAGTAAAATATTCATTGTTTTAACCAATTCAAAATTAGTTAGACAAACTTAGGCCTTATCCATTTCTACATAAAATCTTGTGAGAACTTAACTATGTATTACCTATCGTATCTTTAGTAGAGGGCTAAACTAATTTCATAGTAGGTACCTACCTTAGCTAATCGGCTTAATAATATCGAAATACCTGTATTGAAGCCATATTACCTATAAGAAAACTCCGTAAGTTAATGTTCAATTTATCGGGCAGAAAAATTTGGTAACATGTTGACACAGGGGAATACGTATAGGGGTACGCGACCTCAGGGTCAACCGGAGACTAGGAGCCCAGGGATGCGTTGCCACTGTAGGGTTTCCAATATTCGTTTAATTTTGCTATTCGAGTTTTTCGAATAGTGTTGCTCAACTAGGTATTCGAATAATATTTTCAAGTACCTATTCGAGTTTTTTGTTTTTACATTACTTATAAAATTAAAAGTATTATTTTGGTTATTAAATAGAAATTTACTCATATCTATTAGTAAACCAGGATCTCCTGGTTCAAGTTATATAGGTAGTATAGTGATCAAAAATTTTCACGTAGGTACAGACGCCAGCACATCAAGCTACCCGAAATTGTAAAATTTACCCAATCAACCTTGAACCTTATGCTGTAGTCATAAAGTTGAAAATCTATTAAAGAAATTTGACATATTGTAGTAGCTTGATGTGCTGGCGTCTGTACCTTTGCAGTCAGAGGCATAGGTACCTACGTACGTGTAAATTGTTGATTTGTTGTAGAAAAAATTTAACGCTCAGTACTTAGCTCAGTTCGGTGTTTCGGCGTCCGGTTTTTAGGGTTCCAACCTTAAAAGGAAAACGGAACCTATAATTTTTTTACGGAACCTATAAAAGGTCACTTTATTGTCAAACTTAAACTTTTTTTAAGTGGTTTTTCTCGAGATGATGCAATGTACCTAAAGTAAAAGTGCGCAGTGCTGGACACCCCTACCCTATTTCAAGTTACAAATATCAACTTTATTTCAATGATGATTAAGTTGATTTCAGAGTGACTAGCACTATTAACAAAGTTATAAAAATGTTTGAAGTTGTAACTTAAACTGAACTTTATTGTGTAAGAATTAAAGTTATTTTTCCAGTGATTCATATTTGTTTACATTTTTGGCAAACAAATCGAAAATGCACAAACATTTTATGTTTTGTTTTAATATGGGGGTCAATTTTATATTTAGAAAAAGCTCTTAAAAGAAAAACTAATAAAAATAGTTCTGGAATTACTATCCGAATAGTAAAATAAGAAGAATACTTAAATTGCAAGCCTCAGTTGCCAGGCAACCGATGAGACGTCTCGGCCTCCCTCCATTCATAAATGGCGCATGCCCAAAATAACCACATACACAACTTTAGGATAATGTTGTTCTTCAAAAACAGCAATATTTTTTCTCTGCTCATGGTTAATTTGGCTTTGTTTATCGATTATTCTTGTCTCTCGTCGCTTTCATATGCAATGAGATAGGTACTTAATTTGATTCAATTAGGGTTTTGAACAAAAATCATAAATATTTATTATTGTATCTTTTGTTTCATACTGATTAGTGATTACCTACCTATTTGAAGCATTTTGATTATATCTACCGATCCATATCTAAACATGATAAAACAACAAATAGATTAGGTACTTCATTTGATGATATTTTTTTGTGGGGTCATCGACCGCAATTATTTTAGTCACTTGAAATATCACTTACTCAAAAAAACTGGTTTTTTGTATAAACTTCATAGACGTGATGGATATCGATATATGTATACTCGCGATAAAAAATAATCAAATCAGTTTTTGTAACTTATACCTACCTACTTACTTCAAGTAACAAAACAAAGCGGTCGAATACCTACCTGCAAAAAAAACAAATATTTTTGTTTTATTGTGTTTAGATATTTCCAAAACTAAGTAAGTAGGTACACAGGCACACCGCTACACATCAAGTTATATATTTCCAGTTTCAGCTGACCTCGCATTCGGTTCGGTTCGGCTCGGCTCGGTTTCGGTTTTTCGTACAATCAGAAGTCAGCTTACTTACTGGTTATGTCCTATCTATAGCTTGATGTGTAGCTTTGCGCACCTACGCATCTTTACTAATTCCCTCATACAAATAAAAAGGTTATTAGGATAACATAGAGTGATACACCACACTTCGGGTCCATATAATTTGTTGATACCTACCTCCTAAAAATTCACAAAATCTCAAGATTTTGCGGATTTTTAGGAGGCAAATAATTTGGTACTAACTACACACATCAAAAGTGTCTAGGGATCAACATATATTTTTGCAATAACTTTTCTCCTGATTGATATTAATTAAAATTTTCTTTAAGGATTCATCAAATAAAGTGTTTTCGTTTGTCACAGTAACGATAAACCAAGTCACCTTTGCATTAATAAAGAAATTTGCCATTTTCCTAATAAAGGGATTTTTGACATTTGAACCACTAACACAAAAGTTCGAAAAAAAGTCTGAAATAACAGTTTTCTTTAAAATTTTATTGGCTAACTTAAACAATTAATAATCCGTGTTTCTACCGCGAACACTAACAACACAAGAACATCGGTTTGGCATACTCAAAATGAGTTCATCCAAATCACGCTGTGGAATGGCCGCCCATGTTCGTTGCAACAACAAAAAAAGGTCTTCTTGCGACTGGATACCCTCCATATTCGGCAGAGCTCTTCTCTGTAGCATATCCCATGCATGCTCAATCGGGTTCAAGTCTGGCGACTGAGCAGGCCAGGGCAGGACATTGATGTTAGCTGCGGCGAGAGTCTGTCTTACAACTCTTGCGGTGTGCGGTCGTGCATTATCATGCATTAACTGAAATAAGGGACCGATTTGCACTTGTAGAGGAACGATGACGTCTGATACAATCGTCTCAGCATAAATTTGAGCGTTGAGGTTGCCTCTGATCCAAATCAACTCAGTTCTTCCGCCGATCCAAATACCCGCCCATACCATGATGGTTCCACCACTATAAGGATGGACTTCCTGGCAGGATTTTAATCGCTATTGGCGTCCAGGGGTTCTCCAGTGTCGTATACGTCTTGTATCCGGTCTCATACCAAAACACAATACTAGCATATTCCTTTTTGCAGACGACCTGAAAATCTCAAGAGCCATTAGGTCTCAACAGGACGTAATTCTAATGCAAGAAGATATCGACCGATTATCTGCATGGTGTTATCATAATAAAATCTCGTTGAACAGTTCAAAATGTAGCCACATAAAATTCACCAGGAAAATAAATAGAGTGAATTCGGCATACCAAATAAACGGAGTGAACTTGTGCGAAGTGGATGTAGTACGCGACCTGGGAGTTATCTTGGACTCTAAACTCACATTTATACCACATATTGAGAACATAGTCAGTCGATCCCAACGTATGCTTGGATTTGTCATTCGTAATGGAAAGGTATTTCAACGCCCACATACTAAACTAGTTCTCTACAATAGCCTTATAAGAAGCATCCTGGAATACTGCAGTGTGATATGGAGACCTCATTACGCAACCCATTCGCTGCGGATAGAACGAGTCCAAAAAAGGTTTATCCGATACCTAGGGTACTCAAAGGGAAGGCAATTTAAATATCTCTCCTACCTTGATAAACTAGGCTGCTACAAAATGAGTACCCTGGAAGCTCGAAGGGAGCTCTTAGATTTGAGATTCGCATATAAACTGCTCAATAACACCATTGACTGCCCACAATTGGTATGTAGGTTCAATTTCAGAGTACCCCGTAGACCACCTCGCAAACCTATAACACCCTTAGCTCCACCTCTTCGCCGTACAGTGTCTGGTGCTAATTCGCCTATACCCCGCATGTGCAAACTCGTAAACGAGCGCAGCGACCTGGTTGACGTCCACGCAGACTCAATATCGGCGTTTGTCAGACGCAATTAGTATTATTATTTATAATAATTATCTAGAATATAAGTACATTAGGTCTTTAAATTAAATTCATAATTACAAAGACCACTTTGCATGTGGTGTTTGCCTGTAATTGGTTGTGCAGCTAGACTTAAGACACAATTACTTGTATGTTCCTAACTGTATAATGTCTGTAGCAACTGTTGGTGAACCTTAATTAAATAAATAAATAAATAAAACGAGACTCATCAGAAAAGCACACGAAACGCCATTGTTCTTCTGCCCAATTTCTGTGTTCAAGAGCCCATTGATATCGAATCCTACGATTGTGCATTGCTATAGGTGGTACCCGTAGCGGTCTTCGGGAATGAAGGTTCACTTCATGCAAGCGGTTTCTGACTGTTTGGTCGCTAATTAAGTTCCCTGAAGAGTGATGAAGCCTCACGGCTAACATCATGGCGGTTATTGTTGGAGCTCTTCGAGTTAAGATTTGAATGTATCGGTCTTGTCTCCGTGTGGTGCAGCGATACCGTCCTCCATGGCGCTCAGCCACGGTACCAGTGCTTCGGTAACGTGTCCAAAGTCGACTGATAACACTCTGACTTGTATTCAGAGCTAAAGCCACAGTACGTTGCCGGGAACCAGCTTCTATCATTCCCACGGCTCTGAGCATTTCTTCCCTGCTTAAATGACGTCGCCGCTCCATAATAACGTTGGTTTTAATCAGTAGTAGGGAAACAGTAGCACTAATAATGTCTTCAATGCGTTGTATGTTTTTATAAGGAAAATATTGACAGCTGATTTTCATCTTTTACTCGAATTTGATTCACAGTTCCTGATTCAAATTATGAAATGCACCAAAAAGGATCCATATAAATTTATAAAATCATTACAAAGCCACATCTCAATCTCAAGAAATCCGCATAAAAATGCTTGATCCCTAGACACTTTTGATGTGTGTATATAAAAAAAACCAATGCATTCGATTTAAATTACGTAATGTAGGTAATTAAGCAAACGTTGCGAATTGAGATACAACATTCATCAATGAAGATGAATGTTGAGTTGTGGGGTAAACGAGGGAAATACACGTAGTTCCAGGTTTGAGGGTCCCTCGTTCGAATGTTTTGAATAGAGAATCAGCTGAGTTGACTCATCCCTAGATGTCGATGGTCGTGGGCTAGTTGGGAGAATATTGATGCGTTCCGTGATACGTTGGGTGATATCTTTGTTTCTTATCCTTTCTCTTCCATTTGCAAATAAGTCAAGTCTTTATTCAGGCAACTAGAATCAATTCTATTTTATTGCAAATTTTGACGTTTAAAAGGGCATTTTATGTGCCTATTTGAAATTAATTATTTGACTTTCACTTTGATATACCTACTTATTTGTATAGGTACAAATCTTATTCAAGTTTAATCCAAAGGAATGTCAAAACAGGTGCTTTGAACTCGAGTTCAAGGGTCAAAACCCTTTTTAACCAAATTCATAAAAACTTCGAAATACATCACAAGAAACATAGAATGCCTGAGCAACTAAAGCCCTTATTGATCATCATAGTAATTAATTATTTCTGTGCAAACTAGTATAATGAAAAAAAATATGACTCGTGCAAAGTGCCGACAATTTAATTGGCATTCGAGTGAAGAGCTTTGCGGTACCTTCGCACATAGTCGTACTGTCGACGCCGATGTCGAACACATCGGTCCGATCCGTTTGATTTTATTAATTAAGCTGTGAATGTAAGGCCCGCAGTCTAGACGGGCTTCTGAGCTTCTCATTTGGATAGCTTTGCACCATATTACGTTGATTTGTGCGTCCGACCGTCTCGAGCGAACACTCCATTCCTCTCTGCGGGACTCACAGACTTGCATACTTACAGGAAATAGGGTATTATGTGAATATATCATTGTTGTATCGATTGCATTTCCAATATCGTCTCTTCAATTCCCTTGTCTGCAACCAATGTGGCATTGTGCACGGGAATCGGATCCGTATAATAATAGCACTTGAAAATATGACATGATATATTGCGGGCTAGACGGCTGTGCTATTTTGTTATTAAAATAAGTAAGGTAAATGTACCAATAGTCGTCGGGTTTTGATATTCACTGACTTCGAAGAACTGCTGCGTGAGAAGTGTTTCATTTAGAATGACACTTTTTGCATGACGAATTAGAAAAATTATCCGTTATTCTAAATAAGTTGTTAATTTTTGTAATGGTTAGTGATAATAAATACTTATTTAAGCAAATGTGAAAAAAGGGCGATTTGTACCAGTACTCGCCAGATTTGTACTATTACTCATCAAAAGGACCCAGTAGTCGTCAATTTTTGATGCTAATATGAACTTTCAGGCGTTGAACATAGAGTTCAAGATGACTACACATTAAAGCATATTGTGATTGTCTTTCATATCAGTGGCAAGTCTAAGAAACAAAAGGTAGGTAGAAAACCAAATCGGAAGAAATTACTAAAGGTTGTGAGCTGTTAGCAGATTAAGTAGGTAAATTCTAATATATTTTAGCTCCAAAAATTAAGATATCCGAATCCCAGAATCAGTTTTTATCAGAATAAAGGAGATCAGCCCATTGTATATTAAGTGTTTAATGTTTTTTTTTATCTTGTGTATTTTTGTGGTGTACAATAAAGTATACAAATAAATAAATCGGCCATATTAGGCCCAAAACCCAAAATGGCCGGCCAACGAAAAAAATGTATTACCCTAGTCGGGGAAGACATTATCATTTTTTACTATCGCGCCGAATCTCTACGACCATTCCTTCAGCTGTTTTTTCAAATTGATAAATAAAGTTTTAAACATTCTAAAAACCTGATTTTAGAACTATATATGCAAAAAATTGTTATAGTAACACTCGCAGGGGTTTGTTGTTAAAGTAGGTAATGCTTGTTTAAGGTCACCTTTCTTTTATTTTCGCCAATCGGTAGTTAATATATTTTATTAAAATTTATAAAAGTAGATTTTTTTCGTAGAAATTCTAAATAATAATATATTTTATTTCGCTGTCACTTTGTATTTTGGGCCCAACTCTGTATGAAACGTGACTGGTCTCCTGTTGACGTGAAAACGTCGTTGCACTCTGTGGTAAATTCAATATATCTGACCGACAATAACATGTATTATTTCAGCCGCTTATAACTACGAGAATGTTTGGGTAATGATTGAGCATAAATATATAGGTAATAATTGTACCAATTTTGAAGCAGGATCTAATTTGTGTTTGACGCCACATCGCAAGTGCAGTGCGCCCGACCCTCCTTTTTACTATGCGTCAAAATTTCAATTCGCAAAACAATGTTTAGCTACTAGCTGCCATTGTTAAGAATTGACACAGCACTACTAGGGCCTAAAAAGAATCAACAGAAATATTGGCCGAGTTAACAATGCATTTGAAGTTGACAATAGCAAAATAATTTCAAATGTCGTCTCATATCGGCCGTAAGTCTGGCTAAAAATGAAAAAAATCTCAATAAAAGTAAGCTTGCATCTTAAGGAATTCAATGAGCCTCAAAAGCCTAGTACCGAGCAAATACAATAGCTACGGCATCGCGGCAGTATCAGAAAACGAAAGAAAATCTGCAGCAAGTAGCATAAAAGTTAAAGATGTCGTCTTATATCGACCGTAAATCTGCTTAGAACTGAAAAATATTACATACGGTGAAAGGTTGCCTTACATGAAATGCAATGAGCCTTTTTTTTTTCGTGGGGAAATCCTCATGGATACCCTCCGTCTGGGAAGAACTGAGGGTTATGTCGGACTCCTACTGACTAAGACCCCACTGTTCCTTCCAGTACCATGAGTCCGGGGCCCGGGAGATACTCTTGTACATTCGCCGCACCTCCGACTAGTATCAGCCCAATCAAAAGCCAACCAAAGAAAGTTTTAAATCATAAGAAACACAATAAGCCTACAAAATCTACTTATGAGCGAATTCAAATGCTAAAATCATCGCCAATCGCCATGTTATTAATGGACGGCGCCCCGACCTGTCATCGTGCAAGTATGTTTGAAGATAACGAGAACATTAGGAAGATTCAACGGCAGAAGACTTAGTAAGAAGGCACCTCTATATATGTGAGGATTTGATTGGAACTGTAATATCCACGCTCGATCTGAGTCAGGTACTGTTGAAAAACTAACATCAATTAGCCAAGGCAGCTCATTATTATACCTTTCCCCGTAAGGCAGTTTCGGTTAGAACTCAGAATACTTTTTACGGGCCGAGCGAGTGGAGCGCGCTTACGATACAGCGTGCGAAGCGAGCCCTTCCTAGATACAAATAAGCAAAGCACGCTTAATCGCACGGTGAACGCGCTTAATCAAAAGATGGGCTTACTTCTCTTGCTAGTCTTAACAACTTCTTAAACCAGCAAGCAAAACGAGCCCATTTTTGACACGAGTGAGATGAACGCACTTACACATGACAAGAGCGAGCGAAGCGAGCCGAGCTAGCGAAGCGAGCCGAGCTAGCGAAGCGAGCCGAGCTAGCGAAGCGAGCCGAGCTAGCGATGCGAGCCGAGCTAGCGAAGCGAGCCGAGCTAGCGAAGCGAGCCGAGCTAGCGAAGCGAGCCCAATGACGCAACGACTAAGCAGAGCACGCTTACGCAAGTAATGAGTGAGCGAAGTGAAAACAGCTTAAGAGAAACCCAGTTTTATCGTCAAATGTAGCCCAAACCTTATTATATGTTTGTACAGATGCCAGCACATCAAGCTACCCGAAGCTGTCAAGTTTTCTCAATCAACTTTGAACCTTATGCTTTAGCGATAAAGTTGAAAATATTTAAATATGACGAGTTTAGAGGCAAGTATTAAGCGTGTCCCAGTAACCGTCAAAATAGTACTTAAAATGACGAGATTTGGGTCAAGTAGGAATTTTTAGGTACCAATAGATGTCACGTTAAAAAATAAATACTTTTATGATAAAAGTGTTCTAAACTTCAAGTTATATCAGTAGTAAATTAACTTATCTAATTCATCAAACAATCAGACTTAGCACATACCCCACTGAAGGTTCGTAAATCAAAACACAAAACTACGTGCTGAGTTTGACATTTAGCAGCTAAACTTGCAAAAAAATGAAAAAATTGTGAGACACACTTTTTAAGCAAGATATCTCAGCCACCATTACAGTTAAAACTCAGTGTTTTATTTTAATTGTGCAATATGTTGCCAAAAAAATGGGCCAGTTAAATGTTTGTAGAAAAAGATTATTGATGTTTTTAGACAATTTGACGACTTCTGGGTCACTGTCGACTTCACCCGCGTTTACCTTATATTGTTTCTCTATAGAAATCAACCTTTGTAGTGCTTGATGAGTACTTACTTAAGTAGTTCGATTCAGATACCCGCACCGACTTCGCACAATAGCAATGGTGACGTGTCTAAACATTGAGATTTCTGAGCTTTATAAGTAAGTATTATACAGATAAACCTTCCGAAATAAAGTCTCTAAAAGGTTGTGAATACCGCATCAAACTGCATTAAGCAGTTCAAATAAACTAAGGCGTCACACATATATCTATGCGTCACACAGACAGACACGTAGGCAAAGCGACTTTGTTTTAATGACTAATGATAGATGAATTACGGTAATCTTTGATGGAGGACTCCCATTCTAAGAAGTTTTATGTCTTACAACCCTGATAATAAAATTTAGATTTCTCTAAAGGTGATATGAATGATAGACAGATAAGGCCGAATTTTTATTCAGTTTCTTGGACAAAACGCATCAGAACTACTGACATCATTTCATGTGCATACAAAGCACCGAGCTATATCTGAAAAGCGTAGTTTCAGTAAAATGTTTGACAAGACTTTTAGAAGGGTAGCGAAACCCACCGATTCCCAACAGAGTTCTCGTTCTTACATGTACGTACCTATTCGTCAACAGACGTCTTTTTGGTGCAATACTCTGCTTCTATCACATACGTTTACGTAATGTTGATGCTCACCGTTGCATTTCATTGTGGGCCAAGTATGTACTATAGTAGCACTAAAGAGGATTGGAGACGTGCTCCGCCTCCACGACATCGTCTCGGCAGCCGGCAGCCGCGCCGAGCTGCGCCAGTCACGCTCCGCTTTAAACTTTACCTAGGAAAATAAATACTTGCTCTGTACCACCTCTGTACCAACGCGGTCAGACACATTGTGAGTTAAACGAGCGATATTTCAAATTCGTGATATTTAGGTATGTTAGTGGTCGCTTTTTGAACGAGCTTGCAGCCATAACCGCGGTTTATGCAAAAGATCCACAACAGGATAATGTTTTTGAGTGTTTCTAGACTTGCTAGTTTATGTCAAAATGCTTGTTGGTGAAATAAAAAACGGCCACGACCGTGTCGGGCTCAAAAAATTGGGGTTCCGAACCCAACTACATTGAGCAGCCTGTGGAACGGGCGCTGGCAGTACCTCGGACCTCCTCAGTTATTTTGGTTTATTGCGCGCACATAACTAGTGAACTTGTGCTATACCTACATAAAGAGCCCCTAAACTATAATTAAAAAGAAAATACATTAAAATGACACATTGTCAAGAAAAAAAACTACCCTGTATTAAGTTTATGATTCAGCTAACAAACGTTTTTTTTATTTTATTCAATAGTCCGATATCTCTTTACTGAAGAGCCGTTTGACAACTTTTATATCGAAGTTATGTTAAAAGTTATCTGACTACCTAATGAAAAATCAGCCCTAAGATTATAAGTAGGAGGTCAAAAGACAAGCAAGGCAAGCAAGCGAAAGTAAGTAAGCGTCTATTTTTTCGCTACTTTTTTTTTAGAACCTGTTACAGTGTCGCAAACGGCTAAGTATAATTGTTCTGTAAAGTATATAGTTTAATATCTAATAGATACCTAAGTCTAATCGATAAGAGTGGAAGAGTAATATTTTTTGTGTCCGCTATGTGTATCTTCAAGATTCTAGACCAAACGTTATAAAAATATATTTTCAGGATCCTTAAAGAAAGTTCTTTCAAATTTAATTACACCTAAATAAATAGTGTAAAAATAAAGTTTTTGAGACCTAAAATTATGGAAAAATTCAAATAGATCTCGAGAAAAACCTCTGCGACAAACGGACAATAAAGTTGCGTTTTTTCTTTTATGGTCGGAAAAAGTAACATAATATTGAATGTTATTGCTTGGCTTTTGTTTTTGTATAAAACTCTATGGTTTTAGGTAGAATGTTGGTCGTCTTTGTTACGATCGGTACCTGCACGATGCACCTCGCATAGGATCACACGTGGGATCACAGAATCTCTACTATAGAGGCGCTTATGTTTACCGACGACTAAAATAGCAAAGTTTTTACACATCACATTATATTGGATGATACTATGAAATTCAGCAGTCTGAATCTGAAGTAACTTTCTTTGGCAAGTACTTTTTTAATTTAAGACACTTTCAGGATGATGAAGTAGGTACATAATGCTGTCTCATGTAACAATCACATAAAGAGCCTCGTAACTAGATTAGAAGTTTTTATTCACACAATCAGCTTATAATGTTCCCACTGCTGGGACACAGGCCTCCTCTCTGTGAGAGGGAGTGGGCCATAATTCACCACGCGGGCCCAGTGCGGGTTGGTTGAGGTTTCTATTGTTTTAACGACTTTACAAATAAATACTGTTACATAATCAGCAGAGCAGTGGAGGCTAAGTGGTAACGGCCGCGACTTACGAGTTGTAGGTCGTAGGTTCGAACAGGCGCTTTACTTTGTGTAAATTATTTCATCACCACTGCTCTCAAAACGGTGACAGAAAACATCGTGAGGAACCGGCATGTCCTAGAATAAAAAAATCGAAGACATGTGACATCTACCAACCTGCACTGGGCCCGCGTGGTGGATTACGGCCCACTCCCTCTCACCGAGAGGACGCCTGTGTGACGCAGGCCTCCTCAGCTGTGTCCCAGCAGTGGGAACATTATAGGCTGATTATTTAAATACTGTTGTAGGATTAATAATAACGCCTTAAAAAACATACCAAACAAACGCAGACAGATTTCTCGACTATTCACAAAAGGAAAACAAGTGAAATCCTATTTGTTTCCACCTATAGTACCTACACCTATGAAGTCATAAAAATGTCGAGACTTAACTTGCCAATGGCCGGGTTTACAGCGAAGACATCGAAAGGTCTTTAGACTCGCTGAATTTCATGGGATTAAGGTTGCGGGCTCTTATTTCAATCGATCTAAACCCTCGACTGAGCCGCATTATGCCTGCGACTGTGGGGAAAAATTGCACCAACTCCGACTGTAAACTGTTAACTTCTTTTGTTTCAGTGAGATTTCCGTTTTACTTTGAATATTTTCGGCCGGTGCCTATACCTACAGATTTTAGTAAACAGGGTATGAGACAGGGGTTTTCACAAATTGGCATTCTAATTGCGTAATACACTATTAATCTCAATTTGAATTATGAAGGATATTGCTAATACATTGCTTCATATGTTCGAAAAGTCTGAACGCAATGAATGTTGTTGAACTGTCAAAATGAAAGCCATTGCTACTGATAGTGTGTTACGCAATTACCCCACTGGTTATAACAAAACATTTGAATACCTATTCAGCTGCATCCGGTTAGCCTGAAGTCAACCCCAAAATAGTTGGGAAAAGGCTAGCCAGATTGATCGATCTCCGGAATGTCTTTATTCACAATTTTACCTACTTTAACAGCATTTAACCAAAGTATTTAATGAATTTGTAAAATTCAATCGCTTGCCGTAAATACTTAGAAGTAAAACTGTATGTTTTCTTGTTTCTAGATTTTTTGTTTTGTGATTTACGCTATAGACCGTGTATTCTAACCCCCTTACTAATAAACCTACTAGGTATATCAGATGAATAGTTAGACACCAATTTCTCTCTTTCAGTCATCAGTAATTTAACATTCGAAAGAAGAAGACAAATACGGACGCTATACATTTTTTTTTTTTCAAACCCTTTATACACGTCAATCATATTTTGAAAACTAGATGAGGTCGGTAGGTAGGTAAGTATGCGAACTATGTAATAAGTGTTAGCTGCAGCTCAGAAATGAAAAGGGTTCACAACAAAAAGAAACTAAACACATTATTTAATAGCATACATATTTATTTCCTTTCCACAATATCTGTAAAAACACTCGTGTATCTCCAAAACAAATAAATCCTTTACTTACTTGCTAAGATTTTAGATTTTACAAAATGCAACGACTTGTTACGCTGAAAACAAAGCATCGACGTGTTCACCGCTTGGCGTCTCGAACAAGAAGGCCGGCTGTCAGTTGTCTCCCATCGAGGATGACAGTGAATGTCATCATGAACGAATAGTTCATTGAGTGACAGACGAATATTAGTCGATTTAATAAGTAGGGTTACCAGATGCAAGCTAACAGCTCGGCCATCCTGTTCAAAGTGCGTCCTCGCGCTTACAATCTCATAAATAAATTTTTAGGAAAAGAGAAAAACAGAAAAAAAAACAATATCCATAATACAACACGTTATCTAATCAACAAGTAAAAATAAATAATAGGTGCTATTCAGTTTTACTTCATTATCCATAATAATAATCTTAAATCATTTACAATATTTTATTATTAAAATATAATTTTGAAAGTAATACTTTATTTTACTCACTATGTCTCCAAACTTTAACTCAATAAATAATTCACATTCTTAAAAGATCAACATAATAATGAAACAACACAAATAATTTAATTTAAATCTCTACTTCATTCCGTTCCTTATCAGTATTATTATCACTATTCTCATCATCACTACTTTCTAAGTTCCTAGCAAATGTTAGCCAAGGCTGTATTTTGTCTATAGCTACCACGGCTTCGTATCGACGGCCGTTTTTGCGTGTCATAGGGGTGTCCTCAATGATATACCTTTCATTGGGAAGCACTTTCATTATACGATATGGACCTTGGAATTTAACTACTAACTTTTGGGATTGGCCATCATGAGGAACTTGCCTCTCAACGCGCACTAAGTCTCCTATCTTATATGTTTTGGCCGGTTTCCTGTGTCTATTAAACCTTTCTACGTCTTTTAATTGCTGTGTCTTTATACTGCAACTTGCCTTATCTCTTATGCTATTCAAATCTTCCGAATCAATAAAATTAGTGGTATCGGATATAACTGGGTTTAATATACCTTCTGACCTACTAGTTATATTAAACCCAAATAATAATTCGGAAGGGCTTTTGTTTGTAGTCTTATGTACTGTGGTATTGATACCCACTTGAATATCATAAATATAGTCATCCCAGGATTTGTCATCTTTATTATGAGTACAAGTCGATAGTGCATCTAAGATAGTCCTATTAAACCGTTCAACTTGCCCGTTTGCTCTGGGTGTTGCTACGGCGTTAACAATGTGTTTTATTCCGTATAGTGTTGTAAATTCATTAAACGTTTTACTAGTGAAACTAGATCCTTTATCGGATATTAGCCGTGTAGGGACCCCGAAATAACTTATATGTTCTTTTATTACGCGTATACTAGTGAGGGACTTAGTATTTTTGACAGCATTTATATTTACAAATTTCGTGAAACTATCCACCAAGACCAGTAAATAACAGTTACCCCTCTTGCTCTTGATAAAAGGACCTAAGTGGTCGACGTGTACCGTATGGAAAGGGACACTGACTTTTTCGATCGGGTGCAGTCCACCTTCTCGTTTGCCACCAGGAGCCTTATGATGGGCACATTCTAAACACGACTGCACGTATTTTTTGACGAAACGACGCATTTTAGGAAACCAATAATGCTGTTGTATACGCTGTAAAGTTTTGTCAAATCCGTAATGTCCTAGGTCATCATGGTTACGCTTCAAAATCTGCCAACGTACACCCTTTGGAACCAACCACCTAATTTCATCTCCTACCACACGATATATACGGCCGTTCTTGATTTTATAATTTTTATGAATATCCATGACTAAATCCGCAGTTTTATCCTCTAATATATTTTTAATCCTCTGTACCTCATCATCCGCGTCTTGCACGGTGGCAATCCAATCCTGATCAGAACTTTCAATTGTTAGGATGTCTAATATGTGTGTTTCGGCTTCGGGAGCCGCAACCGGTCCGCGACTCAGCGCATCAACATGCGTCATTCGGGAGCCGGGTCGGTATTCGATAGTACAATCGAACTCCTGTATTTGGACCCACCAACGTGCAACTCGCGGGATTAGATCGCGTTTTACGAATGTAGATCTTAAAGCGCTACAGTCACTATAAATTGTGAATGGTATCCCCAGCAAATATACCCTGAACCTACTTAAAGATGCTATTACTGCCAGGGTTTCAAGCTCATATGAGTGCAACTTACGTTCATCAGGGCAAGTTTTACGGCTAAAGTACGAAACCGGATGAAATACGCCTAAAGAATCACTCTGTAATAGTATACCTGCAAGACCATCTTTGCAGGCGTCTGTGTGCAATTGTGTTACTGCTTTAGGGTCATATAAAGCCAATAATGGTCGCTGCGTAAGCAATGTTTTAACCAAGTTGAAAGATTCTTCTTGTTTACTACCCCAGGTCCAACCAACCTCCTTTTTCAATAGGTTCGTCAACGAGGAAGTTATTAAGGCATAATCTTTAATAAACCGCCTAAAGAAACCGGATAACCCTAGAAATTGTCTTAATTCGTGTATGTTTTGAGGTGTTGAAAATTTTGAGATAGCCTCGGTTTTCCTACCACCCGGACGAATACCTGACGAGTTTACTTCGAACCCTAAAAAATCGATAGTATCTAAGAAGAAGTTACACTTACTGAGCTTGAGTGTTAAACCTCCTTGCTTCAAGAGTTGTAAGACTTCCTCTAATCTATTCAAACCCTCAGGGACATCTTTACAAGGGATAAGAATATCGTCCATATAGACGATTGCATATTTGATTTTAGCGTCATGAAGAATTCTGTTAATCGTCCTTTGGAAGACAGAGGGCGCATTAACAAGACCAAATGGCATGCGTTTATACTCAAATTGCCCGTCTGGGGTAACAAAGGCTGTTTTATGACAGGACTCCTTACTAATCGGAATTTGGTAATAGCCTGACGCTAAATCAAGAGACGTGAATAATTGGTTGCCTGCCAGTTGGTCTAATTGGTCCTCGACACGTGGGAGGGGGTAATGGTCTTTTTTCGTCTTCCTATTTAGCGCTCGATAATCGACGCATAAGCGTTTTTCTCCCGTCTTCTTCTGGACTAAGACGATGGGGCTAGCATAAGGCGAAGAAGACTCCCTCACAATGCCACTATCTATCATCTCTTGAACCATGTCATTTACTAATGTTCTTTCGGCATGAGACAAACGATATGGTCTATATACGACAGGTTCGTTGTCTTCCAGCTCAATAACCATTTCTGTTACTTTAGTAAACCCGAGATCTTTTAGGCCTTTAGAAAAACAGTCTTGATATTTATTTAATAGCTGTTGTAACCGTAAGCGTTCATCGTCATTGAGTTTTTCGCCACACTTAATTTGCTCATTGGAATCCACAGAATCAAAAGACATTTGACAGCAATTAAGAACTTCTGTAGAGTCTAAATATTCGCTTTTAACAGAACGAGTCAATAAAGAATTTTTAGAAATGTTTATTTCGCTTCCAGACACATTATAAACAAGTACCGAACCGTTTCCTTCCTTGATGTTGTATTCGCCCGATAAAAGATAATATTGCTTTCCATCTAACTCCCTAAGAGACGCTCGTACATAAACATTACCACTAAAAGATGGCTCAGATTTGACTGGTATTACATGCAGTGAAGACGGCGGAATCAAAATACTATCATCACACAGCAGGTGTATTTTTGTAGAATCTATTTTTTTAAATATTAATTTAGTTGGGGTTTTAGTAATTATGAGATCGGACATTTCAGTAAACGAGTGCCCCAAGAGAGCTGGGTGACTCAGTACGTGATCTTCTACTACGTAAATGTCTATAACTTTTCTTATATCCTGAACTTCAACTTCTGCGGTTACGACCCCTAATGGAATAGTCAGGTTTAAACCTATACCTCTCAACACAGGTAGATTAGGTGGGCACTTAATGTCCATGGAGAGGTCGTTGGGTTTGCTTATTGTAATAAGCGTACACTGGCTTCCTAAATCTATGTGGCATTTTACTACTTTACCATTAATTTTAATGTCTAAAATGTATTTATCAATAGACCTATCAATTGTTAACTCTGACACCTGTTTCTCATTGTTATCTTTTGATTGTGTTTCGTTTTTAGAAGAATCATTTTTTGATTTGTTTCTATAGCAGTTAGAAGCTAGATGACCTAATCTGTCACATAACGAACATTTAATAGAGGGTTTATCGCACCTAAAACTGGGGTGACCAAGTTCGTTACAATTAAAACACCGTATGTGAGAATTCACCGTACCGGACTTTGAATTCTGGGGCTGGGCCCGAGATGTTGCATTAGAACTAGAAGAGGCTTTACGATCGTTCCTATTTCTGTTATTAGCTTCATACGCTTCTCTATTTTGACCTACTTTTACCGCTCGAAAATATTTTAAAATTTGTTCTGGTTCACTAAATTGAGCCGCTTGCGCACCTACTCTAATAGCACGATCATCTACTCCATATAAGACACAATCGACTGCTTGTTTACCGTAAATTTTGCATCTATTTAATAAATTCAATTTCGCATAATAATAGTGCTCCAATGATTCTCCGTACTTAACACGCTTAGCCAACATTTCCGTCAAGAGTTCGGCGTAGTCCTCGCGACAAGGGAATGACTCAATTAGTTTTTTCTTCCATTCGCCCCAAGTATAAAGAAGAGAAGGTAAACCTTGGTACCAAGTTTTTGCTACCCCCGAAAGTTTAGGAAGAGCGTAGTGAATTATTTCCTTTTCAGACCAACCGTATATTTCCGCACATTCTTCTACTTTAGTGATCCATACTAACATAGTTTGCTCTTTACTTAGGGGATCGAAATCTGGCAAAACATTACTATTAAATGATAGCTTGGGCTTCTCCGAACTCTTGACGTTACTTATGATCGACAAAAATTTATCTAATAATATATTCGTTTCAGATTCCCTATTCCTGTTCCGTCTAGGTTTATAAGCTCGGGTCGACTCACGGTTATCCGAGCTGTCGCTGCCATGCTCCGTCCGCCTGGAGCCGCCTCTCCTTGCTCGTGACCTCCTTCTGTATTTCCTTGTCCTCTCGCGGCTTACACCACCACGTGACGAGCTGTCCGAATCCGTGATAATATTTCGCCTTTTCCGGTTCCTAGATGGACGTAGTGTCCTTTCTTCACTCCTTGCCACCATTCCGGTAGTAATCTGTTCCATCTCCTGGCTGTCCATATCCCTTCCTTTGCCCTCAGACCTGAGCTCACTCCTGCCCTCAAACCTGGGCTCGCTCCTGCCCTCAAACCTGGGCTCACTCCTGCCCTCAAACCTGGGCTCACTCCTGCCCTCAAACCTGGGCTCACTCCTGCCCTCAAACCTGGGCTCACTCCTGCCCTCAAACCTGGGCTCACTCCTGCCCTCAAACCTGGGCTCACTTCCGCCCTCAAACCTGGGCTCGTCATCCTTATCCATATTGAATAACAACCCTTCCCCTCGGTTGTATCCAATACGAATGTGTATCTGAAACTTAGATTTGAAAGCTTAGCGCATATTCGTATTTATGCTATGATTAAGGGGTATCTATATTCTCAGTCTGTGTGGGTGGACAGAGCTACCAAATAATGTATAAAAGAGAGAAACTATTGAAAGTATGAAGCATCTTCATTTTGCCATCAACATCGAATCATCAGCTATGATTTCCTTAGTTTTTTTTTTTTTTTTTTTTTTTTATATTTTCTATAGGTCAATGACACAATGTAATGCTTCAATCAAACCGGTCACTAAACAGCATTACGTATAACATGACCAAGTATAAGCAACAACTAGTCATCAACATATTGTCGTTAATTTTGTTCTTTGCATTAATTCTCAACTTCGTTTAGCATAATAATTAGTATTAATCGTCTTTATTCTTATATCGCCACGCACACCAATTGTTAAATACTTATATAGCTTTCAAACTCAAGCGGTTTTTCAGAACTACGTTTCTCGAATTTTATCGAATCAGAAAAATAAAATTATTTGTCAAGAGGAAAAAAAAGATGTAGGTAGTCAGGAAAAGAAAATAAAGTATGCATGTTTTTAATCCGTAAAAATCTTTCGAATCATACCAGTAACGATTATTTTTAAACACTCATTATTATATTAAGACCGTTGTGGACGTGAAAAAAAGAAAATTATGAGAATTCTCTTCCGATCCCACTTCTGAACTGTTAGCTGCAGCTCAGAAATGAAAAGGGTTCACAACAAAAAGAAACTAAACACATTATTTAATAGCATACATATTTATTTCCTTTCCACAATATCTGTAAAAACACTCGTGTATCTCCAAAACAAATAAATCCTTTACTTACTTGCTAAGATTTTAGATTTTACAAAATGCAACGACTTGTTACGCTGAAAACAAAGCATCGACGTGTTCACCGCTTGGCGTCTCGAACAAGAAGGCCGGCTGTCAGTTGTCTCCCATCGAGGATGACAGTGAATGTCATCATGAACGAATAGTTCATTGAGTGACAGACGAATATTAGTCGATTTAATAAGTAGGGTTACCAGATGCAAGCTAACATAAGGTCATAAAATAGTTTGAAGCTTATTTCAGCTCGCTATAGCACTTTAAACATCAAACAAGAAGGATTTTAACGGTTTTACAAAAAAACGTAAACAGTTGGTACATTTTGGCAGAACTAATTGTGACCTACTTCCTTCCATAGAAAATGCAATTTGGCAAATTGTACCAATTGTTTTTTACTGTCCAATATTTCTAAAACGCTAGAGAAAAGAAATAAAATAATCGAAGTATGGTGAATAGCTCTGAGACAAGGTTTATAAACTTAACTGACACAACTATAACATTCGGTTGGTCGAAACAAAGCTAACGCGATTCCAAACTCAAAACGTCGTTTTCTTGAAAAAATGGTGATGTGGATTGGTACATTATGAGTTATGACACAACTACGTCCATTTCCTGACACACTAAGTGCGAATTTCACCAATTATACTGAACGCGATCAGCACATCTAAACCGCGTTTAGGAGTTGACAGTGTCAATATTCCACTCCGTGTGTATTCCAGCCCTTAAGGCCAGGATATTCGAGCGCAGTAGGCATTTAACGTTACCACCTTCCCCGCGTGGCAAGTCCCGCGGACGCGCAGTTCAAATGAACTCGCTGACCCCGGAGTGCAAAAATTTTGCGTCACAGTATAAAATTGTAACAGTAGGAACAGTTAACTTTGTTTTACGGAATTCATGTTAATATTTCAGATGTTTAGTTTTTAGGGAAATATAAGTATAACAACATAATGAATAATAATGACTAATTATTTATTCATTTTATTTACCTGCCAACAATTGTTGACAACAGGAACAATAAAATTCTGCATGGGTAAACAGCAATTATTATGGAAGTATCGTAAGAATCAAAATATCATAAACAAAACCAACATCCTCAAACTGTAATGTAATCATAAACATTGTAAAATTGCACTCCAGAGCCACAAGATACAAGCGATGCTTAGTTTGTGGCTCACCGAATCCATCACATTGTATTTTACTTTTTGATGAATAAACTTATTATTATTAAAAAAAAAAAAAAAAAAAAAAAAAAAAAAAAAATTTTAAAAATTTTGCGAGTAGATAACAACGTGTTATAAAAGTGACAAAAAAGTCTCAGAATAATTACTTTATCCATACAGCTCAAAACAAATGTAGGGCTACTTGGAACGTTATTAGTAAAACAATGTGTAATGTGCCAAAAAGCGAAATCAATCAAATTAATATAGATGGTAAACATTGTGGTGATGATCCGCAGACCATTGCGGACTTTATTAATATTTTTTTATAGACCAAATAAAACGCAATACAAGTTGTACTAATATATAAAACAAAGACCACGGACCGTCCATCTTTTTGAAAATGCGTCGAGCGTATTGGATGAAATTTTTCGTTCTTGTTTTAAAAGAGAACATAACTGCAAAATAGCTCTTTCAATTTACAAAGAACTTGACAAAATCTCTTTTATAGTACTTTGTCCTTGTTTCCCGATAATTTATTAAAAAAAAAACTATTTATTAGAATGAGAATATTTTACACTGTAAAATTTAGGATTATTCCACTTTGCCCCACCGGCCGCCCCACTGGTGGGGCAAAGTGGAATGTCAACAATTTTGCAGTGGAATCTGCCCCACTAAATCGAAATAGTGGGGCAGATTCCACTGCTTTAAAATCCTGTTGGATTCTGCCCCACTAGGGTTGGCGCCTTAGAATAAACGTACAAACATTTTATTTTCGCAAATTTTGTATTTCCTAGTTGTTTCTGGAAGGATAAGAGATGTAAATTGCAGATTAATTACACGATTTGTTACAATCATTTGTTACATGCAGCGTTGGAATAAGAATTACCAAACCGTCATTTACCTATACAATAGACGTGCATTTGGCCATTTGCATTTCTTATCAGTATAGTTAATTTTGAGACCTACTCTTTCGGAGGCTCTACTGAGGTCATCGAGCATTGTACAGAGGTGCTCCATAGTCTCAGCCATGACTACAATATCGTCGCAAACCGAAGGTGAGTTATACAGGTACTCGCCATTGATGCTAATGCCAGCCCCTTTTCAGTTCAGAACCTTGAAGATATCCTCCAGTGCAGCAGTGAACAGTTTGGGAGAGATAACGTCTCCCTGTCTCACACCTCTCTGCAGAAGGATAGGTTTAGAGGTCTGATCCAAGAGTCGGACTGACGTAGTGGCGTTTTCGAATAGAACCCTCGATGCAGCATCCACTGCCGCGAAGTATTTCCAACATTCCGTTTCAATTGGATTCGTAACAGCATCTATACTAAGACGTGGAAGAATGTTTTTTGGACAATTCAAGCAATGACTGAGGTTCTGATCGACTTTCATTCTTGGGAATAATGGGAGTCGCGACAAATATGACACTCTGGTTTGGCCATTGGTTTCTAGGTAAATATCAATTTCATGTACGAGTAGGTAGCCCCTGAAACCTAGGATCAAGCAAAGCACCTGACACAATCATGTGATAAATGTTATTAGGCGTTTACCAGCCAGTGAAATAAACTTAAAAAGAAACGCCGATTTCACGCCGGCCCCGTAACCGGCGGTGGCGGCGTGCTTAATGAAAATGATGATTAATGTGTGATTTTGAATAGTTAAATAGTTAGAATAAATAGCATTTAGTTTTCTATTTACGGGGACGAATCGTACTCAGTTTGTGATTTTAAGCTTAAGCTAAAATTTAACTTTTTAATTTAACTTTATTAAAATAAAGTAGTAAAAACAAATCTAGTTGCCATTAATAAACAAATATTTAATTTAATTTAAAAATTTAATTTAATTTAAAATCGCATAATATCTGTGATTATAAAAGTTTACTGTACATAGTCTTTCTTTTATTTATTGTTTAACCATTTACCTTAATTAACAAAAATAACAAAATGAAAACCTAACTTTACTAAAACTATACAAAAACTAAAATATAGCGTCGAAAAATTCATCCGCATCGCTGTCGACTGGTAATGTACCCAAGAGACTGGCGGCATTGCCACGTTGTATGGCAATACTTAGCCTTTGGCCAAGGTAAAAGCCAGCCCTTGGGTCACGGGTACATAGTTATATTTTATTTATAAAAATTTGCGAAAATAAAATGTATGTAAGTTTATTCTAAGGCGCCAACCCTAGTGGGGCAGAATCCAACAGGATTTTAAAGCAGTGGAATCTGCCCCACTATTTCGATTTAGTGGGGCAGATTCCACTGCAAAATTTTTGACATTCCACTTTGCCCCACCAGTGGGGCGGCCGGTGGGGCAAAGTGGAATAATCCAAAATTTAATGTAATTAAATTTTACAGTGTAAAATATTGTCATTTCGAACATGTACCAGGCGAAAGTATTTTTCAGTAAATAATTTAATAATTACGAATAATAGATATTTTTTTTTTTAATATTGTTTTCTATAATTACTATTACACCCATTCTCGAGTTGAAACGGTAAGGTGCAGGGTTAAACTAGGCATCGGTCGAGCGACGCGCATTTTGAACTCACTATAGGCTTTAGCACCCTCGAAAAATTTCACAGCCGCCATCTTGGATTTAGATTTTAACCTCACTATCGGTTTTGGCACCCACAAAAACGACACCCATGACAAATAAATGGAAAAATTTCACAGCCGCCATCTTGGATTTAGATTTTGACCTCACTATCGGCTATAGCACCCTCGAAAACTATGAAAACGACACCCATGACAAATAAATAGAAAAATTTCACAGCCGCCATCTTGGATTTATATTTTGACCTCACTAACGATTTTGGCAACCTCTTTAACTACCTACGACACCCATGACGAAAAAAATGTTAGCAGCCGCCATCTTTGATTTACAAATAAATTCACGTCGGTGGCGTCGGTGCATGATCGCACGGGCCATTATTCGATATCGATTATAACAGTAAATCATTCTTAGTTTCCGTACTGTTTATCTTTCTACTGTGACTATGTGTTACAACTACATATATTACAACTTTTAGTTTAATTATTAATACTAGAACCTACAACAATATTTTACAGACTCATTTTTGAAAATAATATACAAGCACGGAAAATAACAATAATATAACGTATATTTCGATCGATTATCGGGGAACGCAGCGAGCCAGCTAAAGCGACACAGGTCCTACCTCGGGAACGCCTGGCGGGCTACTAAAGCGAAGCGCGCGGGCCGCTTTATTATATTATATCTTGTTAAAACAATAAAAATCTGTTTTGTGAAAAATTAACCGTAGAATATTCTTCTAAACATCATTGCCTATTTTTCGACATATTTTTTGAGAGTAAAAGTTTAGTCTACTTCAAGTACGACTTGAAAAACGATCAAAAACTTCCCTGTTTTCGATTTGTTTGCGATTTTTTATGATCGAGTGAAGTTGCAAATATCGTGTTTTGAACCATAGAATAATCAAGAATGTTTATTAAACTACGACATATAATTTTATCACATCGAAACTAAGAATATTTGATTGTTTAATGTTGAATCAAAAATAGGTCGATTCTGAGAATCCTGGCCTTAATCTGTCGAGCTCCGCTAATGAGACACAATTGATTTTCTATTGTTTCGTCGCCAATTGGCGACGCGCGGTGCTTGACCGGGTTTATGTGCTGATCGCGTTCATTGGTGAAATTCGCCCTTAAGCGAACATAAATGTAGGGAACAGCTGATTTTTTTTCGCGACCGATTTCATAATTTTTGCCTGTCTGGGTTCGAATCTACGACCTGGCCGTCACCACTGGGCCATCGCTGCTTATATTTTTGCTTGTCATGGAAAATAATTTTTAACCGCAGAGGTAACACTGCAATACATATGCCTCCTCACTAATAAACGTATTACATCAGGTGAATAGTTACATACTGATTTCTCTCTTTCAGTGGTCAGAAATTTAACTTTCGAAAGAAAACAAAGCGTTGTGTAACTATACAGACGCTATACAACTTTTACTACATATTAGTAAAGAGGCTAGACTACTTACATAAAAATATTACCCTTCCTTTTTGCTTTGCCATAATAGGGTAAAAATAAAAACTAAATTTTTGGGGTTCCGTACCTTAAAAGGAAAAAGCGGAACCCTTATGGGATCACTTTGTGGTCTATTTGTCCGTCTGTCAGGACCCTCTTTCTCAGGAAAGGGATACCCCGTACCAAGTTGAAATTAATATCAAATACCAAGGTCTGCGGTCCCTTGGACTTGGAATCCGTTATTGATAGATGTGCCACTATTATTAATTAAATATAACTTTAATGTTAATTTGATCATGTATAGTTGGGTTAGTTCCTTGGGAACAAAGCAAGATACATTAATCACTGCATGCCAAGACCTGTTTCATTTTATTGTTAATGTCAAATAACCAAAAAGGTTATCCTTTCCAAGGATATGGAAAATGGAAACCCTCTGAGACTTTTGTTGAACAGTGATATATCGCCGTTTCCGCCATGGCTGCTTTATCGATCTTATTATGTGGGAACTATTCTTTGATCGTATAAAAGGTTTCCTTTATCACATATTTCAAGAATGCAACACACCAATATGACGCGGCCTGAAGGATTATCCACTTTCGCGAGATGGATTTTCTCCCCACCTTTACGTGAAGGTATGAAATCTGTCTGCGTTTCCTTAACCAGCAATTTTTGAGCTTGGTTTATTATAACCTCATTTTCAGAACCTGTCTGGGAAAGTAATGGATTCTTTGAAACCGAGTGGCACTGGCACAATTTTTTTCAACAAATTCGATTTGTCTCTTATTGCATTGCTTTTTGGTTAACAATGTATGTAGTGTATTTAACACGTGTGCTTTTTACTTTGCATTCCCGCACTAATGCAGAAAAATGCGTCACACACTAGTACGCCTAGAGGTACTAGTCAGGGATGTGGTTTTATTTTAATCTCAGCAAAGCAGCACACCCACTGGACAGCTGTGTTCTATTATTCAAAAAATTAAAAATATTACCACTCCCATCACTAGATATATTTTTGAAATTTGTATTTTTGTGTACTAAAATAAGAATGCATTTAATCTGCATAATGATACTTATTGTATCTAGATCTAGCCGCAAAGTCCACATGCTTCGTGTACCTAGACGAAATAATAAACTATTTTCTAATACTTAATGTATTTTTTATGGCGACCAAAGTTTATAATAAACTACCAGATTGTTTTAAAACTCTTAACTTCAGGACATTTAAATCTAAATTATTCAATTATCTCTTATGTAAATGCTACTACTCGACTAATGATTTAATTAATGAAATGAAAAGTTGACTTAAATATTAGAATAATTATATTCTGTTCTTATTATCTCTTTGACTTAATTTAATCTTTTTGAAATTTCCATTCCTAATATTTGACTAATTTGCAATTTGAATGTTATCTTAATTTATTTAATTCAATGTTATATCTAACAAATTAACCAAAACCCTGAAAATGTATTTGTATGCCGGAAACGGCAGAATATTATTAACTTTTCAAGCTATGTAATAACTCTGTAACAATATTCTGACTAATAAATTGACTATTACTAAATATAAGCCTTTATGTTTTTTTGCCTAATGCCTAGATAAACAGTTACGTTTACTATAAAGTCTTAAATGAATGTTTAAATTGGATATTAGTCAGAAGAAACTGTGTTTCAAAGAATCACTCAGGTAGGTCCTATTTTGTTAATTTTATATTAAATAAAAACCCGCCTTTGTACCTTTTTGTGCGAAAAGTTTCAATAAATAAATAATATGTTACCTATAAAAAACTGGTAATCATATTATGACAATATCTTTCAACATTAAACAATTAGACACTTAATATAAAACCGCACATCACAATCACAGAACATGCTATAAACTTCCACATAAAAGTTTAGATAACGTTTTATTACGGCGCGAATCCGAGTTTATTCTGTGTGCACTGAAAAGGCTTCAGACGGGCTGCCGGAGGTCGGAAGCTATTCAATCTAGGCGCAGGCAAATTGTGTGGATAGGTCGGAAATGTGCGGCGTAGCGGGCAATGGACGGAGAGCGCCGCTCGCAGACCGCAGGCCGCAGCGCAGCGTCCCGCCAGCAGCTGTCATCTCCACCGGTAACTTTAGTTGCATAAAAAAGGCGATAACAAACCGCAGTGCTCGTATTTGTCAAAATTATTAATAGACTTTGCAATATTATAGGTTTTTTAATTTTTTTATGGCGTTTATTGATGCTCTCACTGACGGTCGTTCACCATTTGTAAGTTGTCAATTGAGTATCTATGTATGTAATCATACGAAAGTTCCCAATATTGCTAGTTTAAATATATACTTAGCGTAACCCACATAAAATGACTATTGATCGCAATAGCTTTCATTTTGACAGTTCAGTCACATTCATTCCGTTAATTACGTTGCCGAGCAGACGAATTTTTCAAACCGAAGAAGCAATGAATTATAAATAAGTATCCTTAAAAATCCATAGATTATGATTGAAAGTGTGTTAGGTACGCAATTAGAGTACAGGATGCAATTTCAACATTTTCAGCTATAATAATTACAATGACAAAAGTGGTAACCGACACTGATACAGGGTGTTGCAAATAATTTATATATCGTGGTAAAATCCGTTGTTACAAATGAAGCCTTTAATCTAATAACAGTTACTACGTGATGTGAATATCATGCAGATCATGATAAATTGCTACAGGCCAGTATAATATTTAATCATATTATATGCACTGATTAGTGTTTCACACATTCGCACCATATTTCAATAGAACATTTTCACAACTAATTATGCATTAATGCTCTTTTCCTAGAAACAAAACGAATCTTTTTGCAATGGTAGCATTTTTTATTGCCAAACTGGGCATATAAGATTCGTAAGCTAATATTACCCGTGATAGCTACTTTCATATGGGAAGGTCTACTATGCAAGCTATGCGGTATTTGCTTCATTATTGGTAAAAAGATACAAGAGTCCTAATCTTAACCAATAACGGTCTTGTAAATTATAGGAATCGGCCATAAGTAGGTACCTACACACTCATAATGCAACAACAAAGAATGGAAGAATCAGTTTTAAACAGTTTAATTTGGAAGCGTGTTCTTAGACGAGTTGGTAATTACATAAGTAAGGTAAGCTTCCTTATCTGGTCTTATTCAATAGGTTAATTAATTGCAGTCCTGTCTGAACTTATCTAATTACGGCTCACGGCCAGCTGCAAGTTTATTTCCGCATGAACTCCCCAGCATCCACTACTCTCTCGCCAATTACACACCTACTTACTTTGTGTCTATCCTTCTTTCTTGCTTATTTCACTTCGCATTTGCTTGAGATAAGAGCAATGAGATTCTCTGTGAAGTTAGTGCAGGCAGCTGACAATAGACGCCACCTGGAAGCGGTTTTTTTAATATCGCCTTTGAGAGAATCTAGTCTACAAAGAATACTTTTTATAATTAACGAGTTAAGTAATTACTTACAAAAAACTCTGGCCGTCATTAGCAAGGTTTGTTTTCTTTTTGACCGCTTCTTAAGAAAATCTTCTTAACGAGGACGCCTGGTTAAATCAAAGGTGTAAAAGTTGGTCTAAAACATTAGCTTAGCGTAAGCAGAGAGGGAGTGTGCCGCAATCCAGCACGCGGACCAAGTGCGGGTTGGTAGATGTCACAGGTCTTTGAATTTTTAGTTCTAAGACATGTCGGTTTCCTCACGATGTTTTCCTTTAGCGTTTCGAGAGCAGTGGTGATGAAATTAAATACACAATGTAAAGTCCCTGCCTGGGTTCGAACGTGGTTCGAACCTACGACGACGTGCAACTCGTAAGTCGGGGCCACCACTGCTCTCAAACACCAGCTTATTAAGCAAAAACATTATCTCCAATCAAAACAAACCTTTAATACTTAGCTAACAAAGTGTCCTCATTTTCCTCACAGAAAAATGCAAACAAGCAAGCAAAGCAATACTTACCTACACAAAAACAATAAGTCGGAAGATGGAATGATAGAACACATCGCATCTGCCAGTCGGCATTTCCTTTCTGAAAATGAGATCGGCTTAGCATTTTTTTGCAAACACAGGACTCGAATAAATGCGTTTCAAAATAAGATATCAGTTTTGTTTTGTTTTCATTATGACTAATGGATAACTTTCAAATAGGTATCTGCAGAGTGGTTCAAAAATTTGTGCTTGGTCATATATTAGGGTGTGAAGTGTGTGGAGAAAGTGGTTCAGTTCGATAATCTGTAACTATCAAACCGAACAAGTTTATCCATGGGACCGACATCGTAATCGCCAAAAATTTATCAATTTTCCCATTTGGGCCGAATACACATCTTGAAGTTTTGTATGAGACAGCTATGTTTTCCCGATTGCAATTAGTCTCATGGAAAAAGTTGTTCAGACACATTGCTGATACACGTTGTAACACGTAATAATCTCAGAAGTTTCCCCAAATAATTCAGACGAAACTAGTGAAATCGTCACCATCATCTGCCTAGCCTTTTCCCAACTATGTTGGGGTCGGCTTCCAGTCTAACCGGATGCAGCTGAATACCAGTATTTTAAATGGAGCGACTGCCTATCTGACCTCCACAACCCAGTTACTGGGTAATACGATACCCTTTGGTAAGACTGGTTGTCAGATTTTCGGGCTTCTGGCGACCCGTAACTACTGTCAAAGATCCACGAATGACAGCCGGGACCAACAGCTTAACGTGCTTTCTGAGGCACGGAGGGGTCTTGGTATGTAAAGATGGTCACCCATCCATGGACCAACCGCGGCAAGCGTAGCTTAACCTGATCGATCGACCCGTGCGGCTGTTATTTTTTAGCCACAAGCCCCTCATGAAACTAGTGAAATATTCGTTCAATAATAGTTATCGACAGCGATTACCTCATAGAATAAACTTAGGTAGGTAGATAGGAAATCTCAAAGCGTTCATATTATTACCAAGTTGAACATTTTCCAATTTCCGCCGCATGAAATATTATGAATACTCTTCGACGCTAGCACTGAAGGCGTACCTACTTGGAACAGGAAATAAATAAGTCGTCGACGGTCTCGTATGTATCCTGCGTTCGCAATTTAGTTACCAAACATGTAAACATGTATGAGTTTTTGGAAAAACAACTTCAAAACACACACATAAAGTTCAGTTTGCCCTACAACTTCAAACAGTTTTATGACCTTTTCAATAATACTAGTCATTCTGAAATGAACTTAATCAACACTCATATAAAGTTAATATTCGTTTGAATCGAGTGGAAATAACGTCAAATGGAAACAAGGATTTGAATATATAATGGTAGTACTTACCAATAAATGTTGCCGTGAGATACTTGTTTTAAGTACATGATTTGTGAATAGAAATCAGGAAAATATTTTTAAATTATTATGATATTGTGATTTAAGTAGCACAATCCAAATACAACATTTCCTTATTTCAGAAGTGATTTCCCATAAGGAAAACACTTCGTATTTATAATGTACAGTCAAACTTAATTCAGATTCGAAAATGAGAAGGTGTTTCCTTGTATAAGTGGGTCCCAAAAACCCCTGCTTATTGAAGACGAGCTTCTGCCCGCGACTTCGTCCGCGTGATATTTCAGCCCCCGACCCATCCCGTCGCATCGCATCGCCTACCCGCGCTGTTACTTTTTTTTCGCTTAGCGTTCTTTCTAACTTTTTTTTGTTATAGCTCGGCTCCTCAGGGCCGTAGCGTGATGTTAAATAGCCTATAGCCTTCCTCGAGAATTGAGCTATCAAATTCAATAACATTTTTTCAAATCCGGCTGCTAGTGCCAGAGATTACCCCTACATACGTAATTATAATACTTATTAGTAAAGATAGATAAGTATTAAGTATAGATGCAATGGTTTCTCAGCCAGCCGCTTCTTACATGATTAATTAGAGGAGGTCTCATTAATAAATTATCAGGTGAGGAGCCGGCAAATCGTATTTCCCAGTAAATAAATTAATTGTTACGAGAGGTGGCTAAGGATTAGCGCTCTCGGCGCCGCGCTCGCCACGTGAACGTTTTTCTTATTATTTCTCCCGGGACACTCGGAACTATTAATCTTCTTTAATGTGAAAATGTGCTTCTACGTAATTTGCACATTTCGTTAATGCAACTTCGGAACTAATTGAAAAACTAAAATAGTATTTGACTAATGCTGGGTAAGGGAACTTTTGTATGACAAAAAACCGGCAAACTGCGAGTCGAGCTCACATATGAAGGGTGCCGTACCACCGCCACCGTACCTACATTGTTTAATAACACTTTCTTGTATGGTATTCATAGATATTCCGTGATAGTAAATATTATTATTTGTTGTTATAACGGCAATAGAAATATACAGTCTGAAAAATGAAAGTGAAACAGAGAGATGTCAGATCTACGCTACGTAAAATTAAAGCCGGTGTTCCACAGGGCTCCGTTCTCGGCCCTGTAATATATAATATATTTACCTCAGATTTACCGGTATCCGAAGACGTCACCGTAGCAACATACGCAGATGACGTAGCCTACCTCGCAAGCGATGAAGTCCCAGCACAGGCTAGTTATAAGCTCCAACACCTACTAGACGAGACCCACGCATGGATGAGAAAGTGGCGCATCCGGGCAAGTGCACAAAAATCGAACCATATCACATTCACCTTAAGAAAAGGAAATTGCCCTTCTGTTAAACTTGGCACTGATGTTCTGCCACATACTGAGAATGTCAAATATTTGGGCTTTCACTTAGACAGAAGACTCACCTGGACGTATCACATTAAGAAAAAACGGGACGAAATCAATCTTAAGTTCCGAAACCTGCTTTGGCTTATGGGTAGAAACTCGGTCCTCTCTACTGATAACAAGCTTCTGATCTACAACGCCGTGTTGAAGCCTATCTGGACCTACGGACTCCCATTGTGGGGCTCTGCCAGTAAGAGCAACATCATGTACATCCAACGTGTCCAAAACAACATCCTACGTACCATCACAAGTGCCCCGTGGTTCTCCAGAAACGACGAAATCCACGAATATCTTGGCGTTCCCACTATTCAGACTGAAATTGAGAAATACAAAAGGAAATACGCTGATCGGCTCTCGGTTCATCCAAATACCCTGGCCTGTGATCTCTTAAACCCTTCCGTAACGGTGAAAAGGCTGAAAAGGAAGGATGTGTTATAAGAAGGCAGTCGAGACACTGGTCTCCTCGCCCAAACGTCAAATTCACCCAACTCATCTGCTTATAGTCTTGCGACTGATTGCAGATAATAAAAAAAAAAAAAAAAAAAAAAAAAAAAAAAAAAAAAAAAATTTGTTGTTGTAGCGGCAATAGAAATACACACTCTGTGAAAAATTTAACTATCTACCTATTACGGTTTATGAGATACAACCCGCTGACAGACAGGCAGACGGATGGACAGCGGAGGCTTAGTAATAGGGTTCCATTGGCACTCTTATAGTACGGAACCCTACAAAATATTTGTGGCATCAACAAGACGGTGTGTGGTTATTTTTTAGTTTAATTATTATTATTTTGAAGAATACTTCTACGTAATCTGTTAGGTACTTATTGACTAACAAGTTATGGACTGATATAAAGAAATTTTATTTAAACTGTTTATTTAATGGAAACCGCAAACATTACGGTTTGGAAAGTAATAACTATTACAAAGGAAAACCGAATAAGCAGCACTTATGTTCACTTATTTTCCTCGTCTATGGTTTAAAAACCTTTTTGTTGTATTAATAGATCGCGTGTATCACGCGTCGGGTACACATAACGACATAATTATTAAAACTAGTAAAGAATCAACCAGGCCTCACCTCCAGGAATCGTTTGACACCAACGTTTTATACCTGTTATAATAAGACTTCCTGATAATTAAGCACAGTTACTACATATCTAGCCTCTTACCGTGTTTGACATACGGATGTCAGACGTGGAAATAAAGGGCCAAAGCCAAGCACAAAATCACCACCTGCCAGCGAGGGCTGGAGCGAAGCATGTTCAATATAAAAAAAAAACAGACAACATAATTATGACACATAAAAATACGATCAATAGCAAAAGCCTCTTACGACATGAGCTATGCAAAAAAGCAAAAATGGGAATGGGCAGGCCGCGTAGCGAGGCTTACAAACCATAGATGGACCGTAAAAGCAGCCTTGTAGAGAGGCCCACAAGGAAAAAGAAACAGGAAGGCCACTGACACGTTGGGAAGACAAGATCAGTAGAACCGCCGGCTCGAACTGGACCCAAATAGCACAAGACCGAGAACAATGCGCTTCTTTGGAGCAGACCTTCACCAATACTGAGGTTCTTGCAGAAGAAGAAATATAAAAAAAAATCTTAAAATTAAATTAATCTTAACCCATTAGAACATAACTAAAACCTAGAAATAATAAAAATCGTGTAGGTATAAGGCAAGAAATAATAGCCTTTTTTATTTAGGTACTTCGTAATTAGGCCAATGATATACCAAATCTCAATTGTATGGCCCTCGATTAGGATGGCAGTCCACTCCGCTGCTTTTCCTGGCTGATGATAAAATATAGAATAGCAAATTATTGAAGTTCAACTAAAACGCTACTGATTCACAGACAAATGTACGAAAGAAGAAATCAAACAGACGCTTGCTTATAAAATTATCACGAAAAAATGATTTATAAATATTTACCTGCAATCTAACTTAAGTAGTAAAGGTTTACTAATGGTACCAGGTCCAAGGTTTAATAATGTGGTGACCCCCAATACGTTTTTCACATCGTCATATCTAATCCGTTGCCAAATACCAATAGGGTTTTTCTGCTGAAAGATTTCTAACATTATGTAGTTTCAGTATATATGCGACCTGTAAACTTTTAATGATTTATATAGGATGATAAAAATATGTTTATAAACTGGATAAATTTCAAATGCTAATTATACTAATAAACTATAAAAATATAATATCCTAACCTAACTAAAACAATAAAAAAATTAAAATATGGCGTCGAAAAATTTAACCTGTAAGAGTAAACTGAATCTAGAAGTTTGAGCGATAAACAAACAGATTCATGCACTGGTACGGTGTACTGAATGTAGTTATACAAAGGTAATCGACCCTTAGGAATTGAACAACCTTGCGACATTGGCGCTGAGTCGCTCAGCCGGAGTGTGTCGACCTGGCGGCGTCCGCCTCGCTCGTCCTCCCAACATTGATACTGTCACCAGCTATTTAGGTTTCCAAAGGACTGAAATAAAACCTTTTTAAACTTAAAGTTGTATGTTACTTTTCATAGGACTAAGGAGTCATTACTACCAAAGCCCGAGTCCCAAGATACAGACTAAGCCCTTAACGTCAAAAATGTATGGTTCAGACGCTAATTATTACCTAACTTTTAGCAACGTTTATAACCCCCCACTGTTTAGTTTGGGGCTTACTGTCAACAACTTTTACAACTAATGTAACCTAGCTGTAACTAATATTTTAAGGAACTTATGACATTTTAATTTGTGTTTAACCTATGTACCTGGATAACAAAAAAATCTAGTTCTATTACTTACTTGTCGACATTTCGTTCGATGGCTGCTAAAAATCTATATGGGTACATAAAACAAAGTCGGGTTAAGTAGTTACACCATTTATAACTCAAGAACGGCTGGACGGATTTTTATGACAATAACACAAGTTCATCATAAGGCTTTTATTATTTTTGTTTTTCCGACTTTCTACTATAGAAGACAAAAGGACCAATACAGACAGCCGGTGATTTTTTGCTTTTTTTTTTTCAGTTCGTTGTATCCTATTTATTTTTGTTATGAAAATTGAAATTGTTTGCTGAAATAAAGTAATATTTATAGATTTGTTTAATCAAATGTAAACAAAAAAGTGCGTAAACATGCGTTAGCAATCCATGTACCATGTAAGTATATGTACATATTTATAAACCCACAATTACTTTTTATTTTTTCCTGTCCCGTTTTTCGAATGATATCACAACTTCATGAGTTGCTGTAGCTAGCTTTAGTTTAGGGAAGCTATTTGTATAATACGATGAATGATAATGTATTATTTGTCACACGATAAATCTTCATAGCAAAATGTCCTGAAACATTTGTGATATTGTGTGGTGTCAGTAGGGCCGCCCACCAGTCGATGCAGGGCGGCAAGGGCGCGCGGTCCACCAACCGCTGCAGCATCAAATCATTCACTATTCTCCCTGAATATAATTATTAAAAGCTGCGTTTCATTCACGAAATTATGCCTTTGTTTTACTGCGTTGTTAAAGTTCGAATAAATCATGTTGCTCTGAGTCTGTAATAGTAGTTTATTCCATGCAAAACACGAACAAATTACTGGTCGTGTTTAGTTGTAAACTTACAACTTTACGAATTCAGTAGATTTCTCTGTAAACAAGATGTACTTAGTTTTGAAACAGTACTGGAGTAGTTGTACTTACATAAGTTTCTCAGGGGTAGCGTTTGCGAGGCGTGCCCAAAAATCATAGGTATTGTATAGCTGTATTATTTATTTCATTTTTATTTACATGCTTATTAAGAAATCTTAAATACAATATACAATCTAATGCTAAAATATATATATATGTACAAGTATAGGTATAATGGTAAAAAATGCAAGAGCTCATTGGGCATCAAAAAATTCGTCTGCATCGCTGTTAGTGGGAAAAGTACCCAAAAGGCTGGCAGCGTTGCCACGTTAGATGGCATGATTAATGTATAGCTGTATGATTAAATCCTGTACTTACCTACATATATAAGCTTCAGGCAAAATGTACAAACAAAAATGTCTACCAATATTAGGCAAAAAATCGTAGAATGTTATTGAAATTCACCATGTCCACTCACCAGCTCAAATCACAACTTTCAATCAACATGCTTTGCACTAACGATACAGTTTTAGGTAGGATGTTCATTCATCAGATCAATAGAGAGTAACATTATAAATAATGCCAGCTAATCTTCTGAAACTCAAATTTTAACGTACCATAAGGGGAGGAAACAACCATAATACAGAGGAAAACCCATGTTATTTATCAAACGGCAATTTAAATATGTACTTTCTCAGCCCATGAGTAAGTGATGTGAACAAATTACGTAAATGTATGTTTAGTATTACGACAGGGAAATTGAATCCTAGGGGAGCCTGCTACCGGTGCCGGAGGTTTTTTAAAGGCAATTGTTATGGGTATACATACCCTATAGCCATATAAGTAGGTAAGTTGCCCGACGTGCCCGAGTATGTAGCTAATAATTTATGTAGGAAAATGAAATGACTGAGTGTTAACGGTTATAAATAGTCTTTGTTGATGCAGTGAGTGGGTAATGTGGGTATTAGTTCGTTTTTATTACAAGTGGTTTTCAAACGTATCCATCCATAACATTACAATGGTTAATTGAAGTCTGATGATATTGGCACAGGACCTAACGCACTTACGCACATATGATATTTGTGCTTATTCGTCCGAATAAGTGTTATACCTAATCTGCAACGACCTACATATACATACAATGGATATATATGTGCGGTTCTTTCCTCAAATTACCATCAGACATTAATCTGCATGGTCTTCATATGGCCTGACTAAGATTATGTGTGAACTTTAAAAGAGACTGTAACCACTGATTTTTTAACCGACTTCTAAAATGGAGGAGGTTCTCAATTCTTCAAATATTTTTTTTTTATGTATGTTCGGGTATAACTCCGTCATAATAATATATGAAATGGTCTCATTTAAATTTCTTAAAGATAAAGATCTGATGATGAGTTTCGGAGACAGACGACGGAATTGTTCAATAAATGCCAGCAAATTGCGATTGCTGCTATCGCATATGTTGGCCTTTCTTCTCAAAGTAGTCGGATAGGAAACACCGAAATCATCTAGTTTTAAAACATAATTTGTTTAAAAGTGTTTTTGAACCAATTTGCAGATATAAATATAATGTAGCCTGTAGGTATCATTATTTTAGAATAAAAAAATAACAATCACATCAACTAAAATGCATGTTCACAGTAGAGTTACTGAAAAAAGTGCGGTTCATCGACCTCTTTCATTTGTATGCGTAACCATTTCCCTGTGTTAGTTACGCACACCCTTCCTTATGGGGGTGAAAATAGTCATAAGTAAAACAGAGACAATTTTTTTTTTTGCTCTTTGGTTGGCGAGACGACAGACTCAGCGGAGGTGTACCTACTATAGCCCCGGGCCTTTGATAACTCATGAAAAATTCAAGTGCTCCCGACAATATCTGCAGATACCTACGTATAACTATTACCGGTTGAAGAGTTCGGGGAAACTTCCTGGCTAAAAAAATGTATCTAGCGTGTTGAAAATTTAATTAGGGTTTATCGTCTAGGCAGGCCCTTTTTACATCTATCTGAAGTAGGTAGATTCACACAATAACAAAATTGTTGACTGAGTGTAAAAGGGGCGTACTAAATACGCGTACCTACCTAGTAATAAAATAGGATTTTACCTAATTAATTGCTCACTGCTTCGGAAAGTTTATGTTTATAGCTTGGTATTTAAGAGAATTACTTGAAATTCCTATCATTATTTACTGTCGCTATTTCTGATCATAACCAAACACATGTAAATATACAATTTACCTACTCATCATTCCTTCTGTGTTTTCCGAGGTTTCATACGTTCTAGAGAGTCTTTTGTTTTAGAACTAAAAACCAAAAGCAAGCAGAGGGGCTATTCTCGTAAGGGGTTAGAAGATTTTTGTATGGAGGGTGGCCCTAAGGTCGGTCGCCATTTTGATTTTTTTTCAGAATCGCGGTGCACAACAAAAGTTATATATTTAGATAGAGGACACTTATACAAACAAAAAATATAATATAACATAATATCCTAAAGCGTCAGGTTTCGGAGTTATTCACCGAAATATAATTCGAAAACAACAAGGATTTTTTTGTTTTTTTTCCCTCCAGGTAAGCATATTGAACTATTGAGGTAATAGAAACGTTATGAAACCTTTATGGAGAAGAAACAAATGAAGAATAGACATTTTAAATTCGAAGACATGTGACATCTGCCAACCCGCACTGGGCCCGCATGGTGAATTACGGCCCACTCCCTCTCACCGAGGAGGCCTGTGTCCCAGCAGTGGGAACATTATAGGTTTATTATGTATGTATGTATTATGTATGTATTTATAGTTCGTTTTTTAATCCCAGAGACTAATCTGACATTTAAGTCTTTTGTGTTTTCGTTTTTTTTTAGTATAGTCTCTGGGATTAAAAAAAACGAACTATAAATTACCGTGTTTAATTATTTATTTAAAAAATGTCTATTCTTCATTTATTTCTTCTCCATAAAGGTTTCATAACGTTTCTATTACCTCAATAGTTCAATATGCTTACCCTGGAGGGAAAAAAAACCAAAAAATTCTTGTTGTTTTCGACTTATATTTCGGTGAATAACTCCGAAACCTGACGCTTTAGGATATTATGTTACATAACATTTTTTGTTTGTATAAGTGTCCTCTATCTAAATATATAACTTTTGTTTTGCACCGCGATTCTGAAAAAAAATCAAAATGGCGGCTGATTTTAGGGCCAAAACCTTCAAACCCCTTTAAGAATGTTCACAGTATGATCTCAGCCTTAATCTGTCAAAAATATCTCTAATTTCCCTACATTTTTGACACGTTTTTGACATTGATTGTCGCTGAGATGAGATTGCGACTAGATTTTGAACGTTTTTAATTACGGGCATTGGCCTTTAGACCTTAAATCCAGTCAATTAATAAGTAATCTACTAAATGGTAGAATTTACATTGAATTCATATAAGTAAGTACATTTGTCTAAAAATGTAAACCAGAATATTAAGAATCACAAACAGAAGTTGAAAGTAACCTAACAAATATCAATTTCATCATTTACGCAAATCGTATGTAGGTATGTTCACAAATTCCTACGATAGGGGGAGTAGGCAATCTCAGCACCCCACACAGATAGCGTATAAATATTGCCTTCCTATCTGCCACGAGCAGTAAATTGCCGAAAAATGTTGTTGATCCCTCGTACATAATAAACTAATACATATTTCATCAACGTCAACATAGATTCAGCTCGCTAGCGCTGTATTTATTACATATTCTGGTAATATAAGTGCGAACGAGGAAGCATCGTGAAACACAGATGCTGAAGAAAGAAATAAAGAAAAATTGGTTTATTTGTCACAGAACCACGAGCATACAAAAAAGATGGCAAATTGGGCCAACAAGACCTGAAAAAGTCAAACAAAGAAGAAGAAGCAGACAAAAAAGAAAGTTAGCTCGAATAAAAAATAACAAAAACAGTTCTAAAATCACTAGCACAGAACAGCGGGGTATTTGTGTAATACACTATCACTACATGGCATCTTCTGGGCACGCTCGTTCCATCATAGACCTCATCCATCGCTTTCCATCAGGCGTGATCGACGTCAAGAGCGGGCCCATTCAGCAATAAAAAAAAACAACATTCATTGCGATATTTACGTTGTTGAACAGACACCAATTTTTTGACAAATGTTTCGAACATATGAAGCATTGGATTAGCAATATCCTTCAAAATGATTCAGGTTGAGATTGATAGGTAGTGCGTTACTTAATTGGGCTGCAGAAATATTCGGCAGCTGCACGTCGTGACCGTGACAAGGAGGCTTCCACTCAGTAAGATGCTGTGCTTTGGTGGACCATAGCACAGCGCTTATTTTCAACAGTTACCCGAAAACGACGCCCGGAAACCAAGTCAGGTTTACAGATTAAAGGTGCTGAATATACCCTATTACTGGCAGTAACACAGAATGCTTCTACAGTTGTAGGTACACGTCTAATCTACATAGGGTAACAACTTCCTATGTCTCGGTGCCGCCCGGCATTCCCAAATGTAATCAGTCAGGTCTGAGTACAGACTACGCTCTAAGGGAATTTCTATGTAAATTGTTTTATGAGACCGCGGATATGATTGGCGTAAAATTGACATTTCCCCCCTTTGACCCCTCCGTACCCCAATAAGCATGTTTTAAGCCGTTGGTCCCGTTTCCCATTCATAGATCTTTGACAGTCTTTACGGGTAGTCAGAAGCCCGAAAGCCTAACAACCAAGGGGTATCGTGTTACCCGGTAGTTAGGTTACGGAGGTCAGTAATGTAAAATACTGCTATTTAGCTGCATCCGGTTAGACTGGAAGCCGACCCCAACATAAATGGGAAAAGCTAGACAGATGATGATCTTAACAGTCTATTAGATGCCCTGATTTTGCACATTTTACTTATTATTGTTGTGTACAATCTCCCACACATCGAGTTAACGCTGATAGCCCTTGAATAAGAATGTTAGTCTAATCCAGAAATCCCTACTTGGCACGTCATGAATGGTTCCGATAAAGCGTTCTCCTCATACGTGATCGGCATTCACACAATACGTTTAGGCGCATAAAATAACATGGAATACACAGTCAATAGCACATTTTAGAAATAATTTATCTCCGTAATTTCTGTATCAATCGTTCATTAGGTTCAAGTTTCTACAAGTTTTAAGTGTCAGACGTAAATTGAAATGTATCGCACCTGGGTATCAGGGAAATGGAAGTATACTGCTGTATAGTCGTATATTCATCACGTCGAATTTCTGTTTCCGTTTCATTATCCGGGTGCACAGTGGGCTGTGGGTGTAAATAAGACTGGATGTAAATCATGTCGTTAGAGGCGGCTGCGATCGGCGCTCGGGCCGCTTCTAATTGAAAATAAATCTCATTAGTTGAGAGGTTGGCAGAAGCGCATTTTATATTTACTCGCTCTCGTTTAATATCCCGGAGATTTGGTCTGATTTGATATTTCAGAAATTGTTGTTCCTACCTTCAAATGAATATTTTTATTGCTCTTTAATGGGTAATTAATGTGAGTTGTTGCTATGAGCCTACAAACAAATAAATATGCGGGGTAATTGCGTAACGTAACACGTACAGTAGCAATGGCTTTAATTTTGACAGTTCAACAACATTCATTGCGTTATTTACGCTGTTGGAGTAGGCAAATTTTTCGAACATATGAAGCAATGGATTAGCAGTATCCTTCAAAATGATTGTGATTGATAATGTGTTACTCGATTAGGGTGCTGTAGCCGTATGAATTTGTTTGTACAGACGCCAGCACATCAATCTGTCAAATTTCGTCAATAGATTTTCAACTTTATCACTCTATAAGGTTCAAAGTTGATTGGGAAAATTTGACAGTTTTGGGTAGCTTGATGTGCTGGCGTCTGTACATACAGACAGACCTATTTTACTACAAATCTCCATAAAAACCATACTTAGAGTCCTCCTACGCAGATTACTAAGAATTTAAAACCAAGTAAATGTTTTGCACAAAATACTAGATGGGTAGGTACCTTCTTAATCTAAATACTCGGAATATGCAGTAAAATGCATGATACACAACCATTGGAAAAACATCTGATCGATAAAATGCGAACGTGCTGGACACGATTCAGTAGTCTTCTACGAAATGGTATAAATAACACGAAGATACGTAGCACAATGCCAATAGAGAGAGAAATAAAAAGATTGTGTAGTTGAGCTACCTATTCCTGTGCGCGAAAGATAAGGGTCATAATGAGTCCGATAGTAACGGTTGAAACAAAGGCCGGGAGAGCACTGTTTGCGCTGACTCAGATACCCCGCTGCCAGAGAACGGGATGAAATGGGGCCGAGCGAAAACTATGCTAGCACACTTTAAAAGCCGTGCGTTATTAAAATAATCCATTAAAATAATTATTTCTGATTGGAGATTGATTAATCTACAGGGCTATTTTAAATTTGCTAGGTAAACTACGCAGATGCGATGGGTAGGTATCAATATCTAAACAAAAAAAAATATTCATTTGATGATTTTTGGGGCAGTAGTTATTGTAGTCACTTGAAATATAACTTTAAAAAAATCAGTTTTTTTTTTTTGTGAAACTTCACATGCGTGATGGGTAAAACACGATAAAACATAATAAAACAGCACCCTAATTGCGTAACACACTATCTTTGCTAATCCATTGCTTCATATGTTCGAAAAATGTGTCTACCCAACGACGTAAACAACGCAATGAATGTTGTTGAACTGTCAAAATGCATCACATTGCTACTGATAGTGTGTTACGTATTTACCCCGCAGTTTTTCACAACTCTTACTTCAAGTAAAAACACTAACAGCGGTCGTTGCCCTCCCAAAAAAAAAAACATAAAATCTTTTTATTATTTTATAGTGTTTAGATATCGATGCCCATCGCGTCTGCAGAGTTTAGCTAGGCAACTTAAAATAACCCTGTATAATGAAATCCAACAATAATGTTTTTAACAGCGTAATTCAGCATTAAATTGTATAATACTTAATCAATTTAACGCTTCAAGCAGAAGGTTACAGCATTTTATTCCGCTTTATAGTTTGAATTACTGTTGTACTCTGTTTGTTAGTAACCTCGTGCTCGTTACCAAACAATTAGTACCTACTTATAATTTTTTATGGATATTTGAACCCCCCTCCAGAAAACTTTTTGACCTTAATGACATGGCATATGGATTTTTGGATAATTTGTTACAAAATTCAGTGAGGTGTGGAAAACATAAAATAAAAGTCGCCAACTTTCACATATTTAATAAATACAGGGTGGCGTGACAGGGACAATGCGTAAACTGTAACCATGAACTCGGCACATGATTCTAAACGAGCCTAGAAATTATTCCACGGTTATCAAAAAAAAACCGAGTGTGCTTATGACCACACGACTGAAGTGAAACTTCAAACGTATTTGGCTATGAGAGGAAGAGAGAAAGAAAATGTGCCCGCGCACTGCTTTCTCTTGCTTATATCCCCCACTCAACTCCCGTTCGCCTCGCCCAATCACACTTTTCGTAACGCTTACGTCACGCGTTCGCCGGCTTACTCTCCAAGTCAAGCGTGCGTAAAGAAATTTCACTTCAAAAAAAAAAAAATCTGCTGTTTCATAGAAAAGTGCAATATCTACGTTGTAAAAATGTATGGAACAACTGTTTTTTTTAATAACCGACGAAAAATTTCAACGCAGATGGGTTCAGAAACATGTGCTGATTTCATCGTTACAGTCTGCGCATCGATTCCCCTACCACCCTGTCTGTACTATATACAGTATATACAGTAAGGTCAGTAGGTAGGTAATGTGCAAAAAATGGTCTACCTTTCGACACTGAAGTAAAAATATACAGGACGTATATTGCGTGTACCTCCGTCAATAACTCGAAGGTAGCCGGCCGATCCATATTAATATTTAACGTGGATAGGGAACCCCTCCCGACGAGACATTAATGTCAGGATAGCGTGGGAACCATCACCTGCTGGAAAACTGGGTAAAGCGTAAAAATACGCTGCGCTATAATTATATCATTTACAGCTTAAATTGCTTACGGAACTGTTATTAGAGCCATTATCTGTAGTACCCTAATTCCTTTTGTAGAATTACATATAGGTACATGTTTATTGACTGATAGGTACAGGGAAAAGGCTAGATGTGCAAATAACAAGCAATTACGATATTGTACCTGTTTTTGTAACTTCGAGATCACTCCAAACTGCGTTCAGCAGAAAAACGATAATAACTCCGTCTCTCAGAAACATAGCTACGTATTGAAGTGAGTCGAGTTTCAGCGCAACAACATTCACTTCAATTTTTCATTTCAGTGCAGTTATATAAGCGGCCGCGAGCGCCGACCACCTGCCTGACGAGCTTTTCACTATATATATCAATGCCCTCTTTTTCCCCTATTTTCGCCTTTTCATCTTAATGCGGAAATCTTTAAAACTACATTTTAAAAGGAAAACTCGCCTATTATTACAGTGCAAGCTACGACGAGGTGCTGACTCTAACATAAAAGGCCTTAATGATTTATCAACAAAAAGGAGGAACTCACTGCAGGGTAAACAAACTCTACGAATTCGGATCCCGCCAGTTCTAGTTCAAATGAAAATTCTTAGGATTTGAAATTGAAGTGGAAAGAAATATAAATCTTTTGATACTAGAAGGCTTCGACGGACTGAGTTTTTATTAAGTTGAACTTGTTGAATCGCTACCGCCGTCCTGGGTGCTAGGAGCTTACTGAATCCTACCGCGTTCTAAGTAAAATATACGATTTAAAAACTTGGAAACCCGTTCGCATAAAGCATCGGCCGGATTATTATGAAAATATGCGATTTAAAAATCGCAGGCCATTAATGGGCGATCACGGATGAAAAATCGAACTAACGGCTTATTTTTCAATAGTGAAATATCTCTTAACTGAAGAGTAAATATATCCGTTTGATAGCTTTTGTATGAAAAATATGTCAAACTGTCATATTTATTCTTCAGATAGAAATTATCCTCACTATTGAAAAATCAGCCCTAAGTAGATGTACTCTTAGGCAATACGTTTTATTTATAAATATCTATTAGAATTTCCAGTCTACTCATAATCTGCATTCTTCACCGTAGTGATTCGGCAAAAACATCGTGTTCGACGAAATGAACAATTAACAAATAAACATCGATTTATTTTCTGTACAAAATAAACTTTTTATTTATTTTCTTGAACTGCTATCATCGCGTGCACCAACGTGATCTTTCAATTAATTGTTGTCTAGCGTTAATCTGCGTTTATATGCACATAGTAAGATGTTAAAATGATGTTATTAGCCTGTTTGTAATCAGCGTGGAGGGTCTGCAGAGAAATCTCATTAAAGGCAAATAGAAAGTGAAGCGGGAGCGACGGCAGACGAGGTCGGGGCGCTGAGCCTCCGACGCAACTATAATCACCCTCTGAACAATTGTTGAAGCGACAACTTTATCGCGCCCGGAATATGTTCTTGCTACATCGGTTTACTTAAGTATGTGGAGGAGATTGTATAAATTATCACTCATCACGGAATGTATCTACTAATTTTCTGATAGATCTGCACAGGAAATGGGAACCAGTGGAATCTTGTGAAAAGCTTCTATAACATAATTATATTTTCTTACTAGCGTCTGCCCGCGACTTTGTCCGCGTGAAATGTTTTGTTCCCCCGACCCGTCCCGTCACATCCCATCACCTGCGGCCCATGCTATTACTTATTTTTCGCTTAGCGCTCTTTCTAACTTTATTTCTTTTTCTCATTTTCTAAGGGTCCTAGCGTGTTAAATAGCCTATATCCTTCCTCAAAAATTGGGCTATCCATTGCAAAGATATTTTTTGAAATCCGAATGATATTTCTAGAGAATTGTGCGTTCCAAACAAACAAACTCTCAGATTTATAGAAGAAAAACATACATTTATTCGTTGCCCACGTATTTCATTGTTTCAATGTCATAATCTAGTGTTTTATAAACTATTTTCAGCAGTAGAACTCGCTGAATTAAGGAAAATAGATGATCTGTCTGAGTGAACATTAGTTCCGCTAATGCAAATCTCAACACACTACCAGACAATAATATTTACATTATTATCCTACTTCCTACTATCACACTAATATTATAAAGGCGAAAGTTTGTGATGATGTTTGTTACTCTTTCACGCAAAAACTACTGACCGGATTTTTATGAAACTTTACAGTAATATAGCTTATACATCAGAATAAGACATAGGATACTTTTCATCCCGATATTCCCACGGGATCGACACTTATGCGGGTAAAACCGCTTGGCGCAGCTAGTCTATAATATGGCAAAACAAAGAAAAGCGATTTAATAAATAATAAATAGTTTGTGTTTGGAGAATTAGACCTACCTAACTCTTCCTAAAGATTAATAACACACTGGAGCAGCTTAAATCTTTCCATTCATCAAGAGCATCCCGATCTCTTTGTGTGTGCAGACTGTATTCATCTGTTCGTGAAACTATGTTACAATTCAATTTCCTCTAAAGTACCTACGTAGCAAAAAGTAATATGTGAGGTAACAAAGACCCGACAGCTAGCCGCGAGCCCGCGAAGCTATTGTGGCAGACTGCAGACAGCACTCCCGCACTCCCGTCTGCCCTTCAGACGCTCATATGGCGACGAAACTTCTTATACCTTCATATTTATCTAGACACACTACGTAAGCTCTTTCTTTTTTGGCAACGCAAACAACTTGTAAGTTTGTCGGATGCAGTTTTAAAATTAATTAGTTTCTTGTCAGTTTTCGTGAAAATTCTCCCCTGTATTGGATGATGTCTGTTCGTCTGACTGCAGTATGTGTTTGATATTCATAGACGAATTAGTTAATTACCAAACTTACTTTGAATAATGCAGTAGGTACGATACACGCAAACAAACCGTACGACAAATTACTTGAGGTAGGTACAGGAATAACGAATACTACTATATCCTACCCAATACTTGATCAATTTGAAAAAAATATTTTTTGCATGTTTTCCATCAGCGTCAGGTGTTCTGTTTTAGGAACGGGATGAAAATGTCGGCTCTGGGCAGCGAGATGAAAATGTGCCTGTTGTGCAAACGAACAGCGGAGGGAATCGTTCGTTCATCAAATAAAATGCGAACGAGAGCAGTTGTCGGTGACCCCGGACTGCAAACACTCGGCTAATTGCAACAGAACCTCCCGTCTGATAACTACGTGAAAATTTAATCCTTCCGCTTACAATCTTTTTTAATCTCATTAATCCTTCGTTAAGTCTGTGAAAATTGAATGGTTTATTTTACAACGTTGGTAGGTAATTTTGCACATTTTCTGCATTGCGATTAGCTACTTAGTAATATTTTATCAGCTTGTCAATGTGGAATGTTATTCTAGTAAATGTCAAGTGAAATTCCTATAATAAAATAAAAATATTCAATATGTCAAGAATTTCTAAAGGTGCCTCTCACAACTGGAATAGATATGTAGTTTTAATACAGCGAAAATATAAAGGAATTGGTAAATAACCCAGTAACTACTTAGGTAGGTGCTTAGACGTTACACTTTAGATATTCTTGAAATGAGAATTATTTTTTTTTGGTGGCATTCAAACATGGCTTTTATGGTAAACTAGCTGCGCCCCGCGGTTTCACCCGCGTAAATGTCGAACTCGTGGGAATATCGGGATAAAAAGTAGCCTATATGTTAATCAAGGGTGTCAGCTACCTCCATACAAAATTTTATCAAAATTGGTCCAACCGTTTGAGCGTAAAGAAGTAACAAACACACACACACACTCACAAACATTCGCCTTTATAATATTAGTGTGATTATAAATTATCTCATTTCTGTAAGTAGATTTGCGTACAAACACTTACACTTCAATCATATTTTAAAAACTAGATGAGGTCGGCGTTTTCTATCTGACTACTCTGAGAAGAAATGCAGAAACAAACTCAGAGGTCACAGTCTCTTTTAAAGTCCAGACATAATCTTGGTCAGATCATGTGAAGACCATGTAGATTGATGTCTGAAATGGTCTTTTGAGGAAAGAACTTGAGTGGACCTGTCCTCTCAGTGCACGCATTTGTCAGTGAAATGTATATAATGTATGTTTGTAATCTATCGAAAATTAGAAACAAAACACAGTCACGGCCAGATGACATGACGATAACGTTACCGCAGTATTTTGCACGAGATCATGCTGTATGGCGCATATATTTTGATACATTTCTATTGAAATCTCGTTTGAGACATAGGTACACTAATTGTGAATTTAGTTAATTTCATTGGAATATTGCACGGTTACCAAAAAGATAAAAACGTAAACGTTTTCATATTATCGAGACAGTGCTTGTTTTCCTATACTTTGTGCACCCATAGTGCAACGACTTATAAAACGGTCTAATAAAAAAGAGCAAGAAGTAAAATATTTAAAAAAAATGGTTGTTATTGTTACGTACCAATCCATCAAAAAAGTTTATGACGTAGTAAGTACGTATCATAAATTGTAAATGCTACGTTAAACGGTCATAAAGTAACAAAATCAAGCAATAACTGCCGAAACAAATATTGCCAACACATCGTATAGATTTATATCCTGTGTTTTTATCTAAAATTCGAAACGCAGAATTTTGTGGAAAAAAGTGCGATTTTTTTAAATAATAAACACAATTATAGTGTGAATGAGTTCTCAATTAGACTGTAAAGGAACGTAACATAAATGGCTACCGATTGTTGCGTTATCATAAGTGTACGTCGGTCGGGTCGACTCATGTGGACTAGTTTGTACTGCTTACATTCAATTGCGATACACGAATAACAATGTTTTTATACAAAACTCTAATATTTTCTTTATTTAGTTTAACATTTATTACAGTAAAAACTCAGGATGATGGTGAGTAAATCTGCAACATTTAATACAATGTTTTGTAATTATTACCAGTGTCTTTCTTTTACTTTTTTTTAATTCGTTTGCAGAGATATTTTCAAACTTACTAGATGGTGAGATTAATCCGATGCAGGACTTTAAAGCAGACTTGTACTTTACGGAAAATAAGGTTTGTTTTTCTTTATATAAACCTACTTTTTTAAATGATTGATAATCTAAAAATTCTTTAACGACTTCTTATTGTTTTAGATGCAAGCACTGGTACCAGAAAAAGTTGACATAAAACTATATTATGAGTGCCTGTGCCCTGATTGCAGGAATTTCGATACAGTGAATTTAAGTCCAACAGTGGAGAAACTAGCCTCGTACCTGAACCTGCACCTTTATCCTTACGGAAATGCACAGGTATAAAAATCATAAAAAAGTATGTAACTGTACGACTGCCATGTATGTTTTTGAACTCTCAAAATAGAAGCCGTTGCTACTGATAGTGTGTAACGCATATTGAAACAAAGATGTCGATGTTCGTAGGTCATTCGAAATGATTATTTAGCTGCTATCAGACATAAATAAATAATTGTACTATCGAGTGTATGTTTACACATGACGATGGTAATTAGTAAAATGAAGATACTTATAAAATAGCCCACAAAAATAAGACAAATTAAAGGCAGATCTTAGTGAACATTTTTCACCGGGAATACTGTGTGAAAAGTCCATTGCAAAATCAGTTTTTACTTTACCCGACTGCGCGACAGTAAAGACAGGGTTATGTTTTTCATATGTATCTTTGTATATGGGAATATTTATAACCAAACGGCTGGATGCATTTTAATACATGAGGTGTCTATCAACTCGTTTGGTTCGCTTGATGGTTATTTTTAGGGTTCCGTACCTCAAAAGGAAAAACGGAACCCTTTAAGATCACTTTGTTGTCCGTCTGTCTGTATGTCAGTCAAGACCCTTTTTCTCAAAAATACGTGGATCTATCAAGTTGAAATTAATATCAACAAGTACTCAGGGCTGCAATCCCTTGAAGCAGTGAAAAAAAACAAATTTCTAAGTAAACGCAATCAAAGATACGGGCGTTTATGTTCCGCAATCAAAACCTATAGGGTACTTCCCGTTGACATAGAATCATGAAATTTGACAAGAAGCAATATCATGTAGCACAAGTAAAGGAAAAATCCGAAAACATTAAAATAGTTACATTACAAAAAAAAATTAAACCTATTTACATACCTACAATTTTTTACGGAGCCCTCGGTGCGCGAGTCCGACTCGTACTTGACCGGTTATTTTCGGGGAAATCGACGCACAAATTGTAACATAGATTCCTGGAATTTGGAATCCTCCTGCGTAGAAATTTTTCGTCGGTTATAAAAATTTGCTGTTCCATACATTTTGACCGCGTAGGTACTGCCCGTTTCTATGAAACAGCATTTTCTTTTTGATTACCGACGAAAAATTCCTACGCTAGGGGTCTAGAATCATATTTGCTCAATTCATGGTAACAGTTTGCGCGTCCATGTTCCTGCCATCCATACTAATATTATAAATTCGAAAGTAACTCTGTCTGTCTGTCTGTATGTTACCTTTCACGCCTAAACCGCTGAACCGATTTAGATGAAAATTGGTATAGAGATAGCTTGAGTCCCGGGAAAGGGCATGGGATAGTTTTTATCCCGATATTCCCACGGGATCGAAACTTATGCGGGTGAAACCGCGAGGCGTAGCTAGTCCTCTATAAAATGGTATCATGACCGTGTGGGGTATTAAAATAAGGGCTCGAGGAAACTCTTCCAAAAATATAACTCACTAGCTGCGCCCCGCGGTTTCACCCGCGTAAATGTCGATCCCGTGGGAATATCGGGATAAAAACTATCCTATGTCCTTTCCCGGGACTCAAACTATCTCTATACCAAATTTCATCGAAATCGGTCCAGCCGTTTTCATGTTATGTCGTGACAACGGAAAACGGGTTTCATTTTTATATATATACATTAAGTAAAATGGTTAGAAACAAAACCCGACTGCAGCATCAAATCTGAGAAATCGGAGATGGAACTAAAATAACTGCCACCAACTGCACCAGACTGTTTAGAAAAGTGAGCATGTTTTGAATGCAGTCGTGGTTTTTTTTTTTAAATATGTACTTAATTCTCATTAGACTGGTGAATGAGAAAGAGAAAATCAGGATTCGCTTAGAAAAACTCCCATAGATAGATAACTTCTAGTAGGTTATAACGTGCTTGAAAAGCTGTTATAATAAAAATTGTTTAAAAAAATACAGAAGAAGTTTTTATTATTGATTATTTTTATTAACCCTATTCTTAGGCGATTATAAAAGTTTATAAGTATTCGTATAAAACGCATGCTGACATTCGCTTATACGAATATGAACATTAGTTGCTTAAGAATAATAATCATATTCGCATGAAAGAAAGTAAAGTCAAAGTGCTATCTGTGAGCCTTGCCCTCAGAATCAGTAACCTAATTCATATGCTCCGATCATTATTCAAAAAGAGGAAATGCTCTGCATACCTTCGCATGGTTTACTGCGAGCCGGTTTACCGATTGGAATAAAGGAGCAAAAAGAAAATATCCGATAAGTACTTACTTAGATCCAAATTCGATAAAACAACAATGCCCTTTAAATTCTTTCTTTTTTGTTTTTATTCATTTGTATTATTTTATACCCTTTTTATGTATTTGGCATTCCATTGTAATGTGCACTGATTTATTTTAATTAATTTGTACTATAGGCCGACCGCTTAACTGAGACGTTGCCTGAGGTAGCAGCGCGGTGCGGGAGGGGTGTGGTGACGTGAGGCGAGAGCTCAGTGATTCGTCAACTTGTGACAACTATCACCCCTCCCGCACCGCGCAGCTACCTCAGGCAACGTCTCAGTTAAGCGGTCGGCTTAAATAATAAAACTACCTAGATTATAAGTATTCAAACAATATTTGTTGGAAAAAGTGGTGAGTTATGAAGGAGTAAAACACAGAAGAATAGGACATAAACGTGAGAATTTAATCTGAACAGGGTTTGTGTACACTTTCCTCAGATACTTTTGAGACAGACCGTAGGACCTACGACTTTGACTTAAAAAAAAAAACACAAAGTTTGTTGGAAGTTTTTACACTCGTTCTTTCTAGTTCTTGACAAAAGTTTCAAGAACTCACTGTTAACAAGCATTCCAATAATAGGTAATTGTTTTAACACACTTGCTCGTAAAGTAGCTCTTATTGCACCGCTTGTAGGTTCGAAATGCAATTTATTTGACGTTCGTGCTTTTTACTTTGCATTCCCGGACTAGTGCGGGAAAATACGCCACAAATGTACTGCTCAAAGATGTGCGAAACCCTTTGTTATTCAAATAGTAAATAATGATTTTTTTTCTCCCTTTTCGACAGGAATCTCTATCAGGTTGGACTTATTATATTTAAGGTAATAAATCCCACGGATATGAGCTATGTTTTTTTTTTTCACAGACGATAGACAAGGGTAACGGCGTGTACGAATTCAAGTGCCAGCATGGTCCGGAGGAGTGTTACGGCAACAAGCTGCATGCTTGTGCCATTGACTACCTACGCAATGTTACCAAAGCGGTCTTCTTCAACTCCTGCATGATGGAATCCTCAAGAAATAATAGAGGATCTAACGATGAAGCTGCTGATGAGGTAAGTTTGGATTGACAAGAATAATTATGATACAAAAACTCGTCAAATTCATAACCTTTTCTTTCTTTGAAGCCGGCTAAAAATTACACTAAATATTGCAATGATGATAATAATAATAAGAGAATAATATAATAATGATGTGTACCTTTATGATGCTTGATAATCAAGCATGGAGTGCCCAACCAAATTTCTAGAGATATTCAAGCAGAATCTATTTACACCATAATTTAATCAATGAGACAAAAAGATGGGATGGATCCACACTAATATAATAAATGCGAAAGTGTGTCTGTCCGTCTGTCTGTTACCGAAATAGATGAAATTTGGTATAGAGATAGTTTGAGTCCCGGGAAAGGACAAAGGATAGTTTTTATCCCGATATTCCCACGGGATCAAAACTTATGCGGGAGAAACCGCGGGGCGCTGCTAGTATCTAATAATTATGTATTTCATTCATCAAGTGGAGTGAGCAGAGACCAACTAAAGAGTGAGTAATGGTGGCCCAGCGGTAACGGCATTGACTTACGTGACGTAGGTGGCGGGTTCGAACCCAGGCAGGCACTTTATTACTTATTGACATTTATTTCATCATCACTGCTCTAAAAACGGTAAAGGAAAACATCTTGAGGAAACCGGCATGTCCTAAAACCGTATTCAAGGCATGTGACATCCACCACTGCGCGCTGGGCCCGCGTGGTGGATGATGGCCTACTCCTGTTTTTTACATTTCTATGGCCTACTCCCTCTCACAGAGAGAAGGCCTATGTCCCAGCAGTGAGAACGTTATAGGCTGTTTAACATCGAATTGTTCTCTACTTCTATCACAACATAAATTATTTATTTTCAGTGTGGGAGGACCAAGAACATTGACCCAACGTGGATAAAGCAATGCGCGAAAGGGGATAGAGGAAATACACTCCTTAAATATTATGGAGACGAAAGCAAAAAGGTTGGCTTCAAATTCGTTCCCTACATCATGATCAATGGAGTACAGAATAGCGGAGACAACTTCATGAAAGACGTGTGCGCAGCTTTTAAGACACCACCACCAGAGTGTGCGCAAGTAGTTTAAGTAAATATAAGAAAAATAAATGTAATGTTTGTTTAAACTATGTGTTTTATTTTAACGGAAAATGTTGCAACTAAACAACTAATCTGACTCGCAACGACTGACCTTCCATTTAGGCCTTACTTCATTGAACTTTTAAGTAACTTGTTTTTTTCTAGCCTAGGTCAAAGGTGACAGAGACAAAGTCGACGTTGGAGCGAGCTTACCCAGAAGAAGCCTGTTCACTCTCACTTTAAAGAGATTCGTGTTGTATGCGCTCGGAAAAACAGACGCAGGTAGAGAGTTCCACTCTTTTGCTGTGCGCATTATAAACGACATTTGCAAACGCTTAGTGCGAATTGGTGGAATAGCAACCAGGTAGGGATGGTAACTTGCAGTGCGCCTGGATGTCCGAAGGCAGAAGGCGGACGGTGGAATGAGGTCGTGGGGTTCTTGGGCACACTCACTGAAGTACAGTCTGTAGAAGACCGACGGGCAGGCAACCTTGCGGCGATGAGCCAATAATTGTTTATACAACTTAATAATAAATACAATATTTTTTAAGATAAAATATTGTATTTTCTCTGTAAGTGATTGTGTAATCTTTTGAGAAAATAAATGTCTAAAACCGTAATAATTTTGCCTTAAGATTTTCATTCTTCTTCTTTTTAGCGTGTCGATAGCAATCTAAATGTAGGTACTCGGCCCAGAATTCGGCTACTTGTTTGGCGCCATCACTAGCGTCCATCAGTTCCTGTAACGTGCAGCTGACAGGACACGCAGGGTTTTCATTTAGACATTAAGAGCCCAATCACACCACAACCACACCACCAATGTAGGCAAGTAGTGGTTGCGTGTGAATAGTGTCGCTGCAACTTTTTGCTTCAACAGTCAAATGTACTCCGAGTGCATAAACTATTAATTTTCAAACAAATTAGCGCCCGGTCAAATGTTGTCGTTGTGGTGTGGTTTAACCATAGTTTATGTAAATCTGATTTGCACTTCAATCATGGTCTGCGTTGTGTTGCCTGCACATCCACTTGAAATTTAATGATGCCCAGGTACGATAAGTATTGAAAAGAAGAATCTTCGCAAACGTTGGCGTTATGTTGTGTGGCTTTAGTTTAATGTAAAAGTCACAATGGAGCCACAGCATAATTTGTCTATAACGTTCCTACTGCTGGGCTACAAGCATCCTCTCTGTGAGAGTGAGTGGGCCGTAATCCACCACTCGGGCCCAGTGCGGGTTGGCAGATGTCACCAATGCAACCACGAGTATAGAAAACGATAACTGGGGACGGGTTCATTGCAACAAGCGAACATAAAAGATAGCCTCTAAACCAGAGTAGAAGGAAGTTTAAAAGATAATATGAGGGCAAAGACATTTAATTCTTTAGAGAAGACAGTATACGGTAAGTAGGTAAGTAAGAGATGATAAAAAATAACGTCACATGTACTATTATCACTATTGGTCATAGGCTATTTGATACGACAATCATTTTGTCTCCAAGCTATTTTTACGTTTCCTTGCAGATGTGAGCCGCAGTAGTGGTTCAACTGTGCACAATGACTTATTACCAGATAGTGTTACTTCATTTATTTATCGGAGTTGCGATATGTGACCCCTTGAATGCCGGTAAGCAAATATTTCAATTATATTAATGTTGGCTTGGGAAATTTAGAAATAATGAGAATTGTTTTTAGGATACTCAAATAAAACAAGTTACAACATAGAAAACTGGAATGGAACTTCGAATGTGAGTGTAACCAATATTTGCTTTTTATGTATAACTGGTGTAAAAATACCTTTTATGAAGCCGAGAGTCGTTTGTCCTGCTTTTTTTTTGTACTGTACCTATGGCCAAATATTTTTGACGTTAACCAAACTTTAAACACTCCTACGATCCCTGTACCGTTGAATACACCTACAAGCACAAAGATTTACGTGCGTTACATTACGCACCACTCCAAAAATAAAAATCGGTTTCCAGCAATTATTTTTGCACAAAGTTAGTTTGGTGCACAGAATGTGTAGGTTACGGCTTCGTGATGGATCTTTTAACACCCTGTATAGGTACCACTGTAAAATATTTCGGATTTTTGACTAAACAGACTTCAAACATCATTTCAGATCCCTACAGAGGCAACCACAGTAAAGGACACAGTTGAAATCAAAGTGTATTATGAAACTTTATGTCCATTCAGCGTGAATTTCTTCGTGTACCAACTAAAGCCTGCTATGGAAAGGCTGGGCTCACATTTAGACATACGTTTAATACCCTACGGACACGCTAAGGTACGTGAAATTTCAGCATCATTATGGTTAATGTGACATTTTTAATTTATATAAAACACGCTGTGGGTCATTGGCATTACTTCACACGAAATATAAGCATTAAGTAAGTAATTTTGTCGTTTTGAAACAAACTTGCATATACGTTATACAATACTTCTATGAGATCTATAGATACATCTGTCTATACAAATATATAAAATTGAAGTGTCTGTTTCTAATGTCAAAATAACAGCTTTTTACTAAATGCATATTATATGAAATTATATACCTACGGTAGGTACTTATAAACAAACAAAGGACAATGCCATGGGACCGTTCCAATACTGTGGTACCAACTTGCGAGGGAGCGTGTCACTACCAAATGTAGTTCATAAAATTACTCCTATTTTTTAAATTAGATTTACGTTTTTGTTATGAAAAAGATTCCCGGAATTCGGACACAAAAATAAAAGTATTTTTAAGTATTTACTTTTGTATGTACTTTCTCTTACGTCACTTCCATTGCACTTCATTTCAGAATGTTGCTTGGAAATACACTAGGTTTGGTTGTGACAGCGGACTTTTTTCGTTTGGTACAGGGCGCCCCATATTTGACGGCATTCTCCTTTAAAAATAAAAACTTTTTTCCACAAAAAAAAACACTATAATAAAGCGAAAAATAACTTTAACTTCGGAAGTAGGTGTCGTTGGTTCCGCATTTTCGTTTTTTGACACCTAATGTCGTATTTAACTTCAAAAGTAACCAGATTCCTTTCCACCTTCCAGACTCGGCGTGTGTTTGGCGGCTACAAGTTCTCTTGCCAGCACGGGGTACCGGAGTGTTTCGGCAACACGGTGCAAGCCTGCGCCATAGATGCGCTGCGCAATATTACACAGGCCGTCAACTTTAACACCTGTCTCATGCAGAATACCTCCTATCGTACCGGATACCAATACTTCATTTCTGTTTTCCATTGGGTAAGTTTTATTTAAGTAGTACACTTTTGCCCGCGACTTGACCCGCGTACTTAGGTGTTAGAAAATATCCTTCTTTGTTTTTTATGTAGTGATAGTGATAACATTACCCCTTTGCAGGCGAAGGGTTACCCCCTGAAGGGTTTAGAAGAGTTTTGCCTATACATATAATAGTACACCCACATTGCACCAGTAATGTTTAATAATAATAATAATAATAATATACTTGGCAACACTGATACGTCAACAACGTACATTTTGTTTTTCATATTTTATTTTTGTTGTTTTTATCAATCTCCCGTCTTTTATAGTAATAGTTATCAAATAAAACCTTTCGGAATAAAACACAAATTACCTACAGACAATAGACCAAAAATAATATGATAAATATATACAAACATAGAAAAATTAAATATGACGGCTGTCAAATTCAGCCTCCGCCAAAATAAATCTGTGAAGACTATGAAAAACACATAATGTTGACGAGATCAGCAGCTCGCCGTGCACGTCTACCACCTCCGGACTCGTCGCTCAGCTCCGCCCCGCTGCCGCCGGAACCCAGCCCCATCGAGAGTGCTGTGACACCGGCCGTGGCAGCTGCGTCGAGCTCGAGCGACGAATATTTTTCCCCGCCGACGTCGCCAACACCTGTACGTCGGCAGGGGAGAGGCCGGCCACCGAAGAGCTTGGGACTTAGGGGCCAACCGGCCCCGAGCCGGGTCCCCGCTACCGGTGGTTGTGTGCAGCGCATGAGATGGACTCTGTCTATGAACGAGAACGTCATGCGCGCATATTACGGGTCTACAGAGGGGGGAACTAACCTCACTGCGTACCGTGATAGGATGCTGACTCTGTTCCAGGAACTGGAACCAACCGTCAACGTCTCGGCCCAACGACTGTCGGATCAGGTGCGGGTCATCCAACGCGATCATAGGTTGGATGATATCGCACTTGATAGGCTGCGCTCAGAGGTACTGAGCAACCATATCGTCTCGACTCCGACACAAACCGCAGCACAAGCGTCAACTATTGATGCCAGCCCGCCGCAGTTCAATCGTGTTGAAGAAGAGGATGATAGGGTTGACACAGTAAGTAGCCAGTGCAACGATCGACTGAGGAGCGCACTGGAGGATGCGTTTCTCGAGTATAGATTCACTCCGACCGAGCTTAGACCCCGATTACCACGGTTACCCATGCACAAAAAAAATAGGGCGTTGGTGTGTGCCTTGGATTCGCAGCTCAAGAATTTCTTCGAGAGCAGCGAGGATCTCGTTGATACACACTCGATCCTGTATTGTGCGGCTGTGGCGGCATGTCGTTTAGCTAACGTCAAGTTCCCAAGTTGTGACGGAGCTACTCGACCAAAACCAGCCGTACCAGCCTGGCAGCACAGGATCGAGTGTCGTATCGATGAGACCAGGGTACTCATCGGCAAACTATACTGCTTCAGGGAGGGCAATACACGACCACGAGTGATGCGCTTTGTGAGACGAGCATTCACGGGGACTGGAATCAGCCCTCGAGAATACATATCCCGTGTCACAGAGCGCATCGACTTCCTGAAGCAGAAAGTTTGTGCATGGGCGAGCCGAATTCGGCGGTATAAGCGGCGGATTGATCGATACACGCAGAATCGCATGTTCCAGAGCGATGAAAGGTGGGTGTATAGAGCTTGGGAGCGACCTGAACAAAATGTGACAGATGTATGCCGCCCGGATGATGCCGCCACGAGTGCATTTTGGCGCAGCATCTGGTCGGTGCCCGTCTGTCACACTGAAGCTGGCTGGATACGGGATGTCGAGCGAGTGTGTGAGACTGTACCAGAAATGGAAACAGTACTAATTACGCCATTAGACGTTGCCAAAGCCGTCCGTCCGTTACCGAATTGGAAATCGCCGGGACCGGACGGACTGCACAACTTTTGGTTGAAATGGCTAATTAGTTCACACACTTGCCTGGCATCTCAGTTCCAGTCATCTTTAGAGTCTGGGTCGCTACCGCAGTTTCTAACAACAGGCGTTACCCACCTGCTCCATAAATCAGGTAGTCTCGCGGAACCCAAGAATTATAGACCGATCACGTGTTTGTCGACGGTTTATAAACTTCTTACATCCATTTTGAGAGCGAAAATTAATACGCATATTGAGAGTAACTCGATTATGTCTGCCTCTCAAAATGGATGTAGGAATGGGTCCCGCGGTACTAAGGAGCTACTCCTCATAGACATGGCCATTAGCCAACAGGTTCGTCGATCCCGCAAGGATATGTCGACATGTTGGATAGACTATAAGAAGGCCTACGACTCGGTGCCACATACATGGCTCATGAGGGTGCTGGAGTTGTACAAGATAGATGCAACTCTACGCACCTTCCTTGAGTCGTGTATGGGGCAATGGAAGACGGTCCTTCGCTATCCAGGATGTCGGCAGATCCAGGGGAATAATGAACCTGTATGGATTAAGCGGGGAATATTTCAGGGCGACAGTTTGAGTCCACTTTGGTTCTGCTTAGCCCTGAATCCTCTAAGTACACTACTGGAGGATTCAGGTCTAGGCTATCGGTTGAGGAGAGGTGGTCAGGTCATATCTCACCTCCTCTACATGGACGATTTGAAACTCTTTGCCCCCAACAAATTGCGTCTGATGGAGCTACTGAAGGTAACTGAAACTTTCAGTAGCGCCATCAGGATGGAATTTGGTGTGGACAAATGTGCAGTCATGCATGTAAAGCGAGGGGAGATTATGGATTCTGAGGGAATTCAACTCTCGGATTCCATAAACCTCAGATCCCTCTCCTCATCTGAAAGCTATAAGTATTTGGGTATGTCGGAAGCGTTAGGCATCAACGATGCTGACATGAAGCAATCGTTGAAGGAACGCTTCTTTTGTCGCCTGAAGAAGGTATTAATTAGTCTTCTTTCGGGCGGAAATAAGGTGCGAGCCTTCAACGGTTGGGTCATGCCGGTTTTGATGTACTCTTTCGGCATTCTCAAATGGACTCAAACCGAACTCGACGCCCTGGATAGAAGGGTCCGCACACTGCTGACTGCAAATCGGATGCATCACCCACGATCATCGGTGATGAGACTGTATATCCCGCGGAAGTGTGGGGGTCGAGGCTTTTTAAATGCAAAGACCCTCCACAACCGCGAGGTGTGCAGTCTCAGGGAATATTTTTTAAAAGCTGAAGTGGGTATGCACCGTGATGTGGTCGCAGTGGACAAAGGGCTCACCCCGCTGTCCATGGCTAAAGAGAACTGGCGCAAACCTGTAGTACTTACTACCGATGACCGCAAGAAGGTATGGCAAAGCAAGGAGCTTCACGGGCGCTTCTATCGGGCTCTTCATGAGCCCGGTGTAGATTTCTTAGCGTCCGTATCCTGGTTACGTTTTGGTGATCTTTTCGGAGAAACCGAAGGTTTCGTCTGTGCAATTATGGACGAAGTTATCTTGACGAATAACTACCGCAGACATATTATGAAGGACGGGACGGTTGACGTGTGTCGGGCATGCCACCGTCCGGGTGAGTCTATCAGACATATTATCTCTGGTTGTTCTCGTCTGGCTAACGGCGAGTACTTGCACAGGCATAACCAAGTAGCCAGGATTATTCACCAGCAACTTGCTTTGAAATATAAACTTGTGGATTCTGAGGTACCGTATTACAAGTATGTGCCCGACCCAGTTCTCGAAAATGACCATGCCACGCTGTACTGGGATCGGTCTATCATTACTGACAGGACTATTGTTGCCAATAAGCCTGATATAGTGGTGATAGATCGATTAGCGCGCCGCACAATGATTGTCGATGTTACCATTCCACATGACGGGAACCTCGTGAAAGCTGAGAAAGAGAAACAAATTAAATATCTTGACTTAGCACACGAGGTTGTTGACATGTGGAATGTGAGCTCGGCTATCATTGTGCCGATTGTCGTATCGGCCAATGGGCTTATGGCCCAAAGCCTCGACCAACATCTGTCGAGGCTCTCGTTAGGCGGTTGGATCAAGGGCCTGATTCAGAAGGCAGTACTCCTTGATACGGCTCGTATTGTGAGGAGGTTCCTGTCTCTGGAGCCCTAACCACCGGTAGCTTGGACCCTGCTCCCGACACCGGCGGAATACTATTTTTTATATTTTTAAATGTTTTTTATACGTATTTTTTATATTTTAAGAAATATTTAAAAATGTAAATTAATATGTACATAAATAAATAAACGAAATAATAATAAAAAAGCTGCCATATTAAAGACTTGCCGCATAGTAAGAAAATTTTTACAACTAGACTTAGATTATAATTTCACTGCAGTACAGAGCAATTTACCTTCTGAAAATAATAACTAGAATCTCACCTTGGTTCACACCCGTGAGATTCTAAAAATACCAAGTACTAACCTGAGTTTAAAAACCATAATAATAATAATTTAATTACTCTTTGCCCCCAACAATTTGCAACTGATGGAGCTACTGAAAGTAACTCAAACTTTCAGTAACGCCATTAGGATGGAATTTGGTGTGGACAAATGTGCGGTCATGCATGTAAAACGAGGGGAGATTGTGGAATCCGTGGGAACTCAACTCTCGGATTCCACAAACCTTAGAGCCCTCTCCGCATCCGAAACCTATAAGTATTTGGGTATGTCGGAAGCGTTAGGCATCAATGTTACTGACATGAAGCAATCGTTGAAGGAGCGCTTCTTTGGCCGCCTGAAAAAAGTACTTAATAGTCTTCTATCAGGCGGAAACAAGGTGCGCGCCTTCAACGGTTGGGTCATGCCGGTTTTGATGTACTCTTTTGGCATACTCAAATGGACTCAAACCGAACTCGACGCCCTGGATAGGAGGGTCCGTACACTGTTGACTGCAAATCGAATGCATCACCCACGGTCATCGGTAATGAGGTTGTATATCCCGCGAAAGTGTGGAGGTCGAGGGTTTTTAAACGCTAAGACCCTCCACAATCGCGAGATATGCAATCTCAGGGAATACTTCCAAGAAACCGACGTGGGGATGCATCGAGATGTAGTCATAGTGGACAAGGGCCTCACCCCGCTCTCCTTGGCTAAAGAGAACTGGCGCAAACCAGTAGTGCTTGACACTAATAATCGCATGGAGGTATGGCAGAGTAAGGAGCTTCACGGACGCTTTTTCCGGGCCCTTCATGGACCCGATGTAGACCTACTAGCGTCCGTAGCCTGGCTACGTTGCGGTGATCTCTTTGGAGAAACCGAAGGTTTTGTCTGTGCAATTATGGACGAAGTTGTGATGACGAACAATTACCGGAGATTTATTGTGAAAGACGGCACGGTTGACATCTGTCGGGCATGCCACCGGCCGGGAGAATCAATCAGGCATATTATCTCCGGGTGTTCTCGTCTAGCTAACGGAGAGTACTTGCATAGACACAACCTTGTAGCCAGGATAATCCATCAGCAACTTGCTCTGAAATACAGCCTTGTGGAATCGGAGGTGCCGTACTACAGGTATGTGCCCGACCCAGTTCTCGAAAACGGAAATATCACATTGTACTGGGATCAATCCATCATCACTGACAGGACTATTGTTGCCAATAAGCCTGATATAGTGGTGATGGATCGATTAGAGCGGCGCGCAATGATTGTTGACATAACCGTCCCGCATGATGAGAACCTCGTGAAAGCCGAGAAAGATAAACAAATAAAGTATCTTGACTTGGCTCGCGAGTTTGTCGACATGTGGGATGTTGACTCAGCAATCATTGTGCCGATAGTCGTCACAGCCAATGGATTGATTGCCAAGAGCCTCGACCAACACCTGAGGAGGCTCACGTTGGGCAGCTGGATCAAGGGCTTGATTCAGAAAACGGTACTTCTGGACACGGCTCGCATTGTCAGGAGGTTCCTCTCTCTGGAGCCCTGACCGCCGGTAGCTTGGACCCTGTTCCCGATACCGGTGGGCTACTATTTTTTATATTTTTAAATGTTTTTATATATTTTTTATACTAATATTTAAAAATATAATTTATATGTATATAGTTAAATAAAGGAAATAATTTAATTCAGATAATTAAAATCCATAACTTGTTAGTATTAATTAGCAACAATATTAGCTTACAATTATGTTAGTATTGTTAGTACTTATCTTTATGTAGACTACTTATATAAAACCATTCACTACCCTTACCCAGTGTTTTTGAATGGGGCAGTCAAATCGAGCAGCAATGACTTTCAGAATGCCATTCTTAGCACCCCGTAGACGCTGCAGCAAAGAAGCCGATTTTTTTCGAACAATGGCCTTGAAGCCGTCCGTGTGGGCTTCTGCAAACATCCCAGATGCACTGCAGCGCCACGGTAGCCTTAACAACATTCTGAAAGCATTGTTATATTGAACCCGCAGGGTGTCATAAGATCGTCGCGTATAGCTCACCCACAGGCCGCTCGAGTAAAAAGATTGACAATATGCTTTAAAGAGCGTTATCTTTACTTGAGTTGTACATCGAGCGAACCTGCGAGCAAGCATCCCAAGTAAGTTCCATGTAATAGGAGACGCGCTTATTGCCATCAACCGAACACAAATCCTGACTCCGAGCTGCTACTGAGAAGTTCTTTATGGTAACACGCCCGACCTGGAAATCAAACACGGGACCTCATGCTCAGTAATAGTGCTTGCGACCACTGGACTAACGAAACCGTATACATACAGTCCTGCTGAAAATAACCAGCACACTAATGGAGTAACACACTATCAATCTCAAACTGAATCATTTTGAACGATATTGCTAATCCATTACTTCATATGTTCGAAAAATGTGACAACTGAACAACGTAAATAACGCAATGAATGTTGTTGAACTGTCAAAATGAAACCCATTGCTACTGATAGTGTGCTACGCATGTTTTGGTGGATGGCGATTCAAAATCCGACGCTAGAGATGGGCAGTGGCGAGCAGTGTAATAGAAACTTCTTGGTTCTTGGTGTTTGTTCGGTGGCCGGGTTGACAAATCAAATCAAATCTAAATCGTTTATTTGCATAGGTAAAATTTGGTAGGTACTTACAAAAGATGTTAGATTTGAAATTCAGTGCAAAGATACATTTCGCCTTGTAGTGACTTGTGGGCAGTCAGCTTTACTGGAAGTAACTGGACATACTTTGATAATCGACGAAAAATTTCTATGCTAGGGGTGTTCAGAATCATGATTGTACTGAATCCATGATAACAGGTTGTACGTCGATTGCCCTGCCACCCTGTATTTTAAATAGCATGTTATTTAGGCTATGTTAGACACAGCAAAAACCTGGATAAAGTTAATCACGAATCCTCTAGTATTCGATTAAGGTCTTAATCAATACCTACCTACGGTTAAAATTTTAAGGATACGTGAACTCTTAAAATGACGCCTCTTTACAAATGATTGCCTACACCAGTTTCTATAAACAAGACATGCCAGACTTGAACATGATATAATTGACAGTACAAAGCGCAGACCTAAAATAAGTTAGGACCAGTTTCTGCCTAGTTAAATATAATTCTCACAAAACAGGTAAATCAGATAATGACGTGGTCCTACTCTGAGTTGTTTCTGTCAAGTTGAAACAACCAGTAAATGGTTACTGCCATAAAAGACTACCAGTTTGTTTCAAGTTTTAACTCTAGTGCCATTCCGAAAGCTTCGGGCCCGAGTATTATTTACATTTGTGTTGGGTTCTACGAGATGAGTGCATTGTTCAGAGAAGCTGCATAGTAGCTTTAGTAGCCACTTAAATAGGAAAAAAAAGAGGATAGCAAATTGCATGTTTGTAAAATAATTTGCTTGTTACTCCTACATTGATGTTGCACTCTGTTTTTTTCACAAAATTTAACACAAAATCAGAAATTATGGGGAGCAATAGTGGCCAAGTGGTAACGAACGCAACATACGAGCTATAGGTCGTTCAAACCTAGATCGGCACTTTACTTTGTGTAAATTATTTCATCACCACTGCTCTCAAAACGGTGAAGGAAAACATCGTGAGGACACCGGCATGTCCTAGAACAAAAATATCGAAGACATGTGACATCCACCAACCCGCACTGAGCCCGCGTGGTGGATTACGACCCACCCCCTCTCACCGAAAGGAGGCCTGTGTCCCCGCTGTTTAAACATTATAGGCCGATTATGATGTTAAGCAGAAATTATGTAATTTTTTTGTTGTTTTCTTTTTCAGTGTGGTGCCGAGCACGAAGTTAACGTTCAAGACATATGGGAGTGCGTGAACAGCAAGCGTGGTTCGATTCTTCTAAAACGATACGGAGATGAGACTCACACCCTCGCTCCATCCTTCGTTCCTTTCCTGACTATAGACGGCAAGACGCAGTACCAAGACCAAGCTATGAGCAATTTATTTGCCACAGTCTGCCTCATGCTGAAGCCGATGCCAAGGGAATGTACTATGATTTAATTAGATGTAGAATTTATTTATATTTAACGTTTTATGGTGTACATATCAAATAGATAAGTAATTAAAGTGATTTCAATCATACCTTAACGTTACCATTCAACGTGATCAAATCCACATATCTTCCGTTCCGTGAGCTGTCGTGAGGATGTGCATCGAAATTGCCCCTATGTAGTAGTACCAGATTATTGGAACGAACTTCTTTCTTCTCAGCGTGTCGATGGCAAAAATATAGCTGTTTTTATTTTTTTTTTATATTTGTTTGGCCCAAAAATCTGCAACGCGGATAGCATTCGCTGACGCAGCCATTAGGTCTTCACGTGTGCATGTGACAGGGCATGCGGTGCAAGATGGGAGGAGAGTCACCATTGTCTGTGGAGAGACACCACATACACACCGGAGGTCTGAGTTCTCCATGAACCCCCACTTGTGGAGGTTGTCCTTGCTGCGGCCTACTTGGGTCTATTTAAGGTGTTCCAAGAAGGCCACGGTAACTTATGCCCGGATGGGAGACTTAGTTCTTCGATTTATACCTCGTTTACTTCAGCCATTGCCATTGGCGCTGCCGGAAATGTTTCCCTAAATATATTGCTGTGGCAACGTCAAGGGAAATGAGTGTTTACATTGTCGCTTCACATGTCTTTCCAATTCGACTCTTGGACAATGGAGAACGTGGAAATTATTGTAGCATCGGCGCTTTGCTTTATTTCTTTAATAACTTGCTGTTATTAGCTTGCGGTAGGAGTTGACTGTACAAATCGTCACGTAAGGAAAAAGCATTATGCCCATGCAACTTTCTCCCTCTCTCTCTCTCTCTCTTTCGATATATGAGTGTTCACTTTGTTCACGACGGGTTTTCCTCGACCACACACCCAAATTGTAGCAGTCCTATCTGATCTCAGTTACTTTGCAAATCTTTCAAGACTTCTAGCTGAAAGTGCCTATACCACATCCTATACTCAATAAACTAATGAGAAATTCCGTTCACGCTTGATTCAACCTAAATAAATACAGAATTCCAACCAGATAAAACCGTTTCCCTCTGCCGCATTAGGTACATCTAAAGAAGGTTTTCCTCTTAGACAGCAGCAATCCCGGTGTAGCCCACATCAAGACAAAAGAGAATCGATTCCCGCCACGGAATAGCGGCATTCGTATGTGTCGAGCACGAAGCAATGTAGCCGAAATCCTAAATGGTTGAAACTATTGTTCTGTCGTATAGCTCGACAAACTTGGGCTTTTGAAGGCTCCCGGGGAATTGTCGGTGCATGTGGACACTTTCCCACACGCCTCCGTCGCGTCGTCGCCGCGTCGACTCGTCGTCGGCGGGACTCTTGCCAAACTGTAACACTTATTGTTCTCTGCCTTTCGTTCGTGCGACGAAATGATAACAGTTTCACCTCTTGCATCGTCGTAGCTTCGCTGATAATTACGACACCAATTAATTTGTGTTGATTGTCTTATTTCGCAATGAAAATGGTTCGCTAATTAATAAGATAGGTAGGTACTAGCTGAGCAGTTGGTTTCATTTGTTTCTAGTTTACAGTTGTAAAGCAGTAAAACTTTACCTATTTACTGGTCTGTCTACAATCGTAACACTGTTCAACCTATTAGGTAACACAAACGAAGACACAAGCCAAGTGCACACAATTTTATCTAGTAAAAACCTCCTATGGCGATGTGAAAATATGTAGAACAAGCAGACATATAAGGAAGTAAAGGTTAAGGAAACAATACCTACAGGTTCATAAACGATTACTCAACTGACTACAATAGTGATTTACCTAGGTAATTATTTAAACACAGACATGAATTATATTAATGCCTAGTTTGATTTATAGTTGGTAGCTGATAGCTAGGTAGGTTTGCCTACCAAGATATTTACTTAGATAGGTCCCTACTCAAAGATTTTACACCCCCAATCTATCTCTATAGTTTATGAATTTATGATAGTAAAGAACTACCACCTATTTCTGAGCATTTGATGAAAAGATGGTATTTTCGTTGATAATCAAGTTCCTGATTATTGAATAACTCAAAATGTGCGATCCAACATCAATTGCTATGTAACCGTAATAAGGCGTTTCACATGTGAACATTTTAGGAGGTTTTTGAACATGCATTAACAAACGTGTTTTCTACTGTTAAATACTTATTTTAAGCCGTATTAAAAAAAAAAAAAACAAAATTTAAATAAGAGATCCACACGAAAAGCGTGGTATGCACCGGCGACGTACTTCGGTGAATCATGTCACAAGCATTTATTGAATTCGTTTCGATATGACTAAGAGAGCATTGTGACCATTGCCCATTGGCCATAAACATTATATTTAAAACCACATGCGATATAACCGAGATACATTGTACCCAATGAGTAATGAAATATTAAAAATATTTGATTGAGAACTGACCACGTTAAGACAAGTTCCATTGCCATATTCTTATGAAAATTATATTAATCACAGGCACTGTTTACTTTCACTTCAGAATTCCAAAGTTGGATTCCCAATGGGAATCAAAGTAATTAATACTCAGGGCATTGTTCAAACAAAGTCTTCGTTCCACGGTGAATACCCTGAGGTCCAATTACTTCAGACAAAGTCGTCATATTACAAGTTGGTTGAATCGTTCCTTAACAGTTTAGGTCGTAGCCGTTATCTATTTATAGAACAAAACAATTATATTGAAAGAAATGTAGCCTCTTAATGACATAGATTAAACTATGTGATCGAGCAAATAAAACGTTGTACAAGTACTTCGGTACGTTCGCTTCAGTTAAAACTGTTAAAAGCCTTTAATTAAACGCTTTGCTTTTTACAAGCGGCCGCTTCAAACTGCTGCAGTGAAATATAATTGTAAATGTTCTGTACTTCGGTCGGCAATCGAAACACCTACATAGTTCGTTCATACTGAGTTTTACAATTTTATTTTCAAATAGTTTAACCTAGTGCGCGTATATATTAGTTTTACGTAGGTAACTAAGCAGATTCGTGAATATTTTCGACGCTAAAATGCAGGTAAAGGGATCTCCCATCTATTAACGATCAAAACTGCATTATCTATTGAACTTGACACCTATTGCTATCTAACCTATGTAAATAGGACCTTTAGTAGAATATAAATTTTCCTTTTCACAAACGTGCTAGTTAAATTAACCGTAACCAAATAAACTCCATAGAGGAAAAAATACTTCACTAAATAGTGGTTTTAGTACAATTGTGTGCAAAGTGTTACGCTGACGTCAGTGGTACGTGACTCCAGCAAACCGACACTTTGATTGACACGAATCCGCAAATGAAATCGACAACGACGAAAAAACGGTTGCAAAAACTCATTAGTTCTACGACTGTACACAAACGTGAGTTTTCACAGTTAAATGGAAACAAGTGGCCCGTATAAAAATGTGTCGATTTCATTCAACAGTAGGTATGGAAACCATTATCAATTTGTGTGACTTTGTTAATACTTAGAAATGAATAAGAATCATACCAACGCTAAACCATATGATGCATGACTCTACCGGATAGCACTTGAACCAGCTGCCGCGTTTTTATCAGTGCTATGTTCTGAGAAAATATTTAGAAGAAATAGCGACCATACTGCTTGCAGTTTATTGTTAAAAATATCAATCTTGAAACAGTCAGTATTTTAAAGTTACTCAATTTATGTAATATTAATTTCACAGTTGCAAGTACCACTTTCTAGCTGGGTTCGACCCGGCCGGATTAGCACCGATCGAAGTTTCAATGAACTTCTCGAGACTAGCACAAACTCAAATTATGCTTTAGCAGTTAGCGGTGATCGATATTTTATCAAACCTTCAATATTATCGCTAATATCTACAAGTTCTACAATGGACGTCAATAAGAAACCGGTAAATGACTTCTTTCTATACATGACTTTTCTTTTCCTTGTAAATAATATACTACGGAAAGGTTAAAAACAATGAAGCACGAAATTCTCACAACACGACTCATTCATAATTATTTCCTATAACATTTAAATATCTAAAATCCACTGACCCACTAACGAATCTAAATACGAATAATTGCATGCAAATGTATGATTGCAAAAAAATAATTAGCAAACTTGTTTGACAAGCTTGTGTTTTAAGCAGCGGTAATGTGCAATGCGAACCTTTTGAAACAGCCAGCAGTCGAGTACATCGCAGCGAGTAGCGAGCAGCGACGCACTTCCATGCAGGGCCTAGTTGCACATTCCCGATTATTATGAGCTTTGACAGACCTTGCATGCTAATTAAAAAGTTTGCCTATAAAACAAAAAACTAGCGGCACATCGCCCGCGGCATTGCGGAGCTGTTTTATGCAGTTCGCTTGTTTTTGTTCGAAAATGAACGTGCGTAGAGGCACCTATGAGTATGCAAGCAGAGTTTATGGAACCGTTAAGTAATATAGATGTACTTATGATAAGATGAAGGTTTCGTAGAATTACGTAGAGGCATCATATCTACATACGCTTGTAACAAAATGGTAAGTATTATACTACTAGCGTAGATACTGATACATACACGTCACACTACAGGCTATTCATTCGTATGGAGGTCCCCTATTCACTGGTTTACGCTATAATAGTTCAATAGAATAAAAACCTTGACTTCGCAATTGAAATTGGATACCGCCACCGCGCCGCAAAACCTTACGTACAAATAAACTAATAGAAACGTGGTATTTTCTCGAAGTAACAAAGCTTATCTATGTACAAGTTTTTACAGATGTAGGTAAACAGAATTGTAACAATAGATTTCGAAGCTAGGAAAGTTTTACTGGTAAATTATTATCCTCGTTATATCAACTTTTGTTCTAATATTGCGGGAAAGCCTAATTAGATTTTTTACGGCATGATTTTGTATTTCAGGAAGACGTTAAACAATTTTTGTTTTAACAACTGAATGAACCCTGAGTGATTGGTTCTTCAGTCTCGAATTGCAGAGTTTTTCCCTAACTAGCTACGCACTCGTAGCCAGTAGAACTACAAGTTGCATCCGTGACAATTTATTTTCCAAAGTGCCAGCATTTCCGCAGATTTCCTTTTCAAATGTCTTTCTACTGTAAAAATACAGCAACATTAATAAAGTCTGGTAGACAGAAACTGTCTCTGAATGTAAATCACTGGTGGTGCTTGGCATTCATATTACTCATACATTTTGGCGTCCTTTGGAAAATACATTCATAACTACTTTCTTTAACAGTGACGTAGAAATAATAGTTTGTTACGTAGACTGAGTCTTAACATATTTCACGTTGATATTATAAAAGCGACAGTTTGATACTACTTAGTTTGTTCGAAACGTGTGCTAATGCTAGGTCGATTTTCAACAAAAAAAAGGCAAATTGTAAGTATATTTCGCGTGCCATCGAGTGATGGCATGACGAATGACGCCGACGCATAGCAAGACTGCCACAAGGCCAAGGTCCGAGCTATGTAAATCCCATGATATGATTGGTCCCGTGATAAACACTATTGTTTGCGCACCGCACGGTCAGCTGCGTTAAGCAGTGCGATAATGAGATAGCAACCATGCTGACGATGACCCCACAACAACGACACACAGTGTACACGAAAATATCAGGCTGAGTAATGGATTCTTAGGAAAGAGCAGTAAACTGTGGCTTGTCAAAGTTGTAAATTTTAGCAAATAAGCTATTTGTCGCTGTCTGTGTGCGCGTGTTTCTTTTTTTGTATTTTCTCGTGTATCATAAAAGTACCTATATATAAATAAATAAAGAAGAATTTCTAACAGAATTTTATTAAACAGAAAGAAGGAATAAATTATAAACTTTGATAACTAATTGATAAACTTTATTGGGTTGTTCCACTGCGCTCCAGGAATGCATTCCACTGAGCTCCAAAATAAAATATGTAAAGTCAGCATAAAAGGCAAACCATAAGTTGTTTGTTTGTTATACACAAATATAAATATCGGTAGTATTTTTTTTACCGTGGATCTCGTGTGTCAAATATTTTCGAAGCCATTTCGCACTTTATGGCCCTACCTAGTGTGACTGAATAAACATATTTGATATGCATTTTTGTCTTTTTTATATGATATTTAATATAATGTTTCATGCTTAATTTATTTTTTTGCTAACACTACTCAATATTTCTTGGAGCGCAATGGAATCAATGTATGAACATTAAAATTATGAGAAAAATGGGTTTTGGAGCGCAGTGGAACAACCCCTTTATTGTACTTAGATCATGTAAACAGTGTTTAACTTTCAATGATGCAAAAAGCATATGATTCACGACTGTACAACCATCGTAATTGTTAATTTGAAGACTGCAATGATGACTCCAGCCCACTTTTGAAGACGACGTCTTGGATGTAGTCACTGTTTCACCAATCCCAGTCATCCATGAGTCATTAACTCATCACGACTATAAACTGAAAGGTTGTAAAATGTTAAATGATTTATTGATGGTGCTAATTAAACTGGAGGGAGAAGTAAGAACAAAATTCCAGACATGAGACATATCATGGGTCTTGTGAAGCTTTCCAAACTGCAAGATTCCTCATACATATTCTTCGCTGAGTTTTTGTGGTGTTGAGAAAGAGGGGTAACAAACATTATATATAATACTAGCTTCATCCCGCGACTTCGTTCGCGTGAAACTTCTTGTTTCCCCCGAGCCACCCCGTCGTCGTATCGCATCACCCGCCCGCGCTATCACTTAACGTTCTTTTTGACTTTTTTTCGTTTTGCTCGGCTCCTAAGGGTCATAGCGTGATGTTACATAGCCTATAGCCGTCCTCAAGAATTGGGCTATTAAATGCAAGAAGAATTTTTCAAATCCGACTGGTAGTTCCAGAGATTACCCCCTACATACAAACTTACAAACATACAAACTTACAAATTTTACCTCTTTATAATATTAGTATAGACTAAACTAAGTAATTAACGAAACATGCAAGATACTAGTACCTATACTCCATAGGTTTAGGTAGTTAAATAAAGGTAAACAAAAAACCTTTATTTAACTGCCTACAAACCTATGGAGTATAGAATATGTAGTGTCCGCTTAAGCAGTGGAACAACTCAAACTAATGGCATTAGTGATACCTTGTCCTAGACCCCTAAATTATACCCGCGCCAAGGTCGCCTGCGAAATTAAAATTTTCTTACGTTATTTGAAATTTGCAGGTCAGCTTGTATGTTGATCACAATATGACTAGCGTCCGAAACCTGTATGTATTTACAGAATTGTAATCATCAATCTCAATGTTCAAATTATTATATTGAATGGCTATTTTAATGAAATCATGACATTCGAGGTCAATTTTAACTTAAAGACTTTTATTGATGATCCTAGTGATTTATAGGCAATTCTGGTAGATAATACATATTTTTTACGGTCGGTAATCGTATTTTTATCAAAATAAAACCTGACACTGGACCTGCAAACCACAAGAAACGTAAGAAAATTTGAACTTCGCGGGCTACTTTAGCGCATCCCAATAAAACTAATTTAAAAAAAATACGGGTTGCACTCCGGGAGTGCCGGCAGAAGTGAAAACTTGAATATTAACGTTGTGCATTTTTGATATTTTTCATGAATAGATGCACTTTGTTCAATTTCCATATTTTAAACACACGAATTTTACGAATACACAGCAGTGTGGCCACTACACAGACGGTCGAGCCATCAGCTGTCACCATCCATGGATGCGCGTGGCACGCTGTAACATACACACGCTGTAACACACGAATATTCGCGCAAGCGCCCTGCGCCGCCTAAACGAAACATCAGGCATACATTTTCGCCGCGCCGTAGAAAGAGAGGGGGATACTTCCTCTCCTACGCCGCGCCGGCTGTCTACTCTCCATCCGTCTTACGAATTTTCGATCAGGTCACGTGTCCTGACGCGATGTCCTGACGCGAGTTTAAAATTTTTTACCCATTACAAAAAAAGTGTACAACGCCGCTAAAGAAGTTTTCACTTCAATTACATCCTACTTTGCAAGCTTCCTGCTTTACCATGGACTATAGCAATTCAAGTTCCCATGGCGTCGTGGTCGGTTGACCTTCGCATGGAAAAGGAATCGAACCGAGAACAAACACTAGATCATTGCTAGTCCATCATTCTGTCTTAGTAATTGCACACATCCTTTGCAGAGCTCAGTTACTTACATAGAAAATGTATTCATTATTAGAATATTTAGTAATTCCTGGATCTTTCACAGTCATTACGGGTCGTCAGAAACCCGAAAGTCAGACAACCAGTCTTAGCAAGGAGTATCATATTATTCAGCAACTGGGTTGTAGAGGTCAGATAGGTAAAATACTGGTATTCAGCTGCATCCGGTTAGACTGGAAGCCGACCCCAACATAGTTGGGAAAAGGCTAGGCAGATAATGATGATATTAGAATATTTAGGTTGTACATTTCAAAAATAAATAAGTAGAAGAAACGCCAGGTATTGATTATACTTGAACTGACTACTAGGTAGGTTCTTACTTATGCTACTACTCACACTCAGTCATTTAAAAGGAGAGACAACGGCACAAAGGCATCCCTCTAAAGATACAAACATGAAATTCAGAGGAAATGTTCCTCAGAGGGTGCAGAGCAATACTTACTAAGTAAGAATTCTCGGAAACTCTACCCCTGAGAGGGTCTAAAGTTAGTTTGCTTAGAATGTGAGTGAAAGATAAAACCGTAATTGCTATGTAATGTAACTTAATGTATTTACTCAATATTATCTGTGATTTGAACAATATTAATGGTTGTTTTGTTTCCATTAGGTATTTCTCAATAGCAGCCTGGACTCCCGGAGTCTGGATTGTGTGCCGGGTTGATGGCAATAGGGTCGCCCCCTATGGACTTAAATAACTGGCGAAAGAAATGTAGGTGTCGGTACAGACGCCAGCACATCAAGCTACCCGAAACTGTCAAATTTTCCCAATCAACTTTGAACCTTATGCTTTAGCGATAAATTTGAAAATCTATTTAAAAACTTTGACAGATTGTAGTAGCTTGATGTGCTGGCGTCTGTACAATAGGTACACCTCTGACTAACCCTTGTGGGGTTACAGGCGTAATGTTATTTATCTATACTAATATTATAAGAAGGTAAAATTTGTTTGTAAGTTTGTATGTAGGGGGTAATCTCTGGAACTACCAGTCGGATTTGAAAAATTCTTCTTGCATTTGATAGCCCAATTCTTGAGAAAGGCTATAGGCTATTTAACGTCTCGCTATGACCCTTAGGAGCCGAGCAAAAACGCTATGGGGAAACGAAGTGATAGAGCAGGAGACGCGGGCAAGTGATGCAATACGACGAGATGGGTCGAGGGAATAAGAAATTTCCCGCGAACGAAGTGGCGGGCAGAAGCTAGTTTACTTATATAACAATTGCATGCCGCACTTACAGTAAACACCAAAGCGCAAAGTTATGTGATGGTTGTTGTATAGTATAAATGTATGAATGGAAACTGAGGTGGTGACGCCCCTCTCCTTGTAGGTACTGCTATTCCGGACTTCCTACTAACAGACTTACCTACCAACTGAACGCCCGCTCCTTGTAGCTGTAGGCTGATTCCGTACCTCGGACAGCGTAGACGTGATCACTACCAAGTTCAGTGTGTACAGTCACGAGCATAAGTATGTATACACTTGGCTTTATTCAAAGGCGATTATCTCCTTTATTTTCTAATGAAATTTTATGTTATTACGAACATAGTATTTTCGAACCTATAGGTTTATGTAAAGTGTCGTATTTCAACGTTGCATTCGTTATTTCACGAAAAAATCACAATTGAAAGTTGCCAAGTGTTGACATATTAGTGCTCGTGACTGTACTTCTAAATATGTATTCTTTCAGTACCTAATATGTGAATACAACACTTAATATTCAAATACACACATACATAAATGATACATACAGAGTTCACTCACTAATTCGTAATATCTCAATTTCTATTACAAATAATATATGCAGTGTAAACAAAACAAGGAAAAAAGAGGGTGTATTGTATCCTCCCCTGTTCCTGGCAGGCTGCCCACAATACGTGTGCCCGACGCCACGTGCGACCGAAATGAGTTTACTAACAATATTGCACATCCATCGCGCTACAGACATACTTGACCAAATTCTATGAGCATGTAAAACTGGAACAGTCGCTTTTCATGAGGAAACAAATAATAACAACCACTGGCCTCCTCTATACTTATTATTAATTTCAATACTGTATGAAATGTTAGAAGTTAACTATAATATAATATTTATTTACCTACTCAAAACATAGGGTTGTAGTTGGTACTTATGCTTTGAGTTTGAGTTTTGACTTATATGTTAATATTACAGTTTTACAAAATCTATAATCAATACCATTATCATAAATACGAATAGTGCGTCTGTCTGTCTGTCTGTTACCTCTTCACGCTTAAACCGCTGAACTTATTTAGATTAAATTTGGTAATAGAGATACATAGTTTGAGTCCCGGGAAAGGACATAGGATAGTTTTTATTCCGGTATTCCCACGGGACCGACACTTATGCGGGTGAAACCGCGGGGCGCTGCTAGTATACATAATATATGTATATCTACAGGGTCAAATTAAATTAACTAGCAAAACTCCGCAGACGTGATGAGCATCGATATCGACAATCGTGTGGGTCAGCACAGCTCTCCTAATATGAGTTAATGGAAAAATATCTTTAATTCGTACACAATAAAGTTCAGTTTGCGCTACAACTTCAAACATTTTTATAACTTTTTCAATAGTGCTAGTCACTCTGACATCAACTTAATTACCATTAAAATAAAGTTAATTGATATTTGTTTAACTTGAAATGACATTAATTAGAAATAAATTTGAACAGGCCTTGGCTTAGGTTATTAAAACAGAAACAGTCCGATCCCCTAAAGCATAGATAACGACGTACAGTTACATAGTGCTTGTGATGTTAATGTTTATTCATCACAATAATATTCTGACTGCTCCCGTTCCAATGGTACCTACATAATTATGTCTGCTTAGTATGACCTAATTTTGTCAACGTAATTTATAAAATACGAAGTGCAATATACCCACCACTACACATCAAGCTATACATAACCAATATAAACTGACTTCTGACTGCACGAAACACCTATACAATGCGAGCTCAGCTAAAACTGAAAATGTTGATGAAAATGTTAGCTTGACGTGTAGCCGTGTGTACACTACTGAACAAATATTATACAGGATAAAATTGAAAACATGCGACAAATCGAAATGGGAGATTGTACTCATCATTATTAACAACTTTTACTATGGGACCAAACCTGAAATCGCGAAAAAAATATCAGCTGCTCCCTACATTTTGACGAGTTATGCGAACATAAATGTAGGGAACAGCAGATTTTTTTTTTCGCGATTTCAGGTTCGGTCCCATAGTAAAAGTTGTTTATAATGATGAATACAATCTCCCATTTCGATTTGTCGCATGTTTTCAATTTCACCCTGTATAAGTATAAATAAATAGTTATGTATGGCCTATGTTAGTAGGTAAAACAATAATTTATCACAGAAGGCCCTGACTACAATAATAGCGCCGGGATTTAGTAATAATAACAATTAAGTTTACGTATAGCACACAAAGAGCTTGATTACAATATTTATAATTTAAATAATTACAGTGTATTTAGGTCCATAACTCCATATTGATATAACAATTACAGCAGTGATCTTTATAACATAGTGTAGTTATGGGTAATTCATCCGTAGTTACCGAGAAAAGGCACGTTTTATGGTTATCATAATAAACGGGACGCGTTATCGGTATTATTATAGGTACCACTACCATAACATATACATTTCTGTATGTACAGGATTTTTTTTAACTAGTGCGCAATCTATAACCCCATAGCGTAGAAATTCTGCTGTTACATAGAAAAGTGCATGCAATACCTGTTACGGGTTTAGAATCATTAAACTGAATTCATGGTTACAGTTTGCGCAACGGTTATTTTTTTCCTGTAGGTATAAACTGCCATACATTCCAACCAAAACACGGTGATCTTACCTTCTTATTTATAAACGTTGCTTAAAGTTAATTAAATTCACGGCAAAAAAATGACGTAAAACCGTCTTTCAACGGCCTAAACAAACCGGTTCGAACCAATGACGCGTTAGAGACCTGTAAACGTCAAAAACGAATGGTTTTATCAGACGCTAATCTTTATTATTATCTAAGGGGAATATGTCATGAACGAGTAGAAAGATTTGACATGTGAGAGTGGAAACTGAAACGATTTACCAACAGTCTGAGACATTCTTGTCACTATGAGTTATTGTAGAGTGTTGATCATACTTCTGCCAAAAAAGATTTTAGATAGGTACAATAATTTAATGTCTTTGCTTCTGCCTAGCCTTTTCCGAAACTATGTTAGGGTCGGCTTCCAGTCTAACTGGATGCGGCTCAATACCAGTATTTTACATGGAGGGACTGCCTATCTGACCTCAATAACCCAGTTACTGGGTAACACAATACCACTAGAGTGTTAGAACAGCAGAAGAAGTAAAGATACCAAACACAGTTTCATTACGAGTAATTAATAACTGGGTCGGACGTAGAGAGGTCAGTTTTCATTAACGATGTTATCACTAGTGATTTAACGTCCAAGGTTTTAGGAAATCGCACAATAATGCTTTGGATAGATCACTTGCGAGTTGTGCAACACACATGTACTCATGTAATGATTCAACAGCTCACGCAGTAGGTAATTTTATTATTGTTATCAAGGATCTAATCATAATTATAGCAGGTAGGAATGCTAACGTAACCTGATATGTATTGGCGCGTTGAAAAATTAGCACCTTATGGTGCTGTTAAAACTTATAAAAGTGAGCTACTGACTGAGCTACCTAAGTATATTACGGCATGATATTCAATACTTTGTTCTAGCTTTGGTAGTGGTATTTTTATCAGGTTCTAATATGTCATCATGATGGTGGGCGTACCGTCGTTTGTCGTTCGTCTTAGAAATATTGGAATACCAAAAAGCACATGGAAGCCTTCTTGTGACGGTCATGTGACGTGCGCAGCTGTCGACCATTTCTGTTTTGTGCTCGTAATAGTAGATCTATTTTGTTTTTAAAATTCCTTATTATTCGGGTATCTTTTTGTATGCACGTGTTTCTATGGCTAATAAACATATTTTTCTTTCTTTCTAAAATTGATTCTTATGCTTATTAATTTGTAACTAATTCAATGATTGTAATTTTTATCCCCATTCACCGTGCCATCACCATTTGTAACCCGTTTCTTAATTTTTGAAGGGATTTTCACTAACATTAACAACTTCATCCGAAATATTTAGAAAAAGTTTACGTTATTGCGCATTTTTCGCTCAGTACCCAAAACACGAAGCGCTAGATTCTTAACAATATGGCCAACAATGTGATGGAACGTTATAGAAGGACGAGAAGGACGCGCCTTCTCGATGACGCGACGTCACGGTCGCGGCCCGGTCCGGTTGATTCATTCATCCGTGTCCACGCCCGACCGGCCATCGCGGCACCGATGCGCTTACGCATTCGAAACAAAACAGATCGTCTATAAACTCGTCTACCAATAACGACCGCACTAAGAATGAATAATGCATACCAATTCTAATCTGCCCACATAAAGACAATAAAAATTGAACAATGGAGGTAAAGGAAACTAAAATTGGAAATATACTTTCAACACTCCAAAAAATATGCATATCTAATTCGAGCCACGAACAAAAAATAGCAGGTAAGTAGGTATCACAAATTCCTAAGGTTGAGATGGAGGTGTGTGTGAGTAAGAGCATTGGAATTCTTACCAGACACCTGTATGTTGTATAATACCAGTCTTTTATTGTCCCACTGCAGGACAAAGGCCTCTTCTCATATAAAGAAGGCACGAGCTTTGATCACCATTCTTGCTCAAGACGCGTTGGCGATTTCAGACTTATATTAACTATACAGGGTGGCATATAAACATCGACGCGCGAACATGTAACCATGAAGTCAGCACATGATTTTAGACCCTGGCGTAGAAGTTATGTCGTCGGTTATCAAAAAAAATCCTACCTACGCTGTCAAAATGTATGGAATTGGATTTTTTTTTTTTAATAATCGGCGTAAAATTTCGACCCAAGGTTCAGAATCATGTGCTGAATCCATGGTTGCGCGTCGATGTCCCTGCCACCCTGTATAAGTGTCCAGGTTGCTTCACGATGTTGAATTTTGTGTACACCTGTACCTATAATAATATTATAGGTTATATAATAATAATATTATAGATTATAGTGCAGTTCTACAGAGAGCTCCAAACAGTAAGTAGGTGTAGCGTTTCGGAGTACAATCCAAGTACGGTGTAGTCATCAAGTTAGCAGCACAGCACTAACGTTCAGCAGACATTACTAATGATAACCATGTTCTGTTTGTATTTGCAAAGCCGCGCACGTCCGTCAGGTGCGCGGCGGCCATCCGGCGCGCATATTCTTTAAAAAAGCCTTCAACATCGTGACAACTCAATATTGTTATTGATTGAACCGTTGCTTGCATGTATTCTACTTGTCACAACCTGTTGGTAGGTATGTATAATAGGAACCTACACTACCTACCTACTTGAGATTTTTGGAATCTCGCTCAGGTCGTTGCCCTTTCATTTGCATAGAAATGACACATATTATATTATACCAAACAATGACGTCGCATCCTGCTCATTAATGTGCAAGTAATATCAGTGTCGCACATGCCATGGAAGCATTAATCAAACCAGTGATAAAAGGTTCACTGTGGTGCAAATATTACAGCAGTAAATCACTGTTTAGCTGTTATTGTATTGCAAACTATATATCAATCATCGTTCACTTTAATGTGTAAATTATAAACGTGTCGTCGTAATTATGATTCGTTTCGGACATTAAGGTTCCTTATTTTTTCGGCGACTTCGTCAAATTATTTTAGAGCGTGCAGTAACACGGACGTAAATTAATCACTGAATCACACGGCAACCAGACCGGTGCCAAGAGTTTTTGTAGGATTTCCAATACACATTTATGATAGGTACCGTTCATAATTAGTCATTCATAACGATAGATTCATGGCGCGTTTGGGTTGCTTTTGTGTTACCCCCACATTATATTCTGAAAAGGAAATTGTTACGTCAGTGAGTGAGGTAGGTAATTATTGAAGACCGTAAATAATGTGAATCAATAGTGTCGAACAATACGGGAGTGGTAGTTCCGTGGACGTGGAGTGTCATTAGACAGTGTTGACACGCGTGAGGCAGGCGGTGGCAGGCGGCAGGCCACAGCGACCGCCACGGGCCACAGGCCGCAGGGGTGAAGAACCTGCGCGGGATGCCGATAAGCCGCCAGCCGTGTTTACTTGCTCCACGATCATTATAAATCATATACGTACAGGCAACCTCTGACCCCTCGTTAGTGTTTGATGCTCTAGGAACGTACTCTAATAGTCGACGAAGCGAATCGAAATAGAACTAGCTCTGCAGTACAATCTTAAAAGTACTAAATCATTACGTGACGCAGTTTTGAAATCGAGATATAATCAGATAACTTGGCTTGAAGATCTTTTGTTTGTTTATGCAATCCATTGTATAAGTTGAATAGAGTTCATCTGTCTAAACAAACCTATCGTAGAGTTTAGTTTCATCAACTCAAAATATGGAAGTTAAATAAGGTTTTCTTGGCTACAACTGTCTGTGATAGAATGACAATGCAGCGCTGTGTTGGTAAGTCCGTAACTAGTTTGAATTTGTAATAAAATATTTAAAGGACGGAGCAAACAGGGAAAAATCAATTAAAAGAAATAATTACTCGGCCTGTAGGCATCGTGATTTCGTAAGTATTATGAGTCAACTAAACCACAATAAAACGCAAATTAGGTATCTACTGAAGGAAAGAATCGTCGCTTGTTTATAAAATGAGCAGTAAAAGTCGGTGGCCCAGTGGTTGACCACGTATTTCCTGTGATACGGCGACCGACGCAGGCCGGCGCGCAGTGGCCGCCTGCCGCGCTGATAACCGCTCGTCACTCACTTCCGCCCCCCGATGCATCTCCGACGATACTCGAACTGTAACACTAACAAATGCCGGTATAGTCCAACTGTTGTAAACATAATAATACACTTTAAAACATTATTTAAAAGACAACTACTAGGTATCAGAATAACAAGTCGTTTTACGCAGCACAGTTATCTTTAAACGCTTTGTACAGTTGGCCGCAAAGGAAGCAAAACCATTATAAGCTGGCCTAGCATTCTATTGACACTCCGTACTACGCTAGGCCAGGTCAAGGTCAAACTGTTCTCACCGCCGCCGTGGGGTCGAATGTACATCTCCGTCTAATTACGTACATTAGTACACGGAAGATAACAGGATTCAAGAGCAGTTACCTACATACAACTTACAGCCAACATTCACGTTACTGTATATAATAATACGAGCCAGTACGAATGTTCTCAGAAAACGTAATAAACAAAGGAATGCTCAATTGGAGACAATAAAGGAAGTTGGAATAGATCGCAAATCATTGAGAATCTATATACATATAATAAAATCGTAGGAAAGTCAAAACGGTACATTGAATATTTTTTTAAAAGAATACTTGGGGCGTGATCTACAATCGATATCGAAGCCAAAAATATAGTTTTTAGAATTTTTGTCTGTTTGTCTGTTTGTCTGTATGTCCGGGATAAACTCAAAAAGTACTGCATGGATTTACTTCAAATTTTGCATGAATATTACTAAGAGGTCGGGTCAACATATAGGCTACATATTATCACGCTATCACCTATGGGGGAGGAGCTGTGAATATTTATTTTTCTTACGCATTCTGTGACAGCGTGTAATCTAACGACGCATATTTAAATGTTGTTTTTCAGTAAGCCATGCTATTATCTAGCTTTACACTATAAAAACTACGCCATTTAAGTAACTTGGGCAGAAAAAACATAGTTTAATGAATTTTAGTAGTATAAAGAAAATTTTGAAGCAGCGCCATCTATGAGTTTTCATAAAAATCAAATCAAGTTACATGTTGACACTTTTTGGAAATTAATAATTTAAATTTGATCATGTTGGCGAGGTTAGTAGTTAGTAATTCTTAAAATTCATAGATGGCAATGTGCATTTTCTTCATAAAAGTTGTATCGTATAGTTCGTTTTGACAAATTCAAGTTCCAACAAAACCCTTAAAATGTTGAGCAGAGTTGAGGACGACAATTAAAAAAAAAATGCGGTGTTAAGTATTACAAAAAAGTTATGTTTCTACTGGAGACGAAGTCGGAGTAACTGATGAACGCGTGCTGAACACCTGTCTCAGTTCACTTCAAGATGTGGTCATTTCTATCGGCGGCAATCCACTGATCGAATATGGGTTACCAGCTCCCCAATGATCACCGCATCAAGACCGTGTAAATCGGGAGTATAACGCTGAGACAAATTACGATCCGGGCGAAATGACCATGTCGCTTTGTTCTCTTCAGAGCAAAAACAAATTTATGACACCGTCCTTGAAAGCGTTGGGAAAAAACCAGGGTCAAATGTTTTTCTTGGAATGCGTCTGGTGGAACAGGAAAAACATTTGTTACCACTTGCATACTTGCAGAGGTCAGCAGGCAAGGCAAAATTGCTATTGCTGTAGCGTCGTCGGGAATCGCTGCCACACTGCTTCCGAGTGGCAAGACAGCACATGCCATGTTTAAAATTCCTATCGATTTAGAGAGCGCCGAAACGCCTGTTTGTGGTGTGTCACGTAACAGCGATAAGGGACACGTGCTCAAGGATTGCTCTTTGATCGTATGGGATGAGTGTACGATGGCCAATAGGAAGGCAGTTGAGGCCGTGGACGGAATCTTGCAAGACATCCGCAGGAACGAACATTTGATGCGTCGTATCACAGCTGTTCTGTTCAGTGGCGATTTCCGGCAAACGCTTCCCGTGGTGACACGGGGATCGAGGGCTGACGAGGTGAATGCTTCGTTGAAACTATCTTCGTTGTGGTCACGAGTTCGTACGCTGCGCTTGACCATTAATATGAGAGCTCGGCTCGGCGGCAATGCACGTGCTCAAGAATTCTCCAATGTCCTTCTAAATCTTGGCGAAGGCACTCTACCAGAAGAGAGAGGTGGACAGGTGGTGCTTCCAGAGTCTCTCGGTAGAGTGGTATCCAGCTTAGAAGAACTCATTTGCTGTGTGTACGGGGACATCAGTCGTATACTGCACCTGCAGAATTCTTGGGTGTGTGAGCGGGCCATTTTGACGTCCAAAAATGATCAGGCTGCAGCAATTAACGAATGCATTCTCTCGGAAATTGAGGAGAATGAAGTGGTCTACACCTCGATAAACACTGTTGTCGAGCAAGATGACGCCACACATTATCCCGTGGAATTTCTGAACTCCCTGTCAGCAAGTGGACTTCCAGCGCATACCATCAAGCTGAAGGTCGGTGTCCCGATTATGCTTCTTCGGAACCTATCTCCTCTGAAGTTGTGTAACGGGACCCACCCTAAAGTCATTTCGCTCTACAGACACACCATTGAGGCGGAAATTCTTACGGGTTGTGGCGTTGGCGAGGCAGTATTTATACCACGCATTCCCCTCATACCTCATATCTTCCCGTTCCAGTTCAAGCGCGTACAGTTCCCCGTGAGTGTTTGCTTCGCGATAACCATCAATAGAGGCAGACACTGAGGGCAGCGGGTGTCGACCTCAGGACGAGTTGCTTCTCACACGGACAACTGTACGTCGCTTGCTCCCGCGTCACCAGTCCTGACTCTCTTTACATTTTGGCTCCTGGCAGCATAACTACCAACGTTGTTTATAGGGAAGTGTTTTAAGGTATGATGCCTTTGTACGTATTTTTACTCTTTTGTGTCCTGGAATGTATTCCTGCATTGTTTTCTCTATTTCCTTCAGTCACATCCCCCACACCACACTGAACTCAGCAGGACTCCCATATAACTCTCTTCACTTGCTTCGCTTGCAAAAAAAACTTATATTTTAATGCTATTTTAAAAGTTGTTTACTTATAATGCTATAGCGACACTGGCATCTTAGGTATTTTTGGTGCTGTAGAGCCTTCAGGCAGACGACGTCGCGGGCAGCAGCTAGTATCTAATATTCGTAGCATGTGGGCCAGTAATGTTGAGTGGCGATAATGCGATGTCATCCGATATTAGGGTCAATTGCCTCGCACGATATGTTGGGCTAGTCTTTGATAACACTATTTAAACTGGTGTGCTACTGACGATGTCTATATCAACATGGAAATTATTAATCGTTATATAACTTTATCGCCGCTGACACCATTTGCACTATTAATAAAGTAATGTGAAGAGTTACATTGTTATTTAGCAATAACTGTTCGTGGTAGAAATGTTTAAAGCCGAAAAGTAAAGTAGGTACTACGCCAGCCCTACGCTGCGTAGCCGCTCACCTACGTTGGGCCTACGCTGCGTAGCCGCTTGCCTACGTTCTGCCTACGCTGCGTAGCCACTCACCTTCGTTGGGCCTACGCTGCGTCACCGCTCGCCTACCCTGGGCCTACGCTGCGTAGCCACTCGCCTACGCTGCGTAGCTACTCGCCTTCGGTGGGCCTACGCTGCGTAGCCGCTCGCCTACGTTGGACCTACGTTGCGTAGCCGCTCGCCTACAGTGCCCCTACTCTGCGTAGCCGTTCCCTTACACTGTGCCTTCGCTGGGTAGTTATTCCCCTACGGTGCCCCTACTCTGCATAGCCATTCCCCTACGATGCGCCTACGCTGCTTACGCATTCTACTGCGGTGCGCCTACGCTGCGTAGCCGCTCGCCTACGTTGAGCCTACGGTACGTAGCCGCTCGCCTTCGTTAGGCCTACGCTGTGTAGCCGTACGCCTACGGTGCGCCTACGCTGCGTAGCCGTTTCCCTACACTGCGCCTACACTGGGTAGTTGTTCCCCTACGGTGCCCCTACGCTGCGTAGGCATTCTACTACGGTGCACCTACGCTGCGTAGCCTCTCACTTACGGTGCGTCTACGCTGCATAGCCGCTCGCCTACGATGTGCCTACGCTACGTAACCGCTTGGCTTGTCTACGATGCGCTTACGCTGCGTGCGACTATGTAGCGCTTATCAAAAACTGATTGTTATGTAAAACCAAAACAGTTGATATTTAACCGTTTGTGTTACGTTACATGCTTCGAGGAAATTATCATAAATGTTTATTATTTTCATCAATTGGTACAATGATACAACCTCAGTTCAAAAAATTTGAGATCTTTTTATAATCACCGTAACACCGTGAAGCATAGAGTACTTTTTTTTATCTGTCCTATGATGCTTCCTGCTTCGCTCATAAGTTGATTGATATTAGATATGGACAAAAACTGGTTTTACCTACCTGCATCCAACCAGTAGGTAAATTATACAAGTGTGTTTATTCGACTCCCGTGTTAAGTGTTGCGTGGATTTTGTAACTTGATTTAAAGTTAGATTCTCCTTAGATTATAAGTAATTAACGTAAGTAGGTATACATGTATGGTATGCATAAACAAAAATAATAAATAGGGAACTATGTAGTTACACCTTATTTTTTCGTAATTTGGTTAAGTCTAATAGTAACAATAGTGTAGTCAGTATCATCGATTAAGATATCTTCATTGACGGTAGCTATGCATATGAGAACTATTCCGATCATAATAAACTAGGACCGGAAATGTCAATAAGTTCTTACATACCAAACATTCACTAGAAATTGACAATTACTCATTCACGTTGTGGTTTTCCGCACCAAACGCTCCGGACAGTTCGATTAGAATCTTTATACATAATTATGTTTGTGTATACATACAAATAAATAAACTTGAAGTGTCTGTTGGTAATGTCAAAATAACAGCTATTTACTAAATGCATATGAAAGTATACACTGTACTTATAATGTTTGCCTGTTTGTTCCGGCTAATCTCCGAAACGGCTGGACCGATTTTGATTGGACTTTCACTGGCAGATAGTTGATGTTATAAGGAGTAACATTTATTTTAGGAAAACAGTTACGGTCCCGCGCAAAAAAATTCGATACGCACGCGAACGAAGTCGCGGGCACAACTAGTCTACTATATAGGTAATTCAAACAATATGCACTTGTTTTGATTCAACCTTTGACATGGCAAGTGGTAGTTGGATTTGATTAAGTGGGTATTACACTATGTATTGTATATCTAGGATCATATAGAATCATACATATATTTGAGCTCACAAATGATTCATATGTCTATATAACATTATCATTTAAGTATGACTCATACGTCTATGATGATATTATGATGGTGTAACATCCCACTTACCATAATTTATAACATCAGTAGTAATATTTTGGAATCATTATTATATAACTGTATTTGTTCCACACGTATGCAGGCAGTCTATTCGTCATTCATTAGAATTACGAATCAAGCGTCATAATTGATGGATTCCTAATTTGGCAGGACACCGGCTACTCTACATACTGCCGCCGTATCTACATCACATCCGCTTTCTTTGTCGCACTGAAATGGAAATCGTCTCGGTCGATCCATCATAGGTGTCGCGGCACTGGCGCCGAAGAACTGATGTCATGGTCACGCGCGCTTGCGTCACGGCAGCCGACGAGACTCGAGGGCACGCGACCGCGCCCGAACGGTCGCCGGCCGTTCGGCCACCAGCGTGCGCGCAGGCTCAGCGCGCCTCAGCCACTGGCCCCGCTGACCACTCATCTGGCCATTGATAATCTGGGTTAAGAGGACAGTAACCAAGTTCCTTCAGGCGTGAATTTGCCTAAAACTTGATATTGATGCACCAATATTTAAATACGTGTGATACATACGCTATAAAGCGTTGAGTCAGGGGACGATATTGAGAGGTAAAAGCTATCGAAGTTTGCGAAGTAGTTTTTCCACAACTTATATTTAGGTATTGTTGAGCTCAAATTCATTATTGGTTTTGATTTATGGATTAACTTCTATTCGTATGGTCTCGTATTTCCTAAGAAGCCACCAAAGTGACGTAGAAGTATCGTGAACGGCGATAAAAAGATGTTTACCGTAGATAAACTTTCTATGTGGACACTCCCGGTTCCTAAGGAACTTTATAAGAAAAAATAATTATAGGGACCGCATAAGCAAACACGCCAAATATGGACGAACAGGATTAATTTTAGTACACCATCGACGGTAGCGGCGCAGTTCTGCATAGTAATTCAAGGCAGTATTAATTTATACACGTATTATCGAGAACTGGTACACGCTGTTTATAAATGTCTATTAATAATTGTTATAAGACTTGATTTTAAATAAAAAAAGCTTGCAGTTACATCTTTTTACGTTGTGACAACAAACAGCCGACATCAGTACAAAATCAAAGTCTGAATTGGTAATTGAATAAACGCATAGCGACGTGATGCAAATGGATCAAGGCCTAACAGTTCCGTGCGCTAACGGATTTTCCAATAATTGAACCCCAAACTACCATTAAACACGGATAGCATAAACGAGCTTTGACATTGCAATACGACAGTTTCAAAAAGCGTTACTGTATTTTCAAAGGTAAAAGTGAACTGTGATAAGTCATGATGTAATTTATGTCGTCAGGTAGCATGTCTTTAAGGTAGGTATTTACTCGCCTAGAGCAGCGTATTCTTGGCGCTCCGTGTCCACGTCATTCCGGTAGTTCATACCTTAGTTGGTAGGTGGTGCTGCCTTTCGTGATTCTCGCCGCACCTTGAGAACTTATTATAAACGTGTGGACTTCCTCTCGATTAATTTCTTCACCTTTACAAGAAGAAGGGAAAGTATTTGATTAATCTGATATTAAATAATTTAAACATTGGACATTGATTGTTGCCTTTGACGTACCTACCTATCATCAGAGTGGTCCAAACATCCAAAGTCTACCCTTAATGTTACCCAAAAGCCACATTCATATCTAAAATACATCGCGATTTTATTTTCGATGTCTGTATACCGGACTGAATTCACATCGGGTTAAACTGACACGCGTAAACAGCGGAGACGGATGACGGGGCGACCCGTGCGCCCGTCCTACGGCCCATTATTTAAATCCCTTTGGACGTGAGTTCCATTATCCCCCTGCGCCAGCACTAGCCCTTGAGTGAGTGGACATGACGGACCGGCAAATACTGACAATGTGGATGAAATGAACATAGAAAATAGCCCTTTCCACTCCAGGGTGGCCCCGGCGGTAAACGACTACTTTTACACTTCGTCGGAAAATGTCGAAACGAAAATTGCATGCGCATTGGTGAACATACAATCTGCGAGGTTCCTGGCATGTCCGAAATCGTCCGGAGACGTTTTGTCATTTACTTTGAAGGGTTTTGTTTGATGGCCCTCAGTAATAATATTAATCAGTTGACGGTTCGCCGGTCGCTGCGGTGTGGATGAAGACCGACTCTACTTACAACTTCCTTTGAAGAATTTGGTGGCCATGATACGTAAAAAGGTTTAATAGAATGAACGAACGAAATATGTTGGATGTGTGTGAGATTTAATTTTATTCTAGTAAGTAGGTACATAATTATCCCATAGACTTATTTAATTAATAGTTAGTGCAGTTACATTTCTGATCTTCATTTCTGATCTTTATTTTTTATATTTCCAAGCAGTTCTTACTTTATTTATATTTGCAGGATAATCATAAAAAAAGATCCTTACCCACTGCAGTAATTAGTGAGTAATGACAGAATGATTCTTGTTCATTTTTAATTATGTACAGTAAGGAAGGAAAACGTGTAAAACCAGGTTATTTCCAATAATTCCGAACGTAAATAATACCCCAAGATAATTACTAAAATACCTTATTTATTCTATTAGAACATAGCTAAAAAGAAACCCTGCCGCATAGTTTGACATTTTGTGGCCTAAGAACATAATAACATAAGAAAACTAAATAAAAATAAAGAATTGAGTATATTATTTATCTTTCACGAGGTCCTCCTGATTGTCTCAGAGACTTTAGTAGGTGTCAATACGCAATCAATGAAGATCATCGGTACAACTCACGCATAACAATTGGCATTATCACCGTACCTTATATAGGTACCTATTTATTAAACATAGAACAGTAAACATGAAGTAATTCCAAGTATTGGCATTGGCTACCGTACTTCGATCCCCATAAAATCACCATACGTAATGTCTATTGAACGAACGTATGTTTTACTAACGTATGGACAAAAATCAATCCCTTCAATATGTAACGTTTCACCTTGAAAACAATGGAGGGCCACCGGAGTCACGTTATATTAAATTGTTAATACCTCGTTAACCTTTGAACATTGGCACTCATGCCTATCGATCCATATTAGGATTCAAAATACTTAGGTACTTTTAGCTCTTTCTTGGCGAAAATACACCGCCCCTTCGTTTTATAGCCAAAACATTGCATTCGTAAATCATTTGATTTGGTTACCATCCGTATTCCGCATAACGAACTGTTTGCATAATAATCTATTGTACACTATGAAATTAGGCCACAGTATGTTTATCATCTGCCGGCTAAAAAGCGGCCAAACGTGTAAAAACAATGTTAGAATTGATAAACTAGGCTAAATTCTTTGAAATTAGTTTAAAATCATAAACTGGTTGTGCCTGTAGCTGCGGCTATGGTATGGAAAGTTCTCGTCAAAAGCTTTTTAGCAGAACTATGTACTTGGCAAAATGTTACCTTTGAGCATGAAAAACCTTCACCTACAACTTTCATTACGAGTTACCTACACGCTTTTTCACGATTTCCAACAAGAAAATAGTTAAAATAAAGCTTGAGTTTCGTACTACTTAGGTAGGTACTCACTGTGTACTGTTTGTTTAAGTTTTTAAGTGGCATTCTGGTTCATCTGCAATTATCTGTCGCAACAACGAAAACAACGTGGTCAAGGCGAGGTAAGCAAAAGTGTTTCAATTAGTAACATTAGCGGTTAGCGTTAGGTGCAGCTGTTGGGAAGGCACCGGGCGTAGGCAGGGACGGGTTGGAGCTCGCAACTCGCAGCGGAGACTCGGAGCGACAGTAATTATCGCGGCCGTGTCGACGACTCAGAGGAGATCGTTCACCCCAGGGGTCGCACAATACTCAACTGTCGGGATCGCGCCGCGGCTATCACAAATCTGGGACGACTGCACGCATACACTCGTCTCGCGGAGTCGCGGCTCCGTACCTACCTACTGCTCAGTGCTCACAGTGCTCGGTACACTACCATAGTGCGCGCCCGACGACGCTAACTTCGTAATTGGTCCTTAGCAGGTTTTCATGTCATTCGCCACCACGATGCACGTCGGCGTACAATTATACCTAATATCATAATGATGTATCGAGAATAATCTGTTGTGGCTTGTAAATCATTTCCTGTTTACGCTCCATCTCATGGTAGTAATAGAGTGCAAACCAAACATAATAAAACTACACGAGTTCATACCAGAGACTTCACTCGCTACAAACTTGTTCTATCACCGAGACACCACAGCTTTCAAACTTTTATGCTCCTCACATTTCAGTAAAAATCTATAGGCAACTACCTAACAAGCATTTTTGTACTATAATTTTTTTAAGTTTATACGATACCGTAAGATGAATGTTATTGAAAATTCAAGTTCGTCTACTTACCTATTTACCTTTTGGGTCCACGGGAGAGTTGCCGATGGGTCACGGGATGCACCTTTTTACACTAGAATAAGTACCTACTGCTAATTTTCCACTAGCATGCTTCCTCGGAATTCTGCGCCGGTCGAAGGCGTCACATAAAGGCTTGTGTTTGTGACAATGTAACGTAGGTATGTGGGGATCAAGCTAGTATGTCTTTCTGTGAAGTTGTGTGCCAAGTGTATGATAGGGATTTTATAATAGGTAATTATTCAGGTAGGTGCGTATAGTGTCGCAAGCGCGGCCGGCGGGCGGGCGAGGCGCGCGCCTGGCGCGGGCGCTGCCGGTCGCTAATCGCGCAAGTCGACGGCTCACGGCCAGCAGCCGCCCACTCTCCGCTTAAACCCATATAAAGTATTCGGCGCTCAACTGCACAATAATATTCATATTTTTATACAAGCCAGTGAAGCAATATGCTAATTGAGAAACAATCACCTACTGACATATCCTTTCGAACAAAGCAGTAACGTTAAGGCTTGTTGAAACACCCTTATTTAATGTTAGTCGCGTAATGTCATTGTTAATTACGATTATCGCCATTCAAACTGAACCACTGCAGAGAGAGTGTTTTGAAACGATAATGTAGGGTATGTTTAATATATATTTATACATCATACACTTCATAAGACTATGCGACATTTGCTGATATGAGCACATCCTTTTTACGATGTACTTATGTACTTATTGGCCGTCAGTGGGACCTCTATCTTTATTTTGTTCTAGTGCATTCTTGTGTCAACTGTAATTAAGTTTTAGCTGACTCATCAAGGTTTGTATGGTTCACAGGATGCTTAAAACTTGCAGACAGAGCTCATACTATGTAGTTTGGACTTAATTAAGTTCTTTGTAATGGCTAATATCTTAACAAGGTCTTTCGACACGACTGACTTTTATTTCAGGAACAATTTCAGCGTAACCTAACACAAGGTACTTGGCATCTTTTCGATTAGGTAGTTGATTACACATTCTTAGCAGAGCTGACGTTCACCATTTCATGGAACTCAAACTTATAATTATGTAGTGTAGTCACATAGCGAGCTGGTGTGTAGTCAGCCTTTCATACTTCTTCTTTCAACAACATTTTTATTTTCAGCTACTCATAGAGCTTAGTGCAAGCGATATGAATCATAGAGCGAATGTAAGGGTTAATAATAATTGGGTAAGCGGAGTTATTGCATCTCTAGTTCGGTATTCGGTCGTACTATATCAAAACGGATTAGGAGAGGTCGGTGGTAGTACGCAATCGTAGACATCTATCTGCGTACAGCTAGTCAAGATAGTTCAACAGCTGATCGCGTACCGCCATTGTTACACTGTGATGATGTCATCGCTTCGGAACGTCACGAGGCACCTCATTCGTCTTTGTCGCACTCATGTGAACCTAACTTATATAGAACCTATTTTGGCAGGGTAGTATTTTGGCAGGCAGCCTGGCCGCTGGACTTGTGACTTGTTATCCGTTGTGACCATGCCATGTTGTGACTCCATGACTATGGAATGAAAATTTCACTCTTTTGTAAATCATTAACTGTAGGTACAATTTAATGTTAGTACGTAAATGAAATGTAATTAAAAATGTATCAAGAGTAGTAAAAATGTTATGTAATTAATTAATTAAATTGTAAGCAGTAAGTACTTACTTAATTAGAGTTATGTTCACATCACAGTCGAAGTCGTCGGCATCAGCTAGTTGAGAAATAAATGTACGAGTATCTAAAAAGGGGAGCCGTCCTCCGTCTTATTATAGGGTCGATTGTGCTCAAACAATAAGTCATTACCTCTCGCCAATTCCCGCGATCTCGACAAACTCCTACATTATGACGGACTGACGGTGTCAGTGAAAGCTTCCTAGTACACACGAAATTGAGACTATTATTTATTTACCTTCTTCAACTGCTCACAACAGGCTCTTCTTTGTCTTACACCTTAACTACTATATACTTACCCAGACCCCTCTTTCCCACTGAGCACTCTGGGCAAGTGCCCAGGGCCCCGTGATCGATAGGGGCCCCCTCGTCCCTGCCAGATCACTAAACGATGACCGATTTTTATTGCCGAAAAACTTTTTTGATTCGAATACAACGAACCTAAATTACTGACTACAATACCAATTTGCTTACAGCTTTTGCATGTGCGAAGCTAATCTACTCCTACCCAAAAATTAGGCTTTTTGATTTCAGCATGCTTAGATAAATTCAAATATATAAAAATACAATTCAATGGTATACTAAGTACGTAAAATTCTCTAAAAGTTATATGCATCATGTCTCGATTTCTGATGCGTTGTTCTCGAGATATTTAATCAACAAAATATAAAGAATAGACAAAATAAGTAACTATCTTCAGAAGGAAACAATAACACTGGACGTTGCAACTAATATGTTTACTTCACTTGATGATTTTATTATTAACCTCAGGGATAAATTTGATTATTTTGAATCGTCCGCCAAAGAAAGAAACCCGGAATCTGACTACAAGGACCTATCTCAAAGAACAAAACGCAGAAGCTCTCGCCAGAGTTTTTTTGATGGCTCTGCGCCGTCAGTCCAACTGAATGGAAGAGAGAAATTTAAAGTAGAAACCTTTTTTCCCATAATTGATATGCTGAGCGTTCATCTAAGACAGCGATTAAGTTCGTATAAGAACATTAGTAAACGTTTTGATTTCTTTTTTCGCTTGAAAACTTTAAATTCTGAAGAGTTGAGACAAAGTTGTAAAGAATTTGCTGAATTTTATTATCAAGATGTTAATGAGGAGGAGTTAGAAATGGAATGACTGCATTTAATAGAATACTTGAAAATTGTTCACAGTGAAAATGAGGGAACTGATAGTATATTGAAAATATATCAACTTTTGAAAGAAAACAAAATTGAAGACACATTTCCAAATGTAGAAATCTCATTGAGAATTTTTTTAAGCATGATGGTAACTAACTGCAGTGGAGAACGCTCCTTCTCCAAATTGAAAAGAATAAAAAATGAATTAAGAAGTACAATGCTTCAAGAGAGATTAACCAGCTTGTCGCTGATGTCCATAGAATGTGATGTGCTCAAAAACATTGATTTTGAAGAAGTGATCAACGACTTTGCCCATCTCAAATCGAGAAGAGTTCCTCTTCAATCAACATAGATTCTTAAGTACTAACCTGTGAATGTTAAATGAGTTACTTTTGTGGATTATATTACATTATCTATTCATTTAATGTGACTGTCAATAAAAATAAATCTAGAAGCTTGCTTATCTACTTTCTTTGTTTATTCTAACAAAATAGTGTTCTGTCAAAGTTATAGGGGCCCCATTATCCTAATATGCCCAGAGCCTCCAATAAGTTAAAGACGGCTTTGTACTTACCCCCTTACTAATAAATTGTATATAGCGTCTGTCTGTATAGTTACACAAAGCTATCTCTTCTTCTTTCGAAAGTCAAATTACTGACGACTGAAAGAGAGAAATCGGTGTGTAACTATTCATCTGATATAATACGTTTATTAATAAGGGGGTTAAATATTATGAATGCGATGGTAACTCTTACCTTCTCACGCCTAAACGGCTGAACGGAATTTCATGAAATTTGGCACACATATAGACCTGGGTTAGGTCATGGGGTACTTTTTATCCGAGTAGTACGTTTCCGTGGGATTTCCAACCTCCACGCGAGCGAAGCCGTGGGCAAATGCTAGACTACTATAAAAAATTAAACTTACCGACAAATGGTTTGTGTAAACAATCATAATCAACTTTTGTAGAAAGTTAATGTGTACTTGATTTTGACTGGTGTTAGGAGATAAAGATACTCAGTACAAAGAAGTTTTAATTGAGTATGGACTACGGATTACCAAATTATTTACACATGCATCCCCTCCCGGGCGCACGGAACCCAGTTCTGCTGTTTTTCCTTTGTGTACATTTTTTATGAATAGGGAATAGTTTGGCGTATGTCCTATCCTTCCTATTATGGATATCGGTGGTGGTTGTATAGGTGGGTCATTGAGTATTCAATAGCCCAATTCTTACAACCAGTCCTCCCAAGGGGTATCGTACGTGTTACCCAGTGGTAACTGGGTTGTGGAGGTCGGATAGACAGTCGCTCTATGTAAAGAACTGGTATTCAACTGCATCTGGTTAAGCTGGAAACCGACCACAACATATTTGGGAAATGGTTAGGCAGTTTGAATGATTGGTTTTGGTCTTTTATTTTGAATTGGCGCATTCAAAATAAATAGGCAGCGCGGATTCTTTTGGATCAGTTATTTTTCAAACGCAGCTAAGTGAACTTGCGCCTAATAATCATAAGTGTTACAAGTTACAACTAAGAGATAGTCTGATATTAGTTTAAGACAGTCAAGCTCTGTGAAGGCAGAAGTGTTCGTCCTACTTCGTCTGCGGAGTTTGGGCGTTCCCAAACAATGGCAATAATGAATTAGTTAACATAACATCACGCCTTGTTTCCCCAAAGGGGTGGACAGAGGTACTTATAGTACACCCACATGAATAAAGAAAATTATTCAAATCACAATTAAAATACATAAGTAAATCTGTCAAATTTCTTTAACAGATTTTCAACTTTATCGCTAAACTATAAGGTTCAAAGTTGATTGGGGCAGTTTCGGGTATCTTGATGACATGTGCTGGTGTCTGTACAACATTTTCTGGTCGTGAAATCCATAAGTAGCTAATCCAATACTGAATTAATGAAAGAAGTATCAATTAAAAGCTACCACATCAATATCTATTATAGTCGTACAGCGAGGTTCCCTGCTTTTATAAAAATTTGGTGTCATCTACCTGATATACCCTTCTCTTTCCACAGGGTTATCGACCTCTACTATCTGCAGTTGCCCTATTAGTCCACTTAGACAAATCGGTATCTTCGGATTAAGGACGTAGCATTTACTTTTTATTTGCCCTTTGCTACTTATCGAATTTTAATAGGATAAGGTAAACGATAACAATATTGTTGACGTAAACGTTGTTATATTGTAACTGCGCCTTCCGCAATTATGTTTTAATTGATATTTCACGGTGTTTCCTTCCATAGCAAGAGGATATATACATCTGCATTTACACAAAGAGATGAGATGCAATGCCTTCAACGACAATGAAGTGGGTATAAAATGTACTTTCCACAAGACAAATAAATAAGCTTGAATAGGAAAGTACTGTACTTATGTATTGCATTTGTAACCAGAATTTCCTATCTTGATAAAAACTATCAATCCGCGCTAGAGTAAAGGATGTAGGTAAGTACTTCCGAGGAAATCTTTTCTCATTTCATTTCTAAAGATTCTCAGCTTAAAACTGCACACGTTATGGTCATAGCTGAAAAAACGACTCTATGGATTCTCGCAAGATCAATCACCAGCTTAAACAATTTGTACCAGATATAGGAGCTAGCGTTTTATGGGATGATTTTACCTTCATCCATGTCATACCGTACTTATCAACACCTACTTTACATAGGTACGGTTACATATAAGCACGTAATAGTATGCTATCGTGTTTGGTCGGTCTGTTTGTTTGGGCGCCGCTCCCACCACACTCCACAGCTTCATAATTGAGTTAGACACATCACCTGATTCCAACAATATTACTAGACTATAATAATGCTGCGTTGTGATAAAACAGAATGTATGAGTATTCAACTATTCATATAGCTCTGCGTTTGATTAACAATTGGGCGTTTCCCTTCACAGTAAACACATATAATTACCACGTTTCCGATAGTTAAAAAGGTAACGTTTAACAGCAGATGTTAAATAATGGATAAGTATCTAATAATGAAGTGTAATTTGTTGATAACTTTTATAAAACGTTCCCCCTACACAGTAAGCGCTTGACTAAAGAAAACAAAACCCAACCCTTGAGCAGGTTTTGAACGTCTTTATTGTTCAACAGATTAGTGACCAAAATTAGTCGGTTGCGGGTAGTTTAAACAAGGGAACGGAAGACGAGGGGCGAGGGGCGGTGAGGCGGCTCGAAAGGAGTGGAACACAAATAGCCACGTGACCCGGCCATTGACTCGGTTTATCCTAATCCGTCCCACTACTCCAGTTCAGAGGAGGGCTGAGGACGCGCATCACTCCCGAATCCGCTCTCTAGTACTTTAGTCAGATACTCCAACGCATTATGAACTTTCACATGACCTAATACCGCAGCTGTGTGGTCCCAAACGAGCATCTGCACGCTGACTTATACACTACACAATGTTAATTCTGTCACTAAGTGAACAACACACGCCTAAACGCTTAATTGGTCAGATATGATATAAAACTACGAGTAACAATAAATTATTTAATCGCACAATCAGAAACAGATGTTAAAACGCTAACTGCAGCCGCTACCGAATGAAAATAAATATCTCCTCATGGTCTATGCAAACAAACACATCAACCTAATTTTATATATTTAGATCGATGGTATCTATTTGAAACTTTGCTCATTCTTCCGCTATGGCAGATGAACCCATTTGATTTATCCCTTCCGGTAAATTAAAAAAAAAAATGTTTCAAGAGCTCAAGAGTATAATGAAACTTTAGTGTAGGAAATAGTAGGAATATTTCCTTTCCATGTTTCCACTCGGGTGCTCCGTGCATATCCTTATTTTTTTCACTCTCATTACCGGCGACGAGGAAATACATTGCATAATGAACCGTATCCCATTCGTGCAACCCTTTATTGCACTCCAAGCCTAATGCCGGATTATGGTAATGTTTGTGTGGCCAGCGTGGTGACCGACGGAACTACCTTGGTAACTGTTTCTTGTATGAAATGTGGCATTAAAAATAATTAAAATAATACACTCGGGTATATATTTAATACAAAGGAAAAATTACAAATGCTTCGTACACTTTCGTAACGATAAATGTTAGTTTTAAAACGGTCATGGTACTAGACTAATGAAGTATAGATAAATAGTAACTGATCATGAACACAAGAAAGACACAGAAGTTGTTTTACTCAATAATGCTTCAGACATGATAGGAGATACTACGTACCTAGATAGTGGCTACAGCGAAGACAAGTCGAGTCGCTCAGACAATGAGCGCCGTGGAGACGCCTCCGTTAAGTCGTTTGTTACACATGCAGCTCCACACTCACAGTATGTAGGACGCGAATCTTGTCAATCAGTATACCTACATATCTAGAACTGTTTATTGCAATATAAAAATATAGTCGGCAGTCGGCACGGGGAGCTTGCTCAGAGCACCAGTCGGACGCACACTTTCAACTCAGGGTTCACACGCTTTGTTCAAATACAATGACTCTCTACGTTCTTTTTGTTTTCATTCAGACGACCTTTGTTGATAATAAACAATATCGCGACTTTAATGAAAGAAATCATGTAGCGTGAGATTTTTATAACATTTATTTTGCAATTGACGCATTCCTATTCCATTGTAATCTACATGCGCCATTACGCGCTCCTATAGAATTTTCCAAGGATTTTCATAGCCCAGTTAACTTTTCAAATTAAATATTCTTGTTATTTACGAACTAATGTTGTAATAATTGTTAATGTACCGTAAAACTATTCAGCAACAAACGCAAGGATTTCGCCGAGCTTCCCACGTCTGCGGAATTGGTTTACGTCAGTGCGCCTGCGCCCATCACGCCCAAAATATACGCCACGCGAGCTACACCCGCTAAAAAAGCGTGTCAATCAATTTACATTAGGCTCGTGATGATGGCGCTATAAAGAACCAGCGAATGTACAAGTTTGATCATCAATAAATCGATCACAGTGATGTAATCGGGTTCTTGAAGTTCGGTGATATCCGTCATTTAATTAGAATTTTGGTAGAGGAAAGTTGTCGACCCGTTAGCACAGTTGATGATTGCCTCATTCTGCTCCGTGTTCACTGTGTTCAACTGTTCAGTGCTGCAACAAGTGCGTTATGTAACGTGATTGTGTGAGATAGCTCGCGTGACATTTGCGCCGGCTGGGGACGAAGCGCGCAGCCTCCAGCTTCGCCCCAAATCGACTTCTGGCCTTCGATCCGCTGAAGTGGGACACTCGCATAAAAGGCGCATGAGTGGATCATGCGCCTTTTATAACACTATCTGAGCGCAATTCGACACCGAACACTTGCAGTGCGCATGCCCACTGCCACAACTTGTCAATATAACACACCACTTGAACCACTTGTATCATATTGTCTACTTTCTAATTTGGCTGACTGATTGCGACTATTATTAACTACTTTCATTGTCAGAATGTGAAGAACACCTGCAAATCATCTTAACTGCTGTCCTCTTTAAAAATGCGTAGAAGCAGAATTAGATCTATTGGACAAATCAAATCAAATCAAATCAAATCAAATTATTTATTTGCTAGAATGCAGGTAAGTACAAATAAGGTCGTGAAGAATTGAAGTTGAGCCATACATTCTGCCCAAGATTCGACATGCAAAATTTAAATGAATGGATAGGTAACTAATAAAAATAAGAAAATTTTAAATACAATTATCAGATAAAAATAATAATAACCGTTCAATACAATTAATAATACATAATAGTCAAAATACACTGAAAATGTCAAAATGCAATTGAAATGTCAAAGTACAATTTAAATGTCAAAATACTATTAAAATGTCAAAATACTATTAAAATGTCAAAATACTATTAAAATGTCAAAATACTATTAAAATGTCAAAATACTATTAAAATATCAAAATACAATTAAAATGTCAAACACAATACAATAAAAAGTCATTTTAGGCGTAATCTTTCAAATATTCAAAATTCAATTTATTTTTAAAGAAAAAAAAGAAAAGGAAATTCAAGGTCTATAATAATCGGTCATCTAGAAAATCATTAATGGAGTAATAACATTTTTCCACTAGAAAAGCCTTAAGTTTGTGTTTAAAATGTTGAAATGTGTCATTTTTTAAATAATCTGGTAATTTATTATATATGATTGGTCCCATACAAATGACACTTTTTTTTAATAGTGCAGTTTTATAGCCACCGACATTTAAAAGGTTTTTATATTGGCTTCTCACGGGGCCTTTTCTGGTGTCCGAGACCTTAGTAAATAACTTCGCATTTGTTTTTACAAATATTGCCATTTCCATAATATATAATGACGGAAAGGGAAGAATTTTTAGAGACTTAAACAAAGGTTTGCAACTATCTGTGGGTTTAAGACCGCACATCGCTCTTATACAGCGTTTTTGAGCTTTAAACACCTTATCTCTTAGGCTACAGTTACCCCAAAAAATGATTCCAAACCTCAAGACCGAGGCGATCAAACCATGGTAAGCTATTAAAACAGTTTTTGTGTCAACCTTTTTTGCCAAATTCCATAGGACATATGCTGCAGTACTCAACTTTTTGCACACTTCTTCGGCTTGAGGTTTCCAAGTTAATTCATCGTCTATCAGTATTCCCAAAAATTTCGTAACTTTGACTACATTGATCTCTTCCCCATCATAATGTACGTTTACCTTTGGTGGAATTGTACGTTGGTGGAAGTGCATTACACTAGTTTTTTGTAAGTTTATTACTAGGTTGTTCTTATCAAGCCAGCTTATAATATTTTTTAAAGTACCATTAATCTCTCGTTCATAACAAGTAATGTCATGACATTTAACGAGTGCTGTACAGTCATCGGCAAATAAAACCATAGGATGCTGTATTTGACGTGGCAGATCGTTTATATACAGCAAAAATAGGGGCGGTCCTAACACGCTGCCCTGTGGTACACCGAACCTAACTATTTTGCCTTCAGATCGGTATTTCTTTTCACATTTTGTTGTAAAGCAAATGCTGGATATCTCTGTGTATTGTGTGCGGTTACTAAGGTAAGATTCTAAGAGATTCAGCACGTTTCCTCTGATACCGTATTTGTTGAGTTTATTTAATAATATATTATGATTGACGCAGTCAAAAGCCTTGGTCATGTCTGAAAAAATGGCACAAATGGGTATTTTGTTATCTACGTTTATCAATATTTCATGTAATAAATCATATACGGCTGTATTTATGCTTTTATTCTTTCTAAAACCTGCTTGTTCGCTGCATAATATATTATGTTTTGTCATGAAATTGTTAATTGATTCGTAAATAACCTTTTCTATTACATATCATTATTGACAATGAAGACAAAACGTAAAAACCTTTGTATAAAGGATTCTAGATGGCATCCTACACAGGCATCCTATAAATTGTTTCCGTTATCTTACCTAGCTGGGTTTTGTACCGTGCTATATTGTGATGACAATGCACGAAGCTAACTGGATCAACTTCATCAATGCTTTTGTTATAGATATGTCTAATAACTATTTTTAAATACAAAATACTTTTTATTTGTCAACAATTGTCATTCAAGTTCAAAGTACAGATTGATTTCGGGGTTGGTTACCTACACCGAAAAAAAAATGGTGAAATGTAATTATTATTTACCGTGTGCACTAGAGCAAAATAAAATGTCTGCACCTCTAGGAAGAACTGCAAGTGCCTATATTATTTTATCAATTGCTCTATTATGTTTAATTCATCTATAAATAATATCTGCTCATTTATGCTTACTTAAATCAAATCAAATCAAATCAAATCATTTATTTGCATAAAAACAGGTTCAGTGGATGTAACAAAGGTCAAATGGTACACTGTTAATAACCATATAAGGTGTGCAAATATAAAACAAGAATTTTAACTGTTAATTTCACAATTCAACAAAGTATAATGTCATTGAAAATATAGTTATCGTAAATACAGATCAGTCAACAAACTAAGGAATTAAAAATGATAATGTCATGAAAATTAAACATGAAAAATAAAATTAAAATGAAAAAATAGGGTCCAGAAATTATGTCAATTCAAAAAAAAAAAAAAATTAAGTCAAATTTATAATTAATTATGTCCAACATATAATATATATTACATTATTTACTATCCGGACTTTTGCTGTCATTAAAATACAATATTTTTGTCACCTAAGTAATCTTTGACATCATAATAACATTTATTTATTAGGAATGTTTGTAGTTTTTTTTTAAATTGTAGAATAGGTAATTGTTTTATGTCATCAGGCAATTTATTATAAATCAACGATGTCATGCATAGAATACTTTTATTTAATAGTGCCGTTTTACCATAGGGTATTTCTACCTCTAACCTTTTTTTATCTCTTAATTTTCGATAATAGCTTTTAAATGCAGTATTATAGTACTCTGGATTCGATTTTACAAAAATATTAGCTTCATAGATGTACAGGGAGGGTAATGTAAGAATTTTAAGATTTTTTAAAGTGAGGTTGACAGCTTGTTGTACTATCTATTTGGCACATTGCTCTGATGCATTTCTTTTGAGCTTTAAATATAATTTCCTTGTCTACCGAATTTCCCCAGAATATTAAGCCATATTTATATATTATATATTATTTATTATTATATATTATATTAACAGAGGAGGTTCGAGATCAAATCTTACGGAGCATGTTATGAAAACGAAGACCGGTTTCGAAAATGTATCAATTGAAAGCCCTCGCGCCTGCCGCGTGTATAATGTTATTGTACAGCTCAGCCTTGCAACACTGCACGACGAGCCTGTTACATGAGTTTGTCAGTCGCCACCACCCTGCGCCCGCGCCTCTCTGCAATCTCACCAATAGCTCGGTCCACTTACACGGTACACTGCATCTAGCGTGACCCTGGGGTTATAACCTCGGAATTAGATGACTGTGAAGGAATTCGTGTAAAACCTTCTTATTGTGTTTGTTACACTTACCTAATACTTACTATAAGTTTACCATTTTTCATTATTTATTGATATATCTATTACTTTTTACAGAAATATACAGGGTGAAATTGAACACATGCGACAAATCGAAATGGGAGATTGTACTCATTATTATGAACAACTTTCACTATGGGACCAAACCTGAAATCGCGAAAAAAAATCAGCTGTTCCCTACATTTATGTTCGCATAACTCATCAAAATGTAGGGAACAGCTGATTTTTTTTTCGCGATTTCAAGGTTTGGTCCCATAGTGAAAGTTGTTCATAATAATGAGTACAATCTCCCATTTCGATTTGTCGTATGTGTTCAATTTCACCCTGTATTCAGTCATCTAATTCTGAAATTAATGCAATATAAGAGTTAAAGTGCCCATACCAATCATTCTTTATATTATTCATCATCAACTTGTATACCTACAGGGTGTCCCTGGAAGTATGGATCAAATCGAATAGGGACGTGGGCAAGGTCATTTCCAAACGATTAAGCAAAAAAAAAAATACTAAAAAAATAGAGAAGAAAGATCGAATTCGTGAAAACTATCAGGGCTATCAGTTTTTTTTTTTAGATAGCCCTGATAGTATTTTTTTATGATTAATTTCTTTGAACACTAAGAGAAGTGATTGACAAAAAATTAAAATCGGTCATAACTTTTGAACCGTAAAAAAATTCACTGACATTCTCAGGGTTAAAAAGTTTGGAAATGACCTTGCTTGCCCACGCCCCTATTCGATTTGATCCATACTTCCAGGGACAACCTGTATAGTTATACCATCCTCAAGTATTTCTTAAACATAGGTCTCAAGACACTGACTCACCCATCAAAGGAATACCTCTATCATAGCACGGTAATCATAAGTACCTTTATTACTGTAAATGTTGTGGTTTTAATGTCAAAAGAATCAAGTTACACCGTTTTTATATTATTATGTATGTTGACCATTTGCATAACAGCTCACGAAGTTACTGGTATTGAAAATGTTGTATAATCGTTCCAAAACGAATTCCAGTTGTAGGCAGGTAGCCACACTCGATTTGAATATGCAACCTCTTGTTTATTTCCAATTTCATTCATGAACTTGTTCATGGACCAGTCACGATTTTAGGCCATAAATGTGACACGTTTGAGTAGATAGAGGTGTTTATGTTCAGAGTGCCCTTGGCAACTTCCTCGTGTCCGATACTCTATACAAACAACTGATCATTTCTAGCATTTGTTTATGGTTTTCCTTTTGAGAATCACGTGCGCACGCGCTCAGTCCGTGTAAAAATCGAATTACCGTTAGACATGTGTCATCGCGTCCTCATTACGGCCGCAACAACTCTGCGGCAAACCTGTTCTTGCACTCATACCCTTATGCTCTCGTACAATTAACAAATTCGCAACCCAGAATGTTCCTACATCAAGTAATCTTCGTATATTACCGACACATGATAGTCTAAGTAAAGTCTCATCTCAAGCCGTTGTCATTATCATCGAATGGAAATTTACAATGTTTTAAGTTAACTTCACTGTCATTGATTTCACCTTGAACTGAATATAGACATTTCTATTGAGTACAAAGATGTCTCTGTTCAAGTACTGTTGCAGATGCAGTACGATATAAAAATGGCCTCAAACATATCATTTTAGTTGCACTTGAAACCCATGGATTATAGTGACACAGAAGTTATTTATGAGGGTTGATTCAAAAGTAATGATAATGGGATATATAATTTTTAGCCGCTATCGTGTTTTATTACGACTGCTCATTATCAAATGAATTTACTTATACGGCTTGTGCTTATGCCTTGGAAGTTGGGTAGGCCCTTGATGCAATCTGCCCCGACACGCTCGCGCCATCCCATCTGCCTAGCACGCGCGGTGGGCTGTGCTGGGTGGGTGTGCAGGTGCAGAAAACCTCAAACGGCGCAAATACATATAACAACCTTATTGGGAGCTATATGTTTGAGTCATTTGGGGTTGAAACACTAGGTCCGTCCGAGAGTTCGAGTATTTTGGGACATCGCTCTTCACGTAACCAGAGGGCTGGCCTATTTTTAGTTCAAAGAATTAGCACTGCCATCCAACGTGGCAACGCTGTCAGCCTTTTGGGCACTTTTCCCAATAACAACGATGGCGACTAATTTTTTGATGTCCTATGAGCTCTATGTTTGAGTCATTTGGGGTTGAAACACTAGGTCCGTCCGAGAGTTCGAGTATTTTGGGACATCGCTCTTCACGTAACCAGAGGGCTGGCCTATTTTTAGTTCAAAGAATTAGCACTGCCATCCAACGTGGCAACGCTGTCAGCCTTTTGGGCACTTTTCCCAATAACAACGATGGCGACTAATTTTTTGATGTCCTATGAGCTCTTCCATTTTTTTCTCTTTGTTTACTTATCTCTTAGAAATTATGACCTATATATTTAATTTCACAGTGACTTAGTTACAGTATTGTAAAAAAGTACCCGATTATTATTACGTTTGAATCAACTCATAGGTGGCTCACAGGTGTTATTGTTATTGAATTGGAAATGTGACTAATTGGTGGAACTAAAATTATCTATGATTACATACAGAGATGGCGTATTTAGCGACAGATGTATGTATCATCTGTTTCCAGAGGCGAGAGCCGGGCGCCGGACACGAAGCAGATGCAGACGTGGGAGCCCGAGCCAACTAGACGGCACCTACTATTGTTAGCGTTGAATTAACAGTGATACAACCGCTTAATGGCGTTTTATTACACATATCCAACAACAATGCTAACCTAGCTCGAACATTAAAAGCCACTTATGCCGAGAAAAAAACATGAATTACGTATCTTTACCCTCATTCACTCAGGATGAGCACAACAAGAAAAAAAGTAGAACTAGTAATTGCCACCAGTCAATTCAATATTCTTTCCAATGTGTTACACATACAAGCATTGCTTACAAGTAACTTAATGGAACGGATATTAAAGATGCATAGGCTGATAGGTGCATCTTTTCCCTGTACATTATAGGACCTACTTTCGTTCTAGTAGCCGATATTCGAAGCCGGTTCCACATAAACGCAGCAGCGGAAATCGAAACTCCACGCTATCTAACCCCTACAAGTTGAAACAGTCGGATTTACAGTTAAGATTCATTTGACCCGTACTTCGACCATGGCGACATTACTATTTATATTACTCACAGCAGCTAAGCGTGGCGTCCTTTCGTTAGGTTTTAGCTCAAGTCTCAAATAAATCTTTATCTTCTTGGCACGTTCTAGAAATTCTAAGTGCGTACCTACTTATCTGCAAATCTGATTGTTGTAATCAGATCTACAGGTAGACAAGTACCTACATACGTATTCAATGGCGATAAGATACTGACAGCTAAAAAAATATTGTACTTAGGTACCTAAGTAACTTATACATATAGACGTAGTAGAGCCAACTGTTTTAATGACCTCTTTATTAGTCACTAGCGGCCTGCCCCAGCTTCGCTCGGGCAATCAAAGACTATGACATGGAAATTAAGTATCTCTTAAAAACAAAACAGAAAGTCGTGAAACGAAATAACGTGCTACGGATCCTTATTGCCAATTGAGGAGCAGCGAGCAGCACCCGGGTGCTCCTCTTCGCACAACGGCATGTCTCTATGTAGGTAACTCACGGGGCCGAATTCTATATGACACAATAAACGAAAACACGCGAAGTGAACGCGAGGTTGGCGTGATTAGCTAAGGAATTGACGTGGTTTCGAAGTAAGGAATCATTGAGTGGTCATATTGAATTAGGGCCCTGATGAATTTGCGTGCCCAGTGCGGGAGCGATCCGCTCACGCAAAGCAAGACGAAATCTCCCTGAACGAAACATTTAGAATAATATCGGGGTCGGGGAGTCAAAAACAGACTACCCTCAATGAGTTGCATCGTACCACCTGCCCTACGAAGGGATGTTGATGCTCAGTTTTATTATTGAAATAATGGCACAAGTAGCAAAATCTCACCTTATGAGACTAATAAAACTTGCGGTACCCACTATAGGTACTAGGTTTTTCTGCAAAAACATGATTGTACACGACCTGGAACAAACAATAACATACGCTCATTCGAACGAAACGGGTCCGTAGAAATGCCCGTAAAAATCTTTACCAATCAATGACTGTAGTAAGAAGTAGTAATTTTGACGTCAACCGGGTGACCCTTCTGAGAAATATGTCATTTACTTATTCAGTGAAGTCCACAAATGACAAGCTATGACTCAACCGTAATGACGTTGGAGACGCTGGACTTCCAAGGTAAATAGACAGGGTGATTAAGCAGCACACCCATTTATCGTTCGAACGACAAACGTACCAGTTACTGACCATCGCCACTTTCTAAAGATAAATGTTAATCATCACCCGGACGTGTAACTTAAGTCTAAAAGCAACAACAATAACAATTTATACATATATCGTTGGTTTGGCTACCGGAATGTACTAGTTCAATGGAATGGTAAGATACCACGTCTGAACTTTCATAAGACTCAGAAGACATTGGAGACTGTTCTTAATACTTGTCGTCGAATGGATATACCACATATTATATTAGCATAGGTATATGCGTTTGCTCTCATTAGTTTTATTCCTTTTTGAGACAATCGATATAGGTACCGTACCGAACGAGGAAGACGTCATCATGACGACGAACCGGGTGTACCTAAACATCGACAGAACATATACATACATGTAGTGACAAACCATCGCATCCAATCAGTAATTTCCCATTGAATCATGCAACATGCACAAGATAATAAGCGTGTTACAGCTTAATAATCATCCATCCATTAATTCCAATCAGATCAAATCAGCATAGTTACAAGTTGACAACATCTTGCGACTACGAGTACTTAGTATTCATAGGAGGCTTGCACAGAAGATGAGAATTTTGGGAGCAGTCCGCCAAGACCGCTGACCCGGACTAGGGGATCTACCATTAGCCTTTACAGCTACGTTTTTATAATTAAGTACACTGCTTTTATCATCCTTGCCTTCTCTTCAATGTTGCTATTGCTAGCTTCTACCCGCGAGTTCGTCTGAGTAAAATTTCTTGTCCCCCCGGCCGGCCCCCGTCCCACCCCGTTGCATCACATCGCCTGCCCGCACAATTACTTCATTTTCGCTAAGCGTTTTTTCTGACTACTTTTGCTCGGCTCCTTCGGGTCCTAGCGTGATGTTAAAAAGCCTATATATTTGAAATTTTGATTTTTTTTTTTCATAAATTTTCATTTCCTGAAATAATTGGGTAATCAAATGCAAAACAAGCACTTCAGTACTTTTTAGTATAGATAGGCTGATTTATTTCCTACTTAGGTGATGACGATATCCGCTGGCTGAATCAATTGTCAGAATTTCAGGCTTCTAATATTTAGTACAAAGTGTCATACCTACTCATAACCATTCGCTTCTGGGCGCGGGGTTTCCATGGACTCCATTACTATCACATCCTCATAGTACAAAAATATGCAGAAATACTACGTAAACAAGGTCTTCCAGTTAAACTGACTCATGTCTTTGTTATCTAATCGTTGTTTCCTCTTGCACTGCCATTTCGTATTGGCAATGTCAGTCGCCTCTCCGATTGAAATTAAATATTTGTGTTCAAAATATTGATGATATTTTGTGTGGAGTGAGTGACTCATGAGAAATACAGTGATGCATGTGATGAACTAGTTTCTTCTAAATTTTATTGGTAAAATGTTATTAATCATAGTTTTCCTCGTGGCCCTCCGGGGCTTTTTTCATTCGGTTTTTAGTATTTTGCACATACTAGAAAAAAATAGTTTATGCACCTTTAAGTAAAACATAAATGGTTTACAATAAAAATAGGTATAAGGAAAGTAGAGTTGTATGTTAGAGTTGTTGCAGCCAATACCTAAGCTAAGATAACTTAATATCTTGTAATTATAGATATCAGCGCCCACCCTCGCTCGTTAACAATCGTAGCCGATGATCAATAACATATAAAGTATGTATTTTAATTATAACATATTTTAATACATATATACTTCATTTATTATAACATTCCTTCCTTTTTTCGATAAAATGTATAATAAACTCCGTTGTTTCACGATAAATACAAAGCAATATAATCTATTTACCATTTACATTAAAAATGACTCTAACATTTCAACAATATTACACAATTACTGTCGTCATTTAGCCGTTATTATCTAATGGTATAATAAATGGAGTATAGCCTAGCCCGTGTTTTACATTATAAGATTTCACATCAATTGGATTAGTCATTTTTACGTTTATTTCTAAAACTAGCAGCACCCCGCGGTTTCACTCGCATTCGTTTCGATCCCATGGGAATATCGGGATAAAAAGTAGCCTACGTGTTAATCCAGGACGTCAGCTATCTCCAAACCAATTCAAAATTGGTCCAGCCGTTTGTGTGTGAAGAAGTAACAAACACAAAAACTTTCGCCTTTTTAGTGTGAAGTGTGATGAACTGATGACTGTTGCATATCATTCTGATTACTTATAAAATATAATTGTTCGATACTTCGATAACATTAATTCCTTTAGATAAGAGTATATTTTAATTCAATTTAAGTAAATTACGTTGACGTAGTGTCTGAGAGGAAAAGTAGGACTAGGAACTCTTCCTCAATAAAATATAAGTGTTAGTGTAAGTCAGACATAAAAACGTAGGAAACATTGATGTGCAGTTCAGGAGCTCGATTTACATAGGTTTTTATATAATTTTATATAGTTGGAGATTCACTTCACTAATACTACAATGGATGTTAGCTACCTGTCTTTTATAAACACATAATGCGCAGCTCTTGTGTGCATAAAGCATAGATATCTATGGCATAAAGAATGTTTAAATGTAGTGAACAAAGCAATAATGTGTTGAATACAAAGAACATAACACAAGTATGTACAGATATAACGCAACTATAATGTAACTATGTATTTGTCTCTACTAATGTATGTAGTTAGGTTGCCATAAAAATATGTATATTAGTGTTGTGACAGTGTGCGCGCGCAGTATTGTGTGATGTGATGTGATGTGTGTATGAAGCGCTTATCGCTGGGCAGGAAGTGGCTTGGTTTATTATTCGTGTCGTGCATCATGCGGCTGCGTGCGGCGCGGGCGCAGCGACCCGCTCCAGGATAATTGCTACGTCTCTCCTACCCCGACAGATACCTAGGGCGACACTAACGGAACACGCTGATAATATCTCTAATTAACTGAGAAAATCATACATGTCAACGTTTAGGTACTTGGGTACCAGGCACTAGATACACAGGGTATAAATATTGGTATCGAGGCGGCTCCATCAATCGTAGTTATCTGGGAAGTCGTGGACATTGAAATGTTGACTAGGAAATTGACTAAGTATCGTCTGGACAACATGTCCTAAACAGATAAGAAATAATCAGCCGTTAACGCTTTATCAGTTGCTCCGTAAATAGGTTTCTATGAATCTATTTAGATAAAACGGAAAATGAAACAGATAAAATTGAGTCCTTCTGCTGTTTCTAAAATTGTGTACCTACTTGCATTTTTAGCCCTGTCATGTCACTATTATTTATGTACATTCATGTAACATTCTGTCAATATATGTATTCAGTCACAGACCTCCTGTTTACTTAGGATTTCAGAAAACAAACCAAACTTGTTCTTCGTCTAGAAAGTTAAAAAGTGAACCACTTGTCCTTTTGGACTGTTGAACCGCACCCTAATTGGGTAACGCGTTATACATCTCAATGTGAATCATTTTGAAGGATATTGCTAATCCATTGCTCCATACCTACCTAATTATGTTCGAAAAACGTGTTTGCTCAACAACGTAAATAACGCAATGAATGTTGTTGAACTGTCAAAATGAAATCCAACACATTTTTAGTAGCTGTACCCAGGTTCAGGTACTTCCATAATTAAGTTCCGTACCATTGAGACATTGCCTGACATTTTATTTCATAGATTTGCGGTTGTTGAATTCCTATTTAAGTGCAAAATGATGAGCAATGTCGGAGATAATCATGGACTATTTATAGCCACAGCCAGTCAATAATATATTCCTTTATCTGTTTATCAGTAAATTCCAGTCCAATGAATGTCAAATCCTGGGGGCAACTATTTCTGGCTACAGGATTTTATCTTCCTATTTAGTACCTATAACCTACTTGTAATATTTTGACTTTTAGATATCCAATAGGCCAAATGTAGAACCTATCCAGAATCACAGTAGGTACAGTTGTTTTTTTTTTTTTTGCTTGGTTATCTTTGGTTAGACGACGGCTATGTTACTGTGCCCTGTATATCACCAGTTTTTCCGTAAACTATTGTTTACATAACATTCCAACCTCAATTGTCAAATGAAAAACATCTTTAAGGTCTTAATTTGTAACTGACACTACAAATTCGCATCCACAGCCACTGAGGTATTACCACAGTATTACTCTAGTAATATAGTTCAATGTCCACAGCTTCATTTTTTGATCTATTTTATTTACATTTTTATCACATACGTGTGGAACAGATCATGCACAGTTACACGCTCAATATTGTTTGGAAGGTGCTTTTCTTTATAAATATTAAGAGAGTAGCCTACAGACAAATTCAAATGGGTCTATTAATTCGCCAAAATATAGCTATTTCGAAGTATTCAGCGTAAATATTTGTGTAAATTCAGTTCATCCTTAACGTCCTAGCTAGCTAGCTAGCTATATCCAGCAATATGCTCCATAGACTAATTGCCAGTCAATGCTGTTAACTGACTTCTCTATGGTACTAACGTATCTACTAACTCATGGCCAGCCTCAGATAACAAATGATGATAATATATTGGATCTGTAAGCAGTTCTTTACATTGTAAAGATGTAAATCAGTGCAGCAAATTGACTCGTGATGTCGTAGCTAGACCAATTACTTTTTGTTGGTCTCAACAGTGTTAGGTTAAAAAATTAGACACAATTTGCTTCTTCCGTCAATAATTTTCAGTGCTAATGACACGAGTACTGGGAATTAGCTCACTAGAATAGCAAAATAGCAGTATTTCATAAATAAGATAAACAATAATACTTGACGGTTAACTGAGTGTTTATCATGTTTATTGTTTAGTTGGATGTGGACCGCAGCGCGGGCTCCCCGCTCCCGCCGGCCTCCCAGGCCAACTGGTTTGACTGCAGGGTGCTCCGAGCAACTGCGGGTCAACCACTCACCTTACTCACTTACTGATCCAAACACGTAGGCTGATCGGCGAAATACACCTACACGATACTTTCTTACTGAATCTGCAGTTACCTGAGGCCATATTACCAGATTACAGTCTTTTGTTTTTTTGTTTTTTCTTCAACCTGATTTTATACGCAGCTGTATCTAGAAACCAGCTACTATAGGCCAGTCACCGTTGACACAAAAATCGCGTTAGGTCGCAAAAGTTGCACTGTAGTATGATTTTTAGGGTTGTTGTTAGGATAGATACCAATAGTTTAAAACCAGGTTTGCAGTTACGAAAAACCCTGCGTGGTGCTCGAAAAACTGAAATTTCGAAATTTTCTGATTTATTTCTGTTTTTGACTTATATTTTCCTACGTGTAAGTCAATAATTTTCCTAAAGAACGTTCATTCAAACAAAATTCCAAAAAATCGGTGTAGTGCATATTTTTGGGACCTAAGATGTTTTAAATGCCTGGCCTAACTAGGGCCCTGCCTTTCTGTCGAAAACGATATTCGATACCGTTTATCTTTGTACATTAACTGCGCTACTGCTGAGCCAATAATACTTCCCGACCTGGGAATCAAACTCCTGGATTCGAGGTTTTTCCATCAAGAACTACTCAGCAATCCGGAGTATGGATTTGTGCCCGGTCAATGGCAATAGGCTCGCCCCCTGTTACATGTGACTTAAACATTTGGCGAAATGTTAGTAAGTGCCTATACCTTTGCTTAAGCCTTCTAGGAAAATAGGAGTATTTCTTGTTTACTAACATAAAGTAAGTACCTACTGTCTACATTTGACAAGCTAGAATAGAAAACATTCTATCTTAATTTGTTTTAGTCATAAGATAGCACAAATGCTCAATTGGGGGCAAAGTCCTTAGTTGATTAGATGCACTTAAAAGTTAAAACCATTTAGAAGATCAACACCGATTTCCTGGTAAACTTTCAAAACGAAGTAGGTAATCATTTGTTTATGTAAGTTGCAAACAGAAGTATCAAATCATTGAACCACTGAGGACAACGTTCTGTGACAGCTGTGCACTGTGCTTGACTTGTTTCTTTTCCCTGAAGTGCAGAATAATGATACTTCAATAAATAGCCAGTCAAGTGCATAAAAACATCTTAGTAAACGAGATGAGAACCATTTGCGTCCGCACTAAGCAGGGATGTGTGCGACAAAAAACATAAAAATAAATAAGAGGAGCAGCCAGTGAGCCCGCAGCCGCAACTTGAGATGCGCGCGCGCACGACCTCACAGATCACTGTGCCCTTCAAACGACTCCAAACTATATATACCCGCTAACCTAACCTTTAAAATAATAAAACAATTTGCGAAATCTTTGGCTTCTAGACACAGGCAATTTTAAAAAATCTGATAAGTCACACATCAAATTACTTTCCAAATTATCACAACGACCACACAACTGTAGCCAATGGAGGTTAAAAAATAAAACACATGTCTAGTTAAAGAGTAAAGTGTCTACAGAGAACCGGATGAGCTAATCAGCGCAAAATGAGTCACACGCACACGCATACAACAAGCTCTCCCGTAGTCCCGTGCGCCTGCGTACGACGACACCCGCCCGTATTATGGTAGCTCTGTAGGGCTGCCAGATAACCATCACACGGAGGGCGACACCACCGGGAGAGGAAGCCATTGTTTATAGGAATTTAGGAACTTAAATAGAATCAGATTGAGAAAATTAATGTTCCGACATTGTATATGCGTCTTTCGAGATTATGTAGTCTGATCTTTCAGCTGTAGCAACCTGTACAAGGTCATGGTGAACTGCAGGGCAATACGTAACACACTTGCAATGGCAATGCCTTTCATTTTGACAGTTCAACAACATTCATTGCGGTGTTTACGCTGTCGAGGGGACGAATTTTTTAAACGTGAACCAATGGATTAGAAATTTCTATCAAAATCTTTCGCTTGTGATTTAAAAGTGTGTTACGCAATTAGGGTGCTGTTGTCTCACTCACTCTTTACAATTATTATATGTGGGTATGTAGATACCCACTATATTAATTATAGATAGTAGTGTCTTACAGATAACGTAGGATTTTTCGAAATAATTTATTGCCTTGAGAACTATCAAGGGCGTTGCATGACACATAACAAATGATATTTTAATGTTTTTTGACCTTTTCTATTCAATGGGCTATCCGTCAATGTTTTGTAATTACAACGTTGTTTGTGACGTGCGGCCACCTTGCTGCGCTTGCGGCCGATGTAATCCACCCTGGTTCTATTCTATTACACTCTTAACAAAATCACTCTTATAAGATGACAAAACATGTCAAATGCTTGCTCTTCACTTTTAGTATTTAATTAAATCTAAGTTTAATTATGTAGGGACACGATTGTTGGTAGGGTAATTAAAATGATTAAAACGCGTGATGTAGGTAGATATAATTTTTATTTAGCAAAGTCATGAATTTCTAGGATTGAAAATAATAACATCGTACGTGAGCAGATATAGTTATCGCAGATTTCATCATAATAACAATCACGTCGATAACATAGCCAATACCAGTAGTAGCTACCTATCGAACTAAGACATAATTGTGGGTATGTTATATTGAACGTACATAAATATGTTATCTTCGCTACCTTCTTGATAACTTTTTGACAAACATACCTACATTATCATCAAAATCATCAAATGAAAATTATGACTATATTTACCTTTCCACATAACAGAATTTTACGGTAATGTACGAATCCTGCCAAAATGTTGCAGTCGATATGTATTTATTAACTAGCTTTTGCCTATGGCTTCACCTGCATGGATGGATATCATATAATATGTCCTCCTAACCCAGCACCCCAATTGCGTTAAAACACACTATAAATATCTAACAATTTGAGTAATTTTGAAGAATATTGCTAATCCATTGCTTTATATGTTCGAATAATTTGTCTGCTTAACAACGTAAATAACGCAATGAATGTTGTTGAACTGTCAAAATGAAAGCCATTGCTACTGATAGTAAGTATGTTACGCAACTACCTACCCCGCTGGTCATGGTCTACCTGTGTGCCAACTTCCATGTAAGGATCTAAACAGATGGCCTGCATTTCAGCTGCAACATCGCAGTTTGGATGTACTTAGTTGACTTAACTGCTTCGAAACCTAGTTATGTCAACTGCATCCAAACTGAAATGCAGTCCGTCTGTTTCAAAGATATTCATTGGTCTGTTTACACCCTAAATCCGAAAAGGTACGATTCCTAGAATTATGAATACCGTGGTTAATAGGGTGAAAACCAATTACCGGTTTCTCACGCCCTATTGTTTTATGCACTAGTACGTAAATTAAAATTGCTGCCTAGTAAAAAATACAGGAGAACGTGATTATTGCTGATAACTCTTGCCAACTAGGTATAGTTGTATGTTGTTAGAACTAGTAGTAAGTAGCAGTTTCCAATCATAATCAGCCTATAACGTTCCCACTGCTGGGAGTGCTGGGACACAGGCCTCCTCTCTATGAGAGGGACTGGGCCGTAATCCACCACGCAGGCCCATTACTAGTTGGTAGATGTCACAAGTCTTCAAATTTATGGTTCTAGGACATGCCGATTTCCACACGATGTTTACCTTCACTGTTTTTGAGAGCAGTGGTGATGAAATTAATTACACAAAGTAAAGCGCCTGCCTGGGTTCGAACCCACGATGTACAACTCCTAAATCGGGGCCGTTACCACTGAGCCACCGCCGCTCTCACTGGGCCACCACTGCTATCGCAGTTTTTTGTTTATCCAATGTCCAAGTGAACAGCGGTCCAAGTATTGCGTGAATGATCTTGAAATCGCTTTCTTCGTGGCGTCACGTCGACAGTCGTCTCAGGCGTACAACTGTTATAAACGAACCTTTACTTACGTAAATCGTATTTACCTTGCCTTCACAATCTGGCTGCATGAGCTGCATCCGGACTGTTTTTACCGCCAGTCCGTGGCATTGAAACAAAGAACTGGCTGATTTCAATGAGTTTCACTAATTGCCGTTAACATAATTACAACGGAAAACCGGTAGGCTTAAATGATTTCCGTAGCTGGTGATAATTTGACCAGAAATGGGGCATTAATGGGAAAAAAAAACTCTGCTTTAGTTTGATTTTACTCAGTAGGTATCAGGTTCATAGCACGTGGCGTTCTGTAGTTACTGCATATCCCCATCATGGGAAGAAGCCGTGATTTTATGTACTTACGTACAAACGACGCCAGCACGTCAAGCTACCCGAAACTGTCAAATTTTCCCAATCCACTTTGAACCTTATGCTATAGTGATAAAGTTGAAAATCTATTAAAGAAATTTGACAGATTGTAGGTAGCTTGATGGGCTGGGATGGGACACGATAAATTAATAAGCATGTTTAGAAGATGTTTAGTTAGCAACCAACGCCATTATAAAGCATCTGTCTATACCTCACAACCACAAGGACAATGAAATGAAAAATAAATTATGTAGCTATTGCAAGTATGCACCTACAGCAGCACCAGTGTACACGATATTGTTAGTTGGCTAAAGTTGTATCACAATAAATTCACAGCTGTATCTAAGCCCAGGTACGCACAGGCGCGTTTTTCCCGCAGCGATTTTTTTTCGCGCACTGGATTTTCAACTAACTGCTTAGCGCCGAGAGTTGAAAATCCAACAGTATGTTTTTTTGGCGCTCTGGGGTGCGTTCTGTTGGATTCTCAACACTCGGCTCAACACCGACAGTTGAAAATCCATTGCGCGATAAAATCCCGCCGCGATATGTTTACGTCTATGCGAACGTTGGCTAACGCGACTTTGACCGTGACTATCCCATCCCGCAATGCATCATCACAATCATTCATCTCTGTCCGCTTCAAAATTAATTATAATAATTGTGTTCCAAATTAGGTACTATTCTTCCGTGTGTAACGTCTGGCCACCGTCTTTAATGCAGCAGTTCACAACTATTAACTGCTACAAGGACGAGACGTTTTTGTTGTTTTATTATAACATAGCATAAGGGTCAATCCCATGTCAATCCCCACTGAAATAGCAGCGGCGCGCAGTGGCCGTAAGAGCAAGTGACTTTCCTTCTTTTGACTAGTCGCTAGAAGGCTCGTGCAGCCTCGCGGCGCCGCGCTGCCCCTCCTTTGCCTTCAAATGACTGGATAATGGCCGCTGCCAGCCGCTGCTCTTTCAGTGGGGATTGACCCTAAACATAACGTAACGCCTGTAATCCCCAAAGGGTTATAGACGGAGGTGTACCTTAGTACACCTACCCTTTGCCAGTCCTGTTTAAGTCCCATGTAATAGGGCGCAAGCCTATGGCCATCGTACAGGCACAAATCCAGACTCCGGGCTTGTTGAGAAATTACAGATAGAAAAACCCAATAACACTTTGCACGACCCGGGAATCGAACCCAGCTCCCTAATTGCGTAACACACTTTCAATCACAATCTAAATTATTTTGAAAGTTATTCTTTGATAGCTAATCCATTGCTTCATATGTTCGAAAAGTCTGCTCAACAACGTAAATAACGCAATGAATGTTGTTGAACTGTCAAAATTAAAGTCATTGCTACTAGTGTGTTACGTAACCCCTCAGGACCTCAAAAGAGTCTCAACGAGGCAGTCTGTGTTTTATTATTGCACAGACGCCAGCACATCAAGCTACCCGAACTGTCAAATTTTCCCTTTGAATTCAACTTTGAATTTTATGCTTCAGCGATAAAGTTGAAAATCTATAAAAGTTTGACAGATTGTAGTAGATTGATGTGCTGGCGTCTGTACACAACAATTTGGGAATGTAGTTTGTTTTTACTACAAAAGGGACCAAATATTCGAACACCCCCAACAGAAAAGCTATGTTTCTTGGCGCAACATAAACATGTCACTAAGAACAGCCGATGTGAATATAAATACAGATCTACTCAGATCTACTAACATTAATAAAGTAAGGCAATCATAATGTATGACAGTGCGTAACTGCAAACACGTAGGTACCGTATCGGATTCTTCCGTAATCTTATAAAAATAGGGTAGTTGGACGGTTGGACGTGATTCATCAATCCATACTTGTTTTTTGCTTGTATAATGTTGGACAATACCTCGTTTATGTGAAGTGGAGTTTCCTACTATGAGCCATTCCTTGATTAAGAGGTGACTCCAAACCTTGTAGACAAACGGACTTACCTATGTTAATTGAAATAAACATTTTATTATTTATTTATACTTTCATACTACCCATACCTACCTACTATAATATACTTGTCGAATCCAGGTACATAGGATTGTGAATTGTGATCAGACATAAGTAGTCGATATTACTCGATATCCGTGTTAGTGACAAACCTAGTGTCAGATCATGAAAGAGAAAGAAAGAGAGAAAACATAGAGAGAGAGAGAGAGTGTAGAGTCATGAAAGATGTCATCAAGAAGTCATGAAAGATCCGACATACTGAAATAATACTTATTTTAAAAGCGTAAGTAACCCTCGTCTGTCTGTTTGTTTCTTTCTTACACATCAACGCCTGAACGGATGTGGATGAAGTTTGGCACACGGATAGACCATGACCTGGGTTAGGAGGTCAAAGGTTACTTTTATATCCCAGTAGCGTAGGTACTACTGGGATATAAAAGTAACCTTTTATAAAAGTAACCGCGAGGTGGTTGGAAATTATGCCATGGGATCGTAATCCCATGGCATAATTTCCAACCACCTCGCGGGCAAAGCCGCGGGCGAAATCTAGTCATCAACGAAGGTTATATTAGCAGAGATATTGAAAACCGCGGGGGGGAGTGCCGGTGGCATGACGGCGGTGAGGAAGGGGGCATGACGTCAGATACACGCAGCATCAGTCCGCAGCCCTGTGCGCCCGCGCCGCGCGCCGCCTCTCTGCGCAACCAGTGCTGCTCCCACGTTCACTTTCTATTGAGCCATCAACGCACCGGGCACATTACGGATCTACAGCTGGTGCCTAATTCATCCAAAATAAAGATGGCTGAATAAGACTACATTATAGTACTACATACCAACTGACCTCCTTTATTTTATTTTCTGCGTCTGAGTAGTGAAGTGCGCTTTCGAAAATCCTTAGTTAAGGTTGATGAAGTTTTCAAACGTGTGCTCCAATACATACTGGGCTCATTTATCTAATTCTGTTGTTCGTTTCGAGTCTAATTCAACAATTTAGGGCAGCCCATGGTTTAACATCGATTATTTTCATTGATCGCAGTTTATTCCTCCGCTACTGTGTGTTAGTGTCGGGAGCATTGGCGGTTTGCCATCGCAGTAGCCGTGACTCAACCATATAAACAAACCCGATTCTTGACTATGACGGGCTGTTGTGAGACGCGCTTCGCATATTTCAATACAATTAACGACTTGTAGCTGCTACACCAGCGATTTTTTGCCAGTCTCGTGTGAGAATACACACGATTTCACCGGGAAACACAGCGTTGTGATGATACCTTTCGCTCGATTCGACGGCAGATAAAGAACAGCAAAAACAGTTGTTCCACTTCCCAATGACCTTTGTTACAACAGCTACTTACTAAAATACCTACATTGGTCTGTCAGTCGCAGTCGGCGTGGGCCATTCTTGCGAAGTAGTGTCAGTGATGAAAATAAGTCATCATACCATACTAAAACATCCCACAATTTGGAGTACTTACACGATAGTTTTCGTAGTAAAATAACAAAAGATTTCCTTCGTACATTCAAGCCGACATTGAACTTAGTGTTGTCTGCGCAAGGAAATTGGCACAGGACCAAATGCCAAGGAGCCTAGCTTTAAATTATTTTTTTCTCGCATTTTGATGAAATAGTAATTAAGCCCGTGACGTTGGGGACGTTTATGGTTTTCATCCGCAACCGCAAACCGCAAGCGGCAACGTCACCCAATCGTAATCACAGATGAAATACAAATCCATGACAGGCTACGAAAATTTTTGAGAAAAAAATGGCTACAATATTTCTTTTTTGCAACTAGACCGATTACTTACTTTAAAAACCGGCACCTGACTTTCTGCACGTATCCTAAGTACAAATCTGTTGTTCTTGTGAAAATATTATCGATCAGTAAACTGTTTTGGTAATAGATTACGTCGATAATGTCATCGTCCACTGGAGACGCAAAAAAACTTGCAAGCCATTCTCTGAGTCCCATGTGACGTATACCTACCTACTAGCGCACAAGGGCCGACTTATCGGACGTGAAAAAGTCGAAGTCGATCCAAGCTCAATATAAATAAATAAGAGATGATTACCAAAACAAAAAAGTGTGAAAATGTAACACGATCTTATTTGTGTTAATACTGAAAGGCATAGAAACTGTAAAGGAACTGACAATGCGACCCTCACCCCTCGAGCCACGTGCGTCCCTTTACATGTTTTATGAATGAGCTTAACAATTTCTGCAACTTCCCTTCGTTACTTTCGAAACAAAACAGAAAGGTTATTATAAAAAAAAAAACACTTCCGGAATATCGATGAGGCCGAACTTAGCTAGTACACAAATTGTATAGAATCTTTTATGGTGTATCTGTTGCAAACGTTGTTAGTTGCACACATAGATATATGAAAGAAGTGTTTGTTACATTTCTATGGTTGCACATGTATAAACTAATGTTGTATTGTGTCTTTTTTATTGTGTTTTTGTATAATGTGCAATTAATAGTTCTTCAGAATAAATATAAATAAAAGTACTGGCCTCTGTAAACGTGTTAAACTTTTAATATAAGTAGGTACTTACTAGATTAATGTAGTTTATTGCGATAAAATAATAAAAACTTGAAGATCGAATAAATTACAGGAGCCACAAGTCATCGCTACGCTTGATGAGTTTGATTTCTTAACCGACAATACGTTATTAGCGTATTAGAATATCGTAATAAATAAATGCAACGCTCTGAGGAGTAGTGAGAGAATATGGAAGAGAAAATCACGTTATACATAAAAAGTAGGTAGGTACCGTAAGCAAGATCAAGTCCTTAGACATCGTTTTATTATTTAATCCATACTAATATTATAAATGCGGAGGTGTGTCTGTCTGTCTGTTACCTCTTCACGCTTAAACCGCTGAACCGATTTAGATGAAATTTGGTATAGAGGTAGTTTGAGTCCCGGGAAAGGACATAGGATTGTTATTATCCCGAAAGCGCGGGGCGCTGCTAGTATTATATAAAATCCGAATTCGATCTTATGTTGTTGGTGTGTTTGACTTAATTTCTTTGTTTATTTAGAACAAGCTGCGCCCCGCGGTTTCACCCGCGTAAGTGTCGATCCCGTGGGAATATCGGGATGAAAAGTAGCCTATACGTTAATCCTGGGTGTCTGCTACCTCCATACAAAATTTTATCAAAATTGGTCCAGTCGTTTGAGCGTGAAGAATTAACAAACATATAAACACACACACTCACAAACTTTCGTCTTTATAATATTAGTGCGATCACAGATCATATAAACACAGAGTGCGATGGTGTGATTACAACAAACCAATAAACATAAAATGGTTATCAGTGTGATGTCTTAGGTATGACTATGATGGTGGTGTCTATGACTGAACACAATAAAATTGAAGAAACAATAGATTGTCCTGTCTGCGACGGTATAAGAACCATACGGCTACGCTACAGAATTGTTTACATTCGGTGATTCAATCCCGTCTTTATTGCAATTATAGAATTGTGCTCATCTATTTTGCACTCGAGAGCACTGATTTTAATCACGAGATCACTTACTAGCTTTTGTAGCTCCGCGCACTACACCTTCAAGGGCCTTTTGGGTTATTATTATATTTTTAAAGACGTAAACACTGGGAACTGTATCATACCATGAGGCGAACCCAAAATGTTTCGCAATTTGGCAATTAATAGTATTTTATGGTATTTTGAAACTGTTTTATACCTTATTGCAAACCTTGCCTACGGCCCCGAATATTATCACACGAGTGTTTTAATACAACTACCTACCTTGAGAGTAGATAAAAAAAAATCGTAACAGATAAGTACTTACATCGAAATATCTGCATTGAAACGGTTCACATTTTGTAGTTTTGTTGTTAGCTTCTTTCTGTTGTGTAAAAAGATATTTAAAAACAATATTCCGATTTCCGCTGCCATAATACTGTCCATCAGCTTTGTAACAACATAAATATTCAATAGGCCAGAATGTGTATAAAAACCGCTGTCGACTGTGAAATGAAGGTTGAAATTTCTCCGTTCCGTGTGATCCTAACTTTAGAAAAAGCGTTCACGAAGGTTTCCGTAGCACCGTACAAACATATTTTTTTAAAAACTTACGTTTTTTTGCATGGACCTCCCCTGTATTTTTAACTTTATTTTTTAGTAGTACCTACACACTCGGTGAAAATTTTAAGCGTCCACCTTTTACGGTCCAAAAGATGCAGCCCTGTGGCAGACAGACGTAATAAGGTCCCGTTGGCACCCATTTGCGGAACCCTAAAAATGAAAGCAATTGCACAGTATTGTCACAGAATAATAGCACAAGTAGTGTATTGTTCCAAATTTACCTGGCCGTATGAATTGAAAAGGATGACTTTAGAAAGAGTGGGCCCAGTATCGGTACTTTAAGTATTCTGTGGTATCGGTTAACCCGAGTAACTAGTGTCGCGGATTTCTTTAGGTACTTTTACCTGCTATTGAAAGATAGATAAATCATAGTTTCACTTTTTTACAACATTGGTTTCGGCTTGTTCGGCAGTTATTCGTATCGACATCGCATGCTAGGTCCTACAATAGTGCCACTAATTCACGCACGCGAAGTCTTATAATAACTAGACACGTAGCAAGCTGCTCGTGATATTCAATTCGATATGGTTTCACTTCTGATGAGTAGTTAGGTACCTACTTCTGCCGCAGATAACGCACTCGCCAATACTTTTCTTTCGCAGTTGGATGGATTCGTTTTTGTTGATAGAAGAATGCAATATACGTATTATCATGTTTGCTGCCTATAATAAATTCTAGCGCTGGCTTATGCGCGATTTTTGCACCAATGCTTTATTTCGAGTCTAGGTAAACGTTAATCACCACTGAGCCCTGATTCACAACTATACGACAGGCTATCGTATCGAAAACCTGACATTTCGATAACCTGATTTGACTTGCCCTCAACAGCAAATAGCTGTTGGAAGAATAGCGGGCGTCTATTTGATTTAAACTGACAAAAATTTCGGGTTTTGGACTTGTGAACAGCGTTTAGAAGACTCCTACGATAACAATGATTAATGTTCGATACGATACGGAAGCGTATCGAGTGTTTGTGAATAGCTATGCTGCTCTCAAAACGGTAAAGGAAAACGTCGCCGCGTCGTGAGGAAACCGGCATATCCTAGAACCAAAAATTCGAGGACATGTGACATCTACCAACCCACACTGGGCCCGGTGTCATGGCCCGCACCCTCTTACCGAGGAGGCCTTGTCCCAACAGTGAGAACATTATAGGCTGATTATGTATGTTATGTAGGTAGGTGCTTACCCACCCCTATTAGCGAAGTGGTGGAAATATTAATATTGCGCTCAGATCAATTATGCAGACCACCTGCTGTGAAATCGAGTTTCGTTCATTATCCGAGTCAATACGTACCGTGTAGTGTACAGACGCCAGCACATCAAGCTACTACAATCTGTCAAATTTCTTTAATAGATTTTCAACTTTATCGCTGAAACATAAGGTTCAAAGTTGATTGGGAAAATTTGACAGTTTTGGGTAGCTTGATGTGCTGTGCTGGCGTCTGTATGTAGCTAGTTGTATGTACAGCAAGAATGTATTGTATTACCTATTCCATTCTATCAACAATGCAACTTTTTTGATTGATGATTTTTCAAAAGTCACATGTTAACGTCTTCCAATTGAATTTTATCCTTAGCAGGCAGAAGTGGATCAGCACTAGGTGGATCTATAACTCCAAGGCTTTTATATCCTAGGTACATACTTCAAAAACCTGCATGTCCGTCTTGCGGTACAAGTATTTTTATCTCACGAAGCGACGCGCGCTTTACTTGTAGCATAGTAAAAATTTGTTTTTACTATGCTTGTAGTAAAGAACATTTGTTGAATGAACATTTTGTTGTAGTAAACAAGTGTACAAACACGCTGTGAATGTGTGCGCGTAGACGAGTAGCGTCAGCACATAACACACACACAGTACCGAATTCGCCATTGTCTAGGACGGTACCGAGAGCTTACACATTCCGCACACATACGGGGTGTATGTGTGCGGAATGTGTAAGCTCTCGGTATAGTCTGTTTCTATACTTGGTGTTACACAAGTAAAGCGCGTATCGCCACAGATTACGTATCGCTTCGTGAGATAAAAATACTATAAATATAAATAGGTACTTAAATAAATAGATGTACCTAAGTACCTACCTTATTTTTTCTATTCGACGTTTCACCACACCACCCAATCTGTGTTCGCGATTTATTTGTCAAAAATGTAAACAAATATGTAGGTATTAATGGAAAAATAACTTTAATTCCTACAAAATAAAGTTCAGTTTACGCTACATCAAACATTTTCATACCTTTTTCAATAGTGCTAGTCACTCTGAAATTAACTTAATTTTCATTAAAATAAAGTTGATATTTGTTTAACTTGAAATAGGGTGGGGGTGTGCAGCACTACGCACTTTTACTACAAGTACCTACATACCTAGGGAGAGGGTACCTAGTTAACTACCCTAATTACCCATGTTCATCGCTACGATCTCACTAAAACACGATTTCTTTGGACATAGTCTTTAGCTCATCATCATCGTCAACAGCCCGCCTTCACCCACTGCTGGGCATAGGCCTCTCTTGTCTTGTCTTTGGGTACATTTACTAATATACAAATACACAAATGAACACAGAACAGAAGACTAGAGACAAGGAACGATCATAGAAAATGAATCCCCCGAAGGGTGTAAATGGGAAATTTCGGTTATGCAGGGTGGCCAGTTTACCACCAAGCCATCGGCATTGAAAAATACCCTCATGAATGTTCAGCAGTTGTTTAATGTTTTAGGAGGAAAAAATTTGTTCCACTTTCAGTCCCTTAAAATTAAATAAAGGGAGTATGGTAGACTTCCTCGTAGTTTTAAAAACTCTTATGAACCATTGACTTGCATTCATTTCCTACAACTACCTAGCAATAGGAGTTTGAAAATATCGTCGAAAACGAGCAATGAGATTCTTTTTCCACACACAAACATTCTGCACCTCCCATAATATCTCTCCACCACCCTTGGTTGACTGGTAGGACCGCCTTTGTATTTTTTATGTTGCATAAAGTTTAATAAAAAAAATAAAAATGACGCAACTTGCGCCACAGCGTCTTGGAGCAGCCTGCATCACAGCATAGGTCAAACCATGTTAGGAGCTCAGTCAAGGCAGTTCCCGCCTACGTTTATTGCGCAATTTGTGCGCCTAGATTCAGTTTTCGACGAATCGCTTCAAGTGATATCTGAGAAATGTTTGTACCTTAGTTGGGTATTTAATTCAGACACAGTCATGCAAAATCCATCTAGCAATGTTCGACCTTATGATTTTGTCCTAAATAAGACGTGTCGGATAATATCCGGCTGTCAAAACTGACTCCACACAATAAGCTCTAGGTACCTGCTAGCCGGTATCGCACCAACTGCCGTACGAAAAGATGGCACAAGCGTGCTGGAAAAAAAAAACCAAGCATCCGTTTCCCGACATTCCCTCTAGTCGTAGAAACGGATTCTTGGTTCTTTTTTTACACGACTACTCCGAGTAGACTAAAAAGTCGCAAAAGCTTCTTACACTCTACAAAATCAATCTACCTAAGTTAGGCCACCTAAACAGCGAAATAAATTGTAAGTAGGTAGAGAGGTATCCACAGCGTCACGACTTCGTGAAGCCCCAAGAACACTTGCCTCCCGGTTGTGAACTGCAGTGGCCTATTTGGAAAGCATTGAATCGATTGCTTACCCAAATAGGCCGCATCAAACATATTCAGGTGAAATGGAGCATTATCGGTGAATCCAACACCCAGTGCGAGTTCGGTGCTTGATCAGACAATGTCCTATCTGCTGGAGTGTCCTAAGTGTCTGTCTACTTGCATCCATGACGACCTAAACAACGCCTCTGACGCCGCAATAAAGAAGTATTTAATTTAATATCCTGATTCAATTGGATACTTACTGAAAAGTGAAGAATACCATGTTTGTCGTTCATGAGTGCACGCATTCGATAAATTCTATTCATGCCAGGAAAGCACTTATTTGATGTTAAATTAAAAGCATTCAATGTAATAATACCTCTGCACCCGCATTGATTGTTTCCATGAGAACGTTCAAGCCATGAGAATAGAGGAGTTTACCGCGCCATTCTATCGTTCGTAAGTAAACAACGGTTTCATTATTCGAAACTGCATGTAGCTACTACTGTGCCAGTGTTAATAATATTCTGGCATTGTAACACAGATTTCGAGAGGTTTTATTGTATGTTATAGCGGTAAGGGAACATGCTCGAATTATTATTTTTGCGGCACTTGAATTATGTTACTCAACGTTATGGTATAATTTTTATTGGACTGACGTAGCGTATGTTATGTTGGGTATTTATAGCCGCCCCACACGCAGCAGCAACGCGCGAGGTGCGCGGGAGACTCGACGAGACGCATCTATTCCAGGCGAGACCTTGCATGCTCATCGAAAACATTTCCAATACTTACAATAAGAAAGCGTAGGTATCCTTTAATTGGAATGTTAAAAAAAAGTTTTAGATAACGGTAGGTAAATGATATTCGACGAAGTTCTGCCATAATGTCCACAATTCCACATCACCATGTTTTCGCGAAAACGACGTTAAGCTTGAAATTGCCATTGCTTTGTTTCCACCAACCGAAGGTAGCCTTAGTTCTGAATGCAAGTTTACAAACCTTCTGTCAGAGCTTCACTATAGATTTTTTTATTTCTTTTCCAACAATTTAGGTCGGTACTACTACTACCCAAAAATACTTGCTTACCTATGACATTACCTTCTGGAACTAAAATCAACGACGTCTCAAATTTAAGCGCATGTCAACTGCTTTTTTTTTGGTTGACTGAATTGTCAATAGCTAACCAGCCCCCCTATTCACAAGCATACGATTCACTATCGTATCGACAATGACACTTATTCGATAACCTGATTTCTGAACCGAAGGACTGGCAAAACGCTATTCAGAGATCCGTGTGGCAGGGTTTATTTCCAACCGATTATAGGTGTGTGTACGGGGAACGCTACAAAATGGTAGTAAATAGATATTCGTGGTAGAAAATTTTAAGTGGTACATAAATGATTTTTTTCGAGTATTTCATTAAGGTCGACTATAAATTATGCATTGAGTAACTTTTATCAAATAAAATATAGTAAACAATGATTTTATTAATAAATAAAATTTATCTGATTTCTATTAAACTTGCTTCGTAAACTTAAGTTTCTGTCAAACCTGGAAATCGGGAATAATAATTGTTTTTCCGAAATTTTGGTTTGAACTAAAAAGATATTATTGTGAAGTGAATAAACGCTGCTAGGTACCTATTGTTAATTATTGAAGGTTTACCTAGATCCTCTCTATCACACATAAAAATTAAAGATAGCATAAAAGGTTAGAATAGTACCTATTTGAATTTGTGCCTGGTTGATGGCAATAGTATATGTAATAGTGGGTGTATTAAACATTTAAACCACCTCTTCGTAACTCTTCTCAAGAGTGATGTTTTGATGATGGCAAGTACTTAAGAAGTAATTTTGCTTAGATACATAACACACATAACATAACATAATCAGCCTATAACGTTCCCACTGCTGGGACACAGGCCTCCTCTCTGTGAGAGGGAGTGGGCCGTAATCCACCACGCGGGCCCAGTGCGGGTTGGTGGATGTCACATGTATTCGAATTTTTGGTTCTAGGACATGCCGGTTTCCTCACGATGTTTTCCTTCACCGTTTTGAGAGCAGTGGTGATGAAATAATTTACACAAAGTAAAGCGCCGGTCGGGGTTCGAACCTACGACCTACAACTTGTAAGTCGCGGCTGATACCACTGGGCCACCACTGCTCTCTCTCTGTTGCTGCTCTGTTGCTTAGATACTTACTTTTAATTCTACTGGAATTGCGGCTGATGAGTGCGTGTTATAAAAATATCTCTTGATCTTAAAATCACGTACTCCATCTACCAAATAATTAAAAAATGTCTAGAACGAGTTTAAGTGTTTCGTAGATACGTATGTAACCACTTAAAATTATATAAATATACTAACTTGGGTATGCAGCGGTCAAAACTATACCTTTAACTGCTAATTACTTTTTAATAAACAATAATTCTTCGTTTCGATAACGTTTCCGACAGCAAATATCTGTCGGAAGAATTGATGTGTTCATACCGTATATGAACTGTCAAAATTGTACGGTTTCCGATTTGTGAATAGCGATTATAGGACTTCGTCGATAACATTGACGTTCGATACGGTACCAAGCCGTATCGTAGCTTTGTGAATAAGCCTACAGATCACCGAAAAATTCGTTGATTTTCGTTCCAGAAATCGGCGATTACTCCTGATGTCCACCACTGGGGTACACCGAAACAATTTTTAAAAATATTCTCGTTTTCCACCACTGGGGGACAAAATTATTGTAACCTAACCGCAAAACACTTTCAAGTTGCTTCTGCATCATCTCCGGCGCTGCGGGAAGTGCAACCCCTCCATCCTCAGCCGCTACGGCTCGCACGGATGCCTATGCTTTGTTACAGCGCGCGGGCGAGGGTGCTCTCCCTTCGCGCCTCCGGTTTTTGTATACACTCTAGGGGTAGCTGCCAAAAGACTACGTGAAATCGGGGGTGCCCCGATTCGGTTTTAGAACAAATTCGACCTATTCAAACCATGAAGTGTCCCCCAGTGGCGGACAACGAGAATAATTTTTAAAAGTTGTTGTGCTGTCCCCCAGTGGTGGCCAAACAAGTGGTTGACATCGGGAATAAACCGAAATCGGGCGTCAGACGAGAATCACTAGGTAGGTAGGTACTCACATAATCCAAAAAACTATTTAAATATACGGCAGGTATATTAAATCAACAGCGGTATACAAATGTGAGGGCACTATGTGAGTTCATTACATCTGAATGAATGAACAAGTTGGGGGCTCAAGTGCATGATATTATTATGCATATTAGTTCCCTGTCCGCTCTGCCCGCAAGTCCCTTCTTTGGTTTGGTGACGATCGTGACGATGATAGCCGAAATACAAAGAAATGATGTTCAGAAAAAAACCAAAAATTCAAAGACATGTGACATCTACCAACCCGCACTGGGCCCGCGTGGTGGATTACGGCCCACTCCCTCTCACAGAGAGGAGGCCTGTGTCCCAGCAGTGGGAACATTATAGGCTGATGATGATGATGATGTTCAGAAAAATTCGTTGCAGTCAAATTCTTTGGCATTGTCATGTCCAATTTATTAATTACACAACCTCAGTGTAGGTAATTTTACGGTAAATTTTACAGTCATAACAGACAGACAGTACATAACTTTTACAGTAAATAAATAATAATGTTTACATACATCGTGAATTCCTAATTAACTGATTCTGCCTTATTTATCAGATCAATGTATCTTTTGAATGACGACTAATAAAGAAGTGCCTATGGAAGAAAAAGACATGTTGCGCCAAGCCCAAATAAACTGGTAGGGCAGGAGAATGATGAATGTAGGTACCTTATTTCCTACTTCGCCAGTGCCGTTTCAAATTCCAAAATGTAAGTCCAATGCAGACATTCATCACATGAACCATACACGTTTGTATGATCCGATTGTGAATTAACATTCAGGTGTAGAGGTATCAAAGCTAGACGAGGGGAAACAGTGTGTAGATATTTCCCTTTGTGTAATGTAATCAACATGGTCGTTGGTAATCAATAACGCAGCCCGCGGCCCTCGCCACTCGTCTGGCAATGTAACTAACTGTATAACTACTCATGCACAATCTAGTTGGGATTGGGACCCTATCAGAGATAAGTAGATATAGTAATAACACATTGTATCTAATAATTAATGTTTACGACCAGCAGCCTAATTGCGGAACGCCAAATCGTCAAATGATTCTGATCAGTTGGCTTCATTTCTATCACAATTGGCTTCATTTTACGATTTTCGAATTGCGAAACTCTAGTTTATTATGAAACCAATTATGAACGTTAAAGAATGAACGAAATGTCAAGAAAAAGTGGGCAAACGTCAATTTTTCGAATTGTGAAACTATAATGACAAGGGACAATTGGCTTAAAACGTCAAATCGAAACCAACTGCAGTTGGTTTGAAACCGAAGGCGACCTTCTCGTCGGAATCATTTTCCGTTCTACATATTTTAGGATATAAACGCGTGATCTCCATAATTATTTCGAAAAAATGTAAGTGGTAGTCTTCCTGATAAATTGTGAATGTGTAAAACCTCAATGCATCAATATCAGTGGTATTTTAAAAATCGAGGCGGTGATGTGAATTTATTAAAATATTTGTAAAAGTTTTATTCTGTTACAAGTGCTTACAATCTAAATTAAAGATACATATTATGATATTTCAGAAACGATGTATATTGGTGGCATTTTAACGAAAGACAAATTCGTACCTCGTCCGTATCATAACAAACGTTAACTTATGCCAGAAGCTTAGCAACACAGTCTGGCTTTTACTTCATTGGAAAGGCAATAAGTAAAGAGGAAGAACAAAAAGCACACTTTGAAGCAATATACGTAAATCAATGGGTTATGTACCTAAGGACTACGACGAACACACACACCATCATATACATAGACCTACTCATATCCACATCATTGTCTGTTCAAGGTAATGTCAGTATTATTTTCTTGTTAGGTACGTGTTGAACATTGAATGTGCCCATCATAGATATAACCACCTAAATATTGTATCTTATATGTTGTGTGCTATGCACAGCAACTATCTGTATAGGTATTGATAGCAAAGTAAATTGGAAGTCACTTAAAGAGCAAGTTTTCAAAGAGCTCTCATGCTCTTTACAGATTAAGGAATTTTTGCATTGAAGTGTTTAAGGGGAGAGGCCTTTTACTTTGTGGATGGTTGTAATATTATAGTGAGGATTTACATACTTTTTTTTTATCTTTCAGTTACTGTTGTCAGGCTCAACCACATTATTCAAGAAAAAATTACATTCTCTGACAGCAAGCATTAGAAAGCAGTATATAAATTATCCATGATGACTTTTACGAGAAGACTTCAGATGCCAAATTCCACCAATCCCATACAACATATTTGTTCCAATTTATTCTTACCGCATGTCCAAATATTTCATGTTAAATGTGAATAAATACTATTGTCAGTTAAGGTTATAATAATATTTAAATAAAACCAGTTTTTTTTTGTTTACTATATTTTATGTCTTTCTATTTACCTATACCCAATGAATGACAGTTAATTTAGCTAAACACCACTATTTTCTAATTAGTATCACTATAATAATCACCTGTCTTTATTAAAAAAAAGGTTTAGTGTTCTATTCTTACATTTCTCATAACAAGTTATTTTTATTTGTACCTTTACAGTTCACAATTAAAACACTTACCCTGTTATTCATAATCCTATTTTATCTCTATTTTAGCTAAAATAGGTTTATAGAACGTTTGTCTTTATCTGTCACGTTGTCATTTCTGTGTGTAAGAAAGAGACAAACCCCATTTTAACTAAAATAGGTTTGATAAGTTTTATGAATAAGGGGGTAGATAGATAATATGTTTATATCTTTGTCATGCAAGACTGAAGATTCAAGTTTTCTAAAATACAATGATTAGCTTTTATTAACAATCTTGAGTTTGTACTTGAGAAGCTTAAAAACTGAAGTAGTTGCTGAGCAGCAGTAGCAGTGGCGACCAGTAATGGGCGTCAATCATGCTGCCTTCATGTCTTCGTAGCTTAGGTGAAACACCCCGAGAATTCCCCTGCAGTGTTAAAATGAATCATATTATTCTCTACTCAAATAAAGTAGGTAGGTACTTAAACTATGTTATGTAGAAAACTAGGCATATTTTATTTATTTATTTATATATACTTTATTGTACACCACAAAAATACATAACATGAAACAAACACTACAAAATATACAATGGGCGGCCTTATCGCTTTCTGCGATCTCTTCCAGGCAACCTTGGAATGGACAGTGATTTCGCTGAACATAAAATGGGGCTGTCATTGGTGCAAATATTATATATACAATACACTAAAATAGATACACAGATAAATACATATCCAAAATTATAGATACTTAAATAAATACATACTAATTAGTTATAAGCACCGAAAATAAAAGAAGACAGTAGATGATTGCAGTTAGGACAAAATCACAACGACAAGCAGTGTTCCTTTACAAGTCTTTTGAACAAGTGTAACGACTGCGCGCGTTTTATTTCAACATCATCATCAGCCCATGGCTGAACAAAAGCCATAGGCCTTGTCATGCTGTGCAGTGTTTAATTTCTTCTTTGTTTAGGGCCAGTATTTCAGTCTCCAAACATTTTTATTTAACATAACACTTTTGAATGGTAAACATTAGTTAGGTATACATAAAATATAACATAGTAATTATGATATATTTATCATCAATAATTATTACCTATGTGAGTTGCTGCTTGATTCTTAACTGTGTCAAAAAGCTTACCTTTAATTATTAATATGGCAGATAGGTTTTCCATTCTTTGTAAGAAAATCCATTATATGTCAACTAGATTGATGTTAGTAGGGCAGTGTTTCATTCTTGTATTTTCAGCTCTTAGCACCATCTGCAAAAATATTATGATTAATGTTTTGTACTTAGTTGTTATTTGATTAATGGTTATTATAATTTGTTTCAATAACTACTTATGAACAAACATATTGATTAATAATTTCAGTTGTTAGAATGGAGGTTAACAGACATACTATGATAATTATTTTAACCACAACAAATAGTTAACCAAGCTAAGCTAAATAAGTTGCTTATATATACAAAAAAGGAATGATTGTCAGTATGTGTATGATACAAACAACGTTTGACATTCAAAAGTGCCTTTTGACTTTGACAACATTTTCCTACTTACTTGTGATGAAGATATTGGCTTTTCGCTATTGAGCAAAACAGCCTAATTCTTAGTGCAGCCAGTGATTGCTCCCATAGAGTGAGAAAGTAAGGACACTTTGTCCCAGTTGAAGTGCTCTTTTATTTACAAAATCATCCTCACCCTCAGTCAGTCCCATTTGTTGGAAGTCATAACTGAAAATTAAAAACATATTGAAATCTTATGGTTTAAGCTTTATTTTTAATTCTCAAAGATCGGTCAGTGGGTCGTCTTAAGGTGAATGTGAAGTGGTAGACCGCGAAATTTAAATTTTCTTAGGTTTTTTGCAATTTGCAGATCACTGTCAGGTTGTATCTTGATCAAAATATGATTTGCGACTATAATAGATATGTATTTACAGAATTATAGTCATTAGAATCATTAATATATCTCTTTAAGTTAGATTTCTACCACAAACACTTTTCCATACGAGATTAGTTCTTAACGGTAGAAATCTAACTTAGAAAGATGTATTAATGATTCTAATTATTATAATTGTGTAAATACGTCCTGGTTATAGTCGCGAATCATATTTTGATCAAGATACAACCTGACATTGACCTAAAAATTGCAAAAAACGTAAGAAAAATTGAATTTCGCGGGCTACAACTACGCATTCACCTTAAGTAAGTACACGAGCCACAATAATCTAATGAGATACGAACAACTTTTTCGTAAATATATTGGGTTACTTACTTGTAGGATTATATTGACTTAGGTACTTTTCGCTATCGAGCAAAACAGCCTAAGTTTTGGTGCAGCCAGCGAAAACCTCCGATTGTCCTCTTTCAGAGAACTTGACAAACGTATTCCTTCTACAATAAACCGCGAGAAAAATTTTCGGAAACTATTTAACATAGGCCCATGTTTCTGTATGAGAATAGTACCTAAATATAATTTTGTATGTTAAAAAACAACTATTAATTTAAACAACATTCAAAATAAAACCAAACAAAGAATATTATGGTTTAAAAGTTTCCTATTTTCATAATAATTAATAACTTTTACTCATTGTCAGTGTTGCCAACTTTTCTCCCGAGTCCACTAGAAGTCGCAATTTTTTTTAATTATTTTTATTCTTATTACCGATGTTCGATCGTCCATTTTAAGATTTGAGAATGAACACATAAGTTATTCACGGTATTTTTTTAGCATCATCCTACTACAATAATATCATAAAATAGTTTACTCAAGATGTTAGTGAAGATGTTATGTATGTTAGATGTTGGTTTTTTTATCCCGGAAGTATGTTGCCGTGTGATTTTTTTCGAAATTACTTTGTTTTTCGATCTCCATGCAAATCAGCGTTCAAATCCATAGTGGTTTCCGCATTTGAAAGAAATAAATCGTAGGTAAAACGTCAGTAGTTTTATGATTTATTTCTCACTTTCACAGGGTTTAAATAAAAAGGCCTATGTCCAGCAGTGGACGTCTTTCAGCTGAAATGATAATGATGAAATAAAACATAAAACATGCCATTATCGTGTTATTATAACATTTTCTGCGCTTAAGTAGTTTATTGTATTGTTTTCTACAAATTGAATTAGTCTAGCAATCTAACCCACCAGTCACTAAAAGCAAAATATTGTCCGCCAGCACCCCACCCCTGTGTCCAAACCCCCAGGTTTAGTGGAAATCCCACTAAGTTGACAACACTGCGTTTTTACGATTTTATCGTTGGCCACAGATAACTAAAACGTGAAAAATAAAACGTTTCCTTGCGTATTTCAATTATGGTAGTTTTTGGTAGAAAGTGTATTATAAATTGGTTTTTCATTTTTCGGCTATCATTGTACATTTTTATTTATAAGCAGTAGTAGACCCATCAGTTGTAATCAAAACAAAATTTAGGTTCACTAATGTTTCACCAAAACTCCATTGACAAATTTTTAGTTTACAACCAACGTTTCGTATACTATTTATTTCACAAACAACTCATTCCGCAAATGTTTTATTTTATAAACACTCGCTTTACAAACATTTATTTGGCAAATGCTTCTCTTTACAAATGTTACAGATGATATTTAATCATTTATACATTTTTCACTTAATATTTAGATTCTTTTGGAAAAATAATGTTTATACAAAATATCATTTTATAATGCACTAGCGACTACATTAAAATCCGTTGCGTAGTTTAAAAGATCTAAGCTTCCAGACAGCGGGAGTGACTTTGTTTTATACTATGCAAAGATTTTCTAAACCAGTCACAAAGTGATCATGACGGTATTCTCTATTTGGGTCAAATAATTTTCAGGCAAGTATTTTTTTCTATACAATCTAGTCGTTTCTGGCACTCGCCGGCCGCTGCCGCGGCACCGCTCGCTTCGCTCGCTCGGCTCGTGCGTAGGGGGTCACAGTTTAAACCTAACCTAACCGAACCATTTTTTTTTTAAATAATTAACCTAATGTAACTAGTTCGGTTCCGGGTAGTCTACTAAAAAATAATCTCTTTTTTTCTTCTATTAGCGCAAGGCGTTTCTGGCACCCATATTTTGTGTAAAAGTAATTTTTTTCTATATAATCTGGTCGTTTCTGGCACTCGCCGGCCGCTGCCGCGGCACCGCTCGCTTCGCTCGCTCGGCTCGTGCGTAGGGGTCACAGTTTTAACCTAACCTAACCTAATTTTTTTTTTTAATAATTAACCCAATCTAACTAGTTCGGTTCCGGGTAGCCCACTAAAAATAATCTCTTTTTTTTCTATTAGTGCAAGTCGATGAAAGAATGAGTTTCATTTTTAGGAAATTGCGTATTGATAAGTCAATATGTAAAACGTTTTTATTCCAAACGTTGTTTTTATGAGATAAAATGAATAAAAAATGAATTGCTTGTTAAATAACACGTTATTAAACAAAAGTTTATTTGGTGATTATTTTGTAAAGTGAATTATTTGGCAAACATGTTGTTGTATAATGATGAAATGACAAATCATGTTTTTGCCAATCGTTGTTTGTCAAGTAAAAATTTGTAAATTAATTTTTGGTGAACTGACAGGGCACCCAAAATTTAATTATAGCAAAAATATTCAGAAGCGAATAGTTCATCTATGATGAAACGAAACGCGTTCACGAAACAAATTCTGCCCAAAAAAGAGTACGTCACTAACCAATTCTGCTTAGTTTGAATCAGATGAAGTCTCACAATTCCGAATATTGAAGCCGATTACAACTGGAGTTGGCTTCAGTTCGGAGTTGCATTCAGAATCAAAATAAGTTTCGCAATTAGGCTGCCAGGTTATTTTTTCGTAATAAAGAGAAACAAATCCAATAGGTACTGTTATTCTAGTTATGTAAATTAATAAAACAATAGTAAATTGTTTAATAAAATAATAATAGACGGAAAACCCGTTAGAAGATATTATTATCCGGACCGGACGTCTATAATTATATTCTAGTAAACATCGTGTATACCTAATAAATATTGGATCTAGACACAAGGCAGTGTGTCAAACCAAGTTTTAAGTTCGGTCAGAGAACAGGCCGCATCACACCCGTTTGGAGCTACTTTCGACCACCCCTAAATCAAAATAGGTACCTAGCAGCAATGTGTAGTTTTTTTTTTTTCAATCCACTCAGTGTCTTTCAACACTTTCCACGAAGCTGTCATAATGACATGACCATAGAATTAGAAACATAATCTTTTATCTGTAGACATGACCCCCACTTATAAAAGTAGCGCCCGCGCCACCAGTCGGATATAAATACTGCCATGAGTTGAACTAATTTACTTTAATGAATAATGATGAGTATTACTTAGTTCTCGGGAAAGATATGTACATTCTTTGTAGGTGATTACAAAATGGCTATTCCAGCCAATGCATTTAGCCTAAGTACCTACATTTCGACTGTGAATCAATCAAGGAAAGCTAACAACAAATCTAAATTGTAACTGGTTCAAGCAAATCATTAGGGATAATCCATTTTCTAATACATATTTACCGCATTAATAGAGTTAGGTACAGTAAATGTTAGCAACAATGCCTCAAAAGAAGCTTTGTTCACGTACTAAACTCCAACTAGGCGAGTCCAAAGAGTAGTACAATATAGCAGTTAGTCAAGTGATGAAAGTAAAATTTTATGTCCTGTTTATTTCCGTCAGTAAAGATGGAGTCAGTGGCTAGTAACTAATCGATGCACAAGGAAGTAAACACGATATTACAACACCCTCCCGTCAACGTCCGGGCGAATTAGCTCCTATCTGGGCCACTAACGGCACATAAGCAGTAGTAGCGCACGAAAAGAGTTAGGGTCAGCGTACACCGACGGAGTGGCGGCGAAGAGCAGTTTATCGGTTGCAAGATACACTGAGCGACGAGCGTACCACACAAAGCCACCACGTCTCCGACGTGCGACGTGTGACGTGGGACGTAGGTATAACAAGCACATTCGCAGTTAAATTTGAATGACGTAAACCCATTAGTATTTCATTGCAAATATTGCAATGTAACTCTTACTCTAAATCTAATTGTAATAAAATTTAAATTAGAATGAGTGCCGTGACTTTGATAAAACTCTCTGAAATAATTCTAATTTATATTAGATAACTATTATTTATTCTTACCCACCGAGATGAGTTACGTTCCAGTGACTTACTAATGGTTTTACGTCGATCGTGAATATCCTACCTACAGTCTCGTTCTACGCTTCCAGTCGCTTCGCGACGCTTTGTGTTTTTGTTACGTAATACAAATTTCAACCGTATGCCACAGTTTATAAAATAGACTTTCAGTTATTATCAAAGGATTCGCTTCGCCGCCACTCCGTCGGTCTGCGCTGACCCTTACGATAACGTGCCACTTGAGCCATAGATTGTGACGGTCTGCAGGAATTAGTTCACTACCGAATTTCAGTGACGTAATTGAATGTATGTTTATTATTTAACCCGTTTTTGACTTCAGTTAATCCCTAGTTCGTATAGCGTTAGTGTGAACCACCTTCGCAACGTTTCTATCGGCATTATAACGTTTCACAGGTAGATTGTTAGTTAGGTACGTCGATGCCTACTTTAGTGCTGTAGAGGTCACGCAGCGCACCGTGTCATGAACTTCTTCAAGTAATAACTAAAATAAATCCAAAATATGCATGTGATAACAGGAAGTTCCCTTTTAGTGACAAACTGACAATGCTTCAACGTTATCTCCGTAGAGAAAATGTATAATTTGCCGCGTTCTAAAAATCTTGTTTTTCACAAAAATACATTGTTCATTCGTATTTTATGAGAAGAAAACTTACAGTAAATTAACTATTAAAATAAAAACTTTATAATCTTCAAGCTTCTTTGATAAGGAAAGAGGTTACAAGTGTCAAGCTTTTAGGAAAATATTACATAGGTATGCCAAGTTTAAACTCAATCAGAATGCCAGGAAATACTTGAAAAATGGATTAGATACGAAACACACAACAAAGCAAGAGCGATTAAAAAACTAGATAACACGTACACGGTAATGTTTATTTACACACGAAAAACATCACTATACTGTGGATAGGTGTTTCGTTTGAGGCGAAAAACAGATAAGAATGTTAAAATTATTTCATTTCATTTATTTATTTTAAATTATACTTAGATCATTATTTCGCAAAAATATTTAGAGAATGATCGTTTCATTTTGCGATGATGTTTTTCAAACTACATTTTGGATTTTTTCTGATTATAACTGTCCGATAGCCTATTAAATTACGCGCAACAGTGTTATAGCAATAACAAAGTAGATGAGTACCTATTGCAGAAATGAGGATAGTTGCGCTCACCGTACGTCACGGTCCAACAGCTGGTTACCGTTTAGCAGCACGCGCCAAGAGCCCAGTCGTTTACCCGTGCCACTTGGCGATTGCCACAAGGAACCATCGTGTTTTAACGCAGCAATATTCCAACTAATGAATGCAATTACTGCTGAGTGTGCTTATTCCATCTCACAAAAGGAGAATGGTCCTCTGTGACCCTGGCCCGACACGAATCCCGAAACCTTTTCCAGTTTTTTTTGTCATTTGGGTGCGTGCCCCTGTCTAACAAAACAATCTCGCTGCAGGAAAGTGTAACAAATATATATTTTTTTCAATATCGATGGCTAGCACTTGAATAGTGCAATTTTTTACTGACCTCAAGAAAAGGTGGAGGTTACGCATTTGGCGATTTTTTTGCATCTTGGTATGCACACCGATTTCTCCGTTGTTACTAGGGCGATTTACGTTATTCATTTGATACAGCCGGCGCGGTGGTCCCATATAAATTTTATTAACTTAACTTGAGAAGTTTATGAGTAGGCTGCAATATGTTTTTTATCAACGTCGTCCATGTTAATGTTATACATTTTAAGCGTAAGTACCTACACTGTTGCAGATTATAAAGTACCTACGCTTACGCAAAATAATATAGTAGATACGATACTCTGTATTAATTAGTACGGTTGGCAACCCTACTTCGGCCCGAACAAAAATCTATTTATTCAAAATGGTTTTTGAGGTTTCTGAAAGAAATTATGGTTAGGAATCATGACCTCGATTTTGGAGGAAAAATTGTATTTTTAGATTATTGAAAAGCTTCTACCTAACTAGGATACGAACCCGAGCCCTTTTATTACATCAAAAACTGCAAAGGAAAATTATTTTTAATTTATATTGCTTTATAAATTACGTAAAATCTAAAGAATTTGCCTTTTGATTTGACTCGATATTAAGAAGCTTGCTTATCCCATAATTAAAAAGAATATTTAATTATTACGGTCGCGACTCGATATTGTGATCAACATACCTACAACTTGACACTGACCTGCAAATTGCCAAAAGCGTAAGAAAATTTAAATTTCGCAGACACTGGCGCTTTTGCCGCAAGTTCAATCGTTTGGTCAACCATAGAAATAACGTTTTCGGTTACAACCACAGAAATAACCTAACCTAATTTTTTTTTTCGAAAAATTCTATGAAATACAGTTATTTTCGAGGTCGATAAAGTGCATGGGTAAATATTTATCTTAACTACCTACGGGACTCTGTGTGCGTGGTCCGACACACATTTGACCGGTTTTTGCCATCGGAACTCTAAAAATAGTTTCTTTTTAACCGGCTTCATTTTGAGTTCCTAGAGGTGACGAGAACAGCGTAAAAAAAAAAAACGGATGACGTTTTTTTTTCCTTCTTTTCTGAATTCTGAGTAACATAAAATTCGACGAATGCATATTATGGCGTAATAGTGTGACCTGTGTGCAACCATTCACCATTGGTATTTGTTCTGTCTGCTTATCCCTTGCTATCGAATATAATTGCAATTTTTGCTTTTTAGGGTTCGTACCCAAAGGGTAAAAACGGGACCCTATTACTCTAAGACTCCACTGTCTGCCTGTCTGTCACCAGGCTGTATCTCATGAACCGTGATAGCTAGACAGCTGAAATTTTCAAAGATGGTGTATGTATTTCTGTTGCCGCTATAACAATAAATACTAAAAACAGAATAAAATAAATATTTAAGGGGGGCTCCCATACAACAAACGTGATTTTTTGCCGTTATTTGCTATATATTAATAAGGGCAACAGGTAGACGCTTCAAATATTCACAGAATATTTAGTTGTATATTCACTTTAAAAATAAATAGTTAAATTAAAATAAAATAAATATTTAAGCGGGGCTCCCATACAACAGACGTGATTTTTTTCGTGCGCGAGTCTGACTCGCACTTGGCCGCTTTTTTTTAAATGCCTTTCTTTTTTTATTTATCTCTAGAATTTAAAGACTTACCCCCTTATTCATAATCCTATTTTATCTCTATTTTAGCTAAAATAGGTTTATAGAATGTTTGTCTTTATCTGTCACGTTGACATTTCTGTGTGTAAGAAAGAGACAAACCCTATTTTAACTAAAATAGGTTTGATATGTTTTATGAATAAGGGGGTAAGATTTCTATTGCCGTTAGCAGGTGACACTTTTTGCAGATAATTAGTTACAGATTGTTCAAGAAAACAAAACTCTTGGATGTAGCAAACAAAAATTAATTTGCACATATCAGGAAATCGTCTATGTAAATGAAGACATGACACTGAACACAAAGATTCTCCTAATTATATTCCCATTTTACAAGCTGTCCAATGAGGCACAATAACTAAAACAATATTTAGAGATAAGTAATATTATGTTATTTATTGCAAACTTCATTCCATTTTTTGAGTAATTTTTGGTCTGAAATGCACAAAGACTATAATAGAAGTGGATGAAAACTAAGTTTGCTACACTGCACTTCAGGAAAAACTCAAGGCACCAGCAACCCAATTGTTTCAGCATGTTGAATTAAAAGGCATTGCCATCAATTGCCATTTTATGTGTGTAATGCAATTGCCCAAAAATAAAGATATTTGACACTTCAGATGATTATGGCTAGAAGGCTGATTGTAGATAAAGGGAGTTCCTATAAGCTGCTTATTTACATGTAATAAGATTGTAAACAATCAGCAGCAATGTCATACCAGTTGCACACTGTGCAATTGAATCCACGTTGTGGATGATATGATCTGCACAGTTGAGTGCCCACTCGGTATGCGCTGGGCAATTAATTGCCCACTGCTCAACTATCTACTTAAAATTAAATTAAGCAGAACATGATTACATTCAAGAGAAAGGACTTGCACAAATAAATCTGTGCCAGTTGTTTGTGAAAATAAAAATATTGTTTTGTATTAAATTACTAAATTGAAATGCAAATGTAATTTATTCGCTTTCTATTCAATATCACAAATGTTATTGGTATAATTAATTATTATAAATAGTATACAAAACGCTACCAACACAATACTTAGTTAAACTGCAATGAAACAATTTGATTATTAATTTATTACAGAGAGAATGATTTTCTAAACTTATTTAAATTTTTTAGTTGTCTCTAGAATGTAAATACAGGTTTTACTGTTTGTACTAAAATATATCATGTAAATTGTGTAATATCAAAATGGATTGGTTACCTTATTTACTGAAGAATAAAACTTCACTTTTCAATCTCCCACTTAAAACTTTTATTATAGGTATTTTGTTATATGTATTATCACAAATCCTGGTAGACTTTAAAACACAATCACGCAACTGACAAAACATACTGCTTTCCTTGATTACTGATTTTTCATAAAAACATAATTTACACAATAAAATATAATCTGCAACATCACTTAAGTGTAAGTTCCTCCTCATCCTCGCACACCACTCTACACAATCATTAGTTTATTGCATATTGGATGGCTTTTTAATTTTCTAAATTGTCCTTGCCCTTCAACATCATTAATCTCATAAAATTATATACAAAGTTGACTAATATTACTTTACAATACATGTTTCTGCTTCAGACACGGCTATTGCTAGTGTCTGCAAAATATTATGAACAACAAAATGAAGCTTGTTTTTTTTTTTTGCATTTGAGTAATTATTCATGCTCCAATAAGGATAATTGTTCACATTATAACCATTATTGCGGGAGTATCTACCAGTAATAAAGTATGAAAATATAAGTAAAGCACCTTGATTGGACAATGGTATGTATCAACGATATTAACAATGTGATATGACGCGCATCGCGGCCGCCGGGGCCCCAGCGGCCGGGGCCGGCGCGCCGTCGCCGAGTTCCCCACTGGAGACGGTCGGCCGTCGAGCGGAGGCAGGCACGATCCTGCCTCGCTTTTGCAGTCTTACGAGAAATAAATGCCACATTACACTCTAAATATTAAAGCACTGTACAACAACAATAAGTTTTCTTTTCTTTTTCGGGGCTAACGTTCATTTCACGCACTATTTCGGCGAACATTTCGTTGACGTTGGTGCGGCTCTTAGCGGAGGCCTCCACAAAGGGGCAGCCCCACATCTGCGCGAGCGCCGAGCCCTCCGCGTTCGAAACCTCGCGCTGGTGCTCCAGGTCGGCCTTGTTGCCCACCAGCAGGATGGGCACGCGCTCAGATCCTTTCACGCGTGTTATCAATTCCTTCATTGGCTTGATGTCTTGAAACGTTTGATGATTCGTTAGTGAATATACTACAACGAATCCTTGTCCATTTTTTATGTACAGATCTCGCATTGAAGCGAATTGTTCCGTGCCGGCGGTATCCAATATTTCTAAAACACATGGTGAATTGTCTACTTCTATTTCTTTCCTATAGAAGTCTTCTATTGTGGGGTCATATTTCTCCATGAAACATCCTGACACGAACTGCACAGTCAAAGCACTTTTCCCGACCCCACCCGAGCCCAACACGACCACTTTGAATTCGCGCATTATTGTGTTCCTCAAATCACACTTGCTAGTCTACACAACGTTTTAGAAACGTATTCTCACTATGTGCTATAAAAATGTCATTGCTATGTTGGTTTATGTTTATGACTCACTCGGATACGACCACTGAGTAATGTACACATCTATGGTACACATAAAGCAAGCTAATTGATAAACAGCGACGCCATTTTAGTTGGATGAGTGGCGAAACAACTTGGACTGCATCGCGACGGTATTACTTCAAAGATACAAACGCGGAAGCAAACATCTACCAACTGACTTGTTCACTGCTAGCTAGATTCAACAGCAGCAGCAGGTTGGTCAATGCAATGCAATGGTTTGATTGGTTGGTGAATGGAAAATAGCACCAGAAGGATGCTAGTGTTACCAACACAAATCAATATATTCTACCCAAAAGGTTATAACAATGATAGTTAATTTCCATAGGTATCCATGAAATATAACTACGAGCATGTAGAACTTATTACAAAAAAAAAAAAAAATAACAAATACTCATCCCACGTAAAAACGTTTTAGCTCATATACGCAGCTCATATAATTACGAATAAAATTAACTAATTTTGAGACAACGCCAAACAAACAAACTACCATATTAAAGACATTGAGCGTAAAATTATTGCAGGTTCAGTGATCTTCTTTGATTATTTGTTGGGTTCCTCGCTTTTCGGTTTCTGTTTTCGTCGGTTTAATATTACTCCAGCTAGTTAATTCTTAATAAGATAAGTGAAAGAAGCCCAAATACGATTTAACAGCTGTAAATTGTTGAGGAGCTATCTCGACTGTCTTACGTCTCCATCATCAGATCAACTCGCTATAATGCTTTAATGTCTTCAGAACTACATAAATTATTGTGTGCCCACCTCCTTTTTGTCGGTTAAAAATATGCTCAAAACGATTGGTTTATACATATTACACTAAATCCCTCGATTTAAACATTAAAAATTAATGCTGCAGCTCAATGAAATTGAAAGCAAAGATAGCTCTAACTTTGTAAGTTATTATATGTATTATATCGCAGATTGCCTGCTGTAAAAAATATACTCATCGACTTGTGAACCTCCTCCTTTTTTTTGTCGGTTAAAAATTAGAACCTATTCTATGTTGTCATATTACCAATTGGTAGTTCATCTCAAAGATGGCAACATTTTACCGGAAACCATTTTTTTTATGTTTGTGTTGTCTACTCTGTGTTTCGTTCAGAAACTTCATAACTTCATACTTCATGAACTTATAATTAAACAATAGAATAGAATCGTGAATAAAAAGAGTATTATTATTCTGTTTGGAAAATATAACATATTTTTTGGCTTATCATTATCAACCTATAATGTTACCACTGCTGGGTCATAAGCCTTCTCTCTGCGAGAGGGATACAATAACAATAATATGATGATAGATTATGATGAATTTGATAAAATATTATAATATCTACTGTGAGAAATTAACTAACAAAAGAATTTCTAATGTTTTTCCTTTTTCGCATAAACCAACGTATATCGATGGAATCCGAGGAATTAGTAAGTACTACAAAACCCTTCACAGTTCACTGTGTTTATTTAGTAGTAAATAAAAGTATACTCTTGTGCTATATTTATAAAGGCGGCAGTTAACGCCAGCAGCTATTTCCATAAATGACAAGGATAAAAAGGAAAATGGAAGATGTTGGCTTTCCGTTGGTTGGTCTCATAACTTTCACATTTTAAATTAATTAATTAAATAAAGTTAGTTATCAAGTCAAGCGCTCTACAATACTGATTTTTTTTAAGAATCGTGCCTTTTTTGACGTCCTGTCATTCACGTCGTTCTCGTCCAGGCAGTAGCGGCTTTGTTGGATACCAGATATTTGCAGCGGTTTAGTCACAGCATCCATCCAGCAACATTAAATCGCTGCGCTGCTTATAGTCACGTTAACACATCGTTTTTGAAATCACTAGTGACTCGTCGACTAAAGTCACTGCGTGTGTATGTACATACATACTATCAGAGAACATAAATACCAAGGGCATACTATATGGCCACTGCACAGGACGGAACTAGAAGCGCGCAAAGTGAGCTCTGCGTGAAAAATGCCCTGTACGCTCGCAACGTTCACGGTTTCGTTCGCAGTTACGTACTCTGTGGTTAGCGCCTTTGACAGCTATGGACATCGAAGTTGCTGTTGTCGTGACTCTGTGCGCCCTAGAGTTGGTTTTTATGATCTTTGTTGCTCTGTTTCAAGGAATATACTACTCTCTAACGAGAGCTCTGCTTGTTATTATTCAAGAAGTGCTAGCTCACAGCCCGGCCGTTATTCCACGAAACACTCATTTTTTATAACATTGCCGCTCGTCACAACTCATAACGTCTCGCACGCTACTGCGAAAATAGCAAGTAGATGCGTTCGGATTCGTGCAGTGCGAACCAAGTGCGAACCCTTTATTGCGGCCTTGCGGGACATTATTGATATACCGACATTGATCGGGAATTGGCAAAGGCGCGAAACCATCTAAAGTCCGGCCGCGCCAAATTTACCAAATATGTAAACAATGGCCGCTCGAAATTGACATTACTTACAATCATCATTCTTCAAAATCAATGTAAATCGATTTTGAAGAATGATGATTTTATGTAATGTTTGTGTTAAGTAGTAGCATTTCTTCTTCCACAATCTCTTAGCATTTCACGGATTTCGCATGCTTTCGCATCGGAAGTGTACAGCCTGCTTTATATTTACATTCAACGCCCGTGCTCAATTACCTAGTATTTAATCAAATAAATTATGTTGGTATAATAACAAAATACTTTTGGTCTATGGATGGCCAAAAAATAATCCGGAAAAAATAAATGGAACAAGAAAACTTAGAAGTCTCAAGTCTGTCTAAAATAAGCGAGAAGTAGTACTTGCTTGAGTGGAAGAATTAGAATAGTCGTATAGCTGTAAGTTGACTTTTCCCCCAGAATTCATACTTTTAGAATTTTGTAGATTGGTTTTTTCAATCCTAATTTTATTACGTTTTCGTAAACATTTTATTGGCTACTATTTTCAGTGGCTGCCGGCTAGGGCTTATTTTAGAATAGTTTGACAATGTTATCCTTCGCTAGGAGTAATAGTGTTCTGTGGTGTTATTCACTGATCCATGCTAGGCGGGGCGCCGGTAAAGATTGCAGCACTCGCAAATTAATTATATTTGATTATGCATGTAATAACGAGTGAGGTCATTGGGGACACTATCATAACAATAGCTGATATAATTATATATATAGTCGTTCATATTATCAGTGCTTAGAATGAAATTCTAAAATATATTTTATTATACAGGTCAAAATGTCGCACAAACAAACGCCCTATTCCCCGAATTTCCCACAATCTCAAGGATATGCTCCAGCGCCGGATAATAAAGCTGAAAGCTATCCAATGCACCCGCAAGGCGGCTATCCTGGCCCACCACCTTCAGGCCCTCAACTGCCACCTGGAGCTCAACCACTACCAGGGATGCAGTCTGGCTTCCAGCCTGGATTTCAACCTGGTTTCCAACCAGGGTTCGCTCCTGGGTATCCACATCCTCAACCTGGGTATCCACAACCGGGGTATGGCCAGGCAGGCTACCCTCAGCCAGGCTATGGTCCTGTAGTTCAACAGCCAGGACCTCAGGTACCACCAGGTAAGAAAACTAACATACACTGGGATACATAAACATTGGCCCACCCTGTGCCCTTCTATTATAGAGACAATATCTCAAAAGGATCAAAATCTGCCCAAGAAAGTACACTTATTAGTGGTAAAAAATCCTAAATCGCACTGAATAATACTGCATTAATTTTTTTATATGCTTAAGTACCTGGGGCGGCTCCGACGCAGAATGTCCACTTCGCAAAATGTCCACTGGTCGTAAAATGTCCTTTTCTCAGAATGTCTCTTTCGCAAAATGTCTCTTTCGCAGAATGTCCACTTCGCAAAATGTCTCTTTCGCAGAATGTCCACTTCGCAAAATGTCTCTTTCGCATATTGTCCCCTTTTCATTTCTGACTTACTTTAATCGTAATTCATTTTAGCAATTAGCTTTCACACATCATGGTTGACGTGTGTTTATTTGTATCGATATGGGTAAACAAAAAAAAATATAGTACAAATCACATTTATTTCTTTGCATAATCGCTTGATTTAAAGTCATTATTTTACCAACTTAATTGTTATTAACTCGCAATAAAAAAAATAAGAAATTAGAACACTCTTTAATTACCTACGAACCGTTAACTGTAAAAATATTACTTTTTTTATAAATTGTGGCAATGTCAAATTATTTCGTTCTAATTGAACCAATAATGCCTTATATTTTTTATCAAAATAAATGTCAAGTTTTCTTCTATTGTGCTGCACATTTCTTGTAGGTACCCTCATTATACTTTATTGAAATATTCCGTTTTACGTTTAGAAACACATTGTGTTATAATAGTTTCTTAAATTTTTCTCTAGTTTCTTTAAATCAAGCGATTATGCAAAGAAATAAATGTGATTTGTACTATATATATTTTTTATGCTTACCCATATCAATACAAATAAACACACGTCAACCATGATGTGTGAAAGCTAATTGCTAAAATGAATTACGATTAAAGTAAGTCAGAAATGAAAAGGGGACAATATGCGAAAGGGACATTTTGCGAAGTGGACATTCTGCGAAAGAGACATTTTGCGAAGTGGACATTCTGCGAAAGAGACATTTTGCGAAAGAGACATTCTGAGAAAAGGACATTTTGCGACCAGTGGACATTTTGCGAAGTGGACATTCTGCGTCGGAGCCCCTGGGGCTGAGAAAAAAACTAGTTTATTGAAAAACAGTAGGTACAACATTTTATTTCTCTATCAACACCCCCCTCTTATTATTGACCTTTATTATGACAACTACAACTTTATTATTCTTTAACAAAAATGAGTATTAAATAGATGGTAATATGTCCTGTATAAGTCATGCCCTCCAACTGTCTCTATTTGTCCCTGTTTTAGGGTATAACTAAGGCACTGCTTTATCCCCTTGGTGAATAATAATAATAATGTACTATCTAATATTTACTAGCTTAGGCCTGACTCCTACTGATGCAGTGACCGTGGCTGCGCACAAGTGACTAGGAAGAAGATACTTGTATACCATTTGATCCTTAACATATGTTTTTGTAAAAATAATAAGGTTCAATTCCTGGCTAATGTAGAAGCTTCTTGAAAAATAAAAAATAAATTCTCCTCGTGTCTAGGAACTCCACTGTAAACTATGACTCACTGTTTTAAGCCATTTTGAACTATAGTATTGTTTTTCTTTATTCTACCACCATATAAAAAGCAGGGTGCCTTGATTCATGTGTCTGGAAGTGTATACCTGTGTTTATTTATGTTGTGATCAAAAAAAAAAACATTATTACTTTGGTTTTAGGTGGATGGATGACCATTCCGCAAGGGCTCAACAACTGTCCACCAGGACTGGAATACCTTTCTATGATTGATGGGCTACTAGTCCATCAAAAAGTCGAGCTGCTGGAGGCGTTTGTGGGATTCGAAACCAATAACAAGTACACAATAAAAAATAGTATTGGTCAAAAAGTATACTATGCTGTTGAAGACAATGATTGCTGCACTAGAAACTGCTGCGGACCCATGAGACCATTTGACATGAAAGTTATGGATAACTTCAGGAATGAGGTAACTACAAAAATAAGATTTCTGTCTTATTACAAAATAGGCTCTATCTTTAGTTCAAGCTGGCGTGGGCTTTAAGAAACGCCAAGTTCTTAATACAAACATCGTCTTTAATGTTCAAAATGCAATAACAGACTCGAAGGTTTGGAGTTGGACTAAAGTCAGAACTCGTTTTGTAATGCGACATGAGGTTGATTATACACTTTATAATATTTAGTAAGTAGTACATAAACAATACTGTGATATCATCCTAAAATTATTTTGACCTCGGTAATAATTACAGTTAATAAGTAACTCGGCTTTAAACTACCATATCTGCTAAATACTGAAGATATACCAAAAACTACTTTCGAGAGTTGAATTTTGTGATATTAAAGCCCCTCTGATGATAATTTATTGGCAAGTTGTTAATAGAAAACGGCACAATATAGTGTTCTAGTTCTGGTGCCTGGTCTCTGGGTGTATAAATAATGTTCCTCCATCTTTCGTCTGGTTTGCCACCTCATTCCATTTGGAGGCGCTGACAGCACCCTAACCCTACCCTAATTGAGCAATACGCTTTCCAGCACAATCTGAATCATTTTAAAGTATATTGCTATCAATTAGTCATAATGTATGTTCGAAAAATGTTGTCTGCACAACAACGTAAATAACGCAATTAATGTTGTTGAACTGTCAAAATGAAAGCCATTGCAACAGCAATGCAGTGTGTTACGCAATTACCCCCCGGGTCTCAACAGCGGCGAGAAATCGTTTATTTACATGGTCATTCCGTCATTACGATGAAGTGGTGTCGGCAGACGCTCTTGCGCCATGTTCTGCGAATTTCTGGTCGTCGCGTGTTTAGAAAAGTCTAATAAAGATTTACTAGGTACATTGAGAATAACAGCCGAGTTCGTCCTTTGACGATTAACAAGCAGGACCAAGCGGCCTACCGCCTACAGAGGCATGTTCTAATTTAAAAATCTTTTAACTTAGTTCCTGTTGCACTTTAAAAAACAGCTTTGGAAAAAATAATTACACAAGACAATTTTATACTAACTAAATGTGTAATTGTTAATTTAACTAGCTAAAGAAGCTACTTGGCATCTATTCTCTTTAAAAAATCCTAAAGAATAGGTTTAGTTTGTTTACAAATTCGCGTTTAGGACTTGGGCCACATTTACTACCAGTAAGTAAGTATGTTGGGGTAAGTTCGGCGCTGGGATAAGATAAGACCGTATGAATCAAATTCTGTGCCATTTTATTACAAGAAAAAAAAAACAGTGGCATTCCAGGAGTGACGACAGAAGTGAAAACAAAACACAAACAGAATACTTTGCCATCAGTCACTGACATATCGGATATACATTAAAACCGAGTACATCCCGAGGATAGCCGAACACATCTGAAGCGGTGTCGATTACGGAAACAGTGGCGCGAGTTCAATAGTTTTTTCCCATTTAAAAAATGTCCAACACGCCTAAAGAAGTATTCACTTAAAAAAATTGCCCTTATCGTCTTCCGGCAGAATAAAATGGCGTAGAATACAATGTTATCCGCATTATAAAATATTGCCAAATAAGCCGGGGATTTGATTTGTACGGTTTTATCCTAGCGCCGCCGCGCCGAACTTACCCCATCATACTATAATTATATTACATTAATTCACAAATATTTCTAATGGCAGGTGATCCATCTTCACCGTCCATTGGCTTGTGACTCGTGCTGGTGTCCATGCTGGCTGCAAAGCATGGAGGTTTCCTCCCCACCAGGCACTGTGATTGGTTCGATTGAGCAAGAATGGTCCATCTGCAAGCCCTGCTACAGTATCAAGAATGCTGCCGGAGACACTGTCCTCAGAATCAAGGGACCGGTTTGCACTTTCTCGATTTGTGGAGATGTTGAATTCCATGTAAGTAATTTAGTTTAAGCTATAATAATAATGTATTTTTCCACATATCATTATACAGTTATATGGCTTTTCAGCTCATATTGACCTAAGTAAAGCAACTTTTAACTGCCTCAGTGCTCTAGTGGTAACACCACCTGTCTCAGACCCAGAGGTCCAGGGTTTGATTCCCAGCAGGGGCAAAATTTGCTGCTTGGTTTGGTTGGTGGTAGGGCTTGTTCTTAGTCTAGCTAGCTGGCTGGCTAGCTACCACCATCTTATCTCAGTCTGTCGCCATAACAACAACGTTAACAGCATTACTGTATTTCGGCAGTTGAAGTAAAATAGCCAGTTCCTCTGTGGTTGAGGATTCCGGGTGAAGCTTGCTTTCACCTTCGGCCTAATCATCACTTACCATCAGGTGAGATGAAGGCCAAGAGCCTAACCATTGTGGTCAAAAAAAAAAAGTTTCTTAGTTGGGTTGACAGCCCAGCATTTGTCAAACAGGTAGTATCGTAATAATCTACATTTTTAAATAAAATATGCAATTCCAGGTATACTCCAAGGATGGCGAGACTAAAGTTGGCAAGATAACGAAGCAGTGGTCGGGATTGGCGCGCGAAGCATTTACTGATTCCGATTATTTCGGCATTACTTTCCCCATGGATTTGGATGTGAAAATAAAGGCGGTTCTTCTTGGGGCTTGTTTCCTCATTGTAAGTAACTAAACCCTTTATTTAAATATTATGTCGAAAACAAAAATAGCACCTTATTAATTATTCTCGTGGCTAAGTAACAATAGCCGCATGGGCCGATCGATCAGGCTACGTTTGTCGCGGTTGGTCCGTGGCTGCCTCGGAAAGCACGTTAAGTCGTTGGTCCCGGCTATCATTCTTGAATCTTTGACAGTCGTTAGAAGCCCGAAAGACTGATAACGAGTCTGTACCAAGGAGTATCATATTATTACCCAGTAACTGGGTTGTGCACAACTCCATATAAAATATCCAGCTAGATTGGAAGCCGACCCCAACATGATCGGGAAAAGGCTAGACAGATGACGATACGTTTGCCCGCGTGGAGGTCGGAAATTATCTCACTCGAACACACCACCGGGATAAAAGAATCCTGTTTCCTAACTCAGGTCATAGTCTACCTGTGTGCCAAATTTAATCGAAATCTGTTCAGTTATGGTGTGGAAAGGTAACAGATAGTGTTAGTTTCGATTTTTAATACTAGCTTTTTCCCGCCGCTTTGCGTCGCTCGTTTTTATCCCGATATTCCCAAGGTATCGAGAATCGAGACTACGGGTAAAACCACAGGGCGCAGCTACTTTCAAATAATGCAACAACATTTAAATTGAATATTCCAATAAGTACTATATTGACTTTGGACACGCAAACAAATACCTACCGAGAATTGTTATTGCAAAGATGAATCACTGAAAAACGCGCGGTAAAGGGTTGCGGTGAACAATGCCGATGTGCTGACTTTAGAGGCCAAAATGCAAGTGACAAACAACTATTGATGTGATTTCAGGGAGCTTGCTTATCGTACTAATTATCTAATTCTTTTGTTTTTCGGTTTATGACCTTGGGCGGAACCACGCCCTGCTAAGCCTTGTGATAAAACCATAAAACTTGACATTTTAATTAGGTATCGTGTAAAATCATCATTATACACAACTTTATAAACATATACCTACACATTGATATTGATGGATATTATAATAATACAAATGACATGAATGTTTACTTTGTAAAGAATTATTTTACATTAATTTTTGTTTTCTTTCTCTGTTATTTTAATGTTGGTCTGGAGTACCTTATCCGGCCTAACCGAATGTTGGTATTGTTCGTCGAATTGTTGAGCTCCTCAAATTCTGCGTTGCTTGCCATATCTGTGTGGTTCTTTACTCACAAAACCATTTCAGGCACTAATCGACATTGTCCTCACATGATCTGACCAAGATTATGTCTGGACTTTAAAAGAGACTTTGACCCTTGAGTTTGTTTCGCCATTTCTTCTCTGGGGTAGATAGGAAATATCAACTCCATCTAACTTATTTTTTTATTATGTATACGTCTTATTTTTTTATCCTATTTATAAAGACCCTATCCTATGATTTTATCCAGTATAAACAATTTTATTTTCACCATGCAATGTTACCTAAAACATTTGTTGGTACCTGACTTTAACAAATAAGTAACAGTCAGGAGGACTGATACAGTACAAAGATAATCTTGTCACGTCGTATTTAAACTGCATTGAATAAAATATGTTGACTGATGATTTCTATGACTACTTTTCAGGACTTCATGTTCTTTGAGAAGTCTGGAAACCAGGAGTCCGATCGTCCTGGCATGCTGTAAATGTGAGAAGAGGATTCAAATCATGGCACCATTTTGGTTGCCCATATAATCAGTGAATTTTTGATACTACTAATCAGTGAATTTTTGATACTACTTATTATATTTTTTATTTCGTTTTTATTTTTGGATTACTCATTTACTTTTGGAAGATTTGTTATGATTATTATAGAATGTCTAACTTTGTCAATTTATGTACTAGGTGGTTCCATGAAACGGCAACTCATATTTTCGCAGCATTTTTCACATATAAAATTTTATTACTTATTTAGAGAATTTATTTCCGAATTATTATTATTTATAACACATTAATAATAAACTTCAATATTGTTTCTTTACAATATTCTATATATCTCGATGTTTGATGCAAAAACGTGCGAAGCAGGGGCGTTAGTAGGTATACATTAATGAGGAATCAAACAGCATCTTAAACATAAATTAAGAATAATTATTTGCAAAAGTTGAGCCGTTTTCATGGAATCACCCAATAATTTAGTTTTAGTTAGTGGCGACGCGAAGTATGGTTAATGTCGCCGATTGTCGACTGAATACAATGGCGCGTCGGGGAGTAACTTAAAATCAATCAGTTCCACGCGAAGCTACACCATCCAAACCGTCACATCTATTACACGCGACATTAACAACGCTTCAACACTGTAAAGAGGTGTTTATGGTAATTACTTTACGCTTACTTCAAAAGAGCTCTTTGACCTGAATGACAAAAAAAATTAAGTACACTAATACATCCTGTGTTTAGAGGGTTTATTCTAAAAAGTTGGCAACGTCGCAAGTAGCTGTCAAATATTTCAAATCTTCTTCGTGTTTTGATTAATATACCTAAAATATTACTCAATTAAATTATGAAACATCGCTCTGTAGCACACAAAAATATTGATTCTGAATTGCAATAATAATAGCATTAAATTAGGTGTTGTAACAGTTTTAGGTACAAAAAAATACATATTAAAAGTTTCCAAGTGCTTTTTTACACCTAAAAACTACATATTCAGAGTTACGATCAGCGAAATATTTGACTGCTATTTGCGACGCTGCCAACTTATAGAATGCGTCTTTAATATCCGTTGAAGCGTATTACGTAATTTCGTGTCTGTCTGTGTGACGGCTTTGGATCTTTTAAACTACACAATGGATTATGATTCTCCTATACACATATTTCTATGGTATATCATAGAAATCTCGATGTTTTAAACATTTCGCCATCGCACCCAAGGGACCATCCCTAGGTAGCTATTTAAATAAAATACAATTCCGTCTCGCGTCGCCACTTTTATTAATACATAGCATGCGTGTTTACACTTATTAAACTATTTTAAATTTGTGTTAGTTATGTGAAACGCACTAATTAGTATTATAAGCTTAATATGATTATTTCTGATATATGATATAATTATACTTTGTTTTACAAATATTGTTAACTGCTTAACTAACTATTCCACACTTGTGATCATCAGAACTGTCTCGTATACATTTTATTCTTGTAGCCGAATGGGCTAACTCTACTTCGGAAGAATACTGCTAGTGCAGAATGAAGTCTACCAATCGAGATTAGCGGACTCCTGGCTCAGAAGGAGTTGAATATAAATGGGAAAGAATCAATTTTATTCGATTATTAACAACAGCAATGATAACATTGCTCGCCTCGTTAAAAGAGAACACAAGCATGATTTTATGTACGTACAATGTGTGATTATGATTTTTAATTAAGATTTTTTTTATTTATCTGACGTGGAAGAATCACTAAAGTGATTTGGAAGAATATTTATTAAAAATGAAAATGATATTTATGTACTTAGCTCAACTACAACTTTTGCATTTACAAAGCACATAACGATGCAATAATTCCTATTCATAATGTAGTGTTCAAAATTTACCTTTTGTTGTTCTAGTCTTGAATTTTGTGTTAGATAATATGTATTATGTATTGATGTTGTAACCTTTACATTGTGTTGGCGTTTTCCTGGCCTGTAACAAGTCGCTTTCAAAACAGTCCTGGAATATTGTAATCTTGTTTCAAAAATAAGCGAGCTACTTTTGGTACGCACAGACTTGTCAATGTGAAGCTGCATATGATACCACACGACAGGTCTCGCTGCTGCTCTAAACTTACACCATGCTATAAACCAACCAGCACCCGAATTGCGTATAATGACCGGCACGAGTCGTGAGCACAGATGGGCAGTAGTGGGGGCAAGCTCGCGCATGTACACTTTCGGCCAAATTTATTTAGTACCGCTTATGCTTTTTTTTCTCCTTGGCATATTTTAAGAGTTCGTGTGACTACGATTTTAAAACCAAAAAATTAAAAACAACAATTATATAAAACGAGATAACAAAAATAAACTAATGCCGTTATTCATAATCCTATTTTATCTCTATTTTAGCTAAAATAGGTTTATAGAACGTTTGTCTTTATCTGTCACGTTGTCATTTCTGTGTGTAAGAAAGAGACAAACCCCATTTTAACTAAAATAGGTTTGATAAGTTTTATGAATAAGGGGGTAGGTATATTAAAACAAAAACACATTACAGATACGAAATAACAAAAATAAACTATTTTAAAATCTCAAAAGTTAGTCACTAAAATTGCACGAAAGTGTATAGTAGCCGAATGACACGCGAGGGACCAATAGACGACGAGCATCGACTGACGAACCAATCGCGTGCAACCTCGGCGCCCCCTGCCTTCTTCATTCCGCCAAAGAGACCGAAAAATTCACTACTGCGCAGGTGTCAGTTTGTGCTCACGACTCATGCCGGTTACTGTAACACACGATCAATCCAAATTCAAAGGATTTTGAATGATATTGCTAATCCATTGCTTCACGTGGTCGAGAAATTTGTCTGCTCAATAACGTAAAATAACGCAATGAATGTTGTTGAACTGTCAAAATGTTAGCCATTTCTACTGTTAGTGTGTTACGGAATTACCCCGCAGGCTAATTTTATACCAATAAGCAGCGTGTTAGTCTTGTGTACCTATCTACCTGTCATCTCGTATACTCACGTAGCTTATTAAAACTATACTGTATCGCCTTATGTTTGAATTATCTAAAATATATAAATGTAGGTACATATACTACAGAAAAATAAATGTAGTATTTATGATAACCTATTTATTGAATACATTTATTTGTGTATTTTTACAGAATGTTAACAGGATGCATTCAGAAAGTAGGCAACGTCGCAAATATCTTTCAGATATTTCAGTTTTGATTCATTTATTAATATCAATATAATTAAAAAAAAAATTAAATGCTATAATTAGGGTAACGTTAAATATTTATGCTGGAATTTGCAATATTATTTGGAAACAAAATTCGGCGGAACATTTTGTACACGTTTAATCAAAGCACCCTTTTTTTATGGATGGGAAATCATCAAATGACCCCTCCCGCTCTGGGTGGAGCGGAAGGGAGTGTCAGACTCTTACTGACTAAAACCCATCCGTGTTCCTTCCTTAGCCCTTTATGTTCCGGGGTAGCGGTAACCCTTTCGGACAATCCCGCATCCCCGGCAGAATCAAAGCACCCTAAGTTAATGAGCAATTCCCTTTACACATGCTTTTTTACAACCTTATGTTACAAGTACAACACGTAATCCAGTGTCATTATTGCAATTCAATATCATTTAGTGTGTTACAGAGCGATATTTCATATTTTCATCTATCCAATAAATAAATCTAAGTTCTTATATAAATAAAAATAAAATGCTGCTTGGTGGTATGTGCATCACCTAAGAACGGCTGGACCGATTTGGCTATGTTTGTTTTAAATGTTCTTATAGGCCAAATTTATAGGTTTTTATGGAAAGAAAAATTTTGAAAGTTTCCTGGAAAATTTTCACATTCGGGAAAAACTGAAAGTCCTTTTTCCTACTGGATGTTTTGTATAAATTATTGGACAGGACAACGTCTGTCGAGTCAGCTAGTTTAGTAATATTGATAAATTAATCAAAACTGAAATATTTGACAACTATGTGCTATGTTGTTATTCGGAATGCACCCTCAAGTGTTCATTGTCCTTAGAAATAGATGTAAGAAAGTATACTATGCTTACCTTCTGCTTTTCAAACAGGTGCTAAATGGGATAGTGTTATCCTTTGATATTGAAAGCCTAAATATTATTTGTCAATATCGTGATAATAGCAAATTCATGGAAGAAATTTATACTATGCTAGAGTTAAAATTTCTTGCATGAATTTGTAGAAAACTTTTCTTATACACATGCTTCTATTAGTCATTAAAAATAAATATACTTATACTTACAATTAGCTAAGCAAACAGGGTGTTTTTTTCCAGCCAGTATGGGTAAGTTTTAAACTATAGGTCATAGAGAAAGGGAACTATGGGCTCATTACAAACTAAATCATGTATCGATCATAAGTCTAAAGTTGCTAGAAGTTATCTGAAATATTAATTTGCCTTAACCATGATCTTGTAGTTTGTTGGAAGTTGCCATTATTTCATGTTCTGGTGAGAACTAGTAGTGTCACTTTAAAAAAAAATCCTTACTTTTATTTTCTTTATATTTTTTTTTCTTCAATTTTGAAGTCATTTTCTTTTAGCCCAAGGCACCTGTCAGGGTTTTTCTGTAGGACCTGTAATTCAGAATCTAGTCTAAACTGGCTTAAAAAACTACCTATAACAATATTCTTACATGTGTACTTTTAGAACGAGCAACCAAAAAGTATAATATTCTATAAATATTCGAATTATCTAAAAATGTATCTGTGTAACTAATTATTAATGAATATATTATTGTCGCATATTTTGTGCATCCTGTAACGATTCTCCACTAAATTCTTCGTACAATAAATAATAATAATTATACAATGATAATAAGTAGAACATTTTTGTATAAACTATGTTAAACAATGCATTTAACCAATGTAATTAATGTTAGTTTACTCCTACAAATGCTGCACATTGCACAATACGAAAACAATGCACACAAGAAGGATGCATTACGATTTACAGTGATATAATGTATTGTGAGCATAAAATGCTCATCTGATTGTCTGCAGCCTTTTATTATGTACTTTTCTAAGAAATTGATATTACCGTGTATTATATAAATGTGTTATTGAACTATACTTGTGCGTTTTATGTATTCTCTCAAGAAGTCGTAATGAATGAAAAAATCGGTCAAGTACGAGCCGAACTCGCGCACTAAAGCTCTGATCAAACTGATACGAATACCGCACGGGATGCGGGAAGAAATTCGCTCGCGCCGAAAAGCCTATTCCATGCCATACAATATGATTCTTCTTCTTAGCGTATCGATAGCAAATAAGAAAGTTGTGAAAATTCATGATTGTCAACTTGATTGCCAATCGAATTGATCCGATGACTTTTAGCTTTAGATTTGTCAGCGACAGCTTTCCACGTGAAACAATTTGATATTGCAATCTAATTGTATGGTATGGAATAGGTTTAGTGTTTGGTCAGATTGGGGCGCGGGCGCGGTCTGCCTGTCCGCACTGGAGCGCGGCTGCGTGTTGTCGTGTCCAGTGTCTGTCAAAATATAATATGGATGAAGAAGACTTATTTTTAGTAGAAAAAAGCTCTAAGTAACTAGTTTGAGAACCCCGGTCCACGCGCGGGCCGCCCGCGACCGCGCCGTGCACCCACTGCAGCCACTTGTAGTCTTGTAAGAACGAGCTATAGCATAAGTTGCCCGCGCGCTCCCCGCGCCCGCGTGCCCACTCTATGGACACTCAAAGGAAGTTCATATGTTTGAGATCGCCACGCCCGCGCTACAAGTCTGGCCAAACACTTGTATGAAAACACTGGCACATAGTATCGTGACACAGAATTTGGATTACCAGCCTCAATATATTAGACAGAGTGGAATTTTAGACGGGGCAGTAAATAAGGTACCTTAACCGTTGTAGCTACAGGAATACGTTCTAAGAAAACTGTTCTTAACCTTTTGAGTTATAACTAACTGCATTTACAGGTTCTGGAAAAACGGTTGGTACAGTCTGATAGAAAAACATCTATTGTCTTACCTATCATCGGTTCTGTTTCGTATAATAACAAACACTGCGGGATACTAAACGCCCCCACACGTAATAACAATAAAACTTCTATAGTGTCTCTTTGAGTATCCTTCAACCGATTAAATTAATCTTCTGGATCAGCTGAGGTACCTAAGAGAGAAAAGCCACAAATAGCAAAACAACTATTCCCATAAGTACATAAAAAAACCATCAATTAACTAAACTAAATTAAAAAATAATTGTAAAAAATAACTACACATGCGAGCACCCTGAGGGTTCCGTCTCAAAGCTGTGTTCGGCTGCCCGAATTTTAACAGAGGCAACGTGCAACGTCAAGAAGTTTTTATTTGTAAAACATAGGTGGGTGTAGAGAATTATAATAGAGTGGAGAGATCCAAATTGAATGAAATTCAGACTGTTACTTCAAGATACAAGTGAGTTTCCGATTCCAGTACAAATTTAACTTCGCAGTTGAAAATAATGTTCTCTCGTACATCGCATTAAGTAGGTACATTACGGTTTTTTTTTTACAACTTGAACATGTAACTGGATTCCCCCTTGGTTGCAGTGATTGACTTTCACTGATTATTGATTTGTAAACAACACTAGGTACTAGAAATGAAATTAATTCGGATATAAAATTCATCGCAAAAATGAAGCAGTACCTCTCGTACCCCATTGGGCATATTACCTATGCCAATAATTGGCATAGGCGCCAAAACATTTTTGCTCTTAATTTGAACTTAATTATCTTCTTCTTAGCGTGTCGATGGCAATCTAAATGTACTCGGCCCAGAATTCGGCCACTTGTTTGGCGCCATCACTAGCGTCCATCAGTTCCTGTAACGTGCAGCTGACAGGACACGCAGGGCACGATATTAAGTGTCCCATCGTTTGTGGAACAGCACCACATTTACACTCCAAGGCGGAGTCGTCTATAAATTTCCACCTGAACAGGTTTTCCTTGCTTCGGCCAACCTGGGTCCGGAGTCTGTTTAAAGACTTCCAGTTTACCCAAGGTAACTCATGTCCAGGTGGGAGGTCCTCAGCGGGTGGAACGAACGGTTTGGGTAAGGAAGCACTGTCTCGCCACAGCCTCAGTCTTTCTTGTGGTAGTTCGTCAGTGAGTGGGACGACACACTTTAAGAAGCTATTTCGGCTTTTCAGCCTTTGTGGCACAAGGGTGTTGTCGTGCAAAGGGTGTCGTGTGTCGGAGACCATTTTGGCCCTTTCGTTGCAGCTTGCCACCGCTCTGCGAACCACTGGTGGCGCTATTCCTGCTAGCGGATACAGCATTTGTACCGGGGTCGGTTTTAGGCAACCAGTGATGATCCGGCACGTTTCGTTCAAAGCTGTATCCACTAGCTTTGCATGGGCAGAACGACTCCACACGGGGCTCGCGAATTCTCCCGCAGAAAAGGACAGCGCCAGTCCAGTAGTCCGCATAACGTCAGGCGAAGCACCCCACTTCGATGAGACCAGTCGGCGAAGAAGACTGTTGCGAGTGTGCACTTTCTGCTTGATGTTCTTGCAGTTTTTGCTGAATGTTAAAGACCTGTCCAGAGTAACACCAAGGTATTTAGGGGAGTTGCTGTACTCGATAGACACCCCACCCCAAACGATGTTAAGTTTGCGGCCCGCCTCTCTATTGCGGAGATGAAATACGCAAGACTGGGTTTTGCTTGGATTGGGCTTAAGTGAGTTAGTGAAGTAGTATGTGGCTAAATCACCAAGAGCGTCTGACAAGTGGGCCTCAACCTCCTCAAAGGTGGTGGCTTGGGACGTGAGGGCAAGGTCGTCTGCATAGAGGAAGCGGGACGTGTTGGGGCTGGGCGGTTGGTCGTTGGTGTAAATATTAAAAAGAAGCGGTGCCAGGACACTACCTTGAGGTAGGCCGTTTTTCTGCGCTCTCCAACGACTTCTTTCCGAGAGAAGGTGGACCTGAAACCGACGATTGTGGAGAAGTTCTCGGAGTATTCGGACAAAGTTCTGATCGCCTATCAATGTCTCCACCTTCTAAAGCAACCGTTTGAGGTTGACTGTATCATAGGCAGCTGACAGATCTACAAAAACCGCGCCTGTGACCATTCCTATTTCGAAACCATCCTCAATGTGTTGAACGAGTTTGAGGGTCTGGTTACAGCAAGACTTGACGGGTCTGAAACCAGCTTGCTCTGGGATTAACTTCGGGTCAATAACACTCGTTAGTCGGTTCAACAGCATTCTCTCAAACAGTTTGAACGTATGGCACAGCAGAGATATTGGACGAAAGTTTTTTGGATCGTCCGCTGCTTTACCTGGCTTCGGAATTGCTATGACCTTTGATTTTCTCCAGAGACGGGGTATTGAGGCTGATTCCAGACAGATGTTGTATAGACGCAGCAGCCACGACACAGCAACTGGGCCAAGCTGTTTGATTTGCTCAACTGAGATGTCGTCCACTCCAGAGGCTTTACCGCACTTAAGACCCTTAATCGCTGCGACGATATCAGAAAGGTTGAACGGTTTGCTGATATCGTCACAAGCGCCATCAGGTTTTTGTGCCTTAGGGACTTTGCTGGAACGGCGAGTTGGTTTACCGTTAACAAGCAGTTGGTGGGCTATCTGGTTAGCGGTGACTTGGCTTGGCGGAGTTGGTTGGGGGGGCTCGCTGGTCAGCTTTCTTATAGTGCTCCATGCTTTTTTACTGTTATGGGTCATGTCGATATTAGTAACAGTGTTTATCCATCTCTCCCGTCTGATTTCACCTAGTTTTGATAGCAGCTCTTCTCCAGCCTGTGTGGTTTCCTCCGAAAAGGGGTCGGTGTTATACAGTGTTTCGTATCGGCTCAGTAGATCACTGGTTTCTGTTGACAGCCCTGGAATATAGGAAGTCCTGCAGCCCCTTGGTATGTGTCTTCGGGAAATAGTTGACACAATCTCAACAAATTGGTCGTAGTTTTGTGGAGTTGGCAAGACCTTCAGGAGGGCGTCATCAATCGACTGCGTGAACGATTCCCAGTCGGCCTTGGTGTAGTTAAATCTGCGCCTAAATGGGACATTTATAGGTTGAACCACTGGTTCGATGCAGCACATAATAGGTCTGTGCTGAGTGCGAGGGATAGGCGAACATACGCTTTTGGTGCACTGTGAGCTGATAGACGAGCTGACAAAGATTAGGTCGGGGTTGTATCCGCGTTTCCATCGCCCACTATTAAACGACGCCGGTTGTTTGGCGTCAAATCATTCGTCTCCGCCCATTTCTCGACTGCATCTCCGCCAATGTCCGTGTCATTGTAGCCCCAGTTGGTGCTACGGCTGTTGAAGTCACTGATTATAACTTTAATTGGTTGGCTGTTGAAATTCTCCGGTAGGACGAAATTAAATGTGGTGCCAGGTGGTTTGTAAACGGAAGTGATGGTGCAGTTACCAACATCAACGGTGATGATCTCCATGCCGTTCTCGTTTGAGCACTTGGTGGATAGTATGCTTACGCCGGGAGCAGCAAACACTGCGTTACCGTGCTTCGGGTGACAGATCTCGGCGATAAGCGTAAGTCCAGGGATGTGTGGCCGGCTTTGGGTTTCATCTCGATGGGTCTCTTGAACGCAAAGAATGTCGCAGAACTTAATTATTAAGTTCAAATTAAGAGCAAAAATGTTTTGGCGTATTTTATAAAATCTTCAAGAAGGATTTACAAGCCTCCTCGGCGGGACTGGTCTCTGGCGAGTCGCAAAGGTTTCCAGACGAATTATTTGAACCCACTGTCACTGCATTATCCGACTGAATGTACACCTTATAGCAAGCCTTCCTTCTTCGTCGTGGTCAAACTGATGGTGTGTTCCCAACCAGTCACACTGTAACATGTCACAGTGTGACTCGTTGGGTTAGGTTAGGTTAGGTTAGGTTAAAACTGAGACCCCTCTACGCACGAGCCGAGCGAGCGAAGCGAGCGGTGCCGCGGCAGCGGCCGGCGAGTGCCAGAAACGACTTGCGCAAATAGAAAAAAAAGAGCTAAAAAGAGAAAATTGCGATTGTTCCCAAAATCCCAATCCCAACGAGTCACACTGTGACAGTTACAGTGTGACTGGTTGGGAACAAATCAAACTGATTTGACCACGAGGAAATCGCTATATTATGAAAAGAATGACACGTATACCTATTCGGGCCGGTGCAGTGCTTGTGATTTTGCTAAGTATAATGAACTTTAAGACAAAGTCTATAAGGTTCTAATGCTTCAGAATTTAGAGTATTGTGTTCCACCCGCGTAAATGTGGATCCCGTGGGAATAGCGGGATAAAAACTACCCTATGTCCTTTTCCGGGACTCAAACTATCTCTATACCAAATTTCATCTAAATCGGTTCAGTGGTTTAGGCGTGAAGAAGTAACAAACATATAAACACACACACTCACAAACTTTCGCCTTTATAATATTAGTGTGATAGTGTGATTGTTTGCTGCACTTACCTACATACAGTTTACACCAATGAATGCAACAAGCCAATAAACTTCTCGCAAGCATGATGCATTTACTGCTTAAAATAATATAAATATGTCAACATCCTGTTCCTGACAAATAAGGGCGTTTAGCAGATTGATCGCCTGTGTTGTGGAAGCGTATCGAGGCAGTATGGGGTACGCACTGCTGAAGGAGTCGCAAACAAGCAGCGCGAGGCACAGGCGCGCGACCGCCGCAAACAATGAACAGCGCACTCAACTATCACCAGAGATGCAGTTTGGTATAAGAAAATAATACCAGTTTATAACTGTTCCACTGTAGGGCGAAGGCCTCTTCTCATACAGAGAAGGCATGAGCATTGATCACCATGCTGGCTCAAAGCGGGTTGGTGATTTCATTACATTAATATTACCTAATTATAGCTTCCACTGTATTTCTTGTTCCCCCGACCCACCACATCGCATCGCATTGTTTGCCCGTGCGATTAGATACTTAATTTTCGCTTAGCAATCTTTATTTTTTTCGGCTCCTTATGGTCCTAGCGTGATGTTATGTAACCTATAGCCTTCAGCATTATTATGTCACGATGTTTTCCTACACCAATGTCAGTGTTGTGTAAGATAAACTTAAGGTACATAAGGATTTAAAGGGTCACATTGGTACCTATTTGCCCGGATTTGAACCCACAAGCCTCGTGCTTGAGAAGCAATTTGCTGATAGACTGGTTTTCATTGTCTAGTCTTTGCCTTATTTGTTCTACAAATATAGGAGTTGTTGACATCTGTACAGATAAAGCTGTTTACTCTTTGTGCAATGCCCCCTAACTTCAAGAGTATTGATAACATGTTGATATTGCATTATGTTCAGTATTATTTCACAGAGCAAGTTATTCTTACCTCTTGATTGTATTTCTCTATTGATTTATAACAATCCATAAAAGTTGCCAGTATGTTAAAAGACTCTAAAACGAATTTAGACTTATTCTCAAATGATGATTCTAATAACAAGAGTAAAAAGTGCATGAAGTGGCTAAAGTACAAATATTATTCTAACAAAAAAAAGTGCGTAGCTCTAAGTGATATCAGGGAGAAGAGAGTTTATTTTGAAACACTAAGTGTTTCTAGTCTTAAGAGGAGTTTGAATAGAATTTGTAGAAAATTCTTCAGCACTCGCTCCAGTGGTTATGAAAAGTTTTTATCAGATGAAGAGAAAAGGTTTTATTTTGATATTGACCGTAGGTTGGTGGAGGGTATTTACTAAACATATCTCTAAGTAAATAATCATATAAGTTTAGTTACTTTATATTTTTATGTCTTATGTGTACAATTTTCATAAAAGTAGAAACTAACAGGTAATTATATAATATTTTTTATAGTGAAAATAATATGATTTACGTGTTTATTTTATAGATACACCTCTGCCTAACCCTCCGGGGACACAGGCGTGATGTTATGCTATGTGGTTTATTTAACATTATCTATGTTGTCTTCGTGTTGTCTTATAGAATAAATTTCATTTTAAACATTAGTTTCAGATCAAGAATGGTTGAATGTTCGACAGGGGCCCATGATCGGTCCACCAGGATTGGAATGTATTACTACGCTTGATGTGCTACAAATAGAACAGGATATGCTGTTGCTGGAGCTAGTTACGAATGTTACAACCACTAATAAATACGCTAAAAATGAAAAGGGGGAACAAATATACTATGCTACTATGCTATTGAAGACACTGATTGCTGCACTCCAAGAACTGGAAAAAGGCGACCATTTGATAAGTTAACTGTGGACAATTCCAATAATGAGGTATCAAGCAATTTAAGTATTTTAAAAGTTGTTTTTTACTCTTACAATACTAAATACTAACTCCTACTACTAAATAGTAGGTGAAGAAAGATCAAACAAAACTGACAAGTGTTAGACTTTTCTTATGTAGAAGGTTATTCTCGGCATGGTTCTCTACATTCAAAATTCATATAACAATTAAGTGACATGGCCTTGACCGCTACCTAGCTACCTCTGATGCCCGGGTTACACGAGGCTAGTGCACAAGCCAGGATAGTAAAATCAGTGGTGCAATTCAAAATATGTTATGTAAGTCTTGACATATTTCACACTTCTATTTTTAACCGACGAAAAAACGGAGGAAGTTCTCAATTCGACGCGTATACATGTATGATCACGCATAACTTTTTACAGAGCAGTCCGATTTTGATAATTCTTTTTTTATTGGAAAGGGTATACCCCGAAGTTGGTCCCATATAAATTTGGAAAAAAAAATCCAACCCTAAGGGTAGGAAAACAGGGGATGATTGATTGTTCATTCACAGATTTTATTGCTGAGCTGTGTATTACAATTAAATAAAAAGGTCTATCTATGTTGGCATATAAAGCCTGTTTTTTTTAAGTATTTTATCATAAGACAAATAATAGTTAAAGTAGGATTATATACCAGTTAATATCTAAAGTAAGGTAGGTAGCTATTTTAAAAGTAATCAAAAATTAAGCATGTAGTAATTAGTAAATTATAGCCTCAAAAAATTATAAAATAATAACTTTTTAACAAAAAAATTAAACCTCCGAAAAAACTGAAAAGCAAAAAATAATAAACCTTTTATATTTAACTTTAATAAATAAGTTCTTAAACTAATGTAATTATACATAAGTAATTTTGAGTCGGCGCCAAACAATCAATGAACAAAGATCACTAAAATACCTTAAATTTAAAGAAATAACCAAATCAAATTAACAATGCAACGTGAAATCTCCAGCGATAAACATTAATTAACATTCCAAACAAAAATGCGCTCTCCGCACGACCACTCGCAACTATATTAATTTGCTTGTTTGGCGCCGACTCAAAATTACTTATGTATACTTACATTAGTTTAAGAACTTATTTATTAAAGTTAAATATAAAAGGTTTATTATTTTTTGCTTTTCAGTTTTTTCGGAGGTTTAATTTTTTTGTTAAAAAGTTTTTATTTTATGTAACTCCGCACTGATTGTGACAAACATACAACACCTTCATTAGCGCACTAATAACTACCTACATCTCGCTTTGTTTATGCTTTGGACAATCAGTGGAGACGACCATAGGCAATCTTGTGACACGTTGGATGTTGCATTCCAGGGTATAAATAAACCGGCATCATCTTTCACAAGTCACCAAGCAAGTGAACATTCTTAGAACAATTTATAGAATCTGCGCGAACACTGGACCGAGCGGGACTAGTTAGGTTTAAACGCAACCTGAACTACCTGACCATTGCACAGGACAGGCTGGCTGCAACGGGTTTTTTTGTATTGATATATGGCAGCTTAAAAAGTATTAAGCGGCGTTTCCCTTCACATTACATCATCTTTCTCACTCAGGCACTTACACCAATACACCATCCCGCAGCTTGCTGCCTTCATGCTTCATAAACTTAATTAATCCTAAATTAAAACAAATTATTATATCAAAAATGTAAAGTAACTGTATATTTTGAAAGGACAATCTACCGAATAACAATCTTAATTCACTGAGAGACAACACACAGCCTAAGGCTGCGTTTCCACCAGAGATGACCGAAGATGCGAAAATAAGGTTATTGGTTTGTTTCATACACATCCCTCGCTATGCATCCTCGCACATCTCTGGTGAAAACGCAGCCTAAACTACTGGAAAAATTCATACCCTAGAGGGGTTAAATAGGGAATGAAAGTTTATATAAAAGTTATCCCATCAGGCATACAGTTTGTCAATATAATAAATACCTACCACAATACTAAATATTCATGTCATGAAGTTCAGTCATTATATTATGATCAAAGATTTTTCTTTAGCTTGAATGCAGATTTTTGCGTACAAACAGAGACTTCAGCTTGGTGGTATGAGAGATCAGCAAAGCTATCTTCTTGCTGAGGCATTGGTTTTTTCTTAGCAAAATTCAGCTCCCTGTGATCATGTTTCATTACCAGTGGTTTTGGTAAAGTGTTTGTGATTTTCTTGACCCAATGACTCTGTGGCAATTTCTGTTCATCTGGCACATCAATCTGTAAATAATAATTAATCATTATTAAAATGTATCACAAAGTCAGCTAGACAGATTGTAGCATAAGTACAGCATAATTAGCCTATAACGTTCCCACTGCTGGGACCCAGGCCTACTCTCGGTGAGAGGGAGTGGGCCGTAATCCACCACGTGGGCCCAGTACGGGTTGCTAGATGTCACGTCTTTGCATTTTTGGTTCTAGGACTTGCCGGTTTCCTCACGATGGTTTCCTTCACCATTTTAAGAGCAGTAGTGATGATAAAATTTACTCAAGTAAAGCGCCTGTCTGGATCCGAACTTACGACCTGCAACTCGTAAGTCGCGGCCGTTACCACTTAGCCACCGCTGCTCTCAAACAGATTGAAAATTACACTGATTAATCATAGACATTCTTTTTGTTTCTATTTTAAAAATTACAATTCAACATCTGCCATTTATCAAATCAATCAAGTTTTCTCGCAAAAGGTGTTAAATAAAACGAGTGTGACAACTTACCACTCTAGTCTTCTTAGCACTCTTGTATGCAACTGAAGGCAAGTTGACATTTTCTTTATTGCTTGGTTTAGCTGGTGGGATATTCTTAACAAATTTTGGAATAGATGATGTTCCAGGTAAAGGTTTTTTAGGATGGACATCTTTTACTAAAGGCGCTATTGGACAGTTCTTTATGTAAGAGGCCACTGGGCTGCTAATGTGCTGATAAGCATTTGATCGACTTGGAGTCTTTTTCAAGGATGCTGGTTTCTTCAGTGATAGAGGCTGAGCAGGTGTCTTAAAAATATGTTTTTGTTTTATGTCCCTTGGTGTTGTATAATCTTCAGTATGCTTATGGAGTTGATGAGCAGATTTTTCTGGAGTGTTCTGAGGAGTCTCTGGGGAATTTAAAGCTTCATACTTTTTTACTTCTCTATCAACTTTCTGTAGTGATAAATCTGATACATTTGGTTCATTTTTATATTCAGTCATCAGTCTAAGGTCATCATTTTTTTCCATTTTATCTTTAGTATTGCTTGGTGGATTATTTAAAATATATTCAATAACTTCTAATGTATTGTTTAGTTCTCCAGTCTTCTCATTGTTTCTAGGTGATACACATAGTTTGGCCACCATATTTTCCATTTCAATAAAACTGTCATCAGCCTGTTTCATATCCCACCCAGGACTATTGACTTCAGAAAAAACAAGGCTTTCGGTTTTAGGTATTAAGTTAGGTTGTGAATGTGCTTGTAGGATTTTCAAACTTTCATTGTGATCTCCCGAATTATTGGGGCTGTTGATTGCACTTGTAGCATGTGTGCTAAAATTAAGAAAAAAAAAAAAAACTGCAAAGGTTAATTTCTTCTGAATCTTAAGAGCCTTTTAAGTAGCATACAGGATCAAAATTAAAGTAGCTAGCAAAACTCATACATGATGGTTATCAACATCTAAACACAATAACATGGAAATAAGTACATACATATATAAAAATATTTTATGTGTTTTTTTGGGGGTAACAACCGTTGGGGGGTGTTGATACTTGAAGTATGAATTGAGAAAATGTTTTATTGTATTGAAATATTGATACCAATCACGTCTGGGAATATTACACCCCAGGGCTCTGAACCGGTTTAAATACCGGTAAATATATCGTTCCTTCATTAACCGGTTAAACAAGTGAACTGTTCTTATGTAACCCAAAAGATAAAGGTTACCGGTTACAAAGCTCAAACGGTTTTGAAACCCAAATTAACCGGTTAATTCCGTAATTCGTAAATTTTTTTCGTCTAATTTTTTAACGCTTCCAACAAGTTCTAGTGACAATGAATTGACATCGCAACGTCCAGACCGTGCCCGCGAGAGTGGCGGGGGCCGGGGGGGGTTCAAACTTGGTTTTAACCGGTTAATTTTCACTATCAAAACCAAAATTCATGAAAAACCGGTTTGCCGCATAAACCGGTAAAAACCGGTAAAGTGCAACCTTTAACCTAAATCTATTTCGGTTTGGGGTCAATGACCATAACCGGTTAAGAATTTCAACCGGTTTCCGAGCCTTGTTACACCCAAAAAAAAAAATTAAACTGATATTTCATCTAAATACACTAACAGCAATTGATGACCCCACAAAAAAATCTTTTTTTTTTGTTTTATCTTGTTTAGATATTGATAAGTACCCATCACACCTGCAGTTTCGCTAATTAATTTAATTTGACCCTGTATGGTGTTGGTACATAGGTTAAAGTACTGAATATTTCCCCTTTTAACATACTCCGGGTAGTGCAGTTTTTCATACTGACCCACCCATACAATGCAATATTAGGAACCCGCCGCCGCCGTCTATCCACCAGCCGGAGCATGTAAAAAGGGGTCTAATGGGGTGATGTATGTTGCAGTACAAGTTTCGCCTGTGACTTCGCCCTCCAGGTATGTCGATAAAAAGTAGCCTATGTAAGGACATAGGCTACTTTTTTATTGTTTTTTTTTTTTAACACTGAGGAAGGCCTCAGGCAGTGGCGTAGTACCTACGTGACTAGGGGCCTCGGTGCAAAAAAAAATTGGGGCTATCTAAACTGGTTAGGTTTTATTTTCTCAAGTAAAAAACATAAACACATATCTAAATGGGTTAGGGTGTGGGAGTACTGTAACAATATTTTGTAGATGTCAAGTCAATCAAGGATATGGAATTTTGTCAGAAAAGGGAGTAACTGCACTCACTTTTCATTACTAATATTCTGGTAGAGTAAGCTAGTATTCATAAATTGGTTGCGTAACAGTCGATTGGTTGAAGTAGCTAAACACAAGAACTTACACAACACAACAAAAAAAAAATAATTATATTTATATTCTGAAGGTGGAAGAAATTTTTTGCTAGGACAGTTTGAGGTCTGTTCGTCCAGGGCCGAGGGGCCCCCAGAGTGTGGGGGCCTCGGTGCACGGCACCGCCTAGCTGCGCCACTGGCATACAGGGTTCAAAGTATCCCCATACCAATATTGATTAAAATTGGTCCAGTCATTTCGGAGATTGGCCCAAACAAACAGACATTAAGGTGAATGCGCAGTGGTAGACCGCGAAATTCAAATTTTCTTACGTTTTTTGCAATTTGCAGGTCAGTGTCAGGTTGTATCTTGATCAAAATTTGATTCGCGACTATAATAGATATGCATTTACAGAATTATAGTCATTAGAATCATTAATATATCTCTTTAAGTTAGATTTCTACCGTTAAGAATAAATCTCGTATGGAAAAGTGTTTATGGTAGAAATCTAACTTAGAAAGATGTATTAATTATTCTGATGATTATAATTCTGTGAATCCGTACCTGTTATAGTCGCGAATCAAATTTTGATCAAGATAAAACCTAACACTGACCTGAAAATTGCAAAAAACGTAAGAAAATTTGAATTTCGCGGGCTACCACTGCGCATTCACCATAATAACAAAGATTGTTTTTTCGTTAAAGTACTTTCATATGCATTTAGTAAAAAGTTGACATGTTGACAGTACACACTTCTACTTTATTTATACACAATTTAATTTATATAATTATATAAAGGACATGTCTGGTGTAGCAATGGGCGAATGTCTAGGCAGTCAAAGAAAATGTTCAGTAATGATTGTTATATTATTGTAATCGTCGTATTTTATAGTTTATTAATTAATAAGTTTCAGGAGTCAGGATCTTGCGTAAACTGGTCAAAATAAGGATTATACGCTAGGAATTTTTCTTAGCTTTTTTTAGTATAATGACATCTGTGAGCGAATACAGGTACTAATTGGCGGTATGTCTTTGTGGGGTTAATGAAACATTTTTTTGGTCTGAGATCATATTCTACAGTTTTTTGGATATTTTTATTTGTGTAACAAAAATGTTAAGCACTTATTGTTTGTCACATAAATGCACATAATATTATATTTGCATCATCTTGAATTCCGTATTTTGGTTTCTATCTTCAATACCCATAATATTATTTATATGTAGCTACTTTTTGATACTGAATTGGGATTATAATAAATAAAACTATGTATGCATTTATTGTAATTACTTTATTGTAGATATACATTCTTAAATAAAATGATAAAAAAATTAAACGTCTTCTAGAGACACCAAAACATTGTCCAAAAATGTAGCTGGTGCTAGCACGTTATTTAGATGCCTTGCCCAGCCAAGATACCATACGACAGACCATTGCATGACCTAGTAATCTTTCATTGTCAGCAGCTTCGGTATTTAATAAATTATAACAATCGTGACACTTGCGTATCCATCAAATGGGAGCTGGAACAATAAGAAATGTCATTGTATTTTTCAAATTATAACACAACTGCTCAATGTACTGCCTTTCCTGCATGGTTTATGCGACTGTCGTAGTGTAGAGGCCTACCTGATTTGCTAACCATCGAGCAAGTCTCACTTGCAGGGGTAACGCCAGGCTTGACACGATATGTCTGCGAATCCGCAGAACAGCCATGCACCTCATCATAATATCCAAATCGAAAGGAAAAGCAGAATCCTATAAGAATAGCAATAGAGATGATGTCACTCCGTGTAGAATAGCAATGGTCGTTAAAAGAAAATATCAATAACACAAAATAATCGCACAGTTAGCAAGCAAAAAATAACTCAATATGTCAATGTCATGTCAAAAAGTAATAAATACTTACCTTCATGTTAGGAAGTGGGTATTCAACGAAAAACACGTTCGATGTGTACACAAAAATATTTTAGTAGATAATATTGTCGTATTTTATACGCAAATACGTTAATATATTCCTTTGATCTAAAATAAGCGGCTTATATTTATTGCTCACACTATTTAAAGATAATTACGGGATAAAATGGAACGTCAAAAACATTTTTAGTAGTTCCCGTTAAAAATGGCAAACCGGAAGCTACGATTGAGTACTATTTTTTTGAGAATTATGTTACGCAAGTAATACTGAATTAATTAATCCATAGTAATTTAAATCTAAATTTTGAAATCTTACTGAAAAACCTTAAATCATGAACATTTATCTATACCAGAATTACCAGAGGGCAGAAACTGGACATGTCCTTTACTAGGTGCGACAAATTAAAATAATTACTAATTCAGCGTGCTATAAAGTAAATTTAGAGCATATTATTATGGAAAGTGATGCACATACGTGGCGGTAGGCGAGCGATTTGCAAAGTCGTTGTGTGCTCTGTTTTTCATAGGAATGGTCAAGATTAGGTAAATTACCACTAGTTCAAAACCTTGCCAACTTGCTACATGGTTTGAATTCAGCCGTGAATGGATTTACATAAAGGGCGCGCGCTAAAATTAATACTTTAATTTTCTTATAATATGATTTATTATAACTTAGTTGCAAACTAAGTTATTGCAAATGAAGTAGTTGCAAACTAAGTTATTGCTTTCAAGTAGACACGAATTATTGTTGTTTCAGTATTTTTTTTTTCTATCTAAGACGATAATTACACGACTTTTTTCAAGAATTTGGACTTGGGAAATGACAGATTTAAGTATTGATTGATTGCCTTTGTAAAAATTACTGCACCTATTTCAATTTGTCACAAGTTTTCAATTACATCCTGTAGAAGAAGATAGATAGATATAAGAAGATCTAGCTAGATCCGACGAACCTGAGGTACCTGTCCCAACGCCGCGCTCAGCGAGAAGCGAATAGAGCTAGCAACTAAAAACGAGTTGTTTGTTTTATCAACTATAAATATATGTATCTCATTCTGTTTTAATTTAAACGAGACCTAGGTAACGTACAATCTTTTGTACGTTTCTTGAGCGAGAAAATAGTCGAAAGCTAGTCGCTTCCTCATCGGCGGCGGCGTGGTGGGACAGGTGAATGAATAACTAGTGTACCAGGAACCAGCATAGATATTAATTTGATAAAACGATCTTACGTTTGCTGTTGTTTATCCCATAGTATATGTTTTTTCAATTCTTTCAGAGACAGCTTTCCGAAGAAAACTTCATCATCACTTAATTCGTCCGCATTATACAAAGACATACTGGCAGTAAGTATGCGTTTTCTAATAAAATAAACTATAATGAATGAAATAATGGCCGTACTAATCAAATAATATTTTACACATTGAATTAATTGAAAATAACACATAACGAACTTCTTTCAAATATGACATGACATACAATGACCATAGAGGAAAATTCACCTGATTACAGAACACTAATATCCGGTAGATAATACCATTGAGATCTTTTCTGTCTATGGATAATACCCATTCAACCCACCCACGACTCGTTAGAAAATCCATGGAACTAGTAAGTGGACATATAGTTAAAAAAAAAACTGTGAAGGGTTCCGTAGATGAGATGAATGTGCATATGTCGCAGCCAACTGGTTAAATTATCCGTTTAGTTAACCGCTTGGCCTTTGGATTGTCGACAGCATAATTAAATAATTCACGTCCTAGCACAGATTATAAAATCGCCCCGTTGATGGCGATAGGCTCGCCCCCTATTACATGGAACTTCAATATAACTGGCAAAATGTGGGGGGAAATAGATTCACTTCTGCCTAACCCCGCCCTGCCTAACTGCCCCATTGGTCTCGTGGTTGCAAGTGCGACTGCTGAGCGTTGGTTCCTCGGTTCGATTGCCAGGTCGGGCAGTGTTATTGGGTTTTTCAATAGGAATTTCTTAGTAACAGCCCGGAGTTTTGAAGTTGGCGGTGTGATACTGATACTGCGTGCCGCCCCGTCGGACTATGAGGGTGTGTGTGACAAGAGAGAGTGCACCTGTGTCTGCGCACGCTCTTTTGCACATATCTAGACTTCGTTGAAATTGTCCGCCATGGCCAAAAAACGGTCTGCGGGTCTGGAGGACTATTATGAACCCTACAGGGAATATAGTCGCTATGTTATGTATGTATTCAATGGTCATGAACATTTTGCTTTTCAGTTGGTGCAGTTCTATCATGGGGATGATGAAGTGAAAAGCGCTGATCATAAAAGCATAAACGTATTAAAACAAATAAATAAGTTTTATTGAATAGCCTAAGTTTACCTACCACTGGTATACTAACTTGTTACTCACTTGGCATCTTTGGCATTCACATGTAACGTGTCTCACATGTTGAAAACGTTACTCACAGGTAAAGTTAGGATATATTCAAATTGGCAAGAAATAAAAACCGGCCAAGTGCGAACCAGACTAGCACACGAAGGGTTCCGTACCACCGTACAATATTTAACACTACATACTTATATAAAAATATCATGTTTGTTGTATGGGAGCCCCCCTTAAATATTTATTCTCTTTTTAGTATTTGTAGTTATAGCGGCAACAGAAATAAACCATCTGTGAAAATTTCAACTGTCTGGCTATCACGGCTCATGAGATACAGCCTGGTGACAGATAGACAGACGGAAAGTGGAGTCTTAGTAATAGGGTTCCGTTTTTACCCTTTGGGTACGGAACCCTAAAAATGGTTTTGTATAGGATAGGACTTATTAAGAAAAAACAATTTGCCACTAACGATGTTCCTTGAACTCAACAACTTATAGTAGACAGACATAATATCGTGGTTGGGCTCATTCATTAATCTTGATGCGTAATTGTGCATGTCTGATGAAGTGATGATAGAGCAGGAAGCCGGAATGTGGTCACGAGAATTTAGCTTTATAAATTGTTGATCAATCGAGTTTGGATCCATTGTATTAGTCTAGTTTAGTAGTCAGTGCAGACTGAAAAGAATCTGTTGATGTAGGCAAGATGTTTGTTCAGAGGATGTCAGTTTCTATAGTCATGGACCGGGAATCGGCAATAATTCGCATAAGACCTTAATTAATATATTTTTATTTACTACAAAAATATAAGTTTTTGGTAAGAACTGTACAATTATTATTACAAAAATAATTTTCCTCTTTATCCCTACTTACTAATCAATAAAATTTATACTTAAAAAAAATAATAATTAAAATAGCTTCAATTTGCAGCATTTGCTATCAATCAATACTGCAGTTTATTTATGTCCGTGACTACCTCCGCCCCACCAACGCCAATCGCTTCCATATTTGGTAAATAATTATTACTCAATTGGTACTAATTAGCACTCGAACAAAATTAGTACCTTATACTCTATAGGCTTAGGTACCAGTTAAATAAAGGTAAACAAAAAAACCATGAGTAACAACTACCTAAGCTATGGATTATAGTAGTTTTGGAGAAAATCGACTTTGAAGGCGGTCCGGCGGTAGTCACGCTCCCTTCAGCAGGACCACCATAAGCGCCGAAAAAGGCGGTATGCTACAGCTATTCTAAGTATACAAATAATTAGTAGGTACCCTTATATGTGATTCAATTGGTAAAAAAAAAACAGAACTGAAACATTTGTATTTACCGAGAAATCAACAATGATAACTTTCGCGCGATCGTTCAGCAGGACCATGACTTTGAATCATTTGAATGTTGATATCAAGTTTGAGAAGCTTGTCGTTTTCCTCAAACGGTCAAACCTACATAGACTGCTAAGGTACCAATTTTATTGTTTGAGTACTAATTAGTACCAATTGAGTAGGTACTATTTATTTACCAAATATGGAAGCAATTGGCGTTGGTGGGGCGGCGGCAGTCACGGACATGTTTATTTCCAATACTGAGAAGTACTTTACCATAAAGTGTAAAAATAATGTCATGAAAAGTGTTTTGGAACAAAGTTTCTTAACGCGGATTAAGGTAAGAGTTGCTAGTAGAAATCGTCATGTAAGGAAAGTGTTTTTCCCCCTCCATTATACTTTCTCTCTCTCTGTCTCTTTCTATTATACGCGTGTGTGCGTGTGAGTATCGCGTAAGGAACTTCGTTCCTGACAGGGGTCCCCCAAACACTTACATTTTTATTGGATGGTCTTCTAAACTTATTTATCTTTTTCAAGACAATATTATGGAGATTGTTATAATATAATTAAACAGTTTCATTTAAGTTTTTTTAACAACTCAGCAGCTTGAGTATTTGCTTGGTGATCATCATTTGATTTAGCAGGATAGCTTGCAGCTAGCTGTAAATAATATTTAGCTTGATCCTCCTTTTGTAGCTTTAGATAGCAGCTGCCAAGTCTTAACAAGTTTACACTGTAGAATCTGGGCTGAACTGTTTCTGCTCTCAAGAAATATTCAAGTGCATCTTCATAAGTGGAGTATGGTGGAGAAGCAAATAAAACTTCAGCTATTTTCCTGTGATGCCAAGGCATCTCGGTAATCTGATAGCACCATTCGCCCAACATGTGCAAAGTTGTAGCATCTTCAGGATTTAATGAAACTGCCATCTGAAAATAAACTTTCACAATATTTATTTAAATCAGGAACAACCAGATTATCAATGAATGTGGTCAAAGATGATAATCACTTACATCCAGATGCTTCTTGACATTTTCCAATTGTTTTATTCGTTCTTTCATACCATCAAGCGTACTTTTTGCATCCAATAGTAAAGCATACCACTTGTGTACAGCATAATGGCCTTGAGAGTCTTGGGTATCATTCAGCACTTTCAATATTATACTATATGCTTGGAGAATAAGAGTATTCTTGTATTGTTTATCATACTTTGATTCCTTTGACATGTTATATAAAGCTCGACATATACGCCATTGGACTTCTACATTGTCCTTGTCCTAAAAATACAATTTGTTTATATGCACTATAAATAAAATTATGAATGCAAGGAATAAAATATTTAACAAGTTTATTATGGGCTTATTGTATTAAATGGTTTTTCATATCCATAGGATATACCATGACCTACCTGATGCTCACACAGTAAGTTATAGCATTCCTCATAATAGCCATTGTCAAATAATTTATCTGCATCTTCTAAAGGAGGCAATGGCTTCTTTGTGTCTATTTGTTCAGAAACATCTTTATTTTTCACAGGCCATAATGAAAATGTTAGGGTTGCAGATAATACCATTACATTTTTGGGAAAAGTTACAGTCTGTAAACAAAAATATGTTTAGAAGTTATTAAACATTTTACTACTTACTGCCCATCCGACTTAAGTGTGCACTTCGCTGGAATATGTTTATGCGTGAAATGTTTATATTTATTATATTTATCATTACGATAAAAACTATACTTATGCATGTTGAAAAAAAAAAGGTAAAAATATTTTTACGAAGAACAGTTCAAATAAGTAACGTCACAGCGCCAGGTGCACAGTTAAGTTGGACGGGTTGTACTTAAATTTTAACTTTCTAAAGATTTACCTGCAGTAATATAATTTTGGCACTGTTTTTAGCATTTATTTTCCTACATTTAAAAACTTTTTGAACAAACTTAAAAGATACAGGATTTAGTTTGTAAAAAATACCCATGTTCAAGATAAAAATAAACGGTTACAATCAGTGTTATTGGTAATATTGGAGAGTAGGTACAATACAAGCAGGATGATGAGATTACTAAAATAGTAATTATTCTGTACTGCTGTCTGCGTTTCCGTTGTGTAAGATTTCCGTAACTTCTTTAACCAACCAATTCGAATAATTAGAGATTTCCGCTAAGGCGACGCACTGACCAAATAATCGTATTTATAGCGAAACTGCGGTAGTTGCCACTAATTCACAGGTCGCAAAAATGAACACAGGAGTAGAATAATTTAATCCAGAATCTGACACAAGTACTCTGTGATCTGACAATTTACCAACAAACACGGATCACCGCGGCGCTGTGAGACTGTGACACCTGCCGACCTGCGCCTGTGACACTTGTGACAGTGACATTTTTTTTTTATTATTATTATTTTACTGGCCTGGTTGCTGGGACCTTTTAGCCAAGTCTTTATTTGGTTTAGTATTTTTAAGTAGAATTTTGTTAGTTAGTTTTGTTATTAAGTAACAGTGTTTTAATATATTTATATATTGTCCAGTTACGGTCCAGTGTGACTGTGAGCATAGAGAATATTATTACTCCCACAGACTAAGTACATAAAAACTAATAATGGATTTTTTAACTTACTAAGTTTAATAATAAAATTAGTATGTAATTAGTGTGTTGTAATAATGAAATTAGTATAAATTGGCTGTAATGTACTGGAATTTTCGTACCAAATCTATAGACTTGTAACGCGCTAACCCTCAAAGAAGTCGTGGGTCACTAAGGGTCAGTTCACACCGCGACGCGACGCGGCGCGCAGTTTTCAAGATAGCAATACAATTATAGACCTTACCTTCTACACAAAAAGGTACACAATTCTGTGTGTCTACTACGTCGAGCTACGCCGCGCGGCGCCGCGCGGCCCTCCTCACTGATGTGTACCATTTTGTGTAGTAGATAAGGTCTATAATTGTATTGCTATCTTGAAAACTGCGCGCCGCGTCGCGTCGCGTCGCGGTGTGAACTGACCCTGAAAGGAATCATAACAACAATAAAATCCGTTTAATTTCGAAATGCGTAGCGCTACATTTTTGTGCATTTAGTCTCATTACGTGGCAAGGTGTGGCAGGTGGCAGGTGCCGGAAGTCTAGCATTTGAAGCTTATTGGAAGTGGAGATTTGTGCTGTCGCCGGTGTCAAATTGATCCCACGATGCCAAATTATATCATTGTTTTATTAACTACCTTGACATACGGTCAATATAAGAATAAATACGCACGCGGCACTCGGAGCGCCCACAAGCTACTACAAGAGCATGCGGTTTTAAGATCTGAACGTGACATTTTGAAATTGCTAGGGAGTCGCCGGCAACTTAAGTTGCTGGGTGTTTAATTAACTAGTATAATCAAATGAAGCTACGAGTAAAATACTGGTATGATATCACTGACCTCCACAACCCAGTTACTGGGTAATACGGTTCGTCACAGCTTTGCATGGTAGGTATTGCTCGCAAAAAATTGATATGCTAAAGTGGTGGTCACATAAGCGACTTCGTAACTACCCATGCAATACCGATAACATGGAATCCGACCTTTCACAACGATAGTCTACGATAGCCGAATGATAAATCACATTTATGTGTATTGTTTAAAAAAAAAATAGCTTGAAGGGTTCTGGCGATAGACGCCAATGTTCAGGTGGCTTCAGCATTATAAAATCTATAATTTATTATTATAGGTCCGTGAAGGAAGAATGTGGGGTTTGTTTTTACTTAAAAATTTCGCCAGTGGCAACAATATTCAAAAATCAATTTCTACGCGGTCCATGGATGGACCATGGGCGGGTGAGGATTGTTGACAGTTTGTACTTCATTGAAGAGTGTGTAGATTTTGTGTTTCAAGAAATGTTTTTGGTTTGAATATTGGATTCCTAGCATTTTCAATATGCAGAGATCAGGTAACGTCAAGCTATAATTATTTGAAATAAGTTTTTTTTAATTTTGCGTATGCAATAGCGTTTTATTCGCGCCAATTTCTTATTCTTATTAGTATTCTTTTTCCAACGCTCTTGAGTATTCGTTCAAATGTTTATGTACAGTTTATGGGTATTTTAAATAATGTTCGGGTACAAAATTAATCAATACACATAGTTTGTGAGATAGATTAATGATATATATCATTCGTGACCTGACCAAAGCGACGAACATAGGCGTTTTACTTACTTATCAGTAGGCATGTATTATTTCTTCATTTCTTGATTAAAATAACAGAAGTTAACGTGTAGAACGTTACATTATAACTACTACGGAGAATCAAATGTGTTAATTAGTTTTTTCCACATCTTTTTATGACTCCGTAGCCAAATGGCAATGCGTAAATATTCGTCCCGACTACGGAACCTTCACCGTGCGCAATTTTAAGAGTATCTTATTTTTGGAATCAAGAACCATTATGATTAAGGTTTGAAAGGTCTCATAGTTTTTGCCTGTTTTACATATTATTCATATTACTGTGAAGATGTCAAGGCACTATCAAGAGCATCAAATGTTTTGTCAGTTGGTTGAGAATTTGATGGTAAGTACAGTAATCTGTACCAACCATCACATTTGTGTGTGAGTTTTACATCATCTGTACCATTCGTGTGTGTCTAATTAAAGTTAGGATAATAATTAGCAACATTGATTCTAATAGTGTTAAATGTGTTTGCTATCACATAGAGATGTTGACACTCAAAGTAGGAAGTGTATTACACAAAATAAGGATAACTATCATTTATTTGAAATTATTAGAACTGCTAATAATTTTACAGAGAAACAAAATTACAACTGTTTAAATTAACCTAAACCACCACCAATAATACTTTATACATTTAAAATGTAGCGTGTTAAACGTAACGTGGGATTCTGCCGTCACAAGTGACACCCAACAAATGAGCTGATTACTTATTATTTCCTTTTTTTTCTCAAAGACAGTTCAGTTTAGGAGGTTGTTAGGCTATCCTGTGGATGCCTTACATAAGGCCTTCAGCCAGGGCAAAAAACATAAACTAAGTGAATACATGCTAAGGGCTTTCCCTGTGAGGTATGGATTTTTCCTAAAAATATTAGGTTTGTAACCCATTACTCCCGTACGCAAAATACTTGCATTGACATGGAGTTGCGGACACCAGCCCGTATTACCTATTACCTAACCCATTACTCTTAGAGCGTAAAAAAAAAATTGTATGCACTGACTATTTTGGAAATGTAATACTGTATTTGCACCATGACTGTTCAGTATCTTACAAAAAGATTTAAGATAATAGTAGTTTATGCCAGATAATATTTAAAAAATTATTGCAGCCAGTATCAACATTTTAATTAGGGACAGTGAAAAGCTGTAATCAGTAGTCATTGTTGTATTCTTTAGCATGATTGCTTTGTTTTTATTAATTATGAATTTGACATAAATTAGGGTCATTACTTGTGTCTAGGGTTGCCAGGTCATAAAACCGAAAAGCTGGACACTTCGGTTAAAAAGGCGGATACCCTTAATTTTTTAGTCTTAGCATAACGCGACAATCGCGTCGCGGAGCGAACTACACTGAGCGAAGCTAGTAGAGTGAAGTAGAGTGGGATGATGATGAAGAGTGGCGGGGCGGCGGGTGCGCGCCGATCGCGCGGTTTTCAAATTGAAAAAGCCTAACAAAATCCGGACAGGCCGGACACCGTCTGATTTGGCCGGACACGCATTCAAAAAGCCTGACTGTGTCCGGCTTTATCCGGACGCCTGGCAACCCTACGTGCGTCGGTTCGCGAAATCGCGACCGATAAGCGGGGTATGCATCTTTCCATTACTATTAGGGTCGGTAACTCGGTACACACCGCGACGCGAAGCGGCGCGAAGTTTTCAAGATAGCAATACAATTATAGACCTTATCTACTAATGCCCATTTCTCATCAGTACGATCCCTTTTAAATATGTATATGGAATGCGTGGGGCCGTGGGCCCTACGTCGCATTTTCATTTATGTTGCTCTTGTCATCCACGGTGCAAATGGGCGTTTTACCTTCACTTTTTTGACGGGAGCATGGATGTTATAAAGGGTGACCACAACATCATAGAAAATCGCAACCTTGTCGTTAACGGAAATGGTTACTTTAATTAAATTGTCTACTTTAATTTTTGGATACAAAATGTCCTTTGTTGCCTATACTTATGTTAGGATCCTCCTGTGCCCCCTCCTCCGGCTAGGGGCCCGTGGCATTTTGCCCCTCCTGCCACCCTATTGCTACGCCATCGCCACTGTCAAAGATGAAGCTAGATGCACGTATTATTTGTCTCGCAAAATGAGTGAAAAATTGTACTCTTAACCTACCCAATTCCGTGGTGGCGATGGCGTGCCGACTTATAGAATATTGGAGGTCCTGTACCAAACCTAAAAACAAGATTTTCAAGTTCTCAGCTATTATTATTATACATATTGTTTATTTTTAATTAAAACGGTAACACCAATAGGCTAGTTTCCTAAAAAATTCTAATTAGTCCGTCAGTTAGATTATCAAAAAATATTGGACCCTTATTTTTTCTTTTGTCAATTATATAAAAAATGATGAAGATATCGCCCGTTAAGGTTCCGCGTAACGTCACGCCGTGCGACACTTTTTAGCACGGCGTGACGTCACGACCCCCCGCTCCCAAATTTTGACGCGCTTTATCTTTGTCATTTTTTGTTTGATTGACAAAAGAAAAAATAAGAGTCCATTATTTTTCGATAATCTAACTGACGGACTAAATCTAATTATTATTTTTTTACCCAGGAAAATACCCTATTACATTAATTAACATAGAGATTTAAACAGGTATGGTATACAAAAATATTTCAAATACTAACATATAATAGAGGACACCCTCCCTAGCATACTTCTTCTAACAAAACATCAGACATACACGCATAATAATTCTACTCCATTCATCGGCAACGCGACATCTCAGCTATCCCAACGTCGAATCAGATCCTCTAGAATATTTTTTTATGTATATTCGCGCTTTTTCAAAACATGCACAAACATATTGCGGAGTCCATAGCACAGGGTAGCCTAGTTTGGATTCCTGACTCCCACAAGTCCTAGTACTTCCAATTTTTGTGATACCTCTATACTGTAATTGTACTTTGTGGGAGAAAATAAATCATTATTATTATTATATTTGACGCTCTTGTTCTTGTATTGGATAGACGTAGGTATTGTGCCGTGCTCATGGAGCGTGTGACCTCATCCCAGGATGTGCGCCCTCACGCGGAAACTGACCACTGTGTCGCCCTCGCTGTAATCCACACCTTTCTGTAGGTACGCGGTCCACTCGGTCGCTTCTAAGCCATAAGCAAAGCTTCACGAAATGTTATCTGTGGTAAATATGACGCAGGATAATTGCAAATTACGTTTTATATTTCAAAATCATAAGTTTATTGCGCAAATGACCGGATTATGGGAAACTAAGAAAGATTTTTTTAATAATACGAGCTAATTTAAGAATTTCTGCAATTAAGTATTAGCAGTAAACAGCATCATAATTCATAATAATTATTAATTCCGATGTTTTGATTATCACAAAAATAAACAGCGTCTTTCGTGGAGGGTATAATAATTATTGTCAGCCGTTGTAACTTAATTACCATAAACATTTGCGTTATACATATAGACAAAAGCAGATCAAAGTCCTCATTAATTGTTAGTGAATTGCATGCTTGTCATCGTAAATGGAAGTGACCTTCATTTTATTACTTTGCAATAAAATGCAGACATTATCACAATCAGAAATTATTATACCTACGAGTGCCTAATGCGTATATAGGGTTGTTAGTTATATTCAAAATTGCATTGCTTTCCTCTGTAACAATTTCTATTAACGTGACCGAAAAATCGAAAATATCACCAAAAATTAGCTCCAGTCCAGTCTCAAAAGTTAGCTGAAGTAGTGTGTGCAGAAGTTCACGAGCGCTTTCGTCTTTTTCCCGATTTCAACGCTGCCGCAGGCCCGCAGCTAACCGCTGTTCTTATTTATTTCCTTCATTCGACTCAACTTCGACTGCGATTCGAGCGTTCTCCATTCATATTGACTGTTATAAGTTGATACAACGCTATAAACTTATTTTGGCGCGTGGCCAAATTCAGAACTAACGCCGCTATCTTGTTTTGTGAATAAAATTTCTGTACCAATTTTACAAATGTTTACCAACAACGCCCACTGTCAATGTCATTCAGGCGCTAAGAGATCCTTGCATACAGGACTCTAATGTTGTGTTGTTCGAAAACTCTGGTAGCTGTGGTAACTGTCAATGTGATGGATGGGGGCTAAGTCGAGTAGAGGAAAAACTATAATACCAGAGGATATATTTTAATACAGGTTACACAGGAGTAAGTTTGTGCCGCTATAAGCAGATTGACCTCACGGGGCACGCGACGCTCTACGACGGCCACCCCGGCGCGATCGCCTGGCATCTGCCAACTTGCGAATTCCCTGCATGTATTGAAATAGCTTGTAGTGCACTTGCACGCGCAGTAGGTATAGTACCGCGTCCGCCAGCTCAGTCCCCGCTGACGAGCGCGCACGCTGCCTGCTCTTCGTTGCCGCCGTAAAACGCATTCTTATCTCACATACGTAAACACCTAGTCACGTCTCTATCGTCACAGAATATATATATAATAGTACTAGACCTACTATCGTATATTGTTGTACAAAAAGCTAACTTTGTCACACTGTCCAAGCAAGTGTCAATATTTGCTAACAATCAGGTCGATGGACAGTTGGTTCCTCGTAAGCAACGAAAAGTGTAGTGATACAATTGTTTTCTATTAGGATGTAATTTTTTTCTCCGAAATAATGGTTTTGAACTCTATTCGTTATTAAGAAGACTTCAAGATTAGTATTCAGCAGCAATGGAAGCAACGGAGACTTCGTGTTTATCGTGTAAGGATTTTGTTTTAATTTGGGAAGGTTTTATCTAAATTACTATTATTTGATTTAGGTATGTATTATAAGCCATTAGGTAAACCCGTTTATATTATCTTTAATTAATATAAAGTAAAGTTTACCGTAGGCATTTTTTGGACATAGAATATCACCTTTTAATTTAGAATTTATATGGACACATACTTACCTACCTATTTTAATAAACTCATGCCTTTTTCCCTAGCAGGGTGTTGTACAGAAATCACCCTTAACCCTAACTTATTCAAGAGAATCTTTGTGTAACATCCATAATGTTCAGTAAAGCAGCATGAAATCAAATACATCATCAGGCTAGGTTAGGCACGATAGGTTCAGGCCACACTGAAAGAGCCAATGTGACAATGCTAGATGAAAGTGAAGAAAAAGTCATTTGTTGCGCAGACAGTATAAGCAATAGACAAGTCACTGAATAATAATTATGAGAAAAGGACAGTTGTTAGCCAAGGACTGAGTCCCAACAAAAGAGCCATGTCAACAACTGTCACGGTACGATTTCTATGGAAAGTATTATCCGATTACTACTAGTATCGTCCATGACTATCGCTATCCCATAATGCATTATTATTCCAAGCATAAAGTATACGCTGACAGCCGTAAACAAAGTATGAGTATTGGACAAGTCACTAAATAATTAAAAAAATAAATGAGAGCAGGACACACTTATTAGATCCAATAGTTAATTGCTATTTAAAACCAGACAGAAAGATGTTAGCCAACAACTGAGGCCCAACAAAACGGCTGTCACGGTACTATTTCTTTGGGAAGTATTACCCGACTACATTAGGTAGTACCAGTTTAAAAGTGACTGTCAAGATCGCTATACCTGATGAAGGCATGCGCTGTCAACTAATCTATACAATACTCTATCAACGCCGGCAGCTAATCGATAAATATCTTACCCTCTATGGTTTGTTGTTGATTTTAATAATTAATAACGTCATTTGTTTTAACTGATCAATGACGACGTGAAAACAATCGGGATTCAAAACAATGCAGCATACAGTTCTAGTGATTCACTGAATCGTGCGTTGACTTTTGCTATACAGAGTAAGTAGTATGTCTCGCTTTGCCACACATAGTTGCGTGTTATTTGGTACCTTTAATTCTTATTTTTTGTTTATAAAATAAAACAAAATAGGTGATATAAGTATTCTTTCATGGACGTTGATTTAATGAGCGCAGAAAGCCTCGAGGACGTAGGTACATGTTGTCTCCCCTGTCTGGGTATGTGGATAGAATTTTAAAATAAAAATGTTATGTTATTAATGTTATTATGAAATCCTTAATAAAGTGGCCAAAATTAAATGAATTATTAAGATCTCCTTAATGGTTAATAATAACGATGAATAATTATATTTTTTTTTTGTTTCATGTGCTGCATTATCAACGGTTCAAAATCAGCGGTGAGTACTTTTTTTTAACCGACTTCAAAAAAGGAGGTTCTGTATTCGACCCTTATGTATGTATTTATGTTTGTATGTTCGCGATTTTATCAAAAACTAATGAACCAATTTTCATAATTCTTTCACTAATGTGATCTACATACTTTCAGGAAGGTTTTAGTATATAATGCATTAGGTAATTATTCTTATGTACGAAGTTATATACATAAATGTACTGCATCTCCGGCATTTCTGTGCGAATTTTGATGATTCTTCTAGTCGGTGTCTTCAATTCTTCAATGCACTAGTGTTAATTGTATTTGTGTGGGGTAGGTACAACTAAAAAGTTAAAAATAAAAACTTTTTTTACAAAAAAAACAACCGACTTCAAAAAAACACTACAAAGTGATAGTGTCAAAAAACGAAAATGCGAAACCAACGACACCGACTTCCGAAATTAAAGTTGTTTATTTATTTAATACTTCAAGCACATAAATGTACAGAGGCGGTAGTTTTTTTTTATTTTTAAATATTTGTGATCATATTAGTTTCCTTCACAAGTCCCAAAATTTTAGTAAAATCTAGTTAATTTAATCTGCGTTAGCATTCCAATCAATCAATTATTGAAATGCATTGATATCGTTAGCAATGAAGTGATATCGAGTTGGAATTATTAGGTCGCCAGGACCGTTTGTCCGCTGGGCACGTATGCCATACGTGCGTCATTAGAATTACGAGTAGGAATTCGCGACCGCTATTCGGCCCTCGGGCGACGACTCAGGGGCAGCAAGCACCATGACACCGATACTGAGTCCCTATGGTGACCGTCATCGACGCGGACTGGGCCACAGTTACACATCGGAACTGATTGCAGTGACGAACCATCCACGACGCGCATATTGTTTTATTGTTTTAGTAAGCGAATTTATAATCGGGGAGCGGTCGTTCCGATGTGATTTTATTGTGAAAATAATATAATCAATAAGTAAACAAGTCAAGTAAAAGGCATCCAGTTCTTCTTATAAAACAAATAAACTTCACAAATTATCGTACGCATTCTGTTCCAAAAAAATCACATTTCCAAACTTACCATTCCGATGACTCAATGCATGCGGCAGTAAATGGCAATACACATACACATATTACATGGTGCTTTATGTAGCAGTGCTAAACAGTTTTAGCTGTATCCGATAATTTTCTGAGTCACTTAGGGTGTGTTTATTAGTGAAACAACATTAACGCTTATCAGTGGTAGTTCTAAGCTGTGTGGTTGTCGTAATCGGTTGAATCACCCACACGGTCTTCACTCGACTCTTCTCCGGATGTGATTTGTCGACGAAAAAATGTGGTATCGCGTTTGTTAGTGAGTAGTGGAACAATATTTACTGTAATTATAACAGTATGTTTTCCTCTTGAATAGCATATAGATGTGCACTATATTTACAGTTTAAAAAATTAATATATTTACAATTGGTGTGTGTCAGTGCATTACAATGACATCTATGTCGGATTCTCCATTGAATAGGTCAAGAAACAGACCAGTCTTGGCTCGTTATAAGCCCTGTGGTGACTCTACAGACCAGGTAAGGAGACATTAATAGCTAAGTGCTAATATATATGTATCGATGACCTAATACAAAAGGAACACTTTCCTGTTCTATAACGAGACTGTAACTGAAGTTATTACCTACATGTGTAGGAATAGGAATGCGATGTTGAAAATATATACTATAAAAAATAATGAAATGCGGCTGTTAGTTAAGTAGTAATTTCTCTTATCATTGTGATATATTTGTACAGAATTTATTCGTTTATGGTACGGAGGAAAGAGGTCGCTTGTGATATTATTAGTGCTTAACATGATAGTGGCCCGCTGCGAAGAATTTTAGGTATCTATTCTTTCGTGTTTCAAAAGATCCACTTTCCGAGTATTTCTCGATAAAACTTTGAAGAAAAAATTATTTCAGCGGTTGTAACCGAAAATATTCCATATCACAAAAACCATTAGCATAAGGCACTAGGTAGCCCGCGAAATTCAAATTTTCTTACGTTTTTTGCAATTTGCAGGTCAGTGTCAGGTTGTATGTTGATTAATATAATATGATTGGTCAGCGTAACGAGTATGTATTTACAGGAATAATAATCAAATTATCAATACAACCCTTTTGATACAATCCTCTTTATTGATATTTCAGGATATAATATAGTAATTCATTGGTATTGAATTTTTTATCCCTCGTTTATTATTTGGGGAGTGACCACGACTTATTTTTCGTAATTTCACTAAGTAATGGTGTTGCATAGATACACCATCTTTCCAATTTTCATTGATATAGTGCAAATAGTCTCGGAGCAACAACTTGAAACTTCAAGGTATATCGCCGCCACATTAAAAGGTCTTCGCTTAATTGGAATAGTAGTTTGTTGTCTAAAGGAATTGATGACTTTCACCCGTGTTAAACACTCTACTTTCCATTTCGAATATAAGGAAAGTAAAAAGTAGTAGTTTTTCTAAAATATTTATTGATAACAATAACACGCAAAGTTTTTGAATTTCGGTACAGCTTACAGGGTTAGTATCCCGCCAAATAATATAATGTATTTTTTTATTTTAAATATGGAACACACCGCGTCATCGCCGCGGGCTGTCCCACTTAATAGGTTTTTTTTTAAATTCACACTGGCTGTTTATACACTCACAAGACTGCAGCATTTTTCTTAATTTATGTAAAAAATTTCGTAGCTGACTACAGTTCTATTTTTAAAATTCATTCCCACCCTAAAGAGGGAAGTAATTACTATGAGTCTTTCCCGCTCTGTGGTGGGAAGCAGCGTCTTCCACCCGCTATTTGGATCAAACAAACACTACTTTCCGAGTATGAGAAATGAAAAATATATTTTTTATAAGACCTCCATTACAACTAAGTTAAAAACTTGCGGGGACGGATGTGGATGCGGAAGTACGATTTCTTGCGAAAGCATTTGCGGAGGCGGAGGCGAGGTTTCCTCACAACCCTAATGTTTACAAATGAACTTGGTGACAGCGGGCCTAGAATACCTCATCTATATATGTATGTATCTATCTTTCTATATTATATCTATAAACTTCTATAAAAGGAGAAACTGACTGACATCAACGCACAGCCGAAACTACTGGGACTAGGAATGTGAAATTTTGCACACGGCTTCCTTTTATAATGTAGGGGAGCACTAAGAAGGGGTTTTTGGAAATTCGACCTTTAAGGGGGTGAAAAGGGGGATTTTGTTTGTATGAAAAATCTTATTCCTTGAGTTTTTAAACTTGAAACCTGGCACGAATACTTATCTAAGTAAATTATAAAGGTTGGCATTTTTTGTTTTTCTAAACTACCCCCTAAAGGGGGATTGGGGGGTGTCAAAATTTTTATGGAAGATTTTTAACGCGCGGTCCGATTAACTTGAAACTTGGCACAAATACTTGTCTAAGTAAATTATGAAGGTTGGCATTTTTTGTTTTCCTAAACTACCCCCTAAAGGGGGATTGGGGGGTATCAAAATATGTATGGAAGAATTTTAATGCTCAGCACCTATTTATACTTAAGACCAAAAATAAAGAATAACGTGTATCAGGGTTTTTGGAAAATCTACCCCTAAATGCGTGAAAAGGGGTAGTTAATTTTACAGGGGAGGATTTTACTACGTGAATTGATTAACTCGAAAATTGGTATAAATAATTATCTTTGAGTCAAGTAATGAACGGTGCCCTGTCAGTTCACCAAAAAATTATTTACAAATTTTTACTTGACAAGCAACGATTGGCAAAAACATGATTAGTCATTTCATCATTATCAACAACAAGTTTGCCAAATAATTCACTTTACAAAATATTACCCGATAAACTTTTGTTTAATAACGTGTTATTTGACAAACAATTCATTTTTTATTCATTTTATCTCATAAAATAAAACGTTTGGGATAAAAACGTTATACATATTGACTTATTATTACGCAATTTCCTAAAAATTAAACTCATTCTTTCATCGACATGCGCTAATAGAAAAAAGAGACTATTTTTAGTGGGCTACCAGGAACCGAACTAGTTAGATTACGTTTATTATTTAAAAAAAAATGTTAGGTTAGGTTAAAACAGTGATCCCGACGCACGAGCCGAGCGAGCGAAGCGAGCGGTGCCGCGGCAACGGCCGGCGAGTGCCAGAAACGACTAGATTATATAGAAAAAAATACATGTCTGTAAATTATTTGACCCAAATGGAAAATATCGTCATCGATCACTTTGTGACTGGTTTAGAAAATCATTACATAGTATAAAACAAAGTCGCTCTCGCTGTCTGTAAGCTTAGATCTTTTAAACTACGCAACGGATTTTAATACAGTTTTTAATGCAGTCTCTAGTGTATTACAAAATGATATTTTGTATAAACGTGATTTTTCCAAAATAATCGAAATATTAAATGAAAAATGTATAAATGATTAAATATCATCCGAAACATTTGAAGGGAAGCATTTGCCAAATAAATGTTTGTAAAGCGAGTGCTTATAAAATAAAACATTTGCGGAATGAGTTATTTGTGAAATAAATAGTATACGAAACGTTGGTTGTAAACTAAAAATTTGTCAATGGAGTTTTGGTGAAACATTAGTGAACCGTAATGAACACATCCCAAACGATTTTACGAAATTCCACCCCTGTGGTGGTGAAAAGTGGGGTACAGTTTTTATGAAAAATCTTATTCTTTTAGTTAATAAACTTGAAATTTGGCAAGAATACTTGCCTAAGCAACTAATAAAATTTATCATTAAGTATTAGTTTATCAAAACTACCCCTCAAAGGGGGTTTAGGGGTGTTCAAGTTTGTGTGGAAGAATTTTAACTCGTGGTCCGATTGACCCGAAACTCAGTTTTAATACTTTTGACAGACAATAATCTGCAAACTGCCCTCACCACCTATTATGCGTATGCCAATGCATGGCTTAGCTACGGCGTAATTCTCTGGGGAAATAGTACAGATGCACTGACACTCTTTACCCTACAAAAGAAATTAGTTAGAATCTTGGTAAAAATTGATCAAACTGACAGCTGCAAACCCTATTTTCTAAAACATAATATTCTAACCCTCCCCAGTATTTACATTCTAGAAATATGTAAATTTGTCACCACGAGTTTTACACAAAACGCGAAGACATCCAATCACAGTACACACTTAGGCACCAATCTAGGCTAAACATACCAACATCCAAGCTAAAAATGCATTCTACAAGTCCCTACGTAATGTCTATAAAAATATATAACAAACTACCTGATATAATAAAGAAAGAAGAAAAGTTAAATATATTCATAAATAAACTTAAAAAACTACTGATAAATAAATGCTATTACTCATTAGATGAATATTTAAATGATGAACATAAATAACCATAAACATAAATAATAATAAAAAAAAGTAATGACAACAACGCAATAGGTATGTTTAAATTATGTAACTTATACAGTAATTATTAATAAATAATATAGTAAATAATAATTATATAAAATAGCAATAATAAAATATTAAATAATATAGCAATAATAATTATCCAAAGAAAAACAATTATAATTATAATACATAAAATAAAAACACAGATATATAAAATATTCTAAAATAATTATGTACATCTTGCAGATATAATAATACATAAATAATAGATAAGCGAAATGTTTAGTATATATTATTCGTGATCTACTGACTCGGATTATAATTTAATAAGCAAGTTAAAACTAGTTCCTACAAAACAATTATCTTCAAAAAATTAAAAAATCAAAAAACCCGACTGCGGTAAGAAGCTTAAGTTAAAAAAAAAACTGAAAAGCTAAAAACAAGCCCATTTTAAATTAAATAAAAGTTGGAAGCAGGCGGGACCCATTTGAGTTTGATAATAGAAAAATGGTATGGGTCCCGCCTGCTACCAACTTTTATTTAATTTAAAATGGGCTTGTTTTTAGCTTTTCAGTTTTTTTTTTAACTTAAGCTTCTTACCGCAGACGGGTTTTTTGATTTTTTAATTTTAATTTTTTTATTTTATTCTTTTTAGTTATTTTTTTCCTATATGGCATCTCGTAGTTGACCTATAGAGGTCGTGACTACTTAACCGGACTATCCTGTGGTTGCCTTAAGTAAACTCAAACCCTCCAGCCAGGGGATATTGATAGTTTCCCTTTAAACTTCGTAATATAATAGGTACTACTGCCGCGTTTAGTTGGTAGAGGGGGGGACACTTGATTCTAACGAAAATTGGTACTTTAAAGCTTGATAAGTCACGAACGGTTTACTTAATCAAAAAACGGTTTTCCCAAACCACAATATTTTTGAAAGACCTATCCAACGATACCCCACTTGACATAGTTTCTTGACTTTCATTTTTTTCATTTTCACAATATGGCGTCTAGTAGTCGCCATATTGAATTTTCATTAACGTCATGTCTTTAGTGACACTCGCCGGACTAAGAGGAATCGATTGACGTGTGAATCATAAAAATCGGCCCAGGCGTTTGGTCTGTATAGTGCTTCAAAGGAACATACAAACATACATACAAACATACATACATACATACATACATTACATACATACTTACATACATACATAGGCTGATAAACACATTACCACTCCTTTGCGTCGCGCAGTCGGGTAAAAACAGGGCTTCCTCTCTCCTACCCTTTATGCTGTGCCCTATAGGGTCCATAATGATCTTAATTACATATAAGTTACCACCTAAGTACACATTATGGTTAAGCAATAAAGTATTGAGTACAATAATCAATAAAAGTGTATGGGGTTTTCGAAAATTGACCCCTGACTTCAATTTTTATGGGGATTTTAGTAAGTGGCTTGAATAACTCAAAAAAATGTATAGAACTTGAAACGTGGCACAAATACAGTAAATTATAAAATTCGTCATTTTTTTGGAATTCTAAACAAAGGGAGATTGGGGGTAAAATAAATAGTAGAGTGTACCAGGGTTTTTCAAAAATCTATCTCCATAGTATTTTATTACGTGACTTGATTAACTGGAAAATTGGTATGAATAATCTTTAAGTCAAGTTATAGAAACATCCCAGACGATTTTTCAAAATTCCACCCCTTTTTTTTATGGATGGGAAATTATCAAATGACCCCTCCCGCTCTGGGTGGAGCGGAAGGGAGTGTCAGACTCTTACTGACTAAAAGGACCCTCCCTTTTTGCTGACATCTCTTAGAGGCGCGCGTGGAACACGTACGCGCCGTCCGTCACGGGCCTGGTCCTGAACGGACGGTGAGCTACCCATTACTCTCCGTCCGCAGGCCCGCGCCTACGGTGGCCGGGAGTCGTCACGCGGCTCCCGACGCCCGGAGCGTCTTCCGCGGCGGCTGGAACGTGAGGCTCTCTCCCTCAGCCGTTCCGCCACCTCCTTCGCTAGCATGACTGCATGATGAAATTCCACCCCTATGAGTATAAAAAGAGGGGATACCGTTTATATGAAAAATCTTCTTCATGTGGTTAATAAACTTGAAACTTGGAATATTTGGCTCGGTAAGTAATTAAGATTGTCAGTTTTAGGTTTAAAAAACCCCTCAGAGGATTTAGGGGGTGACAAAGTAATAATTGGTTAGAAAAATATGTAACCCGCTGTCGGATTAACTCGAAACTCGGTACTAGTAAAACAAAAAATATGTGTTTTAGGGTTTTTAAAAAATCGGCTCCTACCAAGATGGAAAAGGGTTATAAAGTTTAAGGGGTGGATTTTACTGCTTGCTTCCATTAAATCGAAAAAAATTAAATTTAAAAATTCAAAAAACCCGACTGCGGTAAAAAACTTAAGTTAAAAAAAACTGAAAAGCTAAAAACAAGCCCATTTTAAATTAAATAAAAGTTTGAAGCAGGCGGGACCCATACCATTTTTATATTTTCAAACTCAAATGGGTCCCGCCTGCTTCAAACTTTTATTTAATTTAAAATGGGCTTGTTTTTAGCTTTCAGTTTTTTTTAACTTAAGTTTTTTACCGCAGTCGGGTTTTTTGAATTTTTAAATTTATTTTTTTTATTTTATACTTTTTAGTTAAGAGTTGTAAATCCCACTTAAATGTGATAGTTTTCCTTTAAACTTCTTTATATATAGGTACTACTGCCGTGACATTTAAATTTCTAACTACAACCGTTTAGTTGGTAGAGGGGGGCGACACTTGATTCTAACGAAAATTTTTACTTTAAAGCTTGATAAATCACGAACGGTTTACTTAACACGCTCACTGCGTTAGTCAAATTTGATGACTTTCAGTTGGTGCGGTCCCTACGTAATGTCTATAAAAATATATAACAAACTACCTGATATAATAAAGAAAGAAGAAAAGTTAAATATATTCATAAATAAACTTAAAAAACTACTGATAAATAAATGCTATTACTCATTAGATGAATATTTAAATGATGAACATAAATAACCATAAACATAAATAATAATAAAAAAAAGTAATGACAACAACGCAATAGGTATGTTTAAATTATGTAACTTATACAGTAATTATTAATAAATAATATAGTAAATAATAATTATATAAAATAGCAATAATAAAATATTAAATAATATAGCAATAATAATTATCCAAAGAAAAACAATTATAATTATAATACATAAAATAAAAACACAGATATATAAAATATTCTAAAATAATTATGTACATCTTGCAGATATAATAATACATAAATAATAGATAAGCGAAATGTTTAGTATATATTATTCGTGATCTACTGACTCGGATTATAATTTAATAAGCAAGTTAAAACTAGTTCCTACAAAACAATTATCTTCAAAAAATTAAAAAATCAAAAAACCCGACTGCGGTAAGAAGCTTAAGTTAAAAAAAAAACTGAAAAGCTAAAAACAAGCCCATTTTAAATTAAATAAAAGTTGGAAGCAGGCGGGACCCATTTGAGTTTGATAATAGAAAAATGGTATGGGTCCCGCCTGCTACCAACTTTTATTTAATTTAAAATGGGCTTGTTTTTAGCTTTTCAGTTTTTTTTTTAACTTAAGCTTCTTACCGCAGACGGGTTTTTTGATTTTTTAATTTTAATTTTTTTATTTTATTCTTTTTAGTTATTTTTTTCCTATATGGCATCTCGTAGTTGACCTATAGAGGTCGTGACTACTTAACCGGACTATCCTGTGGTTGCCTTAAGTAAACTCAAACCCTCCAGCCAGGGGATATTGATAGTTTCCCTTTAAACTTCGTAATATAATAGGTACTACTGCCGCGTTTAGTTGGTAGAGGGGGGGACACTTGATTCTAACGAAAATTGGTACTTTAAAGCTTGATAAGTCACGAACGGTTTACTTAATCAAAAAACGGTTTTCCCAAACCACAATATTTTTGAAAGACCTATCCAACGATACCCCACTTGACATAGTTTCTTGACTTTCATTTTTTTCATTTTCACAATATGGCGTCTAGTAGTCGCCATATTGAATTTTCATTAACGTCATGTCTTTAGTGACACTCGCCGGACTAAGAGGAATCGATTGACGTGTGAATCATAAAAATCGGCCCAGGCGTTTGGTCTGTATAGTGCTTCAAAGGAACATACAAACATACATACAAACATACATACATACATACATACATTACATACATACTTACATACATACATAGGCTGATAAACACATTACCACTCCTTTGCGTCGCGCAGTCGGGTAAAAACAGGGCTTCCTCTCTCCTACCCTTTATGCTGTGCCCTATAGGGTCCATAATGATCTTAATTACATATAAGTTACCACCTAAGTACACATTATGGTTAAGCAATAAAGTATTGAGTACAATAATCAATAAAAGTGTATGGGGTTTTCGAAAATTGACCCCTGACTTCAATTTTTATGGGGATTTTAGTAAGTGGCTTGAATAACTCAAAAAAATGTATAGAACTTGAAACGTGGCACAAATACAGTAAATTATAAAATTCGTCATTTTTTTGGAATTCTAAACAAAGGGAGATTGGGGGTAAAATAAATAGTAGAGTGTACCAGGGTTTTTCAAAAATCTATCTCCATAGTATTTTATTACGTGACTTGATTAACTGGAAAATTGGTATGAATAATCTTTAAGTCAAGTTATAGAAACATCCCAGACGATTTTTCAAAATTCCACCCCTTTTTTTTATGGATGGGAAATTATCAAATGACCCCTCCCGCTCTGGGTGGAGCGGAAGGGAGTGTCAGACTCTTACTGACTAAAAGGACCCTCCCTTTTTGCTGACATCTCTTAGAGGCGCGCGTGGAACACGTACGCGCCGTCCGGCACGGGCCTGGTCCTGAACGGACGGTGAGCTACCCATTACTCTCCGTCCGCAGGCCCGCGCCTACGGTGGCCGGGAGTCGTCACGCGGCTCCCGACGCCCGGAGCGTCTTCCGCGGCGGCTGGAACGTGAGGCTCTCTCCCTCAGCCGTTCCGCCACCTCCTTCGCTAGCATGACTGCATGATGAAATTCCACCCCTATGAGTATAAAAAGAGGGGATACCGTTTATATGAAAAATCTTCTTCATGTGGTTAATAAACTTGAAACTTGGAATATTTGGCTCGGTAAGTAATTAAGATTGTCAGTTTTAGGTTTAAAAAACCCCTCAGAGGATTTAGGGGGTGACAAAGTAATAATTGGTTAGAAAAATATGTAACCCGCTGTCGGATTAACTCGAAACTCGGTACTAGTAAAACAAAAAATATGTGTTTTAGGGTTTTTAAAAAATCGGCTCCTACCAAGATGGAAAAGGGTTATAAAGTTTAAGGGGTGGATTTTACTGCTTGCTTCCATTAAATCGAAAAAAATTAAATTTAAAAATTCAAAAAACCCGACTGCGGTAAAAAACTTAAGTTAAAAAAAACTGAAAAGCTAAAAACAAGCCCATTTTAAATTAAATAAAAGTTTGAAGCAGGCGGGACCCATACCATTTTTATATTTTCAAACTCAAATGGGTCCCGCCTGCTTCAAACTTTTATTTAATTTAAAATGGGCTTGTTTTTAGCTTTCAGTTTTTTTTAACTTAAGTTTTTTACCGCAGTCGGGTTTTTTGAATTTTTAAATTTATTTTTTTTATTTTATACTTTTTAGTTAAGAGTTGTAAATCCCACTTAAATGTGATAGTTTTCCTTTAAACTTCTTTATATATAGGTACTACTGCCGTGACATTTAAATTTCTAACTACAACCGTTTAGTTGGTAGAGGGGGGCGACACTTGATTCTAACGAAAATTTTTACTTTAAAGCTTGATAAATCACGAACGGTTTACTTAACACGCTCACTGCGTTAGTCAAATTTGATGACTTTCAGTTGGTGCGGCATGGGGTCTATTATATCCGAAGCACGATTTGTTCCTGGTGCGTTGCTGGATCGAAAAGACCCGTTCGACTTCCATCTGTTTAGGAGGACTTATCTTTATAGGTATAATGATTAAAGCATATTCCTTTATAGCAATATGTTGACAGATAAACACTCAATAAAAGGCTGAAATCGTAGGTAGATGCACTGAATCATTTGTTTGTAAATAAAGGGATTGCCTATCAGGTCTTTACGACCCGTTCTCCGCACTGGTTAGTAAAAGTGTCGATACATTTTTAGTGTTGTGCATGACAAAAAAAAACATCGATAGCGATATATTTCAGTTACTAAGCTGTATGTCGGTGCTTGCTTCTTAGGTGTTGAAAAAATTTCATCATCGCTGGATATAAGAGAATGGCCATCAATTATTGGGGTATCGAAACTTTGTTTTTTTTTTTTTAAGATTATTTATTTGTTGAGCTGGTTGAATAATTTTGTGTTCCAATATTTGTATTCGTTCACTATGAGCTGTACTGGTTGATGGTGTGGGTGAATCTGGTGGCTAGGGATTGATGGCTGCAGTTTGTAGGACTTGTAATGTGTGACCAGTTGACAGGCTAGTTATCAGATAGGATATTCCGCTTACCCAATATTATTTGTCTTGGAGAACCTTCGCTTACTTTATTTTTCGTTGGCTTTTCACCCTCACATGACTTAAACAACAATTTCCTGGATCGCTTCATGTTCCATTCACTTTCCCTTCGCATTTGCATAAAAACTCATCTAAACACACGGACGTCACTAGCTCAACTAGCATGTAATCTAGTGCGGCTATCGGGTCATCGGGCATCGGGTCGTTTAGACCCGATAAACGCACTAGACGTCAAAAAATTTGCTTCAGTCGGCACCGGGTCGTAAGAACCCGATGCAATTTTTTGTTACCTATATTATCTATTTATCGAGGCAGTTCCAAAACACTGCCCGTCTCATTCATATTCATAGAGAAACCAAATATATCTGTCCCGCACCAGCGGTTGGCACAATAATTTTTACCCCGCACCGGAGGAAAGATGAGCATCGGATATAATCAACCCGATACCGCACCGAACGTGTTAATCAAAAAACGGTCTTCCCAAACCCCTAATATTTTTGATAGACCTATCCAACGATATCCCACTTGACATAGTTTGTTGATTTACATTTTTTTCATTTTCACAATATGGCGTCCAGTAGTCGCCATATTGAATTTTCATTGACGTCATGTCTTTAGTGACACTCGCCGGACTAAGAGGAATCGATTGACGTGTGAATCATAAAAATCGGCCCAGGCGTTTGGTCTGTATAGTGCTTCAAAGGAACATACAAACATACATACATACATACATAGGCTGATAAACACATTACCACTCCTTTGCGTCGCGCAGTCGGGTAAAAAGGGTATGGGTTTTTGAGTCAAGTTATGAACACATCCCAAACGTTTTTCGAAATTCCAACCCTGTGGGGTAGAAAAGCGGGGATAGAGTTTATTTGAAAAATCTGATTCCTTTGATCTATAGATAAACTTAAAAATTGTCCCGAATACTTATTTATCTAAATAAATAAGAAAGATCATAAACAAATATTTTCGAAATGTTTAGAGGGAAGTACGAAGTTACGAACGTAATACACGCGGACGAAGTCGCGGGCAAAGTGCTAGTTTGAGTATAAATCATAGCTTGACATGTTCTTGACAAATTATCTAACGATTAATTCATTCGACAATAGCTTCTTTTTGAAAGTTAACTAGATTAATTCCATTTTGGCCTCATAGCCATTAAAATGCCATGATTTTTTATAGTGTTTTTATGAATGTGTCTCGTCAAGGAACGGTTTCTTGATGATTCTTCTATATTTGGGATCGGCTTCCACTACAGCAGCAACCGTCTGGTAGCACCTTGAGACATACTTATTAGGAGTATTAGGATCCCTTTTCACCAAAAGTTTCTGGCCATAACGGATGGATAACCGTGGTTTATTTTTTAAAGTTGTATATGATGCTGTTTTTCTTAGGCGGGGCACAACCTACTTAATTTATCTCTGGTCGGTTATCGATGTTTTTAGTTGCTATATACATTGAGGTAATATGTACTACGTAAGTACATATTACCTCAGTGGCTATATATCACTTTATCAACTTCTTCATGAATGGTCCTTTACTTCTTCAAATACTTTGTAGCTTGATCACGCGATATTTTAGGTCCTTTTGAATGCGAGTATAGGACTTTGCTCGTGGTGCGCCGCGTACGCGACATTACTGACGGGAGAATTCAGAATACAGAAAAGTAGAAGTGCTTTTTCTGAAAACCTACTATGCGAACGGACTTTGTAGTCACGACTCATGAAGCATTCTAGGCAAAGAGCATACTTGCTACAGTAAATTATTTTTGATATAATAGTCGAAAATTAAAATTATGCCGTTCACGCTTTTGTACACACAGATGATTCTTCCTTACTTAGAAAAAACGAAGCATTAGAACAACGGCATCAATTGACGTGATTATGAAGGGACGTAAAAACAGAAGAAGAGAGCAAAGAAGAAGAATCTCATGGCTCTTCCATAGACTATTGCAGCAAGTGTTTAGTTTATGTGGCTTAATAAGGTTTTATGTGTGTCTTGAAAACTTTGACGCGAGAGGCATCGCCACCTCATGGCTCACGGCCACAATACGATTAGCGGCATAATCTGTCAAGGGATTCCTCTCAGACACACTTCATGGCGTTCATCACACCAAGTCTTAGCGTTATGTTAGGAATTTTAATTAAACATATTTCTACTGTCTCACTTCTGGGTAAAGTTCTTATGATATTCTAACCACTCAGAAACAACGACAGTTGATATACAATATAACTTTCAATTAGTTTGCTGTTATACTATTTTGTTTATCAGTTTATGTTTGTGGGTCGGTTCTTCGAATATACGAAACATTGCTTGCATAATTATTACTTGCGTAGGATTATTCACTGAGAGGTTATCACATCATCAATGTACTTCGGTAATTTATTATTTGGTGTACCCTGTAGGTTGGGATCATTAGTTGATTGCGCAAACATAAAGAGGCCTTTGTTAGAAGCCTAAAAAAGTGCTCGGATATGGGGTCATCGGTTCACTGTATCCGAAGGTTATTTTAGGATGGATGAAAGTTACCGAGACCTCCAATAAATTACGATGTTAGGATGTATAGTCGGATCATACCTGTCGCTTCGTTGAATTAACTCTATGAAGTTGCGAGATATTTCTGTAAATTGTTGCATAGATCTCAGGAAAAACCCCTATGACAGACGGACAAGAGAGTGATCTTATAAAGGTCCCATTTTTACTACTATGCATAGATACGGTGCATGCTTAAATACTCATCCCGACTCCGGAACCCTTGACTGTGCGTGTGCGTGATCATCCGACACGCACTTAGCCGGTTTTTAGGGTTCCGTAGCCAAATGGCAAAAAACGGAACCCTTATGGGTTCGTCATGTCTGTCTGTCTGTCCGTCCGTCCGTATGTCACAGCCACTTTTTTCCGAAACTATAAGAACTATACTGTTGAAACTTGGTAAGTAGATGTATTCTGTGAACCGCAGTAAGATTTTCACACAAAAATAGAAAAAAAACAATAAATTTTGGGGTTCCCCATACTTACAACTGAAACTCCAAAAATTTTTTTTCATCAAACCTGTACGTGTGGGGTATCTATGGATAGGTCTTCAAAAATGATATTGAGGTTTCTAATATCATTTTTTTCTGAACTGAATAGTTTGCGCGAGAGACACTTCCAAAGTGGTAAAATGTGTGTCCCCCCCCCTCTAACTTCTAAAATAAGAGAATGATAAAATTAAAAAAATATATATAATGTACATTACCATGTAAACTTCCACCGAAAATTGGTTTGAACGAGATCTAGTAAGTAGTTTTTTTTTAATACGTCATAAATCGAAAACCGCAATTTACCTTTCACAAAGTTACAACGAACTACAAGAACTTTTATATTATGTTACTTGCTGCTACGGAACCCTTCATGGGCGAGTCCGACTCGCACTTGGCCGGTTTTTTAATATTGCTCTATATGAAATGCCTCGTCCAGGAGCTTACCCACGCGCGCCCGGTAATGTATATTTGTAACATAAATCGTGCAATTTCTCGCGAAAATTTACAGTGCCGAAAAGAAGATTAAATAGTCCTAAATTAAACTTCGCAATGTTGTAATTCTAAAGCACCATAATATCATTCTATTAAAGGTCGAGGTAAATTGTATTTTTTTAACCTCATTTTATCCTCGTGAGCCTTACCTGACAGAGATTACTAATGATTGTCAAGCGCGCTGGGTAATTACCAACCAACCTCAATAGTTTTATCACGTCTAATGTTTACATGTATTATTGACTTGCCAGGCTTCTTATCTGTAGGGCTAAGCCAGCCATCACTGAGTTACGTAACACGAGTTAACGCAAACAAAAGGAGAATGCCGTGCAATATAGCATGTATCAGGAAGGTGTGGTCATATTTAAGGGTGTGGCACAGACTATCAAACTGAACAACTTTCTCTATGGAACCAACACCATACAAAACTTCAATACCTACTTGACCCACCCAAATGTACGGGGCGGTTGATTATTTCTTCGCGATTACGATGTTGGTCCCATGGAGAAAGTTGTTCAGTTTGATAGTCTGACCACACCCTTAAATATGACACCTTTCTGATACACGCTGTACAAATATGGCGCCCCGCATCAAACTAAAAGTTCTCTGTGACAACGAAACCTATTGTATTTCGAAGAGAATTCGATGTTCTTTCTACATTGCTTACTTTTTTACATGGACTCCCGAGAATTAGTATTTATTTGTAATTTACTACCTACTCAATATTTTGAGGTTAGGTTTGAAAATAAGTGCCGCCACATGTAGCGCGACTTTGTCCCTTCGCTTCGTGAATACATGGCTATATTAAGTTTAAAACTTTATCCGTCTTCAGACGACTACCACCATAAACCGAACCAAATTGTCAAAAGCACATTTTTAATAAGTAGGTATACTTTTTGTGTAATAAAGAAACAAACTGATAAACTTCTTCTAAACATATTTAAACATTCACAGGTCAAAAAAATAAAAATGATAGGTACTAGTTTTGCAAGTGTTATTGTATAGTCATCACAATCAGTGGTTTGATTCGAACATAAATTACTTAATGAATGATGGCAGCATGGCGAGTCCGTCGTCATATGTTTTGATTTAGCTGTAGGTTCGTTACTAAACAGACGGCATCAATTCAGACCGCAACACATACTTAAGTGCACATTGAACATAACTCCACATCAGTGCATATACATATATGGCTAGGGCTGCCATCAGCTAAGTCATTGTCGATGCCGGACGAAATCTTCAAAAACCTCGGACATTTAGTGAAATTGGTTTTATCCACAGACACCCCAGACAAAAATACAATAAAAATGAAAAAAATCTGAACCTTTATAACATCACTGTTTCATTCGTCTGTCACAGAGGTTTTTCTCGAGATCTATGCAACGCAGGAATCAGAATTTTGGCGTAGTGTTTAGGTTTCGGTGACGCGCATGCAGATTGCTAGTCAAAGAAAAAAATAAATAAATGCCGGGTCAGTTCGATCTTAGGACAAAAACATAATAATATATATTTTTTGGCATCGTTTAAAAGAGCTTACTATGAGGATTCTAAAAATATTGTTTTATTTTATTTAATGTTTGGTTTAGTGCCTTGAAAATATATAGGTCAAAATTAGCAAAAATCACCTTTCACCATCTTATGTCCTAGCTATAATGTATGATACTAATCGATTTATCTAGACACGCGGCAGCGTGTCAAGCCAAGTTCAAGCTAACAGAACTGGCAAGCAGCACCTTGTGTAACATTACACGAACCATTTAGAGCCACTTTTGACCCCCTCATAACTCAAAAACTATTTTACATAAACATGTCAAATTTAGCTCATATATTGAGACTTGCGAGATACATACATGTGTGCTCCAAATTTCATAAACACACCTCAAACGGTTATTTAGATATTAAGGCGACTACACGACCTAAAGCGCGGTCACTGTCGGACTGCATAGAAAAGAAAGAGAAGCGCGATGACACAACCGTGGTAATTTATTGCAAATATGAAGCAATTATCTATTTACAAAAACTCTCAAACACCAAACAAATAAAAACCGTATACTAAAATTCGGGGAATTAAATTGTCTTTTAGATGGTGAAAGTTTTATGAAAATACACCCGATAGTGTTTGCGTGATTATCGTTTTTATGTCCGCGGTAGACATTACTTTACAAATTAATTACACTATGTTAAAAAAATATAATTGCAAATATTCACATATCAAATTACGAAGCAAATGGTCTAGTATAACATTTATTTTTTTCAAAGAAATCAGTCCGGTCGATTAGACGTGATGTTGAATTTAAAATCATTAGAAGTCGTATATCTGCGCCTTAACGTCCAAAAACGTAATTTTTATCACTGACTGACCAATAGATCAAAACTCTAACTCAGTTCCAGATGACCTAGAAAGCTCAGGCATCCAGATAGGTAGTTGGGTGAATACAAAGGAATAAATCAAAAAGTAGTAAATTTTTATCATTTTATTATAATTTTTTAATTAATTGATTCTATTAGGAACACTTATTTATAGTGCCTGTAATGTAAGAATCAGCAATCAATATTGATGACAGCCGGTCTTTATGTGCATTTTAAGGTCTTCACGTGAATATAAAACGAAAAAAAAAATAGTTAAAACAAATCCGGATACTGAATGATCAATTCACTCGAACATTTCAAAGGTACAGACGCCAGCACATCAACCTACTACAATCTGTCAAATTTCTTTAATAGATTTTCAACTTTATCACTTAAGCATAAGGTTCAAAGTTGATTGGGAAAATGTGACAGTTAGGTGTAGGTTGATGTGCTGGCGTCTGTACAAGAAAATATAGAGCCATCAGAAACATAACATAACAGCCAATTTAAGTCTCGCAAGTCTATTCTTCTACCGTAAAAAGTTGTGAGATCCATGTAATACCAAGTCGGTTAATTTATTCAGTCCCTACTTAAAGGATCTTGTGTCTTAAGTTATTACGTAATTAGCTAACCTAACAACATCTTATAGTGACCATATCAATGTTAAAAATCTTTTATGTTTTAAATAAATAGACTGACTTGGCCATCGCCGCCCGTTCGATGTCCACCGCGCACAGGATGGATGAAAACAGCACATAATGTAATTTCTTGCTCCGTTGGTGTAATTGCTGTATGGCGTTCCAGTAGGAGGATAAATAAATAAATAAAAAATCGCATGGAAACACAATGTATCTCAAAAGTAATACATATTATATTAAATTAGATTTGACTTGCGATTTTAATATTAACGAAGTTATAGGGGGGTTGAAAATGGCCTGAACTGTTTCGGGAAAAGGTTGGTACGGCCGTGCCGCTTTTTGCTCGACTTGGCGGGGGCACTGCCGTGCCCCCAGAAAATAATAAAAAATACAATTATACCCCATAAACGTAGGAAAATACAGTAGATTAACAAAAACCATTTGGTATTAATTTTATTATGAATAATAATACCTACTAATAATTTCTGTACAAAAAGTAATGATATCCCATCAAAAACATAAATGTGAAATGAGAGCCACATTCAATATTATGATATATGCCTTGGTTGTTGACTTCAACGACAAAAGAAGTGAGATCAAAATGGGTGCAAAGTTCATGTACGTTTGCCCAGCTAGGCCCCCCAGAATTTGCGATTTAGGTATACACCAATGCAATGTACTCGCCTCTAGGAGTATATGTACCGCTTTCTTTTTCAATGTACCTCTGTACTTTTGAAGAAATATGCAAAAAAAGGGGGCCGTGCCAGCCAAACGTTTTCAGCACGGCCCTCGTGTAACTTGAAAAATATACAGCGTATTAAAAAGATTCATAAACTCAAGGAATGTACTTTATTAACACGTTCTATGTACCGTAACAGATATTGTGAATTTGTAATAACAAGTAATATATAGACGTGGATAGGGGGCCGTGCTGAAAAAAAAAAGAAATGAGAAAATATCTAAAAAAGACAAAACAACCTTAGCCAAAAACTATATAAAAGTAATTCATGTTTGGCAAGTAACATATGTACCGCATTGGTTTCTCATACAACTTGCTAAATTCAAAAAATAAACCAATTTTAGTTTATTCAGCACGGCCCTCTATAGTTGCCCATATCTTTTTAAATATGACATGTTTGTTTACAAAATTCGACTTCCTGAATTATGTATAGGAGTACATTCGTTCCAAATAAATTGCGATTATGGTGTATTAGTATTTTAAAAGTTAAATTGGATCAAAAATATCCTAACATACAACTGATGGGGTGACCATGATTCCACGTGAGAATGGATAAAAAAACTTCTGCATAAATTGAGTACATCTTTAATAGAATAAACAAATCAAAAATATCGTAATCTGTATTAACTATAACTATAATAGTAGTAAGTAGTAGGTCGCAAATCGAACAAAACAACAAGTGTCGCTAAGACTAAATAGCTCAAAAGGCTTAAAAAAATCACAATATATATTTCCAATAAATCACAAGGATTGATGTACGGTACATTACAATAAAATTACAGTTTCGGTACACTTCACAGATTAGTTACGTTTACCTATGGAATAATCGCAGAAAAACTATGTGTCACAAACACTACAATTCTTTTACCTATTGTGGTATAGTAATTTTATTTTAGGTGCATCGTCCTCACATATTATTATATAATTAATGTACCCATGCAAAATATCGTACCTAAAACATTTTAAAAGAGTAACGGTGGAGTTTCTTGCCCATTCTTCTCCACACGAAAACTACCTTTTGGAAGGGGCGACTAGAATCAATTCTATTTTAAGGTAATTTTTAACGTTCAAAAGTGCCTTTTATGTGCCTATTTGAAATAAATGCTTTCACTTTGACTACAGAGCTTAAAAGGCTTAAAAAATTACAGATACGTTTCCAACAAATCACATTGATTGAACCTTACCTAGTGAATTAATAGCGACCGCACACAACAAGTTTAAACTGATTTAATTCCCTTAAAAGATGTCATCGCCAATATTAATTTTGAAGAAAAAAAAAACAAATTGTATAAAAAGAATGTTTATTTCAATGTAGTCACATAATTTCATTAATATAGGTATAGAATATATGTACCTAATTTATGGAACCATGGTCACCCCATCAGTTGTATGTTAGGATATTTTTGATCCAATTTATCTTTTAAAATACTAATACACCATGATCGCAATTTATTTGGAACGAATGTACTCCTATACATAATTCAGGAAGTCGAATTTTGTAAACAAACATGTCATATTTAAAAAGATATAGGCAACTATAGAGGGCCGTGCTGAATAAACTAAAATTGGTTTATTTTTTGAATTTAGCAAGTTGGATGAGAAACCAATGCGGTACATATGTTACTTGCCAAACATGAATTACTTTTATATAGTTTTTGGCTAAGGTTGTTTTGTCTTTTTTAGATATTTTCTCATTTCTTTTTTTTTCAGCACGGCCCCCTATCCACGTCTATATATTATTTGTTATTACGAATTCACAATATCTGTTACGGTACATAGAACGTGTTAATAAAGTACATTCCTTGAGTTTATAAAACTTTTTAATACGCTGTATATTTTTCAAGTTACACGAGGGCCGTGCTGAAAACGTTTGGCTGGCACGGCCCCCTTTTTTTGCATATTACTTCAAAAGTACAGAGGTACATTGAAAAAGAAAGCGGTACATATACTCCTAGAGGCGAGTACATTGCATTGGTGTATACCTAAATCGCAAATTCTGGGGGGCCTAGCTGGGCAAACGTACATCAAAGTTCAATGGTCAGTCCTGAAATTTATTTATAACAACATAAAATATTTTATAACAACTTAAAATATAATTTGTTCTTATAACTATATCGAAGTCTAAGGTCTGACTTGGCTAGGTCTCATATACGAATTATTATTGTACCTACTAAAACAGTCATGGAAGAGCCCTATGTTCGATGGCTAGTTTCTACCAGCAAGCCAAATTTTCGGAAGAATAAAATAAGAACTCACACCTTTAGAACTTGCGAAGGCTGTAATATAATTCTTATATGAAAACTAGCCAAGTCAGGCCTTAGGCTTCAATATATTATCCTAAGTTATAAGAAGAAATGATATTTTAAGTGAAATGAGAGCCAATCTCATTTCACATTTATGTTTTTGATGGGTAAGATTTATCCATATTGTATATGAAAATTACAGCGGTTTGCGACATTTTTACAATTGCCAAAAAAAAAAAACATAAATAGGTGCTTTTTTACTAAGGCCCTTTTATCTGAGGGTTGATTTTCCATCGCCAGATAATTATTTTATCCGAGGAATAATTTTGAATTTTTGACAGTTCTTCCATACAGAATCTGTCAGACGTCAATTTTATGCCACGGACAAGAATTATTTGCCGATTGACAAATCAGAATATGTATTGTTAAGGCGCTAGCGCAGGCTGTCCAGATTTTTTATACATATATCCGGTGTAATTAAACAGAGTCAAAACGCTTAAGAATGATTTGATCAATTTCACATTAATTTTTACGAACAAGTTGTCTATAAAAATTAAAGTGCACTTGACCAATATACTAATTATGCCAAAATTGTTTTCATGAATCGTTCCTAATCCTAAGACAGTTACTCTATATTTCCTCTGGATTCGATTAATCCATAGGAAAATCCGTTCCAGTTAAAAAAACACTTATAATATATGACAAATGGTCGAAAAGCTAATAATTTTCAAAAAAAAAGTAATGAAACTTGTTTGATTATGCGTATGTTTACGTTTGCACGTGCGGTGTGTAATGTGTTTCATTTCAGCTTGTGCTACCTATGTGTAGAAGGGCGCATCTTTATTCAATCTTTCAACATGTTTACGGTTCAACATACTTTCCTTACGCACGTATGTCTCGATGAGAAACGTCTTGTGTACCTTTTTATGTTGCATTTAATAAATAACGTAGATTGTTTGTAGCCTACTGAAACATCGCTCTCGTACTCACGATTTCTGTTGTCTAATGTATTATGCATACGGTTTCTATAAATTGTCGAGGTGCGTCAATTAAGAGCGTGCCCAAAGCAAAATTGCCAATCGTAAATTAGTTAGATTCTTGACAAGGCTTAGGTATAAAATTAAAATAATATCAGTACTTAAATATATGATATTTTCAAACTTTTTGTGGAACAGAAAGATAAAAAAAATTATGTATCGCAATTTAGTCCCCTCGTGAATGGTTACAATGGTTTGGTCGTCCATGGTTATGCTTGGTGGACATGGCTTAAAGATATAAAAAATGGATAAAAGTTGATAGGTATATACTTTTAATCATATTTAATTATATGTGTACAATTATATAGGTACTTAACTGTATTATATAGACCGGTCGCGGCCAACGCCAAAAATGTTAAACTGGGATTCAAAAGTGGGATCCAGCGAAAATAAATCTTCATTCATGCTTTGGAACACATAGAATGGCGTGTCCACATGCAGAACACACCATATTATGGTCAAATGCATCTCCAAGACTTGAAATATAATTTACCAAATCTTTCTCTATCAACATGAAACATTCATCGCATAGCACAAACAAATGGCGATGTTTTGTCGGCGGAAATAGCTAAAATACTTCTTAAATTAGTCCTCGACACGGGATTCCAATCGCAAGATTAGCTAAAATATTCAGCCTAGAATTCATTACATGTTTTGTAAAAAAATAATTTTAACTTACCAACTTGTAAAAAAGAGTTGATAAAGAAAAGAGGTGATAAAGGGCTCATTTGTTTGAACAAATGAGCCCTTTATCACCTCTTTTCTTAGAGACTGAAACGTTTTTTTGAATGTCTTTTTAGAAAAAAAAACAGTAACTAAGCACCTCAGTATCGAGTATCCATTCAAACCTGTTTTCAGGTCATTTCCCTGTAAATGTAAAATTAGTGTTGAATCAACGCCACCTGGTGATTACCCAGTAATAGCATTCCGTCCATGTGTGTTTATTGTTTACATTTGCTCGCTTCCAAGCTGCGCCTAGCGGTAATGAATGATGTTCATACATGTTAAATACGTCAACCACATCCGTTAGATGGCGCTTGTTTGTTTACTTTCCAATAAAACTAAAACTACAATTAAGATCATTCTGCTCGTCCAAAGCATTGTTTTTATATGCTAGCTTGAGACAATTATCCCTTTCACCGCCAAAACTAAAGCATAAGGTTCAAGATTGACTGGGAAAATTTGACAGTTTCGTGTAGTTTGGTGTGCTTGATGTCCTGTCCTGGCGTCTGTACTTTTTGCATTAGCGGCACTCATCATTATCGTCTTTAAAATCTTTCCTCTTTTGGATTTCGCAAATAATGCATCTACTAACTTATTCTTGGTTTCAACATGGCTAATAAATCGAAACCTTAATTTTATGCGCATTCGTTGAATATAATTATTGGAATAGTATTGTCATTCAGAGAGGATACGAGGAAGCATGTTGGTGTAGCATGCACCGAGGGGTTGTGCAAGGAGAGACGGTCGCAGGATTGGGGTGAGGACGCGCATGCGCTGTGAGGCGGTCGATGGCTGGACCTCACTGCCACATGCGACTAACACGTGTTCCCTAAACATTAGGTACTGAATTGTTGATTCCATGTTTAAAAAAAAAAACAAATCTTATTTGTCATGATGATTGACTTAAGCGAAATTATATGCCATTCGGAATGTCTTCATTTCGGACACCCCCTCGTTATAAATCCATTGTGGATGCCTATGCCTGACGAATAAACTATTAGAGTAAGTATCCACAAAACACAATCATTCTTTGTACCTTAAACGTACTTCCGCTAATGGTCGCTTAAATTCTTGGATCCAGGCCGATGAACTAGACAGCGTCATTTCCTTTCTTGATAGACGTTGTGAGACTGACAATTTATTCTAAGTCTTATAACGTGAAGAAAATCTGTCTATAGTTAAAAATGTTTCTTACATTCTCGTTGTAAGTGACATTTGGCTCTGGTCCCGTTGGAAGAGAAAGTAAGTAAGTGATGCTTATTTCTTTATTTCGTTTCTCGTCAATTTTGAATTATAGTCTGTCGGTCTGTCTGACATTCTTGTCTGATGAATTGACAATCAACAAGTGCTAGTAGGTTATGAAAGTTTCAGTAAATTTGAAGTCAGACTTTTGTTTAATAATAACTTAAAACGGAGTAAGACCAGTAACTAGTAAGTATAGCAGAACGGCGCCATTAAATTGCCAATCAAATCTCTTTGGAAAATGCAATGCCTAAACAGCTTGCACACCAATAATATGTGTTGACCTTGACAGAGAGCGGGCAACAATGCATTTTCAACCCTCTGGTCGGGCGGTCGTGTGGCAATAATCCTGAGATGTAGCGGGGTCGGCAGCGCTGGCAAGCCGCGACGACGGACGGAGGCGTCGAGTGCGGGGCGCCGTGCCCGCCCGCACTCCTCTTCGCCACCGCCGAGCTGTCAAACCGCCTCCGTCGGGCACCCGGCTTGAACGCACCGGCACAACGCGCGCCGCACTAATTCGCGATCGTAACGTAGTACGCAGTCAGTGACTCAGTGTGTGATTTTGTAATACTCGCATGACGGAAAGCACTTTAAGGAGATGAACGGCAGCGTCGGCAGCACGACGACGGTGAATGGTGGCGCCGTCAATGGGACCACTGGTGCCCTAAATGGAATCGGTGCCGCGCCGCGTACAGCTACACTTGGAACTCCCAGCAGTTATGCCTATACGTCCAGCGGCTCCCTGCTTGGCCGCAGTGGTACAGCCAGACCTGTTCCACCGCCCACATTGCCTAAATATAGTGGTTCCTTTAGCGCGGGCAGCACCACTGGACTTAGGGAACGAGACAGAGAGGGTACCGGCGGATCCCATCGTCTGGCCAGCCTCGAAAGATTAGCACTACGGCAACGTATCATTGAACAAAATGCTAATAATCAGGTGTCTGTCGGCTCGACAGTTACTGCACAACCGAATGGGCCCACCTCTGCTACCGTCACCCTTACCGACACGGCAACGGTGAGTCCCAGAGTCCCCTTGCCGTTTTTCATGTGCACCCTCACCATTTCCCCTAATCGTAGTTAGGGCACCCCGAGAAAGGGATGTGTTATTTTATTTTGTAAAGCCCTCTCACACTATAATTATATTATTGTAAGCATCATATTGTATTTAGACGTGTATCGCCATCGTTGTCATTTTCTAAGTAGAATAAGTAAGTCGTCTTAGATTGAAGTATTTATCGGATGATGCAAGTAACGTGCAGTAAGCCTGAAACTAGTTTGTTTACATTGGGACATATCAATACCATAACCATATTGGTACCTAACCGTCTGACATGTAGGATATAAAACAGTAACGTATCAACTTCGCTGTATGTTGGCTGCTTTGAAGTAGTTATTTGAGTCCAAGAGAGCCTTGTGTGGATTTAAAAGTTTTATCTTAAAGACTTACCATCTCTTTGAATGTAGTAATGTGTACAGTACGAATAAAACTCATATAAGTTGTCCTTATTGCAATTACTTCCAAAAAAATGGCCCTTTTCTCCATTTTTAACTATAATTTATGAAAGTATCACAATTATTATGGATATGCAACTGTTGATGCATTACAGGTGTATGTTTCATCATACAACACTGGCCAAATGTGTGACCACGCACAGTAACGGGTTTCGTAGTTGGATTCAATATCGCATGCACAAAATTGATTTTATCGACCGCAAAATGAAGTTCCTTTGTATTTCATAGTATCTCTCGATAAAGATATGAAAAAACAAAGTTATTTCTGCAGTTTTAACCAAAAATATCCCATATCTTTAGAGATATGGGATATTTTTGGTTAGCAGCAGTCACTTAAAACATCATAATCTTTGTAGTAATTGGACCGCTTTATTCGAATAAATGTTGTAAATTATGTTGAGATCTGGGCATTTCTTATTATTTAAATATATTTGTTATATGTTTAATCGTATCTACATGTGTGTGATATTTGTGAAATAAAACAAAGTAAACAAGTACGATTGGCGCGAAACTTTTCCAAGTGGACCTACTACAGAACCGTACCGTACCGTACCGGTTTGTGAGTTCCGGTCCAATCTAACAAACTGTATAAAAATTATTCGAAACTATTCATTTGAGAAGCGAAGCCTTCATCACTGGGCCATCACGACAATGTGATACTTCAATTATTTACTGATGGGGAGTGCTCGCTTATTGCAGTTTGCAGATGAAAGTTTTACTCGTGATTCATCTTGGAACGGTGGTCGTGACCCATGCCAACTGTTTTTGCCGTTTTGTGTTATTCTGTCCTGGGTATGCACATGCTGGCAGCCTATTCCCACGCAGTTCCTCATGTGATAGGACTGGTTGGGAGTGCGGGAGGGGTGAGCGGGTGACTGACCTCGTGAGTCCCCGTGTCTACAGGGTTAAAAATAACCTCGAGCGGTGGCGGACATTCTGCTCGCATGTGTCGAATTCACTAAACAGACATTAACTGTTTCACGGTCGCACCCTGACCTGAAAATTCTTGGAACATTTAAGTAATACTTTCTTAAAACTTTTTGTTTCGCTTAAAATTCCATCGTTATGTATGAGTATGACAATGGATATGAAAAAAAAAGCGACCACGAGCGAGTCTAGCTAGCACAATAAAATTCGTAGGTCTCCAATAATTATAATTGTATTGCGCATAATAAACCCGCGTTAGCTCCTGTACCACACACCTAAATGACAGTGTCCTGTAATGCTATTCTGTAAAAATCTCACCGTGAAAACTTAGGTGTAGTAAGCTTAAAGTGAGCTATCAATAGTGTCAATCCCTGGCATCAGGTGGAAAGACAGCTCAGTTTAAAAGCTCACTTCACCTAAGTTATCACGGTGATCTTATTACAGAATAGCACCGCAGCAGTGCTATTCTTTAAAAATCTCACCATGAAAACTAACTATTTATAACTATTTTGGTATAATTTGTTTTGCCATAATAATACTGAGCCATATTTTTTTTGGCATACTGTTTATGTTGGCATAATTATCTTGAAGGCTAATTTGTTTTGGCATAAATTTAATTCGCATAATACTAAACAACTTCAGGGGCACCCCGAGGTTCGGTTTGGTTAGGTTCCTTTAAACCCTGCAGACAGAAATAGGAGTCCCGCACAGCGAGGCTCCGTCGACCTGACGTTAGAAATAAAACGAGCATGCTAAATTTATGCTTTAGAATGTTATGCTCCGGTCAAGCACCGCGCGTCACCTATTGGCGACGAAACAATAGAAAATCAATTGTGTCTCATTAGCGGAGTTTGACAGATTAATCATTATTATGGTTGGAGAAATTATGCTTAAAAAAAATTATGCGTAAGCTGTTATGCGAAAATATAATTAGGAGAAACAAAAGTATGCCAAGTTATATTAGGTCTTAGTACTTTATGCAAATGGATAGGGAACCTTATAAAAGTTCCGTTTTCCTTTACTCAAAACCCAAAAAATGGATTTCTAGACCTCAGTAGTTCATTCAACTGTTCCTACATGAGGGGATCATTCATAACTGCCGGATATTTGTAAAGGTTTCTTTATCACACTGTATGCTCAATTTCTTGGAATCGTTATCGCGGCTCGCGACTAGTGCACCGAGAACTCAAGTTACTTTTACTTCGATTGTCCTATTTTAGGACAACTTGTACCTACTCTTTTACAGTGACTGGAACGAATCTTAGCTCTTCTTACACGCTCGATTTAAAAGTGGGGATCGGCATGCTCCTTTTAAACTTATAAGTACTAAAAAAATTCCCATTCTTTCATCGAGCTCTCAAGATTCGTGCCAGTCACTGCCTCACTGTACTTATAGTTTGTGGTGTCTTATTTAGGCTCTTATTCATAGACTAGCAAGTAGCGACCCGCCCTTGCCTTTGACAAAAATCTTCAAAATCCGAGTTTAGAAGCACAACTCGATCGAATCTCGATGTTTTAAATCATTAGATTACAATAAAACATTATTTTACGAAACGAATTTGGCTTGAAGTTTTTCACTAACCGGCAAAAGTGGTTGGGGCACGTTCTCCTCTTGCATTGTAAAGCCCTGTGCACAAAAAGCTAAGCACCATTGAGTAACGATATATTCTCAGCTTTGATACAATCGCATTAAGAACCATTTTTCGTTTTATCGACTGTTTATTTTACCCTCTTTTGGAGCGATTGCTCGTTGCTTTTGTGTGTCTGGTGGGCATAAGTGTGACGGGCTGGATCCTTGTGCGTCTTTATAGATATAGTCATAATTAACTCAGCGGTACCTGAGTTTAAGGAGGCCCTTACACACGTGGTGTTTTATTTTTAGCCCTTCGATCTAGTAAACCGATTTCGAATAAAATAAGTATGTACAACTTGTATACTAAACTAAAATAAAACAAAGATTAAATGTTGTAATATTTTACAGTATAAATGCTCTGGCTGGTCTTGTTTTTTTTTTAAGTCTGTTGTTATTTTTTTTTTTTAAGTTTTAACGATAAGTATAATATAAGCAGTTGAAAAAAGCACTTTAATACCTACTTAGTCCAAATAATAACTTATATTTATATCTCTTAGGGCATCGACGAATGATAAGTAAACCATTTGTTTATTCAACAACATTTCAACATTTTGTTTATCTGATAGATAACAGCTGGCAGCTGTATCAAGTTGATAAAAGCATTGGTATCGACATCGAGCAACAAAATAATAATCCCCCCGTGTGGGACAGGCCCGAACCGTGCGCTGGTGTGGCGCGCCAACCGGCAGCCGGTATCGCTTGTAACTTAACCTCAAACTGACACAGTCGTGAACGGTGCTTCATATTACAACAGTTAGTTTGTGTTCAAAAACTACCAACTGACGTTTAATTTAAACCGTGATAATTAATTTGAAATTGTTGCTGATTTTTAACGCAATACGTGTGATTTTAGTGAGTCCGTGTTTATATGGCAACAGACGAACAATGGTGTTACATCGATACCGCCAGTGCATCAACACAGCCAAAAGGGCATAGAACAAGTACAATACTTACATTGTGTGAATGTAAACGAATAGTTTCAAAGATTTTGTGTTACCTTTGTTCACTAAGTGTTTTTTTTAATATACTACGTGAGAATCAGCCAAGTTTGTGAGCGTATCAAGTGTTTTTTGCCATCTTCAACCGTTAAAGAAATCTACTCGGATGTGTTCAAAATGGAAAACCGAGCATTAACTAACGGCAACGTACATCAAACTAAATTAACAAGATGTTCTAGCAGCGTAGGAGACAGTGGAACTGATAAGGCTAAAGTTGGATGGACGAGTCCACGCGATATCTGGAGGAACTTGTCATTGCGCAGGAAAGCAGAGGTGAATAAAACAATAACAATTTCAATTATTTAACACTATGAATAGGAAATTCCGTGAGCGGTCATGCAGTGACAAACGTGCCTTTAGAGCTTTATCACTCAGAACTTACACATTGTCGCCATCAATTAAAACCCTGTTGCTTCGCCTTCTAAGTATAAATAAACTGCTGTTGATAAGGGAGTCACTTAATTGAACCTTTGGAACAGAATGTCGTTTGTATGCAACTCTTATGCCAGCCATTGGAAATGTTTATAATAGGTACAGTCACGAGTATAAATATATTACTGTGGACAGTTCGGTTTTCTCGTCATGTAGTTTTGGTTTGGTGTCCTTTGCTTGTCACATATTTGTGCCGGAACATGCCTTCCACACATGTTCACATATACATACTTATGTGATGTCTTCTTGAGAAGAGAATCAGATATTAATGAATGAATCATGAAATCAGATATTATATCCATTAATATATTTATGCTCGTGACTGTACAGCTGACAAAACGTATTTGATTGACTTCCCGTTTCTTCATGCAGAACAGATCCAAGTAACTATTTCCTAATCCTCGTCGGTTTTCGGGTCGATGACTCGTCAATAGCATAATAAGTCACAATCGCACTCGACGTCTTAGTTTTATGTGTTATCTATCTATATGTCTCAAACGCGTACACAGTTACTTTTAGAGGTAGGCAATGATTCAGAGGCCTGCTTTGTTTTTAAATATTGTGAGTCAAACTCAAACCATTTACTTCAAATTAACTATTTACAGGCACTTTTGAACTGTCAAGGAGTCGGTGAGCTGGAAACATGAAGCTAGTTGCCCATTGCAATGTGTAGTAGGTTCCTTTGGAGAACGACTAGAAACTCCATGGACAATCTTTTAAATCAAAATATTGTTTACATCGTCTATGTTGAAATTATAGGTACCTAAATATTGTTAGAACGATGTAGATAGACGTGCACGTTAAATGCGTCCAGCAGACAAATAAGGATCAATTCAAAAATAAAATAAGTCATTAAAATAAGGCAAGAGATAACCAGTCTCAACTGACGGCGCTCGTTCACGAACCAGAGGCGTGGATCAGCGCTACTCAGCTCAACCATTTTGAAGGAAACCGAATGATCCAACACATGCGCTACCATCAGCGAGATATTTGAGTACGCTTGACATACTCTCAACTGCCAGGGCACATCACATTGAAGTCAATGAAAGATGTACCTAGTAAATGGTAGATTTTTAGTACATTGTAGGTACTCCGAATGTGCTATGTAATTAAATAATACCACAATGCAAAGGTCATGCAATCATTAGCAGCTCGAACATTTTTATCAAATGCCAATCAATTAGTTAATGCGCCCTTGTGGTTGTGGAGTAGGACCAGCATAGAGCCAAGTATTTTTGTTATTAACAATTTAATCCCCGAACTTATAATTATGCTTGACTGCATAGTATCAGTTCAGTTCGAAGTATGTGTGGTATTTAATTGTAATATTTTAAACAGTATGTACCCCAAGAAATATGAGTCTACTTTAGCCAGTCTAGAACCTGGTTGAATTAATTGGTCCCTATTTCTAGTAATATAATTATGTATTTTATATATACAAAAGTACCTACCTAACCTCCTTTATTAAAAAAAAAAAAATTCTTACGATTATTATTTTTATATGATGTTTTCATATAATTTATATTGACTAGGTACGTCGTGATGTTAATATCCTTAAACAGTTCTTTTAGAGAATCGCGCCCGAGGAGATTATTATTATATGACTAACAAAAGAGGAAAGGGCCCAATAGGGCTTTGTCGAACTCCCTATTTTTATTTTTAAATCTTGAGAATTGGCATCATTTATTAGCACCTGCTGTGGTCTATCATTTAATAAGATTTCGCATCATCATCGGAAGTGTACCTTGTCCGTAGTGATCACTTTCAAGCGTGAAGTTTCGTGATCTACGTTAGCGTTATTGCTAACGATGTGAGGCAAAATACGCATTACAATGTCAATAACTTAAAAACGGTGATAAAATAATATTCCGTTGGTCCAATACTGCTCTTGTGTCTTGTGACTGTGAGTTTTAACACACCATCGATACTTTGCACTTTTTTAACATTACTACTTTACAAAAAACATGAAAAACATACCTACATACATACGGGTCGAATACAGAACCTCCTTTTTTGAAGTCGGTTAAAAATAAAGAGGCCCAATTTCGTCGGTAAGAAACTACTAGGCGCGCTTGCGCTTAAATATTTAATTTATTCAGAGTTGCTCTTCTGCGTAATCGATATCTGGGGGTCGAGGGGCTGCAATTGAAAATAGAAATTCAATTAATTGGCTTCAACTAGCTCATTTTAGTTGCACCTTAGTTGCATAATATGCACATATTACAAATCGAACCAACTTACCTATGAGTGAAGTCCGATGTTAAAGTAAATTATTTATGAGAATGTTATTCCATTTTTTAATTAACTTGTAGGATGTTCAAAACGCCGTGAAAAGTTGGTGATGAGATCAAAAAGAGAGACCGTGTATCATGTACTTTAATCAGTCTGTTCAACCCTAAGTTAACAACAATCATTTAAGCGGTATGTACGTAGACCGACACTATACTATACAATCACTATTATAATCATTAAAGTACTGTAAACTTCCCTCTTGATCGTCATTCTCATACCATTATCCCAATGTACAGACGCTAGCACATCAAGCTACTACAATCTGTCAAATTTCTTTACTAGTTTTTCAACTATCGTAAAACTATAAGGTTCAAAGTTGATTGGGAAAATTTGACAGTTTCGGGTAGCTTAATGTGCTGGCGTCTGTATCTACGTGGGGTCGGCGCAGCATTTCTTCTTCTTCCATACTTCTCATTCCTTACATTTTGAAAAAAAAAAAGATACTTAACGTGTAGCTTTGTTATTGAACATAAACCCTGTAAGTACCTTAATTGGTAATTATCCGCGTATTAGCCCATTTATGCGTATGCGCAAGTTCACAATGTTAATTCAAGTGACAATTAATTTAACCTCAATTAAAAATTCATGGCCAGTGGCGTACCTATATTGCTTAATGAGACCAAAACATGATGATTCCCTACCTCAATTATATATTACTATACTAATATTATAAATATGTAACTATGTCTGTCTGTCTATTACCTTTTCACGCCTTAACGGCTGAACGGATTTCGATGAAATTTGGCACACAGGTAGACCATGGCCTGGGTTCCTAACATAGGATACTTTTTATCCCGGTACTACGTTTCCGTGGGATAGATAAAAAAGGCAAGTCCACAGGCCCGGACCCAGGGCCCCTGGCACTTGAAATTTTAGACTAGCCCCGTCCCGAAGCCATTTTGGGAATTTGAAGGGAAAAGTACGAAATCCACGCGGACGAAGTCACATGGCGAAGAGTTAGTAGTTCATAAAAACTGTGCATAGTTTTTGTGCAACTTAATCCCAATGCTCAATTATAGCTTTTTAGATGACTAGTGCTTATAATAGCAAAATCCAAAAGAATGGCCATTATAGCTTTTTAGATGACTAATGGCTTTTGGAATTTTGCCATTATGTTTTTCTTCAAATATCTACAAAAAATAATTATGCTTAAGAAATAAGTTTGTGACCACTGAAACCATAATAATTCAGCAGTTGCCCAATCGAGCAGCATCAGTACTACCTACTCTCAATTTCAGTGTTGCGTTCGGGTCAGCCATTTACATGCATTTATGTGAAGTAAGTAGTAGAACTTTAATAGCAAAGTTTATTTATTTATTTTTTAATAGTTAATGTCCCACTGCTGGGTAAAGGTCTCCCTACTCTCCAACTCTCTCTGTTCAGAACTGCCAAGGACCAATCTATATGAAATGAGCCCAGCTCATCCCACCATCTCAGGGCCTGCCGCGATGTCGTTTGCCATTAAGCGAGACCCACTGGGTCGTATGTTTGGCCCATTGATCGTCTGACATGCGGCAGATGTATCCAGCCCAATTCCATTTAAGCGTGGCAGCTTTCCGAGTGACATTACTTATTTTAGTGATGGCACGGATTGTTGTATTCTTACTTAACCCGGTCCACAAGTAATACCCAGAATGCTCCGTTCCGTGTTCTCTGGCAAACTTCGAGCGTGGACCTCTGCTGAATTGTCAAAGACCATGTTTGAGAACCATTATAAGGGATGGGAAGAATACACATGCCGATGAGTCTTCTCTTGAGAGATAGACGAAGATCGCCTTTCATTAGATCTTTCATGGCTCAATAGCTCATCCAGGCAAGACAAAACAAAGAAGTTGCAAGACGCACCGAAAAGCTTAAGTAGCTGGTTTTAAATTAGTTCTAGCTCTATTCTGAATGTCGCCGATCGGAATAATACGTTCAACGTATTCATGTTTCTACGTACTCGTCGTTCTAACAGAGAATATCAAAACGTTAGGAGATTGAACTAGACGCATTGTTAGAGCTTATTTAATTTTTTACGCACGACGAAATATCAAGCTTCTCCAGTATAAGCCGACTTCTTATTGTAAGAAAAGCCTATACAATGCGAGGGCAGCTAAAACTGGTAATGTGTAGCTTGATTGTCGTCGTGTGTACTAATGAACCTTATTATTGTATTATACCTTATTATATTATTACCTATATTATACCTTATTAGGTAAGGAGAGTTAGTGTGGGAAATAAAGTGAATGGTGATATACAAAAAAACTCGACTGGATGTCCACAATGGTCTGTTAGCGCCTACGCTTAAAGTATGGAAGTGATTGTTGGGTGTGACGGAGGAGGCATGAAAGTATACTAGAATAAATGCTGTGGAAATGCGTTGCTTGTGTAGTATGTGTGGTGTAACTATAAATGATAGATTGAGGAATGATGCGATAAGACAACGGTGCAGTTTAATAGAAGGTAAAGTGTGGTTTGGTCATGTTGAGAGGACAAATGAAAGGAGACTAACAAAAGATATTTACAAGGTAGATGTGGGACGCCCTAGAAGGACGTATACCATACTGACCTTATTGATGATGTTCTTCAGAAACGTCAGATACGTATAGTACACTCAACCGGCGCGTGCGTGTATGAGATATGTGAACGTAAACGAAGCAAAATGTGTATATATGAGAATCTTATAAGAAATTCACAAACAATAACAACCATGTTCGTAGCTTGTAATCATCACTAGTGTATGTAATGGACTTTCTTTTAGTTACACGATGCTTGATGCTCCATTTCCCCCATTAATTATAGTTAACCAGGTCTTCCTAATTGCTTCACGCGATGGTTTTTACGTGTCTTTGTATTGATCTGGTTTGTTAAGGCACCTGTCATTAACATTCTAAAAGTTTTCTTGTCATTTGCATCACAGAGTCAAGTCATTACGGTGTTAACATTTTATCGCAAAAGACTTTTAACCTATATTGAGATTATTGGTGATTAAAGTCAATACTTAAACATTATTTATACCCATTTTCGCAGTAAAATCCTCCCCCTTGAACTGAATTACCCCTTTCCACCCCGTCCAAACTAATGAAAATATGTAATGTGTTATTAATTAGCGTGTTAAGTGTTAATTCATTAACTTTAAATACGGTAAGTACTGTTTATTTGACTAAGCTATCATTTTTAGTTTCCGAGAAGTTAAGGTTTCTGTTGGTGACCCGCATTCATTTCTCACAAGTGTAGAACACTGGATTATCTAGCACTAATCCACAGACGCTATGTGAGAAATAAATATCTTGCCATGTTATAGTAAGTAGGTACTACATGCACCACAGTATTTATATCAGGAGATACTTGTCGGGCTTGTCTTCGTCTTTACCTCACATGAATAATTCAGTAGCGACTAAGAATAAATGCAGAAAAAGAGCCTTCTAAATGTTATTTAGTTTTGTAGCTAAATACATCTGATTGCATTTGTGACTGTCTGTTCAATTACACCAGAAAGTGCAAAATGAAAGTGATCGAGATAGCGCCCATATCCATAAGTGTTAATCGACTTTCTTTATTATTGTAATTCGTTCGTGATTACTCGTATGCAACCTACAATTTGCTTGCACATTGTAATATTGCTCCTCGGTTTCTTATCCACAGACCTACTTATTGACTTTGTTCTCTGTTCTCATAGTTTTTATTTGCCGTTTCTTTATTTTAACTCCATTCATTGGGTTTATTCTGAAAATTTCTATTTACGACGTTAGGCAATATCCGCCGGTATAGGGACGAGCAGCACAGCACACACCTGTACACATTGACTGAACCGTGTCTAATGAATGAACCGAGACTTTTGTTTAGAACTAGACATTATTAGAACGCAGTTATAATATCATCGTCTTCAATAAGCATCTAGTAGCAATGCAGCCTTTGAAGTCATGACTAATAAAACAATAATACAACAATGTCGTTAATGGAATCTGCAGCTATAGGTAAATAGATCTCTTGTTGATAGCTCTAGCTGTAGAAATTTCTTGAGGTAGTGTTAATGATAGACGAGGTAGTAAAGTAATCAGTCTGACAATACAGCCAGGAAGAGTCATCGTGATTGCACAGCGAATGAGTCATGTCTCCGTAGCGTGGCGCCGCGACTGCGAGCAAAGTATTGCAATTATACAGGAAGAATCTTGAGAGGGGCAATTTTTTAATCGGTCGAAAACGCATGCCTCCTTCTTCGTTGTCAAGCTGCCAGATAAAACTGCTTGTTATTCTACGCGCGATTCTTAAGATACCGTTCCTATGTTTCTTGGTGATAACATAGAAACACTGACATGCTTAGCACACAAAGATTAAAATTATTAAAACGAATGGAAAATTGTTGCTGGATGTTAAACAGTTAAGTACGTTTAATTAAGATAACATAATAAGGATGGTCACAAATGAATTATCTTTGTACTTTTATTTATCAGAATTTTGGTTATTGACGCCTGACGTGTCGACCAGAGGACAATATGGCATTGTCGCTATCCAATCACTCGTGTAATTACTGCCTCTATAGCTTACTATTTAGTATTATACTTACTTCAATTGTTGCTCTATTAAACTAAAAGGGTGGGTCCATAATTATGTTTTACTTTCATCTGTACTTAATGGTGTACATTATATTCTGTAAAATATCCGTTGAATGAGTTAGTCAAGTATAATTAGATGACAAGTACCACTAATTACGCATGCGGCTTAGCTATGGTTAAACAATAACCTAATCTGTAGTCAATATTAGTCAGCGACGTTTTCAGCTACAGTGTGTCAGCGAAACTGCCTCGCACAAACGATAAAATATTGTATTATAAATTGTACTCAGTTGAGTAAACGACGACCGTACAGCGTGTGCTGGCTTATTGCTTAGTTTCCATATGGATAAGTGATATAATTTATCCCTATTGGCTCTGAATGGTGTTGTGTATTAGCAAAGTAATAATATGGAATATTATTACAACCGTGTACATTATCAAGTTCTCATTTACAAAGTCAAGCAGTTGATAAGTGTGACGGTGCTCCTACCTGATATTGATCGATATCGATAATAGTATTGTTATTATTTAGTGTATCAGTAAAATGTTTAACACGATTAAGAAAAGGTTAAGTTTAAAGAAAAGCAAAAACAAGAAATTAAGTAGTGAAAAAGTCAGTGACGATGTAAGTACTGTTAAATTGATTTATTTAAAGCGTGTAGCGGTGTCGATATTGAATGATTTCTCATTGTGGGCTTGCTCTACAAACAACAAACAAAAAATTCCTTGCGATGTTTAGTCCGTTTGATTATTTACATTACAGTACAATGTCGTGCTGTGGTAAACACACGCCGGATGGAGTGCTGAAGCGTGGCTGAAGCGTACACAAGGCATTCAGTGTGCCATTGGCATTCCGTCCTCATGTATTTGATTCATCGAGGATGACTGATTTTCTAAAGTGAATTTCATCTTGCATTGATAACAATCATGGGCTAGTTTTGGTGTGCCGTCATGTGAAATGGTGATATACGTGATGATGCGCCGTGTTTCGATTCTGCAACTGCTGCAAGACTGTAACCGTCAGAATATGTCGGAGACATATCTATATTCTCCAATCTGGATCACAGTACCGATGAAAATGGTTAAAAAAATTCAACATTATTTAAGTATTTTGAAAAGTCTGTGTTTTTGCAAATGTGGGAGGAACTTGAGACTGGTAAATGAAAGAAACTTCTTCGCAGATATCGCTGTAAGTTTAAGGTTCACTGGGATATTGTTAGGGTTTTAGCCTGGAACTTCGTTTGTTGATAGGTATTATTAGAATCAACCGTCACAGACGCATTACGGTCGTCGCACTTCGCGAAAAGGCATACGTGTTTGCATATCCACTTTCTTGTTCGTTTTGCATATGCCTAAACGTCCATGCGGGTATGTTATTTGTAAATATTTAATGGCAAGCGTATGTACGTATAACATAAAAATATTATTATCACGTGTGTTTGTTCGCTTGCTCTTGTTGCAATTTATCGAGTCTTAGATCAGTTGTTTTATGATCTAGTTCACATATTGTGTGGTTTGGAATTCCAGAAATAATCATTCGTATCTAATGTACCTATGTTACTTATAAGTTATAAACTTATAAGTTATATTATAGATCGATCTTTTATTTTGCATTCACAGTTTTCAATGAAAATAACTTTATTAGGAGATTTTTGATTATTGGGTCGATTGATTTCTTGCCGTCTGAAATTCGTTAAAGGATCGTTTTGTGTATTGCAGTGAAGTCTCAAGTACAGGCGCCAACACATCAAGCTACTACAACCTGTCAAATTTCTTTAATAGATTTTCAACTTTATCACTACAATATAAGGTTCAAGGTTGATTGGGAAAATTTTACAGTTTCGGGTAGCTTGATGTGCTGGCGTCTGTCTGTACCATGCACTGTGTGAGTCACCGCTTTCGATCTTCGCACCTACGTAATTAGGTACTAGTTATTGGTAACGAGGTATACTCGTTCAATGCAACGATGCGTGTGCGGTTCACGCGAGTATTTGTTTTAAACAGTGAAATTAACTCGTTATTGCGCTTTTTCATTTTCTTTGTCATTTCAAATATTGGCATCGGAGAAAGTATCATAATGTTCAGACCATTGTTCATTTAGTACGGCCCGCTTTTCTATGTTCTATAAATACCTAAGCAGTTCATCTTATATATGTATGCTACTATACTTACTTAATTATACCTTATAGGTATATTTTACTACATTGTCCAGTAACGTTACCTTGAAATCGGTGAGTCATCTGACTCGTATGGAGCCGGCTAGACCGACTCAGTCAGCTATACTTGACTTGTCTGTATTTACAGCGACGATATTGCGATATATACAACTCTCTTCATTATTTGACGGTGAATTTATGACTACGCAGCGGGAATCTCGTTAGTGAGGTGTATTTGATGGGAATCCTGCGTTCGTAATGTTCGTATACAGGAATATAAGGGAAACATGTACTTGCTACTATTAGTCACTCTGTGCTACTATGCTGATCTGATGTCACGCCAGTAGCTTAATACACATATTTACCTCGCATAGATGTAGGTTATAAATTAATTAAGAGCCATTATTTATAGGAAACATTACTGTACTTACCAGTATTCTATTAACTATTACGCTTAGAATGGAATTTATTTCATCCTATCGATTGATTCTATTGCACTGTTCCTAAACATTGTGTCATGCATGCTTACGACCTAAGACACTTTGTACCTATTGCCTAACACCTTTTAAGTAAGACATAACACTTATCGACAATTCTGTTTGTTTCCAGTTACAAAGTAAACGCGAATTGTTCTTCAAGTCGGACTCTACGAGTGGCAGCGGCGTGAGCGTGACGGGCCCGCCGGCTGGAGTGCCGCCGGCACCGCCTTCCGCGCTGAAGGATGCGCTGGCCAAGCGCTCCGCCACGCTGCCCGACCAGCTCGAGAACAACCACCACGAGTCCAACGGAACCCTCAACAAGCTCAGCAACAGCGTGTCCGTGGACACGAGCAAGCCTCCCAGCTCGGCGCCGCCTCCGACACCCGCACCCCCCGTGCCCACCACCGCGCCTCCCGGCGGCCCGGCCCCGCTCAGGAGTACAGAAAACATTATCAAGGTAAGGATGGGAGAAGCCCGCTATACTATTACCAACCACTGCAACTCTTGAAAGCCAGAAGGCAACCAGTAAAAAATCGTCGAGACAATGAATGACGACACCGTAAGAATGTCACCGCCAACGACCCGCGCACTTGAATAAACATTTAGCAAACTCGATGAGCTGAACGGTGAGCACGCGTTAATGTTTCCTTTTCCTGTCTTATAAACCGTTCTATGTCAACTGTTTACAACCTTGCTTTGGCGCTGCTTTATTATTAGTAGATTCTGCCGTGTGGATCTGTGGATATCCCTCTTTAATATTCATTCATAGTTAAGTTGTGGATGATCGTTAATTCACAAACTAAATGCTAGTTTCTTTAAAATATACACTTCCTAGTTTTCTATCATGTGCTTACGTGTACATTATAAAGAAGTAAGCACTTGTCTATTTCGCCACGCTAGTAATAAATTGCAAACAATCACCGACGATCAGCATCTCATAATAGTGTTCGTTATAAGCGGGCACTCATAAGTAATAACAGTGTTTGTATTCGTTGGAGGATATGTTATTATTAAATCTATGTCATATCTTGTACTTAATCAAATTATTAAATTCATCCATTCACTGACAGACAACGGCCAGCCTAAACCGCTAGGTCTCGAAGCATGAAATGTTGCACAAGAGTTCTTCATAATTATAACGAAAGCGAGCTCTAAGGAATTATTTTTGAAAATTCATCCTCTCTAAAGGAGATGAAAGTTTGTAATTTTTGCCGTAGGGAATTCTCATCGATCGCACGATTTGTAACTACATAATGCTTTCTGTTAATTTTCAGAAACCTGACCACCCACCAGTCGCGCCAAAACCGGAATTACCTAAATTAGAAAAGCCAAAAACCAAAGAATTAGATGGATATGTCGGATTTGCAAACCTACCAAACCAAGTATACAGAAAGGCAGTGAAAAAAGGATTCGAATTCACGCTAATGGTAGTTGGTAAGTCATCTGTCATAGTTCATTACAATAATATTCGCAACTATTTTGCTCTTTAACGGTTTTCTTTTGGTGTTCTGTACTGTCTTGCTGCTGGGCAAAGGTCTCCCACCAATTCCAAATGAAAAAAACCTCACCAAATGTAGTATTTGGCAGTTAAGTTATGAATACAATTTTGGAATGTGCACATTAGTCACTCCGTTAATATGCAGCCTTCTTGGAAAATAAGATTGTTAATGTATAACACGTTTTATTTTTAGGTGAAACCGGTTTGGGCAAGTCAACGTTAATAAACTCATTGTTTCTGACCGACGTGTACGACCGGGACAAGCACCCGGGCCCCTCGCTACGCGTCAAGAAGACGGTGGGCGTGGAGACCAGCGTGGTGATCCTCAAAGAGAACGGAGTCAATCTCACGCTAACGATCGTCGACACACCGGGCTTCGGCGATGCAGTCGACAATAGCAATTGGTGCGTGATTCAAAACATCCTTTCGATTACTCTGCGTGCAATAATATTGACGTAAATTACCCAACACGCGAAAATTGTTCGACGACGTACACTAAACAAATAATAATGATCGTTTAGCTGAACAGTAGATTGATTTCGTTATTAGCGATAATATTTCTTCATTCTTGACTTTCATTAATATTAATGAGACTCAATTTTGTCATTATAGTTGGCAACCTATCATCGACTTCGTTGAGTCGAAGTATGAAGAGTTCCTGAACGCGGAGTCCCGTGTGACGCGCAAGGCGGCGCCGCCGGACACGCGCGTGCATTGCTGCCTGTACTTCATCGCCCCCAGCGGCCACGGGCTCAAACCGCTCGACGTCGAGTTCATGCAGCGGCTCGGCGACAAGGTCAACATCATACCGGTCATCGCCAAGGCCGACACCATGACCCCGGAAGAATGCAAAGATTTCAAAGAACAGGTTAGTAGGACGAAACGGACTTGTTTGAGTTCCGTCAGTCTCGTTTCTCGAATCTAAACATCACCTGCGAGCACTTCATTATGCCCACAAACGACGAGGCGATGGCGAATGACAACAACGAAGGATATTAATGAAAAAGCGAGGACGCAAACCGTGGAATATTTTTATAATCCTCGTGATGATAATGAGTTTTATACCACTCCTACTACAGATAATGAAAGAGATAAGCCAGCACAAGATCAAGATCTACGACTTCCCGGAGAGCACGGGCGAGGAGGGCGAGGCGGCGGAGGCGGCGCGCTCGCTGCGCACGCGCGTGCCGTTCGCCGTGGTGGGCGCCAACACCGTCATCGAGAGCGACACGCGGCGCGTGCGCGGCCGCAAGTACCCCTGGGGCATCGCCGAGGGTACGTCACAACACGACCCCCTTTTTTCCCTCAATAAACAATGTCTCACTTTATGATATTGTCATAACTGACTCGCTTACATCGGTACTGTTGTTGCGGCATCAACAACGCCACATGCGAACTACGCGTCTTTCTTGACGTCACGTAAATCCTGCATCGCGCAAGCAAAGTTATCCGATTAGTATTATACTGAATAATTTTTTGAGATTGATCAGTTAGGGCAGGTATTTAAACCGTTGCAGTGCAGCTACAGTAAAACGGCCATAGGAGAATAAATTTTTTTTTATTCATTCACATATTTTGAAAAAATGGCGCAGTCAGCTAGAAAATCGTCAATTCTCACATTATATTTTTTTATGATGTCAATCGATGCAGTTCGTCTCTCTCTCTCTCTCTCTCTCTCTCTTTCTCTCTCTCTCTCCCCGCTACTGGACAAAAGCCTTCCCCCATGGTTTCCAGCTCTTTCGTTCCATGGCTAATGTGCACCATTATTTTTTCGTTTCGTAGAGTTCTTGGTAATTAGTCTCCACATAGTTATTTTGGCCCACAGCTCATGTACACATTCTGACTTGAAACTGCACAGAAATTTAAATATTTTGCCTGTTTGTTTATAGTTGAGAACCTGGAACACTGTGACTTCTTGGCGCTGCGCAATATGGTAATAAGAACGCATCTTCAAGACCTGAAGGACGTGACAAGTTCAGTACACTACGAGAACTACCGCTGCCGCAAGCTGGCCGGCCTCTCGCACGATGGCAAGCCGCACAGGATCAACTCCAACAAGTAAGACGAACGTTGCTAACCTGTCGCCTCATTCCGCTCTTCATGTCATAAACCCATTAAAATTGTGCTAACAAACTAACTTTTTAAACCAAGTTTTACCTGTTTCTCTGGTCTCAGTAGATCTTTCCAATAATATTTTGAAACAGGCATGATTAGACCTAACAACCTAAGTAGACAGGGTTGCTGGAACGTCTATTTAACGATATTCTAACATTTGTTTGTTTTATTACTGCTGTCACCGTATTTAAGGTGACCAGACTTATTTTTGGAATTCCATGGACTATTATAACATTTTACTAAAAATTGAAACGTTCTTCGAGTGATTTATTTGATTGTTTCTTCATTGCTGCATGTCTGGTCACCTTCAACATTCTTCTTTACTGTCGCAGTTGTGTGCTACAGTTTTATTTTATTTTTAATATTTTAGATTTTATTAAATAGCTCTGCATTGATATTCTTTCATTATTGAACGTTCTGTGCTTGGGCATGCAGAAATGAAATATTACTTGTTAATCATTAAAGTATATTATTATGTTACACTACAACTGCACATCCAAACAATGTTCTTGATCCACTCAGCTGTGGTGCGGCGATCCGCACGTACGTGACATTCATTTCGATGCTTGTGCAGGCACAAAGCGCATTTTATTGCATTACGAACTTGAAACAGTATCTAATTATTGAACTCGGTATGTGTTTATAGTTATACGCTTGTATGATACCTTTAAAGTAATGACACAAAAAGACCTCATTATGTGTAGACTGCATAATTATATAGCATAAATACGCAAAATTAAAACGCCATTGGCAAGTCCATTGTCACTATAATTATCGTCACACACTAAATTGACCCTGAGCGCGCAAGCGCAATTTGTGATGCAGTCACAGTCGATGTAACAAGTGCTGTACGTTTTGTACGCATGTTGTGTTATACGTTTTATTAACCATCACTATTTTAAAATATACATGCATTGCATGCATATTCGGACGGTGGTGGATTACCGTTGTAGTTGCAGGAAAATGTTCATATAAGACTGGCCTTAGCTTTTTAATTAATTGCTAACTGCCTTTACAGATTTTGAAAAACTTTACAGTCAGTAAGAAAATAGGCAATTCACACCAAAACTTATTTTGATGTCAATCTGTCCTGTTTCTTATAAGATATACAGGCAGGATTTTTGAGATGGGGCAGTAAGGGCAGCTACCTTAACCGTTGTTACCACAGGAAAACAGTCTTAGGAGACCTTTAACTTTTTGTGAAATGTTGATTTGCATTCGCAGATTCTGAAAACCGTATCGCTACTGTACTTATTAAAAAAAAATATATTTGAAAAAAAAAAAAATTATTTCATTATCTCGTCGCACCCAACGGGTAGAAATGGTGGCAGAATGAGAACGATTTTCTACGGTATTATAATTGATACCAGAAGCGCCGCCCGCCCACCCGTCGCGCGTGGTACATTATCAGTGTTCGGATGTGCGGATCTAGTGTAACATATACTTCAATGTCTTATCATAATCATTGTTTCATGGATTATTTAGAAAAATAACCGTGAAAAGTATCATAAATATCATAATAACTTGCAGTTCATGCGCTTACACAGTGGCATCAATAACAATTTATTCCTCATTATATTCGTTGTGTTCAAATAATGATGACTGCAACCAATTTGCGTGTGTTACACTCGGCTGCATACTGATTTCTCAGCATTAATATGTGTAATAGGTACATGAATGTCTTGTAAACCGTCTTTAGACCGTAACGAAAGCTTACATCACACGGCATCTAAAAAGCAAATAACTTGTCTTTTTTGTCCGTAAAGAATACAGCACATTAATGCGTATGCGTTTGGAACGACAATTTGATGCAATACTTACACCTATTTGTTTAATGTCGCATTTTGGCTTCTTTGTGTAATTGTTGTTTGTTACTGATGCCACTGTGAAGTGTTTGCGGGGCACAGCTGCGTGTCGTTAACTCTGGTTGTGTTGGTTCAGTTTGTGCCCGCAAGGATTGATGAACAGTTTCATGACCGTTTGGTAAGTCCCGTCACGTCCGACGTATTTTCATAACTGCAGCTTGTACACATAGCACGGTGTTATTTGTTTTGGCCATCTGTCCCCGAACATTCAGTTTTGATATTAATACTAATTATTTTAAAGTTCCAAATGCGATATTTCGCTGGAAATGTTTTTGAGATATCATAGAACTGATTGATTTTCCTTTGTCCTTTGCTTGGTTCTCTTAAGCTTGGAAGCTTAAACTTTGATAGAACACTTGCCTCCTGTCCTACCTTACTTATAGGACTAGTGAAGGTTTCATTAAGATAAAGTTTACGCTTACAAGCGGTTATTAAATATTTAAACTAGTAGTATATGTATGTATGTAAACATTGGGTTTTGGTGACATGCATGTTTTTGCTTTCATTTTGTCAGCTTTATAACATACCAACTTACCAAAACGGATATAACTCAATGTGTATAATCGTCTGGCATGTGAAATAATTTCATCCTGATTCTAGAAACGAAGAAATTGCTCTGGTCAACTAAACCCAATTGATAAATTGGACTAGGCGAATTGGCCGTCGTTTAAACGTGACTTGTCAACTGTGTTCTACATTTCACATAGCGCTTTGCCCTCCTTTGTCTTTAAAGTACCTATTGATGTGATATATCATTAGACATGATATGAATATTATGTTAATACATATTCCTCATTATATCCGTGAAAGGAAAGAAATTATAGTATACTTTTGGGCGCAGTCCCTTTTCTTGTTGGCCCGTTTAGTAGAATGCAAGTCAAGTAGACCAAAAAATATTTAAAAATTGGAACGAAGTTTATAGCGGTCGTATTTCATGGCACTTTTTTGTTGAGTTCCTAGAGGCGAGCAGATAAAGGTTAAAAGTCAAAATACGAAAACGTCGAAATTTATATTTTTCCATTTCTTTTTCGAGTAACTTAAAATTCGAGAACGAATTGAGTGTTGAATGTAAATGTTGATGGAGGATGATGAGAGGGAAAGGGCGGCCAAAGAAAAGAAAGAGAGACGTATGGATTGTGTGAGGAATGATATGAAAGAGAAGGGAGTGATTGAAAGCGTGACGGTTGACAGGGGAGAATAGAAGAAGAAAACATGTTACGGGTTACGCCGACCTCAAGTAACATAGACGGGAAGAAAATTTAAATATCTTCTATCAAATCGTATTCCTATAAAAATCTGCAAAAAGTTTGAGACACAATCAGTCTGATTTCTGCTACACTTCTGAGTCGAATCAATAAAACGAACACTATTATGAAGAGAAGACTCACCTCTAGGAACTCAAAATAAAGTCCCATTCAAATCCGTCCATTACAAACTTCGCTCCACTTTTTTAAGCAAATTGCACTCTCCTAGTTTTTGCATGATACTTCTTTTTATTTTAAAATGATCTACTTATTTTTTGTTTTATTGAAAATTTTCTTATTCTTCCCATTATGTACTTAGTGGTCATTTAGATAGTTTAAAATGGCAATATTTGTTCCCAGGAATCCTTTGGCTCAAATGGAGGAAGAAAAGCGAGAACATGATCTTAAGATGAAGAAAATGGAAAGCGAAATGGAACAGGTTAGTACTCTATCAAAGAAAAGATTTTACAACATAAAAAAACAGTATATTCTACTATTTGGCTTTAGAATCAGCGAGGTATTGATTTTAATTATTCAGTTCGTCTGATGTTAATTACTCATAGTCCTAAGAAAAGCGATTGGTTCTCAAAGTTTGTGTGTGTTTCGTAGTACGAGTAACAAACTATGAGAAACAGTTTAATGCACAAGCTTAAACAGGATTTCCTCTTTAAAAATTCTAAGCACATTTCTAAGCGGATAACCATGGCCCACTGTAATCACATAAATAAAGGAAGTGTCCTTAGCGACTACTAGCGAGCATACACATTTTCGGCGCGTTCGAATTTACCAGCATCTAGGTGCACTGTGTCTAAAAAAGTTGTTCGAGTTCGCACGAAAAATATTTCGATATAATAGGTAAGCCTATTAGAATTTTCAAATTCTGACGAATAGGGAAGCAATAATTAAATCATGATATAGTTTTCTAACACAACCATCGATGGTACAATACGAACGTGAGTGATTGGTCATCTTGTATGCATTTCTCGTCATTTGCATACTCTTACTATAAGCACATTCACGAAATATCACATTTTGCTTCGCTATATAACTCGGGATGTAATTTGCATTACAGCTCGATTTATAAGTTATGTAGACCATGCCTAACAATATTACATGTATAATCTTCAGGTATTCGAGATGAAGGTCCGTGAGAAGCGCGCTAAGCTGAAGGAGTCCGAAGCGGAGCTCGCGCGGCGGCACGAGGCTACGCGGCGCGCGCTGGAGGCGCAGGCGCGCGAGCTGGACGAGCGTCAGCGCGCGTTGCATGCCGAGCGCGCCGCGTGGGAGCGCGAGACCGGCCTGTCGCTCGACGACCTGCGCCGCCGCTCGCTCGAGGCCAACAGCAAGGAGTACGTACTGTTTTTTTTTTTTTCTACTTGGTATCTCGTCATCAACTTGTGGAGTCTTGGTTTTTGCATTGCAGATCTAATTGTATTGCTTAAAAAAAAATGAGACGTCCTGCTAGGGCATATAAAATACTATTAAGCTATTACGTACAGACAGAGCGAATTTCCCTCTTCGCCTCAAAATAGCTCGTGTTGTGTTAATGAAGCATATGTTGCTTGTTTTTACAATTTGTCCGGCCAAAAGCTTCTTTAACATAATCCCTGTAAACACGCGTCTTAGGCAGAAGCTACAATGACCTTGACTTTGACTACTTTGCTCTACTACCCATAGTTTCGGATTATGCAGTGAAGTCCCATCCCAAAAATCAACCTGTATAAACTGATTTAACTTGGCTCGGACTGATTATTTAGCTTTACCGTCATATAAAGTTTTGTTTGTTCTGTTAGTTTCTGCTAAATGTTTCCTTTATGGCCGTTGAAAAAAGAAGGCACCAGTTTTGGTAATTGGCTTTTAAAAATTCGGGCGCAACGTGCCAGAATTTCAGACGAGATGAGGCACTAATTGTTATTTATTTTTCAAATCGAAATCTCGATAGGAGACCACATTTTGCTAGGATGACTCGCACCTAGAATAATGATGAACTCACCCTAGATCGGGACACATAGTACGAGTCCTGAGGGTTCTGGACAAGCACTCGCTCACTGGCTTGTGTAGCAAGCTGCTGGTGAAATGTCTGTGTATAGACAGGAGACTAGTGATGCGCGTTCGCTTTAGTGATGTGCTAAGGCACTGAAGTAAAGCTGCTCGGCCTGCGCCGCTTTAACATTCATGAATATGACGTATGTACAAAACTGATAAATTACGACAAGAAGGGCAATAATAATAATTATCATGCTTGATTGGATCTCTTTTTTGTAATGTAGTATCTAACCTCTGACTTCGTGTTCCAGAACTGTCGACGGCAAGGATAAGAAGGACAAGAAAAAGAAAGGTTTGTTTTAAACTCGACCACAGTCTCGTCGGCCTCGCACCCACCGTTACTTACGCGTAACTAACCTCGCGGCGCATGCGCCTCTCATCGATCGAGTGTCGGTTCCCTCGGTCACAGTGCTCACATTTTGGTATCGAAACGAGGTCCGAGAACAAATAGAAGTTTGATTCCTAATATCGCGTTTAAAATTTTAAAATAACGAAACATGCCTTGGCGTTCTGCCTTTTATTATTCGTCAATACCGAATTACCCGAGTAGCTTCGATCGATGATTTTCTATAGCATAATTTTTATGCTAAATGAGATTCCGGCCGCATTCTGGCGGGCTCCTGTTTAATAACAAAACATACTCGATAAAATTAATTATGTCTATGATTACTGTGACTCTTCGAACATAATACTAGAATACTTTACGTATTTTAACTCTATTCTCCTTGTAAAATAGATTTTTAAATTCTTCAGATTGCTAGAGTTGACAAGCCCTTAGTTTATTGGGACTGACTGTACATAGCGTGATATAAATTGTTTGAGAAACGAATTCATGATTGATTGTATTTGAAATCTGGAGATTTGTTACTTTTTTATTTGTCAACCTATTTCTGGGTTATATAGTGCCATTTTCAGTGTTGTGACGAGTAACTGTACTGTCGTAAACACAAGTATTTGTCAAGTGAAAATTGCTTTATGTCTTCTGTCCAGCAATGTGTGTTCACAATAAGAGTTTGTCTCACTTATTACTCTACTTCAAACTTGTACTTTGTATATTGATGTTTCTCTGTGACTAAATCACTCTTTTGGTGACTGTTCTGTTTCTTTATGGGTTATTTTATTACATATCTTATTTACTTCTAATAAAGTTGGTTCAAAATTATTGGTCATCTAATAAAACACAAAACCAAGTAAATAAAACTAACGCAAATATGTAAAAGGGTGTGCCACTGAACCTCACTTGAAAATGTTTTGATGTTTGCCAAAAATATTGTAATTTACTATACTCTTGTAATTTTACGTCACGTATTGAGATTTTTTACGTCATTTGCAGATTGGTCTTTTAAGAGTGTCGCAACTGGAATAGTTATATAGTAAGGACCATAGTCCGCACACGGCGCACTTAACTAATTAGTAAGTTATAGTTCTATGGGCTTAGCATAATGAAACAACGATTAATGAAGACTACAGCACACAGATTAATGAACTTTGTAACTGACATGCGTTGAGGAAGTTAATACAAAATTTACCATGAGTCTACATTGTATGAGATTACTTTTGTATGTATTTTATTTATAAGACTTTTCCATGACAAAGCATTTATTATGATAAGTGAGGCCTAATTTTATAATTCTGTGTTTCCAAAGGATTTTGTAAAACGTACATATTTTATATGATTATTTATTATTTTTGGTGTTTCAAACTGTTTAGCTGCTAGCAGCGTTGGATTTAGCACAAACAATATTACAGCTTATGAGTAGACATTTACGTCCATAAAGATGCCAAATAGCTTATAATAATGGTATACTTTAATTAAAGACGAATGTGTCATGATTTACTGTATTTATTATATTATATGTTGAGTAAAACTAGATAGACAACTCAATCAGAAACGTTATCGATTCAGCTCAATATCTGGGTATTTAACATAGGCACTAAATCTTTATCTTTACTGATAAATATAGCATAATAAAATCTATACTAATTAATGTTATAAATGCGAAAGTAAACCTGTCTGTTGCATTTTCACGCCTTGGCGGCTGAACGGATTTGCATGAAACTAGGCACGCGGATAGACCATGACTATGCCGCGGGCAAAGGATAGTTACAAAATAATAATATTTGAGAAGTATGTATATCGCTTTTGTTTTCTGTTATATTTAAAAGTAGAGAGAGAATACCGTAGCTATTCTAAAAGTTCGCATTAGGTAATACACCATTAAAAAATTTAAAGTGAATTAGATAAGACATATTTTTTACTTGTATATCATTACAAAGTGTAATACGATTTCGGACTAACCGGTGCATTCGTACACCTGTCGATTTGATTCGCACAGCGTTTGTTATAACTGTACAAAGTTATATTGTGCTTAGTGATATTAAAATATGCTCATAGTTCAGTTGTGAAATAGAATCTAGCTCTAGCTAGTTGTTAGCGTTTCTTTATAGTAACGAAGTAAGGGAATGATGTAAGGATCTCTCTCCAACAGAAATTGAGGAACGCAAGGAATGAAATAGTATTTATAATCAATCTTTATTCATTATATTGTCAAACTTGCATAAGATCTTCAATACATGCTATAAAGTTACTCTTGTTTTAATAACTTCTTAAGACTTATATTCAACACTATACCGCTTATCAGTTAGATTATTTTAGGTTATGTAAATATTTTGTTTAGTTATTATTGACTTACGAGCAAAATATATATTATCAGGTTACGTTACTAAATGACGCGTTATTTATGACACATGCATAATCTTTATTTAATCAGCATGCGATGTTTAAATAAATTTGTATTATTTCCTCCACTACAGTATTGACTTCCGAGTTAAATTTAGTACTTTAGGTCATAAGATTATGCTTAATTTTGTATTTTGTGTAGGGCTACGGCCCACTAGCATACACATCTTTTGCTTAGTCATTACGATGGACTTGTGATGAGTGTTGGGAGAGGAAGGGAGTTCAGACGATGTAATATATTGTACCTTTGAATAAATATAAATAAATACGTAATATATAGGAGTAGATCGTTTTATTTAAAACATTCACACTAACCACAGCATCAAGTAGGGAGGAGACGTAATGAAACACAGACTCTCGTATGAATTCTCTTTTATTTGGTGATGTAATAGATCACGTACACAGTGTTATTACATTCGTCGACCACATCAAAATACAATCCATAAATTCACGAACAACCTCAAAATATTCTGTTATGTAAACAACGTTACTACATCTAGATATATTATTAAATATCTTTGGCAGCACTATGGAAAATATACTTCTACTTATAATAATGAAAATGCAACTTCAAATATATTATAACAATCACAACAGTTTATCGACAATACAATCTTTATACACAAAGTAACATTAAGTTAATTTAAAATATTCGACGATACGTGTTTTAATTTAACTATGACATCTCTTCACTGAATTTAATTCTATCAAAATTCATTTATTTACAATACCTATTCATTTTATCGGGGTTTTACTCCTTCAGGGTAATCAATTTACACATTACATGTAAGAGAATAATAGAAAAAATATTTTGTAGTTATTATAACTAAGTACTTTGCACATCATTTTATGTGTGTTATAAGACGTCTTATAAGTGTAGGTACATGGATTGTTTATTAAATAAGACTTGATTTAATATAGGTATTATTGCAGTTAATTATTTATTGTTTTCGCGCCTTACATAGCCGTGATAATGAATTAGGCATTCAACTTTCGGAAGCTCAGTTTTTATTAGATTAGGTATTCCATATTAAATTTGGAAAATACAGCCACTTCTAAGAATGTACCTACCTACGTTATTTGAAGTGCAAATAATATTTCATAATGTTCCCTTATACCTAAATTGTCTCCTTGCGTTAGATTGCTCAGCGTCGAGGTAGGTCAAACAGTTTACATCTCAGGCCATTCGTTCTCTATTAACTAATTGTATCGCGCTTGAAACCAATGCCTTCCGCTAAGTGATGCTGCGCATATAGCCGTATGCAACCTCAAATACAGCATGTATCCTACTATATCTAATAAAGTAGAAGAATCTCTTGCTAAAGTCTCCTCCTTCCAAGTTCTGATCTATTATATTTATACCTTGTCTATATTAGATCTTAACTATAAGTACATAATTATTTAGTATTTATGGTTACTATTTTGGTGTTCATTCGTGTTACTAAAGTTAATTACTATAAAAACGTTGAAATTAAAGGACGTTGTACTAAAACTCGATAAGTATCTTGTAATATCACAAATCACTGTATCGCTAAACTCTACTTATACACTAACCGATAAATTATGATATCGTTATTGTGATGACCGTTTATTATCGTGTAGGTAAATCACTATTATTTTATGATCAAGAATTCTCGTTGAAAATTTCGGTAACGGTGCTAATTAGCTAAACGCTAAAGTCTAAGCGAGGAGGCACAATGGCACAGCTATTGTATTCACGACCTACAATATACGTATGTACTCCGATGACACTATGATTCATAAATTATACCATGTATTCGTTAACTTTATACCATGAAATGACCGTGATGTAAGCAGTGACTGATAACTGTAGTGAGGCGGCGGGCTTCTCCATATCACTCAGTGTGGACCGACGAACGTTCGAAATTGGGATTCATGTTTATATAGACTCATATAGGGTTCAGTTTAATGATCAGTTGCGTATCTATTATAATGCCGCATCCAGAATTGTTTTGGCACAATCCATTCATGAAATACGACGACATAAAAAATGACGGTCGATGCTGCTGCATTTAGCAATACAATAAAGCCAATCAGCTTTAATTTTAATATCTTAACAGCCCTGCCTAGAGCATTCGCAACCATTTTACCTTATAATTTGTATAAAAGCAATATGTTTGTATATAATTAATTTATAGCCCATGAATCGATAAACATGTCGCTCCACTAAACTTAGTGAAAAACCTTAATAAACTTAATTGTTATTAACAGTCAAAGCAGTTTACGCTAATCTTTGTTTCTAACGTTACGTGGCCACAAGTTCGATTCACAACTCTTTCTTTATAAAGCTTTATCAAGCTCTTTACATTAGTTATAATATTGTGGTAACTAATCTAATCATCTCTTATTACAATTGAAACTGACTTATACGTAATTATTAGTATTCTAGATTAATACATTAAGTACTATTAAGTAACTAAGAAGGCAATAAACAAGATTAAAGATTAGTTAAAGTAGTCAGTATCGTATTAGATAACAATTTCGTTACATATAACTATAGATAATACGAAAGCCAACATCGTTCACGTTGTAAGTTTAGAAGAGTAAGTGCTAAAAGTATGACGTATGAAACAAGCGAAGTGTTATATAGACCGGTGTAGCGTAAGGACGAGCACAGAAGACAGGCACCGCTGTGTCGGCGAGAAGCACAGAGTGATATATACGGTCGTAGCGGTGGCCAAGCGGTACACTACGCGTAGTACTGTGAAACGAATTACTTGCGGCTGTCTTAACAACTACTTACATACGTAGTATTGCGTCAATTAACGTATTAGGTAATAGTAGAACTGTTCTCACACGGGAGTGCGTTCGTGCTGTACCTACCTTCTATAGGAGGACATCGAAAGAACTACAATTTGCTACGATTTAATTTAAAAGAAATTGCAACAAATTCAGTAGGTAAGTAAATATATACATATATCTATGCTTCATTGGACATCCCAAATAACATCTTTATGCTTTCCGTGTTTTCTATTAGAAAATCTTTCTTCTAGGTACATATAAACTACTGAACTGACCGTAGAGGTAGGCACGCCCATGTTTCTCATTCGCTATTAACAATAAAGCTCTTAAAGACTAAATAACGACTTTGTCGTTCGTCTGTAGGCAGTTGAAACTATGACCTACAAACTGATATGTTCATTATTGCCGTCACACATTTTGATCAGCGGTGTCGCAGGCATGCCGGGCGATGCGCGTCTCCATGCAATGCCAGCCCTGAACACGTTGCAGCATGCATGAGCGGTCGTCAAAGGAGTGCCCGCGTTCTGCGCCGGCGCGGCTCGTAGGCCGATGGTCTATATAACACTGCGTTTCTGGGCGACGAGGGAGTTGCTGGAGCAACCACCAGAGTCAATTTCCCTCATCTTAACATTAAACATCCTCGGAAAGATGACGTACGACATCCATTAACGTACACACATGCAACACACATCTACCTATTTGTTCCGTTTCACAATCATGCAATGTATACAGCCGCACGCGCAGCCCGCGCAATATTAATGTCAATATGACCGTAGGTATTCTAATGTTTGTACACGAACTCGTTGAAAGAGAAATGACTAAGAATGCGATAACATCGAATGCAAGAGTAACACTGTGTCGTTCTGAAGTATAATGTGGTAAAGTAGCATGTTCTGAAAATAATGTCGCCACCGATGCCAAACGAAAGAGAAGCTGCCGTGCATAACGCAAAACAAAGTGCAACAGGACCACGGAGGGTGCAATAGGGTGCGCAGAGAAGTAGGTAGCTTAGGTGTAAACAATAGTGAGGGACCAGTATATGTATATTACATATAAGTAGATAAAAGTTAGTAGGGTTAGAAGTACTTATTATAACAGGCTTAACAGAGGGAAACTTAAAAAAATAGGCTTCTCTGTGTTGTTTACGTATTAATTGTAACAATGTGTAACATTATGAAAGTGTAACAAGTATTATATTTATTGTACGATTTCACTCTTCTTAATTATTGATCACAAATTGTTCTATTCGAGGCATTATTCATAATACCTATGACTGCAACTGTCTGTATACGCCTTTCTACTCTATCAATAAGTTAATAGCACTGGAAACTACGTTTGAGAAAAAATAGGTATAAGTAAGTAAATATTGTGGTGTTAACATTGAAGGCCCTGATTATAGTAACAAAGTTTTATCTTATAATATATTTATTACTTTCGATCCACAGCCAAATGCGTTGCGTCCGCACGCTTGCGATCTAGCATTAAGAGTAAAAATACTAATGCTCATTCTCACTAACACCAGGAAACATCTGAATGGACGCCTAAATATTATTGCACTGTTGGAATTTCAACTCTCAGCCGAGCGTTGAAATCCATCAGTGCGCTTTTATTTAGGCATTCCTTTAGGTGTCACCTAGTATTGGTGAAAACGGGCATAAGAGTTGAGTTGAGAAGACGCTAAGTGTGTCGCAAGTGCTCTGCAGAAACTTACTTTGTATATCGTACTGTCCATCTTATTTATAATAAAATTGCTACAAACGATTAATTAATGACTGCTTATTTATGCGAGTTATAATCATTTGTTAGCAAGGGTTGTCGGTGTTCAAGTACCACACGGAATAACATGTAACTGCGTCGGTTTAGGCATTGTTTAACAGTTACACATCATTTCATGTGGTCCCTAGTACCGACGCCGCACTAGAAGTACATAAAGCTGTACAGAATGCCATTCGTTGTGTATACGCCTCATTTTGTCTCGTTAATCTTTCTTTTAATTCGCAATCTTTCTAGGAGTCCGTATGAAAAAAACCTTCACAATCGGCATTGGTTGTATTCGCTTTTAAATTCCAGACATGGCTTCTCAATCTATGGGTAAAGGGTACGGACACCTTTCGAGTTCTTATTCATAAGTTGCTGATGCTGTTAGTAACACCATCAATGATATCAAATGATAATGTTACTTCAATCACTAACCAAAATCTTACTTGATGCATCCAGCTCGTCCAATATATTAAAGGCATTGTAGGACAGTTTTATGTGTATCAACGCGGTGTCGGTTCTTCCGACCTCAGGCGACGAGTTGTTCGAAGACGTTTATGTCTTTAAAACAAGAGGAAGCTGACCCTGGTCCGGCGCGCGTCGCCCTTGCCGCGCCGGCCCATGCCGTACTGTCACATGGCCGTGTCGGAGCTGCTGCCGCCCGGCTTGGCGTCACCGCCCACGCCGCCGCCCCCTTCCTCGTCCCGCGCCGGCCGCCCGCCAGCCGCCGCGCCGCCCGCCGTCAGACCCGTGAAGTCCAGGTTGTACTGTATGCCATCAGAACACACTAGTTAGCAGAATTGTAAGTGTTCTCTAACGACGAGGGACATGAACAAGAGAGCTTTTCACTAGAAAAATCCCCTTCCTCATGACCAGACAGTTAATAGCATATTTTCAGATAGCTTTAGTATAATTTAAATTTTCTGAGTAAAATATGCTTTTGATAGGTCTCATCGTTAGACTTTTAGTTCACACATTTCTAAAGGAATACACAATATTATTATATTCTCAAAAATGACAAGAAACACCATGCTCGCGAATCAATTTGCGGTCATATATGCATTAGTTCGAATTCATTAAATCCACGGTTAATTCAAATTAAAATCATGTATTGTAAGGGGCAAAAGTATTTCCAGTAATTAAAATTAGAGACCAAGTGTGATGGTTTTAATTGACATTTATAGATAAATTGTAGCAAAATTACTTAGGTAAAAGAAAAAAAACTGATTCACTTAAAGATTCATATTCGGTTTATGAACTTAAAAGTGAATGATTAATTAAAATACCACACAGATGCTAATCTAATAATAATAAGTTATTAATTGCAATATCACACACCAACAACATTAATAATAGCTATGGGTTACCAAACAATGCTACACTAAATCCACGGTTAGTAAATGATCAGTTTGTTAATGATTTGCATTGGGTACAAACTGAACTGTTAAACAAAACCACAATTTTGAATCCACAAATACCTACTTCAACCATTCAGTACACTATTTTCACTCTTATACGTGGATGCTTTTTGTAAATTTGGCTTCCAATGCATAGGAACTCTCTCAGGCATACATAGGGAATACTGAAAATAAATGTAACAAATAACACATAAACAAAAGGAAAATGAGACATGGAAAAAGCATAAATAAAGAGATAACAACTGACAGGCTGGCTGGACACGAAAAAAAGACAAGTTCATATAGACTGTGAACAGGGAATCTCCAACGTGGGAACATTTGGCTTTCCCCGTAGAGCACAGGTTCTAGCTGGCTCAAACTTGTACGAAAGAGGTAGGTCATCATTAGCATAAATATGTATTCATGAAGAAATATTTTCGTATGGGCATGATTATTATTAACATGCTCAGGTAAACTACGTATACACAGGAACACTCAGAGATACATGAATATGGTGATGTGATATATGCAGGTGCAAGATAGAGACAGACCGAGTCGTCCCTCGTCTGTGCTGAAGTTTTGTTTATCGCTTTGTCCAGCGGAATTAGACCCTGGTGTGGACGGAACCACCCGGTGCATGGAGGAAGGAAAAAAAGATTAAAAAATAAATACAACAATAAACAGTAGGTAAATAAAAGTGGGATTCTTCATATTTAAACTGCTCTATTACTATACGTATAAAACTAATATTCTATTAAACTAATGAGATTTATTCTTGTTGATATTGAGTATTGACGCAAATTTTCTGATTCTTCACAAATAATTGTAACTTTAAGCTGTAGGTACTTAATATGTAAATTGCAACCAAGAATAAATCCCGTAATTTTAATCACACTGTTTCACCGTTTTCCCGAAACTAACAATCACGAATGAAATATAATCTTTAAAGTACTTAACAGGTGCAACACTCTGGTGCCTTTTAACCACTCCCACACGGGCCTCCCACGGCAAAGGTACCTAAGGAACATTATGTTCCAATGCACTAAAATCTTTACATTTCCTAGAAAATTTACTAAACTGTCAAAATGTGCGATGTGTTGCTCGAAAAAGAAATTGAAAAATATAATATTGTATAGGTAGTCAAATAGATTTAAGGAATGAGCGGTCACCTTGTTCGCGCAATCGAAACATGTAGTGACGACTTTACTAATAACGTTCATAAGATGTTTGGTCTCCTGTATAACGTTGTCTACTTTGCTGAAGGTGGCTGCGCGCCCAACCGTCGGCTCTTTCACTGTGAATTGTAGCTGTTGCACATACGTTGGAACCTTATCAAGATGTTCTAGAAGTTCTTTTTTTGTTGCTCCCGCGGGTACCTTAAAATATATTTTATATGATAGATACATACATATACCATTTAGCTATGGATGTTATGCATGCTATTATTGGTTTACCTGATAAGAAAACTGTCGCACAATTTTATAAAGTCTATTGGCTTCCTCCGCGAAATATTCCGCTTGTGTGAAGAGGTCTTGAGTAGTGTTTAGACGGCCTTCACCTTTTGTGAATTGGTACATAGCGAAGGCCATGGAAGACATATTTTTTGCCCTGTAATTTGTGAAGGCCATGTTCAGATCCGAAGTTATATGAAATAATTATGTTATAATTATATATAATTAAATAATTTTTTATCGTGTTTACACCTAGTTATATGTGCATGCTGTGGTCTCCTGTAATTGACGGAGCACACGTAATAGAACCTTTTTTATTATTGTGAATTTATATTGTATTATGTGTATCCTTTGTTGGAGATCCTCAATAAATAAGTATTCGTATGACTAGTGATAGCGATCCGTACCTCTTCACAATATCGTTGTTTTCGTCGGCAGCTGCGCCCTGCCATTTTTCAGTCTCGGCATCCATTTCAGAGGACATCATTTTCATTTCTAAACCAGACTTCGCGATCTTTGCTTGCTCGTCAGAATCCAACCTTACTGCTTTCAGAGGTTTGCTTGTCGTTCCATGTTTCTATAAATTAATTTGAACTAATATTAAGTACGTGGACACTGATTGGGCATTTGGATGTTTGATGTTTGTTAGGAATCAGATTTCAGTAGGTATGATGTTTTTTATTATTACTTGTGTCCGTGCTGCCTTAGGTCTTTTAAGAGGTCTGCGAAGCACGATTTGTCCATACAAACGTAGATACCTAATATCAAAATCATTTGCAATTCGAGCATATTTCCACTAAGTATATAGGTAGATAATGCTGTTATTCGGATTGAGACAGCATTTATCTACTCCCACACACAGGCTCCTGTTATTTTTTTTCAAAGTACTTACCCAAGACAAAATAATAGCGAATTGCATTTCGCATCAACAGAAGCCTAGATTATATTGTCTAGTTACAGATTATAAATCCCTACAGAGCGGTGCGACCGCGACCCGGCTGTTTTGTTCGTGACCGCCAAGATCTGAATAGTACCTTTACATGACACCTTCATTGTGAGAGCAGCCGAATGAGTGCCGGTTACGATTGCGGTCATTACATAGAATATGAGCGTATGCGAAATCAAACGTAAAATGTGTGTGTTCAGTGTATGTGCACTACTTACTCCTGGCCTCGGCAAGCTGCTGTATTGCTGTTTGTCGGGTCTGTCGTCCGTGAGGTCGAGCAGCTCGCGCGCTAGCCGCGCGGCGTCGGCCAGCAGCCACGCCCACATGTCTACGAACACATCGAGGTTCTCCCGCGCGGCCGCGCTGCCCGGGTGCGCCGCTAGCGTCCGCGCGGCCGTCACAACTTGCGGACCGTATATCCTAAGGTTTATTTCCGCAAACTTTGCACTCACTTGCAGAGTCTCCGACAAAGCTATATGTCTGAGTAATTTGCAAACCTGTTGATTAAAATATATACTTACACGTATGTCGATTCTACGGATTCGTGCCCATTTTAAATTAGGATTCTTGAAGTTACCTCTATAATGTGATCTAATTGTTCATGGAGCCGGCTGGCTATATTGTGCAGTCTCTCTGATTCTCTCTCACCACAGGAACTAGCTGCAGGGAAAAATACTATGTTGCTCTCATAGATCCAATGGCCATAATCCATAGGTATCCAAACAACATTTAAAACGAAGCCATAAAGTGTTTGGTGAAGAAGCTGTTATGAGGACATGCAAATCGTTAAAATTATTAGTTAGGACAATACTCTATACCTGCTTGTTTACCTATATATGCTAGGTCGGACGCGAGTCTCTTCGCTTCGTCAGCGAGGGGGGCGAGATCTCGCGCTTGATCGCGCGCTGCAGCGACTAGCGCACGTTCAAGCTCCGACGCGGCACTGGTGGCACCCGTACACGCGCTCTCCAGCGCCGTCGCAGTACCGTTGACACCTTGCTCTTCCTGAATTACGCACTCTTAATAAAATCTTTATACGATATGATCATTAGAAGTGACAGTGGTAGCTTACCAGCGATACAGCGACGGCAACTAATCTCTCTAATTCGTAAGCTATTCTTTCGGCGAGGGCTAGTATCCGTTGTCGATGTTCGTGCGAGGTGTAGGCGGAGTCGGTAAAGTCGTGCGTGCGCTCGACGAGTGCGCGCAGCGTGGACGCGAGCGAGCGCCGGCGCGGCAGGTCGGCACCGCCGCGAGCGCGCGCCGTTCGCACCTGCCCCGTGAGCCCGCGCAGCGCGCCCAGCGCCGTGCCCGCCTCCCATTGTGCAGCCTATATATTTACTAAATTTTAGTATAAAACACAAAATATCTAAATCTTCAAACTATTTGAAAGTAAGTAGCAGATTCCTACCTTACGCTTAACTAATCACGGGACAACTAAATACCTAAGGTACAGAAAATAGGTGTTTTTAGCATCGATAAAAGTGGAAAAGATGTTTTTTTGAGAATTTATTTAATGAAAGAAAATAGTGCTTTGTTATCTAATAAGCGTACATGACTATCACTTTTAAGGTCTACATCACATACATACCTACTTCATAATTATTTATGCAGGCTTAAGGTGAATGCGTAGTGGTAGCCCGCGAAATTCAAATTTTCTTACGTTTTTTGCAATTTTCAGGTCAGTGTCAGGTTTTATCTTGATCAAAATTTGATTCGCGACTATAACAGGTACGTATTCACAGAATTATAATCATCAGAATCATTAATACATCTTTCTAAGTTAGATTTCTACCATAAACACTTTTCCATACGAGATTTGTTCTTAACGGTAGAAATCTAACTTAAAGAGATATATTAAAGATTCTAATGACTATAATTCTGTAAATGCATATCTATTATAGTCGCGAATCAAATTTTGATCCAGATACAACCTGACACTGACCTGCAAATTGCAAAAAACGTAAGAAAATTTGAATTTCGCGGTCTACCACTGCGCATTCACCTTAACATAATTTTTACTCACCACTGTCGACCTCAGGGAACCTACAACCACCTCTTAAAGGAGTATTATTTTGACCTTTGTGATTCGTAATCGGAAAAGAAGTGACATGAACGCGACGATGCAGCGATGGCAAAGCGCGCGGCGATCGCTTTTGAATAGGACACGGCTTGGTTCATGGTACGAATACGATTCATACATTAATATAAACTTGAAACAAAACTTTCTTGAAACAAGATTGTTTTGTTAAAGGTAGTGGTAGGGCCCCAGTGCCTAGTTTGGAAATTGACCTATTCGCTGAAAGTTAGTATACCTACGTACGTACCTATAAAGTTAGTTACGTAGCGGGAAGCTTAGCCAAGCCTTTATTAGCTAAGCTGTATGGAGCGTGGTCGTTAGCAGAATTTTGTGAGTTAAATAAACTTTTAAAATCATTAGAGTCTATGGCTACGTTTATAAAATACAGGTGCTCTTTACTTATTACAAGTTTAAGAACTGAATGCTTCCTCAAGTCCAAATATAAATAAGTCCTGAAATATAAACGAGAACAATAGAGTAGATATTGATAGCGATCGATGACATTATTCCACTTACTAAATTGAACAATGTCTACAGTAATAAAAAAATAGATAAGTCCCGCTTGCACCACAAATCGCTAAATACGTTTACCCCTAAACGCAGTTAAAACATCGCTCTGTTTGTCAATCATTATTTTGAAGATGCCAGCGACAGAATGTTGTTTTAAATATGTTTAGTGCTAAACGCATTTAAAGATTTGTGGTGCAAGCGTGGAAAAAAATGAGATCATTTCACAATACTTACAAATAGGTAGGTAAAGTATGAGGAAGCAAATTGCAGGAAACTAAACATACATATTATTCACAAAACATTATTAAAAATAAAGCATACAAGAGAACAATCTAGTGCTTATTATGTACAATAACAATAATTTCTTACATAAAAATGAATGACTACCTGCTTTTAATAAACTGATACCTGTTCATGACTATCCGAGAAAGGTTTCATCTACAAGAAAAGAAATAAAAGAGTGTTTATGTTCGAGGAAAACGCATCAGAAGTGTCACAGAGTTACCGAGAGTCATAGCAGTCAGTGGAAGAAGTATACATCTCGATTTCTATAAATAAACATTTGTTGAGATTTCCATGCTTTGCTTTGCTGTGGTTGCGTTAGGCTGATAGTTTCAGTAACAAGAATAACGACTTACCTATTTGGTCTATTTTTAAACATACATACTAAAGTATTTTAGATCAAGAGAACAGGAAGACCTGCAGAGTTATGAAATGGGAGGTCTGCAAAAACTGGGAATTGAATCCACGATCACATACCTAATTTAGGTACCTACCTACTATCTTAATTATGCATTTTGTTATAATGATTCCGGGGGATTTATGAAGTCATACTACTAAATATAGCAGAGTTACATGTCGTATAATTATTATTTTGTATGGTATAGCGTATGCTTTAGCATACGCTTTAATTTTAATTGACAAGTCGTTGAATTATTGGCGCAGCATTGCTATCGTTTGCCATTTTATTTGTGTTACGCAATTACCCCACTGATCTGTAATCAGGCAATCAGCTAGGTAAAGTTAGCCGACTGTTCCCGTTAGTTTGTACATACATAGGTATCTGTTCCGGCTTCCGGACTGTCGCAGACTGCGGAAGCCGCTCTAGCGTCTCATATAATACAAGCACTTCGCCCGCGACTTTGTTCGCGTGGATTTGTATTTTCCCCTACAAAATTCAACACCACTTCCACCCCTTTAAATTAGGATAGAATTTCTGAGAATTTGCAAATTGTTTAAAAAATATGTGATAATCAAAATCTATTTCCTAACCAGCCAGTAATTTTTAATTTTTGCCAATGCGTAATTGTCGCAAAGGTGGCAAACTATGACGTCTTGGATGGAATATGTTGAATTAGAAGTCTCCCTGTACAGATAGAGTGCAACACTGTACCAGAGAGCCTTTTAACACTGCGATGTAACCGTGATTGTTATTATAATTTAGCTTTTATTAAGACATAATATCTACTTACTTAACAAAAATATTGAAACATTACTATACTCATACATGGCATGGGCGAATTGAAAACATATCTAATCGCTTTAAAAATGAACGAATATCCGTACATATATAAATCTAGATTTACATACTTACCTACCAATGTTATGTACACACCGAATTATATAGGTAGCTTGCCTAAGTGCTTATATCCAGGTTACACCTTCCGTTCCGGCATATACATATTTCAGCAATATGTATGATCCATTTACCTATAATATGTGAACGTAACAACAATTTCCTATAACATGTGTCGACTACCCTCCGGAACGTGCTTAGTGCTGCGTGTCTCTCCGCTAAACTTGTTTAAACGAGGACATGTTCTAGTCGGCAAAATGTTTGCACTTGTGGCGCCTTACCTAATGGTTTCTTGGCTTTCATCGCTTTAAGCGCTATAACATAAATAAAAAATGCAGCTGGAATTTTGTTCCGATTTTTAACCGTTGCTGGCATGAAATTCTGATATTTTGATTTTTCACTGAAGCTTTTTGTTCGCTTTCTGTGTTCACAAAAACTCGGCTATTTGTGAAAATCTGTCAATTCTTCGTGAAATGTTTCAAACAGAGCACGTTTTGATTGTCCGAATTTACATTCTCGAAGCTATCTACTGTTGGGAATTTTATTCCCGTTTTGCACTTAAGCTAGGCCACACCTAAATGAATACCTACTTACCTAAATAAAAACGCGCTATTTGATTTTTAACTTTAGGGGCTAAGCTGAGCGTTGAAAACCCAACAGCGCGCTTTTATTAAGCACTTAGAGTTCATAAATTATTCTACGGGAAAGTATTACTGAGGTAAAAGTATCTTATGTCCTTCTCCTAAACCAGGTCATGGTCTACCCGTCTGCCGAGTTTCATCGAAATCCGTGCAGCCGTTAAGGCGTGAAAGGTAACAGACCGACAGTCAAACAGTACTTTTGTATTTGAAGCTAATAAGTATCATCAACTTACACACAAACCTTCCAAAATAAATCCTATAAATGATGGTGAAACCGCATTTAAAATCCGTTGCGTAAATTATAAGTACAACGCTGTCACATAGAGACGAAATATAAAATATGTAAGTAATAAAATAGTATTAAAATATAAGTATGCATGGATTCATTTAGGTGTAGCCTAGCGTTAGTGAGAATGAGCATTATAGTTCTATCTAGGATAGATTTCTTCCAAAGACAAAGTTTTTAAGAGAAGCTAAACTACATTGAAAGTCAGCTTCAAGGTATTATTTTCTTAAACCTTTTTCATTTTACAATGGAAGTTAAAACAAAGAATCAGATATATCTTTCTCAGTGGCGTTTATATAACTACCTAGTTACGCCACTGGTATCGGATGATTCTTTCAGTTTCCGCTTTGCACCAGGGCCTTTGACCACCTGCGCTGTAATTGCCTTTCATTTTGACATCCATTGCTTCACAGGTTTGAAAATTTCATTGCTCAACAACGTTAAGGCGTTTCCACCAGAAATGAGCGAGGATGCGTAGCGAGGGATGTGTGTGACACTAACGAATGACATCGCTTCATTTTCATAGGTTGAGCTAAGCTAGTGTTGTTAATGGTTAGTTTTACGCACATCCTCGCATTCCTCGCTCATTTCTGGTGGAAACGCAGCCTCATAGCGCAATGAACGTAGCTGATCTGTCAAAATGAAAGTCATTGCGATCGATTGCCATTTGATATGTTTTAGGCAATTACCCCGATTGTGTAAGAGCCTGGCGCGAAGAGGAAATTGGGCCCCGTCATCTATCCCTCCTGTGGGATTTTTAATCCAAACTCAAGATCATATTGTGTTCTTCGGAAAATATTTATATGGCACTTTTGTATGAACACTTGCATGAACATTAAATATTGCATAGCATATTATGTAAGTACTTAAATAGTGCCTCTACTGCTTGGCTGGTCACCTTTTTGACAGTGCCGGTTGCCATTATAGCAATGTTTTGGGGAATTCTTAAACTCTACTAAGTATTGCTTTTACATGGAGGGGGGAGGGGTTATCACAGCCCATTACAAAGATAAAATGGATTGAGGTGCCATGTCTAATATTTAAACGCGGATACTACCAGTTTAGTACTAAATAAACCGATTTTGTAGGCCCGATCGTGGAATTTGTAAGTAACTAATAAAACACTTGAAAGTTATGTTTGAAACTAAACACCTTCAACCTTATTACAAGACAAGATTTTTACCATCGAGCCATTTTTTGATGTTAAACCCGAGTTTAGTTGTCAATTTTGTAAATATTATGAATTTTACATTTGTCGGAATAAAGATCAAAATACAGTAACTGGTTCGAAGGCTTAGGCTGGGTCTAAAGTACTCGTTTTGTAATAAGACGGCTTGCGTTTAAGGTGACTCTTCTATACAAACGTCTTCTATCAACTTAACTTCTATAAACGTCTTTACCAAGTTTTCTATTAACACTGAATGATACACATCGTCTGTGGGTATTGTGATTAAGCAATATATTTGTAATGTAGTCGTAAACAAAATTAATTCAACTACAAGCATACATTCGTGAATCGGGACCATACCCGCGGGAATACCTACACGACGCAGACTATACGGTGTTTGAAGTCACGGATTGTGGACATAATTTACTGCATCTATTGTTACCCCAACGCCTAACTGTGCCACGCAATATTTATGTCCCTACCTACATTTTCATGAAAGCTTCTCTGAGGTTTCATTGGTTGCTGTAGGATTTCTAAAGGAATGGGTCGAATAAAAATACTCAAACTTCTCGCCTTCACACGGGTAACGTACCTACCAAATTATCAGAGGCTATAGGTACTCGTAAAATGTTTAAAAGTTAAACGTACGAGTAATTCTCGTTGTATAATTTTGAAGGCAAACTTTTTAGTTCTGTTTTTTATAGAAAACTTTAAATGAAATGAATGAATGAATTTGAGATTATTTGTATAATTCTAGCTACATTAGCCAGATAAGAGCACAAGTCAAAAGCCCAAAGTCGTTAACCAAAAAACTGAAATAGTCACCGTAGTATCGACACGGGGAATATAATATGAAATTGTAGCTATTTTAATCTGAGGTTTCATTTCAGAGCTCCTTTTAACAAATGTCAGCAGGATCAAGAAGAAATATTAGTGTATTTGAAAATATTGGAATGAGACATCAAACCTCGTGCGTGCTTGGCTCCTCGTGTCCTGGCAGGCCGTCCCTCACGACGTAGTGGATCAGGTCCATGGCTCTTCTCATCTGACAGAACACCGTGTCCCTGTTCTCCCGAGCCGACGCGCTTGATGGGTGCCTCATGCAGGTCTGTTTATGACAAAATAATTTTAAGTAAAATTCATGTTAGGAATACTTCACTCTGTGAGTGTGAGCTGGATGGGAATTTGCAAATTCTACCTATGCCAGCACTATCAACTGTTTTTCGGCCACCTCTAAATATTGTTTTAACATTTATAAGAACCTTGCAAGATATACCTACCTAATTATTTGAAGACGTCTTCCCTGTAATTTGTACTCTTCATATCATAGTAAAATGTTGAGATAATTTAGGTATATACCAAAAAACAGTCCTTTCAAAATCACCTAAGATTTATAGAGCAAGCCACGGAAATCTGAATAAACGGTAGGACTATCTTGACCTACAACTCACTATCTTTCGCCATTGTTTCACGCCAACGCGTTGCACGGGAGCCCCAGGCTCGTCTGTCTTGAACAAATATTAAGCTACCCTCAAGACAAAGCGACTGCGGTGGAAACCTCGTCTCGACTATGAATGAAACCCCATCAGTTACTAGTGGGTCGTAAAGGGCAACAGTAAACCAGGAGGGCAGTAGCTTTTACAAGAACGGTAGTTAGTAGTTACGGGTAATAAAACCACCGTTTATCAAAGCCACCGGAGGTGGTAAAAACACTGGGAGTGTCTACGTATCTAGTTGATTGAGCATGTACAAATTGTCTATAGTATCATTCATGTTTATTTTTTGTACAAGACAACATTACCCATTTCAGTTCAAAGTTAAACAAGTAATTATTACGAAACTGTGTCAAACAATTTGCTCAGTTTAAAATCTCTTACATCGTCAACACGGTGCTCCTGTCCGGTGCAATATTTTACTGAATTCAAAAAAGGAGATGGCATTTGACGGCTTCTACTTAGTTTCTTTTAAATGTATGTAGGTATACCAATTTCGCCGTGATTATTGGGACGATTAACGTGTTTTTTTGAAGTGAAAACTTCTTTAGCGGCGTTGAACACTTTTTGTAATGGGTAAAAAATGTTAAACTCGCGTCAGGGCATCGCGTCAGGACACGTGACCGTCAGGAGAGATTCCCCCCCCCATCTCTTTCTACGGCGGCGCCAACCGAAGTGAACCAAGTGACACACGATAATGGATGGATGGATGGTGATGGTGATGGCGATGGTTATGGTGATGGTGATGGCGATGGTGATGGCGATGGTGATGTGATGTGATGTGATGTGATGTGATGTGATGTAATGTGATGGTGATGGTGGACGCGGACGCGGACGTGGATGGACAGCTGATGGCTCGACCGTCTGTGCAGTAGCCACACTGCTGTGTATTCGTAAAATTCGTGTATATAGGGTAAACTCGTTAGAGATGGCCATACGGGAGAGATGGCCAATCGAATTATTTTTGGCGTGAATAGCTAGATGTCGCTAAAATGCAGTTAGTACGCTGCGAGCCACGCTCGGAAACAGAGTGCGACGACGCCGCTGCGCGTATTTATATTAAAAAGTAAGTAAATAAACTTTTATTTTACAGGGTATTGCAAAAATTATATAGTGTGGTCATATATTGTCGTGAAGTACTACTTTTTATCGCTATTTTTTAGTGTTTGTTTAGTTTATTGTGTTTAACAAATGTTAACGTCTCTTCTAACCTCAAAATGGCGCCCGCCAATAATTAACTAAATCTAAAATTTAATATGGCCATCTCACCCGTACAAAAAGGAGAGATGGCCACATAAATTCAGGTTGAGATAGCCATATTATGTTTTGTTATTTGAAGTGATATTATTGAGTTTTATGTTTTCAAAGTCAAAGTCAAAGTCAAAGCATTTATTTCAAATAGGCACAAAAAAGGCACTTTTGAACGTCAAAAATTATCTTAAAATAGAATTGATTCTTTTTTAAGAGTTTTGTTAAAGATGCCAAATAAGTACCAGAGAAAAGCCATAGCCACTCGCGGTTGTTGGAGTGAAGATTCACTAAAGGCTGCTATAAATTCCATAAAAAATGGAGAATTGTCGGTGTATAGAGCAGCAATTATCTACGACATACCTCGTAAAACACTTGAAAGAGGTACAAGACTAACAATGACAAAAAGGGACCAATGGGACCTACCTCTATGCTTGGAGACCAAAATGAAAAAAAACTTGCTGATCATATTAAAACGATGCAAGGAAAAGGATACTGGTCATCTATCCCGTATAGCTACGGCCAACACACCCTGAAGCCCCGGGAGAGATGGCCAATTCTATTTTTTTTTTTTTATTGTTTTTTAATATGTTTTTGAATAATAACAAATTATTTGTCGTTGATTTTTAAAAGACTAATTACTGTTAATTATGATAAGAATAAAAGACTGATTGTAACAACACTTTTTGATTTTTTTATTTTGCCTAGATAAAACTATGGCCATCTCTAACGAGTTTACCCTAAAGTGTTTAAAAAATGGAAATTGAACAAAGTGCATCGATTAATGAAAAAAGTGACGCAGAAATAGTGAAAAAAACTTAGTTATATTAATTCAATTAATAATTGATTTATTTCAACGTTAATATTCAAGTTTTCACTTCTGCCTTCTGCACTTTTTTTTTAATTTGGTAGGTATTATGGGATCCCCGCGGCGGTGGCGGTCCCATAATACCTACTTTTTATTTGCTTGAGTAGTTTTTGAGTGAACTTCAATTATACATAGGTACTTCTAATTTAACCCACTTTGTCTATGTGGATGATATAAGGTTCTGTCACTATTATTTACATAGAAAATGGTGGCTTCCGACCAAATAAAAAAGTCAAGACATAGCGCTGCGAACAATACAGTGAAGCATGTCAAAACTACACCTCCGCTCTGTGCGTACACGCTCACACGCACATATTTATAATCAAACTACACCTCACTAAGTGTACACATGTTTACGAAACCGGTTTCACTTTACTGTTGACAGTCCTCTGTCTTGGTTTCTTATTTGGTGTGAGGTGGTGGCATAAGAATTTGGGCGGGGTAGTATCACAACTAAAAACTTTTTACAACAAAAAACAACTAATATCCAAGAAATTACTTATTATTATTTTAATTTCGGAAGTCGGTGGCAACAAAAAAACAAAACAAAAGACACCGACTTCCAAAATAAGCCGTTGAAATCAGCGTTCTGAGTTGAATACTTCTTATTTTTCACTTGGTATAATTATGTAATGTTATGTTATGTTGTGTTTTTTTTGGAAGTCGGTTGTCTTTTTTGTAAAAAAAAATTAACAATCCCTATCGAAACTGCACTTGTATGTCGTTCACACTATCGGTTAGTGGCTAATAGCAGTAATGGCAAGTTGTTAGTCGCTATTGTGGCGGCCTACATGTTGCGGTCGCCTTCTGCAAATAGTATTGATCCAAATATGAACACGACAGTAGGTACACGAACATTATGAGAGCACACTTATATCGCCAAACCCCATTATGAATACGTTAAACTCTTATCTCATCGTAATAAAATATAAATTAGAATGATTCTCGTGAATTTTATAAAATGCTCGGCAATCATTCTATGTGTACCTTTCCTTACCGAGATAACAGTTACATACAAAGTCAAAGCATTTATTTCAAACTAGCTTCAGCCCGCGACTTCGTTCGCGTGAAACTTCTTGTTTCCCCCGAACCACCCAGTCGTATCGCATCACCCGCCCGCGCCGTTCTTTTTGACTTTTTTTCTTTTTGCTCGGCTCCTAAGGGTCATAGCGTGATGTTAAATAGCCTATAGCCTTCCTCAAGAATTGGGCTATCAAAATATGCAAGAAGAATTTTTCAAATTCGACTGGTAGTTCCAGAGATTACCCCTACATAAAAACTTACAAACAAATTTTACCTCTTTATAATATTAATATAGATATGCACATAAAAGGCACTTTTGGACGTCAAAATTTACAATAAAATAGAATTGATTCTAGTCGCCCCTTCCAAAAGATAGTTTTTTATGGAGAAGAAAGCGCAAGAATTCCACGGTTACTCTTTAAAAATGTTTTACAATATTTTGTAAGTATACATAAATATTATAATTATACGTGAAGACGCAAAATTGCAATAACTTACTAATGGTTTTACGTAGATCGTGAATGTCCTACCTTAGCATAGTTCACACTCAATATAAATTACTTTGCGGAGTACCTATATGATGACGCCACGAAGTTTGCGCATTATACCTCTGGCTCACAGTACTTGGCGGTAGGCGTCGGGAAATGCGACATATGTGGTGCAAACTTGTATATGTTGCAGTCAAAACTCATAACCAGTCAAAAGTACTTTTGACTGAAAAAATCAGGCAAAAGTAATTTTGACTCAACACGTTGGTCAAAAGTAGTTTTATCTGAAAATCGGTAGTCAATAGTGATTTTAACTGACAATATTTGGTTAAAAGTGATTTTGGCTAAAGCTCTTAGTCAAAACTAGTTTTAACCAATAGAGCATCAGTCAAAATAACTATAACCAGTTAGTAGGATGTAATAAAATATTTCATGTTGTAAATTCGTTTATTACGAAGATTTAGGTAGTAATACAAAATATGAGCAGCATCAATTATGTCGTAGATTTCTTCAGCCGGTAAAAAATATTTGATAGGTTCTGTGTTTGTAACTAACTTTTTAATACCTACCACAGACTTCAATTAAGTTAAAGAGTTATAATCTACTCTACAGTAGTTAGAACAAGTGGAAAAGAAGTTGCATTGCAAATTTTTCAAATTGTTCTTTTGTCATAAGACTCATAACATTGAAATGACTATCTTTCATATCTTCTATCGCTAAAATTCTTCCTAAAAAACGTTGTTTCTTTTCGTGCTCACTCATTTTTAACAAATATCTACTGATTCTCTAATTATATTTAGAGTTAAAATACTTTATAAGTACGTTTCTTCGTAATTTATGTCGACCACCTTATCTTTTTAAGAGTTTTGACTGATAGAACCAGTCAAAACTACTTTTAACCAACTCTATTGGGCAAAACTAGTTTTGACTATTATTTCAGTCAATAGTACTATTGTCGAGAGCTTCCAGTCAAAACTACTTTTGACTGATTTTGTTAGTTAAAAGTACTTTTGACTGGTTATGAGTTTTGACTGCAACATATACATACGAAGGATTAAATTGCTCTACCTACTGCAATTTTATTATTCTAATGAAATACTGCAACGTGCTGTTAAAAGCGAAACGTCAGGGCAGGAAAGGCAACAACATAAAAAAAACGCATAAAGGCTTCCACGCTAAAATTAAAAAAAAGGCTTATTCTAACTATTTAGTTCATTGTGCAATTTTCCACACTAGTAGGAAAATGCAAGGTGAACAAGCGCTTGTTAAACACACTGCAAATATTGTTAGCGGTGCAATAAGAGCCATTTCACGACCTAGTATGTTGAAAAAGATCTTTATCAATATCTAATATAGAGCGGTGGAAAAATGAAAAGTCTTGTAAAATATGTCATGTGAATGGTTGGCATCGGCGTGCCGCGCGGTCGACGATCGCACGGAAGCGCTGACAAATTGCTAGCTTTGCCATCACACAGCTGACCGCGATTGTTCACTCACCCTTCTCACGACACACTTGACACTTCAATAGATATATAGCAAGCTACGTCTTTACTCTTTATCAAATATAAAACGTATGAGAAATGTGCGTGCATAAACTCCGATGTCACAAACAACGCTTTGTGGTTCCGAATTGGGCTTGGAACCTACATAATTGATAGGAGGAGCGGCGGCCAAGCGACAGAGCTACCTAATTTATGCGAGCCACGGGACACACACACACACCGGACACTCGGATTGAAAATTTAGTACTGTTTATGGTGTTAATAACGGGCCCTCGAGCCCTCCTACATAAAGGTGTTGTATTAAGGGCTTTTCAATTCAATGATTGCGCACACGAGTTTAGTCTGATTTAGCAATCAGGTGCAATGTGTTCTTGATGAAGAGTTATTGTTGTTGAGAACACACATGCAAAGGAAACAGAATATGCGGTCTGCCATATTTTTATGTATGTACAACGGGTGTAAAAAGACGCATAACGAAGGCGAGAGTCATTTATTCTTCTCGTTATAGTGTTACGTGACCTAATGAAGGTATTGATGGTCAAAGTTCCAACTTTTTTGACGTTTATTTACGAAACCAAGTTTTAGGGGTAGGTATATGATCTTTAAATACCCGTACGATTTTACCCCACTTTCTCATACTTATAAAATGCCTATGGGAAACTAAACTAAACTCTAACGAAACCTAAAAAAGGAACAGCTGTTAACCTATTTCCGTGGTTGCATTTAGATTGAACGTGTAATTTGCTTGACCTTTTTACGAGAGTTGCTAACGAGTTTCCGTAAATGAGCAATGTTGATTGAATAAACGTTGAGGGTTATGAAGTTTGAAAATGTCGCGTTACCTTGGACGAGGTGAGTAGCATGAGAGTGGAACGTTCCAGGACGTTTCTTGCTGCCGCCACTTGTGCTCTTCTCCTCTCGTCGCGCAGGTCTGCTCGCCTCTCCGCCGTGAGCCTCGCTAGCTCCACCATACCTCCGCCAAACTCCGTGAACGCGCGCACAAACTCCGCGAAGTTCGACACCGACTCCAACCGGTCCAGGGTTCGCGCCACCTGTCGCATAAAACACGCAATAACAACAACTGCAACTGAGGCAAGAACAAGGTTATTGCGTTCAGCCAATAAACTACGGAACACACGGACGAAGTTTTCCCACAGAGCTTCGAAATGCTGTAATAGATACCTGCCGCATGACATACGACAAACGAAACAATTTAACCGCATTTGCAACACATTCGCAGTGCGCCACTTTGACTAACTCACAAAGTTATCTCATAGTTTCGTGAGTTAGTCGAATTTAAAAATTATGTTTCACGTATCATTTGGTCTAAAATTACCATCCAAACTTCCAAACTAATATTATAAATGCGAAAGTAACTCTGTCTGTCTGTCTGTCTTTTCTTCACGCCTAAACTACTGAACCGATTTAGATGAAATTTGGTATAGAGATAGTTTGAGTCCCGGGAAAGGACATAGGATAGTTTTTATCCCGATATTCCCACGGGATCGACACATATGCGGGTGAAACCGCGGGGCGCAGCTAGTTCATTAATAAACTTGAGGAAGACGTCATCGATGTCAAACTTAATTCAGAAAAATAGTAGATTGTACAACTAAGGCATAAAAGAAGCTATTTTACCGCGAGACGTTTATATCCACGCGAGCCGCAGGCGAGGGTGGATAGTTAAGTCGAGGGGTAAAATGGCTCGTTTATGCCTGAGTTGTACACTCTGCTTTTCACTTCGATTGCGAGAAAATGAAACAGGCATAAAGTATACAGTATCTAATTAATCAAAAATGTTACAAAGCATAGCTAATTCCCGCCACCGCCATGAAACTTTTTAAAAGTTTTTTTATTTTTTTTTTCAACATTTGTCATTCGACTTGGGTACTTCATACTGCCAAGTCATAAAAACGTTTCCTTGCCTTTAAAAATAATAAATGACAACTATTTTACCTGATTTCATTAAATTAACGATAGAAAACACGGAAGTGGTATAAAATAAAGAAAATTAAATAAATCACGACTTTATTCTGCGAAGTTTTATTGTGCGTGTGGCTGTTGGGCCTGATTACCTGTCTCAGAAAAAAAAAATTACTTTATGCACTAGAACATAAAAAGCGATTTTATGTCGCCTAAGCACAACACAAAGACGAACTTTTAGAGCATGAGAAGTGAAATAGTAGATTGTACAACTAAGGCATAAAATAAGCTATTTTACCCCGAGACGTTTATATCCACGCGAGCCGCAGGCGAGGGTGGATAGTTAAGTCGAGGGGTAAAATGGCTCGTTTATGCCTGAGTTATACACTCTGCTTTTCACTTCGATTGCGAGAAAATGAAACAGGCATAAAGTATACAGTACATAATTAATCAAAAATGTTGCAAAGCATAGCTTATTCCCGCCACCACAGATAATACCGCCACGAAACTTTTTAAAAGTTTTTTTTTTTTAATTTCAACATTTGTCATTCGACTTGGGTACTTCATACTGCCAAGTCATAAAAACGTTTCTTTGCGTTTTTAAATAATAAATGACAACTATTTTACCTGATTTTATTAAATTAACGATAGAAAACACGGAAGTGGTATAAATTAAAGAAAATGAAATAAATCACGACTTTAATCTGCGAAGTTTTATTGTGCGTGTGTGGCTGTTGGGCCTGATTACCTTAGTCTCGGAAAACAAATTTACTTTATGCACTAGAACATAAAAAGCGATTTTATGTCGCCTAAGTACAACATAAAGACGAACTTTTAGAGCATGAGAAGTGAAAAAATCTTTATTGTTAACTTAGAATTAAAATATTTGTATTAATTGCATGGTCTACTTTTTCGATTTATAAAAGGACATTTTGGGCCGACATGCGAATAAGAATTACCAATCAAACGAATTTACCTGTGAGTGAACTTCCATGTTAAATATATCTGAACTTGTTGGTATTACCGTAACCGACAATTAGGTCAAGGCCTTACTTCGGAATGGAGCTCGGAGGTAGAACGTTGATCTACGACTAATTCAGGTTGGACGACATTTCAACTCTCTAACTTGCTCTAACTTTGTCCATTAATCGTTTATAATTAGATATTAGATAACGGATTACAAAGTTATTATTGGTACCTAAACTACGGTTTAATCTGCTCGATTACATTAGATTTCTATAGTTTGATAACATTAACAGTTTAAAAAGTACACACATCAAAAGTGTCTAGGGATCAACATATATTTTTGCAATAACTTTTCTCCTGATTGATATTAATTAAAATTTTCTTTAAGGATTCATCAAATAAAGTGTTTTCGTTTGTCACAGTAACGATAAACCAAGTCATCTTTGCATTAATAAAGAAATTTGCCATTTTCCTAATAAAGGGATTTTTGACATTTGAACCACTAACACAAAAGTTCGAAAAAAAGACTGAAATAACAGTTTTCTTTAAAATTTTATTGGGTAACTTAAACAATTAATAATCCGTGTTTCTACCGCGAACACTAACAACACAAGAACATCGGTTTGGCATACTCAAAATGAGTTCATCCAAATCACGCTGTGGAATGGCAGCCCATGTTCGTTGCAACAACAAAAAAAGGTCTTCTTGCGACTGGATACCCTCCATATTCGGCAGAGCTCTTCTCTGTAGCATATCCCATGCATGCTCAATCGGGTTCAAGTCTGGCGACTGAGCAGGCCAGGGCAGGACATTGATGTTAGCTGCGGCGAGAGTCTGTCTTACAACTCTTGCGGTGTGCGGTCGTGCATTATCATGCATTAACTGAAATAAGGGACCGATTTGCACTTGTAGAGGAACGATGACGTCTGATACAATCGTCTCAGCATAAATTTGAGCGTTGAGGTTGCCTCTGATCCAAATCAACTCAGTTCTTCCGCCGATCCAAATACCCGCCCATACCATGATGGTTCCACCACTATAAGGATGGACTTCCTGGCAGGATTTTAATCGCTGTTGGCGTCCAGGGGTTCTCCAGTGTCGTATACGTCTTGTATCCGGTCTCATACCAAAACGAGACTCATCAGAAAAGCACACGAAACGCCATTGTTCTTCTGCCCAATTTCTGTGTTCAAGAGCCCATTGATATCGAATCCTACGATTGTGCATTGCTATAGGTGGTACCCGTAGCGGTCTTCGGGAATGAAGGTTCACTTCATGCAAGCGGTTTCTGACTGTTTGGTCGCTAATTAAGTTCCCTGAAGAGTGATGAAGCCTCACGGCTAACATCATGGCGGTTATTGTTGGAGCTCTTCGAGTTAAGATTTGAATGTATCGGTCTTGTCTCCGTGTGGTGCAGCGATACCGTCCTCCATGGCGCTCAGCCACGGTACCAGTGCTTCGGTAACGTGTCCAAAGTCGACTGATAACACTCTGACTTGTATTCAGAGCTAAAGCCACAGTACGTTGCCGGGAACCAGCTTCTATCATTCCCACGGCTCTGAGCATTTCTTCCCTGCTTAAATGACGTCGCCGCTCCATAATAACGTTGGTTGTAATCAGTAGTAGGGAAACAGTAGACTAATAATGTCTTCAATGCGTTGTATGTTTTTATAGGGAAAATATTGACAGCTGATTTTCATCTTTTACTCGAATTCGATTCACAGTTCCTGATTCAAATTATGAAATGCACCAAAAAGGATCCATATAAATTTATAAAATCATAAATTTATTACAAAGCCACATCTCAATCTCAAGAAATCCGCATAAAAATGCTTGATCCCTAGACACTTTTGATGTGTGTAGCTAATGATATTAGATATTATATGATGTGACTATACTTTTCCTTTTAATTATTCAAAACTAAAAGTCATTTATTAAAATTAGGCTGAGAATCAGCACTCTTCGAACGTCAAAATTACATAAGACAGCCCCCGAAATGCCCGCCCTTCACCACTTCCTAGTGCTTTCGGATTCTTTATTGGTTGCGTCATGTACGGACTGCCACTGAAATATGTACAAGTGCTGTGGCATTCTGGTTACTCTTTGGTGAATTGAGTTTGTGTAGTGACGTGGACGACAGGCCTTAATTTCTGTCGTATTATATACCTCGTAGCATGAAAAATACCGCGTACCATGACCACCGTAGAAACGGAAGAAACGAAAGACAATATGACACGTAGAATTACGAGTATATAAGTGTTATCTATTATGCGAATGCAATTCTACGACGCGATGTCAAAAATGAAGTCAATTATGTCATTTTGTACAGAAAGAAATAGAAAGAGTCCTTCCTTAGTGCTCACCTTCGTTACAAAAGGAACTTTTGTGCAAAAAATTTCATGCATCTAGACCCTGCGGTTTAGACTGTGCGTTGTCTATTAGTGAATATAATATATGAATTTTATTTAGTAGTTTCGAATTACCTTATCCTTAGCCAGTAGTAGCTGTCGCACGACGACCATGTCTGCCAGCAACAGCACCCTGGTGACGGCGGCGAGCAGCGCACGCGCCGCCGCCACCATGCCCGCGCCGTCTGCGCCCGCGCACACGCGCTCGATCGCGCGACCTGCACGACAAAGGAAACTGATCATTAGTTATGTGGACAAAGTGTCTTATTTAGAAAGTCACATAGCATAAGTAACACCATGCTTGTAATCCCTGAAGGGTTAGGCAGAAGTATACGTATAGTACACCCACATTTCGCCAATTATGTTTAAGTATCAAGCCCAATGTGATAATTTTTCAGGAGCAGCCCGGTTGCTGTATTTGTGCCCTGTTGTCATCACAAATCCAGACACGGGCTGCTACTGAGAAATTCCAGATAGAAAAACCCAATATCACTTAGCCCGACCTGCTCAGCAGTAGCACTTTCAGCGAATAGACAAACCAAACAGTTTTTCTATAAAAATGCCACCGATTATAGGTATATTGAAGGGAGAAAATAAAATACGCGTGTGTCGTCTGGAAAGGACAGTCTAAGGTCGATATCGTGATTCTAGAAGAGGTCTATAGGTATTCTGCGGTGACGTCTTTTGATTGGATATGTTGCTGATGAGATAGGCAATATTGTAATAAAGACGGATATAATATAAAAATACAGGGTGGCGTCCCACATCGAAGCGCAAACTGTAACCATGAATTTAGCACATGATTCTAGACCTCTAGTGTAGATATTTTTCGTTTGTAATTTAAAAAAAAACTGCTGTTTTATAGAAAAGTTCAATAACTACGCGGTCAAATTGTACGGAACAGTATTTATTTTTTAAATTATCGACAGTTTGTTCAGAATCTATGGTAACAGATTGCGCTTGGATGTCACGTCCCTGCCACCCTCCTGTCTGTATGTCATTGGATATTACACGCAGATGTATTGAGAACCGAGCTATGCTCAGAACAGTCATGCTTTTGGGAACTATGTAATACCAAGGATAGTGAATTCGCAACACCCAAACTTCAACAGTCTCGCTTCAATTTTCTATTGAAATCGAAAGTTCTGCATCGCATATTCTAAAGCCATCGCTTTCACGTTTCAGGGCCCAGATGCTCAATCAGAACCACGTAAACTCTGTTCTAATATATACCTAGTATCTGATGAAAATGTAAACAAATTAATCAAATCTATTTTGCATGTCATTTTAAAATTATATACGTATTGGGACTCTTTTTCTTCTTAGCGTATCGATGAGAAAATTTAGCTACACGAACTACACTCACTGATGCTGTCTTAAGGTCATCAAATGCACAGGTAACAGAGCATGCGGCGCAAGATGAAAGGTGGGCTATAGTTTGTGGGGAGACGCCGCTTACGCACTGAGCCGTCCATGCACCGGTACTTACATATTACGTAGGTACTTATATATTTTCTTCTGTATAATGTACAAGTATGCTAATTATTGTCGTGCTTGACTTGATTTTTGTAGGCACGTCCAAGTGCGGGGCCCCCAAAGCGCGGGGCCTGTAACATATGCTACACCCGCTACGTGGCTTAGCCAGTCCGGCTGCCCTACCAAAAGCATAAAATTGTATAAGAGTTCCTTATATAACGTAGGTGAGCAGCACTAAGGAAGGATTTTTGAAAAATTATCCTCCAGAAAGACGAAAATAAAATAACTAAATAAGGGATGAAAATATGTATGGAATATCGTAATTTTTGCCGATAATGGGAAGTCCCATCGGGCAACGACTTGTTTATTATAGATCTGTACAATACACATTTCTTTTGTTATTTCTTTAAAAAACGAAATGGATTCGCAATAAAATTTATTGGAAAGCTTACACAAAGCACAGTTATCATTATATCACAATTTTATGTCTTGGCAACGGAGACGGTGAGGCGGCATTCATTTCAAAGTTATTAAATTCCCGACCAACTTGTGACGTGTTAAATTATTTGTAATGAGTTCTCACGCTGAAATTGCAAGGTATACGTGACATAAGTATATTGTGGGTAGGTATGGAAAGATGCATGTATACCTTGTCGCCGACTAACGAGCTTCTGAAGACCGGCGGGAAAATTTTGCAATTTGCCAGACTAATGTCCGTTTACACTAACACTACTTTACACCCTACATTATACCCTAGAATCGGAATGCTTCTTGGCCTCCTCAATGAGTCAAGGCCTGTGTGATAGGTACAGGCATTGCATCATTTTAATGTCGGACAATAAATTCGAAGTTGCAAGATGAAATAATGTAAAATATACAGAACTAGTTTGATGTCAACCAAAAAATATAACAAAAGCTTCTTTGAACCGAAAGTATAGAAAACTGGTGTGAACTCAGGGTTATAATGTTACAACGGAACATAGTTTTGGTTTACGTCCAGTGTTCTCCATAGTCCAGTTGGTATTTGGACGATGGAAACATGTCATTTTCCCCATAGACCAATTGGTCAAATTCCAATTGGTCCATGGTGCACCGACGGTATTTATCTACAGGCAATTTTGAATTGTCAAGAGGTTGGTCGGTCACTAAGATGAAGGTAATTGCCCATTCCAAAACGTATTAGGTTCCTATGGAGAAGAACGGTCAAGAAACTGGAGTGTACCTACAAAAAAGTAATGAAAATTAAGTTTCAAATTGTTCCTTACAAATATTTCTACTCACAGTCTGTATTTAATCCTTGGCACTACCGTGTCACAAAACGTTGCGTGTGATTTTTATCATTATATTGTTCACTTTAAGTTACCTACCTGCAATCAACAATATACACGTGCGTGCTTTGAAGCAAGGGTTAATTGGTGTCAATTTTGACCTGCCATTAAAGTAGTACATTCACGAATGATCAATTTTGACGTAAAACAAACCAACTATGTATAACTTAACTGATTTTAATGAAGTGTAAATCAGAATGAATGCCGAGAGTTTGATCAAACTCTTTACATTCATTGCAATTTGTACCTTACGGTTGATTACCTGTATGCCTGTATGAAGTTTTGTCCTTTTTAGATCACAATCTAAATTATCTCATATCTCATTTTAAAGTCAACCAAATTGAGAATTTTAGTAATTTTTAATGTTTTTGGTGCGATTCAAATGTTAACTTAACTATTTAAGCTGTAAACTACGGAACTTGGACGAACATAATTATGTTTTCTCACCACCGTGCTTCGGCTCGTTAATGTTAAATTATGTCTCATACAAACCTAACCTAAAGCAAGTCATTAAACCCCTAGCCTAGGCTTTAGCCGGCAATAATTATTATTGTAGGTACTGAATTTCATTATAATCCGCTGGTCAATAATGAGATTTGAATTTGGAATCTCTACAAAAAATAAATGTTATCAAAAATCTACTATAAATAAAAATACTATTTTTGTATAGCTCGCGACCAAAGAGTTCTCACTCCAAAGGTTTTATTGCCGTCTACGAACAAAATAATGCAATTACGCTTTTGAGTTCCTTACATAAATCAAGAAAGAGAATTGAATTGAATGCGAGGTGGATGAACGGTGGGGTAAAGTCAGTGAAGTAAAGTGCAATCAAACGTGTACGACTGTACGTGTTTTGTTTGGATGGGTGTGTGCCTCGAGTATTATTGTCGTGGCTGGGACCCACCGGACCCCGGCGGTGGGTGTCCAGCAGACCCCACTGAATACTGTCGGTAATAAAGGTTGCCACCCTCTACTAGATTATCCAAAAAGTTTACACCCTATCCAGCGAACAAACCACCCATATTATTGTAACTATTTTCCGATTTCAAAGACTATTTCGAAAAGTAATATCGGAAGCTTTTGTTCAGAGATAGGGGTTTCTTTATTCTACGGCACTATTGACCTGGCTACACTGCTATAGAATATAGTTTGTAAATTATGGATCCCGCCAATGCTGCAACGGTTAATGGCGGAAAAATAAATATGCAAAAAGGCCAGGTTTCTTTTATCGACAGTTTTAACAATAGATAGTTGCTTTATTTATAGGAGACGGGCAATGGCGTGATTCTTGATCACAGACTTGAACAGGTATTATTAAAAAAAATCTCGATTACTTTTTATTGAAAGACCTCACTGACAATTCCTTTAATAAAAATAATTAGTTTTACTAAAATAGGCATGTCCATTTTCCGAGAAGAGGTTTACAAATGCAACGTAACATGAGTTCGTAGACCTCGGTGCTACGATTTGCTACGAAGTGCTACGATCCGCTACGGCAGTGACAGAGTGACAAAATTGATAACAGGTATTTATTTATTCAATTAAATTTCTGTGAGGTAGATTATAGTAGGTACTTTTCCAAGATTATGCCGATTCTTTTACGTATGCCTACTTATGTAAAAATATAAATATAGCAGGAAGAATATGAAGCAGAATCGCCAGAGACAGAACAGCATGGAAACGGCTGGTTGAGGCTTTTACCGCTATCGCTAGCGGTCTTATGACAATTATATGATATGGTATCGTCATGGCACAGAGTCAATTTGATAAAGAATTAATTTCAGTGACTGTACCTGAGCACCGAATATTAAAATAATAAATATAACTATAGTGCACCATGATTAAAATATTAAATTAAATACCAAATATGAAATAACAAAAACACACCGTAGCATAACCTTTAAAGTCAGAAAAAAATCCCGACTATTCTTAGTATTTCCAGCAGCTAAAAACAACTATGTATTTTGGAGCGTACCCGCGCGGGATGATTGCCCACCATCCCGCGCGGGTTCGCTTCAATATCGGAAAACGATATCCACATCTAAATGAAGACATTAACATTTGCAGAAAAAACTGGTTACAGAGCGAAACTCTTTGGAAATTTCACAAATCCTCTGGAAATCGCGGAAATCGCTCACGACCGATTGGAGCGGCAATCGGTCTTAAATGAGATTAATAAAGAGGCGCAAATGTGGATTCGAGAGATTCGCGCACCTACGTCCTACAATTTATTATGTGTTTGACACTTTTGCGTTTAAGCCCATTGTCGCTGATTCTATTTGAGTCGTGTTCGTTACTTTAAATAAGCGAGAAGGTATTAGCATGTTATTTTTGGATGATGCTCTAAAAATAACGTTTTAATGCCTTTTTCGCTTTCATGCAAAAGCTGCGAGTTTATTGGATTCCAGCACGTTTTGTTTTTGTAGGAAAGTTTATTTTGGAATGAAAATATTTTAACGCGGGTTATTTAAAGTTTCTAACTTTTGAATAGCACTCAGTCCATATAATCACACTAATATTATAACGGCGAAAGTTTGTGAGTGACGGGGTGTGCGTGTGTGTGTGTGTTTGTATGTTTTTACTTCTTTACGCTCAAACAGCTGGTCCAATGTTGATAAAATTTTGTATGGAGGTAGCTGACACTGCTGGATTAACATATACTTTTTATCCCGATATTCTCACGGGATCGACATATACGCGGGTGAAACCGCGGGGCGCAGCTAGTTATTTGATATAATTATATGGCTTTGATTATAGACCTGCTATTAAACATTCATGAATTAAGCCGCGAGTTTGTATGATAATCACATAATCAGCCTATGTATGTTCCCACTGCTGGGATACCTGACAGAGAGTGGGCCGTAATCCATCCACGCGGGCCCAGTGCGGGTTAGTAGACGTTTTCGAATTTTTGGTTCTAGGGCATGCCGGTTTCCTCACGATGTTTTCCTTTACCGTTTTTAGAGCAGTTGTGACATGAAATAATTTACACAAAGTACAGCACCTGTCTGGGTTCGAACCTACGATTAACAACTCGTAAGTCGCGGCCCTTACCACTAGGGTTTAAATCACTCGCGTAGATTTGTCTCAACAAGATACCTACGTACCTATGGTTACGAATTCAGGCGCACGAGGGGTACAGACGGTTTCTTATCGCGGTTCAACTCGTATTGTTACAATATGTGCAAATGTAAGTCTGCTGTCTGAACTCCATGGACTCGCCGAGTACAAGTTTTACCGAGAAACCGAGTATTGCTCGGTATTATGTTTACTGAACCGAGTACTCTGCGGAACGGGAACGTACGAAACGCTTCAAATATTATAGTAGAATGTCATGAAAGATTTTGGCATTGCTGTGAGGAATTAGCATCAACAGCGTTGCAATAGCGTGAAGATTCAAAAAGTGCCATCGCTATTAGAGTTAGACTAATGTCTAAGTTTACCACGGGTACTTAATTAGATATGTTCGTTTTTTTCTGCGTGATGTTTTGACGTGACAACGTCTTATAAATTGATGAACGCCGGCTGCACGCACGAAAAAGCATGACTCATTATCACGTTCCGCCTGAGCCGAGCGTGCAAGCGAGAGCGCGGAACAGGCGATAGAGAGGCACGATCGGTCTAAGCGTTCGGCTTTTGACGCATCTGTCAGATGTCTTCTTATGACGTTATCACGTAAAATTATCGTCCGTAAACCGACTGTACAGACAACCAATTTTTTTTGTTTAATCTAGGTACATTAATATTGTAAAGAGGTCATTATAAGTTTTTGAGATCTTTTCGAGTACCATGGCAGTCAAACCGAGTTATTCGGCCGATAACGAGTAGATAATAGGCGTATCTCTAACAAATACTATAATTTAGTTGTAGTTTATTATAGAGTAACATTAATCTGGTAAGGTAATGAGAAATGAGAATTCTGTTTCTTCTTCTCATGGGCCAGGGCCAGTTTATATTAATTACAACCCGTAAACAAATACGCACCTCTCAATAACTGCTACCAACGTCCAAAAGATAATCGCCATATAAAATATGAAGCTTTCCCTTCATAATTTTTCTATGAAATATAACCCGCAGCGAGGCATCACGTGCGCGAGCATCACTTCGATTAAATAGTTCCGGCAAAATGTATTGGTCATCGGCTATAGTGCACCACTGTGCCACTGTAATAGGTCACTAGCTCACGGCCTGAGTGCCAAGTCAAGTCCCAACAAGTAAGCCAACTCCTTGCGACTAAGTTTTACAACTTTTGTGGTAAGCTCAATAGAAATAGATACCCTAAGAGTGAGCATAGAAAATAAAATAAATATCACGTTTCAAATAGATAGGTCCTATTTTATTGTTATTTAAAAAAAATACCAGGCTACATTCAGCCGTTTGTGGTTAAACAAAAAGCCGACTAAAAGCTGACGATTTATTGTAATGTAAAAAAACTGGCCAAGGGCGAGTCGGGCTTGTACGATTGGAGTTTCGTACCAAGCTACACTGAGTAAGTAGTATTACTGTGTTGAGCGTACGATAATTAGGTAAGCATAACATTATTATCTAAATTATATAGTCTGAAGGAATAAAATATCTACACATACCTATAATTATGATTCTGCTTACAAACCATTTTTATTTGATTAAGATTAGTACTACACAAGTCAAAAGGCCTTCGCAACGAAGCCTACGAAGGCCTTTAAAAATGAATACTTTTCTTGTAAAATATGAATCAACTATTAGGGGGCTCCTAGCTAAGTAATAACAGCCGCACGAGTCGATTGAAGGTTATGCTATGCTTGCCGAGGTCCATCCGTGGATGGGTGACCATCCATTACATATCGAGATCCCGTTGTGCCTCTGTGCCGGCTGTCATTTGTAGATCTTTAACAGTCGTTACGGGTCGTCAAAAGCCTGAAAGTCTGACAACCAGTCTTACCACGGGGTATCACAATTCGCATTATCTAGTAACTGGGTTGTGGAGGTCAGATAGGCAGTCATTCCATGTAAAATGCTAGCGGTTAGACTGGAATCTGACCCTATCATAGTTGGGAAATGGCTAGACAGATAATGATGAACTGATAACTCTATTAAAAGCAAAGCGTTATCTGGTCGCTAAAACAAACATTTGAAACTAAACGCTAAACTAAACATAATAGAATTAAAAAAAACTTTTAAGGTCGGAACCCTAAAAAGTAACCCTGTGTGGGATTTGAACACGTAGAATTTTGCTTCAACACTAAAATACCGTTGTTTTATTCTGTCGGCGTTGTTTGGCAGTTAAAACCAAAGACCAGCCTGTGATTTTTAGCGTGCTACATTGGCACGCAAGGTTTGTCCAGCGGGCGCAGACTTAATTGCGTGTCAACATGCCCCTTATTGTTAAATTGACCGCCGCCGCCGCCTGGCGAGCGCGCGAGCTGATAACTCTCCCGAGTATAACTATTAACACGATAACTTTGCATGTTTTGAATGGCGGCCTGGAAGACTATTAAGTAGTTAAACATTGTTTATAATCTGTTTATAAAACGGTTCGTAGGTAGCTACTTTTTAATTTTTAATTCCCGCCCTAGAGAGCAAAGCAATTACTATGTGTCCTATGAGTCTTTCCCGCCCTAAAGTGGGAAGCAGAGTCTTCCACCCGCTATTCGGATCAAACAAACTACTTTCCGAGTATGAGAAATGAAAAATGCTTTTCTATATTTTTCACATTACCGTTGGGCACTGAATACTGACTTAAAGATCCTACCGTTGAATTCAGCATACCGTTGAATTCAGTATAAAATACGATTACCTACCTCACCACATGCAATTTTCATATTATTTTGTGCTGTAATTAGAAAATGAAACGAAAAATTGTTTCGAAATGGTTTTTTTTTTTAATTATTCCCTGATTCGGTTTTTTCCATCGAGTAAATTACAATTTACCGTGTTTGGATGCGTTAATTTCAATAAAACAAGGATGTATCGCATTTTGTTAGTGCAAAATATACAATTTTTCTTTTCTTTATTTTCAACATACACTAATTTTACTACATACATATTTAAAATTGATTCTAAAACAGGTCAATTCGCATAACCCCCAGCCAATGCATCTAAGTGCCTACCAACGTTTATATATTTTGTCCGCATAGTTTTTATATACATATATACATTATGCTTTCAGGCTCTACTCCAAATTATTTATCGATGGCTTACATAATGATTAATGGGTAGATACTATCCCTTTGGGTATTAACGTCAACGGTGCCTTTAATTAGGGAAGTTCGAGGAAAACATTACAAGTTTTGTAAATAAATGAACAATAAGGATTAAAAGGTAAAAAGGTCATGGTAGTGTTTATTTGTAGTTAGCCTGTTAGTGTACTCGTAGTGTCCAGATACAGTTTGACGGATCAAAATAGGTTTTGTCCAGTAAATTAATTAAAAGTTGTAATAAACAAATTTGTTTCGCTCTCAAAGTGCAACAAAAACTTAATCTATGAAGTATAATTTATAAAGATGTTTGATTTGTTTTTTACAGCAACACAGGTGATCTTCTAACTCCCAAACAAAGTCAAGCTTGCATTTTGGGAGTAGGTGGTTCTTAAGATGCAGGACTTACATATACACAACCTTGCAGCCTCGGAATTGACTTCCAACACTTAACAATAAACAAATTTACATTGAGAAATAAATTATAGTATCTACAATATCTAATACTATAAATTAAAAAAGAAAGAAGAAAAATGAAACAATAATAGGAAAAAAATATAAATGTTGAGCCATTGGTATTACCTACTGCTCAACTTTATGCAGTTGAGCAATCTAGTTGAGCAGTGGGGAAGAAGTGATAAATACACATCACATCGATTAAAATTTTATGTTATACTTTTTTATAGTTAGATGCATCTCAGTTTGAGCATAATCTAAAGTTTGCAACCAAAAACTTAATTTTTGTTTAAACTCTCGTTTAGTTAAGCTGTAAATATTGATGGTTTTGTTGACTGCATTATAAAGTCTCAAGCTTACTGATGCGTCAAAACTGTGCCAGAGTGTTTTTATTGGTTTTGTCATGCAGTGGTAGTAGCAAATACCTCCGACGTACCGTTTTTTAAATATATAATTATATATCATGATCTGGCGACATTCGGCATATAGTTTGGCAGTTGAGTAAAGCCGCCGCTTATAGTTCAAAGTTTCACCTTTTGCGCCCTTTCCAGCACAAGAAAGAGAGTTTTATAGGTTCGACACCATACGGGTAGCTATGCAATGACTGACTGGCAGTGCAGACCATATAAATCGTTGAGGCATCAGCGCTGTGTGGATTCCTAAAAATGTACGAGTACATTATTTTTCTGATGCGACTAGTGAGAGCTTCAATTTGTGGACGCCTGTCGAGTCGTTCGTCTAGTAAGACCCCAAGATATTTAATTACTCACTCGCGACAATGACAAGTAGACAAAGTCTGCTACATCCGCAAAGATCCGCACAGATGTGAGCTTTGAGTGTAATTGGATGGAAATGGATAGAACAATAGCCGAGACTTATCAAAAACAAAAAAGAAAACATAAATATCTTTAGTAACACGCATACTTAGCTTCGAATTTTTTCAAATATAATTATCAAACGTATATTTGCAGTTTTTCATATTGAAGATATTTATTATCTACTTTTTACCTATGAAATGAAATTGTTTATTCTGTAAAGCTAGATTAGGTCGGCGTTTCATAACTGACTACTAGGCCGAAACAAACTCAGAGAAAGGAAGGCCGAAACAAACACAGTCCAGACATAATCTTGGTCAGATCATGTGAAGACCATGTAGATTGGTGTAGATTCAGAACAATTTCAAATTTAAATTGCATTAAGAAAAAATATCACATGCGACAGCAAAAAACATCGAAGGTTTCAGTAGGTCTCACAATACTTTTAAACAACTAATTGGTGGCTAATTGTGTTGCGGTAAAACAGTTTTGCCTCTATTTATTTATAAGTAGCGGCCGCCGGGGCATGGCGATTTAATTAATCGATACCAACCATGAACCGCATCGATTGCTGCTCTTTCCCGAAACAATGGAATGAACGTTTCTTTGTACTCCACTACCTTTAGAATGAACGATCCCGGGGTAACATTCTTACTGTATATTCTAAAACCTGTGCTATATTGTGTCTACCTCCTTAAGTAGGTACCTACTTATGTTCTAACTAGCTTCTGCCTGTGACTTCATCCGCGTGACATTTCTTGTTCCCCCGATACACCCCATCGCATCGCTTCGCATCGCCTGACCCTGCCCTGCTTCTAAAGATCTTAGCCTCATGGTACATAGCCTTCCTGAAGAATTGCGTTATCAAACGCAAAAAGATATTTTAAAATCCGACTGGTAGTTCCAGAGATTAGCGCGTTCAAACAAACAAACTCTTCAGTTTCATTATTAGTACTGGCTGCTGCCCGCGACTTCCTTCGTGAAATTTCTTGTTCCCCCGACCCACCTCGTTGCATCGCATCACCTGCACGCGCTATTACTTTTTCTGTTTTTGCTTGGTTCCTAAGGGGTCTAGCGTGATGTTAGCCTTCCTCGATAAATGGACTATCCAGCACAAAAATATTTTTTCAATTCGAACCAGTAGTTCTTCAAACTCTTCAGCTTTATAATATTAGTCAAATCAAAATCGAAAGTCATTTATCCAAACTAGGCTGAGTATAGATTAGTATAGACACGTCTTGTTTCTCCGAAGGGTTAGGCAGAGGTGTTATTGTGCACTCACATTTCGCCAGTTATGTTAAGTTCCATGTAATAGGGGGCAAGCCTATTGCTATCAACCGGGCTGAGATCCAGACTCCTGGTTGCTACTCCGAAATTGGGATGGGATGGATTATTTGAACTAAACAAGTAAGTATTTATTTTTCAAAAAGACTTAGCCTAGGTAACATCAGTGTTCATTCAAAAAGGGATCGGTATGGCTATTACGTTTGAGAAGACCCCTGCCCTTCAAACTAGGAAAATCCTGTATCTTGAAGGACCGAATTCTACCTTGAATTCCTCAGTAGCAGCCCGAAGAGTTACAAGTTTGTAACTCTTCGGGCATCTTTTGCATTTGGGTGAATAAATTTTGTCATAAAACTCGAGTCAGTGTTTTGTCAAAATATGAAAACGATCTTCCCTTATCTATCATAATAAATAAGGTGTAGGTAATATGAATATAAGTAAGTAGGCATTTCCATCACCAAATGGCCAATCTATTGAAGCTGAAAGTTTGAGATTAATTGAAATTGTATTATGGTAACTTCGAGCTAATTTAAGTCCAGTCTGAATAATAAATAGTGTGGTGCGACTATATTGATTTAATCTATTGAGAATCGGAGTAGGCCATTTGCTAATTTGAATAGCAGAAATAAATTTATTACGATGTTAATACAATGTCATTTGCTAGCTTCATTCGGAGAGAAATAGTGTCGTTTTGTGTTACTCGATGAAAACTGTCGGTCTATTCTGCTAAGTGTAGTGGGCTAGAAGTGAGCTATCATTCCACCTGATGCTAAGGATTGACCGTTCACTACTAGCTCACTTCACGATTTTTACAGAATAGTCCGGCAGGAAGCCTGCAGGTTATATGAGGTAGGTAATCTTTCAGTTTTTTTTTTGTAACGCTTGGACATCATTAAAGAAGAAGGCATCATCAATCGAATTACAAAAATAATATTATGTAAGAGTTATTTACAAAGCACATAGGTAATAGGTAATACGGGCTGGTGTCCGCAACTCCACGTCAATGCGCGTATTTTGCGTAAAGCAAAGCAAATCACATATAACAATTTCAGTGTCTTTGTTATTTATTACACTACTAGCTGCGCCCCGCGGTTTCACCCGCATATGTGTCGATCCCGTGGGAATTCGGGATAAAAACTATCCTATGTCCTTCCCCGGGACTTAAACTATCTCTATACCAAATTTCATCTAAATCGGTTCAGTAGTTTAGGCGTGAAGAAAAGACAGACAGACGGACAGAGTTACTTTCGCATTTATAATATTAGTTTGGAAAAGTTTGGATTACTGAGCCAGCGGCTTCGCTCATGTGAAGGTCGGAAAATGGAAATTATAGTACTGAAACCAGGATGAAAAGTATCCTATGTCGTAATCCAGCTCGTGGTTTATCCGTATGCTAAATTTCATTCAAAACCGTTCGTTTTTGCGAGATCGTATTGATTTTTTTTTTGATTAGTATGATGATCCCATACACATATTTCATAAATACAACATTGAAAAAATTCAACAGTAAAAATTCTACAGTTTGAATAACAGTTAATTAACCCCATTGTATTGCATTGAGCATAAATTATAAATATATCATCGTTACCCTCGAAACAATCTCAAGTGTTAATTAAAATAAACTGTGTCAATTGCCGCATTTTGTGGAATTTGAACTGTTCTGATTAGGATGCGCGATGGCCGTCCTAACGTAGGTATTATGAGTTCGTGACTTGGAATCTAATTAAGTTACTATCTTGCTACGGGCTAGACATTAGTTTGCGCTAAATATGAACAGCATGTTTCAGTAATATTGGACTATTGCTGATAGTATGTCAACAAATAACAGATGTTATGTTTCCTTCAAAACACACTGCGTTGTTGGAATTTCACCCTGCAGGCTCATCTGTAAAATCACCTTGTTTGAACTGATACATCTCAGCTCAGACTGATTTTTAAGCTTTACTGCAATAAAAAATTTCATTAACCGATTTTTTTATTATGCTATTTTTTATGACCGCCGAAAACAGAAAAGACACCACCAGGCAAGGACTAGGCAATATTGGTGCCTTGACTTTTGGTAAGTAGCCAGGTTTCACAGAAGAAGTAAAAGAAATAAACAGAAAATTGATAATTTTCATGTTATATACATGCAAATAGCAGTTTTTGTCATAAAAAAAACTTACATTTGCAGTATGGAGCATCGACCGTGATGTGGAATGATGTACCTATCTATGATTGTTAATTTTACCAACTGTAAAGTTTAGCGTGAAAATTTAAAGGCCTTATCTCGAAGTATTATTAACATTTAGTCTATAGTTCATTCAAATCGATATATTTCTTCACGGTTTCATTTTTGTTTTTCAACTGCAAAGTTAGGTTTGTTCTTCAATCTGGAATTGGAAATTCAGGCAGCCGGGCACAGTTTTGTGACGTTATATCGATAATAGTCTTACACAGAAACTCAGGAATAAGAATTCTAAATGTTCAACATGAACATGTATGTATAGTATCTACTTACTTTGTACATAATGCAGGTACCTATGTTACTCGGCTTTCAGCTTAGATTGGCATTTCACATAGGAGCTGCTTCGAACGTGTGCAAGCCGTGCACAGGAATGTAACAACAACACTCTAAGATGGCAGAAGCTATGTGTAGGACGTGTCTGCTTGTTTAACTTGTCTGAGAAAATATGTTCTCTATTTATCTTTGCTGAAATTTATAGAAAGAAAGCAGAAGACAGGTGACAGGTAAAGAAAATTTACATGAAAAAACTGTAAGGGATTATTGCACATTATTCGGTAAAATTAAGGTTCTCTATTTATAAACACGGAAGAATGCAAAATACAAGTATAATGAATAATAATAATACACAAACATTTTAAAAAAATAATTTTTTACTATTTTATTTAATAAATATACATTTACATTAAAACTAGCTTCTGCCCACGGCTTCGGCCGCGCAGATGTTGGAAATTATCCTACAGGAACGTGCTACCGGGACAAAAAGTAGCTTATGTCCTTCCCCAGGATGCCATCTATCTTCTTGCCAAATTTTATCGAAATTCGTTCAGTGGCGTAGGCGTGGAAGGTAACATACAGACAGAGTTCCTTTCGAATTTACAATATTAGTATGGAAGTATGGATTTTAAATGCAGAGCTATATTGTTTCATTAATTAGTGGTATCCTGTCTAATCAATTATCGAACTTCAACCAAACTCGAACATTGTTAAATGCCAACAATGCAACATAATATGCATTTGCATACACCTATTGTTGTTTGTTTGTAACATTCTTTAACAAGAACGTTGCACACAAACAAGTATATAGATCAGTTAGCTAACTTTATATGCTTACTCACAAACGTTCCGCGAGTATCATTTAGTTTCAGTGGTTTCAGTAGTCTCGTGTTTATAAAACGGAGCCGAAGAAGCTATAAACTTGGCTCATAAACCTTTAATCTGTTCAGACTTGAAATACTCTGTTATGGGCCGCCTGCCTGGTCTACTTGTGTTGTAAAGAAAATAATGCAGATATATTTTTATTTTTAAGCTTTTTTCCTTGATTAACTCTTCGCACGTGGATCCACGCGAGACATAATAGCTTTTTAATTGTGTCTATAGTTACGGCATTCAACCATATACTTATTGTTAAAAATGATTAAAGTTTTATATTCTTACATTCATTTTGTATTCAATGTGAACTTTTTAGCCTGAATATTATAAGCATTAAGAATCTGAAAGTGAAACCTGCACCTTAATTGCGCAACACACTATCAATCAAAGTATGAATAATTTTGAAGGATATTTCTAATCCATTGCTTCACATGTTCAAAAATTTGTCTGCTCAGCAACGTAAATAACGCAATGAATGTTGTTGAACTGTCAAAATGAAAGTAATGTGTTGCGCAAATACCCCGCTGTTACTAACGTATCATATGTACCTGTAGTGTACGTGGGAGATGAAAGTATCGAAATATTGGGAAAGCTCTTTAACCTCCTGCCAATCAGTATCATCAAAACTGAATAATTAACTTCCTATTAATTAAAATGAATATATTACGAATGTAATTTCTCGGTATACTTAGGTTAAATTCGTAGTTCGTGACGAGAAGTTTAGGAGATTATTAAATAGTTCTCATAGTGTCAGATGACAGGCCCGCAGCCGTCGGCCAAAGGAATGATTAGTATGAGGTGTGACATATATCCTTTCCGTACTCAGAGAAGCTCATTAATCTGAAAGCACTGTATCAGTTCCGCTTGTCAGGCTTGTCATGGGTCTCCGGGGAGCATTGGATACATTCGGACATTTTGACAAATTATGTGAAGCGACTTGAGCGGCGAGTGTCACACAATTATTACAAACTAGCAACGCCTCGCGGTTTCACCCGCATAAGTGTCGATCCCGTGGGGATATCGGAATAAAAACTATCCTATGTCCTTTCCCGGGACTCAAACTATAATGTCTATATCAAATTTCATCTAAATCGGTTCAGCGGTTTAAGCATGAAGAGGTAACAGACAGACACACTTTCGCATTTATAATATTAGTATGGATAATAGCTTTAATGTATGTATAACTCAATTTATCCAATGCCAACAAAGAATTCTGAAATAAACCTGAACCGAAAGAGCATACCTGCATAGCTAAACGGTTTACTCTCACAAAATGTTTCGCCTTTTGTAGGTACCTTCTGCTTATAAATCACACACGTGTCTGTCGCGGCGATACCCGATCATATTATCCGAGCCAGCATTTTCTTATATACATCACGTGGCATTGCCGGCTGGCGCCCGCAGCTGTGACCGGTGCGGATGCTAACAGTGAACAAATCCGCATTTGTGGACGACCGCCATTTGTGTCCCGCAGAATTATGGAGCGTGCGGACCGTGTGTGGACGGAAAGTAATGACGTGCCGCTGTCGTCATAAATTGACTGATAAAAAATATTAAACACATTCGTGCGTTATTTCCACGCGGGTAATGGTTTATTACCTTGCTTGCGTAAGCTGAACTGCTATTATGTTGTATCGCTTTTGTAATGTAAGTATTGATATCCGTATTGTAGTCAGCATGTTGTTCAATGGCTGGGACTTACGGCTGTTCCTCGATGAGGTGAGGCGTTTACAGAACGTTGGGTCAATGAAGCGAAGCCAGTGTATATGCTAACATTCAATTTGTCGTTCTATAGAAAGTTTAGTCTGCAATGTCCAAATATAATCTGGCACATAATCCCCTTTATTCATAAACGTTGCTCAAAGTTAAGTAGTGATTAGTAACTGTTTAACCATACATTTCAATCATTTTGACGTTTGAACGTCTCTTAACATTAATCATCGTTTTTAAATAAACCCCAGTGTTCATTTTCATCGCGCGAAAATCATTTTAAACTTCCAGTTTTTTTTTTTTGGTTGACATTCCTTCAGGTTTCGTAACGCTGAAATGTTTTAAAATAGTCGTCATTATAGCAGATGGATCGTTTCCGTTTCTAATAAGACTTGTTTCATTCACAAACCGCTATTTCCGTTCCTGAAGTGCATTTAATATTTTTCTTCAGTAGCAATTTTATTAGCGGTTCCTTTTCGTGTTGTTTCTCTAACTTTTATGAAGCAATTTTGTAAACAGTTGGGAACAATTTTAACAAGCTCCATTTATTTCTACAAAACTTTAAATTAAACTTTATGTTGCCTGTAGGCAGCGCAAGCTAGCAAGCAACTATTTTACGTTCTTTGTTAAAATCCATATAACACTAAATAAAAACTAATTTAAATCAGTTTTTGTTTAAAATAATAGACTTCTGTGATGTTGGCAATGGCAGGTACCTATGTATCTTGTGATGTAGGCGTTACCTAGAAGCATTGTAAGCGGGAGCAGTGGTGACCATGTGGTAACGGCCGCGACTTAGCAGTTGTAGATTGTGGGTTCGAACGCAGGCAGGCACTTTAATTTGTGTAAATTATGTCATCACCACTGCTCTCAAAACGGCGAAGGAAAACATCGTGAAGAAACGGGGATGTCCTAGAACAAAAACTTCGAAGACATGTGACATCTACCAACCCGCACTGGGCCCGCGTGGTGGATTATGGCCCACTCCCCCTCACCGAGGAGGCCTGTGTCCCAGCAGTGGAAACTTTATAGGCTGATTATGCTTATAGTAAAGTAATGCATGTCTGAGGTCTTACCAAATTTGCTGAACACAGCTAAGAGATTTCCCTCAAACTGATATGAATATTTCACCATATGTACCTGCACATTGCAGTATATAATAGATGTATGTAATCACTGCAAATAGGTACCTACTGTGAGATATAAACAAAGTTTCCACACGAGGTTCCCAGACACGTCTCGGAAATCCGTGAGTGGAATTTAGTACAGTTTTCACCGCAACTAAGAGCATTTTGAAAGAGTTTTGAAGTGTGAAAAATTGTTTAGCACGTGAGACAATTGAGTAATTGCAGTTGTTTGAGTAGAGATTAACAATATTGAGCAGAACAGACGACGAGAGTGTTTGAGTTAATTTATTCTTTGATGCGTTATTATAACGCATCCAAGACCCGTAACGACTGTCAAAGATCCACGAATGACAGCCGGGACCAACGACTTAACATGCTTTCCGAGACATGGAGGAGTCTCGGTATGTAAAGATGATCACCCATCCATGGACCAACCGCGGCAAGCGTAGCTTAACCCGATCGATCGACCCGTGCGGCTGTTATTACTTAGCCACGAGCCCTAGGTAACACACTACTAGGTACTTACTAATAGCGAGTAGGTACTTAGTAACATTTTAAATTCATGAGTAGGTACCTAGGTACCTAATTCTACTAAAATGTTGTCTCTCCGTCTTGTGAAAACTATTGGCTTCACTGAATGTTTACGCTTTATTCACACCATTTGTATTCCGAAACCGACTTGTAAAATTCTGGCTAGGGCAAGCTACCGATACTTGACGCGAGTCTCGTAACCCGACACCCCTCATGCAGGATTAGAAGCACGCTGAAACTGTCACTCCAACATTCGTTTAACGAGTTTACACTCGATTAAAATGTATCGATCTCCTTATCGTTATGTTGAAGCGCGAGGTGACATGAGTTGGAAAAACAATGAGGTGTAAGCGCCTGGTGTGGGAGTAAACGTGATCTTTGTTAGAATCGCGATGTTTCACGTTATTCGCACGCCGTAGGTACACTTTGTCTTGAAGGAGTGGCACGCACAGTACATTATTCGTGCTTTATCTAGCCAATAACGTTACCTCATTACCTGAGAGAACTTTTTAATATGGGAGGAATTATGCTGAAATATGTTAGTACTTACTATAGAAATTTCGCATCGGTATTGGATTTTTAAACGTTCTGTTCACATTTTCATGAATATCAGGCGACGTATTCTGTAACAATCTTGCCGTGAAAACTTAGGTGAAGACTGAAGTGAGCTTGCAGTAAGTTGATAATAGTGTCAACCCTAGCATCAGCTGGAATGACGGCTCAAGATCATTTCACCTACCGTACCTACTTGGTACTTGTTGACAGGCCTAAGCTGTCCTCCCATACCTACTATAATTTGAAAACATTGTAAAAGCCAATTATTTTTAAAAGAGTAACCGCGGAGTTTCTTTCCGGCTCTTCTCCATCAGAAACGACCAATTGAAACCGTGCACCTAGCTTGACGTTTCATAATCGCCCATGTAGGTTTATGTGGAGTAAAATATTTTGATTCCGGCAGAAACCTTAAATGAAAAACAACCGAGAACTAGACAAATGAAGTTCGAGCTACCGCTCAGTCCGTACTGTCAGTCAAAATGCTAATCCTTTGATCGATAAATGCGTCACTACCACGTCACACTCGAAAGTGCAATAACTAACTGTGTGAGGGATTGCAGCCACACATAGGCTTATACGTACCACAACATCTGTATTGAGGATAACCGCTGTCAGCTCTGTCGTACGCACACAATTTACGACTGTCACTTTCTGCGGCGCGGCGGAAGATTTATTTTCCGTCACAACACATATTGGTTCACGTCAAAGCGGCGTTTTACTACGCCTTCCGCTTTTCGATAACGTATCGATATCCTTAACACCTCAGTCACCAGCCAACACGTGAGTTTAACGACCCCGGATTTATACGAACTTTGAGATATTTTGTTGAATAACAAATTTATTATTATTATAAGCCTGTGATGTCCCACTGCAGGGCAAAGGCCTCCCTTCCTTCTTTCCAGTTTTTCCGGTCTACTGCGATTGTGGGCCAATCCTTTAAGGAGTCCAGCTCATCCTGCCATACCTGGGCCTGCTGTGTAGTCGTTTCCTGCTATTTGGGATCCACAAAGAAACAACAAACTTATATTATGATTATTAAATAAATATGTTTTCCCGCTTCAAACAAACGGCTGTCAGTCAGAACTGACGTTGACTGACAGAATAATCTTTGAAGCAGTTTGAAGCTCGTGTTACTTGATATTAAATGATCTTAAAGCACGAAAGCCCTGAAAGGGTAGATATTTGCGTTTGATGCTGGGTTTGACAATAACTTAATATTTTATGGCCTTGGGTGTTGGATCGCAGAGGCTGAATTTACGAGGGAGCGGCCTACGGGCCTACTCTGTATGGATGTAAGTAACTGCGGAAAATTGTTTATGACCTCTTGAAATGAGAAATTCAAAAACAGCAAAAAATATTAAAAATACTGCTTCGCTGATTAAAGTAAAATTTTATGGATGCCTTAAATTTTTATTTGCTTGAAACGAAACACAAAATATTGTTTTTTTTTTAATTTAACAGCCAGAGGGCGGAAAAATGAAATAAATATATTTCTCATGAGCATCAAAAGATGAGAGACTTTTTATTATGAACACGCTTTATAATGGCCGTATCATAAGTGCCTTGCAAGCGATTCAAAGTTAAAGAAATTTTATTTAAGAACTCGTGGAGATTAACGTCTTTTCTTTATGTAAGGAAAATGAGGAAGAAATTAAAAAGTTTCTGCCAGTTTTTCTAGACTTTAGCCTGATTATAAAATCAGTCCGGAACTTAAAAACACCTTCATAAAGGTTACAGAATTATAAGTTTTAATATTGAATTGTGCGGTGTTGCCAAAATAGCCGCAATCCCGACTGGATTGAGGCTATTTCGCCATCGCCGCATCTATCTGTCCGCCGCGCGTTTTTGCGGTACCGTGCAATTATACCTATAAATGCTTATTTCTGTTTTTATAAAAGGTTACACTTTGATTCTGTAACATTATTGTGTCTGTTATATTTAGAAGTGTTTTTGTAAAAAACTGTGTTAAAAACACTTATTACGGTTATAGTTTGAGTCCCTGGACGTTTCGGAATGGCTTGGTTTACGTACCTATAGCTTTCAATTTCCTGTGGCCGTACGTCGGAGCCATATAGCGTCACATGCAAATCACGACTGTGGCGCATAAATCATGTGTCGCGTAGGTACCACACCACCTTCCTATTTCGACTGTTGATGTACAGTCAACAAAAGAGATAAGTATGCAGGACCGTCGGATATAGTTGAAGTTTAGTAAGAATCTGATGGATGATGTCGACTGAAATTTAATTTGATAAATGAGCTGTTTGTTTTCTGTTAATAAAATTAAATCTTATTCGAGAACATCCATCGGTTTCCTACTAAACTTCAACTATATCCAACGATCCTTTTTTTTTTTTCTCGCGTTGGAAATCCTCATGGACTTCCTCTATCATGGGGATGACAGAGGGGCATGCCGGACTCTTACCGGCTAAAACCACCGCGGTGTTCCACCTCTACCTATGGCCCGGGGTGCGGGATTCGCATAAGCATTCACCGCTCCCCCGACAATATCCGACGATCCTGCATACTTATATCTTTTGTTGACTGTACATATATGCGCTAACTGGTATTGCTGATTCTCAATATGTTTTTAGTTGGTATAAAAAGCCCACCTGTACCAAAAGTTTTTATTGCTCGTTTTTACTAGGAAGCACTTAAAGGAACGTGTTTATTGCACTGTTGAATATTCAGCCCTCGCTGCTAATCTAAGCGTGGAAAATCCAACACTGCACTTTTATTTAAGCGTTTATTTACGGTCAACAATTAGTAGTAGTAAAAACGGTCGGCACAAGTCTGTGCTTTGAATACAAAAATAAAGGGTAAGGAAAAATGTGAACAGCGAACATAAATGAGAGCAGTGGCGGCCAAGTGGTAACAGCCGCGACTTACTAGTTGTAAGGTCGTAGGTTCGATCCCTGACAGGCGCTTTACTTTGTGTATATTATTTCATCACCACTGCTCTCAAAACGGTGAAGGAAAACATCGTGAGGAAACCGGCATGTCCTACAACAAAAAATTCGAAGACATGTGACATATGCCAACCCGCACTGGGCCCGCGTGGTGGTTTACGTCCCACTCCCTCTCACCGAGAGGAGGCCTGTGTCCCAGCAGTGGGAACATCAAAGGCTGATTATGATTATGAAAATGCGAACAGAAACGAAAAAACACGAATGGTGGAAAATATTCACAAAAATATGAGCATTCAATTCAATAATACAGATATTATATCCAATCACGGTATCCAATATTCAAGATGAGTTTACCTTTTATGTTTTGTATAAAGAGCATTCTGTTTTAAAATAAAAGAATTTCACACAACGTAAGTAATGCAGGTGGGTTTTGTGAAATGTTAAGTTAAATGAATGGCTTGCGGCCAACTTTTGGTTTTATTTAATGTCACAGATACAGCCTACAGCACATTCTAAAATAATGTGTCATCGCGGACACTGGCGGAGAACTTTTCAACCTTGTTACTAAAACAATAAGGGTGAACATCATTGTTCGCGGTTGTACATTGCCGAAGTAGAAAATGTAGTACGAAATATTTTTGGACGTGCTGAGAAAATAGAACTTCGTAACTGTACCTACGTTATGAACGGTATTGAAAATCGACGAAGCTTTTTTATGGTAACCTTTACAATGCTTGGGAAGCGATCCATGGGCATAGCAATGATAATGTACAAGATGAAGGGTGGTCAACTGAAGGTCGAACTTTTGAATTTGAATTGAATTAAATTATTTAAATTGAGGAATTATAAGATTTGAATTGAGGTTGTTGATTTTTGGTCCATGAACAAGTTAGTACCTATATATGTTGAACAATGATAAAGCAATCGATTATGTTGTATCGTCAAAATGATGAGGATTTTAATTTGTGAGTGAGTTACGCAATAGGGTATGCCCTATCTTTTCTTCATTCATTCATGATAAAACAATACCGAATACTCTTTTTAATTAGATTATTTTGTTTATATTTTGCAATTGGTACCTATGTTACGATGAAGGCGTAGCGATGACAGCCTGGTGAAGGTAACTGAGCAGGAAGTTTTCTATCAAGACGCTGCAATCCAATTCCTCGATTTCCCTGACAAAACTCAATTCTGTGTCGGAAATCAATCGATTTCAATAAAAAGCGATTCGCCCTCCATCACACCGACTGAAGATTCGTCCTCACTTTGCATTAAGATATACTATCAAAACATCAAACTACCAAGCTTGCCTCGTTGGTCTATTGGTCGCAACGCTACTGCTGAGCATAACATCTTGGGTTCAATTCACGGGTCGGTCAAAGTGTTAATGGGTTTTATCATCTGAAATTAATCAGTAGAAACCTGGAGTGTAGATTTGTGTCCGGTCGACGGGAATAGGCTCGCTCCCTTTTACATATACACTGGCGAAATGTGGGTGTCAGGTAAACAGCATTTAAATATTTCAGCGAATATGATCCTATGTAATTGTAAATGCAAAATAGCTCGTCATCACGGCTTAGTAAGCGAGTAGCTACATTAAGTGATTGTACCCGTTTACCTACGTAGTCAGTGTTCAGGCATGCATACAGAACCACTCTGTTACGTGGCTGACAAATTTACGAGACAGGAATACCAAAAGGGAACGTAGTGCCTATTGTACGTGGTGTAGTAGACGTGTATGGTCGTAAAGTGCTGACTGATAGATACAGAGGCCATTAACCGTACGATGGCGGTAGGTGGACGGCAAAGACGGTTAATTTATGACCCGTTCATTTACAGTTGAACAAACTCTTGTTCGTTTCTGAATTAAACTATGTACAAAAAAACATAGCAATAATATAAGCCCTTTAGTTCTGAATATTTTTTGCGTTGTGTTATTTTCAGTTGAAGTAGGTACAGAAGAATAAATGGTAAGGTAATTACAACCATTAAAATAGGACGTCTGTGATGGGCAGGACATGTCGCAAGAGTGGACGAGACCAGAGCTCCAAAACGTTTACTGGATAGTAAACTAGATGGACGTAGAAGTCGATGGCGGCCCAAACTGAGGTAGTTGGATAGCGTAGACCAAGATTTAAGAACTGTTGAAGTGAGAAACTGGAGAGAAAAAGCCAGATATAGGTCACGTTGGAGAAATATGTATGACCAGACTAATGCCCACCCGCGGCTGTAAAACCTTAGATGATGATAAAGTACAGAATGTCTTTCAGTTCAGTGTCTCTTGGCAAAGGCTTCTAACAGCTTCCACTGATTCCTATCTCGGGCAGTTCTTCTTCAATTTGGTCGTGCTGTGAGCTTTAATTCGTCTTCCCATCTTTTGTATTGTCATTATCTGTACTTACCTTTGGCCAACTCTGGAGTACCATTCTGTCACAAGTTTATTCCACATGTCTTGAGCGTCTCTTAAAACAACAGAGCATTTTTTTGTAGGTCATTGTCTATCTTTCCATAATTCTATACCTACTGATAATAAAGCTGCAGAGTTTGTCCGTTTGAATGCGCTAATCTCTAGAACTACCGGTCGCATTTAAAAAATATGTTTGAATGTGATAGCCTAATTCTCGAGGAAAGCTATAGGTTATATTAAATCACGCTAGCACCCTTAGAAGCCGAGTTAAAACAATAAAAAAAAAACAGAAAAAACGTGAATCGAAAACAAAGTAATAGTCCAGGCAGGCGATACGATACGAAGAAGCAAGTAGTACAATAGAAGTCAGGCTATACACCTATTTGTTCTTTTATTAGTTAAGCTTAACGCTTTACTAGTGCGCCAGTTAGTTTGTCAGAACTGACACGGATAATAGTCTTCCAATGGTAACAGGTTGTGCGTCGATGTCTCTACCACCCTGTATAGTATGGAAGCTCTGAAATAGCTCTCATATTTGTTGTAGTATTGCATTCAATTTCTTGTAAAACGCTTAAGAGTCATCATCTGCCTAGCCTTTTCCGAACTATATTGGGGTCGGCTTCCAGTCTAACCGGATGCAGCTGAGTACCAGTATTTTACATGGAGCGACTGCCTCTCTGACTTCCACAACCGAGTTACTGGGTATTGGGTAATACGATACCCCTTGGTAAGACTGGTTGTCAGACTTTCGGGCTTTTGAGTACCCGTAACGACTGTCAAAGATCCACAAATGCAACGGTTTAACATGCTTTCCGAGGCACGGAGGGGTCTTGGTATGTAAAGATGGTCACCCATCAATGGATCAACCGCGGCAAGCATAGCTTAACCTGATCGATCGACGTGTGCGGCTGTTATTATTTAGCCACAAGCCCCTCTAAGATGCTTACGAGTATGTTCAATAATTGTACTTACATCGAATATCCATCATGGTAGATACGGTAGAGCTTGGACAATACCCTGGATTTATTTCTTTGTATTCGGGACAGGGAAGTGAGACATCTGTTATTTATATGGTGTCCCGAGCACCAGATCGAATATAACATGCTATTTAAAGACGTGACATATTTGTGTCCGCATTATTTATTTATTTGGTAAAAACATGCACACAATATTACAGACCCAAATCCAAGTTTTGCACGGTTTTTCAATAAAAACTGATATATTTACAATCAAACTAATAGATATTATAAAGGCGAAGGTTTGTGAGTGTGTGTGTGTTTAAACATTTGTTACTTCATCACGCTCAAACGGCTGGACCAATTTTGATACAATTTTGTATGGAGGTAGCTTTTATCCCGATATTCCCACGGGATCGACACTTATGCGGGTAAAACCGCGGGGCTCTGCTACTAAGGAATAAAAATAAGAAATAATACACAAAAATAACTAACAATACAAGCAAAACGGGCAAACAACAATCAAATAATATTGGCACAAAAAAAAAACACATCTGTTGTCCATGTTCTCACAGAATCTCGAACATGTACGACATACCTACATCTCGTTATGCCATACCATCCTTTCTCGTCTCAGTGTTTACTAAACTGCGATGGAGATATGCAGTCTTACACTCGGTTTCTGAATTGAGAATTTTAAAGATCGTCAAACTCAAACAACTGCAAAATTTAGCGTCAAACCAAAATGGGGGCTATAAAAAGTTGTATACATCTAAATGGACCACCCTTACTACTACTATATACTTTTAGACCAGCATTTGCTAAAATAATTGATAAGCGAGATTTTTATAAACAAGGCTGATTATGTTAAATGAAAATGGACAGGACAGGGATCTGTGGAAATGAAAGTAAAACTTTCCTAATGTGGAAAGCCGCATCAAAAATGTTTAAATGTGCTACGTTTAGTCAGGAGAACCAAATGTGTTCGCCTTCCGGTACTGACGGGGTTTCTCGGACACATAGTAAATGCTGAGATTACGAGTAGATTAGCAAGCGTGATTATTTAACTTACCCATTACGTTTACGACTATCCTATGTAGCGTAGCGGTCGACAAGGGGATCCATAAGGGATTATACGAGCTGATATAATACGCACACCGACACAACACAACGACAACAATAATAACAGCTGCACGGGTCGATTTAAGGTGAAATTATGCTTACCGAGGTCGTTTCTTGGATGGGTTACCATCCATTCGCTCCGTGCGTTTGTAAGCACGATAAGCCATTGGACCCGGCTGTCATTTGTAAATCTTTGACAGTCATTACGTGTAGTCAGCAGTCCTAAAGTCGGCCCAATTAGATTGATACCCCTTGGTAAGCCAAGCGGTATCAATTTAATTGGGTTGTGAAGGTCCGATAGGCAGTCGTTTCATGTAAAATACTAGTATTAAGCTTCATCCGGTTAGAATGGAAGTTGACCCCAACTTAGCTGGGAGATGGCGAGGCAGCTGATGATCATCATCTGCCTACCTTTTCCCAACTATGTTGGGGTCGGCTTCCAGTCTATCCGGATGCAGCAGAGTAACAGTATTTTACAAGGAGCGACTGCCTATTTGACCTCCACAACCCAGTTACTAGGTAATACGAAACAAAACCCCTTGGTAAGACTGGTTGTCAGACTTTCGGGCTTGTGACGATCCGTAACGACTGTCAAAGATCCACGAATGACAGCCAGGACCAACGGCTTAATGTGCTTTCCTTGGCACGGAAGGGTCTTGGTATGTAAAGATGGTCACCCATCGACGGACCAACCGCGGCAAGCGTAGCTTAACCTGATCGAGTGTCCCGTGCGGCTGTTATTACTTAGCCACAAGCCCCTGAGACAGCTGATGATGATGACCTAAAATATCTATACTCAAATGTCATCGTTTTTCCTGTTAATTTTTAATATCTTTCATCTGTGTCAATTTGCGACTCTCCTCGGTACAGTCGAACTATATTAAACGAACAAATTAAACGTGGAATGAGTAGAACGGCGAGAAAAGAGCAAGACTTAATTTAATTATGAATAGCTAGCTCTCAGGAAAGACATTGTGGAAGGTGAGTTACAACGAATTACCTCCACGATACCCGGTAATGGACGGCTCTTTTATTACGATATCAATTTGGTTAAGAGGATTCAGTTTTGAAAACGAGAAATTCATTTTACTTTATTTTGTTTCATTCATGCCATTGTTTGAGTCCAAAAGCAACGAAGTTAAAACGAAACTGACAAAAAAGTTTTACCTACCTACCAGGATCCTATTTCAGTCGTTGTTAAAATGAATAAAAAGTTGAAAAGAAAAATCTTTATGGAGTCAGACGCCCCATTATTGACTAAAAGCTGGCAATGAATCCTCTGCTGTCCGGAATAAGGCCGAGAGCTAGTTAAACGCCTATTACGACAGAAATAAGCAACCTATTTACTTAAGAATACTTAAGATCTTGTTATTTATTTGCTAACGAGGGCCCGCAGTATTTTTTCGTCGCCAAACAACTGGTAATTGTGATTGTAATATTTTTGCGTAAATGAGTTTTCTTCCCCTTGGACAAGCAAACCAATTTCTTAGGCAAACTCGTGTGCACATAAGCTGAGTAGTTTTTTTAGGAAGGCTTTACAAGATCGTCAATTATTAAGGAGTTGCGGTGAGGAGGTTGGGTGAATTCAGGAATACTTTATAGAGATTGGTTGGGGAGTTACGGGGAGACAGGTAGCGTATAACATCCGCTACTTACATGGTTACTTCGGTTACAAAGGAACGGAAAGTGTTCATCGAAGCGACGGAGTGAGGCTGGCAGCCGCGACGCGGGGGGCGGGTTGAGACGCTGCCGCTGACGACTGTGTTTAAAAATTCATTTCACGGTTGCCCCAGTCAGCATCAAACAAGGCATTGCAACTTGTTTACCATTGAGCGATTGACTTCGTGTGAATTGTGGAAATAATGTATCTGTGTGATGAGGGTTTGGCGTTAGTTTTATCTTTTTCTTAAGGAATTATTGTACTTTGTTTGTCCTTAAAGATCGCGTATCTTGGAAACAGTCATCAAACAAATGTACAAGTATATCTCGAACACTATGGTTCCCAACTTCCCATTAATTGGAAGATTATTAACTGTTAGTGTCCGACCGAAGGTGCAATTCTGGCCGAAGCCGAAGCCGAAGCCGATTAATCGGTATTCACCAAAACCTTCGGCCGAAGCCGAAGCCGAAGCCGAAGGTGTCATTGACCTTGAGAAATACGATAGTTACTTTGTAAAATATTTTAAACCAGACAATACTTATGGTTTTTTGGTTCTTAGAGTGCCTCACAATAATGAACGTATCACCACAGGTACTACTCACACTCACAGTAATAAATAAAATAATTTGTAATAACAAATATGAAATATTTAAAAACAAAACATTTATTAGAATTTTAAGACGCGCTCTCAAACTTGTTTTGACTCGTTTAGTTTACTAACTGCGATTCGTTTGGTCCGGTGCGGCGGCGGCGCGGCGAAACACTGCTGCTCTGCACACTCTCCGTCTCGCTCTAGCATCGTTCAGTAAATTTCAAATTTTGACAACTAGCAAACCTTCGGCTTCGGCCAAACCTTCGGCAAATTTTTGGCCGAAGCCGAAGATTTGGCCGAAGGTGCTTTTTTGGCCGAAGGTGGCCGAAGCCGAAGCCGAAGCCGAAGCTTCGGTCGGACGCTATTAACTGTTCACTGATTTGAATATCCTTTACACAGTAGATATATATGACTCTACCCATAACATGTACTTGAAGACAAGCATTGAAGCTCCAAAATCAATATTGCCCGAATCATTCACAGTTATATGATTCCGTGTATCTCTTTTGTCGATTCGGTTATCTGAGGTGGAGGTGCTAACGCGCAGGTTTGCGGCATCTCGGTTCAGTTGCTGTCTCGGCCGACGCCGCGCCACTGAGCCGGTTGATATCGTCCGCCACACCGCTGTGTTGGTAGTTCACGTTTATTTGCCGGTGGACAACTATTCAAACGCATATCAGTCTGGCAAATGGCTTTTGCTTGGTATGGAGATTTGAAATATGAGTAATATTACAATTCCATGTACAGTCAACAAAAGAGATAAGTATGCAGGATCGTCGGATATAGTTCAAGTTTAGTAAGAAACCGATGGATTTAGTCGACTGAAATTTAATTAGATAAATGAGCTGTTAGTTTTCTATTAATATAAAATTAAATTTTATTCGAGAACATCCATCTGTTTCTTACTAAACTTCAATTATATCCGACGATCCTGCATACTTAACTCATTTGTTGACTGTACTTCTATTACAAAAACCGACAGCTAAACAACCAACGTCAACGTGAAAAAACTGACTGCTATTGATAAAAAAATAGCACTTTATATCCATTGTGATGCCTACTTCATTCAATTAACGACAGTTCAGGAAATAATGGACTCGCGTATAATTAAACTGTCCATTCACGATTAGCTTCGTAATTATAAGTTATGATGAAAGTTAAACGGAGTTAGTGAAGAGATTCCGGCGCATATATTTATACGTATAATATTTGTGTCGGTTAGCGTCCGCTGGCCTGAACAATAATTTGCCGAAGCTTGCCGTTCGGGGTCGTTGGTTGGTTCCATCTTACATGTAATGTACGTTCTAACTGGGGCGTTCATTTTGTATTGATAACAGCACAGTTTAGCTATTAGGTTATGTACTTAAGAACATAAAGTCTATATTTAGTCAAAAGTCAAAAAACATAATATATGGAAGTTAGACTCATAAAAAGTAGGTGCCTACGTGTTAAATCTTCGAGTTACAATTTATTTTAGAAACAGTCCCAAAAACACTGACTTTTAATCGCTTTTATTTCTATTCCTGAGAAAGAACTTCCCTGCAACACCTACTTCGTTGTTATCAAAGCTATTACTAAATACTCTGCTTTATGACAACTGAAAAGTCAGAGAAAATAAAATAAAACTTTTTAAATGACTAATTGTAGCACCATAAGAATAGTAAGCTACGAACTTGCTACGAACTAGCGAACTTGCTACGAACCTACCTACGAACTTATTGCTACAACGCTGCGACAGTCCCGAATGAATTGATTTAGAACTGTAATTCTTGCAGTCAAGTGTTTCAGCGGAATTAGCTGAAAATACACGTAGCTTCAGCGGTTCAGTTTATGTAAAATAGTTTCAGTATTTCAGCCTGAATACAAAGTAATGCCGAACGCCGTGAGGTGTCAGTTGATTATAGATCTAGATGAACATTATATGGAATTGTGTGACGTATCCTGAGAACTATGTTTTCAAAGGATTTAAAAAGACTGGAAGGTATTTTTACCATTGTTTAAGCTTACACATGGAGGTGGAGGAAGATTATGGAAAAAGGTTTTCATCCGTTGTTAAATACACATACCGTGCTCTCTCAAAAACAAAGCTTTTAATAATTTCAAAGCTTCTTCATTAATGGATTGTATATCGTTGATTTTGTAGAAAACACAGTCTTTTGATCTCAACATTAAGGCAAAATTGTGAAAAGGTTAAAAAATATCTACGCGTATACAAGAGATGTTAACTTTTCCTTTGAGGAAATGCTGCATCATTGGCTCTTCACAATTAGTGTTCGCTCTGTCGGACCCGCTCCCAGCCTCGAACGATCTCACACTGTGTCCTTTCGCCCTCCAATTTAAATCTAAATGAACCTGAACCGGGCAAAACCTCTTTATTTATTCAATGCAATATCAACTTCTATTTGGGGCTTATCTTAGTCCGATAATCCCTCGTTAAAGTTATCACGTTGTTGTTATGAATAAAATAAATAAAAGATGGATGCCAAAACGTTGGGGAGTGATGCCCTCTATTTGCTCTACCGAATATAATCTGCGATTAGGAACCTGCTTACATATCGATGCCAATACCTCGGAGCGGTATCGATATGACTTTCGATACCTTTAAGTATAACTATTATTTATTCTTATCCCACGTAAAGAGGCAATTTCGCTCTAAATAGCACCATTGACGGGTGTTGGAGGCGGGACACTGCGGCGCGGGAGGGGGGAGCGAGCTAAAAATAGACGACCGCCATAGTGGGACAAGGCCATGCTCTCGGGCGCCTTAACCCGCCCTGCAGCCCCGCGCTCCCGCAGGTACGGCTTACCAACATCCTTGTGATTAATCTTGGCGTATTTGCCAGCTCACTCGAGTGTTGGATTAGACGCACTTAGAGTAAATCTCAAACGCCTCTTGACGATTCGTGTTTCGGGCCTGAATATCATAGCAAATACATACGATAATACGATCGCTCGCGAGTAATCTGGGGCGGAATCATTAACGAACGTGTTATTGTTGGTCGTTTGTTATGTTGCTACATCGTATTGACGATTCAATTAAACAGAGGGAAAGCTTGCACAGGAAAAGTTTTGTGCTTACATTGTAGCATAAGTAGCATAACTTACTTTTAATTTTAATGTAACTGTTTGGGTATTTCGGGGTCTACTTTGGTAAAACTTTTGGATTAAGTTATAGAATTGTGTGAGTTAAATAAGGCTTCATACAATAACCCCCTTACTAATTAATGTTGTATGACGTCTGTATAGTTACACAACGCTTTGTCTTCTTCATTCGAAAGTCAAATTACTGACGACTGAAAGAGAGAAATCGGTATTCATCTGATATAATACGTTTATTAGTAAGAGAGTAAGTATGTAATAGGCTTATAGAAATTGATGGATGGCTTGAATGAGCGGCTGAAAGCTGGCACTAATGACGCTCGCATTTTGTTCTCACTGCCTCAAGATTAACGATGCCCTACCCCTTTTTTTAATTATGCAGCTTTTGTGCTAAGGGTGGCTGGGTTTTTTAATTTGTCTTCAACGAGTCTTGGCTAGGAACGTGGAACTTGTAACAAATTAGAAACAAATGCGAGATTAACTTCATACCTTCAGTATAAAATATTATGCCGTGGGGTACTCGGATAAAAATGTAGCCAGTCATAAAGTATCTCGTTAACTTTACATAGCAGTCGCGTTGTAAAAGAGTTGAGGTTAGTGTGTTCGATATCGGAAATCGAGTAGAGAACTCAAATGGAATCGGGCAGGACACATGGCAAGGCGCAGTGTTGGCAGGTGGAGTAAGACAGTGACTGGGTGGCGTCCAAGGACTGGACGACGAAGTGTCAGTCGTCCGGTAGCGAGATGGGCGGACTATATTGTTTTCATCGTGGGTATTTATATGGTGTACATAATAAAGAGTATTCTATTCTATTCTAGAACCTGGTGAGGATGGCATAGGGGATGGTTTGGCGCAAGAAAAGAGAGGCCTATCCTCAGTAGTGGATGAAGTGAGGCTGTGGATGGTGATGATGATAATGTGTGAAAGAGGCTTTGCCCGCGTGGAGGTCGGGACTTATTCCACGGGAACGAACTACCGGGATAAAAAGTGTCTTATGTCCTAACCTGGGTCATGGTTTACCTGTGTGGCGTGAAAAGGTAAAAGATAGACAGACAGAGTTACTTTCGCATTTATGATATTAAGTATGGGTTAAATTAAGTATATGTATGGAGTTTTAAGTTTCCTTCCGTACGACGCCATCATTATAAGTACGACCTGCGCGATGATACCCACTTAAAAATATAATTGCTAACTTTGAAAGTTTGCCAGCGGAAACGTTGTGTAGGTGAAGTGAAAGCTACTAATGTAAACATTTCAGAAAAATATGCGGCAGGTATCTCAATTTGAAACTTTTGTGAACGCAGACTGATGATCAAGTTCGAGATGTATACCTTGGGGCTTTTAAGAGAGCTGCATTCATCCACTAGATGTGTCTGAGAGGCGGTGAATGCCATTTTCGACGGAGGTATGAAAAGGAAAAAGCGCTTTGCGAGCACCTGTGTATGTATTCATTCTTTTGTTTGCCGGGGGCGGTCGAGAGCGCGGCGAGGCGCTCACACGCTCGCTGCGACTAATTTTAGGATAGATAGGTATTCAATACAATATTGTATATACCCATCTGAATAATGTATCAGATATCTCTTATTTACATAAAAGAATATATCGTATTCGACAGGCTACATAATGCGAAAAGAAATAAACATGTTTCGAAAATGAATTTGTATTTCGAAACATTTATGTAAATGTTGTTCGTATTTATTATGTTATTTGCAATTGATTGAATTATATTGCGAAGGGTACAGGGAAAGAAGGATCATTGTCGATTTTTGGTATTTAAACTAAATTAATTTTATCAATATGATGATGAGATACGTCATTAGGGTGTGTAGAAGATTGAAGTTCTCTCGAAAATTAAGAAACAAGCTAAGTTGAGAATTTGAGATTAGGCTTATCATTAGCTAAGACGGTGTTTGCCGTCAGTTCAACTAGTTTCAGGTACATATGTACATATGTAGTTAGACTGCGGCAACTTTGCAGATGTAGAACTTTGCAGGAACAATGCAAGTGTCAGATAAGTACCTATATTTGTATTTTTTTCTGTATTTTGTGCCAGGCGTTCTAAAACTACCTTAAGTATTCACTGTGCTACGGCTGAATTACAAACTTTAAAGAACTACTTCTAAACACCTTTTCGACTCTTAAAGAGGCTCAATGAAAACGTTCGCGTTATTCAAAAGAAAAACTGGGGTCCGGAGAGACATTTAGCTCAGGTGTGCACTTGTGCAGGTAAACCAGAAAAGGTGTGCGCTTCGATATTCTCGTGTTACCGACTTAGTACGAACGTCGCGCCACAAAGTAACTTAGCCTCTTTGAGGGGACAAAGTAAAGGTTCTAAGTTTTGTACTGCCGCACTATATCGTAATGCACTTATCATTGCAAGTTTGTAGAATAGAATCCTCTTTATTATAATAATATAATAATAATAATAATAATAAACTTTATTACTCAAAAATTACATACGGAGATTTTACATTGGCCCCAAACTAGGCTAGCCTGTATCTTGGGCACCAATATGGAGGGTTTACCATTTAAACATTTATTTTTAAAAACATGTTCGGTATTGTAATAAAAGTAAAAGTAAAATGTTTGCTTCAAATTACAAAAAAACTAAATAAAATCTGAGAATCAAAATTAAAATTAAAGAAAACATAACAATCGAAACGAGAATCAAAGGAAAATAATAATAAAACTAATAAAACTATAAAAAAGTTAAACACTATTATTATGTTAAGGTGTGAGATCATATGTTGTGAGTGAGTGTGAGTGTGTGTGATCTTGTGTTGTGAGTGAGTGTGATCATGTGTTGTGAGTGAGTGTGAGTGTGTGTGATCATGTGATGGTGAGTTTGATGTTTAGCGTGAGTATGTGTATGTGAGACAAACTAAAGAATTGTATGTGTGCAGAAACTATTTAACCACTGTAATAACCTTTTCTGCTTCGTCATATGACAAGTTTAGTAACCAGGATGTTACGGTATTTTTTATTTGTTTGCGAGTACAATTTCTTATGTACACCATATACCTACATTAAAGATATAAATATAGAAAATTTACAAAGGGTGACACAATCGGCGGTCTTATCGCTGAGAGCGATCATTTAGAGACAATCTTTGTTTGTATAAGTATTTTCTTTGTACGGTTCCCTTCTCTGGTCGTACCGCATAGAGTTGTTAATTTAAAATTTTATAACCATGGTAATACAAAATAGGTATTTCTATGGTCGTAATTGGTCTATATTAGATCTCATAATCGTGCGTTCGTATTTTCCGAAGTTAAACGATGTTTGCCGAAGCGCATACTTTTGCTGGGAGATCTGTACTTAGAAGGTTTTAGGTATGTGAACAGAGCGCGGTATTGCATGAGGACTTAAATAAACGTGTTTTGTTTTAAAATTTATTCCACCTCTTACGTACCTAGTAATAATGCTTCTTTATTTCCTCGGAATAATGTTTCTTCCTCCAACCTAGTAAGGCAGCTTCACACAATATATCCGGAAAAGAATAATTATGTCAAACAAAATAGTTTATGGTATTTTATCCAAAAACTTTACGAATAAGTGTTTCTGCAAATGTGTAAAAATTAAGCGTACAAATAATACGCGCACGTGGACATTTGTCGCCGTTATGACATCCGCTTTCTTTGTGTCCCCAGAATAAATATTAACAAGGAAAAAAATTATACCGAAAACTCGAAGGAGGCGGAAGACTTTTGTATACTGACAAACGAAACTTTGAGCTCCACGCAGACGGTTCGACGGCGCAAATTGCTGGCAACGGGAGAGTTACCATCAACAATAGATAAGTACTAGCCGCACCCAACAAACAAATTGGTTATATAAAAGATATCTTACGCGACTTTCGGTTATATAAGTGTTGAATAGACGTTATTAGACAACTACGACGTTGTGTAACCGTTATTTCTACAACGGTTCAGTCCCTGTAACTAAAAGGCCCTATTAAATAGTTGAGTGAACGTTTTAACGACCACTTTATACAACGTCGTATAATGGTACAAAAAATAGGTTAGGTAAACGTTATTACAACTATATAATGCAACGTCGTATAGTGGTACAAGTGTATAGGTTAGGTAAACGTTTTGATGACTTCTTTATATAACGTCTTATAATTTTGCCAGTGAATAAGTTACGTAAACGTTTTTACGACTGTTTTATACAACGTCGTATACTGTAGGTTGGGTAAACGTTTACCCAACTAAATAATACGATGTTATATAACAGTTAGATAAAAGGGTTCATTTAACCAGCGTTGTAGTCTACGTAACCTTAACACGACTTTTATGTAATCAAACCGTCGCCAAAAGTTTATTTTTAGACCTGAATATAACGAAGTATTGTAGTGGTGAATTACGAATCATTATACGACTTAAGCGTTATTTTGTAACCGTTACAAAACTTTAAGCAGACCTTAAAATTATATAAAGGTCCAAAAGGGCCTTTTTTAAAACTAACTTCCATTTTGTCAGCTAAACAAACATTGTTACAATATTTACAAAAATATGAATCTAGATCAATGGAAAAAGCTTAAACAAAGTGGGGCTTTCAAGCGGAAAGTAAGAAAAACTTTTGAATCACTGAAAACTGGCCCGTCATCTGCGAATTTTGTACCTCATCAAAGCCTCAACAACAAAAATGGTTCCGTATAAATTTTATTTTTATTAGAAGTATTTATATTGCTTGTTTTTTATTTATTATTATAATTCTATTATAAATGACATTTTTTAAATATTCCAGATGAAACTTATGAGGCAAGATCAAAAATTAAAAGTTCATCTGGTGGCATTGACATACAACAAAAGAATATTGTACCAGAAATAAACAGTAAGTTTATACTTTAAGATAATCACCATATATTATAACTATTTACAATGTCTCAAGTTGATTTAATTATTTTAGGTGACTCCGTTGATGATTATTTGGAGTATTTAGAGCCCTCTGAAGGACTATCTTCCGATACTTCAAGCTTATCTGCTGACAAAGATATCGAATTTCAGGAAGATATATTAATACTTGGCAAAGATGATTGCATCGATGCATTTGAAAAGCCCATGAAATCTTCTCTACTCAACATATTTATATGTAATATCAATAATGTGACCAAAAGAGAGATAACATGTACAGTTTTAGATATTAAATGCAAATTGGTGTGTACAGTGCTTAACGAGCACATGTATTTTGTACAGACGCCAGCACATCAACCTACCCGAAACTGTCAAAATTTCCCAATCAACTTTGAACCTTATGTTATACTGATAAAGTTGAAAATCTATTAAAGAAATTTGACAGATTGTAGTAGGTTGATGTGCTGGCGTCTGTACCTTTAGTGCATACATTGTTGTAAGTGGTAACTGAAAAATAAAAATACTGAAAAAACTGTTTATATCTTTTTATTTACTAAGTTTTGGCATGCAAAATCACTGTACTTGAGTACAATGTCACAAGTGTGGCAGTTATAGCAATTGCTTGACAATATAAAATGAGTTCTTCTCCAAGGCTACTTGCGCCTTTTGAGGTTTTTTAAATCATTCCGTGTTATAAATTTATCGACATCCAAAAACACTACCATAATGATGTCCACTGTCCACACACACTACTTCACCTGAAAAATGATAAAAAATTTTAATTTTCGGTCATTTTATGGAACGTGGGTCCGGAAGTAATAATTATAATAAAAAAGTCACATTTGTATAATGAATGTGTCATTGATGACTTGTTTATATTATGTATGACCTATCTTCTTTAGTGAATTTTATTTAATATATTGTTAACTATTCATTTAAGATGTAGGTATATGTTGGTATTATATTAGAACTACGAATTATTATGGCCGTGTGGGCCCGCGCGCCCCGGTCGTATCCACGCTCTTCACGTGCAGCGTGTGGTGTCAAAAAATTGCGTGCCATATTGGTGCCATATCTCAGGGGTGAATTCAGTATCAATAAAGGAACTCAAGAAATTAAACAAATAATCACAAGATGCACCTATTTAGTATGTTATGGTCGAACAGAAAAAGTACAGGATACTGCGCTCAATAATACGTAGGTAATTAATTAGATAACGCGTTTTTATAAAATATTACACCGTGTATTATTTTGCAAAGTAGGTAAATACAACACAAGCGTAGTAATATAATTTTAATTGAGTCATTAAAATCAAGTACATTCAATAAAATTAATGTCATTTGTAATGTGATCATCATTCTGTGTTCATAATGTTTTTTATCTTACAGAACTCTAAAATCATTCATAATGGCCGGCTATTTCGGTCGCAAGAAACCGCATTATTGACCTTTTCATTCTATAATTGTTGTATAGAAGTCACTTTTTAACTTTGACAAGATGGCTGATATTTAATATAAAAAAATAAATTAAATAATAATCAACAATAGTTAATTTTTAACGAATTCGAGGGGGGCGCAAAAAAATTCCCAACAACACACCTATATTTCATCATAAAACTAAAGGTCCCATAAGAATTAGGTGCACTCTGTTCGCGTATATCATAAACCTTGTAAATATAAATTTAGTTATGATAATTTATAACTTACCTTTTATATTCCAGCAAATATCAGAAACGAATGAGAATGAATGGAATGGACTGAATGTATACTATAAACGTCGATGTTAAACACTTGTGTGACATTTTAGTCATCTTCTAATGTCTATATAACCTTTATGGGACTTCATTGGTTCCATAACAGTCGAGATATAACCATTATCTAACCAAAAAGGTCGGTCGGAAACTTTTATTTAACATTTAAGTAACGTTAAAATAGTTCTCCACTAACTTTTATGTAACTTTTAAATAACAATAATGTTGTATAATTTGGGCCTATTTCGCGTTGTATAAACGTCTACAACTACGTTTATACAACCCACCTCAAAGAACCAACAGTAAATGAAAAACGTTTACTCAACTATTATACAACGTAAATTTGTTACTTGGGCAGTTATTATCCGGTGAGTTTCGCAGCGAAAAAGCATCTGGCTTGCTGGTGAACGAGGATACTCGTTAGCGTGAGGCAAAATGCCTTATGTTAATGAGTTGGCTGCAAAAGGGAGGGGGGCTCATTACCGCTGGGTAATGAGTCCCTCCCGCCTGCCTGCACCTACGTGCCACATGTTACACACTACTTACTTATTTAATTACAACTGATTACATTCAATTAGTTTTTTTTTTTTTAATAATTATGGAGTGTGCTACGCGCGTACTACGCCGTAGCGCGTAGCGTGCTTAATGTTGACGGGTTCATAACATTTTTCATAATGTACATTTCACCGCATTTCAATCGCGTAGCTTTTTTATATGTTCGTATAAAAACATGGATTCGATTGACTACAGTCAGTAACTGATTCAACCACTGCAGTTTATCGGAAATGTCCGCGCGTCAATATTCATAGTCTTCTGTTGCCAGATTAAATGTTTCTGTGAAAATAAAATTGCCTTTTTAAAATGGCAAATATTTACATATGCCATATTCCTGAGGTTTTTGTAAACAATAAAGCGACGGCGCTTCCAAACCGTTTCCATTTTGGAATGGTGGATTTATTTCCAATTTTATTGTGGAAGTATAAAGACATTCTGCATTACCTATTCCAAACGCGGCTCAAACATAAGATAGATATCACAAATTGTCACGATTTGTTATTCAAATGTTCTATTTATCTAGCATATTACAGCTTGCTCATAGGGGAAATGGCTGTATAATTTAGGACGAAGCTTACATAATCAGCAAATTGATTTCATAGGGCCCAATACATTTTTATAACATGAAAATTGGAATTCCATCGGGCATACTTTACATCATTATGGATATTGAAGAGACCCTAACGATTATCTTTTGTGGAATCCGAGTTCTTATCGGTGATTTTATTACTTCAAAAATTATTGAACAATCATAATGATTTAAGAATAATACTGGCTGGAAAAACGTTGCTATCTAAACATTTTTGCCTCGCTCCAAAAACTGCAAAAAAGATTTCAATTATATTACTTCGCGAGTTTTTTAAATTTGTTTCATTTTGCGTCCAGTGGGCCTAAAGGCTCCCGCAGATAGGCGTGACGTGATTCTGGTAAAACAATTTCCATGAAGTTTTCATAGAAACTGTGTCGCATCGCTTCTGTCTGCGGAAGTTTTAACACGAACGTGCAATTGTAAATGGTCATTACGCGCATAATATTTACTTAGTTTTAAGACTTTAGTAATATTGCGCTTTTCGCAAAAATTATATAAGGAATGAAAAATCGACCGAATTTACATTATGTTCTGCGTTTGTCCCTAGTACGAAAGCATCTCTCCTCTGATCTTTCCGACTTTAAATTACTTTTATTAATCTACTTGTGAAGTAAGGACAATACTGGGACTAAAAATATAAATATAATGATTCCGTCGCAGACTCACAAAATATGTAAATAGCTTCATTTGCATTTATATATTTAAGTTTCTAGAAGTGAGGGGAACAAAGTAAAAAAAAAGTTTTACACCAACGACTTTTTAATTTATCCTTATTCGTTTCTGAGTAACTTGTAATTTGTCTAATTAATGGCATGACGTAATAGCTGACCTGAATACAATCACTCACGTTTGGTATGTCTGTTCGTTCGTATCGTTTTCGAAGAATTGCGATTATTAAGCATAAAAAAAAACCAAAACTCTAAATATTGCCGTTGGTAGCTTATACTTTTCCCTTTCAGCTCGCTTTACAGTAGTCTCTCGAAAATCTAAATCTAGATATATAAACAAATTTTTTTATGCGCAACGGCGGTCAGTACAGAAATGGGCTATTTCTTTATACTTTATTTTACAGAATGATTGATTGTTTACAGAAAAAAAAGATTGGCAGTATTAATTTTCTAATAAATGCATGTAGTCACTGCAACCGAACTAGGTAAAGTCTGTATTTCGGTTTTCAGTACCTATTCCCTCGATATTTTATCAGTAAAATGCCAACAGTGCAAATATGGTTGGTTGTACTACTAATTAATTTTGAATAACTTATAGAATAGCTTTAATTTAAAATAATAAAGTCAATTTAATTTAATTTTTTTTTTGTAGGTTTTAATTTTAAAGTCGCTATTCGGGTCAGCCTGTGTGACCGTATTGTTCTTTTAAACTACGCAACGTATTTTGACGTGGTTTTCACGATCATTAGAGAATTTATTAGGGAGAGTTTAATACAGAAAAAAAAAAGAAATTTCGATGTTATGTCAAATCGTAAAAACCGTGGGAAGCCGGAGCGGGTCACTAGTAATTTATAATTTTTACACTATTGGTTCGAAATTGGTCCCTAGTATCCGCATACTAGGGACCAATTTCGAACCAATAGTGTTTCAAATATACCTAATACCTGTGTGTACCTAATATACTATATATATATTAGGTACGTAATTTTCTCTTTCACAGATGCTAAAATTAATTAAAAAAAACTGAAAACAATGTTCTTTACCAATTAGTGTGTTCTTTTGATAACCTTACTCCAAGGAGGCGGAGTGGATTTGTCTTAGGGGACGAAGCCTATGAAGTTATAAAACCCAGGAGTTTTCTTGTACAGCCGCGCGCCGCCGGAATAAGCTCGGTCCCTTTCTTTTAGAATTCGCCCTAATCCCTTTCTTTTCAAATATAATGTACAACTTCGTTCAGTTCGGAGATTCTACTCCCCAAGTTTTAATCAAATTAAATGTTATTTAATGTAATTGCGGGAAGCGTACTTTGTTGGGTTGTTAATGTTCTAAACGTTGTCGTTTAAGGACATTCAAATCTGTGGTTTTAAATACATTGCTGCTTTCAAGACAATGTATTGATACTACTTTATTAAGGTATTATTTGTATTGCGTTAGATGTTAATCCTACAGTCTTTAATTGGTTAAAAGACGACAGACAGTATTTATTATTAAAACTTTGTGCAAAAGTAAGAAAATACTGTACAAAGACGGACTTAATGCAATATTCTATAAAATAGGTAGTTAGGTACTTATATAAAAAACAAAACTACGTAGGCTACTCTCGGTTCACTACCGCAACTAAGTATTAAGCGAAGAAAGAAGATAAAGACTTGATATTTGCTGTTTAGCTTCCTTCCTAGAACATTAAGAAAGTCATTAAAGCTCACAACTGCCTATAACGCAAAGATAACGCTTTGTGTTTCCCGAGGCAGCAACGGTTCAATGATTAATGAATAGCTGTACGAAACGAATAACTTACATAATCAGCCTATAACGTTTCCACTGCTGGAACCCATGCCTCCTCTCTGTGAGAGGGAGTGGGCCACGCGGGCCAGTGCGGGTTGGTAGATGTCACATGGCTTCGAATTTTTGGTTCTAGGACATGCCAGTATCATCACGATGTTTTCCTCCACCGTTTCCGTTCCCAACGAATAACTTATTCGATGATATTTATTCAGGATCTGCCGCTTTGAATACGTTTTATTTTATAACTTAGGCGAAAAAAGAGGTGAACATTTAGAAAAATATTTTTTCGCAAAATTCCTTCCGTGATACGCACGAGCAGTGCTGTAACCGAACAAACAAGTTTACTGGTTCGTTATGAGAATTTATCCGATTCGAATGTATTCGACGACAAAAAGCTAGTGTTAGTTGTTTTTGAAGGCTGTGTTTGTGAGGGCCTGTCGCCGCAGAGTCGCGACACGCGGCACCTCGCCAACAAGCCACCGCGCCAGTGTCTGAAGCGCCTGTACGACACATTTGAGATCACCACTTAAAGTGATATAGTGCTCTATTAGCTTTATACGACATTTTCTTCTAGGTTTTTAGACCATCGCTTAAACAATACATGAGCTACAAAATACGGAAAACTCTATTATAAACATAATATGCTCTTTAAAATACGAGAACGTGCTTTATAATGCTGATAAAATACCTGCTTGTATCACCGATAGCACATTTTCTCCAGCTATAAAGCTACTGAAATACGGAACGTCTTGGAAAATCGGAACACCTGCCGACCATAACTTACTCGTACCTACATTTTGTTTCCGGAGATACAGAATATATTCCTCTTCCTTTTGCTGCTCGTTCGACTGTGATGGTCACACGGAAGTCCCGCAGTTTATAAATATTATCAAACTCCTGAAATTCATCTGTAAGCATCTCCAAGGTCAAAAGGCGATTGACAAAATGTATAAAAGTTTGTTATTTTGTTTTAATTATTTTAATATGGTTACTACGGCTTCCACTTGAACATCAGAAGGCCAATTCTACTAATTAATGTGCAATGTGAAAAACACGAGACTGGAATGCGATGACACTGTGAATAGATCAAAAAATGGCATTCTGCTAACCTTAAAATTCGGTTTGTTCACATTCCGGTCGCAATATCATCGCAGTCTAGTCTCATAGCAGTCAACTTTGTTCTCGTTTACAAAATTAAACATATTTTCATGTTGGTTCAATGTACGCAGACGTTATTGTGATACTTTAATTTTTAGCAGCCTTATTATCTGATTTTTTTTATGTATTTATTAGTTTGCTTGATTAAGTGCATACTCATAGTATTTTCATTTCTTGTTTGTTATTATATATCTTTGAAAATACAAAATCATTAAAATAAATAATCGGCTAGAAAGTTAACATGGAACGTATTCGTAAACGCTACGCGCAAGCGCGACGCAAATGATTAAAGATGTCAAAAAGAGACGTCATTATATTTTACATTTGAGTGAGTTTATATCGAACGTTAAGGAATTAGAAAGACTAAAACTAGAACCTTTTCTATTATGGCCCGCCAAATAACGCCTCGCCAATTGGAGCTCCTCCTAGATTTTCTGAAGGAGCACCAGTCATTGGCGTTGGGCAAGGTGAGAGGCAGGGAGGGCAATGCCCTGTCCAAAAGGCTTTGGAGACATTTGTTGTTTTGTAAATAAAACGCTGAGTATAAAACAAAATCTTATTTAATAATAATATGTGCAAAATGAAAAATTAAATAGTGTTTTCTTTTAGGGCTTTGTTGACGCTGCCGCGCCGTGCTCCACGCAAGCGATGCGCCACGGGCCATTGTGTTTATTACCTTTTTAAGTTACTTACTTAATAAACAATATTAAATTATACTCAATCTTATTTATTGAACAATACCTATAAGGGGTTCGAGGCTAAGTAACAGCCACATGGGTCCATCGATCAAAGTTACGCATGTCACGCGCAGTCGGTCCGTGGATAAGTATCATCTGAATCCAACTGCTGGCACTTAGCTGAATCCAACTGGACGCCAACCTCAACATAGTTGGTAATCAAAGAAAACATACATAAACTCACGCCATTTTCCCATGGGGTAAGCAGAAACTAAAGACAGATCTTTGCACACACTTTTTGCTTCGGCCACGTTCATACAGTCATACACGCACACTGGCTGCTAGAATATTTTTATGGGATGCATGTATTTCATCCATCCAGTCCTTCATTTTGCTTATCGCGGTAGGTATAGGCGAGTGACAGAGGCCTGTCTAAATATCGAGTATCGGACGACCATCACCCGATGGTGATGGTCGTCCGATACTCGATATTACAGTGCTTATGTACCGATGTACATAAGCACTGTAATATTATATAGATAGGTACTATTACCGGGTACATAAGCACTGTAATATTATATAGAAAGGTACTATTACCGTGACATAAGTTCGACAGACAAGTTACCTACTCGACTTGGTAATGCATCACATTCGCGTTACTCTTACAACTAAGTACATAAATATTTATGTAATAAATAAATAATGTTGTATGGGTAAGGTACATTTAAATAATAAACTGATAAATGTTCGACTTGTGTATATAAAGGTAAAAAGAAAGCACAAATGTCCAAAAACTGATGAATGGATAACCCGCAGCGAATGAGTCAATCGATACTATGCAACTACTAATTTGCTATTCATTTACTGCGCATCGGTGTCAGCACAACATACAAATGATAAGTCCGCCTATGTACATTTATGTGCTTGAAGTATTAAATAAATAAATAATAATGATTGAGAAGCCCTAAAAAATTTTAGAAAACCTTTATCAGTGTGTGGGTTGGTTCCTTCTTAATTTATTGCCATGTCACAGTTTTAAAGAAAAAATAAAAAAACCTCATATTTCTGTTAAACATTTTACTGAATAATAAAAATAAGTAAATCTTAAATTCTTATTTATCCTTGTTATGAAAACTTGTAATAAACTAAACCAATACATGTACACAAGATGAAAAAATTAAGATTTCTTGTCATCATTGAATTTATTTTTTTAATGTATTTCTTTTTTTATTACAATTTAAATGTTAATGATGTTCTTCAATATTATACTTGTATGTTACATAGAACAAATTATATTGTACATTACTGTAAATAAACTTTATTCAAAATAACAAATAATTACAATACAATTTAACTATTGTTGTAGGTACCTACACAAAATTTTGACAAAATCTGCTTTTTCTCAAAACTATCATTGTGTGGGTTTATTCCAATTTGCCTAAGTAGGTCGAAGTAATTTTATTAAGAAGTTTATTAAACAACACAGATTCAAAGACTTCTTAGATATTGAAAATAGAGTTATATCAACACGGAACCAAGTAATTCTTTGTAAAAATATAGGATTATGCCATTATTCATATTATGCAAACAAGAACCAACCCACCTGGTTCTACATAATTGATTAAAAATATTTTAAAAACAACCATGTGGAATGAAACATTTTTTAGATTGTCGGGTTACCTGGGACGTGGATCTTGTTAGTTTATTGAACAGCAGTGTTACATGGGTTGATATCCTTGTCATAGAAATGTTTTGTTCTGTTAAAATTGTCAGATCATTTTGATCTTTACAGGGTCGATAGAAGTTACATTTTTTAAAGCTTTCTATATCTCATCTTGATTTTGGCATGTGTGTGGATTGGTTGCTGTTTGCTTAAGTAGCTCCTACTGACATAAAGTTACACTTAAAACAATAATTTATTGTGTGAAACAACATTACGGCTATCAGTGTTATCAAAAATCTTATCATGGTCTAACATGTTAATATCGAGAACAGAAAATGATTCCTTAGTACTATTTACACTATATACGGACATTTAGGGCAATTAGATCGTATGACACGTTAGCTCCACAACCATAACACTTCACTGAACTTTTATCGGTTATATCTTTAATATTTTTGCAAGAGTTGCGAGTATGTCCGACGTCACGTTAATAAACTTTACACAAAATAGCCATTTCCATTTTCCAGACGAGTTTTTGCTATTGTTTACACAGTCGGCAGGGGCTAAGCACTAATCATAGCGCTCGACGACGCAGTAGGTATGTCTGCCGGCGCACTCGTCGCGGAGGCCGAGATATGCGAAAGCGCGCGCGGGCGGCGCGGGCGACACAGGCCGGGGCAGCGCTAGCGGCGCGGCCGTGCGCGTCTTTCTAGTTTTCTTTTCTACACTTCGGACAGTGACTCCTTTATGTTTAGCGCCTTCTCAACGAACATAGATCTAGGTTGTAAAAGGATCCACGGGTCAACGTTTCCATATGCGTCGATGAGACGTCGACGTTGTTGGCCGACGTAGCCAACAGGCTCTGAACCAATTGACGGTTCGATTCCACTTGAACCTTGGCGACCGGCGACCGCTTCCAGAAACGACGCAGCGTCCCTTCCGATAGAGGCGCGGACGTCGGAGACGCCGGCGCGCCTCTCATGGTGTTGTCATCGTTGCCTGCTACTTTTACGGCGCGGCGGCGAGGCAATATTGTTTCACAATAGTCAAGTAAACACGAGGAAACACTATTTATTTACGTTACGATGTGCACTAAAGTTCGGAGTGTCCACTAAGAATCCGTTTCTTTGTAAATAGGTACTTTGAGTTCGCGTCGTATCGGTCGCGTTGAAGCGCCCGCGCCAGTTGTACTTTGTACGGTGAATCAAATGAAATAAAGTTTTGCGGCATATTGATACACTATTAATCGTTCACACATTATAAAACACAGAAAATTCGAGTGAAACACTGAGACAGTGCAAAACTCGAGCCGTTTGCGATCGTGATTTCAGCCGGACTCAGACTGACGGGCGCGGAGAGGGATGCGGCGGGGAGCGACATGTGGGGCGTGGGCAGCGAGGGGCGCGCGCGGGAAGCGGGCGCGTGGATACACGTGCCACGTGTACAATATTTATTTTGTTATTAGCTCAGAACAATAATAAATAATAATTGTCCCGAGGTTATTAGGTAGTTATTGACTTGACGAGCTAATAGAGGCCCGCTCTGACAGAATATGCGTCGCACCAAATAGGAACACGATATTAAAAAAGCTATTTTATTCGAGGATCCGATAAACGGCGAGTTTACCCCGCCGCGGGGCAATTACGACCATTACTTATATCTTAATTATTAAAAAAGTTACAAATCTGAAACACAGTGCAAGATAAAGTTTGAAATAGTATGCATGCTATTTAATTTTATACGCATAAAACCACATAAAACTTTACAGAAGCTAAAATTATTAGTCACAGTTCGGTCTACAAATAATCTCATGCTGGCGTCAGTTTTAACGTTTTTATATTTAGTGGAATACTCTATATGTTTTTAGATGTCAATGATGTCATGGCGAAACTTTAGCAGAATACTCTATTGGTACATTTTTTGTTTTCGGTCTAGTCGCAATCTCATTGCAGTAAACGTCACATTTGACTACTTTTTTTGGTTTAGTAGAATACCTTTTGTGACATTTTGGAACTTTTGAGGCACTGCGACTTGAATGTGAACGTTTTTTAGTTAGTAGAATTGGCCTTCTGGTTCACCATTTTATCTGTAACTAGCTAACCCGGCAAGCTTCGAACCACCTGAGAATCGATAAATACAAAATATATGAGAAAATGAATTATCTTAATTTTTTTTCTTCGTGAATTTTTCTTATGTTTTAATAGTTATTCTGCTATTCGGGGCGGAGACAAATCCAATAAATCAAGATAAATGGTGTAACTAACCCAACTTTGTTTTATTTATATAGATAAAAGATAGATTAATCTACGATAGTTTTGCCTTTCTGCAAGATAGTTAGTATAGTTTATAATGTAAAACTGGGATTATTTCAAGGATTAGATCGTTACAGTGAGTGGTAATCAGCGCCAAGGGGCGAATAGTTAGAGTATTTTACAACTTTAGGGTATTAGTTAACTTTGCCAAAAAGGCAGTTAAGGTAAAACCTTGTAATCCGTAGACTATCTTTGCCTGTTAGTTCAGTAGTTACCCTAGATTCACCTATTAATTTAATACGTTAAGCCCGTAGGTAATGGCCGTTTGCGCATTTTCATTACAAATCTGTAGTTACGAGTGATACTGACCAAACAGAAGATTATACAACCAGAGCGGAAAGCTGTTTGAAATTCGTTAACATTAGAATAAAGGTGACCACAAGGCCACAAGTAGGGACGGGACACGTGTGGCTATGATTAGCAGCCGGGTTCGGGCCACGTCCTTCCGCCACCTGCTACATTATGCATGTGTCCACTTTGTGGCAAGTCTCAGCAATACTGTTTATACTGTTTGCATAATAATAACAGGTATTTATACTTTCGTGGAAATGGGGGAAAAAGGTATTGTGGAAAATGTGGTGTTTCCACCGTTGATTACTAAGCTCTACATTTTCCTTTTTGTACATTGTATGTAACCCGACTCACTGTCACATCTTTATATTACAAAATGGCGATACTAAAAGTTCAAAACATCTTTTAAGAAGTTTAAGGGCCTTTGGGGGTTTTTCTTCTTTTTTTCTCAGTTAGTTTTAATCATGATCTGGCAGTTTGAGTAATTTATGCAGCCTACCCAAATGACCTTTCGTTGGTATTGTTCGTCGAATCGTTGAGCTCTTTAAGTTCTGAGTTGAACTGCACGATTACTGACAAATGCGTGCACTGACTGGACAGGCCTACGCAATCTCTCATTTTAAAAGACTTTTTCAGACACCAATCTACATATATGGTTTTCACACGATCTGACCAAGATTATGTCTGGACTTTAAAACAGACTATGACCTCTTTTTTTCGACCTTTCTTCTCAGAGTAGTCAGATGGGAAACGCCGACCTCATTTAGTTTAAAAAATATGCTTGATGTGTGATCACAAAAAACCAAAAAATAAAGGATTGACTAAAAATAATCTGGAAAGGAGATCATATGTTCTCAACATTGTTATTTTTTTAATATTTTACTTGAAAATATGTTTCGTAGGTACTGAGTTTATCAGTCGGTCCATAAGGTGGACCGGCGATCTTGTGACGGACTAGAGGAACCCGTTGGATGCGACAAGCACAGAACCGGTCGATGTGGAGGTGCTTGGGGGAGGCCTGTGTCCAGTAGTGGACGTCTTTCGGCTAAAATGATGATGATGAATGAGTTAATATGTTTGCTATATACTTAACATAATTCTATAAACCTCTCGCTAATATCATTATTTTATTACCCGACTACGGCGAAGCAAAAAGAAGGGTTATAATATCTATATTTACATATAATAAAATCGTAGGAAAGTCAAAACGGTACATTGAATATTTTTTTAAAAGAATACTTGGGGCGTGATCTACAATCGATACCGAAGCCAAAAATATAGTTTTTAGAATTTTTGTCTGTTTGTCTGTTTGTCTGTATGTCCGGGATAAACTCAAAAACTACTGCATGGATTTACTTCAAATTTTGCATGAGTATTACTAAGAGGTCGGGTCAACATATAGGCTACATATTATCACGCTATCACCTACGGGGGAGGAGCTGTGAATCTTTATTTTTCTTACGCATTCTGTGACAGCGTGTAATCTAACGACGGATATTTAAATGGTGTTTTTCAGTAAGCCATGCTATTATCTAGCTTTACACTATGAAAACTACGCCATTTAAGTAATTTGGGCCGAGAAACATAGTTTAATGAATGTTAGTAGTATAAAGAAAATTTTGAAGCAGCGCCCGCCATCTATGAGATTTCATTAAAATCAAATCAAGGTACATGTTGACACTTTTTGGAAATTAATTTAAATTTGATCATGTTGGCGAGGTTAGTAGTTAGTTATTCTTAAAATTCATAGATGGCAATGTTCATTTTCTTCATAAAAGTTGTATCGTATAGTTCGTTTTGATAAATTCGAGTTCCAACAAAACGCTCAAAATCTTGAGCAGAGTTGAGGAAGGCAATTAAAAAAAAACGCGGTGTTAAGTATTACAAAAAACTTATGTTCCTACTGGAGACGAAGTCGAAGTAACTGATGAACGCGTGCTGAACACCTGTCTCAGTTCACTTTAAGATGTGGTCATTTCTATCGGCGGCAATCCACTGATCGAATATGGGTTACCAGCTCCCCAATCATCACCGCATCAAGATCGTGGAAATCGGGAGTATAACGCTGAGACAAATTACGATCCGGGCGAAATGACCACCATACGAAATGACCATGTCGCTTTGTTCTCTTCAGTGTAAAAACAAATTTATGACACCGTCCTTGAAAGCGTTGGGCATAACCAGGGTAAAAAGTTTTTCTTGGATGCTCCTGGTGGAACAGGAAAAACATTTGTTACCACTGACATACTTGCAGAGGTCAGGAGGCGAGGCAATTTGCTATTGCTGTAGCGTCGTCGGGAATCGCTGCCACACTGCTTCCGGGTGGCAAGACAGCACATGCCATGTTTAAAATTCCCATCGATTTAGAGAGCGCCGAAACGCCTGTTTGTGGTGTGTCACGTAACAGCGATAAGGGACACGTGCTCAAGGATTGCTTTCTGATCGTATGGGATGAGTGTACGATGGCCAATAGGAAGGCAGTTGAGGCCGTGGACAGAACCCTGCAGAACATCCGCAGGAACGAACATTTGATGGGTGGTGTCACAGTTCTGTTCAGTGGCGATTTCCGGCAAACGCTTCCCGTGGTGACACGGGGATCGAGGGCTGACTAGGTGAATGCTTTGTTGTGGTCACGAGTTCGTACGCCGCGCTTGACCATTAATATGAGAGCTCGGGTCGGCGGCAATGCACGTGCTCAAGAATTCTCCGATGTCCTTCTAAGTCTTGGCGAAGGCACTCTACCAAAAGAGGTGGTGCTTCCAGACTCTCTCGGTAGAGTGGTATCCAGCTTAGAAGAACTCATTCGCTGTGTGTACGGGGACATTAGTCGTATACCGCGCCAGCAGAATTCTTGGGTCTGCGAGCGGGCCATTTTGACGCCCAAAAATGATCAGGCTGCAGCAAGTAACGAATGCATTCTCTCGGAAATTGAGGGGAATGAAGCGGTCTACACCTCGATAAACACTGTTGTCGAGCAAGATGACGCCACACATTATCCCGTGGAATTTCTGAACTCCCTGTCAGCAAGTGGACTTCCAGCGCATACCATCAAGCTGAACGTCGGTGTCCCGATTATGCTTCTTCGGAACCTATCTCCTCCGAAGTTGTGTAACGGGACCCGCCTTGAAGTCATCTCGCTCCACAGACACCATTAAGGCGAAAATTCTTACGGGTTGTGGCGTCGGCGAGGCAGTATTTATACCACGCATTCCCCTCATACCTCATAACTTCCCGTTCCAGTTCAAGCGCGTACAGTTCCCCGTGAGTGTTTGCTTCGCGATAACCATCAATAAGTCGCAGGGGCAGACACTGAGGGCAGCGGGTGTCGACCTGAGGACGAGTTGCTTCTCACACGGGCAACTGTACGTCGCTTGCTCCCGCGTCACCAGTCCTGACTCTCTTTACATTTTGGCACCTGGCAGCCTAACTACCAACGTAGTTTATAGGGAAGTGTTGTAAGGTATGATACCTTTGTACGTATTTTTACTCTTTTGTGTAATGGAATGTATTCCTGAATTATTTTCTCTATTTCCTTTAGTCACATCTTATGACTAAACTCGGCAGGATTCCCATATAACTCTCTTCACTTGCTTCGCTTGCAAAAAAAAACTTATATTTTAATGCTATTTTAAAAGTTGTTTACTTATAATGCTATAGCGACACTAATCTTAGGTATTTTTGGTACTGTCTTCACGCAGACGACGTCGCGGGCAGCAGCTAGTATATTATAACCCTTCTTTTATACTTAACATAATTCTGTAAGCCGCTCGCTAATATATACCATTATTTTAATACTTATGTTTGTTATCTTTTGAGTAATAAATATTCTTAAAGCACATCTAAAAGTCATCTAAAACCTACGTACCTATGGTAAAAAAGGCCCGAGTAAATATATTTTTGTGTTGGGTCTCATATTTCCGTATGTGGACAAACGCAGCATATACAGATATGCGTGAATTTGCGGCACAAATATTTACCCCTAAGGCTACGCACCATGTTTTCATTGATATGAATTATGGTACATGGAGAGTCAGCAACCCTTGCTTCAGGTAAAAAAAAGGTTAAGCTTGGTCGAAATGTTATAAATATTTTTGTTAAACTGTAGGTATATCTCACTATACCTACGTGTTTTTTCAGAATATAAGATCTAAATATTATAATAGGCAAAGTTCAAGATGAAAAAAAATATCACGATGACCGTTTCGGAAAACATCAAAGCTAGAAAATAATAATAACGTCCGTTCCACAATCGCAACAAGGGTATCTTCAGGTCATCTCTACTTCTACGCCGTACGGCAAACTGCACTCGACAACTCGTTTCCCCACTCGCTATCGGTTTAAGCTCAACAAATAGGGATTACCTTCATATGCGATGTGTTTACTGTTCCTCATACCCGTTCCTATTAGGGCTATACGGTAAGACTTAATGCCAACATTTATCAGCAGGTGTTTTATCTAGGTCTCCTTTTAATTTCTCTTTCAGCTGCGCTCGTGAGGACATTTATTTCACTTCTCTGGCACAATTTTGCAGTTTTATTGTAGCAATATCGGATTAGACCCGCAATAGACGCTTTGGCTTTTCGAATAAAAGTGAACAGAACGATTGCAATAACAAACGTAACGAATGTACAGAAATAGAACGAAAAAACTTCGACTACTATGGCTGAAGCGGTATTTTATTAGTTTTGGCGTGTGGAAGGGTTGTTTCTTATCGTAATAATAAACTTGTCCATTCGATAACGAACGTTAGGAGTTAGGACGTACCGATGCGTCGTCAATTACCCGCGGCATTGCTCTTGACAGTTGGGAATTGACTGCGGAAAACATTACTTGCATACCTCCCGGGTTAGAAGAAAGACTATAAATACAAACAACGTCTGAAGACGCTTCTGTCTCGGGAGTAATGTAAGGGAAACTTATCCAGTTTAACTTTCCAAGCCATTTGGGTGCCTGCTGTGTGGGTTCACTTAAAATTTTCTTTTGTCTCGATCGCCAAGTAAAATCGTGGTAGCGTGACCATTAGCGTATTTTGTAGTAAAATACGGCTTAAATACCACTACTTAACTTGTATGGCTCCTTACCTAATGTTTCCGGGCACGTGAATGTGTTTTTCTTCAAACTGAAACTTGCCTTGCTAAGTACAATGTTGTTTAATGTCTCTTATCGAGAAGTTCTTGTTCGTGGCCCAAATGCTATTCAGCGAACAGTAAGGCACCTACTTTAATCTTCAAGACTTTTCGTAGATAAATGTAAATCGTTCCCATTCATTCTTTTTCTTCACGGCCATCTGAGGACTTATAAAGAAAAATCTTTTCATTTCCTTTTTTCGCTTATGTTTTATAAATCATCCTAGCCTAGCCTTTCCCTAAATATATTGAGTTCGGCTTGGTGAAGCACGGGTCCGACCCCACTGGGTAATACGATACCCCTTGGAAAGACTGATTGTCAGACTTTCGGGCTTCTGACGACCCGTAACGACTGTCAAAGATCTACTAATGACAGCCGGTACTAGCGGCATAACATGCTTTCCGAGGCACAAAGGGGTCTTGATACGTAAAGATGGTCACCCATCCACGGACTAGCTGCGACAAGCGTAACTTAATCTGATCGATCTCTGATCCCGTGCGGTTGCTATTGGTTAGCCACAAGCCCCACTTATGTTTTGTACATTAATGTTGTTCCTAAATAGTAGGTAAACATTTATTTTTTTACAACGCGAAGTTGCGAAAGAATCAAAACACGATTAAAAGACATTTCGTTTTTCCGCGCACAAACGACAAAAGAAAAATATGAAAGAAACCTTCTTATAAACCTGCTAATGACATGATGCGACAGACGGAGCTGTGCGATTGGCTATTAATCACCAGTAGTCGGATGTCGATTCAAGATGACTGCGAGAATTAATTGCACAACTAAATCACGTGAGTGTTGTAGGTACCTAACTATCTACATATATCAATACTAATAATAAAGCTGAATAGTTTGTCTGAACTCGCTAATTTCTGGAACAACCAGTCGGATCTGAAAAAATCTTTTTGCATGTGGTAGCTCAATTCTTGAGAAAGGCTATATATAATATCACGCCATGACCCTTAGGAGCCGAGCAAAAAGAAAAAAAAAAATCAGAAAGAACGCTAAGCGGACGAAGTAATAGCGCGGGCAGGCAGGTCGGGGTAGCAAGAAATTTCACGTGGACGAAGTCGCGGGCAGAAGCTACTAATAGATATGTGTGTTAGGATACTAACGTTATTGTTTCGCGAACAATAACTTCCCCTCATAAAGCATTCTATTACAAGTTATTTGGCACTAAACATTAATGGGCTATTAGTTGATTAAGTGCTAAAATATATACCTAACAGATTACCTTGCTGAAATTTCAGCATAGATAACGAATATGCTGTAAATCACTGAAATGAAAATTATTACCGGACTGCGGTTATAACCGTTTCACGCCTACCATATTTCAGCCTCGTAATACGTGGTGTAGCTCACTGAGTTATTAAAGTTCACGTTGAACATAATATAGCTACTATAATATTAGGTAATTGTTGTAGAATCCACGCAATAAATAGCGTATAGCGTCGTTCCCGCTGCCGGGCCGGCGCCTCCCGGGAAATTATTGACGTTTTCCGACGAACAAATTGCAATGTTGTTGCAAATCAACGTCCACACTACAGTTTTGCCAATATTTTTTTATGCGAACTACTTCAGTTTATTTACTATGCATATATAAGCTAGTGCCCTAGCGTGTTGTGAATGTTCTATGCTACATAGCAGAAGGCACGTTAGTACTATAATTTATCTATGTGTTCGGTAAAAAATGTAGGTATTATTTTGTCGGGGCTTGTTTAAGTAGCTTTTCATTTTAATAGCAGAAGCCTTGTTTTGAGTACAATATGAAAAGCAAAGGCAACATCAAAGCCTCTGTCTGTGTCTAAATCTGTGTGCAGGTTGGACGACATACGGAGCATGTGTAGGTACCTACACCTAGCTTATACTCTACAATTTTACTTTAATGACTAGTTGCGCCCCGCGGTTTCACCCGCATAATCGCTCTACCCCGTGAGAATATTGGGATGAAAAGTATTATAATGTCCTAATCCCGGTCATGGTCTACCATGTGCCAAATTTCATACAAATCCTTCAGAAGTTTTAGCGTGACAGCGTAACAAACATATAAAAAATTAAATCTTTTCTCTTAATGACTTTAGTTTGGAATAGCTGAAGAGGAGGGCGATGTCAAAACCAAAATGATGTAGGATTCCTGCACCCTATGCTGAAATAAAATTCACGTCATCATGAGCAATAAAAAGTAGGAATGTCATCTAATACAGCGGGTGAGTTGAAGTGGCCACCCGCTAGTCCCGCAACGGCGGAGATTAAGTGTGATAAATGTGACAAACACGAGAAAAAGTATGTTCGGACACTCGGTGGCGGAAGCAAAAAAATAAAGAAAAAGAACCCTTGTAAACTTTACTGCGCCTATCTGTTTTAAAAATAAAATAACCGAGCATTAACTCATATCCCAGCACTTAAATAATTGACATTTAAACTTAAAGGTTCGTGTAGGTATTTTGAAACGGAAACAGAACAGTTTGGACACTGTTTAAGTAAATAATGACTTTTATGATGAGCTACATCAGCGAGTGGCTGTGCATGAATGAGGCGGCTCGTCGGATGCCGATCGATACCGATTAAGTGAGGACCACGGCGACTTTCTGCTAGCTGAAGCTGCGGCCACCAACTACCACCAAACTAAACTAGCTAATGTAATTGAAACTGACGTTTCCGCGGCAATCATTACGTCACTTCACTAGTACTATGCTTTTACTCAGACACAGCCCCAGTCTTAAGCCATTACGAACTTTTCATTTTGTTTGTTAGGGCAATTTAAGTCGAAACGACTTTGTACGCCTGTAATATTTTTCTAAACATTTTCTCGTGTAATTAACTCATAATATATGTTTTTTCTTGCAACCGCAGTAACATAGTCAGACACGAAAAGCGACTTTGTTGTATCTATGTAAATAAAATTGCTTTTCTTGTCTGCCTGTGTGACTGCGTTGTTCTTTTAAACAACGCAATGAATTTTGATGCGGTTTTCAACATCTCTTAGAGATTCTCTCTTCTTCTCTTCTTAGTTTATTCCAGAAGGTTTATCTGTAAAGTACATAAATATTAAACTAACACGTAATAAAGAAATTTCGATGTTTTATCAAGTCGTAAAAGCCGTGCAAAACAGGGACAGGTCGCTAGTTTTAAAAAATTGTACAGTTAATAATAAACTGTACAGTTTCATTAAGTTGTGTCCTGTTACTGCCAAGAGTTCAGAGCTACGTGAAAAATGGCTTGAATATAATAGTCCTCTTAACAGCTCTGCGGGCTACTTAAATAAATTGTAACTGCGTCGTACAACATTGTTGAAATTAAGTTATGTGAGCACGGAGTTAGTATATCCACGATGTTTGTGTGTGTCGGGCTCATACAATTAGACTAACGTCATTATGGTGCGAAGTCACGGAAACCGCATAATATTGTGTAAAGGGGGGACAAAGTGGATCGTGATTCTTTGTTACCGCTCGCTTTTGTCAACCTAGACAAAGATTAATCGTTAATGCTACTCTAGACGAACTTTTCTAACAAAATATGAACCGAACTATCATTTTTACAGCAAAAAATTATTCTTTAAACCGGATAGGTAATAAATTATGCAAACAGTGTCACAACAAAGGTATTGTTTTAAAACTGGTGTAGTTGTAAGTTTTAATATTGTGTAAAAGCGAGCTGAAACTTCCAGCATTTTCCGTAAATATTACGCCATTGGAAGTAGGTTATCGCGATAAACTATTTTTTATTGTCATTTGACCTAAAAAAGTTCACCGCAATCAGTGTAAAACAAAAATAAAGTATAATTAAGTTTCCGTGAATATTGTAGTAAAGTGTAGGGACCTAACTACGTACAGGGGGAGTCGTAATTGTTAGGTGTAGCGATGCCTCCACTCCACTAACGAGTGAAATGAGTTAGCAATTTGCCGATGTATCTGCTTAATTGACTGCGATCATTAGTGCATCGCATGTCTTTTTCAGATTTATTCGAAGTATAATGTATTCACAGTTACGACATTATGGGGAAGCGACCAACTACCTAAACGGTATTATCGACGAGTCATTGTTTATGTACAAGTTTCGTGCAGGTCGGGCTAGAACATGGTGCACGTAAAATTCTCTTTCTCATGCCATTAGCTTTAATGTAGATATAAATTATAATACCTAACAACGTTTCAAGAAAATGTGCGAACATTTTCCGATATTTCATTTCAGGAGGCGATAAACTGCTAAGTTTACCTAGCTATGAAATATTACCCTGAGAGAACCGGTGGAATGATTCTGTAGAGTGGACCATATACGTTATAATGAGATTGGACTGAATGTGTTTACGTGAGCAGTGGCAAAAAAGCCATCTTATTTAAAAAGTCAATTGAAATTGGAATATTTGGTGTTGTTTTTCCATGTTAACAGCTATGTTTTTTTATTATATACAATGACTGTATGAGGGGTCTAAGAAGTATCGTATTATCGTGTAGATAACTGGGTTGTGGAGGCCAGATAGGTAGTCGCTCCATGTAAAATACTGGTATTCAGCTGCATTGGGTTAGACCGCAACATAGTTGGGAAAAGGCTGGGCAGATGATAATGATTTTATGATTACTAGTTATACGACAGTCCTCTTTTATCAATATTATCTTTGGAATAAGACGTACGCCTTGCGCGAGTTTTTGCCCGGCGCATGACGTCAACACTGAAATGTTTAGTTTCCTTGCTAAAAATGTATTTACATTTTCGAGAGAGAACCTAACAACAAAACCGTAATACTTAAAAAGCCTAGGAACAAAGATCTTGAATTTTGAATACAAAGATTTGACTAAAATATTTGCGAACAGAATACTCGCCTTCATAAATAAAACATGGAGCGCAGATTAAAAGCGATAAAACTAACGCCTGTAAAAGGTACGTAGGTACTATTTGAAAATTAAGTTTGGCTTTTATTCCGAACCGGTTTGGACATTGCATGAAATTGGATGGTTTAATTCTCGTATAAAATGGTCATGTTTCGATCGCGTCTGCTTCACATTGCTGAGTAATCCCGCCTAACGAACTTATTACTTACTTCAATAAAAGGCTATTAGACTGAGCTAGGTATTTCGCGCTAGTTTCCTGAAAATTTTCGAACGGGACTCCCAATTGCGAGTCTCCGATGAATTTCCGGCGGCCGGCTCCATATTTCCGGGAAATGACGAAGCGTTCACATGAACCGTAAATGGGGGATGGGCCTGATGGGACCTGCCTGGGACCTTCGCGATCAGTTCAATATATTTTTGGGATAAATGATGGCGATGAATATTTCTCGTAACACTGTCATCAATACTGATGATGTTCTGACAACTTTTGTATACTGTGCTTTAGTTTTATGATAGCAATCAATCATAGTGACATGATTTATTTTCGTGTAGTTTCCGCATTATTCAGGGTCAAACTGTAGTTGGTTAGCTCGGCTAGTTGGTTTTCGTTTTATGAATATCCACAATTTTGGTCGTTTCGTATCAGAGATTCAAAGAAGTGACTTTGTTTTCAGATGTCAGATTTATAACTGATTTATGAACGCACATCGGTCTCTTTGCTAAATTAAAAGTTCTAAGCGGATTATGTGAAATAAATACTGTTGTTGCTTTACGGTAAGTCTTTAATCTGTCTTGTAAATCACATGCCTACCTACTTTTATCTAAAAAATAAAAGTGTTTTGGTATAATTTTATGAACTTGTTTGAAAGTATTTTACGATAGCAATATCTATAACTTATTTGTCTTGAAAACTTGCGTGAGCTCGGTGCTGTAAACATGTCAACGCGCCTTTTTTTATTCCACCAATAAAACAAGTATAATCTATTTTCGCGTGAAAGCTGCCCGACATTTAGATTATAAACATGTTACACAACGGATTTATTTTATAATTTATTGCGCTTCTGAAGAATCAAGCTTAGCTATGTTTATCTGCTTCATTAATTTATCTAGATTCAACAATGTTTCAGAGTGCTTTATTTCATTAAACAGTCTCGGGGGCTGTAATAAAATGTCTTTTGAAGTGCTTATGAGCTGTTTGCGTCTATTTCAATCACGATTTACAGTGGTGTACTCACATGTTTTCCACAATTCGTGCCACAAACATTACCGCCCGGCGCCGGCGCTATCATTTCTCACAAGTTTCAGAACTACATAAAACTACCTTGTATAAACTTGAGAGATAACGTGAGTACGACACTATGACGCAGCACCGACCGGCTTCCTTTAACTTCGTCTTCAAGTAATTGCATTTATTTTGTGTGTTTAGTATCTATACGAGGGGAATGTTTGCGTTCATTCAATTTGCAGCGCGAAGCCCCTGAGGGCGGTAATCCCTGGCTTAGGCCTGTTGCGTCCTGCTTTTGATACTTCTCCGCGCATGACGCCGGCTCTCATCGAATTCTTTTTACTAATGTATGTGGCTTTGTGTGGTTCGGAACTCATTGTCGGTCGGATTAGTGACTTCATGCGGCTAGCCGCTTTGAACTGAGGCAAGCTTTGTCTTCGTCTGTCGTCGCGGTACCGATTGTTTACAACCGTTCAAGGAATGACTTAGGAAACATAGTTGCTATTACATTATTTTTGTTTAAAACTGGTTTCGAAGCCTTCTTTCTAAACAAAATCACTTGCGCAAATAACAAATCAATATTTCATACTACGGCGAGAACAATGGCTGCATACAAAAATGTACGATACATTTTCATAATGAGTGCGTGTAACTCCTCAGTTCAGCCCTCTGCGACCCAGAAAACGGGAGTTGCACTTTAATATAGCACGGTATGACGGTACTGAAGCGAATGCCGGATTTTCTATTCTCGGCCTTGTCTGTCAAGATTTATGCGCTGTGCCCCTTTAGGTTTTTGCAATATCCCGTGGTACACACCGCCGATTTGTTTTCTTTTCGGCCCAGCTTTTACGACTGTATTTTTAGTTCAAATGAGAGTGTTGAATTGGAGTTGATGAAAGATGTTCTTTATAGACTGTTCTTTGGGAACTGTCTGTTATTACGAGATGTTTTTGTTGCTCGTGATTTTGTTCAGATTACGCAGCTTTTGTTAGCTGTCGACAGCTTTCAATCGGCATTGTCAAAGGCGTTGATAAACACGACTTTTATGTTCGTATCTATCGTGGGAAAAAAGCAGTGTGCATAAAATATAACCCAGTAAACTATCAGACGGGTATCTATGTCAAGTTCACTTACAGGGAAAGCTGACTGCGGAGCATTTCCAATAACTTATAAACAGCGACGGGAATTACTATTTGTAGCGAGGTAGGTCACGGTTACGCTGAAACGGGCTGCATTCAGCTGACCCGAGATACATGTACAGATGGAATTTATTACAATATTCTAAGAACTGTTTACCTGTTTCAAAGGAATATTCCGCAGTTATTGATAGGTTAATTTACTGTTAAAGTTTTTCATTGGTGTTTTGGTGAAAGATATACTTACTTTAATATTGGCAGGACAATTGATTGATTTGATACTAAAACTTTATCTGAGAATATGACCTAAGTCAAGTAAATTTTCTCTAAAGAAAATCATTATGTATTTGCTTGGCATCACTATGTATTTTGATTCTTTGTCCTGTAAAGCCATAACTTGACGAGGTGTCTGATCGTTCAATGAAAGGATGAATCCCTCATTTCTTGGCTATTATTGATGGTGACTGTTTACTCATGGGGCTGATGTTGTGTCAGTTTTCAAACATGCTGTCGGCACCTACGTCTTGGTAAAGCGTATCCGGACGGGATGAGTGATAATCAAACTATCGTGAGCGACATCAAATACAGATTCCCGTCTCTATATTTTTGATATACCAATGATGGAAACGTTATATTACAGTATGTGTTTGGTTTGTTCAAAGAAATTATTAATTGATTGAACAAAAAAAGCGAAGTCTTTAGTTTTCTTTTCATGCCACGTGACGTTGTATTTAAACGTAGGTATGTGCAAAAAATAAATGAATATTATCATATACATTTAAATATATTCATAACTTTCATGAGTAACATGTAAATATTGTTATGGTAAGAGTATTTCTTAGAATACATACTCAACAGAAAGCACCTAATTTCGGAGAGGGTCGAAAGATGAGTTTATCTCAACCCGGGTAATTTCTCTTAGAGCTGTTTGTTCCAGGATTAAGTGGTTCTGAACGTGGCCGGGTCTAGTCTTATCCCGGATGTGTTGCTCGATACTACCTCTTGTTTTCATATATAGTCAACAAAAGAGACATGTATGCAGGATCGTCGGATATAGTTGAAGTTTAGCAAGAAACTGATGGATGTTCTCGAATAAAATTTACTTTTATTAATAGAAAACAAACAGCTTATTTGTCAAATTAAAATTCAGTCGACAAAATCCATCGGTTTCTTACTAAACTTCAACTACCTATATCCAACGATCCTGCATACTTATCTCTTTTGTTGACTGTACATAAGAAAGTGTGAGTAAATCTATATCATAGCTATTTGTAGAAAGTGTTTTCAGACTGCTGAAAAATGTTTTAGTTTGAATGTACTGTAGGTACGCTCGGGCTTTGTAATGGAATGCATTTGAGTAAACAAATAATTATGTAAGTTTACCTATGATCAAGAACTCTCTAATCTAATAAAATCATAAGGAAATATTTGAATACTTGCGCCCCGCGGTTTTACCCGCATAAGTTTCGACCCCGTGGGAATATCGGGATAAAAACTATACTATGTCTGTTCCCGGGACTCAAACTATCTCGATACCAAATTTCATCTAAATCGGTTCAGTGCGTAGGCGTAGACGTGAAAAGGTAACACAAAGACAGACAGACAGAGTTACTCTCGAATTTATAATATTAGTATGGACAGTATGAATTATCTCTGTGTGTTCCCAGCCAATGAAAACTAGCAGCGTCGTAAGTAATGGTGACAAAGAAGCGGCACCTGTAAAGCTCATGCAGCTGTCCCCTAGGCTACGGATAGTCCAGGGGCTGTATAGCGGGGTAATTGTATAATACACTAACAATAGCTTTCATCTTGACAGTTCAACAACATTGATTGCGTTATTTACATTGTTGAGCAGACAATTTTTCGAACATATGAAGCGATGGATTAGCAATATCCTTAAAACTCATTCAAGTTGTGATTGATCGTGTGTTACGTAATTGGGGTGCAGGCTTTATGATTACCACGATAAGAGCTTGGCAGACGTTCGCTATTACAGTAATCTTTTATTAATTATATCTATACATGTTATAAATAAAAATCATTTCGTGTCTGTCTAGTGACCACGATGTTCTTCAAAGCCACTCGTACGCAATGGATTTTGATGCGGTTTTCATTTAGAGAATTTATTACTCAACTGACATAGTTGTAATAAAAAAAAAACCGTGCAAATCAGGGGCGTCCTTGCTAGTTTGGCGAATAAAAGGTGATTTTGACTCTCCTACAATTTTATAATTCTAAACATTTATCAAAGTGTTGGTTCATTGAAAAATAACGCCTTTCCGCAAGCTATAAATGCTGCCAACCTCGTTAATAGATACCTGCCCACGGAAACGGCGGACATTACCCAGATTAATGTCTTTCCTGATAAGTGTTTAGCCCTCGCTTCAAATGACAAAACATTGCGTGCTTTCTAGAATTTAACCGCCCTTTATTCCACATAAACAAGAAAAATAGCAATTCGTGGCGAATTTACCCCATTGCCAAGGTTCTTAAGGTATAATGGGCATCCGTCAAAAGCAAACCGGAAGTCATTGGCAGCTCCACAAAGGTCGACACTTGGCATTGAAACACAAATAAGAGAGATATTGAACCAAACTAGAGCCAAATGTGGCCATAAATTTTTGAACCGGCGTCACTGCTCTATATTTATACAGTTTGTAAACTTCATCGGCGTACAAATTGAAACTTCGGTTGGAAAAATGGCCGTCTAGAAATATTCCTAATAATACTCTCCACAAACAGTTTCAAACAGTCGTAAAATGAAAGTTGTCTGTAAACCTACCTATATCGACTTATAGGTATGTAGGTATACATTCGCTTGCTGGATTCCCTACGACAACGAACAAAGACCTTCCTTGCAAATATATGAGACAACTCGGAATGACAATTAAATGAAACACTCGGTGGAATTGACAGGCCAGACGAAAAGCGTCAGTTTAATTTCGTAGAATTTTGATGAAAGGACATTTTGGTAGCAAAATGTCCTCATCAAAATTTTACGAACGAACATTTAAATAAGAATATGGAGTTTTGCATTTTCCGGTATGCTTTATCGCGTTACTGATCAGTGAGCACATGTGTTCTCTTGTAATAATTGAATTTCATGTACAAACAATGCTGTTATATTTAATAATTCTGTTATATTTTCTGTATTTAAATATTTTTTTACCTTCCAACAATATTTAACTAAACTAAAGTCGTCTAACTCGACCAAACATGGCAAAAAACAAATGCATAAGCAAAAATGTAATCCAATAATCTACGCCGTGAGAAAGGTGGTGATTGTCAGCCATTCTATGAATATTCGCACTTATAAAATACAACGGAATCACAATTTCTCACAAAAGATAGCCAGGCAAACAAAAAGATCTTATTTGGGCGTGGAGCCCCTAGCCATAATCCACAGGGAGCCGGATCTAGGCCGCACTCAAGGGTCGCATTATCATGGTATTATGCTGATGCGTGTCTGAGTTCTCAACGGGCCTGTGACGTCACATTTATGGCAGATTTATGCCAATAATCGTACATCAGAAGTGTCTTTTATTAAAGGTACGTCTGAGTTTTGTCCCGTATACAGGTCACCTATTTGTCACTTCGTATTTATTATACATATTGGCGGCATATAACAGTGATTTACGACATAAAAGCTTTGTATAATAATTGTTAGTAACGCTGGTAAACCTCACGAATGAAAAGCTTATGTATTTATTTGTACGCGACACAGTCATGCCTCTGACGGTTGTTTACATAATATCATGTCAACAATATGTAGTTTTTTGAAAGAAAGAAGAAGTTTATTTTCGTATATAAACCTAATATACTAATATCATCCTACTAATATTATAAATGTGAAAGTTTGTATGTTTGTCACTCAAGCACGCAAAAACGGCTGACCGGATTCGGATGTTCTATGTTATGGGTTTGGTTTCCGTACTTAGTCCTTTAAATGGACCATTGTGCGTGGGTTATGGCGGCCGTCGGCAGTTATTCCAACCAGCCCACCCCTAGCAGCTGAGTGAGTCCGTTGAGAACATCTGTGTACGATCTGGGTGTCCCGAGGGTTTCTGATCTAATCTGGGTGACGCCTGTGCACTCAAAGAGCACATGCGCAACGGTTTCATCAGCCTCCATGTAAGCCCTGCACATGGGACTGTCCGTTATGCCTATAGTGTGGAAGTGTTTATTTAACAAGCAATGTCCCGTGATGGTCCCCGTCACCAGGCGCAGGCCTTTCCTATCCATTCGTTGAATTCGGATGTTTGGCACACAGATAGTTTATAATCTGGATTAAGACATAGAATACTTATTATACCGGTAGTACGTTTCCGTGGGATTATTTCCGACATACATGCGTAATCTAGTAATCTATATAACAGGGGTTAAAAATGAAATGCTGTTCGTACGCGGAACAGCTGGAGCGAATTGGTTATTTTTTGTTTTAAAATGTTTGTAATATACGAGTATAATTAGGTTTTTATGAAAAGAAAAATTGGAAAAGTTTCCCAGAAAATTTGGAAAAAACTGAACGTTCTTTTTTAAGTATTTTTTATGTGAATTATTGAAATTTGGACAGGCCAACGTCCGTCGGGTCAGCTAGTTTATTATTTAATCAGGCTCTACAGAGATAAGAGATAGGCTGTATCCTTGTGATCGCGTAAGTAGGTACTTAGCTTATATTCGCTTGAGGCCGCGGCCCAAACCTTCATATTTACCATGTACCTATATAAAATGAGTGAAGTATTCTGCCTCCTAAAGTATGAATTACTTTGAAGTTTGTTAGTGAATTTTCTTATCTTAAGTGTTATGTATAAAGTTATCTCCCTGCGAGACTTGTTTTATGTGCACCTCGGTATATCTAGCATATTAACTTAATTTAATTTAGGTACTTTAGATGGTTTTTCAAGTAGATGATGTAAGTATTAAAACTAAAAGGTAGGTAAAAGTAATCAAAAATCTTCTATGTTTGCATATTGTCTTTTAACGATAGGAGTGACATTGAAACTGCAAAGATCGCTGACATTCAGTGCCCTTTATAATTTTATTGAAATATTTCAGCGCTCGCTCAATGGACCTGCAGAATGTCTTTCGCGTCGAAAGGGCATCGCGTGGACTTTGAACCTCTTCCAAGGTCATTTAACCTTATATGTCAGAAACAATGTCTCGGTCCTCTTTTAAGTTTAACTACTAAGTATCTTTTGTGTTTTTTGCTTCGAGGGACAGGATCACTTTCAGTGCTTCAAAAGGGCGAAAGTTACGTCTCGGGGGCGTCTCTATCAGAGAGTCACGCGTCGTTGGCTTCGTCGCACTTTTGTTCAGTGACTCGCTTGACACTTAAGGAAACGAGCGCTGAGGACGCGGCCCATCTACTTTATACGACAATGGTATTTTTTGTTTTGATGGTTTGGCTTGACGAACAAAATTAATTAAAGATGAAATTGAAATGCAACATCTGAGAAAGTTTTGGCAGGCGTCAAAAACAATTGAACCAATTTTCATTTAAAACGCACTCGAAGTGGTTGAAACTTACAAAACATTGTTAGGAGCTGTCACATGGAAACATTCTCACAGCCTTCCAAGTCAGCTCCGAGTAAAAAATGTAGTCTAAGCAAGAACGGACGGGAGAGTGATGTTATATGCGATATAAAAGTTTTCTCGGTCAAGTTAGCTGTCCCAAGTTAAAAGTGCTGTAAGCAGGGCCGTTATCCAATAAAGCTTTCACAACTTCCCTTTTACGATTCATCTGGGACGACACAGTTATATACCGTAATCGTTACAGCCTCTCTGCTACTGAAAGACGTCATAAACGTCTCAAGGGAGTACTTGATTTTCAAGTAGGTATTCATTCTCTGAGCAGTGGTAGCCCAGTGGTAACGGGCCCCAACTTATAAGGTCGTGGGTTTGAACCCAGATAGGCGCTTTAATTTGTGTAAATAATTTCGTCACCACTGCTCTTAAAACGGTGAAGGAAAACATCGTGAGGAAACCGGCACGTCCTAGAACCAAAAATTTCAAGACATGTGACATCTACCAACCCGCGTGGTATATAATAGCTCTCTTCCTCTCGAAGAGTGGAAGCCTGTGTCCCAAAAGTGGGATCATTATATGCTGATTATGCATATAATGTTCCCAGTCTTATTACGTTTGCCTTCAATGTTAATGATAAAAGACAATAGTTTGTTAAATGTCAATACAGATTACCCAACTATTATCTCTTAATGAGAACAACGGCAGACAAAGTTGGAGCTACGAAATACCTACGAAACTGACTAGCTACATTTACAAACTCAGAAATACGAACGGCATGTGATTGCAGGAATTTAGTAGAACTTTCACACCATTTCAACCTCTGAGCAATTGCTAAAATTCTAAATTAAAAGTGTATTATGTGTTTATTATTTTATTAGTATTTATCAGAATTAACAGGGTGGCAGGGACGTCGACGCTCAAACTGACACCATGATTTCAGCACATGATTATAGACCCCCTAGCGTAGAAAATTTTGGTAGGTTATCAAAAATAAAATCTGTTGTTGCAATACCTACTCGGTCAAAATGTATGGCAGAGCAAATTTTTTTTTTTATGACCTACGAAGAATTCAGCAGGGGCAGCAGCAACACAGGTTGGTTCAGAATCATATACTTACTGAATCCATGGTAACAGATTGTATGTCGATGTACCACCCTGTATTATAGATTGCTTCGTTGGTCTAGTGGTCGCACGCGCCACTGCTGAGCATGAGATCCTGGAGTCGATTCCGAAATCGAACATAACACTAACTCAATATAAACAAGTTAGTCAGCGCAGTACACGGCGAGCAAGCTTGCTAGTTTTACCAAAAACAAGAACTAACTATGGCAAAAAAATGCTAACTTTTGAAGGAGCCTAGCTTTATAACAAATTACCGTCCTGTATAAGAAATGTACACTCTTACAATGCATTCAAAACTCAACTTCGCCAGCACATAATTGCGGACCGATCACTTCTGGAGAAATGAATGCATTGGATGGGTAACTATTAAATTGTAACACTGATGACGAACATATTGTAATTTTATATTTTTTTAGTATTGTTCTCAAGTAAGTGACTTATGTCTTTATTGGGAATAAAGTTTCTTTAAACCGAAATCGGGCAAAGTGTTATTGAGTTTTTACATCAGGAATTTCGCAGTGGCAACCCGCGGGGTAGTTGCGTAACACACTACAAGTAGCAAAGGCTTTCATTTCGACAGTTCAACAACATTCATTGCATTATTTACGTTGTTGGGCAGATACACTTTTCGTCGAAAATATAAATCGATGGCTTAGCAATTTCCTCCAAAATTATTCAGATTGAGATTCATACTGTGTTACGCAATTAGGGTGCAGGAGTCTGGATTTGTACCCGGTTGATGACAATAGACTCGCCCCCTATTAAGTACATGGGACTTCAACATAACTGGCAAAATGTGGGTGTAGTATAGGTACACCTCCGCTTAACTCTTCTAGGATTACAGGCATGCTGTTATGTTAGTGTTTATCATAAAGGTATGGAACCACAAATTAAAACCATAAAGTTGGTATTTCCTTTTTCTAAAAATCGTGCTTTGAAACTCTTTTGTTGCCAGCAAAACTACTTGTATTTTCAAATGAAATCTTACTGAAGAAGAAAGTTGTTCGAGTAAAAGAATTTTCCTTAATTTCTCTGTAATAAGTTCCGGAACAGAATGTTATTTATTCATTAAATTGCAACTATTGTGAAAAGAAAATTCATTGCTTACATCTTATTTATAAACGTTGCTTGTAGTTAATAGACGTACAAACGTCAAAAATTTATGGTTAAACAGTCGCTAATCACTACATTAATCAAATGCTAATCAAACGTTTATGAATAAAGGAGTTAATGTACCTATAAGAATTCTAAATGATAGAATTGTGAATGTTCAGTGAAAATCTCGTGATGGATGTGGTCAAACAAACAAGAGCTTTTCTTTTCATGTAGATAATGTAGACCATTAGTAAGTACAATGTGTTTATAAGAGGAAAATTACCTACGATTTTTTCTCTCCACAGGGTTCTTTTTTCAAAGGCGCCACGTAGGTACCTGTCATGTTGTACTTCCACTTCAAGACCCTTTGAATCGTCTGGCAAAGCTTTGTTTCCTTTTTTAACTACTTTGTTTAATATTATAACGTTGATTCGCAAAGCTTTTGTGAAATGTTGTCAAGTAATCTTTCAGAGCCACTTTATCCTTTTAACAGGCGTCGTGTTTTTGGTTCTATGATGATGAGCTGTGACGTTTTAAGAGCACACTTATCGGTTGGGTTTTCATTAAAGTGCTGTCATTGTGGGGAATAATAATTAAGTAAACCCATAAATTAGCAATGGTGGCCCAGAAGTAGTTGTAAGTAGTAGGTTCGAACAAAAACGGCGCTTTACTTTGTGTAAATTATTTCATTGCCACTGCTCTCAAAACGGCGAAAGAAAACATCGTCAGGAAACTGGCATGTCCATGTGATATCTACCAACCCGCACTAGGCCCGCGTGGTGGATTACGGCCCACTGCATGTCACTGAAAAGAGGCCTGTGTCGCAGCAGTGGGAACATTATATGCTTAAACCCATAAATTGGCCGTGAGTTCTCGAGCTTTTTAATAAAGTGCATTATTGACCTAAAACATTGGATTTATTACCGTTGGATCCCGTTTTTGAATCCCATTTTAATATTTTTGGCGTTGGATCCCGCAAAACATTATTATGTATTTCCGTTGGATCCCGAATTTAAAAAATGCAAGATAATTACGTTTTATTGTCGTTGAATCCCGAAAAGTATTTCCGTTGGATCCCGAATGCTTAATTTATTTCACAAACAACTCATTTTCTACATAATCTAGTCGTTTCTGGCACTCGCCGGCCGCTGCCGCGGCACCGCTCGCTTCGCTCGCTCGGCTCGTGCGTAGGGGTCACAGTTTTAACCTAACCTAACCTAACATTGTTTTTTTTTTAATAATTAACCTAATCTAACTAGTTCGGTTCCGGGTAACCCACTAAAAAATAATCTCTTTGTAGTGTTTGATAAAGGTAAATCACTTTTCTTCTGAAATGTACACATGTTGTTATAATATGGGATTCAACGGAAATAGCAAACGGGATCCATCGGTAATACCTAAAAAACGGGATCAAAAAACGGGATCCAACGGTAATAAACGTACATACAGTGGCTGTACTAGACATGGTCGATTTTGTTTCATATTTTTTGTTCGATTTTTTCAAGAGATTTAATACCTCATGACGTAAATGTTGCCACTGCAGTGCACTCTACTTCGCAATCTGAATGTTGACCTTTTTTTTTTTTTTTTGTTGTCGGGGGGAAACCTTCAAAAGGCACCTGACCTCCTGGGAGGGAGGTCGGGGAGTGTGGGATTTTTACCTCACTAAAACCACCCCGGTGATCACCATCAGCACATAGGGGCGGTCCCGGTTCCTCTTAAAAGACCAATTCCGGAACTCCCCCGTGCAACGCCTGTAAGGCACATCCCTGGGGAGACTGTAAGGGGGCCTCCCCTGAGCCTCGATATGCACGGCAGCACGTGACCACTGTGCCACCGTCTTCCCTGGGGTCACTTTGTGAGCGAGCAGAGTCCCCAGTCGGTTCGTCCGCGACCCCAAAGGTCCACCTACCTTATTTAGTAAGCGGGTTTCGGCGTATTAGGCACCAAGGCGGTTGCCACCCCGACGCCTCCTTTTCCGAGCAGGATCAGCCCTCTCCCGATCCCGCTCGGCGGCCTCCTTCTTGACCATCACGGTCTCACAGAAGGAGGCTACTTCCGTCCAATTTTCTGTCTCTGCCAGCATAGCCCTCACTACTGCTGGCAGAGACAGGTCTCGCCCGATCCTGGCAACTAGGACCCGCCGCTCGGAGGCCCACGCAGGGCACTCCTCGAGCGTGTGTTGTGCGGAATCCAGGCTGCCTCCGCAGTGGTGGCAATTTGCCGTGGCCTCTCGCCCAATTCTGTTCAGGTACTCACCGAAGCAACCGTGTCCGGTGAGCACCTGAGTGAGCCTGAAGGAGATGCGCTTCCCTCTTTTCAGCCAGGCTTCGAAGTGCGGCAGAACGGCTTCGACAACGCGCTTGCGCGAATATTGCGGTTGCTGTAGTCGCTCGCGCCACCGCTCGAGCGCGTGTCGCCGCTCCCGCCGCCTCAGCCTTACGAATGCGTTTCCTGGAACACTATTCCCGCTTTGGCGGATATCGCGAATCTGGTCGTAGACCTTCGCGTCCATATCCGCCAGTATGTCCAGCGGCGGAAAGCGCGCCAGGAGAGTTGCCGCCTCAAAGGATATCGTTCGGTATCCTCGTGCAATGCGAATTGCCATTTTCCGCTGCAGTCTATTGACTTTAGTCCTGCAGCGTCGGACACCTGACAGTCTACCAGACTAAACAGGCGCCCCGTAAAGCACCATCGATCGCACGACACCCGCATAGAGGCGGCGAACTTCCTCCCGAGGTCCCCCGAGATTGGGCAGCAGTCTATGCAAAGCACCCACTGCCTTCTCGATCCGTGGAACCAGGCGCTCGAAGTGCTCTTCGAAGCCCCACCGACCGTCCAGGGTGAGGCCAAGATTCTTTATGTATCGCCCCACCTGGACTTGCGCATCTCCGACATGGACCAACGTGCTGGGTGGCTCCCTGCTCCTCGGCAGTTTATGGAACCATAATGCCTCAGTCTTCTGAGGCGCTATCTCCAGACCCAGCCCGCGGATTGCCGCCACGACTTTTGCCACCCCGAGCTCGGCAAGCTGAATGGTTTCCTCGAAGGTGTCCCCGCCGGCCAACACCAGAGTATCGTCTGCATAGCAAACGATATTAACGCCGACGGGGAGAACGACACGCAGGACCGCGTCGTATGCTAGGTTCCACAAGAGAGGACCTAGAACCGACCCCTGCGGAACCCCACACGTAATCTCCCTCCGCTGAACGCTACCGTCCCGGCCCACATAGCGAATGTGCCGGTCGCGTAGGTATGACCCGACAATGCCTTGCAGGTAGGGAGGCACCTCATGATGTACCAGTGCCTCCCTAATTGCACGCCAGGGTAAAGAGTTGAAGGCGTTGACGATATCCAAACTTATCGCCAGCACCACTCCACCCCGGGACACCACCTGGTCCGACAGCGCGCGGACGCGAAGAATCGCATCTATGGTAGAACGCCGCTGCCGGAAGCCATACTGGCTAACAGCAAGGTCGGGACCAACCCGCGACAGGTGCTCGACGAGCCTTTCAGCAACCACTCTTTCAAAGAGCTTGGAAGACTCGTCGAGCAGGTATATGGGACGGTATGCAGAGGGAGACTCTGCGGCCCTGCCTTCCTTCTTCAATAAAACCAATCCAGCTTCCTTCCAACTAGAGGGGAACTGAATGTTGACCTTGTTGAAATAACGGTCCAGGCTTGGCACTTTTAGGAAAACGTAGCTTTATTTATTAAGGCACCAAGTCCCAATATACAAAATTAAATCTCAAATATAAAAAACAACATTAAAATCAACAATTACAATCACATGACATTCAATACAATAATAAAAATAAAAATATTAAAAATAAATAAAATAAAATTGTGATTAAAATATTAAATTGTCATTAATAATTAAAATATCACAAAATCTTTACCGTCGGTTGGCACTCCGGTGAACTTCGAGCCAAAATATAATATAATAATAAAGGCCAGTTTATCGATGCGAACGGAATTTTTAATGAATACCTAATGTGTCTTAATTCTATAAGCGAAGGTACAAATTTGAATTAATAGTCCGCAAAAGAAATGAAGGGACGAAAATAAAATTGCGGTTCTTTTATCTACCGTGCAAAGGTTGGGGTAGTAAACTTTGCATAAATGTGCGTACCTACCTTCATGAGACGCTTGAGTTTTTTCTTTTAGGTAAACGTGTCCCATTTTTACCGTGCGTGTACCTAATATTTATATACTAGGTAGATGTTAATGTGTCTGTGGGAATGTGGCATTGTATGATTATTCGATTTGTATGAAATTTTACTTCTAAGCCTGCAGGCTTAGAAGTAAAAATTTTATAACACACTATCAATCTCAAAATGAATCATTTTGAAGGATATTGCTAATCCATTGCTTCAATGTTCGAAAAATTTGTCTGTTCAACTAAGTAAATAACGCAATGTTATTGAACTGTCAAAATGAAAGCCATTAACTGATAGTGTGTTGGGGACCACGGGCAAGTACCGTTACGCAATTACCTCGCTGTTATCGCCTCAACCTAAATGATACCTAAGAACGCCAGTGGCAAATTTATCTCCAAGCATGAACAGTCAATAAGTTACGTATGCTTCTGTAGTTCGCCTCCCTTTCACCACATCCAGGTGAAGGACGAAGCTTAACCCGAGAACTTTCATTAAAAAGCTTGACGTGATAAGAAATTAACGACATCAGTAACCTACAACCCGTCATGAATAAAGGGGTAAAAGTAACATTCTACGGGATGACTTTACGACGTCGCGTGTTAGTTTAGGGTAACAGTAAAAGCTGCTACCTGTATAATTGTTACGGTACCCGTAAATTTGTCGGAATTTACGATCTGTGTGTCTACTTACAGCGCAGAAAGCGATAAACGTGAATTGAAAATGTAAGTCTCCTTACCGTAGCTTTAGAACATTTTCTACTATTCATGACATAGCTACTGAAACCGTTTGAAAATGTAACGTTCAGTAGGTTAATGTAGTAAACACGAGCGGGTACTGCAAGTGGAAAATATTATCTTTGAAATTGCTTCAGGCGAGGGTTCATTGAATCAGAAAGTCGCTGTCCTCATGCAAGAATTGTGGCTACAGATTTACGGGTTATAAATGAAATATTTTATCAAATAGTGCAGAATTCTTTCTATTGAAAATCGTAAATTTAGGTACTTACTTCAAATTTTTTTTTACTTTGAAAATTGTTATTATTTCAGCGATTCATTGCAATGCTACAATATTTGAGAGGTAAGTTAAATGGACAGTTATAAGACATATTGAAATCTCTTTTGTTTCATATTAAATATACATACCCCAATGTGCGCTTTAATAAATATAATACATAATTTATAACGTGACAATAACTTGGACGTTGACGTCCACTTCACGATAACACAGGGAAGTAAAATATATGTAGGAAATATATGAAGAATCTTTTAAATTTCCGCGTTAGCGTTAGAACGTGCAAGTATTTCCATACATTTTCTCAAAGTCAAATTCATTTATTTACAGTATGGTTTATGGACGTGGACGTCCACGATAATAACGTTGCGTTAGAAATTACAAAAGTGCACATTCACCCTCAATTGTTTTAAATCGGACATGACGAAGTAGCACCATAACACTAATAATTGAGGTATATTATTATTATATTATTCATTTTCTCACGTGAAGGTTGGAATTGCCTCCGTTATCACACTCCTATCTATGAACAGACTAATAATGTGGCATCATACGTCAGTAGAGGGACGGCATAAACACTCGCTTAGCTGCCATTCGTTCACGGCAATAATATACAGGGTGAATTTTTCAAGTGGGCGTGGATGGCCAAATCCGAAACTATGAGGAATAGCGAAAAGTACTCAAAGGAGTCGCGGGCTCGATTTTGATGAAAACTAAAACTGCATCATTGGATTTTTGAAAAATCAATATTTCTGGCCAGGAATCGAACCTGTTGATTTTGAAAAAAAAAACACACGCTGTATTATTACACCATTCGATAGTGTCGCTAATAAGGATCAAATTCTGGGAAGTAATGACATACGGCAAACTAAAGGAAAGAGCTAATTTTTATCAAAATATATTTTTATTTTCTTATGCTACCTACCTATTAAACCTTAACTGATTAATTGTTCAAAATTATGACAATTGCTTTTGAATACATAGCTGGATTCGACGTCTCAAGGATTGTACTGCAATTAAAAATTTGAATTTAGAACATAATTTTGTGAAGGTGACTGCGCTACGAGTGTTTCGGGTGTAAAAATATTGAGCATCATTTCGAACAAGGTATGAAAAAAGAAGCAGTTTATTAAAATTCAACATTTTCCTTAAGTTTGCCGTATGTCATTACTTCCCAGAATTTGATCCTTATTAGGGACACTATCGAATGGTGTAATAATACAGTGTGTTTTTTTTTTCAAAATCAACAGGTCCGATTCCTGGCTAGAAATATTGATTTTTCAAAAATCCAATGACGCAATTTTAGTTTTTATCAAAATCGAGCCCGCGACTCCTTTGCGTACTTTTCGCTATTCCTCATAGTTTAGAATTTGGCCATCCACGCCCACTTGGAAAATTCACCCTGTATATGTACCTACCCCAATGTGCGCTTTTATAAATATAATATATAATTTATAACGTGACGATAACTTGGACGTCCACGTTAATATAATACAATAACGTGGTGTTTTAAATAACATGTATGTAAAATAATAAAATAAAAACGTTCACCAGAATAAATACATTAAAAATATGACAGACACTCAAAGTCACAATGTTACAATATGAATGTATTACAAAGAATTTGTCTTAACTCCAAAACTAGGCCTAGGCCTGTATTTTGGGGGTAGTTTGCAAACATGGGATCTGTTAAGATCAGACAGCATTTTTTATAGAGGAGTTTCGCCACATTATTGACACGCTGTTTATAATGGCATGGCGTTTGGTGATAAAAAAAAAAACAAAAAAAAAAACATGCAGAAAAAAAAAAATAACAAAAAAAAATAAGAACATGCAGTAACTTACATATTTAATAAAGGTATGAAGAATTTAAAACCTAAACGATAGTTTCAGCGTATGTTGTGATGGTATGGCTGGAGGATGTGTGAGTATGTGTGTGTTTGTGAAAATGGTTAGGTACGCACCTTTTGTATGTAGGACGGGGAAGGTAGGCAGGTATAATAATTAAACCCTACGTGATGAACTTGAGTAAATCCTCTGTCTCCTGGTAATCCAGGCTTTGAAGCCACTCCGTAACTTTGTCTTTTATTTCTCCGGCAGGGTACCGTAGGGCATATTAAGGATTTTCTACGCCTATTTGTGTCGGGCAGAGGAACCGTCGGGTACCTTCTTAGGATGGATTTGATGAGCATAATGAGCCGGCGCACCGTAAGACTTTGCATTCAGTGAAAAGGTGGGTAAGCTCGCTCCATCGTCGACTTTGTCTCTGTCACCTTTGACCTAGGCTAGAGTCAAGAGCAAGCCCATTTCAAAGAAAAAAAAAAAGTGCGTCGTGGTAAATGTATATGGTTTTTTGGTCATGACCTTAAGAACAGCTCTCTGCGCTCTCTCCAAGCAGAGAAGACGAGTCTTGACTGCACTTCCCCACACCGTTACGCATTACTGGATAATAGACTGGCATAGAGCTATGTAAACTACAAGTAGTTTCAGTTTTTCAAGCGTTGCAGAATCTATAACCAAGGATTTTAAAGATAGAAATTAGCCGCCTAGTTCTGGAAATACTTGTATCAATCTGCTTGTCCCATCTCAGTCCATCATCCAACCGCACTCCCAAATACTTAACACTACCCAAGAAATTACCTGGCAGTTACATGTATACATCTTGGCAATAGGAAATATGTGCTTTTATAGAGAAATCCGAAGGGAGTTTAGTGTTAGGTCTCAGAGCAAAGGATAGAAAATTTGGTTTGTTTAGGTTTAGTGTGAGCAAATTTTGTTTTAGCCAGGTCATCACCAGGTATATGAACCAAAAACACGGATTTATCCTGGTCTGATCCCCTGAATCCCCCTCCACGCCCCCCTCGTTCCTCTTTCTGCTAGTTCTTCTTCTGTTTTAATCTCTGTCTTATCCACTTTACCTAGTTTACTCTTTTTGACAGGTAAGTACAGTCAAGAGAAAATAAAAGTTTCATGTGTCAAAACACATCGTGAACATTTATTTTAATACTCGTTAAGTATGTACTCTCCCGTCAACGTTTATAGCTGCATCAGTTTCAGCTTATTTTTATCTAAACGGGACACGGTTTTGCATATTCAAGAGAGTGCTCCCGATATTTGAATATCCGTTTTTAGGTTTAGTTATTTCCGTTAACCTGTTTGAATTTTAAATATTTTTCCGGCTTAATTATGGAAGAAAGATAACACCCGGTTGTTAAGGAAATATGGCTAAAAAATAGATTTTATAAGCCATTCTCACTTTCCTGTAGGCGCCCATTTTCAATTTCCCACGAAATTGAATTTAACTTCACTCTAAAATGGCTCTCAAGTCGTAAACAAGGTGAGAGTGCGAGATACGAGAGAGGCACCTTTCATGGCCGTCCCCGGTTACGGATCAGCTGTGCCACTCGGAGACTAAAAAATATTCTAAATGCGAAAGTAATTCGATCTGTCGGATGTTACCTTTTCAAAGCTACACATATGAACGGATTTAGATGAAATCGGGCACACGGATAGGTACTTAGGATACTTTTTACCCTGGTAGTTCGTTTCTGTGGGTAAACCGACCTCCACGCAGGCGAAACCGCGATCAAAAGCTAGTAATAAAATATTATATACCAAAATTTTGCTACGGCAGCCATTCTTCGGTTTCTATTTTATGAATACTACTAATGTAACTTTCTAGAAATCGTGCAAATAATTGGTAAATAACTGTTTGTTTCGTAATTTCAAACAAAATAATCAAAACTGTTTCCTTGATAGTTGAAAAGTTACTCCCCTAATTATGTCGATGGATCCGAAAATAACTATGAAAGCTAAGGTTGTGAACCATTTCGGTAAACAATAGCTGGGAAGAACAGCATTAGGACTGCTATCCATTAGGTTAGTGGTGTGGGAGTGGCCGACGAAGGTCACAGTCGACACCTGTTATTTATTAGATTTGTTTCGATCCCGGATAATCTCGTTACAGCTGACCCACTGCGCGCCCTTGGCAAACCCAATGAACGAACGACATTTTTTGGTTAGTGAAAAATGTTCACGAGAGGGCCGTTACAATTTTGATGGCAAGTAATTACATGGCCGTTCATCTGTAACGGTTCAGGGGCTCTGATATTATCTCATTCCAGTAACGTTTAATAACATGGAGCTGGAGGGGGACGAAATATTTCTGGTATTAGGTGGAATAATCTTATAGATCTGTATCTACAAGGTCCTCACATGATCTGACGTGATGATTATGTCTGGCCTTTAAAAAAGAGACTGTGTGTAACCAGTGACCTCTGAGTTTATGTTTCCGTGTTCTTTTCGGAGTACCTAGTCGGATAGAAGACACCGACCTAATCTAATATTTAAAATATTATTGACGTGTAAAAGTCTTTGTAACATTTTTTCAGAGATAAAATAAGGTATCATTTACTTATGTATGTTGAAAAATCCAACACAATTTTATTATGAAAATTTTAGATTTTAGTAACAATATCACTAACTGTATTAATCCGAAATCAGCGAGTCTGAAACAAACTGGCACTTTAAGCAAATGATTAAAGAATTTAACGGCTATGATAAGGGTAGATTGAATTACAATGGCATCCGTGATTGATGACTTTTGTGATATCAATTTGAATTGAATACAATGCCCACGGGTTGGGTTACGAGAGGATATTGGAATCGTTCATGTGGATTGCAAAAGCCATTATTCAAGGGGAATACTAGTGTATGTTTTGTATTCCGCGGTGTTTTCGGTGTAGATAGGAAGGTCGGCAGGTAGGTAATGCGGTTGGCGGTTTTCACCCTCGTCTTAAAAACCACCAGAACAATTTCAACAAACGAGGTGTCGAGTCATTTGTCTGGACCAATGGTGTCAAACAAGATGGAGTGCGGTTAGTTGAAGTCCGGAGAGTTTCAGACGTTGTAACCCTCTCATAGAACAGTTTATTACTAATCAATATTATGAACGCTACAGATGAGCCACTTCTGTGTAACCCAGTAATCTCGTCCAATTTTCTTAACGTCGATCGAATGTTTTGACAAAACACGATATTACGAAACGCTCACAAAATTAGGGTTTATTGGCCTCTAAATAATTTATAAGTCATAGAAATGACCCCATTAAAGGTGGAATAAAAGAAAAGTGATTTATAACGAAGTTACATCGATTGTTATCAAGTTGTGTGCCGTAGGGGCCAACTGAAGCGGTGGCATGAAACTTTTGAGTGCACTTAAATATTAAAAAAACAAACTTTATCAAACGTACTCGTATTTCATTATTACATTGAAATAATCTTGAATTTTTGTTAGAAAGTTGGCTATAGCTTCAGACTGTAGGTATACAGAATCTGCAAGCTAAAGTCAAGTCAATCGCTAAAGGGAATTTCAAATAAAATAATATGCTTTATTATACTAAGTACGGCAAGCTACGAAATTGATCGGTATTCCCGTAGGCTGAAGGGCAGAGGGACAGGGGCGGCCATTGTTTGCATCTTTTGTTTGTTGCCATGCTGGATCCGGTAATAACGTTCAAGCATTAAAATTCGGGTCAGGTTGTTGACACAAATTTATGAGGGCTGTTAGAAAGGGTAGGCCTTGATTCTCCGCATTATCTGCTACACGTTTAAACAGAAAAGCGAAAAGATCAACACGGAATTATGAACATAATGTGTTTAACGGATTAGAAAACTAATGTATTGAGAACGGAAAACTCTTCCTTACTTCCTTCACGTAGATTACGACGAATTGCTTACATAATTCAATTTGGACGTGCTGAGAAAAGATGTAAAAAATCTCAACCATTTATGCAAAAGTGGGTCAGATAATTGCTATAACTGACTGTACCTACATATTATTTGAATAAATCTGAGATAGATTCATTATTCAAGAATAATTGGCGTCCTCGTCACCAGGGACAATGGGAGGGTCCCGACCCGAGCAGTGGACATAAATCCACTTTTTGTCGCTGCTTGATTCAATCCCTTACCTTATATAAACTATTTGTTAACATTTAACTGTGTAAATCCATTCAGTCGAATATATGGCGGCCTCTTAAATACACAATAGAGATATCGGAGAGATTTATAGGTCACGCAAGCCTTGATTAAAACCTTCTGAATGGTTGTGCACGACGGTGGATTTAATCCCACCGCTTTCCATTTGTATATTTTACGTTATTAAATTAATATCTGAAATCATTTTCAGTGCAGCTTTCTAAAGCTCGTGGGATTTTTGTACTTGAAGCACTTGACATATTTGCACAAGTAATTATTATAATTTACCAACATTTAATTAAAGGTTTGTTTATCGTACATAGTCGAGTAATTTGACGCCTCAAGTTTAGTTGCGGTGTGTGCCTAGCTTAAACACATTAGCAAGTTGATTGTATACCTAAGTTTAAGTTTATTGTCGGTGTGGGGTGACGTCATTATTAAAGGACTTAGCTTTAATTAAATAGCTAAGAAACTATTTCGGCAAAATGGCACCAGCCGAACGCAAACTATCGGAAAAGTTGTTAAATTTTCATGAAAATTTATGTGCTCTCTTTTCGAAGTTAATTAAACACAAACGATTTAATTTGAATTTTATAAAAGCTTCACCATATTGCCTCTGTTTAAATTATTTGGTTTATAACATTTTCCATATTTCAACATTGTAAAATTTACTTTCGCGGTGGAATATTATCTACCTACTTGAAATATTATTTAAGGCTCCTGCAGACAGGCGCGATACGACGGTGTGACGCGATTCTGGTACCTACAACAATTTCCATTAGGTTTTCATAGAAATTGTTCTACTAGAGTCGCGTCGCGCCTGTGTGCGGGAGAGCCTTAAATCATTTTTGCGGGAATAAAAATGATTTAAACTCAGATTTTTTTTAATGGAAAATATAGATACCTAACAGTGATATTTAGGCAATACTATCTAAGTACTTGAGTTTGTAGTAAATAATGAGTTATCGAGCTAATAGGTTAAATCATTTGTGGGGAAACTGTAGGCAAACTCTACTGACAAAACTTTTTGATTCAACTTTATTCAGTGATAAAGCATTCCGCTTGCTTGACATTAAATTGCAGTCAAGACAATCGTGAACGCAACAATATTATCTTTGCTCAAAAATAGTCAGCGCGATCATCAAATCGACACTGTTTTTCCAGCCTTACGTGAGTGAGGCGCTAAGCAGACGATGGACAATTTGTAAACGTATGGAAATCTATGCAATAACGCACACGTAGGAAAAATAGACCGGGATTTCCATACGTTTGATAGAACGTATGGAAAATGCCGGCAGTGTATTCGCGGACAAATTGTCCATCATCAGCACAGCGCCTTAGTATAACTTATCTCGTCACTAGACTGACCTGCAGCTCTTGCCTCCTTACAGGCGAGCACCATACTGTGCCGCACGTCCGGGTTGTCATCGGCGATGGTCTCCCCGACGGCCACGAACCGTTCGACGGCGCAGCAGACGGCAGCGCCGACCCGCTGCACGGCCGCCCCGCCGGACGCCTCGCCGCGCGACGCCACCAGACTGCTGATCTGTGACAACGGGGCTTTATTATTGACGTGTTCTATGCACAGAGGACATTCACGATCGACGTAAAACCATTTGTAATTCATTCTAATGTAATTGCTACGAGTATTTCGGTACAGTTAGAATGATCGCCGAGAGTTTTATCAAATTCACAGCAATAATTCTTATTTAAACTTTATTACAATGAGATAAGATTTAAATTGCAATACCTTACGAATGGTTTCAGGTCATTTGATCGTGAATGCGCTGTTTAGTTTTACGCAAAATTCAGCCGGCTGAGTTATATAGGCCCCTTCGACTCTAACTAAATAGATATCGTTTTCGATAGCTTTGCAACGCCAGATCGACCTCTAAAATGGATTCTACCTACTGCCCGAATAGGCTTAATCATGGACCATGGAGCCATAGTGTAACTGGGGTAAACTATGCATTGGAGAATAGCTAATGGTGTCGTTAGTGAATGTGTGCTCTTAAATGGAGCAATTAATAAAGTTTAATATTCGCAAATCCTTAAAAACAAAATAAACAGCCACAAGAAATACTCAATTTCTGATTAATAACATCGTCTAGTACCCGTAGCAGGTTTGCTGCCTGTCGGTAAAGGAAAGCAGAATGTAATTTACCGAGTTTCAGAGATATCGATAACAATATGTTTTGGCAGCACTCGACGCCACGAGACGTCGAAGCAGTCGTGCTCGTGACTCGTGAGACTGCTTGTTTAAGTTCAAAATGATTAGGGAAACGTACGACTATTTTCATGATCTTTCTGCAAAAAAACAACACAATTCCAAAGTGTATATCAATATCTTGTAGATGCGGAGTTTCTATAATTTGGTTCGGTAATGGCTACGACATCACATCATCGCTTTGACTTTATGAAAAACTGCACCATTTTCAAATACAATCTTCTTGTACCTATACTAGAAAAGTTAGACAACCAAAATAGGACTATGCTGAGTGGGCACAATAACTTCTAATTTTTGCTCTTGCTTTCGCGGGAGCCAAAGGTATTTTAAGGAGCCTGTACTAAATCAGAAGATGACAAGCTGCGGAAAAAGTTAGAAACTCTCCCAAAAATACAATTGTGGCAGAGATGTTTGTAACGTCAAAAAAAAAAATATTATTGTTTAGGCTTAATGAGGCAAAAACTAGCTCTTCATATTATGTCGATTTCAGTTCCCTTAAATAAGAAGCTAATGAGGAGAAAATTGTACTAAAAGTCGGATATATTGAATAAGGAAAAGTAACCACGCAACTTTTTGATTTGCCACGCGTCGCGCGTCGCCGCAGCCACATTGCGGTGGAAAGCTCCCGGGTATAAACATAATGTAATATACCCTATGTGATGGAGGGTAAACAATTTTTTTGGGTACATTACTTACGGCCGTCTGCAAATAATGTTATGTGTTTTAGTAACTTGTAAGGTCTACTCATAGTCGCCCTCTCTATACTCAACAGTAACTCTCTGATCTTTTTACTTCTTATTCTTAGCGTGTCGATGGCAATCTATATCCAGTCAGCCCAGAATTTGGCTACAAGCTTCGGACCTTCAGTAGCGTTCATCAACTCCTGTAGCGTGCAGACAACAGGACACTGGATACGATATTAAGTGCTCCATTGTTTGTGGAACACCAACACCAGATCTTTTACTGGACTATATATAGACGATTTTCACAAACGACCAGGAGACCGTGTTACCATAATTACCAACCCTGAGTGTTCCGACTAAATATATTGATACTTTCATCTTTATTAGATCCATGTTGAAATGAACAAAACAAATAAGATACATCTACTATCTTTAAGCAAGATATACCTTTCTGTATATTCATAATACGATTATGAAAGTCATACACAACACAGGTAAATGAGCCTTTGATCATCCCCCAAAGAGCACGGTTAATCCTTTAGTTGTCCGTTACAACCTTAGTTATAACCCTCATATAAAGGAGAAGGGTGACTATTTAAATTCGACGCTTTTGATCCCTTTGAAGCCGTGAAACTTCAATTCCAATATTATTTTGCCCTTTCTCACAATTCTAGGAAATTATATATCTACTATGAAACTTCGATAATATCTCTACAATTTTACAAGTACCTAACCGTTGTTTATGTGTAAATTTGCACGTGAGGATACCGCATTATTAATGTAGCGAAAAGCTTCACGCATGTACGGGTTTCTTTGTGTTGTTTCTGAGATAATAACCGACTATCGACTGTAAATTGTGGAAACAGTAATACAACGTTTATGCAGAAAATATTGGCCAAATGGAAGGTTTAAATCCAGGAATGAAAAATAAATGGTAGCAGATTTATGCGAGAAACATCTTTAAGAAAGAGACTAGTAAGAACAATGGTAACGCAATCAGAATACCTGCCGGATTTTCTAAATCCAGTTAAATACGACCGGAATCGAGGGAACGAGGGAAGGAAATTTTCTTTGTATTCAGCGACGTGCAAGATATTTAATAGAGCACATCAGTGGAGTTTTCATTTACCTACCTTGGTAATAAAAGTATATATTCATTATTTCCAATCCAACCAGGCCATGTGGACTACTATAATTGGTGGAACACATTACAACACAATGTCCAACGTAGGCTTGAAATGTAATAGGCACATAGAACATTACGACTTGCTTCTTTTATTAGGTTATTTTTTGTCTTAAGCGTGCAATCCACCAAATAAAGTCAACGATTTATTGGATAATCAATTTTAGATTCGACTGATGCTTATTTTACAAAATCTGTTATAGAGGGCAATTTGTGAATCGTAAACATGCCTGGCAAACTAATTTACATTATTAAATGGGACCTAGGACAGGCATTTGGCAGTGTCTGGCATCGAAGGTCTTCGGATATTAACCTTCACGGAATGCTTCTTACTTGAAAGGGTTGTTGGGTAACTAAAAATATTATGTCGTCTATAAAATTGCTTTTGTTGGTATCAAAGAATAATAAATTGTGCTCTAACATAGATTCTGGCTGCAGAGAGGATTTATTGAGTAGAGTTATGACGCTAAGTCTTTGTTAGCATGGTGACTGCACTGAGTAGGTACAAGATAAGTCAAACAAGTACAATGTCAACTTTAGTCACTGAAACGTTACGTAAGCAACTGAAAACTTAATTTAAATCAATGTGTTCCCGCTGTGGATGCCATCCGCCAAGGTTAATCGGATCAGACACGAACGGATTGTTAATCGTAGATTACGGAGCCCCTTTAAAGAAAACTTTAACGTGCACACTAATATTTACACAAGCCTCACTGACCCGCATGCGGCATTATTCATTATGGCTATAATTAAAAATACTGAGCCCGCTCTAGATTCAATTAAAAGTTTAATGCAAAAGTCCGCGGAACTTTAATATTTAAAAAATAATTTGTTACTTTATAGCCTACTCGGATTGGTTTTAATTTTTAACATGGTTTATAAGCAAAGTTTTGCCAGTGGTAGACCTTGGCCTTCATTGTTCAAAATGAAAACAATCGAATCTATCCGAGAAAACATAAACCACAGCAAATAAACGTTTGTTAATTTGTGTAAAAATGACGTAATAGTTCGAGATATTCAATTAATCATATTTTGGAAGGTGGTCTGACTGTCGTGGCCGGGACGCGGGGCGAGCCCGCGCGGCGCGAGCTCCGCTCAAGGTCGTTCTTGCACGCGAGCTTCTTTGCCACCCCGCGCCCGCACTACTTGTTGCGCTCACGTATCTGCATCGCTAGGAGCAGAGCTGGTCGTGCGGGAGGCTGGCGCCCGGTACAGCGCCGAGGGTCGGCTCGGCGCCAGCACGTACCTGGGGCTCCCGGCGCGCGATTTCATCGTCATCGGAGAGCGCGTCCATGTCTTGGAGCGCGTGGCGCGCGGGCGGTGGGCGCGCGCTCGGCGGCGCGTGTCCGCGGGCGCGCGCACGTGCTCGGTGGCGTGTCGTGCGGCACCGCGCCGCTCCGCCCGCGATCGCCGCGGCACTGACGGACCCGGCGCGCATCGATCGCACCTACCCCCGCCCCACGCGCCGCCACCCGCTACGAGTCCACGTGGCCGCCCGCCCCTCGTGCTTACTATGCTACCAAAAACTTTCGGCGCGACTTAAGTTATCCTTTTCCTTTCACCTTACATCGATAAACTCTTCAAAACGCACGCACCTAGTAGTTAATATTATTATTAAAAGTTACATCAAGTTTTGACCAGGTACCAACTTATTATTCAAAACAGCCGCCAGCGGCCAGACCCTCACCGCGGCTGCGCGGGCCGAGACGCAACAGATTGTTGTCGTGGGCGGGAAATTCTAATCACGCACGTCAAGCCGGCGACGCAATAGAAATTACAGTTTCTACGAAAATAAAAGTACGGTTTTAGTCGCGTACGTAAAAGCGAGGAATAATCGTCGGTGTTCTCGTCGTGAGCGACGTCAGAGGGGCGCCGACGACGCAATCCGTCGCCGGCGCGAGACGTCACGAGCTCGTCGCGCGGAGAGTGCCGGCGGCGGCTCCTCACGTGAGCTGAGGCTGGTGCATACCTGCTTGATGAGGGGGAGCAGGGTTCTCTCGATGGAGCGCGTTTTTATCTGTGAGAGATCAACGTCGGGCAGGCCGGTGGCCGCCATGGCTGGCGCGGGCGACTGCGCGTGCGCGGGCGACGGCGCGTGTGCGCGCGCACGCCGCGCCGCGCCGCCATTGGCCGAGCGCGCTGCGTCACGTGCGCCCCCCGCGTCCCGCCCGCCTTCGTGATTAGTTTTAACACATACTCTTGCGGGCTTTAAAAACTACAGCTTTACGTGTTTTACTTTGTTTTGATTTCGAGCGCCACGTGCTTGTTTCACCTACATTTCATAATACGGTTGCACGATATGCGGCCACTGAAGACTGCACATAGGCAGTGGGTATAAAATATGGAAATTTATCAGGAAATAAATGAAAATCGTTAACTGATGCACAAACTTTATTTTCATATCGTTGACCACCCATATAGACGACTAATTAACTTATTATTAATCATTGGCACATTATCACAAAGGTTGTCAATGATGTATCTATAATTTTACATACTTATGATAACATTTCAATAGTTTTACTCTCTGTAACTGTGATGGCAATAATGAGTAATTTTTAATCAAAATCACTTTTCCGGTGAGATCCCACTTTCAATATACATGCTGTAAACACAAGTAGATTATATGATATAATAATACTGATAAATATTACAAGACAAATCTGATTATTATAATAATTATTTCATACGTTTCTACAAAATTACCGTAGCGAACTAGCGAAGTCGTAGTAAGATCATAATATCTTATTAACTAAAATTTACTTTTAAGGCTTTGGTAATTGCTTAATATAGTGAAGAATTCGAAGAATATCTATTTGAAACAAAATGATATAATTATGTGTGTATTTGTATAGTTACAGGCTGCTAGAACACGCACTGTATAAATTTAACAGATAGTTCTGACTCAGTGGTTTTAATGCAATCGATTTTCGACTGATTCGAGAGACTGCGAAGTAATTTCAACTTTAATTTGAATAATTAAGACTGACATTGAGTTCTTTCCCTATTAGATTGAAGAACTTGGTCCTTTATGCTAGTAAGACTACAAAAATGACTTCCATGATTATAATGTAATATGTTTATATATACCTAACATTTAATAATTTAGAACAAGGCTACAAGTAAATAATTACCAAAAGGAACATTCAGAAAAATAGTTTCAACCAATGTTTATATGGTAAACTTGAATAAACAATTATAATAAAGATCTATTTCGGAAAACATTCGAAAAGTATACTTACATGAGTATTACAGTTAAGAATAATATAAACTTAAATAGGGAACTACAATAACCTCTGCTAAATAGTTGAAACAATGTTTCTCATTAGGACGGCTACAAAAACAAATTCCAATAATTTTAGATTTATAGACTACGTCAATGTTAAGTGCTCTTAAATATTACTAAATTATGGCTGTGAGGCAAGCACAATCAGCATTGTTCAAAATAGCCGGCAACAATGTAGCCGCGATACTTGATGATCCTTAGGCCCTTTACACACGGCACGGTTTCTTTACAGTACCTACGGCGTTTATAAACCGCGTCGCCGTAGAAAAACGTGTCCGTCAACAAGTTTCCATAGTGATCCATACAACACTGACGACCGTGCCTACACACGGCGAATAAACCGTAGTTTTTCACGGTAAGAAAAACGTTTGTGTATAAAGGGCCTTACGTAAGGAGGAGGTCTAAGGGACATGTTGAAAAATCTGAAATCTTACTTAAACTTGCATTGTATCTAATGGCTTACTGTTACTGGAATTACGGACATCTATTCTGAAACTCGACTATCTTATACAGTATGTTGTCAACAAGCTATGCGAAACTTTGTTGACTGTGGCAGTCAAACTATCTGGGAAGTTGAAAACACCTTATCTCTAGGAGGTAGAGGTGGAACTCGCTTGCTCATAACTTTCCAAGTTCCGATCTATGAATTGTAGAAGACGCCCATACTGATCTGCGGCCGACGTTTGCACAAAGCTTGCTTGGAGCTGGTGCTGTCTTGTGAACTGTCCGACATCCACGGACTTTGTCCTGAGGAGTTTCGGACTTTTCGTTTGCGAAGACTCTCTGTGGGTCCTAGAGTTGGTCGTAGTAACTGTTTGAACCTGAAGGGGCCCTCCGTGTAGTCGTCGTCGGAGCTGAATATGGGCGTGGCGAGTATTTCGGGCGAGTTCCGGAGTATCTTCCGCAAGTCGGACTCAGGGTCGTAGGTAGGGTTGTACGCTAGTCGCGGTGGAGGATCAGATTTTTGTGATTTTCGCACGAGCTCGTTGATTTTATTGCTGTCGGGAGAAATAATTGAAATTAGTACTCATACTCCGCTAAATGCGATGGCGTCAAGCGGATGCGATTTCGTTTAGGTTATAACAGCATATTCAGGCGAGTATACACTAGAGCACTTTCTTGAGCATTTCCACGTAATGTGACGTTCTTACAAATGGTACAGGCAAATGCTCATTTTCGAAAAGCATTTCCTTGTAATGTAACGTTTCTGAGAATGCTTGCCGCGACGAGTGAGCATAAACCTGTAAGTTTCTACCATGCCTTCATTGTTGAAATTTCGGACCTGCAGGTACCTACCACTCGTGCCTTTGCGATAAAATGTTATAACAATACGCGTCGTTGGTTTTTAAAATCATGTCGTAATAAAACATCGAACGTCGCGTTCGAAGTGCGGTTCAATAAAATTAAAAAACGGCGAATACTCGATGTTCTGTTACAAGTACCTAAATGCTCTAGTCTATACTCAACATTTGGTTCTGAAAACGAGCACAGCATTTTAGTGTTTACCGCACCTAACCGAGACCGCACCTAACCGAGACCGCACCACCACTATCACATGGGTGATTTTATTGCTGTGAGTCTAAACTAAATAATAATTATGTACGTTTAAAAGACAAATCGAACGTCACAACTACCTACTATTTACAAAATATACTATATGTGAGGCCATGCCACTATGCATGAGATGGATGGATTTTACTCCGTATGGTATTTGGTTACGAAAATCGTTTTAGATTTCTTTTCCCGAAAATCTACGTAACAACAAAATCTCAAGCGTTCTAACAAAAAGCCGGAACCATGCATACCCTTCGTTTCTGCTGTCCACAATAAGAGACGCATGTGACAAAAATACAGAATGAAAGCGATTAGTTTCGTTCACGGCCAGAACATGGTGGCGTCATCTATTTCCCTGTAGTTCCTGGGATCCCTAGGGTTCCTGTAATTCCTGGGTTCCCTGTGATCCATAGGGTCTCCGTGATCCCTGAAGTCCCTTTGATCCCTAGGGTCCCTATGATCCATAGGGTCCCTGTGATTCCTGGGGTCCCTATGATCCCTGTCGTATCGTTCATACCTGACTAGTCCGCCACACTGCCTGCTGCACGGCAGGTTATTCTGCCAGTTGTTCGCCTGAACATGCCTGTCGTCCTGGTACGCGTGACCGTTACTTGTGGGTTGATATCTGTGAGGAAAAGGAAATTTGAGTATATTTATTTAGATTGCGTATGTGATCAAAGCTTGAATTACATCATTATAATTCAGGAAAAGATCAAAAACGTTCATGAATATTCAAATTTCACTTTGAGTGCGTCTTGGGGCGTTTACTCGAATGTTAAATATACAAGAATAAATAATAACACAGAAAAAGACATCGTTATATCATACACTGCTTAATTTCTGCAAGTCTGTTTGGATGGGAAATATTGATCAAATGTAATTACTTGTTTCTGACCCATATTTCCCATTCAAAACATTTTCTGTCGATTGTGAGCCTCCGCCAATGCACACAGGCCGTTTCAAAAAGCTTTAGAGCCGGTGAAAATTGTTTGGCAATAGTTATACAAACAAAGGACATTCACAAACATTGTTGACTTTTATTGTTTACAAAAAAAAACCATGACAGTTTGTTGCTATGACTTTCCACCATCTGAAAATACTACAATTCAATTACACAACCATTATTTTTATGATGACAATCAAACAAGATTATGACACGAAGAAAACGAACAGACAAAATATTTTATCTCTTTCTACAGCTACAAATAGACACATTAGTAAAGTATGGTGGAAGTCAACAAACCTGGGGTTTTTGATCTCAATATCTTTCTTACAAATCAACGGTTCGTCCCAAGGCCTAGCGGGACTCTCGAGGAACTCAGGCGACGGACTGCAGCAGTTCCATAAGAGTAAGCATGAACAATTGCATACAAATGATATAGTAGGATACACGTTCAAAAATCGATGTGAAAGGAAATGGAAGATGGCTTTACTCAACTGTAATGACAGTGGAAAAATCTTTTACGAATTTGGCAAAAAGTATCCGCTAATTAAGAACGTAAATATTTTTTTAAAGATAGCTTAGTCAGTTCATACCTATTATTAACATTCGATGAGTAATTAAAGAAAAAATAAACATTCTCATTCCACAAGTCGCGTATTCTTTTTGTAAGCCGTAAATTCCGATTGATGTGAAAAATTGGACACCTATACATTACGACTGCTTGATAGACGATAAACTCGAGGGGTGACGCAATCTTATCTGGTCATTCCTCGCTTATAAAAGTTCTTGACATGAATCATCGAAAATAAACCAGACGGTTTTATAAGACGCACATGATAAAAACATAGAATTTGATTTTTGATACATGTTTTACCGTATAATTATGAACATTGTTAGTTTATAATCTATCTCACGAGATTATAAACTATCGAAAAGTTATGAACAAACCATTTACAAATTAACGCATTATTTTTCGATAGTTTATAAACTGTCCATGGCAAACCGACAAATTGTGAACTGGTATTAAATTTGCAAGCTACAGATCGCACCTTGTGCTAATACTAAATAGCCAAATAACTACGACCAACTTGGAAGCAGCGCTCATCGGCCGCGTCACCGCACGCTTCGCTCGCTCGGCTCGCGCGCTGGTGCACATCCCGGACACTCCATACAACGCTCGCAAAATAATTACCTACTACTATTACATTAAAAAATGACGTTTGTATACGTATGAATGTGTGCGTGAGGTACTTGTGTTTGCGAGCGCTCTTGTTAAAGAACTGCGACGAATACGTGAGGTGCGGTAACTGATGTTAGTGCGGGGAAGGGAGTGTCCTTTCTGTACGTAGTACTTTAAGTATTCTGTGCGCTGTTGGTTACAGTTCAAACCTAACCCATTTGGTCGGGATGCTCTGGCTTAGTTAGGTACTGTGACCGATTTGGCTACCGCCATGACCGACAAATTAGGGACGGTTCACAATTTTACGGGTGATAAAATCGGACAGATTAGTGAAGTTAACTGTACCATACGATACAGTTAACAATTTATTGACGGTTTACAATCTCGCGAGATAGATTATTAACTGACGGTGTTCACAATCATAATTATGGTGAAATATGTATTGTATGGGGACAAGTGGACAACCCTATAAAAACTTTAGAACTATCTTCTAGAATTTGAGAAGCATGCGCCACGAGACCCAGTAGGAAGCTACTGAAGTTAAAGTTAAACTTTTAACACTTTCATGGTCCGGCTTCAGTACTGAAAAGGTTGTTGAAAAAGGGAACCTTACTTCATGCAGGCTGGTAGAAAAATGACTCTTGTTGAAAACGAGCACTCAAGCGAATTTAGAATTAGTTTCGAAACCCTATTATTTCGTGTATACGGGGTCAAATTAAATTGGCTAGCAAAGTTCCACAGGCACTGATTGAACGAAAATAGTAGATTGTACAACTAAGGCATAAAAGAAGCTATTTTATCCCGAGACGTTTATATCCACCCGAGCCGCAGGCGAGGGTGGATAGTTAAGTCGAGGGGTAAAATGGCTCGTTTATGCCTGAGTTATACACTCTGCTTTTCACTTCGATTGCGAGAAAATGAAACAGGCATAAAGTATACAGTACATAATTAATCAAAAATGTTGCATCCATAGCTAATTCCCGCCACCACAGATAATACCGCCACGAAACTTTTTAAAAGTTTTTTTTTTTTAATTTTCAACATTTGTCATTCGACTTGGGTACTTCATACTGCCAAAAAACGAAAACGTTTCTTTGCCTTTTTAAATAATAAATGACAACTATTTTACCTGATTTTATTAAATTAACGATAGAAAACACGGAAGTGGTATAAATTAAAGAAAATGAAATAAATCACGACTTTAATCTGCGAAGTTTTATTGTGCGTGTGGCTGTTGGGCCTGATTACTTTAGTCTTAGAAAAAAAATTTACTTTATGCACTAGAACATAAAAAGCGATTTTATGTCGCCTAAGCACAACATAAAGACGGACTTTTAGAGCATGAGAAGTGAAAAAATAATTATTATGATGTTTTTTTCTATAAACTTCACATTACACATGGGTACTTATATATTTTTTTCGTTTTATCATATTAAGATACCCATCACGACCACGGAGTTTCGCTAGCTAATTTAGTTTGACTTTGTATAGTTGATGCTTGAAATTTTGCGGTTACCTGGACATTCTGCTAGCATCTCGCTCCAGCTGCGTGGGCTGCCCGCGCACGATGGCCGGCACCAGCGTGAAGCCGGGCGGCTGGCGGTACTCGTCGGCTCGCTGGACTTCTATCAGTCTGATCCCAGGTTTGTTACGGCGTAGGTTCTTATGTACCTCTTGATTCTTGTCGTGCACCTGGTAGATACGAGATTTGGAAAAAGTAAAGGATGCGTTCAGTGCTAAGTAACTATTCAAGCAAATCAAACAAAGAAAGTCAGGGTTTGAGGTTAGTCCGGCAGTAATATTGGTCTCTTTTGTTGATCGTCGGAGTTTCTAAGGAATAGGTCGGACAGTCTCTTTTGAAATTCACATCTGGTTTTTAAAATTGTATATTATCCGAAGTCGTTGAAATTTTTTGAAAAATTAAAAGAGGTTTGTGACAAGTTCGACAAAAAACTGTCTTCCTTACTTGGTCAGCAAAGGTGTGAAGCTGCGTGGCCCGCTCCTGCACGGAGTAGTGCTGCATGAGCAGCTGCGGCGCGGGCGGCGCGGCGTGCGCGGGCGGCGGCGGCGCGCGCCCCTTCGCCCACTTGCGGCGCGCCGTGTAGCCGCGGAAGTCTGCGGGACATGACATTCACTCAACACCACATTTTGGACTAAGGCATAGACCACATCTTAACATGGTAAATTGGTCACAAGGTCCAAAGACTACTATAACAGTTCACTGCTGAACAGGATTTTTTGAAATTGCAATACAACACTCGATCCTTAAGCTACGGTTTTCTAGAAGAGCGGTGGCCGCCATATAGCGTCTGCAATTTACGAGTGCCTATCATCACGGAAACATAGGTACCTAATTTATGAAAGCAAGTTGCACGTGTTTTACCAGAGCGCGTTTTTTGACACCGTAAAATTAAACCCCGGCGCTGCCATCATTCTTATGACAACTGTCACTGCGGCCATTGTGGCAGTCACCTCTCTTCTAGTAAACCGTAGCTTTAGGGCTTCTTCCAAGATGTGCTACAGCACCCGGTTTACTTTCCGCATTCAGACTTTCCCAGTCCCCTTTTTCCTAAAAAAAGGTAGATGGATCGACGACCTTTCATCGGTCCAAATAGCTGGAGGGCGTCCTCCAGTACGATGTCTCTGTCAAACAGGTGGACTACGATAAGCTGAGTAAATTGATTGCAGTTCTAAACCATGGCACAGTTCGTATATGCCATTTTAATGCAAGTATCTAATCGATATTTTCCACTCCTTAAGATAACTTCTCCTCTCCTTCTCCATAGTTTCATAACGGATACTTACGACTTTGTATAACAACGGCAGCTTTATTAGTATCAATGTTCTCTTTGTTACCGGAGATAGTTTCATTGGTGTCGCTCTCGTCTGACGTCATTCGCCTCAAAACCTTCGCCTTCATCATAGCTTTGTTCTTGCCTGGGACACCTGTAGGTAAGAAAATGGCAATTAGTTCTTTGCATTTGGATGTAAGGCTCGTTAGGTTAAGAGGAATTGATTGCAATTCGTTTGCTGGTCAGATGAATCTTCGAAAAATCTTTATATCCTGCTATATTTATTTTCCTGTTAATTTGAAAATGTATCTTGAACTGAAACTTTCTTTCATATATGTCTTTGTCTGAGCAGAGATTTTCATTTAAGCTATTGAATCGGGAATTCAATCGCAAAAGATTGTTGTCCTGTATATGTATATAGCCAGCGTTTTACACTCACCAGACTTTTGTTGTTTCCTCTGGCTGTCCTGCTCCATCTGGAACTCTCTCGCTAGCTGTCTCTGTCTCTCCTGCAGACCCTGCAGTCGCTTGCGTGTGAGCCAGCCGCGCACGTGTCTCTGTAGAGTTAGGACTGATATCGCCATTTGTGCCTTTAGTCGTTGATAGGTTCGTCGCGCCAACCAGCCACGGACGCATGCTTGGACCAGCACTACTTTTCTTATCTGGAATTGAATACAGAAAAATTTGTTGGTGAGCATCAATCATTTTTTTTTAAATGTGAACATGTTGACAAAAAACAAATTTTTGGCAAAGTTCTCAATGTTATTATCAATTTTCGTAATATTGCCAATAGAGTCGAATGGTATAGATACGCGGATTATGGAAATCGTAAAAAGTTAAGTTCATAAGGTGTAATTAAAATAATTTTGTCGAGTTATGCGAGCATAACGTATGTAACACCTTTTTTTTGCGGTTTCAGGTTTGGTCCCATCGTGAAAGTTGTTCATAATAATGAGAACAATGACCCCTCTTTTGATTGCAACTTTTATAGCTCGAAAGATGAATGCACATAAACGTAAAAAAAAAAATATCTTTACCTGCTCTTCATAAATCCTGGAGAGGACTTCGACGTGGTAGTACTTAAGGAACACCTTAGATTTGCCGAGCGCCCAGCCGTCCATCTTCAGCCTCAACAGTAACAGTCGACAGGAGTCACGATTGGGCTTCGTTTCCTCATTGTAACTGAATGCCAGAAATCCATACCTGAGAGGAAAAATGCGAATTATAAAATAATTGGCACGAAAATAAGATACAAAACAAATAAATATTAGAAACAAAGAAAAAATACAACGAACGTGCGCAAGACAATGTTGGAATACAGATTGGAATAAACGAAAACACTTGCCTCTTCAAAAACTCTTCAAATGAAAGTCGGTGAGAAAATCCAGTTTGTCTTATCCTAATGGTCTCCAAGACTCCCGTGTAGCGCAGTTGTTTCAATATTTTCGCCGAATCGAAATGCTTTGGAGAGCGGGTGTCGTTCGGTTTGAGACATCTTACGAACTGAGGGGTTCCGCTCACCATCTTCTGAAGTAGCTCCATTAGGGAGTATCTGAAGTATGTGGATACTGTCTGCTGAGCACGCGACTGGGAGGCAAGCCCTCGACTGTTGAACCGCTCCTGGAAATATTGTTTTTATTGTCACTAAGTGCGTTTTTTTTTTCAAAATTGGAAAGCTTTCAGTATCGGCCGGAATCTAGGATTTGTTACATAATTTTCGGATTTACACCCAAAATTGAAAACTGTCATCAATTTGATCCTTAATGAAAACAAATATAACAACATAAAAACTTACCCTTACATCACTAGAAGTAGGGCTCTCCAAGCTCCTTGAATCCATGACGTCTCCTTGAAGCGGCGAATACAAATTGCCAGTCTTAGTGATGGGACATTGGAACAGGAACCTGATGATGTCGTACTGACTCTGTCTCATGAGCTGAACCACTTCGGGAGGAAGGAAGTTGCGATTCTTCTCGAGGAAGCCGTCGGCTTGGTAGACAACGCGGCCAGCGAAGTGGTGGACCGCGAAGCAAATAGCGTCGGACTTCGGACGGACGTAGTATTTGCTCTTGATGTTATTGTGGAACTTTTCTGTAAATATATCAATTTTATTGTTACAGTACCTCATATCGTACCGAAGCAAGTGCTGGATCAATTAAAGGCATCCATTTATACATCATTCTTTGAATGATAGACTAACATCAATAAGACTTGCAGCTTTTATATGAATCAACTTAATTAAAGACCTAGTAAAAATATTACCTGCTCACAAAAGTGCGACAGAAATAAAGCTGTAACACTTACCAATAAGAGTTCTGTCGGTGGACCTCGGGAACCGACTCTCTTCATCCAACAAAGCCAACATTCCCATTGGCCTTGACAACAGCATATCTAACACCGGTCTGTTATCAGAGAACTCCACCAGATCTACTGGAACACCTTCTGCCATATACTCCTGCTGTTCCCAAGTGAAGATGTGCTGATTGAAGTAGTACTGGATTTGTTCGTTGGCAATGTTGATGCAAAGCTGCTCGAAGGAGTTGTTGTTGAAGTTCTCAAACCCAAAGATGTCAAGTATGCCGATGGAGAGTTGTTCGTTTCTGGAAATGGTAATGTTAAAATGACAATCACCCGCCATGTTAATTTGCGTATTTGAAGTGGAAAATTCAGTGGATTCACCATTGTTCGAACTATAGAATCAGATGGTTGGATTAAAAAAGAACAAAATAGTTTATGTTATGTTGAACCAAAATATTTATACGTAACGGATCTTCTGACACAATTTAGTATTGATTCTGTCGTAACCATTGATATCAAGTATTTTTGCAGGAGTGTCCCTGGCTTCAGCGGCTTTGCTGGAAAGATAAATGGAAAAAACTTACACATTAGCTCTATTCTGGCACAGCAAAGCATTGATTCTCTCGACGATTCTGTCGAAGGCTCTGGCGTACAGTCCCCTCGCAGTAGCGTCCCGGGCCACGGCGGCTTCAGTGGGCGAGCTGTGACGTGCGATGGTCTCTCCGCGCGCGACAACGCTACTGCTCGTGAGGCACTCGCGGAGATCTACTGTCTCCACGCCGAGGAGGCAGGACGCTGTGGAAATTTAGAACAATTATGAGAATGTTGATACTTTAAGTCGCAGGATTGATTAACCTTTATCGTGAAATCATGGCAATGATATAACTGTGTTAGTAGTAGGTAAATTAGTAGAGAAATGTGAGACTCAGGCATTTGTAAGTATGCATTAACCCCTGTACCCCTGAACAGTCGGCACCTCTACCTTTTGGTAAATGGCTAATATTATATTTAAATAAAATAAATCTTATATAAGTTTTTTCTAGTCAATATATATAGAAGCACGTTACAAGAGAGCAGTCAATGACTTTAACGCTATCTAGACACAAAAATAAAATAAAAATCCGAATACGAATCTCCACAACCGTCATTTAAACGGTGTCTCATTATAAACTCGTAATCTGGTCATTAGTTTACCTCTGTGCAGCGGTGCGGTGTCAATGATGGTGGCTTTGTTATCCGTGTTGTCTTCGCCAGCTGTTTCACCGAACTCAATGTCACCGAGATGCAGGATAGCCGCTAACATCTTGTAGAGAACCAGTACTTCCTCTTCTTGGAATCCGACCACCTGGAAATACGTTATAAATAGATTCGCATGGTTCATGTTAATCTTTTTAATTTTTTTTCTACTATTTATAGATTTTCTTTGATATTGCAGTCTGAAACTCAACTCAAAGCATTTATTTCAATTAAAACATTTACAGGCACTTTTGAATTGACAAAGGAGTCTGAAAGATGAGATAGTTGCCCATTCCAAAGCGTAGTAGGTTCCTATGGAAAAGAACGAACAAGAAACTTTATGGACACTCTTTTAAATTATATTGTTAATCAATATTGTAAGCAATGGTACAGAACACTATTACGTAGATGGCATTCCACTCTGCTATTCAGATTATGGAACACTCGTCATCAGAATTTGTTACTCCGTTGTTATGGTGAGTGGTGATGAAAACTAAACTATGATAGACTTCATACATACACACATACATAAACACACGGCTTTTTCTAATGGGCGTTATAGGCAAAAACGACAAAACGCCACCTGCTACGATTCTTACTACTGTTTACTTTGTTTACATTCAAACATCTGATTAAAACTCCTATCTGGCACTTTTATGTGACCTACCTTAAAAGCTTGGTTGAGTTGTCTCCAGCGATGCACATTGTGCTCCCTGTGGGTGACGGACAGTGGCTGCAGGTAACGATGCCTCGACTTCAGTTGCTCGTCCAGATAGAACTTCCTCCAGCGACCCTCACTCTCTAGTCCGTCGTATAGGTAGTAGAACACGTGGAAGTTGCTTTCACCCCTGAAGATTTTAAGATCGAGACCTTTATTGCATTATAATATTCGAATGTAAGTACGGAAGAGAAATTTAAATTGGCAATGAGTAAAGCTAACGTGTAAAGTGGGCCTTCCAATTACAGATCTTTGGAGTTTAAGATATTTTAAAAGAAATACATCGATTAATACAAGTAAAAATGCTTATCTCGCACCTGGCACATATTACCCATATACACAGGCCATATCAATATTGACAAGATTTTATTTTAAGATTATTGCTCATCGAACACCGACACTCGAATTTAAATCTCGGTCAATTGGCTTGTACAATTTACTCGGAAGTTTTTGCGGGTCACTATAGAAAGTGCTACACTTGAAAAAAAACTAAATAAATATGTACTTACAAGGCTTGATGTACCACTCTGGACTGCTCAAGAAGATACACCGATATTCTAGCGCCAGATATCCGGCCAACTCTCATCATAGACAAATCTAGGTATTTGCCGAAACGAGAACTGTTCGCGTTGATACCAGTGCGAGCATTGCCGAAGGCCTCCATAATTGGATTCACTTGTAAGATTTTTTCTTCCAAGTTTCGGTTTTGGGTCTGGAATGATAAAATGGAAATGACTTAGCTGGAAATAAGTCATTATAACCCGTACCTAATACATGGCTATATTGCAATTTTTAACATACCTATATCGAGAATAGTAATGAAAAAAGTTCTATACCTAAATCAAAACTAGCTCTACATTATATATTCTGTTTAACTTACAGAGGTCTAGTTGTGGGCAGTGGTCGTAGAGTAAATTATAGTAATACTAGAAAGTATGCTGAAATATCGAGAGGTTTGCGCAAGTTCCTTATTAGTCTAGAGATCTAGTCAGAAACAACAGTACATACCTTCGACAGAAACACAAGTTGTTTCAGCAAAAGGTTCGCAGACTCGGTCTTCCCGGCGCCACTCTCGCCCGAGATGACGATGGCTTGGTGCAGCTTCTGGTGCAGCAGCGCCTGGTGCGCCGCGTCCGCGACGGCGTAGATGTGCGGCGGGTTGTCCGAGCGACAGCGACCTTGGTATATCTGTTGAGTCTAGAACAATTAGAATAATTCACATAATAATTGATAGCGAAGCAAAAAAGCTAAACTTAACAGGATTTATGCCGTTGCCGCGTTTGTTCAGAACTTAATAAAGAGTTCGATTCCATATTTGGGCATCATTTCTTCGATGTCGAGATACATGACTTCATAATCAATAAACTAAAACCTACATAAAATAAAGAATGACGTGTCTAACAAATTCCGTTTCACATTTAAACTACACGCAAACAGCAAAGCGAATCAGCGCTCAGTAACCCACACATTAATAATAAATCCCAAATGCGTGAGGACGAATTAATTAAACACCTTCGTTCTGCCCGATAGAGCATATTTTTAATGTTGTGGTTACTTTTAGGCGTCATAAAAATTACCTTTGTGGTATAAATTCCCACGTCGGTGAACGGGTTTACGGCGACCAGGATGTCTCCTATATAGGTGTAGATCTGGTTTTGTGTATATCTCTTCTGCAGTTGTTCTACGATAGCATCTTCTGTCAACACTTCCAATGTCGCCAGATCATCGGTGTACATTTTCTCTGGTCGCGCTTTTCGATGCGATTTGAGTTTCCCTCTCTTGGTCGTGGCTTCAGGTGCGCGAGAGCCTCGCCCTTCGGCTCTCTGTCGTTTTATCTCCGCTTGAAGCTCTTTCCGGATCTATGAAAAAAGCCATTTTTGGTCATATCGAATTATCTAACTAAGACTGCAAATAATTAGTTAACATAGTTGCCAATTCTTACCCTATCCTCAAAGCTACTGACAGCGAGTAGTAGAGGATGTTCCAAAAGTTCTCTCGCAAATGGTCTCTGATTCATGTCTTTTATCAAACAGTCTGCGATAAAGTCTACGAGTTGAGGCGAAAACATTTCAGGATGGGATAAAGATGGCGGCGGGTTCCGAGGTATTTGAAATAGTGCCCTCATTGGGTGCAGGCCCGACAGTGGCGGCTCACCTTCAGCTAATTCTATAGCCGTTATGCCCACTGACCACACATCGCAGCGGCAGTCATAAGATTCGTCCAGCTGTTGTTCACATGCTATGACCTGCAACCGAAAACAATTCATATATGACCTTAAGTAGTCACTATAATACGAGCTCATTACCTACAGCCACTTTCAAAACGTACCTAGTCACTAATATTGTACTCGGGGTCACGAATATTGTTCGCGTTATGTGGTACAGCTAGATAATAAATAGCAAGTAGGTACCTACTTTTGCAATTGTTGATATTTAAAAAAAATCATTGACATTTTACCTCTGGAGCCATCCAGTATGGCGTGCCAACTGATGTATTTCGTCTGGCAGCTGTAGCAGCCAAGTGTGATGAAACTCCGAAATCAACAAGTTTGACTTCGCCATCTTCTGTGAGAAGAATGTTATGCCCTTTGACGTCCCGATGCATACAGCGGTGAGCGTGTAGATGTGTCAAGGCCCGTACGGTGCCTCGCAACACATACGCGAGTTGTGGCTCGGTGAGACTGCTACCGCGAGCCCGCATTCCCGCGCATAAATCAGTCACCGAACCGCCGGTACAGAGCTGCCAATACAAAGGTCAATTTGATTTATGCCTTTCGCATAAAGCTCGGAATAGGAAGCCTATAAATAAAACGTATACCGACCTCCATGACGAACCATATTTGGTCGTCATCCGAACAGACGCCGCGTTTCAAGAACAGACCGAAAAATTCCGGAATATTACGATGCCCCGATAAGTCACGAAACACGAGGAACTCCTCTTCTATTTCTTCTATGTTTTCTGTAATGTTTTCCAAAATCTGTAACAAAATAAATAGAGAACTACATAATCAGCCTATAATGTTCCCACTGCTGGGACACAGGCCTCCTCTCGGTGAGAGGGAGTGGGCCGTAACGTAAGCCACCACGCGGGCCCAGTGCGGGTTGGCAGATGTCACATGTCTTCGAATGTTTGGTTCTAGGACATGCCGGTTTGGACTTGGCCACCACTGCTCTTAGAGAACTATCAGAGATATTTTCATAACTGATGAATTCATATTGTGCACATAAATTGGGATCTGGTTAAGTTATTGTGTTCCAAACGAGAGGCGGCAAAGCCATGCCACGTCATGTATTGTTTAGCAGCCTTGACATCAATACAAGATTTGAGATAACATCTATGCAATCAATTACATGCGTATGCGAACAATACCTCCATAAAAATTCATCGACCTATTCTGTATACACAGCATTCTCATACATAGTGAGTACTTATACGTTTATACAAATATGTGTAATTTTTTCTTCCCAGAAGCGCTTAATTGCAGTCATTACTTGCTTAATTTAAAGAGGCTTAATTTTGAGTACTTATCAGTAAATTACCGTAATCTTTATTCAAATTAAAGCATTCAACAAAAACGCATTAACAGGGAATCCAAACTAAAACTTGTAGGGCTAGTGTGACTGCGAGGCAGTTTCTCTCGGATTTCACCCGTAGGCACGAACGCTTACGAGTGCATGCCCTATAAAATATGTTGTTGACCTTAGTCGTGCTCATACTAAAATAACATGTGGAAATAATCGTAGGCAACGCGGTATTCTTGACGATAGCTTTTAAATGACGTCAGCTCATGTGCAAACTTAAGATAAGGTTAACAACTTTTATAGTGACTAATACTGATACCGGTCTAGTGCAGGTCTGCTATAAAAAACATATTTCCTAGAGGCGAGACGATTCATATTATCTACCTACATGTTCAACATTATTATCTGCGATGCTATTTAGATCTATAGGTATGTACAATTATTGTCCTTCTAAAGGTTAGAATAATCATAACAATATAAAGATAAAATGAAACAGGTAATATTTTATATAACCTATAAAATGTTACATTTGTGACTCATCGAATAAACACTAACAGATCTTGACCGCTACGGGCTATCCGTCTGGCGGTCTGCTTGACCTTCGTCCCCTAAGTGCCCTCTTCTACAAGCTTGTATTGACCCTGGCGGCTAGCAGGGACGGTCGCCTGCATCGACTTCTATCTAGGTACTATATGAGATATCTATAAATTATCAGCTCTACCTTTAGATCCGTTTGATCTATCCAAAATCGTGTGTTTGGATGTAGCCTTGAGACGACCGGAATGCTTTTAGAATAAGAAGCATATCATTGAAATTTTACAGTGTGATTGTTTCGTGTTTATGCACACATCCGATCAGACCGACATCTGTTCACATTGCACGTTCGTAGACTGACTGACCTTAACTGCAACCCGTCTTCCAGTCTTCTTATCCCTAGCGCAGTACACCTCTCCATAAGTGCCCTCTCCGATGAGCTCCTGCAGAGTGAACCGGTCCCGAGGGTCGGCTGCCCGGTCCAGCTCCACGTGCTGCGAGAGCCCGCGGTATGCCACGTCGCTGCGCATGGCTCAGCACTCGCATTGAGACACCATCTGGAAAATAATAATGTGCCGATATAATTGCAGATTGGTTGACTTATTTAGCTGGCATGAAATAGAGGTAGGTGGCCGAAGAAGTTAGTTAGACCAAATAATGGCCAAGGATAGATGATAGAAATCCAGGATGTCCGAAAGCGCGGTGGACTGGCGACATCGCTAATGTTGCGAAAAACGAATGGATAAGAAACGCACAATATTGTGAAGAATGACTTCGAGCTGAAATAATGACGATGAATGAGGATTTTACTAACGAAAAGTATTACATAAAATAGCCATAGTCATAATAGTTTATTGGTAAGGGAAGGGAGTTTTCTTGGAACTATAATATAAGTAAAGGACTTTGCTACTCGTAAATAACATACTCGTTTACACTATAGTGTCATCAGACTATTCATAAATACCAAAGTTACCACAGGACGTCGCAATACTCGCAACGTAGAGTTTTCCTAACTAAATATTCAGGATAATCGAAGCTGAAGCAATATTAACTTACTTAGCTGAGTTAATGAGGCGAAATTAATCGACTTCGGAAATTCGAAAAGCATCATCAATATCCTGTCTATGAAAATTAAAATTTATCTACATATTTACACGCTAGAGCACTATTTCAAAAGAGATCTAAATGATTGTAAGTAATTTAACGTGTCGACACCACCTCTATTTTAAAAGTTCGGTTGTGCATGGATGCCAGTAACACTTTGGGATTTATCAGTTGTAATACTGCAATAGTAGAGGTTTTACTGAGTAAATGGACAAGCAACACTATCTATACCTACCTACTTGGTTGAGTCGAAACCATCTATAGGTCGTAAAGAGAAAAAGATTACCCCGTACGACTCGTTCGGCACAAACATATTTCGCTTGCTTAAAAATTGTGTTAACGAGGAAAGATTCTGATAAATGACTACTTAAATAAAATAATAAAAAATAAATATGATTTATTCGATTAAATAATATTAGATACATCTAGCGTATACGTCAGCACATTAATGACTCAGTCGTAGATAAATTGATTGTTGGTCACAATCGTCTACATACGTATCGTCATTTTGTAGGCACAAAATGCATCATTATGATAAAAAGTCTAGTAATTAGCACATGAAACAGTTGAAACATCCGGCAAGAAATAACTGTACCGCGGCCGAACCGAACGCATCCGCAGAACTTTATTGATTTCTAATAAAAATTAACACCATCTCAACTCTTTTGATTGTATATGTAAATTATTATAGATTACAGCTTTCTATACATTTTTATTATAGATTGATTAAAATGTGAGGCAACTAGAAAGTGAAATGCATAATATTCCCTCAATACTATAGCGATGATGCAGACTTATAACATATTATAATATATTCTAATTCATGTTAATTCGTACGACTCGACGACGGATGAAATAACGCGATAAGCGTGTTTTTTAACACACCATTTATCTGCTTGGTTTGCAGACTAAGCAGTTTGAAATAGTAATATATTCACGACAATTAGCTGTTCAGTAAGGAATACTAAGGTGGTTTCTGAAAAAGGAAAGGAACGGTATTAATAAATTGAATATGCCGTTGCATGCGCCATTGCGTTGCGCCGTCATGCATGCCCGACTAGAGGATGGAGTGCTGTACCTATCTATGCGGTTGTCAATAAACTTGCACAGCAATCATATATGATCATACTAATGACATGGCTATAACGTATAATATCGTTTAGTGTTATAAAGACGTCACGGATACTTGTTTACGCAGTGACTGCAAACAATCGTAATCTATAAAACCCAGCCTTATAACCGCAACCTACCAAAAACAATAAATATATCAAGGAAAACGAATCTACTTTATAGGAGGAAGCTTAACTCTTTTATAAAACTAAATGTTAAATCCACAAGAAGACATAACATCGATTTCCGCCAAGTTACCTACCAAGTGCACAATCACTCGTCAACTTTCAAACATAATTTTAATGCTCTTGAGGAACTCTGTCTCATAATACTGCCATATCGGTAACATGACGATGGTGTAACTTAGACATAACTTACCCATTAACTTCTTGTTTTTGTACACAAGAGGTGTCAAATCGGTGTCAACCTTGATGGATTGCCGGTGTGTCGTAATTACCACTAAAATGAGTCGACAATATTTGAACAGAGCCCACACAAACATTTACGATTGAGCCAATTTGTACAGAGTAGTGACTTTGCGGTATGTTCGACAAATAATATTACAGATGTCATGTACCTGGATACATTGTTATTATGACATATGTATACGCACCTACTTATTTCGATTTGTTCATTTGAATGATCGGTCATCAGAACAAATAACCCATTTATCGAAGTTATGTATAAGGAATATAGATGCAAGATAGATAATCGTTTGTCTCCAATGTAGGCCTTGGTATGACGTTATGACATCATGCGTTACATATTGCTAACTAAAGATGGGAGATTATGAGAGAATAAAGTAGGTAATATCAAGTAATGTCAACAAATTGAACTTTGTAGGTAAATTAAGGGTTTTTTGAATTTAAGAAACGGGCGGCACTAATTTGAGATGGCTGAAGGTAAGGAAGAAGAAAGAAGGAAAAACTAAGTTAGGGGTTACTTAGTTTTTCCAATCCCATGAAATGAGTATTTATTTTTACACATGGAGATGAGTATATATTTTTACACGTGTAACGGAATGACCTTTCTTATACTACTAAGTCAAATTAAATAAGCTAGCAAAACTACCTTAGACGAGATCGATCGATTTTTTGTTGTTTTTTTTTTTTGTTGAAAACAAAAAAAAAAATGTTTTGATGAGTTTTGTGAGGTCAACGACAGTGACAGTGCAGTTGTTTAGTTTAGTTCGAAACTATATTTTCTTTTGTTTAAAATAGACATGAGCAAATCATTTGAATGAGATGTGTTTATTTTTGTTGCTTGTTTACAATGTAATTCCTTGGATCCGTGCATGGTATTGAGTACCTAGCGAACTTTTGTGGTAATTCGCTTTACCCAGGAGATCTACCGATGACGTTAATGTTTTCCACGAAAATGAGTAGGTTAGTAATAAGTAAGTATGATGTTTGTAATTATGAACTACAAAAGTACAAACATAATTACCGTAGGTATCTAACTAATTTGTTATTTTAACAAATAATTAAAATGGCATTAGCGTTGATAGCGATATTCCATATTTACGTTAGAAATACATTAAACTAACTACAGCAGATTAGTAAAAGACATGTTATCAATTTCGACATCAATATGAATGAGTCAGAAACGACGATAAAATAAGTCATCGATGTGAAACGAGTGTCGTGGCAAAAAAGGTAAGATACCTAATAGATTTTTTGCATGATGAGATCGTGTCGACCGATGATCCTAATCTGCGTAAACTGCGTAATGTCTGAGTCAACACAACACTTCATAAATGGACATTAAAATGTTTTCATGTAAAAAGAGGTCTCGCGCAGTGTGACTGACGGCCGCGACTGAAGACACTTTCACTGATTGTTTTTGTCACGAAGACAATGTTGCGACGGCCTGGCGAGCTCATTGTGATAATTATAAGGTTTAGCACAGTTGTCATGCTAACCGCAACATTTTAGTTACATCCTCGCTAACAATAGATGCACACAACGTACCTACACTATAATCTAGTAATCCAAAAAAAAAACAATTCTTTATTGAGTTAACACGCAATAAACATTGATTGCTACTGTAAAGTAAAATAAGTGTAACAAGCTATAAAATGAACAAACTTGCACAAACAAAAAGGTTTCTAGCTATTTCTTCTGCTCATAAATATCCGTGTGTGTTTGTATATAGGTACAATTGGTAGTCACAATCGAGTGGTTACATATGTGAATATGTGTAATGTGATTCAATAAATAGGAAATTAGTTGCTTTCCGAGTTTCTTATTACGTTGTCGAAGGAGACCGCGCCACCGCATGTTTCAACTCATTGTTTGGATTCGTTCCTGCATGTGAACAATTACATTATTACCAATCTTTTATAAATCTAGTCCGTTTTTAATTGCAACTTATACAAGCATTAATTAATAAGAAGGAATTTCAGTATGTGTTTGAACGATCTAAAGTCATGAGAGGGCGATGTGTTTCACATGACTATTTTAGACACAACGTTCTCAGGTTCAATAGCGGGTATTGTATTCTAATACCTAATAGCATTTCCTGTTGTTGCTAAGCACTTTCTATTTTGATGGATAAGTAAAATTGTTAATTTTCAATAAATATTGGTATATTTGTTTGTATTTTATGCAATAGAACCTACCTTTCATCTTGGTACTTATAACCTTATGGTTTCGATATTATTCTAAATAGGTTTGGAACGGTTACTCGCGGTCAATAACGGTATATTATCTGTTATGGTAGAAGGCAAGCCACAGAATATGTATGAAGGGAACTTTCTGCCATCAATAGGGATTGATTTCTATTCAGGGCTACAAGCTATTACTACGTACAGATCATTTTCTGGCGAAAGTATTTATGGTACTGCTACCACAGTCAGTGAATACAACGATAATCAAATCAATAAAACGTTTTGCTATTTTTTATTTGGGGCCGCTATCTGAAACTTTTATAGATATTCTATGGCATCGACTGTTTACTGTGAAGTATGTCTTTGCCGCCAACGGCATGACATAATGGTTACGAAGGAATCTTTCAAAATAAGATCATGATTTCAAAGCCATCGTAGTGTTCCAGTTAAAGAATAAAAATATGAGTACATTAGATATAACTGATATGACATTTCCTAAGCTTCGACTATAAAATAAATAATTTTCTATGGTCAAGCACATAGAAATGTAAAAATATCTATGGTCAAGCATGTGAAAGAGGTGTTAAATGTAATGACGTGCCAAGCCAATAATGACTGCCATTCAGTTGCGGGAATAAGAGCATTAAGTTTTGGTCCAATGGCCGATGTAAGCCGATAGGCAATTTGAAATATTACCTCCAATAAGCGAGATAGTGAAGTCCATTGCCGTGAACCGACATTTCTTTTATAGTGTAGGGTAATCAATTTTATACTCGTAATTATAGCGAAAGCGTTAAAGAAGTTGATATTTTGTTTGAGCAGATTGTACCTACTGCGTCTAATGGTGGTTGCGTGGCATCGCGAATAAAGAAAACATTCTTTACGGGTCTTGGAAACTCTCAACTATGTAATTGCAATCACCATCAAATTCTGAGCTTCACTTAAATCATCACCTGTCTATCCTTTTCCCAACTATGTTGGGGTTGGCTTCCAGTCTAACCGGATGCAGCTGAATACCAGTATTTTACATGGAGCGACTGCCTCTCTGACTTCCACAACCCAATAAGGGTAATACGATACCCGTTGGTAAGACTGGTTGCCAGAATTTCGGACTTCTGACTACCCGTAACGACTGTCAAAGATCCATGAATGACAGCCGGGATCAGCGCGAGCACGGGGGTTCTCGGTATGTAAAGATGGTCACCCATCCACAGGCCAACCGCGGCAAGCGTAGCATAACTTGATCAATCGACCTGTGCGGCTGTTATTATTTAGCTACGGGCCCCTCAGCTTCAATTAAATCTAAATAAAAAAGCAAAATCTCGAACTCTACGTTCATATTAGGTAGATATAGTCACGGATATGTAATCAACATCTTACTACCGGATAATCTATGTCTACGTACGTATTGCTAACACCGTTATTAACACCGGGCAGAAGGACGTCGTGTGGAAAGCTGGACAAGTTCTCACGCGGGCTGAGAGCTGCGAGAAGCCAACGGAGCCAACAATGAGCCAGGTTAGTAGCCAAGCCATGCCTAATTTGCCTATACCAGATTTATTTTACAAATCTAATCACATTATCAAGAGACCTGAGTACCTGACCTTTAAAAAATGCAAATAAAATGTAAGACAGTGGATTTAGCTTTGTTGATTCAATATTGTAGTACAACGAAGCCTTAGAGGTGCATAATGCAATCCTTTCATGGCATTATAGCGAACCGCATAATGCTCGGCCACGGTCGCCGGACGAACTGTCTGACGGATGGCATAACGCACACACGTAAGAATTCAAGCCTGCAAAGTGCCGACACGTGCAAAATATAAGGTGACAAAGTACACAACACGCAGAATAGTGATGACGACTAATATTAGAAATGTTCGAACAAATAATGTATTTTCAAAGAAGGCATAGCAAAACGAGATTATCAAATAAATCTGTAAAATCAATGGAAATGTAGAGAAGCTTTTTGGAAGGAATTATTCCCATCCTTGTCGCGCGATACGCACAATGTATGGCGCTCGTATGAAGTTACATATTCGTGACGTCACTTCTGTGATAGTGTCATCTTTATCTAGCAGTTATTTTAAAACGTTTAATAACTTGGAAATTTTTCATAGAATATTTCTGTGGCAATTTTTTAAGTGGTTATATTTTTTAGAATTAAATAAAAATAAATTTCATCATCCCTATTATGTCTACTGAGTTCTATTACTCAAAGGTGGCAAAAATGACCGTACCACCGTAGATAAATTGAGGAAAATGTTTTTATGTCATCATGGTTTATCTTATGCATCTGAATTCTATGGCAACAGTTGCCAATTTTATTTAAAAGCCACGTTAATTAACGTCTTTTTAATTACTGAGCGTGAGACATAATTAATGCGATTGATTTATTCATTCGTGCTCAGACATGTTTTACGTAAGTTGATGACTTTATACATACTTTTACGTATAACATTCCTAAGAAAACTTATTCGCATTTAATTTGGTTGCGATTAATATGATTACACCTACATCATCATCATCAGCCTACAGCAGTCGTAGCTGGACGTGGCCTCTCAACTCGATTTTCGGCAACTCTCATCCAGCAGCTGCTGCCAGTCATCCTGCGAAGATCGTCGCTCCACCTAGCCTGAGAGCGTCCTACCTTACGTTTACCGATTCGCGGTCTCCACTCAAGAACACGTCTACCCCAACGGATTACATCTACAGTTATACCTAATATTGTTAAAGTAACATGTTTCCAGAGTACCCACAATAACATGTTTACGACAAATCACACGTTAAACTTACAAAATTGAGATCACTTGTGTAACGTGCAATATAGACACTGGGAGTTACCAAACTTCCTTGTTTGACAAGCGTGCCGGTAACATGATGCATGCAGTTCATATATCAGAATACCTGCAATTTACTGTACCTATTTGTGTAGTGTAAGTACCTGTATCAGTTACTTGGCCAAGAAATATGCGTCATTCTTGTTTTTAAATCAGGGAATAGTTTATTGTGACTGAAAGGGTAGATCATGAAAGAGTCTTGTACGCCAGCACGTAGGTTGTCGGATATAGAAAAGATGAAACAGCGCAAAGTTTCGTGGCTCAGTAGCGATGTATACACAACACCATCACTGTCTCATAATTGGTAAGAGAAAGGTGAAATCACACCAAAAACATAAAAAAAAATTGTTTTTTTAATTTGGTTGGTTTTAAAAAATATTTAAAACACCCAACTACTAATTACTGAAAAACCTACTTGTGATAAAATATTTTACGATCAGGGTAAAATAAGATGAGATAGTAAATTATAGAAACATAATAATATAATTGCTAATCATGAAAATCCCCGAAATGAGGCTGAAAAACTAAGTTGATTACCTATACAGTAAAATTGCAGTTTATATTTAGATAAGTAGGTATAACTGAAAATTAGAGTAAAAACACGATTTTTTTTTTCGTTTTTTGCTTCTCCTGAAAAGTTGCATTTTGTCCTTTACGACCTTTGAGCCCAGAGGTGTCGATATGATAAAGTTCATCTTTTTGTCAGATTTTTAGTTACAAAAACATCTTCGGAGCGTGACTATCGATGTTGAAGACAAGCCAGGGCTTCGATAAAGACGGCTTCGTGACGCTTAAATTATTCTATTGTAGCCATGACGAGAAAGCAACGCTTTCTAGCAAAAATCAAGAGTAAATAATAGGATTTGATTCATTATTAACAATGGTGTGTTACGTACCCGTAGAAATCAAAACTATATCACGTTTTAATTAGGCAATATTGGTTTGCGCCTGAATTGTGTTTATGCAATCCATTGGAGCAAACATCACACAAATTAATACAAAATACGTACCAAATAGTTTAAGGAAGCAAAAACGCTTGCACATTTTACATGGTCCTCGAAAACTGTAAAATAATCTAAATTAAAACTTACATATTTAAAATTTCGCGCCATTGCGCCTTGCCTTCACTTGTTTTTTCCCATAGACTAATGTTCACTTTTCATAAATAATCTATAATATTGCGCATGGAATAAGTATGTACTTACCTACTATGTAATATCTAATCTCCTTGGTATTGCGTCACACAATTTGGCAAAATATTCAATACTCAATTCTTTATTGCAAATAAATAATAAAAAAATAATAATAAAATAATAAATAATAATTATTATTATTATTCTTTATTATAAATAGGTAAAGGATTTTATGCAGGTTGTCTGGAACATAACAAAAAGCCCTACAATAAACGTATTATTTTGAATTTTCTACTTTCTCTGTAAAATAAAAGTAGGTTTCCTCTTTTTTTCGCGCCTTTTTTATTGTTCATAGTAAAATCTAATAAAGTTGAGTCAGTTTTACTGTCCCAGTGCTGACCCCATGGACAGTCGTTTTACCACAAACGTAATTACCGTAGAAGTGTAGGTACCTTTCTAAGTAAAAAGTTTTTTAACTTACCATAAAACATTAGGGAGTTTCACAAATTATTGCACATTAAGCAGTAAAGAACTACGTAACTGCTTGACTTTATGTAGACGATTATTTCCGAAACTAATGGTCGATTTGTAATGGACCCTTCACTAGTTTTTGATGAGCTATAAAGGCAAAACCGTGAGCAATGGCGGATTGTTGTATAGTACCAGAGATATTTTATTGTTTTTTCTTTCTATCGAGCTAGTTATTATTTTTTGTGATGCTAGTGGTATTTTAATTCAGCCGATTTATCTTATCGTGTGGATAGAATCGCGTAGTAACGCTTATTACTATTAAAGCGTGGCGGCTGTGCATCGATCATTAGTAACGGTGTTCGGTGTCACGGACTGGCCGATACTGTGCCATTAACATGCGATATATAACTACCACATTTCATATTCTCAAGATTGGTAACGTGATTCGATAGGGCTCAGTTTCACCGAATTATGTAAGCGTTATTGATATGTATGGTCCGGCCGCGCTAAATTTGCCAAAGATGTAAACAACAATGGCCGTTCGAAATTGAATAAAATCGATATACGAGAACATTTATTTTAAGTAATTTTTGTTTTCGCCTAGTTAGCTCGGAGATTTAGACGAAAACAAACATTACTTTCTTATATACCAATTTTATTCAATTTCGAGCGGCCATTGTTGTTTAGGTACATCTTTGGCCGCAGCCGGACCTTAGGTATGTATTGTAGCTAGTAGACATTGTGGGAGTTTTGAGGACCACCGGTAATATAATAAAGTACAGGTTTTGTAATGATCTAAGTCTTTGACTTTAGTTCATAAACATATTTTTTGTGCTTTATTCGAAGGCCTCTACTCAAGAGAGAACAAATAATATTAAAATCTGAAAATCACGTGATTTTAGTTGAGATAAGTATCAATTCTGCCAATCTTATATAATTACATATATTATATCGAGATTCATGACTAATCATTACACATTGACTGAGTTATCTTGGAAAAAATTTGCAACGTTTCTTATTTGCAGGAAACTCTTTTTATTCAAAAAGCTTAGTTCAGAATGGCATCTAATTAGGTATAAACAAATGTTAATTTTAAAACAATTGGTAGGTGTACTTAATTGTTCTTGGTGATGCAATTCTTTTGACGGATGACCAAATTATTTAATTAGTCATACACGAATTATATTATTATTCTGTTTTGTTATTATTTTAGTGCCGCTCGCATTTCGTTTTTGAGATGCTAATTCAATTTAGCTGTGTCTAATCGTAATTATTTATGTTATAATATTATACCGGCCTCATTACCTGCCTAGCCTGGGACCACTATGTTGGAGTCGGCTTCCAGTCTAACCGGATGCAGCTGATTACCATATGCCTATCTGACCTCCACAACCCAGTCACTGGGTAATACGATACCCCTTGGTATGACTGTTCAGACTTTCGGGCTTCTGACGCCCCGTAACGACTGCCAAATATTCACGAATGACAGCCGGGACCAACGGCTTAACGTGCTTTCCGAGGCTCGGAGGGTTCTTGGTATGTAAAGATGGTCACCCATCTACGAAACAACCGCGGCAAGCGTGGCTTAACCTTATCCATCGACCCGTGCGGCTGTTATTACTTAGCCACAAGCCAATATTATACGTACCTTTTGCATATTATTATGTATAGACGTAAAAATATCGACGAATTAGGAAGTATCAAACCGTGGCTAAATCGGCTCAATGACATCGACCTTGCAGTTTAAAATTGCAATAAAAACATGAGTTTTTGCTATATTTTTTATCATGATGTCATATTTGCTTCCGGAATGGCCACACGGACACGATACCAATTCTCCTCGAAAAAACCTAAAATATTTTTGAAATCCGGTTTGTTTATCATAAAACCATAAGCCATTGGATTGGATCCACGCGTCATTTATAAGTTTTATAACAGAACATAACATCATGCATGTAAGTCACGAAGGGTTAGGCAGAGGTGTTGTACACCCACGTTTCGAATCGAACCCAGCGGGGTAATTGCGTAACCTATAAAATGACAATTGGTCGCAATTTCTTTTTGACAGTTGACCCTTGTTCATTGCGTTATTTACGTTGTTGAGCAGACGAATCTTCAAACCTATAAAGTAATGGATTAGTAATATCCTTCAAAACTCTAGGATTGTGATTGAAACTGTGTTAAGCAATTAGGGTGTAGCTCAGGGGTACACTACATTAATACGAAAAACTTTATTCCGAAAGTCACAAATACGAATTTCAAAATACCGATTTTCATAATTCCGAATGGTTCAAAATTCCTTTTATAACAACTCCGATTTATCATTCATACTATTTTAATAATTCCGAAATTTCAATATCCCTAACGTTTAAAATTACTATTCTCAAAATACCGAGTTTCAATAAAACGAATAACAAAAAGTCCGACTTAATGATAATTCGAAACATCAAAAATACGAATTCCGATTATTAAAATACCGATCAATTAGAATTCCGAAATAATAACGCTTTGTAAAACTGAATAGCAAGACAAATAAACACATATTTCCAATTGTAAAAATACAGATGGCACAAAACCAACAATAGAGCCCCTATTTCTGGGTTTAAAGTGACCTAACCAAACCGAACCTCGGGGTGCCCTTCGCTCGCTCTTGCATCCTATGTCGACGGTGCCCCGCTTCGCGGGGCCCCTATTTCTGAGTAAAGGGCTTAAAGTAACCTAACCAAACCGAACCTCGGGGTGCCCTTCGCTCGCTCTTGCATCCTATGTCGACGGTGCCCCGCTTCGCGGGGCCCCTATTTCTGAGTAAAGGGTTTAAAGTAACCTAACCAAACCGAACCTCGGGGTGCCCTTCGCTCGCTCTTGCATCCTATGTCGACGGTGCCCCGCTTCGCGGGGCCCCTATTTCTGTGTAAAGGGTTTAAAGTAACCTAACCAAACCGAACCTCGGAGTGCCCTTCGCTCGCTCTTGCATCCTACGTCGTCTATTGCGTTCGTTGAGTTCGGGTGCGGTAACGGAAATAAATCGGAGTATTGAAAATCGGAATGTCGTTTTTCGGACCGCGAACCCATCGAGCATTTGATTCTTCGAATATATGAAAATCGGAAAACAAACAAGTCGCATTTATGACTTTCGGTAAAATAAATTTCGTGATTTTTAATAATAGACATTATAATTCTTAGGTATTATCAAATTCGGACTTTTGAAAATCGGAACATCGAAATTCGGAATAAAATATTTCGGAGTATTTGGGTGTTCCCGTAGCTCAGTAGTAGCGCTTGAGACCTATAGACCGACGAAGCAGCAGTCATTTATACTTCTAACCGTAAAATTACATTATCTGTGTAGTATTATATTATCTGTGCTTCTAACATAATTTTAACCGGTTAGTTATAGGAGGTAGGTACATAATATATCTATAATATTAAATACAAACACAGCTTCACTTCCTTCCTCTTTATGAACATAACAATAAATTTATAATGATACATGATGCGCATATTTTATTATTATTACTTTTAATTATCACACACGCAAAACGGTTCTTTACGTTTTATTTACGATCAATTTGTAATTAGGTAACACAATACAATAATACAATGTCTAGAGTTACGCAATGTATTTAACTGTTTGTAATTGTAACTGTAGTGTATCTACATATTTATTAGATACTAGCAGCACGGTTTCACCCGCGTCAGTCTCGATCTTGTGGGAATGCCGGGATAAAAACTATCCTATGTCCTTTCCCGGAACTCAAACTATCTTTATACCAAATTTCATCTAAATCGTTTATACGGTTTTAGCGTGAAGAGCTAACAGATAGACAGACACACTTTCGCATTTATAATATTAGTATGGATTAGCTTCTGCGTGCGTATAAATTGCGCGAAATTTCGGCAACCGAGCCACCGCGTCCCATCCATCGCCCGCCCGCACTTTTACTTCGTTTTCGTTATTTCTGTATTTTTTTTATTTTTGCTCGGCTCTTAGGGGTCGCAGCGTGATGTTGCCTATAGCCTACAACCGACAATAGCAAAAAGATTTTTTCAAATCTGACTAGTAGTTCCAGGGACTAGCGCGTGCATACTTCAAGCTCACAAACAAACAATAGATAAATAGATATAGATGTAAACAATGACTCGTTCAAACCCTTTGCTCGCTGTATACCTATAACGCAGTGTGCCTAAGTCGCGTTATGCCTAGACCAAACGACATGTGGGCGTATTGTGGCTTAGGTCAATTCCGTTTTAGTTCAATAGCGAGATAGGCTTAGTGAGACTAAGGTTCATTGAGTTTTAGTTCAATAGCGAGATTGGCTTAGTAAGACTTATACAAGTAGTGAGGTAGGTGCTGCCACTAATGTCACCTGTCACCACGAATGGCGGGAAAAGATACAAAGTGGAATGGACCTACATGAGAGGCTTGGTGTGGTAGTGCCACTGCACCCACCTGTTGCAATTTTGTTTTTGCCGTTAACGCCCCACTGCTAGGTAAAGGGCTCCCTACTCTCTTTCCACCTCTCTCTGTCCAGAGCTGCCAAGGACCAATCTTTATCAAACAAGTCCAGCTCATCCCATGTAGTAATTTATTCAAGTTAAATCCGGAATGAACAGGATTCTACAGTACAGTAACGTTTTTGGTTTTGATCCAGCGATATTAGAAAATGTTTGCGATTGAAAACGAGCAAGGTGAGTTGGTTGAGTGAAAAGAAAAATAATAAAATAATGTCATTGTACGGACTATGTATATGAGCAATCAGTAGACCGACCGATCTATCTTCAGGTTGACGGTTGACGCGTTCCGCAATGTTGCACTAGCATTTCATAAATTCAAAGTAGGTAACATTAAACTTATTTTTAACACAAAGAAATCAAGTGTTGTGTTTAGTTGTTGCTTTTCGTTGAAGAAAGTATGATAGGTACGTAAAGTACCTACCAAACAAACGTACTTACTATTTATAACATAGTGGGTATATAAAGGAATTATGTGCGTACCTACTACTGACAGACATTACTACTGCTACACTATTGTTATTGGGGTTTTGTATCTGGAATTTCTCAGTCAGCCCGGAGTCTGGATGTGTCCCCGGTTGATAGCAATAGGCTCGTCCCCTATTACATGAGACTTAAACATAAATGACGAAATGTGTCTATCTGTACTATACGTACACCTGTGTCCAACTTTTAGGGAACACAGATGCGATTTCATGTTATGTACCTACCTATTATTAAAAGGGTCATAGACGAATCCGCCTTGTAGTGTAAAATGTGGTGCTGTTACACAAACGATGGGACACTTTATATCGTGTCCTGCGTGTCCTGTCAGCTGCACGTCACAGGAACTGATGGACGCTGGGCCGAATCCATTTATATTACTATCGACTTGCTAAGAAGAATAAAAAGGACATTTAAGAAAAGGGTGGGACAACGGTCTCTCTTATCATGTTTACCAATTTATACCTGATAATCTAAATCTCTACAATGAAATGAGCACAAAATTTGTCAACTTGTTGATCATTTGATACAAGTTGATACTGAATCAGTTATCTATGCCAGAGTCATTGATACATGAACCGTGTGATTGTCCATTTACAAGCATTACGTGGACAATACTGATCATTGGGTCGCACTTCCTGTTGCGCCGTAGGTAACTCTGATAATTAAACTGTAGGTATTGACCAACCAATGGAGCGTGGGTTACCAATTGTTACCTATATCTATATACATATGAACATATGTATTATAAACTAGCTGTTACCTGCGATTTCGTCCGAGTGGAATTTTGTCGTGGGACCCAATTTTTTTTTCTAAAGTAAAAGTAGCCTAAGTTGGTCCTTATTACATCAGCTATCTGCCAGTGAAAGTCTCGTCAAAATCGGTCCAGCCGTTTCAGAGATTAGCCAGAACAAACAGACAGGCAGACGAAAATTAAAAAAAATGTTATTTCGGTAGGTATATGTACCGTGTATACATCCATATGCATTTAGTAAAAAGCGGTTATTTTAATATTACAGACACTCCAATTTTATTTATTTGTATAGATAAGTCGCTTTTCGCGTAGGTCTGTGTGACCGCGTTGTTCTTCTGTACTCCGCAACGGATTTTGATACGGCTTTCACTACTCCATATTTAGAGAAGAAGATTATTTGTGGAAGCAATAAATATATTGAGTGTTGAGAATTTATTCCGGAAGATTTATATGTGTACAATACATTTATATTAATTTTCCACATAATACGGTAATCTCGATGTTTTGACAAGTTTTAAAGCTAGTTACAAATTAAATATCTTTTAATCTCATCGCAACAACGCTTTCTCACTCAAATGAATAAATGGAGGCAATTTTTAATGCGTGAGAAAGTTCGGAAACGAATTGGCACCTCCAAAAAATATTAAACTGTCTTATGGAAATCATCGTTAGGAAATCGGTATCGGGTCTTTGTAAGCGTCCACTAACCGGGCGGCTAGCGAAATACTTAGGCTGATTATGCATTTTGCAACGTACCTACGCTACTTTTAGGTCAGTAAATAAACTTTTTAAAAGTAAAAGGAAAGCTAAGCACAGCATTTTGTCTGTGTTTTTAATAGCAATAAACTTCTTTAAAAAATCTAGAAAGTGTCATTACGAAAACTGTAGTCCCTTTTATGTTGCACCATATCCAATATGACGACACAGAATAAATTCAAAGATTTCTATTTCAGCAACAACATCAAATGTCATACATTTCTAAGTTTATAGCTTTCGAAATAAATTGTGACCCTAATGTTATTTTAATAGGGATTTTAGTTGAACGTACACGATGATAGTCGAGCGGTAACCACCTGTCACGAATTGTGACCATGGCTGCATGTACCTACATATAAAAAATTCTGCACAAGGCCAGAAAACGATCTTGTAACTTTTAAGTGTTTTGAACAAATAAATGAGCTATGATATTGTACACGTTCAAATTGAACTGGCACCAAATATTATAAGAACATAACATCACTGCTAAACCTAGTGTACCTATCTGTACTTAGTACCTGCATCCACATTTCGCCATTTATATTTACCTAAGTCCTATAGGCTTATTGTCATCAACTGGGCACAAATCCAGATTCCGGGCTGCTCCTAAAGGGTCCCCGAAACAATCAATTGCTTTTGTAGTAATATTGTTAAACATCAATTGCAATTAATCGTTTCGGGGAGCCTTAAGAAATTCCACATGAAACAACCCAAAATCGAACCCAGAACCTCATGCTCAACAATAGCGACCACTAGACCAATACAGTCCTTATATATGAATATTTTAAGAACTGACACTGAAATAATACTTCAATGCTAAGCTATGACCGTGAAAATACCTTTATCCAGCGTGCAGCGTCACGAACACAGAAGGACAAAACAACGAAATTACAGCGATTAGACAAACGAATGGCGTTTGATGCACTGAAATGGCTTCGTAATTAGGTGTGTCCATCCGTCGTCACGTGATGGAAAGTCTGCAATGTCACGAGCAAGGCTAATCCGTCTCCGTCACCTTGAACACGAAACACGTGGAAACCAAAAGAAAATGCGTGTTTCTGTTATCTATTAAGGTAAAGTTAAGGGCTTATGTTTAACTTATCACCAGATAAAGTAAAATATACATCAAAAAAACACTTTTTACTGCCAAAAATAGTAAATGATTACCAACGGTATTTGTATTCTCATTTGCTCGCTCTTGCATCCCATGTCGACGGAGCCCCGCTTCGCGGGGCTCCTATTTCTGTGTAGAGGGTTTAAAGTAACCTAACTTCGGGGTGCCCAGCTAGAACTATTGTAATTTTAGACTAAATTTTTTGGTGTTCAGTATATTTTTTTTGGTGATCATTATATTTAAACCCAAGTTAAGCTCTAATTTGTGTGAAGAAAGTACTGCATCTGTTAGAAAAAGGCCGTTTTTAAAGTAGCAGGTCCATTGATGATGAAGTAAAGATATTTATCAATATTATGGAGAACTAGGATGACCTAAGAATAAAAAGAGCAACCGTGGAGTTTCTTGCCGGCTCTTCTCCATAGGAAACGACCAATTGGAACCATGCATCGTGACCACGGTTTATAGGAAATATAATATTTAGATTTTAGATATTGTGAGGCAGAGTAAAGTTTAAAAGAAAAGTCACTAGGTATCTGTGGATTAATTATTTAAACAGATCGAGCTTTTAATTGAATCTTCATCAAACCATTTGCCGAGTTCGCAATACCTATATTCCAAACTAGGGATAATATTAATAGATATTAGATAATAACTTTGTCTAAACTAAGTATTATAATAGAAGTGAAAAAAATATCGTAAACCATATACCCGCCACGTAAGCGAATTAAATCGTGCATAATAAAAAATAAAGTAATTATGCTAATTATTACCCATCAAGCTGACTGACCGGTTTTGGACCAGGTTGTACAACATCTTTCACTTCAGGAAAGTTCGAGTTTTTAATATATTCAAAAAATCTTGAGTAATAATTTTGAATAGGCAAATTTTTGTCCATCATAGGTTTCGTAATATCATAGTCAAAGGTGCATCTGTCAATATCATCACATATCTTATAAAAACTTAGGTCATTCGAGGTTAAATCACTGTCGGAACGGTTGCTGAAATTGATATTCATAGTTTGTAAGGATTTTAATATGGACATCTATTGTGCTAACAACACCGTTGAAAGTATCAGTATCGCTAAAGCTTCAAGTCATCCTCTTACATCTACCCAAAATAATGAAAGACTTGATATTTGGAACAAAGGTATCGTTCTTAATCTGTCGACCTCCGCTAATGAGACACAATTGATTTTCTATTGTTTCGTCGCCAGTCGCGCGGTGCTTGACCGGTTAAACTGAAAACTGTACTACATATGATCTGCATACGGTATCTTTCAGGAGCTAAGTGATTCTACGACAAATCTACCCTGACTGAACTAGACTCGAACAACTCGACTCCGTGAAAACTCGACCCGGACAATTCACCCCTATAACTCCGCCCCGAAAGCTCGACCCCGATCATTCAACATCGAATCCGCTCACTTTAGCCCTTGTCATCCCCTTCAAACCTAATCCTTCCGTGGCGGGGTGCCCAAAGTTCCTGAGCTCGCTTCGCTCGCCTTTAGACTAATTGGTTCGTGAGTTGTCGGAATCGAATTTCACCGGCTAGATTTGTATGGCTCGAGTTGTTTACGTTAGTTGTCCTAGAGTCGAGTTTTTCGGGAGGTCGAGGTGTCGAGGTCGAGTTATCCTAGGGTTAAGTTGTCACGGGGGCGAGCTGTCATGATATCTTACAAAGGCACAGTAGGCCGCACGTCAGGAGATAACAAAATCGGTATATGAATAAGTGGCCAGCTTCCGGCTCCAGCTTATTTTTCTATAGAAAATCCGTATTACGCTAGGCCACCAAAAGGTCAAATTGTAACCATAGACGTGCAGTCGACTGTACTTACATAACAAAATAATAAAAGCGTCAATTAACAAACTAATATTCAGCAATTAAATTGATTTATCCATACCCAATTACTTAAAACTGATTCAGATAATATCTATCGGATGTAAATGAATGATAATGATAGTCAAGTGTATCATCCTGTTCATTAGTGTTACGTAAAGAACAGATAAATTAGGTGAAAGTTTATATCATATTATCTACTTAGAGTTAGGCACCTGTTGGCAGCGACGACCACGAGACTGTGCTGCGGTGCTATTCTGTAAAGATCTTACCGTGAAAACTTGGGTGAAGTGAGCTTCAAGTGAGCTATCAACAGTGTCAATCCTTAGCATCAGGCGGATTGACAGCTCCCTTCAAGCTCACTTCACCTGTTTTAACGGTGAGATATTTGCGGAATAGCACCGCTGTGGCTGCTGTTGTTGAAAATCCAACAGTGTAATAATACTTTGACGTTTCCTAGTGTTATTTAAAACGAGCATGTATAAAGTATTAAGATAGGTAGGAAAGGTTTAAATTTTAAACCGGAAACCTGCTTGATATTAAAATATAAAGTATATGGGGTCTACATTACACAATCAAATCAATATACTTAGGTATAATAGTCCTCCAGACCGTATTTCAGCCATGGCGGTCAATCTCATTGGAGACTAGCCTCCGGCGCGGGAGATATGTATTATTAATGTGCACAAAATGCGCAGACACAGGAGAGACTGGTATCACACTGCCAACTTCCAAACTCCGGGCTGTTACTAAGAAAATCCTAATGTAAAAACCCAACAACACTTTGCCCGACCTAGGAATCGAACCCAGGACACCACGCTCAGCAGTCGCGCTTGTAACCACGACCGGGGCAATATAAGTAAACCAGGTGTTCAATTGTTATATTTAGTTATGATTTAATTTACCACACCTGCATTGAATGAATGACAAAACCTGATTTGCCCACACCTAGATGAAGTTTAACAAAGCTGTAATAAATGTATGTAGGCATGATATAAAGGCACCCGCAGACAAGCGCGACGCGACGGTGCGTCGCCATTCTGGTAGATTCATTTTCATCAAGTTTTTATAGAAATTGATCTACTAGAGTTGCATCGCGCCTGTCTGCGGGAGCCTTGAAGCAAGTTTTTGTAACAGATATCATTATGAAAACTCGTGGGAACAGAACACTCTAGATCTTAGCTGTCTACAGTTAAGGCTGTGTAATATTGTTTTAGGTACTTTGAGTCTTTGGTCAACTGGACCCTCGGATCCAGTTGAATAAAGCAAATTTTTTTTTTATTTTTATTGGTCAACTGGTTTTTGAAATAGGTAGCTAACTGCTGATTGTTTTACAGTTAAATAACTATACACCGTTACATTTTGATCGTTTTAATCCTTAAAAAGGGCCATTGTACCAACTCATCATAATGAACAACTTTTACTATGGAACCAACCCCGAAAACGTGAAAAAAAAAATCTGCTGATGCATCATTAAATGTCTAGTTAAAAGCAAACATGAACGTATCGACCAGCTGTAAGTATACGGTATCTATTTCAATTAAAAACAAAAGATTCAACGAATACTGAACTTGAAAATAGTGTTGCTTTGATATCTTCCAATAACTGCTCACAAGACGACGTAAACGGCACGGTCAAACAGAAAAAAACATAATTAGCATATATTTAATGCATAATGAATAAAAAATTAAATGCCAACGATAAATGATAAACTGTGCGAAAAAGTCTAGAAGTACAACATAAATGTTTTAATTAAGAAGCCTTCTAGCTAATTAAGTAATTAATGAAGAATTATACTAGGAATATTATACGCACTATCTGATGGCTACGGAGCGTCACTAAACTCATTTCACTGTGACATGCTAATGAAGATACGCAGCTGATATACTTACATATATTCGGCCTCTTATTTTCCAAACAGTCGATGTTCAGGAATGATAAACGACATCGCTCATTTGGAGAAACATCGACGTAACTGCTACTTTTTTTTAAGTCTTTGGTCTTTCTTCTTAAAGTCTTTTACTGGATGGGAACCGGGCACAAATCCAGACTCCAGGCTGCTACTGAGAAATTCCAGATGGAAAAAACCCAATAACACTGCTTGACCCGGGAATCATACCCAGGACCTCATGCTAAGCAGCGCTTGCGACTACGAAATCGGTCACGAAAAAAAATCAGCTGTTCCCTACATTTATGTTCGCATAAGGGTCTTCCCACATTTATCGACGCGGAATCGGCTAACGCCGGTCAAAAAAGCCTTTATGTCTACGTAATAAGAGTGTTACTAATACCATTCACATCGGCTCGGCTCGGACGACGGCGAAACGAGCCGTTTGCCTATTAGCTCGGCGATAAGTCGAGTAGTTTGGTGATACGCCCTCGGCTTAAGCCGATTCCGCGTCGTAAATGTGGGGACACCCTTACTCGTCAAAATGTACGGAAAAGCAAATTTTTTCGCGACCGATTTCGTTCGTTTTTAGTATATCGTCGGAAAAGGCGATAACAAGTGCAGGTATAAATTAATTGCATTTATGTGGTTTCCATACTGTGTATAATAAAAATAATTAAAATATTATTCGTACCTAGTAAACATATACGCATAGTTGTAGCAGCTTCGTTACCTCATTCTAACTTAGCACTAAACAATGACAAACGTTCCCCTCTAGCCGGCTCCGTTCGTACGTTCGTACCTACCACGCTCTGCCTCAATGACAATTCCCAACGCTCGATTGTTGTCTCGTTATTGTTCTGTGTCCACAGTATTCAGTGCATGTATACCACTCAACCATACTGTAGGTGTGCAAGTCGCTATATCTGAATCTGAACAAGTGAGAATTTAACGATGCGCACACAGTTTTAATCGAAGCGTGTTAATTTATAGAAGCAGTGTTTAGGCGTCGCGTCGTCTCGGCCATGTATACGAGTTTGTATTTTTAACTGGATATCTTACAGTATTCAAAAGGTCATTTATCGCAGTTTGCAATATATTACGTCACTGTAGTTACAAAACAAAATGAATAGGAAAAAAATCTTTGTATAATTAGAATATTCGGCGCCGCTGAAATAAAAAAAAATAGTCTTTCAATTCGACTTTAGAAAGGAAATCTATTGAAAATTAGTTACATGCAGTTTCCTCATAGATATTAACGCAACCGCTTGATGATTGCTTCTGGGTGCTAATAGTGCGGTTCTCTGATTATATGCAGATGTGTAATGTAGACCCTAATACATCTAGAATTAGAAACCTCATTTACTTCATCCGACATGGGGATGTGTGCGAGCAAAGTCTATGACTATGGCGTTTACGTATCTATATTCCATTTTTTATTATCTGATATCATAAATTATCACGGAGGTCCGTTACGCGATCATAAAATATACCTAACGATTGATTCACAGATCAGTTGATCCGTTTCTATAATTATGTGTGAATCAATTGGTATGGGAGTAAAAGCAAAAAATAATCCCATGCAATTTTTACCATGGTAAGAGTAAGGCATCGTTCACACCAAACGTATTGTCCGCCGCCGACTGTGAGTATAATCTAGTGACAACGCACTCCGTAATAGTGTATAGTCGGTTCGGTGTGAACGAGAAGTTAAATATATAATGGAAAAGCGATGAACTGCGTAACACGCGTTCACAGTCAGCGGCCGACAATACGTTAGGTCTGAACTATGCCTAACTTTGTACGACAAGGCTGAGAGCAAGTTGGCTCTTGCGCTCTGGGCGCATGTTGCAGTTGCATTGTTCAAAGTCATTATTTCATTCCGACTATTTAAACGACTTCACGCGCCTCAAACACAGGTAAAGGTAAACACAGGTGGTAGAAGGAGCAACAGAGAATCTCACTGTTATGAAGTTATGAGCCATAGCCTTCATAAGAACGTGAAGAATTACAAATGAGGGCTGCCATCCGTCCGGGTTTCCCCGGATTTGTCCTAGTTTGGTGGGTGTCCGGGGGGCGTCCGGGCGGGGTTCTTAAAAAGTGTCCGGGTCAAACCCGGACACTTTTTGTGATAAGGGAAATCCGACTGACGACGTGACAATTCATAATTTGCTTTTGATTTACAATTTTTTTAAATTTTCATTGATTCCAAAAACAAGAGCGTTCCTAATTATTTTTGTTACCAGAATAAGTACCTCTCACATAGAGAAGAGTGTAATTGATTAGTAAATTAAGCGTTATTTTTGTATTGTTGAGGTTTATGTTGATATTCAATACTTAAATAAGAAAATAATATGATACTTAACGATGTTTTCCTTCACCGTTTTGAGAGCAGTGGTGATGAAATAATTTACACAAAGTAAAGCGCCTTTCTGGGTTCGAACCTACGACCTACAACTCGTAAGCCGCGGCCGTTATCACTGGTCCACCACTGCTCTCTTAAGTGAGGCGTGAGGCGTGAGGAAACCGGCATGTCCTAGAACCAAAAATTCGAAGACATGTGACATCTACCAATCCGCACTGGGCCCGCGTGGTAGATTACGGCCCATTCCCTCTTACCGAGAGGAGGCCTGCGTCCCAGCAGTGGGAACATTATAGGCTGATTATGTAATGATATTTAACGATGTTTTTATTTTATTGTAATTTTTTTTTTCGAGGGAGTCCGAGTATTTTTTTTATTTTATTTCACTCAAATGTCCGGGGTTTTTCAAGTTTTTATTCGGGGTCCGTTATTTAGGTGATGGGAGCCCTGTATCTAACAGTCCATAATGACCAAAAACAACCAGATACTTGAATCAAATTGTAACTAACAATTTATATCTTGATAAAGATCTAGAACAAAACAGGTTCCATAAATCATAATGTAAGCAAACAACTGGCACCGCAGAAACGAAAAAAGCGCTTTAAATCTATCTGCAAATCAGTATTGTATAACAACTGATTATATCTTGTTGATCGCGACCGAATTCAATCGGAATCTGCACAAAACTACCCGTAACAATGGGACTGTAGCCTGCAGATCGTTTCCATAAATTAGAAACCATAGCGATCGTGATTCCGCGGTCAACATCCAACCATTCATTGAACTGAGCATCATCGGCAATCAATTTCAATTGTACAACAATGGTGGCGGTATCTTCAATTGCTGTTAATTCCTCTCGTAATTCTTTGGAAGTAATGGTCTCTGTGCGATTCGCGGTATTTTTCAGCAATTTGTTGCCCCTATCGTGTTAACTTTGAGAGCGTGAGACAGCGGCCATAAACACGAACAAGGCCCCAGAGTTCTCATTGAATCGAGGGTGTAACGTTATAGCAAAAGCAGTAAAGTATAGTCAATTGGTTTATATGATAGAAGTACAGATTAGCTTTTTGTTGGTATTGAATAGGAATCTTTATATGCTATAAATTTTGCTGTCAAAGAAACTATTCATAATGTCACGTGCAATAATGTCGTGCAGTTGTAATCTTCTTTATGTTCAGTTGAACATAAGTAAAGTAGTTACTTATAGATAGTCAGTGAGCTACCGCAGACATTTTATGGGTATATTTCAAAGCGAAACGCAGGTGTTAGTAAATAGTTAACCGTAAACTCAGATAATTCAGTGCGTAAATATGAAGAAAGCAAACTAATCATTATTATTAATTTTTATTTTATTAGTTTTTATTAGTCACACGTGAAACTGTACACTGGCCTTAATTTGAACAAAAGTGTACAACTATTAATCACTTTTAGTGTGTTAACTCGAAGATTAGCGGCTAATGATTCGCTTGAACAGTATTCAAGGCGATCTCCATGACAATGTCAATCTTGAGTCCAATTAATGACTTAAGAACGTAGGTACTGTTCAGTGGTCCCGTAGCAACCTCTTCGTCTGCGACTTTTAATTAAAAGTTATGTACTTTTTTCAGTCTAATGTTTTTCGTTTGAACTAGTTTCTCTTGTCAGTAACCGTGATACCTAATTTAAGGATTTTAATAGACTGCCTATCGAAGTTAACATTCTGCTTCAAAAGTGAAAGTACAGTACCTTAAAAGCGTTTTTATGTTGAGCAAAAAAAAACACTATGCAGGTGAAACTATTGCAAGAATTTATATGTCGGTATCACGGAAACTTTGTATCTAAAGGCCTAACAATGCCGGCGTTATAGGTTTCGACACTGAACGAATTGTTGCTTTAATCTGTCGAGCCGTAGTGAAATCTGTCGAGAACCGGGTCGATATCATGCAATTGTAAGCGCATCACTCCGTCCGTTCTGATTGACAACCGGCGTGACGTATCGACGGCGTCACACTTTCCGACCGCAACCAATAGTCGAATTAATAACTTGACTATGCCGAGCGAAATATGAAACAAATTGAAACGTTTCCCATTGAGTGCGAACACGGCGAGCGTCGGCCTGTCGCCATTTCACAATTAGATCCGGAAGAATCTCACCTGCGTTTAACCACGAGCCGTCACTAATGCTCGTCGCGGCGATTGTTCAACAAATTGACAAAAATTTTGTATAAGTAAAAGCCGTTTCTTCAACAAATAACAGTACCATAATTGCTTAGAAACTACTTTTTGGTTGTCGTATCAACTGTACGTAATCAAACAAACACTGCATTCCAAAGTAAGCAAATAAACTATCTAGTGCTAACATTCACAAAATAATGTTCGTCCGTAGACGACATACATTCATGTTTGTGAATCGTAAGTGTCCTTTGACAATAATAACGCAATAAATTCTGTAGCCTCGTGAACAAATGAAATGCTCTCGTTGCGTTTCCGGCACAAATGCACCAGTTGATCGAACAATAACGTGGTTGTTTTATATGAAATCATGCGAATACGGCACAATGATTTATTATACAAAACACTCCCACGTATGGTAACGTGCGCGACGTAAAAAGTGGGATGAGCATTCAATTGTATCGGTTTGTTCGAGTTTAGTGATCTCCTGAACGCGATGTACGAAGAAGTATCTAGAGAATGCCAGGGTTGTATTGAGACTAGATGTTGTAGAATCAAACATTCACAGACTTTTTTTTTCATTCAGCTCTTCTAAGAAGACATACTGACCCGAGAACATTTGATTGAAGTTCGAAAGCAGCGTGGAATGTTTTGTTTCAAATCTACAAATGTTGTAACTTAACTTTTGCAACGTACTGAGCAATATCGTTGAAGAATAAAAACCATCTTACTGTAATCAGTAAAAGTTAAACTCTAAACTCAAAGCATTTATTTCAAATAAACCAATTACAGGCGTCAAGGGGTCGGTCAGTCAGAAAGATGAAGCTAGTTGCCCATTCCAAAGCGTAGAGGTACCGATAATATTTCTAAATCAACTCCTTTCATGGCAATATTCATACCATACTTGTAAACCTAAACGCTTAGAAAACGATTTGCGATCTCATGATCTTTCCTAAACAAGATTAGGATAGCATTGATGTTGTAAAAATCATAGCAGGAATGTCGATCGCCAACCCTAGGTCTGCTACACTCCGATGCGGTTCTTATAACGGCAATTATTTGTTTACGCAACTCAAACGTGTTAACGTCGAAGAGCCTGTAAACTGCACTTATCTCTTATTTATTACTTGAGTCAAGGTCATCTATGTGTACGAACACTTCTACGAACATATCTTATCAATGGCTATTTAAATTTTTTGGTGGATTCTTAAGTCATTAGTAGCCTTGTTCTACCCTTGGCGGAGTATAGGCCTCCCTTGTGTGCCATGGTTCCCTGGTACGGGCGAGTCTCATCCAGGTCTTCCCTGCGATCTTCTGTAGGTCGCCCACCTACCTGGCTCTGGTCTGCCAACGCTGGTTCTACCCGTTTCTCGGTAACTTATTTACTTTGTGGTCTGTGGTGCATTGAAATTGTGTACCTAGGTAACCTTCTCGCCCCGACATTGCCAATTATGTTTTACAGTGATGTTAGTACATCAACTAAATTGGTCTTTGGGTATGTATTTTTTTCTATTTTCTTTTCACAACATAATTGGATGTACAGTCAACAAAAGAGATAAGTATGCAGGATCGTCGGATATAGTTAAAGTTTAGTAAGAAACCGATGGATGTTGTCGACTGAAATTTAATTTTTGATAAATGAGCTGTTTGTTTTCTATTAATAAAATTAAATTTTATTCGAGAACCTCCATCGGTTTCTTACTAAACTTCAACTATATCCGACGATCCTGCATACTTATCTCTTTTGTTGACTGAACAATAATTATTTGTTTGTTACTTTTGACTGTTTCCCATTATTATAACGTATCTACTTTTTATGTCAAATAAGTTAATTGCAATCGTCAAAAACAATAACTTAGTAACCATACTTAGGTAGGTAGGTATTTAATTAGACAGAGATGTTTATGTCCAAAGTCTATAAAAAGTGGTGAGCCTGTATTTTTTTTACTAGGGATTTTAATAAATAAGGGCGACGAATAGGGAAGTACTTACCAGTTATTGTAATTTTATCCCTTTGTTATTGAAATTAAATATAAATAGGTACATATGCAATGAAGCAGGAAAAACTACATGAGTGTAGTTTAAAATGTATAAACAAACCAAAATAACACGGAAATCAAGGAAGTAAACGTAAAGTATATTACGAACAATTTATCAACATTCTAATTGATTAATTCCCAACAATTCAGAAAAATAGGCGTAGGTACTAGACTACCAGGTAATAGGTATTAATGATCCCTAATTGTATCATAAAAAAACTACTTAAAGTGTTTCCAATAATTTTATAATGATAATATATCTACGTATAAAACCTAAACTGGAAGTATATAATATATCCGATATTATAAACATCGTGGAACTTTTCCTTCCTAGGTACATAAATAAGGGCAATAAACGTTAATACTATAAATGCTTACTATTAACAGACAGACTATTGGAAAAACTTATCAGAAAAACGGACCGTTATGCTAATATTAACGTCTTAAAGAGAAATCGTTAGCTAATTTGTTTACAACCACAATTTTGTAACAATTAACGCCTCATTTAAAATTAAACGTGATAATTTATACAAAACAAACTTTGTTGTTTAGAAAATAAAGAATTTTAATGGCATTGACCCATAACTAGCCTATACTGTTTCCACTGCTGGGACACAGGCCTCCCCACGGTGAGAGGGAGTGGGCCGTAATCCACCATGCGGGCCTAGTGCGGGTTGCATTGACATAGCAGATACTCGTAATTATATGCTCTCAAATATACCAAGAGCAACATCTACAATATCTTGAATATCAGCCGATTTTATTCCGTAAAAATCTCACCATGAAAACTTAGGTGAACTTCAAGTGAGCTGGCAATACTGGCAATCCCTAGTAATCCCTGGCATCAGGTGGAATAACAGCTCACTTCAAGCTCACTTTACCTAAGTTTTCACGGTGAGATCAGCATATAACAAGTGATCAATCACAAACGTGTAGTCATGGTTTGCATCTGTTATTAAAGACCTTCTCTCCGACCTGATAAATACTTTGTTATGAAATACACATTTATTATAAAAGAGATAACTTTGTAGGTAAGAATTCTCTGCCAACCAATCATTGATCATGAAAGTAAGGGTTTCAGCATAAGCTATTACAGAATCATTCGATACGGTTTTGTGCCGAATTGAACATCAATACCTAAATGTTATCAAAGGAGTCTTCTAAACGCAGTTCCTAAATCTGAAACCAGAAAAGCTTGGCTCTATCACTATTTTTCCGACGCCTATTCGAGTCGCGGACCAGGCAAATAAGGTAACTGAAAATGTGTCATTTTCGACTCTGAAGCCTGTCGAATGGTTGTGAAAAGCTATGCTGAACTGCTGCTTATGGACTTGGCATGGATACTTGACAACCTTTCAATGCAACTTGCGAAAATGAAGTAGATATAAGATGACTGAGACTTAGATCCTAAGCACAAAAACATAGAAAGAATTTATTCTTCATGATGAAGCACATCCAAAACAAAACAGCTTATTTACTGTCTCAGCTATAGTATATGATATTTAATCTGTCAAGCTCCGCTAATGAGACACAATTGATTTTCTATTGTTTCTTCACCGATTGGTAACGCGCGAGGCTTGACCGGTTAAAAAAAAAAACATCATGCTTGTACTCTCCGAAGGGTTAGGTAGAGGTGTGGCTTCCTATAGTAGGTACACCCACATTTCCTCAGTTATGTTTAAGTCCCATTTTATAGGGGGCGAGCCGCGAGCCTATTGCCATCAACCAGGCACAAATCCAAACTCCAGGTGCTATATTTCAAAAGTAGACATAAAATAAAGCGGCTCTTCTATAATATAAACTTAATTATTGACCATACAACTTCTAAGGCAAGTTGCAAATTTTATTGATCAATTAAAATAATAATTTTAATTATTAAGATAATAAAGAAAACTGATGATTAAAACTTTGATAAAACCTCCATTATTTCTATTTCATTTTATGGTATGGTATTATAAGTTGTTAGCTACTAATATTTTTTTTAATGTTTATGTTTTGATTTCATGCTAATAATCTTATGTCCATATCTGGTCTGCTTGCATCGTAATTTGCATTCAGATTTTTCAACGAACATAAATAAAAATCTGTCTCAAGTATTATGTTATTCAATTTCTTTTAAAAGTGAAAACTACATTAAGCGCACAAAAAAGATTTATCATTGATATTTTAAGCATTATGGTATGTGACAGTCTTTTATTCAGATAAAACTTATCTCAAATATTTGAGAGAAAATCTAACGATAACAGTCACTTCAATTTCTCAATCATGGAAAATTAAGTATCTACCTTAAAAACATATATTTTCAAACAAAAACAATATGAACTTACCCGCTAAAAACAATATATCAACGGCAACTCCGTTTGTATCCTTACGAGGTTTATAAATGGTCCAAACAAAGGTATTAATAACACATTCACTTTCGGAATTATTTATAACTTTATTGTTCGAAGTATTAAGTTGTCGGCATTTTCACGAGAGAGAAACGCACAACGGGCGCGCGGTGTCGCGGTCAGACACATGTGAAATCAGCTGTGGCTCGGTCGCGGCTAACGGAACCCCCCACCGCTCCGACCTGCCGCATTCTGCAGATAAGCACCAGATAACATTATCGCATGTTTATTTACTGATTAACTTAGATACTGTCCGAAATTGCACTTGCGTACCCGCATTATGACGCCAAAAAATGATTTTGAGAGACCATGTTGTCGTGTACCTTTATCAATTCCGATAAATAAAGTAAGAAATTCGTGGTAAGTGCGTGACTCCATTATGAAATATATAACGTATAGATTCGAGTAAAAAGGTTCATTCACATCGATAACGCCTGTTATTTTATTTTATTAAAATCAAATAGGTTTACGTCACGCAACAAAAATTTCATAGATGTTGTTATTCTGTCATTCAAAATGATATACTATAACGATACCTAATGCCAAATAACCACACGCCTATAACATGTTATGGTCTCCCGTAACACATAATGTACGATGTTGCCGTGTCAAATTACTACCACTAATTACAGCTGGTGTAAGTCCACTGTGAAAATTATACCCAAGAATTTCTTAACACTTATTGTAACGGACTTTCCCCGCTTCAATTGTACACTGGAAACGAAAAACAGCAAAAATTTTAAATCTCTATGGCTTCCTAATTTATTTTAATGTATTCCTAGTTGCCTTTATGTGTCTCGTCTATTGGTTCATCTACATACATGTATTTATGTAATCAAATGCAATACAATCGCTGCAATTAAGAATGAATCTAAGAGATTACACAGTGCTATACGTATTAGGTAACATTTTTTAGATTACATGTAATAACTCATTATGTCTATTCATTTCCCATAGCTAAAATGTTACTAGTTCATATGGGAGTCTGATACCTAGATTATCGAGGTCGATCACGTCAGTATGTTTGATGAATGTCGTTAAGAATCACAATAAAAAATATATCTTACATAAGAATTACAGTTCCACTATAATAGCTACTCTGTCTTGTCTTACATCTTCATATGAGCATTAAATGGGTTACTAGATTTGTATCCAATAACCCAACTATTACAACAAGGAGTCTGGAGGGTGGGTCTGTCTGGTCTGTGTCTGGGGTGTCTGAAGTCTGGTTTTTTACAAGAAGTTTGCATAAACAAAGCAAAATATCACTTTAAGAAAACACGTCATTTACCACACTATTTTATTCTCAACATGTTTAACTTTCTCTAGAAAGGCCATAAGGATTTAAATACATTCATTCAAATACAGAAAACATTTTAATTCCAATGCTTGCAGACTCTTGCGAAAACCAGTTAAAATATGCTGCAATGTGCAGAAAGCACACTAAAGGCGTCCCGCAGGGTTTCACTTTAGGCCCATAGACCTTAAGTTTATTACAGAACTTAAGACTTATTCTTACAGCAACTACTTAAAGCGTCTTAAAATATCTATTTTATTTCCATTCAAAAGAGTAATTTTAAACTGAATCAATTGAATTAATTAATTTAAAATTATTAGCAATTATGGATTCTAGAAGGTCATTAGGCTATTCAGACTTTATCCGAGACGATACGGTTTTAAAAATAGAATAGTGTTGTATCATTTGATTCATCATTAAATACTGCACTGTGGGAATGTCTTCACATTTACGCACAAACAATGCAACTGGCAAAGACCCTATGCTAAATAAGCATAGAACTTTCTAAATAAACCCGCATCAGTCCCACTCTCCGAGCTATTGTCAAGAACGACTGGTCCTCATCATTCCAATTAGTTGTTACAAATCGATTCTCCAATTGATTAAATAATAGTCGATTGTTAGCTTCATCAGGGTTAGATGAATTGTCTGAACTATGTGATTCAGGTTTATGTTCAACATTGAAATGTTTTGTTACGAAACTGCATCTATAAACTGTTGAACATTTTTAACATGGACAGAATCACTGACTAATGTCTGCTTTCATATCATGTTTTCCTTTTCAAGTTGTTTTTCTGCGAAACCAGGTAGTTTAAAATACCCGTGTTGCACAACGTTTTATCTAGACTAATAAGGTAGGCAAAAGCCACAAATGGTAGGGTTGATAATGGTCATAATAATATAACCTTATCCGAGATGAAAAGCGGCAAGCTCTATATCTTTGGGCGATGTTCCAGAGCTGTCCCTTGCATCGGACACATAAAGAATATCAAGCGCAATATCAGTGGCAGTTTGATAGTATCTTAACCGTTACCTTTACTAAGTAAACTTAGTCGTGAGGCAAATGTCAGGAGAATTGGCGCTACGCATGCAGCGTGCCAGCAACAGCCGTAGTCCTTTTTGGGTACCGCCGTATCAGAGTAACGGAATTCATTCGCAGACGTGATTCATGTTAATATCCTTATGTGGATTGGAATTGAGACTAGAAATCAATAAATAGGAACTAGGTTTATCATGCGTATTTGCAAGTTATATTATGTTGGCCCTACACCAGGAAATTTCTAAACGTGTTACAGAAATTTCTCTCGTACCAATGAAACAGGCAACCGCATTCCATATAATATTGTTATAACAATTGTTTCACTTTGAATATATAGCTGGAAGTGTTGCAATACGCAACAAACTAATTTACATCGCTGATGACATCATTTTAGGTGTCAACAGTGATGTAAATTAGTTTGTTGTTCGCAGGTAGGCCATGAATCACTGAAGTATACTACTCACAGCACTGATTACAGTATATCAGTGCTCTGAGTGGAATACCTCGAATCCGTAAGTCGGAATTTTATTACAAAACCTAACAAACGTACAAAACTCGTTTGCATAATTCTTTGTACGTTTTTTAATCTGGATCTCACGGGTGTACAGAACCACACAAAGAGAAGTAAAAAGGTTTTTGTTGCGTCGCCTGCAGCCGAGATGTTATCTGAGCAGTCACCTTGATCTTTGCACGAAACTGCACAGAACGCAGCGCTTGACCTCCGGCGCGCCTCCTTTCTGTTCAGCCGTGTACAATACTTCTCTTAGGCGCAAGTACTATTGATTTTTTGGTAAAAAACCTTGGATCATTTAAAAAAAATGAGTCACGGCCCCCCTGACAATATCACGAGGCTATTTTAATATTTGTTTGTGCCAACCCAATAAATCGTATGCAAGGTTCAATTAAAAAACCAACGCGTTAAATGTAGGTATTACGGTAAATTGGAAAAGTCTCTGTATCGATTTTACAACATACATTTTTCCATGGCGTTTCTAGGGCATAACATTGTAGCTCAATCCGTATGAAAATTGTACTGTAGGTAACAATTTTGTAGAAACTCTGAACTAGAAACTAGCGGACAATATAAAAGCAGTGTTCAATTTTCACGACAAACAAGTAATTTTATCTGCCCGACAGGTTAAAAATAGCCCGTTAGGCATTATTGAACTGTTTGATTATAGAGGAACAATGCTATCGCAAGTAAATTAGGTATAAAACAATGGCAATACTGAAGGTAAATTTGAAGACGGAATGATTTCTATAGATAATTCGTATTGGTATTAGAAATCAACGCCTGATAGGAATGTCAGGTGTAAAACGCGCATACACGAGATGCGATACGTTTTTTGGGCCAAACCAATTAATATTTAAATATATTACATAACTAGCTGCTGCCCGCGACGTCGTCTGCGTGAAGACAGTACCAAAAATACCTAAGATTAGTGTCGCTATAGCATTATAAGTAAACAACTTTTAAAATAGCATTAAAATATAAGTTTTTTTTTGCAAGCGAAGCAAGTGAAGAGAGTTATATGGGAATCCTGCCGAGTTCAGTCATAAGATGTGACTGAAGGAAATAGAGAAAATAATTCAGGAATACATTCCAGTACACAAAAGAGTAAAAATACGTACAAAGGTATCATACCTTACAACACTTCCCTATAAACTACGTTGGTAGTTAGGCTGCCAGGTGCCAAAATGTAAAGAGAGTCAGGACTGGTGACGCGGGAGCAAGCGACGTACAGTTGCCCGTGTGAGAAGCAACTCGTCCTCAGGTCGACACCCGCTGCCCTCGGTGTCTGCCCCTGCGACTTATTGATGGTTATCGCGAAGCAAACACTCACAGGGAACTGTACGCGCTTGAACTGAAACGGGAAGTTATGAGGTATGAGGGGAATGCGTGGTATAAATACTGCCTCGCCGACGCCACAACCCGTAAGAATTTTCGCCTTAATGGTGTCTGTGGAGCGAGATGACTTCAAGGCGGGTCCCGTTACACAACTTCGGAGGAGATAGGTTCCGAAGAAGCATAATCGGGACACCGACCTTCAGCTTGATGGTATGCGCTGGAAGTCCACTTGCTGACAGGGAGTTCAGAAATTCCACGGGATAATGTGTGGCGTCATCTTGCTCGACAACAGTGTTTATCGAGGTGTAGACCACTTCATTCCCCTCAATTTCCGAGAGAATGCATTCGTTACTTGCTGCAGCCTGATCATTTTTGGGCGTCAAAATGGCCCGCTCGCAGACCCAAGAATTCTGCTGGCGCGGTATACGACTAATGTCCTCGTACACACAGCGAATGAGTTCTTCTAAGCTGGATACCACTCTACCGAGAGAGTCTGGAAGCACCAACTCTTTTGGTAGAGTGCCTTCGCCAAGACTTAGAAGGACATCGGAGAATTCTTGAGCACGTGCATTGCCGCCGACCCGAGCTCTCATATTAATGGTCAAGCGCGGCGTACGAACTCGTGACCACAACAAAGCATTCACCTCGTCAGCCCTCGATCCCCGTGTCACCACGGGAAGCGTTTGCCGGAAATCGCCACTGAACAGAACTGTGACACCACCCATCAAATGTTCGTTCCTGCGGATGTTCTGCAAGGTTCTGTCCACGGCCTCAACTGCCTTCCTATTGGCCATCGTACACTCATCCCATACGATCAGAAAGCAATCCTTGAGCACGTGTCCCTTATCGCTGTTACGTGACACACCACAAACAGGCGTTTCGGCGCTCTCTAAATCGATGGGAATTTTAAACATGGCATGTGCTGTCTTGCCACCCGGAAGCAGTGTGGCAGCGATTCCCGACGACGCTACAGCAATAGCAATTTTGCCTCGCCTCCTGACCTCTGCAAGTATGTCAGTGGTAACAAATGTTTTTCCTGTTCCACCAGGAGCATCCAAGAAAAACATTTTACCCTGGTTATGCCCAACGCTTTCAAGGACGGTGTCATAAATTTGTTTTTACATTGAAGAGAACAAAGCGACATGGTCATTTCGTATGGTGGTCATTTCGCCCGGATCGTAATTTGTCTCAGCGTTATACTCCCGATTTCCACGATCTTGATGCGGTGATGATTGGGGAGCTGGTAACCCATATCCGATCAGTGGATTGCCGCCGATAGAAATGACCACATCTTGAAGTGAACTGAGACAGGTGTTCAGCACGCGTTCATCAGTTACTTCGACTTCGTCTCCAGTAGGAACATAACTTTTTTGTAACGATACAACTTTTATGAAGAAAATGAACATTGCCATCTATGAATTTTAAGAATAACTAACTACTAACCTCGCCAACATGATCAAATTTAAATTAATTTCCAAAAAGTGTCAACATGTAACTTGATTTGATTTTAATGAAATCTCATAGATGGCGGGCGCTGCTTCAAAAGGAGAAGGGAAAGACTACATAGTTTCCTGGGCCCAGGTGTTAACTCAATCAAACTAGCCTTATTTGTAAGTGGATATAATAACAAGGCCTCACTGAAAATTTGGTGAAATTTGGCTATCCAGGAATCAAGTTATATGAAATATTGTAAAAGTGAGGTTATATATGAAATATAGTAAAAGTGAGGTTACATTATAACATTGTAGTTTTTTTATGTAATTTGCGAAATATTTTTGAATGGTTTTGGCTGTATAATGGTTTTATGCATGGAGTGCAAGTAGAGAGCCTCCATGTGTGACGTGTTGAAGATCCTGACACGTTTGACACGCCCTGGACAGTCGCTACAGTCGAATACATGTCTCTACATTTGGATGTAGAGACATGTCTTCGAGAAGAGACATGTCTTCGAGAGAAACGTACCTACTGCTTCTAAGTGCAGGATACCAATATCCTGCACTTAGAAGCAGTAGGTACGTTTTAAAAAAGGGAGAATAGAAAGTAAAATAAAACACCAATATATGTATAAAATATTTATTATTCGTCTTCAATAATTATGAGAATATCATCTAAAAAGGCTTCAATCGGACGTCTCCCAAGAACCACAATCATCTTGGGCCAAGTTCCAACATGCTTGGCATACATAGTTTTCACTGGTAACCTGAAAAAAATTAACTATTTGAATCTTGTTCAACCATAATCAAGCTTCATTACATGTACCTAATCCTAATGCATGTTTAACTAAATCGCTACGTCCCAGCCGAGACCGAAATGGCCTCAATAACAGTCAATACCTCAAAGCAGCAAAGCTTGGAACCGAATCGGTCCCATCGGGACTTGACGGTTACTTACACCTTTTTTATGAGTGTTCCATAGATTCATATGGCTAATTAATCAAGTAATTAGGTATTAAGTAAGTATTGTTTTAATATATGCTATCCAACAAAAAGACAGCCGACAGACATGACGCTGGAGGCCGTAAACAGTAGGTACATAAGTCTGGTTTTGTTCGCTTGATAGGCTAAAAGCTCGTTTTAAATAGGTACTTACAGGCTGATATTCACGCCACTGATGAATAAGTTATAAAATCGCCTCATCGTCCAAGACTCTTCTGCCAATAGAGTTACTGCGACCAGTCGCAATGGTACAATTCACACAGCGATCCATGTCGTCAATATCCGAACGATAGGCGTAATCAGTTGTCCAAAATAGAGAGCCAGGTAATTCAAAGTAGCAAGATCCGTCGAATAGTCCTTTATAATATACAAAGCCAAGGTCGTGGGATATTCAATAAAACATGGAAAATACGTGCGCACTCACAACGAAAGAAAACGAACGAGTGCCGGTCACAGAGTACTTTTTTATAGGTGCCGGCATGGTTTTTTTCTACCTGTCATCTGTCAGTCGGTGACAGCACAGATACTGAGTGACCAATGTTGCTAACAGAAGAAAAATTACAGGATTCACTCGATACGCTATGAATCGATTCCACGAAAAGATTGATAAGCATTTGTCACTCGATTTTCATACATATTCTGAGATTTTACCGATTTATTCACTATCGATTACTTAGAATTCAGGCATGTACTTAATCGATTATTTAGTTTTATAACTTAATTTAACTTTTCTCGCTTCCTAGATAGAAACATAGTACTGTATTTGGTGATTACCTTTAGAAAAATATAACGGTTTTTTTAATACCCATTTCAACTAGTTAACTGCTGGGCCCAGAACTCGCCGTCTCCTTTTCTTTATACTACTAACATTCATTAAACTATGTTTCTCGGCCCAAATTACTTAAATGGCGTAGTTTTCATAGTGTAAAGCTAGATAATAGCCTGGCTTACTGAAAAACAACATTTAAATATACGTCGTTGTCGCTGTCACAGAATGCGTAAGAAAAATAAAGATTCACAGCTCCTCCCCCGTAGGTGATAGCGTGATAATATGTAGCCTATATGTTGACCGGACCTCTTAGTAATACTCATGCAAAATTTGAAGTAAATCCATGCAGTAGTTTTGGAGTTTATCCCGGACATACATACAGACAAACAGACAAACAGAAAAACAGACAAACAGACAAAAATTCTAAAAACTATATTTTTGGCTTCGGTATCGATTGTAGATCACGCCCCAAGTATTATTTAAAAAAAATATTCAATGTACAGTTTTGACTTTCCTACGATTTTATTATATGTATAGATATCGAGACACTAAGAAGGAGAAACAAAGCTATGCGTTGTAATCTTAACAGCAGGGACAGATGGAGACCACTACTGCCAGTGAACTCTTGAAAATATAAAAAAAAAAAAAACATCAGCAGCAACTAGAGTTTCTGTGCAGCAAGTTTACTCCAGTAGGCTTTTTTACTTTTATCTATGACACGTCGGCAGCATTTCCAATCACGACTTAATTGTAACGCACGTAGCCATGTTATTTTAATTATAATTGATTATATATGGGCAGTGGCGGATTTACCAATAGGCTGAGTAGGCTGGAGCCTAGGGCGGCAGATTTTAGGGGCGGCAAATTTGGGGCTGACATTTTTTTTAATGTCGTACTGAAATTAAAAAGATTAATATTATATACCTACCATGTTTTTTTTCAGGCTTCTACCGTAGATTTTATCACAGTTGCCGATCTTTACAAATCTCTTTGCAAGTTTTTCGTAGCTGATGAGATTTTGAAGGAAAAGCGAAGCAGTATACAAAATACATGGGACATTATTCTAGAGGTCGGTAGGGGCGGCAAAATTTAAATAGCCTACTGGCGGCAAATGTGTGAATCCGCCACCGTATATGGGTCTTTATGTTCATAAGGTTATGACGATGTTTAAGCTTAGTTCAGAGCTAATTCGAAATCAATTTCTTCTTTAGCACATCTTTTCCTAACTTTTTGTGTTCAGCTTCCAGATAAACCACATGTTGCTAAAACACCAGTCCAAAAATGCTCGTACCATCAATAAAATAAATATTGACAAGACAAACATTTGTAGAATCCACCATGTTTGTTACAGTTAGGTACACGTTGTACACACAATCATTGTTTAGCATAACTATTGGTTAGAATGTCACTAATGATCCAGTTGAAATGCTAATAAGTAGGGAATCTTTATTTTTAGGACTATTTTTGAGAGTGAAAGGTATAATATGTCTGAAATTATTTTTACTGTAGGTACAGTCACGAACACTAATATGTCAACACTTGGCAACTTTCAATTGCGATTTTTTCGTGAAATAACGTATGCAACGTTGAAATACGACACTTTACATAAGCCTATGGGTTCGAAAATACTATGTTCGCAATAACATAAAATTTCGTTCAAAAATAAAGGAGAAAATCGCCTTTGAATAAAGCCAAGTGTATACATATTTATGCTCATGACTGTACAGGTATTGTTATACCTAGGCAATTTTTGTCATTAAGATTACACACAGCATAATCAGCCTATAATGTTCCCAATGATGGGACACAGGCCTCCTCTTCGTGAGAAGGAGTAGGCCATAATCCGCCACGCGGGCCCAGTGCGCGTTGATGGATGGCACATGTCTTCGAATTTATGGTTCTAGGACATGCCGGTTTCCTCACGATGTTTTCTTTCACCGTTTTAAGAGCATTGGTGATGAAATAATTTACACAAAGTGCCTGCTTGGGGTCGACTTACAACACGTAAGTCGCGGCCGTTACGACTGGGCTACGACTGCTCTTTTCTCGATCAAACATGGTTTTAATAACCCTTTTAAAAAAACCCATCTAACTAACCTTAAGACTGCGGTAATGTCCAAGTAGTATAGTCAAACTTTTTTACCAATTTTTGTTGAAACAACCTAACACTGACATTATTTCGTCTCTTACTTTATTTACACTCTGTTTCTCGTTCACCTCAGCCTCGCCGTTGAATTCAAACTGCAGACTAAATGAATTCAATTTGCTTACCTGCCAGCAACAAACTACAACTTACCGATAAAGTAATATTACCTACACAGTAAGTTTTCGTACTTTCATTACAGAAAGTACGAAACTATTACATTTAATGCTTATGAGATGGAGTTCAATATCACTATTTGCATGCAATAGCAATTTAACGAGATGCAGACTATTACCAAAGAGATTAACGATGTTGGTTAAGAGTATGTTCAATATCAATTACCTATTTAATCATAATTTAAACGGTATTGCGTGATTGCAATATTTTCTTTCGAAATCAATCAATCGTGCAAGACGTGGTGTCGAGTAGCTCGTTGGTGGGAGGCACACCCATCACCTACTGGATGGATGTTAGGAAATAAATTCTTATATTGATATTTCGTTACTACGTTGTGATTGTTAATAAATTATATTTTATTTACGTATTTATTTTATTATTTATTTACACACAGTAAAACAGAAACGACATACATAATCATTGACTACAAAAGTACTGTTTACTTATTTCTTAAGAAATTTCTTCCAGCAGACAATAGTGTGTGAGAACAAGAAGAGAAGAATTATTTTATTTGTAGGTACAGTTTGTTACTTAACTTGATTTAACTTACATTTCGATAAGCGCGTTCGTTCTTCAATTCGCTATTGTATTCATTAGGCCTTTAACCAATATATATAAGTTATACACTAGATTTATTTTAGGCATAGTTTAATATTTTCTTCACAATAGTAATATGTAACTTTGTAATGATGTAACTTTTATGTAATTTATATGTGAACTTATGAATAAATTATTATTATTATATTATTATTATTAATTACCAATTACTTTAGATAATATTTTTTATAAATATCTATCATTAGATTTCAAGTTATTGCGATATAATTTTTTCTTCTTAACTTTTTATCTGTGTAGGTAATTATTTTAGTGCGGTCATCTTTTTCCGCTAAATAAATATGTTTAATTTACTTGTTATGTTAGAATATAGGCATTATATAAAAGAGGTCGTCTGCAAAGTGCAAACTACACTGTAGATAAGTAACTTATAGATTTCGCAAATCGCATCTGTTATGTAAAGGTGTCGCTGCGTAGGAATGACGACAACAACAACACAGTGCGAAAATCTGCTTTCCCTAAAGGTTGCAGAGGTCAGACTGTAGACACAGTCATATCGAAGGAAACTAGAAACACGTTGTGAGAATAAAACTTAGATTGATTTATCTTCAAAAGACAGACAAGGCTTCAAACTTGTTACCTACACCACTACTACGAGAGGTTCTTGCGTCTGAGGTACTTATCTACTTAAATACAGAAGTTATTGATCACGCACTTTCATTAGGCAAATCCAACTAACTTATTGAATAAATTCTTTAATAGGTACTTATACAAAACTAATATAATGTAAAACGTTTATGGACCCGTCATGAGACGCTGCAAACGGTAATGGAGTTGAAGGAGAAATAATCTATATACAGGGTGAATTTTCCAAGTGGGCGTGGATGGCCAAATTCTAAACTATGAGGAATAGCGAAAAGTACTGAAAGGAGTCGCGGGCTCGATTTTGATGAAAACTAAAACTGCATCATTGGATTTTTGATAAATCAATATTTCCAGCCAGGAATCGAACCTGTTGATTTTGAAAATAAAAACACATACTGTATTATTACACCATTCGATAGTGTCCCTAATAAGGATCAAATTCTGGGAAGTAATGACATACGGCAAACTTAAGGAAAATGTTGAATTTTAATAAACTGCTTCTTATTTTAGAGTATTCATACATACATTACGTACCTTCGTACGAGTACCTTGTTCGAAATGATGCTCAATATTTTTATTAACACACCCGCAACGCAGTCACCCACAACATTAGGTTCTAAGTTCAAATTTCTTTTACGATCTTTGGAAAATATTCTAATGAAATCAATAATATTGTAATGCTGAATGCAGTACAATCCTTGAGACGTCGAATCTAGCTATGTAATGTATGTAAAGTAACAATGGTCATCATTTTGAACAATTAATCAGTTAAGGTTTAGGAGGTAGATAACATAACCCGGTCCCGGCTAAATAATAACAGCGGCACAGGTCAATCCATCAGGATAAGCTACGCTTGCCGCGGTTGGTCTGTGGATGGGTGACCATCTTTACATACCGAGGTATTCAGCTGCATCTGGTTAGAATGGAAGCCGACCCCAACATAGTCGGGAAAAGGCTAGGCAGATGATGATGACTTGATGAGGTAGGCAACATAAGAAAAAAAAAAAGTATTTTGTTAAAAATGAGCTCTTTCCTTTAGTTTGCCGTATGTTATTACTTCCCAGAATTCGATCCTTATTAGCGACACTATCGAATGGTGTAATAATACAGCGTGTGTTTTTTTTTTCAAAATCAACAGGTTCGATTCCTGGCTAGAAATATTGATTTTTCAAAAATCCAATGATGCAGTTTTAGTTTTCATCAAAATCGAGCCCGCGACTCCTTTGAGTACTTTTCGCTAGTCCTCATAGTTTCGGATTTGGCCATCCACGCCCACTTGAAAAATTCACCCTGTATACTAATAATAAAGCAGAAGAGTTTGTTTGTTCATTTGAACGCGCTAATCTCTGGAACTACTGGTCGGATTAGAAAAAATATTTTTTCATATGATAGCCCAATTCTCGAGAAAGGTTATAGGCTATTTAAGATCATGCTATGACCCTTAGGAGTCGAGCAAAAAGAAAAAAGGACAGATAGAATGCTAAGCGAAACGAAGTGATAGCGCGGGCAGGTGATGCGAGGCGACGGTGTGGGTCGCGGGAACAAGAAATTTCACGCGGACGAAGTCACGGGCAAAAGCTAGTTCAATAATAAAGCTGCAACTTGTTGACTCATTTTCTTATAGAAAATAAGGAAAGGAAGTTTTCTATGTTTCTGAAGTCTCCGAGGTACGATAATCATGCCATTACACGAACGACACATACGTCTCACATATAAACAGCTATTTGTGGCCACAAAACAAATCGCCATCATTTGTCACACACGGCTGTCGGTGAGCGAATTTCTCTACGATTATATCATTGTTCAAGTGGCCATGCACTGTAGTACCGTAATCTATGGGTCTAAGAAGACAATAAATAGTAATAAGAGCATATACTGCAACTGGAAAACATAATTGAACACGTACCTGAGCGAATGATTTAAGAGTATCAAGAGCGATCGCTGGCTACAAGATCCCTTAAGATTATATTTGAGACAGTGTCACTGGTCCAGGGAAGAAAAATACCCACCATCTAACTAAACGACTGGATGGATGACTCATTTAATTAGCACTTAAGTTCACAATGGGAGCATTGTGAACTGCTAGTAAATATTTCAAGATAAGTTCTTTCCATATCCCCGATCTTAGCTCCATGAAGCGCGGTTTGAGAAGCGTGGCACGGTTGAACATAAATTTAATAATGCAGCTGAAAATAAAAATAAGAATACATCCATCATGCTTATAAATCAATTTACAGCTGCACTGTTTACGATAGCAGCGTCCGAAATTGAACATGGAAAAATAAAATAGAAACTTGAAGAAAGCGAGATTATAGAGGTGAAAGTAGAGTTACAGAACAGACTAATTAGATTTTTCATGAGAAAGCAAAAAGCAGTAGCACCTGCTACTGACGAATGAACACTTATAGCACCAGAAATAAAAATAGTTGTCAAACTAGATATATGGGTATTTGCATGCCATCATTGCAAAACGAGGACCAAGTGAAGCGTGAGAATATTCCGTTGCATACCTGCATACTCATTCATCTCACCGTTTCTAGACAATAAATCAATACCGATTCTATAAATTGATTAGATATCTACCAAAGAGGCCTTGTTGACACGCGCTCTTAGGAAGCCTAGTGGTTAATTTCTTAGCCAAACAAAATGAGGTAAACAATCTACTTATACGTATAATGTACGTAAGCGCCATGTGCACCCAGCACATGGCGCTTCTTTATACGTAGATTGTTCATCAACAAGAGGTGCAAATTGATGGATTCATCGATTAGTAAGCATTTAACATGGTAAACTGGTAAATGCTGAAATGATTTATTTCACACCGTTTTGGGGCTATGACGAAAACAATACAACAGAGGTAGGTAAATACTGACATTTGCTAAAGGTTAGACCTAAATATATATATCAACATGGTTCACTTTACCTACACGTTAAGCTAAAGCCAAGTTAGCTATTTTAAGGAAAACTGCTGTTACAGGTAGATATACTACTTATAATCATCTCTTATAAGATATCTAGTCTGTTTGATCACCAAGAATAGCCACTTGGCGCTTGCATCGCTTCAAGTGCAGTACATAAGTGTGTATTAAGAACACATCTGGTACACTGATAAAATTATTCTCATACGAAAGATTCCCAACTTGGCTAACCAGAAACAATATATAAATTGATAGGAACAGACGTGTTGAATTTGGTGGGAAAAGAAAATGTTGAAATAGCGATGACGTTAGCACATATCTAAATCGGTTCCCTATACATTCGCATAAAATTTTAAGACCTAATATAACTTGGCATACTTTTGTTTCTCCTAATTATATTTTCGCATAACAATATTCACGCATAACAGCTTACGCATAATTTTTTAAGCGTAATTTCTGTAATCATAATAATGATTAAGCATAACATTCTAAAGCATAAATTTAGCATGCTCGTTTTATTTCTAACGACATCAGGACGATGTAGCCCTGCTGCGCGGGGCTCCTATTTCTGTCTGCAGGATTTAAAGGAACCGAACCAAACCGAACCTCGGGGTGCCACTGACGTCGTTTAGTATTATGCGAATTAAATGTATGCCAAAACAAATTAGCCTTAAAGATAATTATGCCAACATAATCTTTATGCCAAAAAAAATTATGGCAAAGTATTATTATGCCAAAACAAATTATGCCGAAATAGTTATGCCAAAGTATATTAGGAAAAAGAACATTATGCGAAAAGAAGGGATCCCATCTAGATCAGCCGTTTTGTCATCATCTAAAAGGTGTTAATCATTTACAAAGTAGAACAATGTTAGGTAATGAACTATTATGAATAGTGAATAAACAAGAAGCGACACGAGATAAGCTCTCGTACCGCTATCGACGCGAGGCTGTGGGAAATTGGAAACGTCAGAGAGATGCGTGACTGCACCACTATTGTTTTATCTGGGTAGGTCGCAGTGCCTGAGGTTCTCCATCTTTGTCGTAAGATGCATTTGAACTCGCTTTAATATTATTTTTGATCCAGCAATGCAAGGCTTTCAGTGTTGAGTAAGTAATAATACCTACTAGTATGTCCTAGTGATGAAAAACACATGTCTAGGTAGACGAAGGTGTTAGAATTTAACTTAGCATGTTTTAAGGAACGCTTTATGAATTTCTACATTTATATCTGTTATTTATAGAGGGGCCCGTGGCTAAATATTAACAGCCGCACAGGTCGATCGATCAGGTTAAGCTACGCTTACCGCGGTTGGTCTGTGGATAGGTGACCATCTTTACATACCGAGACCCCTCTGTGCCTCGGAAAGCACGTTAAGCCGTTGGTCCCGGCTGTCATTCGTGATTATTTGATAGTCGTTACGGGTAGTCAGAAGCCCGAAAGTCTGACAACCAGTCTTACCAAGGGGTATCGTATCATCATATAACTGGGCTGTGGAGGTCAGATAGGCAGTCGCTCCATGTAAAATACTGGTATTCAGCTGCATCCGGTTAGACTGGAAGCCGAACCCAACATAGTTAGGAAAAGGCAAGGCAGATGATGATATCTGTTATTTAAATGGTGTACATAATAAAGAGTATTATATTCTACTAGCTGCGCCCCGCGGTTTCACCCGCATAAGACTCGATCCCGTGGGAATATTGGGATTAAAACTATCCTATGTCCTTTTCCGGGACTCAAACTATCTCTATACCAAATTTCATCTAAATCGGTTCAGTGGTTTAGGCGTGAAGAAGTAACAAACATATAAACACACACACACACTCACAAACTTTCGCCTTTATAATATAAGTGTGATTGTATGCTATGAGTGTCAAACAATTTTATATGACGAAAAATTCCATTCGGGAAACGCATATCCCTGTACTGTAGAGAAAGAAAGAAAAAGTATTTAGAAAAAAAAAGATCACAAACTAAACACAGTCAAAAATAAAAAAAAAACAAGTTATATTAAAAAAAAAGTAACAAAAAGAGAAATGAAAACTCCTATACGAGGCTAAAAAGCTCCTATCTCAGCATGATACTACGACATTTAAAAAATAAATGTCGCAGCGCTGGTATTCTGATTGGGCCCGCTGTAGACCACAGAGCTGTAGACTCTGGCGCTCCTTGAAAGAAAGCAGACAATAACTTTTCTAATTGTAAAAACCAGATTCTTACGCATGGCGTGGTTACTTAACTGAAATTACACACATGTTGCATATTAATAGGAACAGTACTTTATGGTAAGCAGTGCATCTGGTTTGGAATCTCGCAATACTTGAAAACCGGGAACTATGGAGGGCTATAATTTATAGGCAATTTGCAAACTTTGAGCGCCTTATGAAGCGCAGAGAGGCTGGTTTAATTGCCGCGTAACAGATTCGACCTGACATTAATGAGAGTGATTTAAAAACTTTAATAGCTGATGATTTAATGTTTTTACACCCATAATGTGAACGTGTTCTTATCGGCGCTGTTGAACAGACTATTGTTGAGTGCAATTAATCTTTTTTCTTCAGTTTCCTTTGCATTTTGATCTGTCTGATACATGTCATAGCCCCGTTGTAAGTTTATAGCAACTGTTGATTATGTATGGCTTTCGCGGTGTTTCTCATATATTAATTAGCAAGCAAAGAAATGCCTTGTTTATGTAAAGACGACATGCAATTATGCATAATGAGGTGCAAAATGTTATGTACTTCCATTCACGCCATTTAAAATGACCCAGACTTATGTTCTCTTTGATACTAGTGAAGGCATTAAGTACATTCACCTATTAATAGGTTTTGGCATGTAAGTATTTGTCTGTCCTTCCCCTTTTTAATCCATCTAAAGGTTGTCTTTAAAAGATTGCTCTTAGCGATAAGACCGCCCATTGTCTCACCCGTTGTAAAGTTTCTATATTTATATCTGTAATTAATATGGTGTACAAAATAAAGAGTATTCTATTCTATTCTAAGTGAATTATTCATTATAATATAACTAAGTAGCTAAGTAGCTTATAGGTAACAAACTAATCTGAAAACTTAGGACCGTTAATTCTGTTTTTTTTTTTTATAGGACCAGTAGCAGCCGCGGAATTTTACCATTAAATAACATCATCATCATCACAGCCTATAGTATTCTACTGCTGAACACAGGCCTCTGGTTAAGTAAAAATTTCAGAAAAATTTCCATTAAAGTTTACTTTGCAACCATTCTTTACCATTGCACTGACCATAGATATATGAAAATTTCTATGGCATTGACAGACAACAAGTTTCCAGCTAGTTCAGTTCAGGTAGATATATACAAAACATCTCTTAGGTACCTGTACTCTATTTTCATTACCTCTCCTATATTAAAACATCAACAAGTAACATAATAATCTCATATTTAGTAATGTCGCTTTATCGTAGCGGTTCGCTACGACAATACGACATAGCTACTACGCTACGATGCAGTGGCGTAGCGAATACAAAAGTAGGCGTATGTAACGTTTCAGAAGACAATCAACATTATCTTTATACAAAAGACTAGCTTCTGTCCGCGACTTTGTCCGCGTGAAATTTCACCCTCCCCCCATTCACCCTCTTAGGGGTGGAATTTCGAAAAACCCTTTCTTAATGGACACCTACTCTTCACAAAGAACGCACCCTCCAAATTTCAAGTCTCTAGTACCAGCGGTTTAGTCTGTGCGGTGATATGTCAGTCAGTCAGTCAGCACTTTGTATTTTATATACAGGGTGTTACGGAAAGGGTATATCAATACAAACGGGTTGAAGAGTGTATCTGGTCTAGAATCTCTGTACAAAATTTCAGCTCAAAAGCAGTAACTTTGAAAATGCTTAATATTTCCCCTCTGTACCTCGGAAAGTTAAGCCGTTGGTTCCGGCTGTAATTTGTAGATCTTTGACAGTCGTTACGGATAGTCAGAAGCCCGAAAGTCTGACAACCAGTCTTACCCAGTATAAACTGGGTTGTGTGTGAAGGTCAGATATGCAAACGCCATGTAAAATGCTGGTATTTAGCTGCATCCGGTTAGGCTGGAAGCCGACCCCAACATAATTGGGAAAAGTGTAGGCATATTGATATGTAATCCTGTTTTATTTTTCAGGCTATTGCTGTTATTACTTGGATATTGACAAGAGCATTATTTTCTGGAAAACTTAAAAAAGCCATGTCTCGCGTATTGCTGAGAATGTTTGATGGCAGTAGCCAGAGGTAGACCTACTGCCATCAAACATTCTCCTCTAAACCTTTGATGTAAGCGTTCAGCGCATGTTCATTATAACTTAGACAAACAGCGCCACTCATCTGACCCAGTGGTCAAAGTTGGAACTAACGAAAGGACAGCGATGGCAGCGACTCGAGGACAATTTTTGGAACTATTTGGATATGGTACTTACGACGCCATCTCTCGGTCGCATGGAGTTGGCATTAGGGGAAACTGAAGTCTGTACGCTTCCTGACTGTACTCCTAGATGTCTATAACCTAAATATATTGGTATCGTAAGTAGAAAGAAGATTTAAACAGTTATAATATAGAGCTTAGGGCTAAACTTAGGAACTTAGTTGAAAATAAACACTGTTAGCTTCAATGCCTTCCATGGAATAAAAGATTGAACGATTCAAATCAATCCACAACACATATTAAAGACAGATCTCGGTCAATAGAGAGATGAACAGAGGTTTAACTTCATGTAAGAGGCCATCCAAAAAATACGTACCACAAGGAAAGGGTCAATAATGTTTGACAAGGTGGGAGGGACGAGTCACAAGCTTCATGTCGTTAGGAGTTTACATCTAAAGTATTAAAACTCTTAAACTTCAACTGTAAAGAGAACCAAAAAAATATTACCATCTCTATCTGGGGGCACAGTAGTGCCCCCGCCAAGACGAGCCAAGCGAAGCGCAAGGGCACTACCTACCTTTTCTCGAAGCACTTCGTCGTATTTTTGAACCTTCTTAACTTGTATTTGGATTATACCAGATAAACAAAATTTTCGGGATATGCTGTCAGTGGTTGATTTATTAAACCTATAAAGTTTCAATTGCATAGCTCTTATACTTTAGATTTTATTGATATCTAAAATATCCCGATTTCGTTACTGATTCACTGACTCACTGATGATCATCCATATTCTTAAGGTCTTCCTGAAGTCCTAGAAAGCTGAAATAATATTACGTCATCACCTTCCTGTACTTCTTGTCCCATGTTATTTGGGGTCGGCGCAAGAAGTTTTCGTTTTCCATTCTCCCCTGTTAATCGTCACGCTATTATTCATTCCCTTTTCTTTAGTATCATTCTATCAACACCAGGGGACACGCAAATATGACCACTAATGACAAGCCCTCCCCCCCATCCTTATCACAGGTGGACATACCGCGGGTCAAAGTATCATGACATTCGTGTGACGTACGTAATTTATGGATGGCCCGTAGTCATGCATGAGAGAAGTGCATAAAGTTTTTCATTCCCTGCTGCCGTCATCTTGTACTGCGAGGTTAGCGGCCTGGAACGCGCAGCAATTTGCACAAGCATGCTTATTAAGACATAAATCATCCGACCACTGCTATTTGTTTTACTTAATGTACACAAATTACGTGTAAATAACGATGCAATTTCATTAAGACTTTGATTTGATTTCTGATTAGGTTTCGAAATAAGATTGATGGTACCGTACATAATAAGCACGTCATACGATGTAGTATGGATAACGTGAGCAGAAAGGTAACGGCCCAGACTTACGAGCAGTGACGGATTAAGACTACTTGATGCCCTAAGCAATCCACGACTGTGGGCCCCCCTATCCGTATGTCAACTAGAATCGGTCTTTGAACCTTTACCGCCTAAAAACATTAGTTTTTTGTAAAATAAGATAATGTGATGTACCGTTTATACAGGGTGAAATTGAACACATGCTACAAATCGAAATGGGAGATTGTACTCATTATTATGAACAACTTTTACTATGGGACCAAACCTGAAATCGCGAAAAAAAAAATCAGTTGTTCCCTACATTTTGATGAGTTATGCGAATATAAATGTAGGGAACAGCTGATTTTTTTTTTCGCGATATCAGTTTTGGTGTCATAGTAAAAGTTGTTCATAATAATGAGTACAATCTCCCATTTCGATTTGTCGCATGTGTTCAATTTCACCCTGTATTCGTTGGATCCCACTTTTGAATCTAATTTTTAGGTATTAACAATGGATCCCGTTTGCTATTTCCGTTGAATCCCATGTTATAACAACATGTATACATTTCAGAAGAAAAGTGATTTACCTTTATCAAACACTAGCTTCTGCCCGCGACTTCGTTCGTTTGGAAGTCGTACGACACCACAATATTGTAAAGTAACAGCCGCATTTTATAAAACATCCCTGTACACTTGTACGTTTGCAGTTTTGGTCTCAGCAGCCAAAATATATAGAGAGTTAGGACTGGTGACGCGGTAGCAAGCGACATATACTTAAACTTATAAACTAAACTGATAAATTTTTGTTTAATAACGTGTTATTTAACAAGCAATTCATTTTTTATTCATTTTATCTCATAAAACAACGTTTGGAAATATTGACTTATCATTACGCAATTTCCTAAAAATTTAACTCATTCTTTCATCGACTTGCGCTAATAGAAAAAAAAATGATTATTTTTAGTGGGCTACCCGGAACCGAACTAGTTAGATTAGGTTAATTATTTAAAAAAAAACAATGTTAGGTTCGGTTAAAACTGTGACCCCTACGCACGAGCCGAGCGAGCAAAGCGAGCGGTGCCTCGGCAGCGGCCGGCGAGTGCCAGAAACTACTAGATATTATAGAAAATGAGTTGTTTGTGAAATAAATAGTATACGAAAAGTTGGTTGTAAACTAAAAATTTGTCAACGGAGTTTTGGTGAAACATTAGTGAACCCCTCATTTTATTATAAACAATTTTGTTGTTGAAAGTACCCGCATTCTATTTTTTTTAAGCATTCGGGATCCAACGGAAATACCTACTTTTCGGGATTCAACGACAATAAAACGTAATTATCTTGCATTTTTTAAATTCAGGATCCAACGGAAATACATAATAATGTTTTGCGGGATCCAACGCCAAAAATATTAAACTGGGATTCAAAAGCGGGATCCAAGGAAAATACCAGGCGGGGGGCCCGCGGGAAGGGGTGGTTTGTGATTGGCTGATCGCAATTCCGGTACATTCGAATTGCCGAATGCACTAGCGGGCAGCAAGTGAGCAAGCGGGAGCGGGGTTATGACTAGGTCGGACTCTATGTCAACTTAAAACGCGCGAATTTTCAAATTAGTCCTAGAAACTTTTTTTGGTGTGGTTTTTGGTGACGTGAGAGTGAGACGTGATGCCCTAAGGACGGATTTTTTTTTGTGCTTCTTCTGGTGCCCCCCCAGACGTGATGCCCTAGGCAATTGCTTAATTTGATTAAGGGTTAATCCGTCACTGCTTACGAGTTGTAGGTCATAGGTTCGAACTCAGGTAGGCGCTTTACTTTTTTGCGTAAATAATTTCATCACTACTGCTCTCAAAACGGTGAAGGAAAACATCGTGAGGAAACCGGCATGTCCTAGAACCAAAAATTCGAAGACATTGACGCACTGGGCCTGCGTGGTAGATTACGGTCCACTCCTTCTCACAATGAGGAGGCTTGTATCCCAGCAGTGGGAACATTATATGGTACAGCTTTAACTCTTATTTATGTATTTTTCTTTAATGGCCAACCAACAATTGTGAAATTTTCAACAGTGTAAGAAAATGATAAAATTTCAATTTCTTATAGGTTATTCTCTTAAAGTGCATAGTATAAACCTCGGAACTAGATGACAACTGTTTTTGTATATAACAACTATTATATCATGTTTTTGAGAAGTTCCAGATCAAGAGGACCTTGCAAAACAAAAGCTAAAAAATATTTCGAGGGAATAATTTCAACTCATAATCAACATTATTATAATTTACATTAAAACAAATGATTCAAATATTGATTAGAATAATTTATTATTACATGTTTAACCTCTCTGCTCGACAAAATTTTGACATTTGACACACCAGCTGACTCGACGGGGTGTTGCGAATTACGTCATGATAATCAGAAATTTACTTTAACTTTCAGCATTCGAATTTATTAAGAAAACTGTGTTACCGCGCCTATTTTGTAAAATAAGTTTGTGGCAAATATCTCTAACTATATGCTGAGGTCGGTAAAACCGCGTCATTCTACTGTGAAAGTTTTATAAAATAGATATTACTACACCTATCCAAAAGGTAGACACCTCAAAATCGCTATAAATATGTACATAAACCATCTAATCTCTTGATGAAAATATGCAAAAGGAAAAAATAAAGATATTGTCATTCTCTCTGCATTCTTACTTTTACCATTTTTCATACATAAACTACATAAAAAACATCATCAAATCTTGATAAAAATTACTAAAAATTGTGTTGCGACGTGACACCTCTTAGTGCTGACAATCCACCCAATTTTCTTATTCCGATTCAAAAATGTCATAAAGCCTAATCGATAATCGGTATTTAAAAAAAAATAAAAAAATTGTAGAGACTGAATAAAAACTCTTTGGTATATTTTATCACGAATTAATAATTTTTTTTAAATATAATCATTTTAATAAGTACAAACACGTAAAGTGTGGATAGGGGTGTAACTTTTTATGGTTCCCTACGTCCGAATAAAAAAACGGAACCCTTACACCCTCACTCGTGTGTCTGTCTATAGGTTTGTTACAATCGATTTGTTTCGAATCTACTGGACCGATTAAGTTGAAATTTGGTACACATATAAATTTCTGTGACTCAAATACGGACGTGTAACATGAATAAATTAATTATGAATATGGGGTCACTTTTTGGGGTCACATTAGATTTAAAAAATACCATTTTGTTTTTTTTCTATTTTGATATGCCCAGTGTCACTCTCACAGTAAATACGAATCTAACGACACCTCTCAAGCTAAATTCCATCGAGCCGTTCAGGCCGCAGAGCGTGCCAAACAATTATACATACTTACATACTCTTGAAAAACATAACCCTCCTTCTGGTGCAGTCGGGTAAATAGTAGATTGTTATACAAGGGTCGAAAGGAATCTATTCCCATACGAGGTATTTAGACTATAGTCCGAGTAGGAATTGATGACTTTCACCCGTGTTAAACACTCTACTTTTCATTTCAGAAAAGTAAAAAATAGTGGTCTTTCTAAAATATTTATTGATAAGAATAACATGAATAATAGGTACCTATTTAAAATTAATTGAAATATTAGAACAATTTGTGTACTATTTTAAATATGGAACACACCGCGTCACTGCCGCGGGCCGTCCCGCTTGATAGGTATTTTTTTCACACTGGCTGTTTATACACTCACAAGACCGCAACATTTTTCTTAATTATGTAAAAATTTCGTAGCTGACTACTTCCAACCAATTTAGTTCTATTTTTTAATTCATTCCCGACCTAGAGAGGGAAGCAATTACTATGAGTCTTTCCCGCCTTAAGGTGGGAAGCAACGTCTTCCACCCGCTATTCGGATCAAACAAATACTACTTTCCGAGTATGAGAAATGAAAAAGCTTTGCTTACTGTAAGTACCGTGTGATATATCAAATGAAAGGGTTTGTCGTGAAGGTCACAAACATATTTTTTAATAACTAAAAAAAAGTTATTTAGAAACAATAAATATCTGAAACCACAGCCTAAAATAAAAAATAAAAACTACAAAATATAGTTCTGTGATTATTCTAGATTCCAAGAGATCCTATCAGACGTCTGGTCTTCAAATAGTATAGCAAATCTCTCATTCTAGGTATACTGCGTACATACTTACATTTGGTCACAGTAAAAATATGTTCGGGACGTTATATTTAATTTAAAGTTGGTATTTTTAAATGTTATGCTTAAAAACACTTGTTATAAGAAGTCGGTTAAAAATAAGATTTTTGGCATTTTCAATCTCAATAGTAAGAAATGCTCAAGATGTTATTCCCCATAAGAAAAAAGTAGGACTTTTCTTTTCTGGCTGGCACTTTAATTTTTGAGTAGGTACTGTAGAGGTCGGCTCTAAAGCAAGCCTGGCTGGAAAGCCACACCTCTACAAGACTCGATGGTTATATTTGTATTAAGTTCTTTTCGAATATTCAAGCAGATGTCATATGGAGGGTCGTAGGTTTGACGTCTAATATTTAAGTCGTGAATTATTATAATATAAAGAAAGATTCAATATAATCCAAATAAGTATAAAAAGGATTTTGATTTGATCCCGACGTCGCCGAACTGCGACATTTGGTGGAGTGCGCCGTGTTTAGCAGGATTTTCGCTAAACTTGCGAGATAGGAATTTGTTTCAGCACTCATAGAAGTGAAAAAAAACCTCTCGTATGCCAAGCGAGGCCTCAAAGTATACTGTGAGTATTTATTAGATGCGAAGAAACGTCGCCAGGAGAATATAAAGCTAAGTGGTTATATGTATTTTTTTATATAAGGAGAGAAAGATGGCTCAAGTTTTTGCGGGCATGGACGGCGTATGCCTGGAAGATTTTCTTAGGCGATTTGAAGTTGTTGCCGCCTATAATAAATGGCGTGAGAGCGACTGGGCGCTCATATTAAGCGCATATCTTGAGGGTGCTGCCCTAGCAGTTCATAAGTGGAAATACTATGACGACATGTCATTTAATGAGATATGTGAAGTGTTATGGGAGGAGCTTCCATGTAAATGTCACAGAGATAGAAAAATGATTAAGGTGCAAGTAGTCGAGATGGCAAAAGATCTGTCTGAGGAAAGCAGACAAGAAAATATTGTAAATGTAGATAATGATGCTTCTATATCATTTAGTGGAAGACAAGATGACCCGCTACAGAACGAGCAGTGCTGCCTAGAAAGCAGCGTGGAAGTTGAAGGTGATGGAGAAGATGGTGTCGAGCGCAGCAGCGAGGTGTGCATCCCCGCAGAGGAGGAGAAGGAGCCGATAGAAGTGTTCGAGAGCGAACACAATGATGAAAACAACGAATCGGGTCAGTTCTGTCCAATTATTAACGTAACTAGCAATGTTTCAGAGCCACAGAATGAGCACAATGATCACGATGTGGGAATAAATAAAATTAACATCGCTGCTGATCATTTTGATGTGGATAATGTGTCGATCGATTCGTCCGAAATAAAAGAGAATGGTCATTCCGATTTTTCCAAAATAGAGAAGAAAGATCACTTCATCATCGACATGAATAGTAATAATAAGGTGACTAAAGATGAGTTAGTTGAGGATGATATGAACTTGGACGCAGTCAGAGATGGAGATGCAGAGGTGTTGAACGACTCCGTACAAGCAATAGACTCATTTAGTTTTCCTACGGATGAGGTTATAGTTCGTAATCGTAGTAATTGTATAATATGTCATGTAGATGTCCCTAATTTAAATAAGTTTTTTTTGCAATGTGCTACAAACAATAAGAGAAAAGCACGAAAGAAGAAAAGAATCCCATTTTTCAAAAAAACTAAGACTAAAAGATCATTTCAAAAAAGTTTTTTAATAATTAATAATTTTATAAAAACATTTTTTGTAAACAAGCATCATTTTATAAAGAAGTTTTCGATTTTAAAATATAAATTCAGAAAAAGGAAGTTTAGAGATAGAAACCTTTTTAAAATTGATTAAAACCTTTTCATATTAGTATGTTAATTAATAGTTGTTGTTTTTTTTAATTGTCATGTATCTTGTCATGTAATGTAAATATGTCACTTGAATGTAAACATCATATTTTAGTGCATTATTTTTGTTTGTATGATTGTTACAATTTATTAATATGTGTCCATTTGTGTGTTACATATGCTGTGAGAAAATACATCGGACGCGGCCGGGAGCGTGTGAGGTACCCGCACCTCCCAGAGGGCTGTGAGGTGCGCCCTCACACCTGCAACGGGTCAAAGGGAGGCCTGAATAGATTGTCGATTTCAACGTGATTACAAGTAGGCCTAGGACATGATTCGTACTCCAGTATTTAATGACGCGAGTGATAGGAGGATAGTTATTGTGAAAACTGTGGTCACTCCTATAGAAGGGGGGGTGACAGACACTCAGCATAAGTTGTCACCGACTTTGCTAACAGGGGTATAACCCTTGCAAAGTGTGTTTGGTTGACACTTTTGGTTCAACTTGTGTTTGAGGACACACAGTTTTATCAGCATTGACTGATATTTAATGATATTAGAATTTTAGAGAACGTAGTAGGAGTTTAAAGTTTTATTTCTGGAGTACGAGCATAATATATTAGATTTTTATTGAACCCTGGCCTCTTAAACTTTTCCCTCCCTCTGGCTCAATCCCGTCCGATGGAGTTAAAAGAATCTGATGCTAAGATCGTTTAATTCTCTTAAGCCTCTTCCAGGTCGATGTGAACTCTCACATCAAGTATTATTAATAATTAGGAGGCCGCGTCGCGCCTTTTACCGAGGTTTTGGCACGACGAGGTTTAAGCATGACGACGTTAGTTTGTATGGGTGCATATTGGCACATATAGATGTTAGCTTGCTTGACACTTAACGTAGTGTTGGATTCGCGATTCGTGCGTCCTGACTTAAGCTTACTCTTTCAAGAGACGGACCTCATCTTGTAAATTTCTTCCTCGGATTTAGGTAAACTTATAATAGGATAGGTAGATAGGGCTTGGAAATTCGAATGGTGTGAATAAAAGTCATGACCTATGCCCAGACTGTTATTCAAGGGTGGGCGTAGCTCATGTAGAGGTCGGCTCTAAAGCAAGCCTGGCTGGAAAGCCACACCTCTACAAGACTCGATGGTTATATTTGTATTAAGTTCCTTTCGAATATTCAAGCAGATGTCATATGGAGGGTCGTAGGTTTGACGTCTAATATTTAAGTCGTGAATTATTATAATATAAAGAAAGATTCAATATAATCCAAATAAGTATAAAAAGGATTTTGATTTGATCCCGACGTCGCCGAACTGCGACAGTACCTTATGAATGATGGGTTTATGAAAAACAAACTTATTTTTGCAGTCGATCAAATTAATGATGATGTACATTGTGCATGCGTGAATATTCAACCCTAACGGAACCTCTCACTGTGCGTGGTCCGACATAAACATGGAAAGATTTTTTTTTAATTTCGTTGGGAAACTACCACAAAAACAAACAATTACCTTTACTCAAGTAAACTAATAGAAACAAAAACTACCAAGCTCATAAAACTAACAACACATATTAAAATGTAAAGTGATTGCGGAATACGCAATTTATACAATTAATTTATCATCATTCCCAAACTTCTGCTCAGCCTACCTAAAAAATGTATACTGGGCATTCTGTAGCAAACTATTAGAAAAGTGTCAAAAATAAATACTTAATTGTAAAATACATAAAAATAATTTTATACGGCGAGCGCATTCGAAGATAAATTCAAATATAGAAACAAATTCGGCGCGAAATTCAATAAATGACTATGGTCTAAGGTCCTCAGTGTTATTGACTCAGTTCAATTGAATGTCCAAAAAACTATTAAAATTACATTAGTAAAGCATAAATCATTATTATAAACAATGCTTATTGTATTTAATGCTTAAAATAATTTTATTTCAATTTCTGAGTATCGATTTCCGATATTCGACGAAATTAAAAAAAAAATCGTTTTACATAATCGCTTTCGCACATCATTACGATAAAAAAAACAATCATGGACGGCGATTTTGAACACAAATTGAGTAGTGGTATTGAATAATACGTGTTATTCGACCTGTGTTTCAATATTACGTTAAGATTTGGGCATTTTCGTGTTGTTAATAACATTTACAATAATATTTGTCACATTTTAAATCTTATCTACTTGTGTGTGTGTGATATTTGTGAAAAGTAAAAATGTAAACACGCACCATTGGCGCGAAACTTCGACATTAGATATCAAAAAACTTCATTACCACTACTTATTTTAACTTGAACAACGGATGAATTCGTCAAATAATTAAATTATGTATTATTCACTGCCCCTGTGGTGGAGTTTGGATGTTCGAAATCCCCAATTTTTATGTTTTTTAGCCTCGACCACCACTGTCAACAAAATGGCGATTATTGCATTTACAGACTTGAATTTTATAAAGGTAAAGTAATAAGCTTGCGCGCTAAATATGAAATATTTAATGGCGTTAACATATGAGTTTTTTATCCAACTCTCTTAATTAACGCATATTCATAAGATTTGATGGGTAGCCTAATAAATATTTACATAATCAATGTAGGGTGTCGTATGTCGTAATTCTCGGGTCCTAAAGGGGTCATTACCGAGCCGGCGGAGGTTTGTGTGTTCGGGTCCTAAAGGGGGCGCTACCGAACTATACGGTTAAGGTAAAACTAGTACAGACGTCAGCACATCAAACTACCCGAAACTGTCAAAATTTCCCAATCAGACTTGAACCTTATACTTTAGCGATAAAGTTGAAAATTTATTAAAGAAATTTGACAGACTGTAGTAGCTTGATGTGCTGGCGTCTGTACAACAATATTTTCCATTAAATTCAGTGTTGCGTAATGCCCTGCTTGTGCCATGAGGTCTAGATATCTAACCTCCTTTGAATGAATAAAAACTGTATAGTGACAACAGGAACGTTACATAGAACGCAGTGAGAGTCGAATAGTAGTAATAGGTCATTATCCCACAGGCACTCCTGCCATATAGTAAATATTTCTTCCTGTTTACACTTACACATCTGATTAAAGATCGGAAACAGTTACCTACAGTCCTTCCTGAAAGCTCGCACTTTAAACGTTGGGATCATCTTAAAACTTCTCTTTATACCTAGTTATGAGTATAAGATAATCAATTCGGCTTCCTTCCACTTTTAGGACAAGGTTTACGGTACTGTCTTAAACCAATGTTCAAATCATAGAAGCTCATGTGGTGAAAGGAGAAATATTCAGGATTCTTATAGTGGTAGGCTTTTCCAGCGCCGAGGCCAAGGATCTGGAAATAACCGAGTACATCATGCTTTGTTTTCACAAAGGGTTGACCAGAGGTGTAGGTACAACGCAATACAACGGGTACATATTTGAATGTCGAACATTAAAATACCTACGTGTAAAATGTCAACGTTCAAAACATCGAAAATTTAAATATCGGTTATATCGTAATATCGAAAATTGTTATACCTAAGCATAAAATGTCTAAGATTGAAATGCCGAGTTATAAAAATATCTAATGATTAAAAACATCGATAATCATTATACCTAAGTTCAAAATGTCAACATTCAATACACTTTAGTTCATTATATTTACGTTAAAAATACCTACTAGTTAAAATATCGAACTTGCAGGCAGGCATGGTTGCAGGATGCAAGAGAGAGCGACGGGCACCCCGGTGTTAGGTTAGGTTAGGTTACTTTAAACCCTTTACACAGAAATAGGGGCCCCGCGTAGCAGGGCTCCGTCGACATAAGATGCAAGAGCGGGCGCGGCCTACAAATGTGTTTTTATATAATTATTATGTGAAAATAATATTACTTAAGCATGCAGAGTGCAAGTGAGTATGCATCATGCAGCAGGCATGATTTCTGTCACGGCTTCGGCGCTGCGGGGCTCCGGCGGTCCCACGCGAGCTGAGGCGGAGGTGGTTTTAACGCTCACCACCTCCGCCTCAGCTCGCGGGCCGCCTCGCCCCTCTGCGCCTACGCGGGCTTAAATTACACTCTAGGGGTAGGGCAGACAAGACCACATGGAGTCGGTTTTGCAGCGATTTGTTTCTGTCACTCATTTTTGTAGCACAACATATAAATAAATATCGATATTTAGGACATTCGATACTCTGTACTTCGATATTTACGTCATTAGATAATCTGTACTTCGATATTTAAGCCTTTCGATGTCATGTTTGTCGATAATTAGATTTTAGATATATTGGACGTAGGTTATCTAACCATTCGACAATATAAACTTACGTTATTTTAATTTTCGGTTTTATGGTCGTTCGATATTTAAATTTTCGATGTTTTAAACATTGACATTTTAACCGTAGATATTTAAATTTTCGAAATTCAAATATGTACCCAATACAACGTTTATTAGTAAGGTGGTAATAATATTATAAAGAAGAGGTAAAATAACTTGCGATTTGGAAGTAGGGGGTAATCGTTGGAAGTACTAATCCGATTCCGAAGATTCTTTCGGTTGGGTTTCTTGCATGACACTCGGCAAGACTGTACCTAGTCTTGCCGAGTGTCATGCAAGAAATATGCGAAATAATCAATAATAATAATACGATGTGATTGTGATTGTCCTAGAAATAAAACCACCAAAACTTCTAAATTTCAAAATTAAATACAAGGTTCTGGCAGGTCTTTAACCTCAGCTCGTCGACCGTCAAACGGTATAACCTAAAATGGTGCGTTAATTTCTAAAATACCGAAGGAATTTATTACCTCTCCACTAGTGTCCCTGAAGACTCCGTTGGGTATATTTTCCAAAATCTCAAAGCACGGTCGAACCTCGTTTTCTGATAGGTTGTGATGTATCTTGCGTTTCTGAAATAAAAACAGCAAAATAACAATAACAAAACAAGTAATTTTCAAAAACAGATGTTTTTTTTTTATAGCCAACGAAAAATTTCTACACTAGGTCATGTGCTGAATTCATTCATGGTTTCAGTATGCGCGTCGTTGTCCCTGCCACCCTGTTTACCGTAGGTACCCACCATGTAATGCTTATCAGGCATTTTTATAAAATATGATACCCATCATATATTATTTTATCTGTTATTATAGAATCTGTTATTATAGAATCTGTTATATAATCTGTTATTATAGTATGATAGATAAATTATCTATAGGTACATCTGTACAAATAAATAAAACTGAAGTGTCTATTTGTAATATTAAAATACCGCTTTTTACTAAATGCATATGGACGTATACACGGTACATATACCAAATTATTTTTTTTACAATTTTTGTCTGTCTGTCTGTTTGTTCCGACTAATCTCTGAAATGGCTGGACCGATTTTGACGGGACTTTTACAGATAGCTGATGTAATAAGGAGTAACTTAGGCAACTTTTATTTTAGAAAAAGAATTAGGTTTCCGCGCAAAAAAATTAAAACCTTTTCCGTTATGCACGCGAACGAAGTCGCGGGCACAGCTAGTCCATACTTCCATACTATACTATACTTGTATATAATTATATAATCCATACTTAATACGAGTATTATAAATTCGAAAGTAACTCTCTGTCTTTCTGTCTGTATGTTACTTTTTCACGCCTAAACCACTGAACCGATTTAGATGAAATTTGGTATAGAGATAGTTTGAGGCCCAGGAAAGGATAGTTTTTATCCCGACATTCTCACGGGATCGAAACTTATGCGGGTGAAACTGCGGGGCGCAGCTAGTATTTTATAAAATAACTGTTTAGCCTGTTTAAACTTTTTTATAATTATGTTAAAAATAAAAACACACGAGATATTTTACGTTTGTTTCTCAGTTGGACAGCATCTCAATCTACTTCTCTCAGAAAAGTACTTACATCATACATCGATGTAGAACCAGATTTACTACCAGTCGCATAACTGCGTGACCCTCGGGCTGGTGTGCGTAACGTATTGAAAATGGAAGAAAACATGTTTAATTTTGTTGTAGTTTGTGCAGGATTGGTCATGCGGACTATTTGGGAGATTTGTATCATTGCTTGCATTGTCATGTTGTAAATTTTGGTCGAATGCACTTGAAATTTTACTTCATTTTTACCATGAAATCATTATTGGGAAGTGCGCAAAATCGCGAAAATTATTTCTTGCTTGCAACATTTTACAATTTTTTTTAAATTTCGTATTTCGTTTGAGAGAATATCAAATCAAGAAGACATCTTTCAGGATTTTATAAAGTGGAACTCCAGGGCTCCAAAGCAAAAGTCCAGCGCACAAGTCAGGTCACAGAATTTTCAGAATTTTCAAGAGTATTCTTGAGAGAGTTGTCACTGGTTGTCAGTATGCATGCATGAAACTAGTAAGTACCTACTCGAACGTGGAAACGTTTGCACGTCTAGTATTATGGCGCCGACTTTATCTAAATGTCAAAAAGTTGCTTTAGCGGTTACTTTGACTGTCGGTACCGTGCAAACTATATTTGTATAAAAAAACGCATGCTTTCCAAATATAAGGCATATCTCTGTAAATGTCGATGACATTGAGAAGGACTTCTTTTTCTTTAGCGCATGACATAGTTACGAGAGTAGATCGACGTACCAGACCTTAAATAAACAGACGTGCGCCGCGAGGTAGCTGTGGATGTGCAGCTCGAGATATGCGATGCATCGACTACAATAGGACTTTGAACGCTAACCAGCAGTTAAGAATAAATAAGTTTTCTATAAGGCAGCTGACCCACCGCCGGCGAGGAAGCGACTAACTATCGGCTATTTTCTCGCTCAAGAAAGTTACAATAGATATATATACATTCCGTGTAAAAAAAGAGATGCATATATTAATAGTTGATCGCTGACTGTTCACACTGCCAGCGAGGACTCGCTCCACTGGTTTGTCGCTGAGCTACAAGAGCTATCAAAGATAATATAATACTCGCTCAGCAATACTCGCTCAGCGATGCTTGCTTTGCGGTCAGAGATCGCACCCGCTATATATCGCTCTTTTGGAGAAACATCGACGTAACTGGTACATTTTTACGTCTATGCTTTCCTAACTTAAATAAGCTTTCTAAGTGCTTTGGCATATATTTCACTAATTTTTGGGAAAAAAATACATTTACGCTGATGTTTCACCAAATGAGCGATAATAATATGTCTCCCGACTTCCCGAGCGAGTGGTGCACTCGCGACACTCGCTGAGCCCAGCGACAAAACTATCGCAACTAAACACTCGCTGCTCGCTACCACTCTAGGCCTAGTTGGATACATATAAATGAAATTCATAGGCTTCGGGTGAATTCTCGAACATGCGTTTCCGCGTATCCACCTTATACAGTTGTCTCACTGCCGGCGATGAACGAGTAGCGAGCAGGAATAGCAACTGAAAACGAGTTGGCGAGCAGCAAGCAGCGAGTAGCGAGGGTATAGTTCCGATAGTTTTGTCGCTGGGCTATCAGCGAGTGTCCAAGTGCGACAGGCGATTAATCGCGATCCGCACTCTAGGTAGAAATGACCGCTGGTTGATCTCTCGATGTCTGTATACGCAACAGGACCCTACGTTTTATCCGATTGAAAGCTAAAGTTTAACGTGCTTAGTATTTAGTACTTTCCGAATCGTATAAGTAAAAAAATACCGCAAATGCCTTAATTAAGGTGCATCCACACCGAAGTTACTTTTTGTAAAGCAACAATTTGCAACATGATTACATTAAGTAACTTTCTATAACTTTTACTAAGATTACTAGATATTTTTAGGGTTCCGTACCTCAAAAGGGAAAAACGGGACCGTTATAGGATCACTTTGTTGTCCGTCCGTCAGTCCGTCTGTCAAGACCGTTTATCTCAGGAACGCGTCGAGGTATCAAACTGAAATTAATATCTAATACTCAAGTCTACTGTCCCTTGGAGCTGTGAAAAAATCAAACTTCTAAGCCAAAGCAATCAAAAGATACAGCCGTTTATACAGCAAATTTTCGAAACTCGCACGGGAATCAAAACCTACAGAGTACTTCCCGTGAACTTAGAATCTTGAAATTTGGTACGAAGTAACGTCTTATAGTACAGATAAAGGAAAAATTGCGAAAACCGTATATTTTTAGTTACATCATACAATAAAAAATATTTTTGAAAATTTTAAAGTTACTACTTCTTTTCTCATGAACACGTAGAGGTATTAAATTGAAATTAATATCAAATACTCAGGTCTATAATACCTTTAAGCTGTAAAAAAATCAAAGTTCTATGTCAACGCAATCAAAAGAAACGGCAATTTAAGCCGCATATTTTCAAACTCGCAACTACTCGCAAGGGAATCAAAACCTAAAGGGTACTTCCAGTCGACCTAGAATCTTGAAATTTGGCATGAAGCATTGTTTTATAGCACACATAAAGGAAAAATTCCGAAACCTTAAATTTTTATACGGAACCCTCGGAGCGCGAGTCCGACTCGCACTTGGCCGGTTTTTTTTGTTATCCGTTGTCGCCCACCAACACTTGTGAACGTTGCTTCACAAAAAGTAACTTCGGTGTGGATGCACCTTTAGGCTGCGTTTCCATCAAAAATGAGCGAGGATTCGTAGCGAGGGATGTGTGTGAAACTAACGAATAACATCGCTTCATTTTCATAGCTAAGCTAGTGTTGTTAATGGGTTGTACAGTCTGACGCAACAGTCTAATAAAAAAAAAACCGACCAAAAGCGTGTCGGGCCACGCTCAATGTAGGGTTCCGTAGTTTCCCGTCCGTCACAATAAGTGTTCCCACGTACAATTCGATAATACCCGACCCAATGTAATAAGTACCTACAGAGCCATCTCTCGGGGAATTGGGTTACTAATTAGTACATAGACGTGCCAGAAGTTTACGGTGGTAATTTTGGATTGCGAGAACCGATTTTAATAATTCTTTTTTTGTTTGAAAAAAGATACGTTCAGGATAATAAAATATGTAAACGAAGTTAAAAAAAATGCTTGCATATACGATTATACTACAAACTTAGTCCAGAAATTATTTTGTACAACTTTTTGTCTTTTTTGTACAAAAACTGTTGTTTCCATCAAGTTCAAAATAATTTTCCTAGAAAGTCCTTATAAAGTTCTACTTTTCAGATTTTTTTCATATTTTCTAAACTTATGGTTCAAAAGTTGGGGGGGGGGACACACATTGTTTTTTACTTTTGGAGCGATTATTTCCGAAATTATTGACATTATCAAAAAATGATTTTAGTAAACCCCTATTCATTTTTAAATACCTTTCCAACAATATATCACACTTTAGGGCTGAAATTAAAAAAAAATCACTTCCCACTTTACATATACCCTAATAAAACATTTTTTTCCAATTTTTATTTTACCACTTTGTCGGCGTGATTGATATTGGTACCAAATTTCAGCTTTCTAGTGCGTCACAGAGATTAAGAGAGGACGGACAGACGGACGGACAGACAGACATGGCGAAACTATAAGGGTTCCTAGTTGACTACGGAACCCTAAAAAAGACGGTTTGCACTCCGGGAGTGCCGGCAGAAGTGAAAACTTGAATATTAACGTTGAAATAAATCAACTAGTAATTGAATATAACTAATTTTCTTTCGTTATTTCTTCGTCACTTTTGTCATTAATAGATGCACTTTGTTCAATTTCCATATTTTAAACACTTTATATACACGAATTTTACGAATACACAGCAGTGTGGCCACTACACAGACGGTCGAGCCATCAGCTGTCACCATCCATGGATGCGCGTGGCACGCTGTAACATAAACACACACGAACATTCGCGCAAGCTCCCTGCGCCGCCTATACGAAACAGCAGGCATACACTTTCGCTACGCCGTAGAAAGAGAGGGGGATACTTCCTCTCCTACGCCGCGCCGGCTGTCTATTCTCCATCCGTCTTATGGTGCGTACAGACCGGCCAAACGAACGCCAACGAACGGGTTTCGTTGACCTTCGTTGCTGCAATCTGGACGGCTTAGCGAATGCCAACGATCGCTCGTTGGCGTGTGTCGGCGATCCGAAGCGTGGCGGTAACATCAAAGAAATCGAGCTATTTGATCGAACGTTCGTTCGAGCACTAAATGTATTTGGACGTATTAACGAACTCCAACGAGCGTGCGGAAGCCAACGCTGGCGAACGATAAATATCCATCGTTTGGCGTTCGTTGGGCCGGTCTGTACGCACCATTACGAATTTTCGATCAGGTCACGTGTCCTGACGGTCACGTGTCCTGACGGTCACGTGTCCTGACGCGAGTTTAACATTTTCTACCCATTACAAAAAAAGTGTATAACGCCGTTAAAGAAGTTTTCACTTCAAAAAGAAACTGTGTACTAAGCATAATGGCGGCTATCGCTGTCTTGTGCATAGTCTGTGTCATTTTTGCTATGTTGGTATTCAGTTTTAGTACAAGTTTCATACAAGCGACGTTTTTCATCTTTTTCTATGGGACTCCCGTCTCTGATTACATATAATGAACATTTGTTTACCTAAACCTACAATAACATTGTACAATACATTTTATTGTACAATAAGATTGAAAGGCGCTTTGAATCCAAACTATCAATTATACAGGGTGAAATTGAACACATGCGACAAATCGAAATGGGAGATTGTAGGTACTCATTATTATGAACAACTTTGACTATGGGACCAAGGGTGCCCTGTCAGTTCACCAAAAATTATTTTACATTACTTGACAAACAACGATTGGCAAAAACATGATTTGTCATTTCATCATTATACAACAACAAGTTTGCCAAATAATTCACTTTACAAAATAATCACCCTATAAACTTTTGTTTAGTAACGTGTTATTTGACAAACAATTCATTTTTTATTCATTTTATCTCATAAAACAACGTTTGGAATAAAAACGTTTTACATATTGACTTATCATTACGCAATTTCTTAAAAATGAAACTCATTCTATCATCGACTTGCGCTAATAAAAAATAGAGATTATTTTTAATGGGCTACCCGGAACCGAACTAGTTAGATTAGGTTAATTATTTAAAAAAAATGTTAGGTTAGGTTAGGTTAAAACTGTGACCCCTACGCACGAGCCGAGCGAGCGAAGCGAGCGGTGCCGCGGCAGCGGCCGGCGAGTGCCAGAAACGACTAAATTATATAGAAAAAAAATACTTTACACAAAATATGGGTGCCACAAACGACTTGCGCTAATAGAAGAAAAAAAGAGAGTATTTTTAGTAGGCGACCCGGAACCGAACTAGTTACATTAGGGTAATTATTAAAAAAAAATGGTTCGGTTAGGTTAGGTTAAAACTGTGACCCCCTACGCACGAGCCGAGCGAGCGAAGCGAGCGGTGCCGCGGCAGCGGCCGGCGAGTGCCAGAACTACTAGATTATATAGAAAAAAATACTTGCCTGAAAATTATTTGACCCAAATGGAGAATACCGTCATGATCACTTTGTGACTGGTTTAGAAAATCTTTACATAGTATAAAACAGTCACTCCCGCTGTCTGTAAGCTTAGATCTTTTAAACTACGCAACGGATTTTAATGCAGTCGCTAGTGTATTATAAAATGATATTTTGTATAAACGTTATTTTTCCAAAAGAATCTAAATATTAAATGAAAAATGTATAAATGATAAAATATCATCCGTAACATTTGGAAAGAGAAGAATTTGCCAAATAAATGTTTGTAAAGCGAGTGTTTATAAAATAAAACATTTGCGGAATGAGTTGTTTGTGAAATAAATAGTATACGAAACGTTGGTTGTAAACTAAAAATTTGTCAATGGAGTTTTGGTGAAACATTAGTGAACCGGGACCAAGCCTAAAATCACGAAAAAAAAATCAGTTGTTCCCTACATTTTGAGGAGTTATGCGAACATAAATGTTGGGAACAGCTAATTTTTTTTTTCGCGATTTCAGGTTTGGTCCCATAGTAAAAGTTGTTTATAATATCATTATTATGAACAACTTTTTTGATTGATTTTGATTTTTTTGGAGATTGTACTCATGTACAATCTCCCATTTCGATCTGTCGCATGTGTTCAATTTCACTCTGTATTGCACAATAATAAGAACTGCGCAATGCTTTCGTGTTCAGTCGGAAAATAAGTATTAATCCCGTGTACACCGTGCGTAAAGCAACATGTCCGAATAAGATTTAGCTGCAGCTGTGCTCAAATTTTCGTTCAATCATTGAGCAATCTTCAATATATATACGGTCTATAATATTGCACAATTCGTAATATTGCGCAATATAATTGATCGTCTAGGGGCCGCCTTACGCACATCCCTCGCTACGCATCCTCGCTCATTTTTCTGGTGGACACGCAGCTTTGCCTTTACACACGTGCCGGCAACCGGGTAGCCGGTGCCGACTATCTGATAACACACTTGCCAGGCAAACTATGGCCGGTACGAGCAGTGCGTGCGCCTTAGGGCCTGTGCACACCACATTTTTTAAACGCGCCGTTGACGCGCGTTTGTAGCGATACAGATACGATACGCATGCGAGTCAGACGCAGCCTATAGACCTTCTGTAGGATAAAAGCGCGCCGTCGACGCACGTTTCTAAAACGCGCGTTAATGGCGCGTTTAGAAAACGTAGTGTGCACAGGCCCTTAGTTCAAATCCTCGCTGGCGGCGGCGTGATGGGACAACTGCGGGTGGATATTAGGGTGGATAAACAGAATAACCGGCTCTCGCTGCCGTTTACAAATCTAATAATTAAATCGCCAGCGACTCGCCACCGACAAGTCGCTGCGTGTGTACCTAGCATTAAAGGTTTAGGCAGAGGTGTGCTGTTCCGGTGACCATGCATTTGTAAATTAAAAACAGGTAGGTATAAATGAAAAACGAGATACAATTGATTAGTTTGCACTTTTTCTTAAGCTTTCAAGAAATCAGTGAGAATAGGATAAAACGCGTTCAGCAAAGCTTCATCACAATCATAGGTAAGCCTGCTGCTGGGCCGCCGCTCGCCGTCGCGCCTCCCTCTCTCGACGAAGAACAACAACCTGTACAACATTCAGGCGTCAGCAGTTTCATTATTTCGCGAGGTTTCTGTGTACCCTGCGACTGCATGTTGCTACCCGCAGGTCCTCTCGTGCCACTGGAGCCACCACCGCCCGTCAGCGGATTGCGGCCCGGCTGGATGCCGGCCGGAGCCTCGAAACAGTCCGCTTTACACGGAAGGTCCCACATGCAGGGTGGCGGTGGCTGCCAGTGGACACACCCAGGTCTAGTACACGGCTCTTCTTTAGGAAGAGTAGTTTTCGTAGGGTCACGCATCCGACCGCCAGGTCCCAAGATCTTAGTTTCACGAGATGCCAATTCTTTTTTGTCAAATCTTTTCATTATTTGATCCATAGTATTTTCATCGAATGCGATTACTGAAGATTGCATATTTTGTATTCCAGACCCGGACCCACAACTGCAAGAGCACGGAAAGGACGCACGACTACTTGGCGGAGGATTTGGTGCAGTTTTCACTGAAGGTGCTCCGCCAGTGCAGATGCACGTATGAGATTTCCCGCTGCCACTTACAGAGGCTTGTGTGGGTACAACTGTGTGAGGTCTCACTCCACCACTACTGGAGCCTTGTGTAGGTACAACAAATGTTGTTGGACACTTACAGCATTTATTGCCCTTGTCCACACCAGTATCGGGAACAATACCCTTCAGTTCGCAGACAATAAATCTTTTTCCGCCGGATCCCGAATCTGCCGGTCTGCCAGAGCCTCCACCGCCTTGCGCTTGAGTGTGAGCTGCTAGCGCAGCCGGATCGGCGAGACCGCGAGCGCGCGCCAACTGACTGGGCGCGCACAACGGATCGGGCAAAACAAGACACGCTGGCTCGCCTCCGCACCCTGTCCGGCGACAGTCGTGCTGGAGCCCATTTCGCTTGATACAATGACAACTGTAGTACATGATGCCACCACGCAACTCACGACTCTTGGTTCGCTTCAACTGGTTTTCCTTTTCACTTTGTTTATTTTCATCCTCCACCACTCTAGGGCCTCCATCCGTAGGCTTACCTCTCTGTAAAGAGAATAATATTTTGTAATTAAAATTCTACTAGGAAAGATAGATCTGTCCGCCGTGAGTGATTGAATAATTATTTACCGGAATTCTAGAGACAAGAGGACGACGCGAAAAGGCCCATCACTACCACTGTGATACAAGGTCGAAGTCGCTGAATCGCGTGACGTAGGTCTTGCCGGGAGGTGGGCGGCGCACGCACGGCGGACAGCATGGCGGGCACGGCCTACAGCAGCCGCAGCCTGCTCGGCACAGGTACCGAATAGAGCCCTGCTGGAAGAACTGGCAATCTTGCAGTCCATTGCGCTTGAACGCAGATCGCGGTAGACACTGTAGCTGAACATTGATATGGCCATTAGATTTTATAATTATCACGATATATTTCATATTATTCAACTTCAGAGAGCCTAACTTACCGGGGGACCACAGTCTTCATATTTGTAGCAAACCATAGGACCACACGGAGAACACCTAAAACCAGATTTAAGCGTTTGTAATAACGGCCTTTAGTAGCATTCTACTAGCTGATTACAATGCTTGTAACAAAGATCTTTTCTTGTACCGAAAATACTTACATCTTGAAAGTTATACGGATATAGGGGTATAGTTATACGGGCCCGTTTTATAGATTTAACAGTGGGGAGGAGGGATTTTTATTTTTTGTTATTTTTTAGTATTTTATATTAATTATAGAAAATAGTACACAAGAATTTAGATTATATTTTATGAAACTATAAAATTTTTATTATAAAAAGTACATCTGAACGAGGTAAAGTGAAGATATCTTCTGTCAATGACTTTTTCTTTTGTGTAGTTTCCATATTTTTATTCCTTTTTTGAATATTCTGTTTGTGCCAGAATTGATGTATTTTTTCAAATGAGGCAATATAATATTTCAAAGAAGACTTCATAGATGATGACAGGTACACGTCCAAGACGTAGTAGAAAAATGCATTATTTTATTATTATTTTGAGCACCGGTGAATTGGTGATGGTCCAGGATCGCAAAAATAAACCAGAAGCACTCAGGGTTGGATTCCATTGTATGAAAGTCTAGCTGTAATTGATTTTATGCTCAATTTTTTGCCTCATATTTGATGCTCAAAACAGCTGAGGTACATTTTTATAGATCGCATTAAGCTGCATATTAACTGCATTATCAAGCGTACAACGTTTAGCATAAAACAAAACGAAATATTCGATTTGTTTGTAAATAACGTGCATCTCAATATGTGTTTGACATACGAAGAAGAATGTTACCGTACGAAAGATTATGTTGATAATAATTATATTGGCTTTCGTTAGAAGTACGTAGATAGATAATAGACTACTATTATTATACAGGGCACTAGCCCTGGCTACCAGGGACGTAACTTGCAAATACTACTTAATTCCTCGGCGTGTGGGTTAGCACAATGAGTAAAGCAAGCAACTCGCGATGGCTCGCAAACAGGTGCTGGTAGAACGGAACACAGCGGACTATTCTGGCAGCCAGTCCTGCGACAGTCGTACTGCAGTCCATTTCTCCGAAGGCAGAAACAATCAGTAGAGAGGACACCTCCTCTTAATTCACGACTTTTACATGCACGGAGTGATTTTCCGGTGTTCAAAGAAGTGCTAAACATTCGTTCTTTTCTGTTAACTGAAGATTTTACGTTCCGATTTCCACTCTTGTCTCCTTTTAGTTCTGCTGTATCTTTACAATCAACATTGGCTTTGGCATAACTAATAACTTTGTTGAATCCATTTTTATCGAAGACGTAGAGAATACAGTCTTGTTTAGGTTTGTTTATTTTTGGAGGAAACTCACATTCTTCAGAACCAACAGTTTTTATGTTGTTTTTCGACTTCGCTTGCTTTAAGTAGGAAACATTTTTGTTCCGATGCTTTGTGGCCGGCTTGCGTAGCTTCATGATTGAGGATGGCTTTTCGTTAAGTGCCTTTTTTATTTTAACGCAACATGGAAATACAATGCCGAGTTCTTTGGGGTCATTCGGAGGTGGTGGTAAGTCACCCAACTCAAAGCACGATATGTCACCATCATACTCTAAGCATATAATCTTAGCGTTGGCAGGTTTAGCGCAGTCGTCGTCTTCACAAAAATATAGCTTCATTTTTCTCGTTAATCTAATAATTATTTTAAGTTTACGATATTAAACTGATGCTATGCTATGTAACTCCTTCAACTACGAAAGTACGGGTATGGTTTAAAAGTGAAATAAAGTTTTTCACGCAATGTTTCACGTTAGAATTTGATGCCAGTATATGATGATGTTGAAGAAAATACAGTATATTTTTAAGACGTGTCCATAATTTGTTGGTTAATAGAAATACATAACTACTAAATAATAAAAAAAAAACTGAAAAATCGTTCGACCTCGACCACCTTGTTTTAACTCATAATATTATGAACTCTTTTCAGTTTGAATTTATTAATTAACCTAGAATGGTAGGTACTGTCAATTAATAAAAAATATTTTAAAACTAAATCTCGAGTTTATGTATTTTCTTCTCTATTCAAACGCCATCCGAGGTATTCTGTAGAAGTACTTTTGTGAGAAAGGGTAGTACAATCAAATCGCTTGCGTAATACACACATCAATAAAAAGTCCCAAAAAAACTTTAATCTTTATAAAAAATACTTTAAAAAATATAGCGACTTTCCACAACTTTCTACTTTCGACCTATTTTAGTTTAGGCTCTTATTTTAAGTACTTTTTACCTACCAAAGGAAAATGTAAGTTGAAATTCCAAGTTTGGGCATAGGATTTGTCGCGGAGATGTGAATCGCTTGGTGTTTGATCCAATATATCATGCCAATAATTCTGTGAAGGCGTCTCGTGATTGGGACTTTAATTGGGGGCTGAATAGACTCCAGGAATTTTGAGCATGGCATAGCATAGCATGCTTCCTGCATAATGCTTTCCGTTCAGATTTTCTGTTTTTTACAGGTGCGGAGGTTGCGGTTGTTGCGGTGGCTGCTGCGGTGGATGCTGTTGCCCTTGCATCACAATCTACACCTGCTGTACGAAGATTTGCTAGTGGCGAAGAGTTGCACCACTTCGCGCAGACAACCATGGTGTCTCGCGTCGAAGATGGCGCACTGACGCCTAAAGTATACACTCCCGTGCCGTTTTGTGGAAATAAACTACTATAAATAAGCGTACTTGTCAAGTTTTATTACCTGTACCGCCACAGACGGGGCAGCGACCCTCCTCACACTGACGGGGCAGCGACCCTCCTCACACTGACGGGGCAGCGACCCTCCTCACACTGACGGGGCAGCGACCCTCCTCACACTGACGGGGCAGCGACCCTCCTCACACTGACGGGGCAGCGACCCTCCTCACACTGACGGGGCAGCGACCCTCCTCACACTGACGGGGCAGCGACCCTCCTCACACTGACGGGGCAGCGACCCTCCTCACACTGACGGGGCAGCGACCCTCCTCACACTGACGGGGCAGCGACCCTCCTCACACTGACGGGGCAGCGACCCTCCTCACACTGACGGGGCAGCGACCCTCCTCACACTGACGGGGCAGCGACCCTCCTCACACTGACGGGGCAGCGACCCTCCTCACACTGACGGGGCAGCGACCCTCCTCACACTGACGGGGCAGCGACCCTCCTCACACTGACGGGGCAGCGACCCTCCTCACACTGACGGGGCAGCGACCCTCCTCACACTGACAATCTGTCAAATTTTCCCAATTGAATATGAACCTTATTGCTTTGCAGTAAAGTTGAAAATCTATCAAAGAAATTTGACACACTGACGGGGCAGCGACCCGCCTCACACTGACGGGGCAGCAACCCTCCTCACACTGACGGGGCAGCGACCCTCCTCACACTGACGGGGCAGCGACCCTCCTCACACTGACGGGGCAGCGACCCTCCTCACACTGACGGGGCAGCGACCCTCCTCACACTGACGGGGCAGCGACCCTCCTCACACTGACGGGGCAGCGACCCTCCTCACACTGACGGGGCAGCGACTCTCCTCACACTGACGGGGCAGCGACCGTCCTCACACTGACGGGGCAGCGACCCTCCTCACACTGACAATCTGTCAAATTTTCCCAATTGAATATGAACCTTATTGCTTTGCAGTAAAGTTGAAAATCTATCAAAGAAATTTGACAGATTGGGGTAGCTTGATGTGCTGGCGTCTGTACAATTCGCACGTCTTGCCGAGTCCAATCCACATCGAAGGGTGGCTTCTCGAAGTTGTGAAGGATTATGTCTACCTAGGGCAAGTCATCCACCTCGGTAGACACAACTTTAAGAAGGAAGCTGACAGAAGGATCCAGTTACGTTGGGCAGTATTTGGAAAACTCCGTCAGGTCTTCTCGTCGTCTATCCCGCAGTCTTTGAAGACTAATGTCTTCAACCAGTGCGTCCTGCCCGTCATGACATATGGTGCTGAAACGTGGACACTGACGGTCGGGCTGGTCCATAAATTGAAGGTCGCTCAGCGCGCTATGGAGCGAGCTATGCTCGGAGTCGATTTGAAGGATAAAATCAGGAATGAAATTATCCGGAAAAGAACCGGAGTAGATCCTATAGTACGATGGCAAAACAATAATAGTGTTTACAAAAATGTTTTAACATAAGATATTCCAGTTTTATTAAAATTACTTTGCATATTGTTATTGGACATAGGATACTTTTTATCCCGATAGTACGTTCCCGTGGGATAATTTCCGACCTTCACGCGGGCGAAGCCATGGGCAAAAGCTAGTATATTAATTTATTACACAAATTTTCTCATATCAAAAAGACTCATGTAGGTTGAATAAGATCAATCATGAGTCTGGCTCATGGCTCTTCTGAGAAAAAAAAGTCAGTAGATCCACATCTTGAAATCAGGATCCAATGAGAAAACAATCGTCACTAGATCCATCATGGATCTGGCCAATGGATCTTCTGAGATTGAACCAAAAACACTTGACCGTTCACACTCAACCGATGATGCGTTAGTGCGACGAGCGAACAAATAGACGCAATCGATGTTACGCCCGACGCATCTTCCGTCAGATGTGAACCTTCCCTAATTGACAGGCTTATGTTGATAAATCGAGGTAGGAACTGCTTATGTGCCTATACACGCAATGCACGCCACTGCTGCAAGGGCAGACTCCCTCCAAGGGCAGACTCCCTACAAGGGCAGACTCCCTACAAGGGCAGACTCCCTACAAGGGCAGACTCCCTCCAAGGGCAGACTCCCTCCAAGGGCAGACTCCCTCCAAGGGCAGACTCCCTCCAAGGGCAGACTCCCTCCAAGGGCAGACTCGCTCAAAGGGCAGACTCGCTCAAAGGGCAGACTCGCTCAAAGGGCAGACTCGCTCAAAGGGCAGACTCCCTCCAAGGGCAGACTCCCTCCAAGGGCAGACTCCCTCCAAGGGCAGACTCCCTCCAAGGGCAGACTCCCTCCAAGGGCAGACTCGCTCAAAGGGCAGACTCGCTCAAAGGGCAGACTCGCTCAAAGGGCAGACTCGCTCAAAGGGCAGACTCGCTCAAAGGGCAGACTCGGTTAAAGGGCCGACTCGCTCAAAGGGCCGACTCCCCTACAAGGGGGCAGACTCCCTCCAAGGGCAGACTCCCAAGGGCAGACTCCATCCAAGGGCAGAGTCCCTCCAAGGGCAGAGTCCCTCCAAGGGCAGAGTCCCTCCAAGGGCAGAGTCCCTCCAAGGGCAGAGTCCCTCCAAGGGCAGAGTCCCTCCAAGGGCAGAGTCCCTCCAAGGGCAGAGTCCCTCCAAGGGCAGAGTCCCTCCAAGGGCAGAGTCCCTCCAAGGGCAGACTCCCTCCAAGGGCAGACTCCCTCCAAGGGCACAAGGGCAGACTCCCTCCAAGGGCAGACTCCCTCCAAGGGCAGACTCCCTCCAAGGGCAGACTCCCTCCAAGGGCAGACTCCCTCCAAGGGCAGACTCCCTCCAAGGGCAGACTCCTTCCAAGGGCAGACTCCCTCCTCCAAGGGCAGACTCCCTCCAGGGGCAGACTCCCTCCAGGGGCAGACTCCCTCCAGGGGCAGACTCCCTCCAGGGGCAGACTCCCTCCAAGGGCAGACTCCCTCCAAGGGCAGACTCCCTCCAAGGGCAGTCTCCCTCCAAGGGCAGACTCCCTCCAAGGGCAGACTCCTTCCAAGGGCAGACTCCCTCCTCCAAGGGCAGACTCCCTCCAGGGGCAGACTCCCTCCAGGGGCAGACTCCCTCCAGGGGCAGACTCCCTCCAGGGGCAGACTCCCTCCAAGGGCAGACTCCCTCCAAGGGCAGACTCCCTCCAAGGGCAGTCTCCCTCCAAGGGCAGACTCCCTGCAAGGGCAGACTCCCTACAAGGGCAGACTCCCTACAAGGGCAGACACCCTCCAAGGGCAGACACCCTCCAAGGGCAGACACCCTCCAAGGGCAGACACCCTCCAAGGGCAGACACCCTCCAAGGGCAGACACCCGCCGAGGCTGCGGGTGACCGCGGCCCGCGCGCGATTCTACTAGTTGCCCGCCCGTTGCTACAGGAGCTGCGGGCCCGCAACCAGGCAGACAGGCTCAGGCACACCACAGTAAAGCCAGTCTCACACGAGGCATCTAGCCCACGCAGACGATCACACAGGCATACTTAACGCTAATCAAACCGAAGGTCTAATCAAACCGAAGGTATACTAGTCCACACAGAAAAGGTTTAAAAGCCCATTGCATACAGTCGACATACTACAATTCTTGCCATCGCGATCTATTTAAATACGTACACATCATGCGCAGGAAATAAAATACGATATAAAATTGACCCAAAACTTTTATTCAACGCCACTTGAGCACAGCACAATGTGTCACAGCACTGGTGGACGCTACTAGATACGGTACTCCAGCTATGTTGCGAATAGACGTCGTATCTCAGCATTTCCGGAGAACTCGTTACTTGCGGCCCTTTCAATATCTTCACAATCAACAAATCTTCGTGCAGCGCGTATGTATACATATCTTGGGACACCCACATCCGCAGCACCCGCCGCAGCAACCGCCACAGCAACCGCCACAGCACCCGCCGCAGCAGCCACCGCAGCAGCCACCGCAGCAGCCACCACCGCAGCACCCGCCGCAGCAGCCGCCGCATCCACCACAACCGCCACACCTGGAATAATAACACCAAAATGAGGTTAATATCAACTTGAAGTCAGTTCGACAGTAAAACTGTCGCCTTGTAGGTTGTTGGAAAAAGACATTTTGCAGTAATTTTGCATAGACCACGCGAACAACCCATGTGTTGCATAGCGTGTAACTAGGACTATGTGACTAGGACCAAAAGGTCATTCAAGGATTAGGATTTAGGTGGGCTATACACCCCAAGGGGTCAGTCCCATATGCGCTACCATGTCATCAAAGCTGTGCAGAGCTTTCAGGACAAAAGTGCGAGGGCGAGCACTCGCCTGAAACGAGTAATGATATACAAAGTACCAACTTACATTTTAAAGAGTTTCTTGCAAATAAAATATAGTAGTATCAAAGCTTCACCAACGGTGATATTATTATATTCCAAAAGGCGAAAGTTTTAGTGTTTTTATTATCCTAAAAGTTGTTGGCGTTTTTATTATCCTAAAAATATTTTTCAGTTTTTCTTAAAAGATACAATTTTTATATTTTAAGCGTATTTTCTACTTTTTTTTCTTAATTTTTATATTGGTGTATACTATAAAAAACGGAGGTGCTCTGTGCGGTGGATTTGTAAAAACTGATTTATTTTTGACACAGTTGTGTCGATGTCGTTTTTTAAATTTGAGTTTTAGAACGCCAGGCTTTAAAAAAAATACATATGTATGTGTTTTCAGCCATTATTAAAAACTCAGTAAAGCCTATTCCACACCATAGGTACAACATTTGACTTTGGGCTGATTTTTCAATCGACCGATATTTTTTATTTGTGGAATAAAATTGACGTCTGACGGTCTGACAGTTTTTGTAAGGAACAACTGTCACAAATTCAAAATAATTATTCCTCGGATAAAGTTATCTGGCGTTGGAAAAATCAGCCCTCAGGTCAGTGGTCACTGACCTCTATAAAGGTGCTCTTACACGGGCAATTTTCTGACCAATAATTGCTTGGCAACACTAATAGATCAATCTGGATCAATTAAGTGGAGCAATCTGGGGCAACAACAATAAAATGTGGCAATTGTTTCGGGAATATTGCTTCTACTTGCCCCATATATTTCACATTTCTCAATGTCGCCAATATGAGTGGCCGAATATCCAATCAGTTTGGATTTTTTTTTTCAATTTTCTTTCTACCCGCCGCCATTTTCTTTCTGTTTTTTTTTTCTATTTTTGTTTCATGATCACAAAAGCATTACCTACAAGCCGCCGTCGAAATCAAAACTTCGTCCATAGCCAGAGATTGTTCAGCTGAATTGCTAGTGTATGAACGTATTGACTTGTATTGCCTAGTTTTTCAAGTTGCACCAAATTGCATGGTATTGTGTGGCTATACCTCTGGCAACAGGTTGCTACATGGTGCCATCGCCCTAAATTACTGAATGTAGTCGTGACGTCATAGTTGACGAGAATTGACCAGGATTGAGCAAATAAGTTGCCCGTGTAAGCGCACCTTTAGTACGGTGTCAGTGGTGGAGAGCAGTTGGCAAGAGAAGTAAAAACATGGAATTAGTAACTACTATATAGAACAACATTGGAATGCTTACAAGCACCGAAAAGTCGTTCATGAAAGAGAGAACATACTGAGTCGTTTTGACTGACAGCATTTGATTGATCTTTGATCACGGACTGAAGCAAGACTGAAGCGATGTCTAGACGATCAGTCACGAACATCTTCAGTCAGAGTCCAAAATCGGGCTGTAGAACATGGATATTAATATAATTAGAGCATGCGTTGGAGGTACCCTTGCAATATCTTTAAAGAAACGTGTTGACGTGCTGACATCATCTACGGTTGCACCTGGCTTAATTTTTTGGTATACTTCTTGCAGTTTTAATATAGCTTCTTCTCTGTGCTGCCACCGATAACGCCGTGGAACTGGCAAAGTATTGGGCCAACAAAATTTAAATAACTGTCGTTTCAGCGACACGAAGAAGAAAAATAAAGCTTCTAGCCTTTTATACTTATTTGTGTAATAATTATGTATTTTTAGGGTCCCACAAAGCGGGATACGTTACCAACATAAGTATTGACCCCTAAATTATTCAACGGCAATACTGCTGGTGACGCCGAGCCGGCGCGGCGCGTCGTGTGGCGGTGGCGATGGCGCGAAGGCGTCGTCGCCGAGAACACGCGCGCTTCCATCGCTATTCTAATCACGACTGACTGACGAGTGACTGATGCGTGAGTGACAGCAAGCCATTACATGCTCAGTCATAACTTAGTGACTGCATGATTAAAGACAAAAATCAATATATTCGACGTCAGTCAGTCAATCAGTCGTCTGGTTTGACTGAACGTGTAAGCACTTGATCACACCGTCACACGTGATTGATTAACCTGACGTCGAATATCTAGATATTTTGATTTTTGTCTTCAGTCATGCAGTCACTAAGTTATGAGTATGACTGAGCCTAGGAAGCCGATCACACGTGCCACAACCACACCACAGCGCTGCGACAAAGGTGGGCAAGCAGTGGTTATGTGTGTGAATAGTGTCGCTGCGACTTCTTGCAGAACGGTTACGTTGTGGCTAGTGTTAGCAGACAGACAGATCGTTGTTTGCGATATGGCCGGTGTGGCTTTGATGTGGTTGGTAGCGCCCGTTCACTTGTTGTCGTATTAGTGTGGTTGTAGTTGTGGTGTGGTTATGGTACGTGTGTTCGGGCTCTAAACTGCTCGTGATTTTAATAATGACTGCCAGTACGGGTAAGTACTATTTTTTTTTTATAGAAAATTTGACATGACATCTTTCAAATAATTGTCACAAAATAAATAAATCCGATGTGAAAATAGGAAAATACCAGTTAGAAAATTTAGAAAATCCAAATAAATATTTTTTACTAAAAATTCTTATCATAAAAGTGTTTAAATAACAAGCAAAAGAATGTGCAGCCCAATTCAATGGTTACCGAGTTACAAGGAGCCCCCTACTTATATTCCCTGCATCCCTATCAGTGTAAGTTAGAATATTATGCCCTTTTACATTGTCAGGTAGCGCACGGTTCTGCACACAGCAGCGGCTTCTCACGCTGCGACTCCTCACACAACTGTCAAAACGGGTTTCATCAAAACAATGTCGACGAGCTGTTGCTGCAAGTTGTGCCGCGACAGGTCGCGCGACTGTTCGCGCGACTTGTTCCCATGTGAAAAGCTCTATCTATAGGTAGAGGTAGACCAAGTACCTGTTCGGTTTGGTAGCTCAGAGTCATCCTTCTTTTGAGCTTTTTTCGCGAATATCAAGACGGTATGCATCAATAGCTGCGCCCAAACGAAATAAATACTTTGCATTTCAGAGTATCTATACAAGTATAATTTTTGTCTATGATTGTACCCAGAGATACTGGAGATTTTTAAGGCCTTTTGTACACGTCACGGTTTCATTCCGGTACGGCGTGTATACCGCGCCATAGAAAAAACGTGTCCGTTAACAAGCTTCCTTTTCAACACCGACAACCGTGCCTACACTCGGCAAATAAACCGTAGTTTTGTACAGCAAGAAAAACTTGTGTGTGTGCAAAAAGGGCCGCGATGTCGTGACGTTCCACAACACTTGTGTCGTCATCATGTAGGAGGGCCCTATGCAGTCTAAGGGCCAATTCACACTGGAACGGCAGAAGCCGGCAACGGCCGGCGGAGCCAGCCGCGGCAAGCTTGTGGCACCGCCGGCGGCCGCTGGTGGCCGCGCGCGCCACCACGCGCCTAGTCTCCTCTTGAACAGTTTATTTTCTACATTCGGCAGGGAAACTCGCGTGTTTGGAGTGAACATAATAGAATTAGTTAGGTATTATAGCTCTTATTTCTGAAGAAGAAGAAAGAAACAAATTCAAGTCTTACTTTAATTCTCAGAATGGAGAGGTACCGTGGCAAACTGAAATGATTAGACGTGTTGAATAGATTTGAAACTAATTAATTTGATAAATGTAAGGTTAAGTGGGGTAAATTCAAGTTTATGCACAACTAGCTGCCCGGCGCAATTTCGTTCGCGTGGTGTCCTACTCCTACCTACCCTAATCTTACCCCTACCCTTCTCCTACCTTACTCCTCTCCTACCCCTTCCCTACTCCTACCGTACCCCTATCCTACTCCTACCCTACCCCTACTCCTACCCTACTCCTACCCTACTCATACCCTACCTTGACCCTACTCCTACCCTACCCCTACCCAACACGATCAATAGTTTTAAAATTTAAAAAAAATTTAAACATATGCGGGTGAAACCGCGGGGTGCATCTAGTATTAATATAATATTTATATTAATACTAGCTGCGCCCCGCGGTTTCATCCGCATAAGTCTCGATCCCGTGGTAATATCGGGATAAAAAATATCCTATGTCCGTTCCCGGGACTCATGCTCTCTCTATAACAAATTTTATCTAAATCGGTTCAGCGGTTTAGGCGTGAAAAGGTTTCATACAGGCAGACAGACAGACAAAGTTACTTTCGAATTTATAATATTAGTATGGATTATTTTTTTATTATTGTATTCTTCTCCCAGGGCCCAGCATGTCTGCCATGTGGAATGGACAACTGGACGGTTCGCCGGCCCCTCATCGTGCACGACAGCACCTTCGACTACAGACCCACTAGTTGGCCGGGCATGGTGCTCAACAACCAGGACAAGAAAGTGCGGTATCAACTCATCAATTACGAACGGCCGGTATGTATACACTCTATATACATAGCGTCACCATCATCACCTGCCTAGCCTTTTACTAAGTTGGGGTTGGCTTCCAGTCTAACCGGATGCAGCTGAATACCAGTATTTTACATGGAGCGACTGCCTATCTGACCTCCACAACCCAGTTACTGGGTAATACGATATCCATTGGTTGGTTGTCAGACTTTCGGGCTTCTGACGACCCGTAACGACTGTCAAAGATCCAAGAATGACAGCCGGGACCAACGGCTTAACGTGATTTACTACTGCTTACGCGGTATGTAAAGATGATCACCCATCCATGGACCGACCGTGGCAAGCATAGCTTAACCTGATGGTAAAGAAGTTAAATAAAGAAGATTAGTCGATGAATCAAATAACTTTGCGTGTGGATTTTAATCAGGCGTCCTAATTTTGCATTTACTTTGCTTTTGTAAATCATAGATAAAAATAGGTATTGCGTACCTAGTAACGTCACATAGACTCTCTCACGCTCCGTCTACCGGATCAGTGGCGTCGTGTATACCCGGTGGTCAATGGATGACTGGTTGTTATCCTGCGGGGTAATACTGTGTAGCGCTTAGGTGGTGTGAGACAATAATACTCCAGATGTAGGTGCGACGAAAGTATATTAATATTGAAAATAAATGAGGAATAGTGGAGCGTGAAGCGTGCTCATTACCAATGTGTACCTACATGTTTTATTGTAAACTAATGGGCACAAGTAGTGACCTTCTTATAAACGTAAGTCAACCAATAGGAGTTCAGCTGAAATATGTATTTGGTATACGATATAGTTCCTAAAGAAATCCGTGCGGGGGCGCGCAGGTCGCCGTCGTGTTATTGTTCGGTCGAGGCGACCGCGTCGACGGCTCAGCGCGGCGGCGAGCGCGGCGGAGCCCTAGAGTCCCGCGCACAGCGGCGGCGGACGGATGTATGTTTTGTATTGCAGGCGCAGCTACAACTGTAACACACTAACAGTAGGAATGGCCCAACAAAATTAATTGCGTTATCTATGTTGTTGGGCAGACAATTTTTTCGAAGATATGCAGCATTGGATTAGCAATATCCTTCAAAATGATTAAGATAGTGATTGATAGAGCGTTACACAAATAGAGTGCTGAGCTCGGACATCGCCGAGTCTTCCCCTCGTCTTGCAACATTTAATGGAGATGACTTCACGATATTCGATTCCACGCTACTTCACGATCGAATCTTTGACTACAGGATGGTTATGCTTAGCTTAAAACTTACCCCCAAATAGATGAATGGGTGGGTCGTGTCGGGGTACTTGACGCCGACTATCCGGCAACCGGAACGTGGTGAAAAGGAGCTCAAATGCTAGATATACCAACCTAGCTTTTAGACATTCCACACGATTAATGTTTGTTATTTTATTCGCACCTGGGCATGCCAAGATAACATTGAAATCAATTTTCCAGTCTCTTTTGTTTGTTTGGCCTCTTGCTTCATTCACCACTCTTCATGGTCAGAGAATCCAGTAGTATACTCTATGGTATAATGTCAGTCAACACTTTCCTGAATAAAAATTCGTTTGTTATACTTACTACAGCATGTCCGGGAATTGACGCACACCACCAAATACCCTAATTAGAATATTACGTTATAATCACATTACTTACATACACCGATTGTTTACTATTATGTAGGTATAAAACATTATTATTAAATTGTTTAACTATACTGATTGTGGGAGAAAATTGTGGTCACATTACAAATCTACGCACATATTATGAATGTACACTATCTATCTTGTATACGTCTATGGGTCTAGCGTATTATAGTAGGTACACGTCCATTTTGGTTTGTTTTGACAGTACAGCGAAATTGTGACTGTACTTAATTTACTTATGTAGTTTTAATTATTTATAGGATTAAAAAAAAATTACCTATATTAAAAAAATGACAGAAATCTATTCAGAAAACGATTCTGAACACCTCACGCAGAATGGTCCATTTGAAGGACTAAGTGCGAAAACCAAACCGGAAACATAACATAGAACAATTCTAAAAAAACTACTTTCATAATGCGCATTACTTCAGTTACACATTGTATATATATTTTTTTCTTATTTCCAGGTTAAACCACACTATCCGACGTGCGCTCCCTCGTATAACAATTGTTGCTGTAGATAAATCCATAGAATCCCTATGACAGTTACTGTCAACACTGTTTCACGTATCGTCCTGTTTTAAATATTACCGAAAAGTGCAACAACAGCGCATGAAGCCCACCAATTGTTATTTCAAGAAGTGCGACTGCTTTCTGGACAAATTATAGCCGCAAGTAGGTACTGCATTTTTTCATACCCACAAATTTTAAAAGTGACAAGTTTTAGAAAGTACCCACTTCAAGACAACATTATCTTCTATCAACTTCAAGTGACAGCTGTCTTTCACACACAGTGACATTGACATATTATGTCATCTGTCAAATAAAAGGGTTGCCAGAAATAACAAATCTCCATACATATCTAGGAAAAACCGTCACAAGTAAGGAAGGGACCTGACTTAACTTTATAACAACTGTTCTTTGTTACATATAGTTGTTTTATTATTCTCGAACAACTATGAATGAGTTGTCTGACCAACCGAAGCACACAACGTACGTCTTGTTGTACGTGTGAACGTTTCTAGGTATGCACTAAATGTTGTAACAACTACCACTACGATTGCTTGTCTGTTGCCAATACGCTCTCTACAGAGTAGAGGGGTAATTCTCGTAATTTAAGGAACGTTCACAGTCTGATCTCTGTCTCAATCTGTCAAAAATACCTCTAATTTCCCTACATTTTGACAAGTTTTTGACATTTTTTTGTCACCAAGATGGGACTGCGACTAGATTTTGAACGTTTTAAATTACGAGAATTGGCCTTCAGTTGGCAACTTGGAAGTGTTCTGTATGTATAATCGCTGTACCCAAGTCGAATAAAAAGGAGAACACTTCTACCCGCAACGTGTGTGCAACGAGAGGAAACAAGAGACAGGCTTTAATCTCTCCCCTCAAGTGTCGTCGGAATCACCTCTAAATCCAGATTGTATCCGTAAAATTATCGAAAAAACAATGTCTAGGAAAATGGACGAACTGCTTTCCAGAATGAATGTATCGATTACGGATACGATCAACGGAGAATTAGCGCCGCTTAAACTTGAATTATCACAATTAGCGAATTCCTTAGACTTTCTTAGCAATAGCGAGGACGTTGCGAGGGAAAACGAAGAGTCCAAGCGGGCTATAAAAGACCTCTGTAAGGAAAACTTAACCCTGAAAAGCTGCGTTAATGATCTGACGTCTCGTCTTAACCAACTGGAGCAACATGCGCGATCTAAATTACAGTGCTAGTGTACTAGAGAAAAAAAAAACGAAAATCTCCTGCTTATAGTAACTAAATTGGGCACTGTGGTAGGCTGCGACATCCAAGCAAAGGAAATTTTGAATTGTAGTTCACATCGGTAGGTGTAAGTACTTACTAATTTTTGTTTCATTACTACAAAATGAAAATTAACTTCAATTTCGGAAGTCGGTGACAAAAAACGATAATACAAAATCAAAGACAGCGACTTCCGAAATTAAATAATTTTTTTTTTACTTTGTACTTCAGCAAATGCATATTAAGTACCACGGGACACAAATGTGTAAATCACTACTTGCTATGTAAATAACAGTGACAGGGAGTTATAAAGGTCATAGTAGTGTTTTCTTGTTTCTTAGTTTTTGTAGTTTTATTTAAGTTAAATATTAAGTGAAATTTTTGTTTTCAATAATGGAGGTGAAATATTCATTTATGAAAAAACTCCCTAAATAAATAAAGAATTTAAATAAATTATCAACATACAAAAAGTGGATTAAATTCTTCTTCCTGCCCTTATCCCATGTTACTTGGGGTCGGCGCAACACGTTTTCTTCTTCCATTCTCCCCTGTCAACCGTCACGCTATCATTTACTCCCTTCTCTTTCATATCATTCCTCACACAATCCATCCATCTTTTCTTCGGCCTTCCTCTCCCTCTCCATCCATCAACATGTATATTCATCACTCTTTTAGTCACATGCGTTTCATCCCTTCTCATCACATGCCCATACCAAGCCAAACGATTTCCTTTCAACTTTTCTGTCACTGGCGCCACTTTCAAACTTCCTCTTATATACTCATTTCTTACTTTATCCATTCTCGACATCCATCTCAACATTCTCATCTCCGCTGCATGCAATCTTTTTTCATCCGTCTTCTTCACAGCCCAGCATTCAGACCCATACAGTACGACAGGCCGTATCACAGACTTATAAATTTTCCCCTTTAACTTAAGGGGCATCCGTGGGTCGCAAGTTGTTCCTGTGACCTGTCGCCATTTCATCCATCCTGAGTTGATTCGATGCGTTACGTCTCGGTCTACTTCGCCATCTCCTTGGACAAGCGACCCGAGGTACCGAAAGTCGGAGCAGATCGATATGGGCGTTCCGGCGAGAGATATGGGCACAGGACTGGAGAGACCGCCAAAATCGCAAAACAGATATTCTGTTTTGGTCCGACTTACTCTCAGGCCAACGGTCTCGAGTCTTTCCCACCACACCTCTAATCTGCTCTGGACCTCTAAGCCGTTGTCGGCAACCAGCACAATGTCATCGGCGAACAGCATACACCAGGGAGCCTCTTCTTGGATATCCGATGTAAGGGCATCCATTATTAGCACGAAGAGGTACGGGCTGAGTGCTGAACCCTGGTGCAAGCCGACAGCCACATCAAAGCTGCCAGTAGTGCCCACTGTAGACCGGACTTGGGTACTGCATCAACTGTATATCGCTCTAATCAACTGCACATACTTCCCTGGCACACCTTTCTCTTTCAGCGCCCACCACAAAACTTCACGAGACACTCTATCGTATGCCTTTTCGAGGTCAACAAATACCATGTGCAAGTTTTTATGCGCACCTCTGTATTTCTCGCACAGCTGGCGGATGGCAAAGATGGCATCTGTTGTTCCTCGACCAGGCATAAAACCGAATTGGTTTTGCGAAATTTCACTCTCTTCTCTCAGTCGCCTTTCAATAACTTTCTCCCAAGCCTTCATACTATGTGACATTAGCTTTATTCCTCTATAGTTGTTGCACTCCAGCACATCACCTTTGTTTTTAAAGATGGGCACCAGCGAACTGTTACACCATTCGTCAGGTATGGCTTCTTCCAACAACAATTTATTGAAGAATAAAGCTAACCACGTCCATCCATCTACCCGTAATAACTTCCATACTTCAACTGGTATTCCATCTGGACCTACTGCTTTACCATTCTTCATCCCAGTTACTGCTATTCTCACTTCATCCATACTAATCATTCTCACTAACCCCTCATTTACTGGTTTATTCCCAAGCACACCACTCCAGTTTTCTCCTCATTCATCAGTCTTTCGAAATAACTCTTCCACCTATCCTTAATTTTCTCATCATCCGAAAGAACTATTCCATTTTCATCCTTTATGCACTTTATCTGACAAATATCCCTCGTCTTTCTCTCTCTAGCTCTACTGCCGCGCTAGCGATATCAGCAGTAAGTGCTTTTTTTTTACAAAATGAGTTAAATATTGATCTCGAATCAGCGCAATGATCATATTTATGAATCAATATTTAACTCATTTTGTCAAAAATTGCACTTACTGCTGATATCGCTAGCGCGGCAGTCTAGCAAGCCGGTTAGGGAATGCAGAACCGGGATTTTCGGGACCTTCTGGCTAAAGAAGCGGGATTCCCGGTACTTTCGATACTTTCGGGAAATGATACTTCGCGTTTAGAATATTTCTAATTTGGCGTGGAATACACTTGCTACGTAGTAGTAGAGTTGAAAGTGTTGAAACGGACAAAGTAAGAGAAAGACGAAATGACAGGGCAAGATAAAAACATTTCGCGATCCCCGTTCCCGGATTTCCCGGGACTATTCACTAAAGCCGGTAAAGATGTTTTTGTCCTGCTGGACTATCCAGTGTATCATAAAGCTTGTCCTGGGCTTTTGCTCTTGCTATGGCCACAGCTTTCTTAGCTTTTTTCTTTAGAATATCATATTCACTCTTTTTTTCTGCTTTCAAACTAACATTCTCATCTTGAACACTCTGCCATTCCTTGAACTTTCTCTTTTTATCCTGCAACACGTTCTGTATTTCTGTCGACCACCACCATGTATCCTTATCTATCGTACCCTTTCCTTTCGTCTCTCCCAAAATATCTTTCGCTGCACTCCTAATATACCCTGCCATTTCATTCCAGCATTCATTTACACTTCGATCATTCATGTCCCCCATATATATCATTTTATCCACCACTCGCTCTTTAAATTTCTTCGCATAGTCATTCCTCTCCAGCATATGCCATTTTATTTTTGGGGGGGGGTCGCTCTTTTTTATTATTGAGCTTTATTTCCACAACCATTTCCATAATCAGGAGTCTGTGCTGTGAGACTAGATCTTCTCCCGGTAACACTTTGCAGTCTTTGATATGCTTTAAGTTTTTGCGTCGTACCAGAAAGTAATCAATTTGCGTTTTGTGATTGCCACTTTTGTACGTTATTAGGTGTCCATCGTTTTTCTGGAACCAAGTGTTGGCTACTGCCAGGTCAAATGCGGTAGCAGATTGAAGCAATGTCTCTCCCTCGTTATTTAGGTACGTTACCAAATCCCCATCCTCCATTCACTCTTTCATAAACCCCTCGCATTCTTCCCACATGTCCATTAAAATCACCTCCAACTATCAATTCTTCATGCACCGGAATGTTTGTCAAAACTGTATCAAAGTCCTCCCAAAACTTCTCTTTCAGCCTTTCATCACATTCCACCTGCGGTGCATACACACTTATTACATTCAGCATTACATGTTCTAAGATAACTTTTACAACTATTAGTCTATCATTAATTCTTTTTACCTCCATCCAAAAAGTGGATTAAATTCGCTGGTATTATTGAAACTGACTCAAAAACTGCTCAAGCTAAATTAATAAAATTTAGGGACTACGGCGCGGGCTTCCTCCACAAATTCAAAATCACGTCAATCGGTGTACATCAAGTGTACATAATATAATAGGTATCAAAAAAAATGCCATCATATGCATAACCTCCTCCTTTTTGAAGTCTGTTTAAAACGAACATAATTATACCGTCTGTTATGTAGTCCCCAACGAGAAGTTGACCAAGGTTTATTTCGCCAAGCCCCATGGGAACGAGTATTGAAATAGACTCTAAACTGTGACCTGCTTCTCCGGAATGCATAATCATAAAATAATAAAAAAAATCAATCACATTGCACGTCCGTTCTAGGGTTCGAACCCAGGCACTGGGCAGTCACGTCTGGATTACTAGACCTAAAGCCTAGTTCGGATTAGGCTAGTGTTTTAGTTTAGTAGCGTGTAATTTAGTAGCTAAACGTGTCTGAACACTAACAATTTAGTCGAGTAGATTAGTGAGTAATTAAGTCGAGTCGATCCATTTTATTCTATTTTGATATGGCGTGTAGCACCTCCCACCACGCCTCCGTGCTCACTGGTTTATAATCATTGATATATTATAATATCAATGTTTATAATATACAAATTTTATAGTTGTCGCAAAAATGTTGTTTCGCTGGAGCGAAGAAACAACTTTAAAATTTGTTTCCAAATAATATGTAGAACATGAATGCTTGTGGAATATTAAGTCCCCGCATTATAGAATCAAACAAATAAAACAATCCGCATACTTGGATTCTAATCAGTTTATTTACTTTATTGCGTTGTAGGCTGTTCATCTTGCAAAACACCACTCACTTGTAAACTGTACTTGATTGTAATGCGAACGATTTTTGGGCAGCAGCGAATAGTGTAGCTACTAAATTACTCGCTACTAAACTAAAATACTAGCCTAATCCAAACTAGGCTAAAGAAGCAGTCGTTAGTGAAATAATACAGGCACATTAGAAAAAAAACATATTCCTGCCTAATCTTGAAAATGGAACTGTCAGTTTTCTAGGAAGGCTGGAGTGTCACATTGTCAGTTTGTATTAAATTATCAATGAATATTAGGTGATCAAAATTTCTGAGATTGTGTAAATAACAAATTTTACAAAAATGTGTAACCGGATGGGTGTTATTGGTCAACTGCAATCGGTTATGTCCGCCATTCAGTGAGTTTTATTTACTTTTCCAAATTCGACGATATCTTTGTCCATCAATTTCGAGTAAACTATTTTATTGCAACCAATGATATTATGTCTTATATTAGTAATTATATATTAATTATTATATTAGTATTAGTTATTATAAGTGTTTTATAATATCATTGATTGCAACAGCCTGCCGAACTTGATTTTTCTCGCGTAGTGTTCCAGGCTGCTTAAAGTGCAAATGCGCCCTTTACTTTGCCGTACATCATTACTTTCCAGAATTTGATCCTTATTAGCGAAACCATCGGAGGGTATACGACAAGGTAATATAAAGGGCGCATTTTTAACAAAAAACTATATAACAGTTTTTAAGTACCTATCTAGAATGTAAGTGATTTGTTCGTTTGCACTGTAGCAGGTTATTTGGCTGTTAAATTGTTTTTAATATAATAAAAATACAAGAAAAAAAAATATAGGTTATAAAACCGTTTGTCTAATTTAGTTTTAGACTCAGGTCGAAGTCCAGGGTGAACATAAGCTTCTGTTATCTTGTTTCAGGGGCGGCTGTGGCGGCTGCCGAGGACCATGCTGCCAAGGACCCTGCTGCGGTCCTTGCAGACCCTGCTGCGGAGGAGGCTCCCTCGTCACAGTTTACAGTCAAGTAGCACATATCCAGTGACGCGCCACCGCGCTCGCGATCACACACAAGGGGTATCGCTCACACACTTAACACGTCGAGTCGGGGTTGATGCGCGCTGTATTTAAGTCAATATCTGTCAATATCTGTCTGTCTGTCTGGCAGTCTGGGAGAGGCCTATGTCCAGCAGTGGACTGCGATAGGCTGAGTTAATTGAAGTCAATATCAAACGCGTCACTTTTCGTTCATTCGGCACCATTCTCGAATTGAATCGTCTGAACACAGTAAGCGCTCTAGCGGTTAACCACGGGGGCGGCTATCCGCGCTTCTTACCAAAGTTAAAAATTGAATTCGGCACTAACTTTGTCTCGCCTACCAAATGATCGAAAAATGCAATGAGAGCAGATGAACGTTCATTCATAAATAATATTGTCGGTGTCGTGTGAACGTGGAATTAAATAAAAATGAACCTTTATATTAATGAAGCGTCTGATATCGGCGTAACACGTGATTATTAAAAATACGTGACTTGTGTTAATTTCATTAAACTTGTTCGTTTAAACCCTTTTCTTTATGATCACAATTAAACGCGCCGCGTCGCGAACTCACCTTAGCAGTAAGCGCACTCCCTATGTCATATAACTTTAATTCAATATTATTCAATCATATCAGTCCGAAATAACTTGTCAAAAAATAAACTTGTTTACGAAAAAAAAATGTGACAAAAAGATTCAAACCCTTTCGGAAAACCTGGGAAGTTTGTAAGAGCCGAGTCGTGACGGACGGCCGGGTATTTTATTGACATCTTCGAGTAATCGATGAGGTCAACTACCGAAATACTATTTTCGTATATTTGTGGAAGAGGGCTTTGTCCTGCATTCTGCGACATTAAAAACTGACAATGCTTTTTTTTACAGATGCCGTGTTAGCAGTTGGCCAACCGCCAATGCCTGTTGCAGCATTCGACAAAGCAGTCATAGAAATCGGCTATCATTAAAATCATGATCCTGAGAAAACATTTTAACTTAAGTCCATTCGTCCGGTGAAAGTTCTGTACCGTCATGTGGTTATTGAATCTGGTTGTATTACGTAAAAGTGTCAATAAAAATTGTTAGATATAGTTTTGGTTTTATTTGGTGTCCTTTGTTATGGGCTATGGCCATAGAAATGTAAAAAATATATCTATGGCTATGGCACACGTGAGGGCCTGTGCACACATCGTTTTTTAAATGCGCCGTTGACGCGCGTTTTAGGAACGTGCGTCGACGGCGCGCTTTTATACTACAGTAGGTCTACAGGCTGCGTCTGACTCGCGTGCGTATCGCGTCTGTATCGCTACAACGCGCGTCAACGGTGCGTTTAAAAAAATGTGTGCCTGCCTGCAGCACTATTAACCAGCGGACGGCGAGCCGTAACCGCCCGGCCACGACTTTTGGCTTAGCTGCAAGCGGCGCGGTGTCTACCTGCGTTCCCATTGAGGGACCACATTTGAATTTTGAGCTTTTGAATGCGTCAGCCTTTAGTAAAAGTTCTCAAACAATTGTAAATGCAGCCTTTAATTTTACAGTAGCCACTCAAAAGTTACAATCGGTTAAATGTGGTCGCTCAGTCGTGACTGACTGGCATCCCTATCTCAAAACCTACTTAAAATTTACAACTGCTATAACTGACTACTCTTAGTAAAATATTTGTAAAACTAATTTACCACACACACACACACACCCCCACACACACACACACACACACACACTAATTTAGCCACAGCGTCTCTATGCACCTCAGGGTGAGCTTGCTGGTACCTAGCCACACCATCTCTACACACCTCAGGTTGAGTTTGCTAGTACCTAGCCACAGCGTCTCTATGCACCTCAGGTTGAGTTTGCTAGTACCTAGCCACAGCTTCTCTATGCACCTCAGGTTGAGTTTGCTAGTACCTAGCCACAGCTTCTCTATGCACCTCAGGTTGAGTTTGCTAGTACCTAGCCACAGCGTCTCTATGCACCTCAGGTTGAGTTTGCTAGTACCTAGCCACAGCTTCTCTATGCACCTCAGGTTGAGTTTGCTAGTACCTAGCCACAGCTTCTCTATGCACCTCAGGTTGAGTTTGCTAGTACCTAGCCACAGCTTCTCTATGCACCTCAGGTTGAGTTTGCTAGTACCTAGCCACAGCTTCTCTATGCACCTCAGGTTGAGTTTGCTAGTACCTAGCCACAGCGTCTCTATGCACCTCAGGTTGAGTTTGCTAGTACCTAGCCACAGCTTCTCTATGCACCTCAGGTTGAGTTTGCTAGTACCTAGCCACAGCTTCTCTATGCACCTCAGGTTGAGTTTGCTAGTACCTAGCCACAGCTTCTCTATGCACCTCAGGTTGAGTTTGCTAGTACCTAGCCACAGCTTCTCTATGCACCTCAGGTTGAGTTTGCTAGTACCTAGCCACAGCTTCTCTATGCACCTCAGGTTGAGTTTGCTAGTACCTAGCCACAGCGTCTCTATGCACCTCAGGTTGAGTTTGCTGGTACCTAGCCACAGCGTCTCTATGCACCTCAGGTTGAGTTTGCTAGTACCTAGCCACAGCTTCTCTATGCACCTCAGGTTGAGTTTGCTAGTACCTAGCCACAGCTTCTCTATGCACCTCAGGTTGAGTTTGCTAGTACCTAGCCACAGCTTCTCTATGCACCTCAGGTTGAGTTTGCTAGTACCTAGCCACAGCTTCTCTATGCACCTCAGGTTGAGTTTGCTAGTACCTAGCCACAGCTTCTCTATGCACCTCAGGTTGAGTTTGCTAGTACCTAGCCACAGCGTCTCTATGCACCTCAGGTTGAGTTTGCTGGTACCTAGCCACAGCGTCTCTATGCACCTCAGGTTGAGTTTGCTAGTACCTAGCCACAGCTTCTCTATGCACCTCAGGTTGAGTTTGCTAGTACCTAGCCACAGCTTCTCTATGCACCTCAGGTTGAGTTTGCTAGTACCTAGCCACAGCTTCTCTATGCACCTCAGGTTGAGTTTGCTAGTACCTAGCCACAGCTTCTCTATGCACCTCAGGTTGAGTTTGCTGGTACCTAGCCACAGCGTCTCTATGCACCTCAGGTTGAGTTTGCTGGTACCTAGCCACAGCGTCTCTATGCACCTCAGGTTGAGTTTGCTGGTACCTAGCCACAGCGTCTCTATGCACCTCAGATTGAGTTTGCTAGTACCTAGCCACAGCGTCTCTATGCACCTCAGGATGAGTTTGCTAGTACCTAGCCACAGCGTCTCTATGCACCTCAGGTTGAGTTTGCTGGTACCTAGCCACAGCTTCTCTATGCACCTCAGGTTGAGTTTGCTAGTACCTAGCCACAGCTTCTCTATGCACCTCAGGTTGAGTTTGCTAGTACCTAGCCACAGCTTCTCTATGCACCTCAGGTTGAGTTTGCTAGTACCTAGCCACAGCGTCTCTATGCACCTCAGGATGAGTTTGCTAGTACCTAGCCACAGCGTCTCTATGCACCTCAGGATGAGTTTGCTAGTACCTAGCCACAGCGTCTCTATGCACCTCAGGTTGAGTTTGCTAGTACCTAGCCACAGCTTCTCTATGCACCTCAGGTTGAGTTTGCTAGTACCTAGCCACAGCGTCTCTATGCACCTCAGGTTGAGTTTGCTAGTACCTAGCCACAGCTTCTCTATGCACCTCAGGTTGAGTTTGCTAGTACCTAGCCACAGCGTCTCTATGCACCTCAGGTTGAGTTTGCTGGTACCTAGCCACAGCTTCTCTATGCACCTCAGGTTGAGTTTGCTAGTACCTAGCCACAGCTTCTCTATGCACCTCAGGTTGAGTTTGCTAGTACCTAGCCACAGCTTCTCTATGCACCTCAGGTTGAGTTTGCTAGTACCTAGCCACAGCGTCTCTATGCACCTCAGGATGAGTTTGCTAGTACCTAGCCACAGCTTCTCTATGCACCTCAGGTTGAGTTTGCTAGTACCTAGCCACAGCTTCTCTATGCACCTCAGGATGAGTTTGCTGGTACCTAGCCACCGCTTCTCTATGCACCTCAGGATGAGTTTGCTGGTACCTAGCCACTGCTTCTATGTGCACCTTACTATTCTTTTTTTGATACTTGGACACAGCCACACGATGAATAGACGGTTTTTTTGCACATACTTTTTAGAAGCTTTTTGAAGTTGTTTTGTCTGAGTAGCGTCCGTGCATCTGGCACGACGTTTTTTAGAACATTTGGTAGGAACGGTAAGAGATAATGATTGATGCAGAGATGAGTCGCGATCTGGTTCTGATAGGGGCGGTGGGCTTCACTCCTTCTCATAGGAATCTTCTTAACGATGACAAGGATAAGTGAAGAACGGGGGGCGGTCTCGGACATTATCGCGGTCTCACTACGTACGTATACATCGAAATGGCTACGTGACAGATCATGAGAAAAGCGTCGCCGTCCCACGGGGTTACCTGCAGTACCAAAACTTGTATACAGCTCACCGTTGCGGTAAACTTCAAAGACCACGGAAACAGTTGGCCTGCCGCCTCCAATTCACATAAACTACCATAAGTAAAAGGGCGTGACATGTCAGTGCAGTATTTAGCGGCGCAGGAATAATTGTCCCCGTTACTATCGTGGGACATAATGGCAAACTCTTCCCAGTTGGCCGCCACATGGCTAACAGTTTGCTCGCGCACCTCCCTGGCCATCACTTGTGTGTCATACAGTAGATAGGAGATGGAACGAAACTGACAGGCTCCATCCCCACCCAAGGCTCCACCACTTGCGGTGCCCGAAGCGGACCACGAAGACGAAGACGACGACATCCCTGAAGTGACCGGGGTAGATCTGAGAGTGGCGGTAGGCAGGCTGAAGGCCAAAAATAGATACCGCCCCAGGACCCGATGGCTTGCTGGGTAAAGTCTGGGTCCTGGCCTCGAGAGCTCTCGGGCCTCGACTAGAGGCGCTCTTAACCGCATGTATGGAGAGGGGCCAGTTCCCACTCCGTTGGAAGACGGGGAAGCTGGTCCTCATTCAGAAGCCAGGGCGCCCTGCGGACTCTCCGTCCGCATACCGGCCCATAGTGCTGCTCGACGAGGTCGGCAAGCTCTTTGAGAGACTGATTGCAGGCCGCCTCGTCGGACACCTAGTGAGGACGGGGCCGGATCTTGCGGATAGCCAGTTTGGCTTCCGCAATTATTATTATTATATTTTTGTTTGATTTTACATATCTCGGGACCATGGGGTCCCGGTCCTTTGGAAGGCGTACGAGGGGCCGAAGCCAACCCGCAGAGGCCCCTTAGGAAATTTTAATGAAATGTGGCACAAACCGACGATTATCCCTGTATGCACTATGCAAGTGCACCTAAGGACAACCCCCGGTTGGTGTAGGACTATTGCAGGATATGGAAAAATAAAAAGTTGGACTATGGGTTTGGGTGGCTAAAGTGGGCTGGTTACCAATAACTATGGAAGAACTATGACCCCTGCCTAATCAATGTTTACACGGATAAAATAGCAGGGGGTGACTTGCACACTCAATAATGGGCCCCCGGAAACGGTCGCTAGCACATAGTGACGTAGCGACAAGGGGGCAACATGTCCTGAAGTGCTTATGAGGAGTGGAGAGGCATTCCACGGCTATCAGGACAATCCCGGAAGTACGGTCAAGATCCCTACCAGCATCTTACTGAAATACTTCCTTCCTCCGAGCACGTTTGCTCTTGCGAATCTCCACTCAAGCCGGCCAACAAAGGCAAGAATGAGGTGGGAGCTCTGTTCCTCGTCATTGTTCACTCCAGCCGGTCAATAAAGGCAAGCTAGAGGTGAGGAACAAGACTTCTCCCGGGAGATAGGGTCCGTGGGGTCGCTACTGCCCAACAGCTCACCACATGCTGCCCTGCGGGTTTTTGTATCTCTCTTGGTCTGGCTCCTCACCCTAGACCAGTTCCAGAAAAGTAAACTCTTCCGGCTCAGGCCTAGAGTTCGGAGCGCGCAAGCCCCACCACGACGTCAACGTAGAGATACGGTGATGGGGTTATTATTATTATTATTTTTATTATTTGTCCGGCCGCGAAGTCATTTACTGCTGTTACAGGAGATATGGCTCATTTATTTTAATATGGAATTAGTCCAGGAACTATGCAACAACTTGCAGAAAAGATTTCGCGTCACTCATCTAATTACAGTTGCACCATAAACGCATAAATAAAAAGTAGGCCTTATCTAAAGTCATTTTTCTGCAGGACTTTGGCATGCACAGCCCAGTGTAATTCTGAACGCGTAGTCACTCGCGCTGAGATACTTTTTCAGCTCATGAGGTCTTTTAAACAACTCTTACGCTGACGTCGGTCGCGTACCGTCGGACACGCGTACCAAGACGCTGACGAAAAATGGACATGTTTACTGTAGCAGCGGTCACTCGCTGACCGCTGCTACAGTAAACATGTCCATCACGAGTCCATATAAATCGGTACATGACCAATGTCAGCACTGCCCGTCGGTCGAGCTCTAAATCCAGCCTTAGACGATAGTATATTTATATAATTATCAAAGCAGGAAATTTGAGGAAGCAGTAAAAGTAGGTCATTTTTATGAACGACATGACATTAGAATGGTGGTTATGTCTATATTTCTGCGGTGCGTCATGAGTCAATCCATAGATATGAGTCAATCCCTCAACTGACTAGATTTCTCTGCAAAATCTACTACTCTCCCAAAAATCTCGTAGGCTTGTTGGTGTTTATAAATAGGAGCGCATTCTATTCCCGGTTTCCATTTGGTTGACCGACCCATCTTTGAAAAAAATTTCCAAGTAAATTTAAAAAAACAGAATGCCTTTTAATCAGTCTCCAAGCTGCTGTCCTCCGGCCTGCCCTCCGGCCTGCCCTCCGGCCTGTCCGCCGTTTCCGTGTTGTCCTCCTTCTGCTACGTACTGCGGACCCAGTCGTCCAATGGTGTGCGAGACCAAGTGCCCGCCGCCGCCGAGATGTTACGCAGTCAACCCTTGCATCAACATCTACAGTTGCAACACGCAGATCATGTAACCTTAAGTGACGAAAACTGAAAAACTTTATAGTGATAATAGTGATGTGAGCAAAATAAATTCATTTAGGATACAGTTTCGGACTTTCATTCATTCGATCTGTACCATGTAAGTCTGTTCCCTGGTAAGTGTCTTAAATTCACGTTGTCTAAGTCTAATATGTTCTGAAACTCAGTAAGCATGGAGGAGGTGAGCAGGGCATCGAACCTCGAATCCTATTAGGTATCAGTCTGTATCAGTAATATCTATTAGTAATAATACCTACTTGATTTTCAGCCTAGGAGATTAGATCGATTTTAAAAGCCTAGCCTAGATTTGAAAAACAAACAAGGTGAGATCAAAGCCTCCTAGATTTATTTTAAGTAGGTATTTTGTTTTTGAACATTACAAAAGCACTCCATAAAAAAGTAACTAAAAAAATTAAAAAAACCCGACTGCAACGTTATACTAAAACTAACTGAAAAGCTAAAAACAAGCCCATTTTAAATTAAATAAAAGTTGGAAGCAGGCGGGGCCCATACCATTATTATAGTTTCAAACTCAAATGGGTCCCGTCTGCTTCCAACTTTTATTTAATTTAAAATGGGCTTGTTTTTATTAGCTTTTCAGTTAGTTTTAGTATAAGGTTGCAGTCGGGTTTTTTAATTTTTTTAATTACTTTTTTACTTCCAGGTTTTTAGTTTACAAATGTGAAAGATTTCGCAGACGATTTAGTTTTTGATACGTGTTTTTTACGATTTGTCACTTTGAATTACTTTTAACCATAAGTTGTATATATTTTTGTAATCACCTTTTAAAACCCTTTATTTTGATACCCCACTCGATAGGTTCTGAGAAAAAAAATTTTTTTGAAGGCATAATATGGCGCCAAAAATCCGCCACTTGTTTTTTTTTTTATTTTGATATACCCAGTGTCACTCTCACAGTCAATACGTATCTAACGACACCTCTCAACCTAAAACCTATCGAGCCGTCCAGGCCACAGAGCGTGCAAAACAATTATACAAACATACATGCATACATACTCTCGAAAAACATAACCCTCCTTCTGGCGCAGTCGGATAATAATAGGTAATATATAGTATCATAGTATATAGGTATCAAAGATTGCAATTTGGTGACCAATTTCCTACTTATTTTGCTAATCAAATTCGGTTATTCCGTTTATCCACCCTAAGGTGGATACGCAGAAACGCATATCCGAGAATCCACCCTAAGCCTTTAAATTCCGTTTATCCAAATAGGGCTAATGTGGATTCTCGGATATGCGTTTCCACGTATCCACCTTAGGGTGGATTTTTAAGGGTAGATAAATGGAATAACCCATCAAATTCTAAGGATCAAAAATTCCATTATGTTTTGTAATAGAATAAAATACAAGCCATAATTCAATTAAAAACTATTATAATAGTTTTTATTTCAAAGCCATCACCAACGTTACTTGTAAAATTCGGTCACATTACCGTTCAACAAAGCACAGACTACACTGCACATAAAAAGTAAATCTTTGCTAAATTAGAGGTACTGGGACTGGATGCCAACAACCAGATTGAGGACCCTGAAATACAACAAAAGGCAAAATTAGTATATGGCTAGTTAGTAGTTCAGGCGCTTCATGAGAATCAGCTATATAAGCAACATCCTTACCTGTCTCACATAGTTCTCAACATGGTACCGCACGTTAGGGCAAGTTCTTGTGAAACACTCGCCAGGCAATCCAGTCTTTCTACAATGGAACACGCTGTCACATACTATTAATGGCCTTCGATGTGTAACCGGGTCATGTTCCAAACAACAACAACACCTGCGGGACACAGGCAGGCATGGGTAGGGGCAAGGAGGAGGTCGGGGGCAGATAGGACGCTGTTTAGGTATGATAGGAGGGGGACACTGCGGGTTACAGCACGGCAGTACCGGCTGATAACATGGTGTTGGTTCTGGGCACCGACAGACCTGTAAGTAAATATAAACAACTATGTCAGATTCTGCTATCCAGTAAACTAAACTATACGCTACAAATAACATTATATTTCGATAATATTATGAAAAGAACTTCACCGGTGGCGGGTCACAACATGGTGGTGGTGGACAGCATGGCAGCACAGGCGGGCAGCAAACTGGTGGAGGTGGGGGAGGTGGACAAGGTTCTGGACGCGGACACCTGCGTGGTCTGCAAGGTGGCAATATAGGCACTATGGGCGGCACGACGTCGGGAATCACGGGCGCCGGGCATTGCCGGAACACTGGGCAACATCTACACGGAGGACACGGCGTGCAAGGCACCGGCGGGGGGCAGCACGGCTGACAGCACGGGCATGGCGGTGGACATGAGTGCGTGCAAGGCCCCGTACCACAAGGCAATATTGCTGGACAGGTGGGGCAAAAAGTACATGCGCACATCTTCAAATGTTTTAATTAATTTTATCACTTATAAATTTTCTCTTTTTTGTGTTATTTTCCGGTTTTAATGCATTTTTAGATTTTCTTGACTTTTCTGTAGTGACTGTTATTTTCAATAATTTTGATAGGTATGTCTAAATTCTTTATTATGTCCAGAAGCACTAGAAGATACCAGCCAGATACAGTGGCAGTCAAAGATATTGTACTGTATTTTTTATTGTATTGTAGTAGATTGGAACTCTTTGTATTTAAACTTCCCCTAGATGTAAAACAGCTGAAACAGGTTTCGCTGAAAAAAAAATAGAAACAAAATAAATATCAGCATGCACTGACATATCTCGTACTTGTCATGACATATTTTTTATGAAATTTTAAGTTATTTTGTAATACATAAAAAGCGTAAAATTAAAATGAGTGCTCCTTTCTACAGTTTCGATCCTTGCGTATGCACTGGGCAGCCGTGTGGGGCCTGCTACCCCTACTCCACGAAGCCTTGTGTCGCCTCCTGCAACGACCTCAGGCCCTGTTCAGTGTGCCCTGGAGGCGGGTGCTCGCCGTGCCCGGCCCCGGTCCGCCCGTGCCCGGCCCCCTGCCCGCCATGTCCGGTCTTACCATGCCTGCCACCCTGCCCTCCACCTGATAAGGTACCTACTTCTAGCAACAGTTCAGATCTATTTATAATATAATATTCCACTTTCTTGTTTCTTAGTTTTTGTAGTTTTATTTAAGTTAAATATTAAGTGAAATTTTTGTTTTCAATAATGGGGGTGAAATATTCATTTGTGAAAAAACCCCCTAAATAAATAAAGAATTAAAAAAAAAAAAACTATCACACAACGCCATCTAGTCCCAAGCTAAGCAGAGCTTGTGTTATGGGTACTAGACAACTGATAAACATACTTATATATTTCTAAATACATATAACGGAGAAGGCATGTGTGTCTCGTTATTATCAGCCATATTTCAACTACTGTGGGCGAACTACGGGTATTATGTTGGATATTGCGCAATAGAAAAACGGTTGCAGTTCAAATCAGATTATAATTTTACGAACAATTTAATCACACTAGCAAATCACACACTCTAAGTACACGATACAACCAGATACGGAACGCGGGACAGTTTCTGAGCGCATGTTGTTCGTCCGATGTCCAATGTCCAAGAGGGCTCCAATCGTTCTCTCGCGCTGTTGTCGACCCCCCACGAACTCAGGCTAGACTCTGTCAAGCGCCGCCAGATGGCGCTGGCGTTCCGAATAGTCAAACGAATGACCGGTTGCGACACGGCCATCCTGCGATGCACACGTCCTCGTGTGTTAATCTGTAAACAAACATACCCGCAAAGTATCACATAGCTCGGTCACTCCTGACCTTCATGGTTTCTCACGAAACCCCACACAACACAAACAACTTAATCTCTGCTCTGTTTCATCAACAAGACTATTACTCGATTTTCCTCAAATTCGTTAGTAATACTCTGATCCCTTGGCCTGTGCCGTGGCATGTGCCTTAGCCTCAAAAGCGTACTTGATTCTACCAGAGCATTTTATCAAACTTTAATCAATCATAGCAAAAAAAAACATCAACCAGAGCCATGTAAACAAACTTCGATTATCTAATCAAAGCTAAAATCATCAACCAGAGCCATGTACCATCGTTATCCACATTAACAATGAACTTTTTCAACTAATAGCCTTAGACACCTGGGAACCCACACACGAGTAAGCCACTCTAACGCCACGGCTCTCTTAGCCGACCAGCAATCGCATTGCTATCACACATCCATCGTATGGATCCATGTGCATCACCCCTGTGACTACACACAACCTTACTACGGCCGATAGAGAACCCCTACTCGCGTGGTTACCACTACTTAGGCATGCTCATCACCACAGTGATCACCATCTACTTCGACTGGCACATGACCTACTGGCATCATTCTTAACTTATCGTGAGCGTATTAAAAAAATGCATTGTAAACTAGACTGGGCTATACCTAACATTGTAACCATTTTTGCTATTGTTTACCAGGAAAGCACTCAGTACCAGAGTCAAAACAAAATGAAAACGGCTCACCAGATTCGGTAGACAACAGATCTGTAGCTGGCCTAATGGTACAGACATCCACTCGCTGTCACTGCCTCCTTGGCAGAAGTCGTGAAACGACTTGCACGGAAAGCACCGTCCTTGCTCAGCGATTACTCGCACAGGAGATCCAAAGAGTGCAGCGCCGTCCAACGCTGCCATCCCGCTTGTACACGTCCTAGTGTGTTAACCTGTAACCAAAAAAAAACCAACAGCAGTGCCTGTTCCACTCGGCCAATTCTGACCACATTGTTATCGAAACGCATTAACAAAAACAATCATCGATAACAAAAGATTCCTCTAAGCCTTGGTAATAATTAGTCGGGAACTGTATCTACTTAGGAGTAGATCACATACTATCATAATATTACTTTGCAAGTAAATGTCGGGTAGAAATGCAATAAAATCCCAATTTTTGCTCGCTAATCGTTACACTACATAAGAATTATTCTGTGCTGAATACACCAATACCGGTCAACGCAACAACGTTATTAACTCGTTTGCCACTTAACCTCTCCTTTCTTAACAAGCATTCAGCACCAGAATCGTAAACAAAACAATACAGCTCACCTGTATTTTCTAACGTGTCTGGGGGTAGTTGTACGACGCAAACATCAACTCGCCGTTGCTGCTTGCAGCAGTTGAAGCACGTGCGCCACCATACGCTTGCACTGCTTGGCTGCCACTGCTCGTGCACCGGGCCGCGATATGTCCTGGTTTCCCACTCGCAGCACGCGAATGGCTTCGCTGACGGCTGCGCTGCTTGGCTCGATTCAGTTTCTCCACGTCACTGGTAGCTCCACGCCACGTCCTTGGTATGCTATTTACGATGGCCACGTTGATGCTGCTCCTTTGTCCACCTTGCAGTGAATTTTCAGCAAAACACAAATCAGCTGTCGTGGTGTGTGATGTTACATTTGCACACGCGTCCTACCGCGTATTCTAATTACGGGAACGGGATACGACGAACTCGAACGCCGGTTAGGGACCCGCTTGTTTTTTTTTTTTTCAAACATGGCGGTAGGTGATACACGCGCGTCACGTATTCTGCATACAGCCTATGCCCAAAACAACATGCACTACGATCGCGCATCCGTATCTGGTTTATCTGGGTTCAACTCGAACAGATCCACACGATTATTTAATAAGCATTGGCATGTTTACACTTTGTTTTTCAAATGTCAACGTGCGGTTACTTTCACTTTTTGCGCATAAACCAACACGAATCCCACGCCTGATAACGGAGAAGGCATGTGTGTCTCGTTATTATCAGCCATATTTCAACTACTGTGGGCGAACTACGGGTATTATGTTGGATATTGCGCAATAGAAAAACGGTTGCAGTTCAAATCAGATTATAATTTTACGAACAATTTAATCACACTAGCAAATCACACACTCTAAGTACACGATACAACCAGATACGGAACGCGGGACAGTTTCTGAGCGCATGTTGTTCGTCCGATGTCCAATGTCCAAGAGGGCTCCAATCGTTCTCTCGCGCTGTTGTCGACCCCCCACGAACTCAGGCTAGACTCTGTCAAGCGCCGCCAGATGGCGCTGGCGTTCCGAATAGTCAAACGAATGACCGGTTGCGACACATACATATTATAGATAAATTTTTATCCTCCATGCGCATCTGTTACACAAACAACCTTGAATTCTGATTTTAGTCAAATTATTCCACTTTGGCTTCACAATTATGATACTTGGCACTGTGACAAAATGTTTACTTTTATATTTTTCAATATTATTTCTAGACTAGACTTTAGAAAATATATTTTATTTCTAGCCAATGACTCCGGTGCCGAAACCTGTTCCTCTTTGTGAGACGGTTGCGATTCCTTGCTGCCGGCCGAATCGCTGCAAGCCGTGCCCTTGTTACTGCTGCACGGAGCCCGCGATATGCAGTCCCAAGAGATGCAGTTATCCAGGAGTTCCCGTCTGTGGCTGCGGCTGCTGTGGACCATGCATGCCTGTTTGGTAGTAGAGTACTATTAAAACTGAGTGGAGTCTTTGTTTTGTAAGAATACATGTTTGTACATAACTATTCTTTTATTTACACATTACACTTAAACATAACTGGCAAAATTTGGGAGTACATAATTATCATCATCATATCATAATCAGCCTATAATGTTCCCACTGCTGGGGCACAGGCCTCCTCTCGGTGAGAACGAGTAGGTAATCGTAATACATCGCGCAGGCTCAGTGCAGGTTGGTAGATGTCACATGTCTTTGAATTTTTGGTTTTCTAGTCCATGTCGGTTTCCTCACGATGTTTTCCTTCACCGTTTTGTGAGCAGTTGAGATAAAATAATTTGCACAAAGGAAAGCGCCTGTCTGGGTTCGTCCTGCAATTCTTAATTAATTCGCGGCCGCAACCACTGCTGTTGGTACACTTCTGCCTAATCCTTCAAGGAAAACATACGTGATGTTATGTTATTATTCTTTTATATTTTACATTTTGAGGAATTCGCCAAAGGAGCTATGACGACGAGTACCTACCTACTAACAAATGTCAGAATCACAAATCAACATACAACAAACCCACCTACTATGCTTGTCATTCTTAGGGGGGGTGCCATAATCGCCACGCTTATTGGCATGCGGGGTGGCGATCGCAGTATGATAGTAAATGCATAGAGAACGCTGCTGCCCATTCTCCGGCCCCCTAGTCCCTTAGTCGCCTTTTACGACACCCATGGGAAGTAGGGTGGTGCTATTCTTCTCCGGCACCACACGGACAACATTGATATTTAAAGCTAAGAAAATGAGTCGTTGTCATAATTTCACGTAAGGGTGTTAAAACATTAATAATCGTGACTTTATCGAATTATTTTGTATGAAAAATGAAAACAAAAAAAAAATATAATTGAAAAATAATTCATATGCCAGTTGATTCTTTGATATGGGTCTCATTCCTACCCTAGAGTTATGGGATATAAAAAAAACACCTTGTAGATTTGATGACAAGCAGGGTCAGGGCAGAGGCAGGGTCCTCTCACCGAAAGGAGGCCTGTGTCCCAGCAGTGGGAACATTAGGTATAGGCTGATTATGATGAGTGTCAGGGGCGCAGACGCGAGTCTACTGACCCTATGTCCCGTTACTTAGCGTGATGAAAAGACTATTATCACATTTACACCTGTATTTTGGAAATGCAGACATCAAGCTAAGTAGTTAAGGCAATTTCGTAGGTAATAGTGAAAGTTGTGTTTCGCAGAAGACGTTTGTTTGGAGCACGTAGGGGTCTCTTAAGAGCCCTATGGCAGCAGATGTTAGGTTAGCGTTATGCCGCGAAGACTTCAAAAATGATAAAAATATTGCAAGAATCTTCTTCATCATAAAAGATAATCATTGTTTTATACACACATCAAAAGTGTCTAGGGATCAAGCATTTTTATGCGGATTTCTTGAGATTGAGATGTGGCTTTGTAATAAATTTATGATTTTATAAATTTATATGGATCCTTTTTGGTGCATTTCATAATTTGAATCAGGAACTGTGAATCAAATTCGAGTAAAAGATGAAAATCAGCTGTCAATATTTTCCCTATAAAAACATACAACGCATTGAAGACATTATTAGTGCTACTGTTTCCCTACTACTGATTAAAACCAACGTTATTATGGAGCGGCGACGTCATTTAAGCAGGGAAGAAATGCTCAGAGCCGTGGGAATGATAGAAGCTGGTTCCCGGCAACGTACTGTGGCTTTAGCTCTGAATACAAGTCAGAGTGTTATCAGTCGACTTTGGACACGTTACCGAAGCACTGGTACCGTGGCTGAGCGCCATGGAGGACGGTATCGCTGCACCACACGGAGACAAGACCGATACATTCAAATCTTAACTCGAAGAGCTCCAACAATAACCGCCATGATGTTAGCCGTGAGGCTTCATCACTCTTCAGGGAACTTAATTAGCGACCAAACAGTCAGAAACCGCTTGCATGAAGTGAACCTTCATTCCCGAAGACCGCTACGGGTACCACCTATAGCAATGCACAATCGTAGGATTCGATATCAATGGGCTCTTGAACACAGAAATTGGGCAGAAGAACAATGGCGTTTCGTGTGCTTTTCTGATGAGTCTCGTTTTGGTATGAGACCGGATACAAGACATATACGACACTGGAGAACCCCTGGACGCCAACAGCGATTAAAATCCTGCCAGGAAGTCCATCCTTATAGTGGTGGAACCATCATGGTATGGGCGGGTATTTGGATCGGCGGAAGAACTGAGTTGATTTGGATCAGAGGCAACCTCAACGCTCAAATTTATGCTGAGACGATTGTATCAGACGTCATCGTTCCTCTACAAGTGCAAATCGGTCCCTTATTTCAGTTAATGCATGATAATGCACGACCGCACACCGCAAGAGTTGTAAGACAGACTCTCGCCGCAGCTAACATCAATGTCCTGCCCTGGCCTGCTCAGTCGCCAGACTTGAACCCGATTGAGCATGCATGGGATATGCTACAGAGAAGAGCTCTGCCGAATATGGAGGGTATCCAGTCGCAAGAAGACCTTTTTTTGTTGTTGCAACGAACATGGGCGGCCATTCCACAGCGTGATTTGGATGAACTCATTTTGAGTATGCCAAACCGATGTTCTTGTGTTGTTAGTGTTCGCGGTAGAAACACGGATTATTAATTGTTTAAGTTACCCAATAAAATTTTAAAGAAAACTGTTATTTCAGTCTTTTTTTCGAACTTTTGTGTTAGTGGTTCAAATGTCAAAAATCCCTTTATTAGGAAAATGGCAAAGAACGATGACCATATTTGTATGAGACCCGTCCCCCCCTTCAACAGAACTTTTGTATGTATTAGTAGGTTCACAAAGGTCTATAAAAAGACTAGCAACTAGTTTTAATTTCAAAATCCATGGGGTTTAAAAATAAAATAAAAATTAAAAAATCGTTTTATTAATTTTTCCTAATTCGCTAGGCCCGTCCCGCGCCCTGCAACAGATCTTTTGTATGTGCTATCAGGTTCATAAAGATCTATAAAAAGACTAGCAACCAGTTTTGACTTCAAAATCCATGGGGCTTAGAAATAAAATGAAAATTAAAAAAACGTTTTATTAATTTTTCTAATTCGCTAGGCCCGTCTCCCGCCCTGCAACAGATCTTTTGTATGTGCTATCAGGTTCATAAAGATCTATAAAAAGACTAGCAACCACTTTTAACTTCATAATCCATGGGGCTTAGAAATAAAATGAAAATTAAAAAATCGTTTTATTCATTTTTCTAATTCGCTAGGCTCGTCCCCCGCCCTGCAACAGATCTTTTGTATGTGTTATCAGGTTCATAAAGATCTATAAAAATAATAGCAACCAGTTTTAATTCCAAAATCCATGGGGTTTAGAAATAAAATAAAAAATCGTTTTATTTATTTTGGGATAAAGTAGTGTCTTGTTGTCGCGGGCGCTATTTTGAATCCTGAACGCAACGAAGGATTCTAGGTTTGAGTTGACTCCTGAGCGAAGCGAGGGAGTTAGGACTTGAATCCTGAGTGCAGTGAGGGATTCAAGCTCGCCCAAGACGAAGACACCCGCGTCTCCGTCGTGGACGAGCATATGGCAGTTGTCCCACCGCCGGCGAGGAAGCGACTAACTGTCGGCTGTTTTCTCGCTCAAGAAACGTACAATAGGTATAAATTCCGTGTAAACAAAAGAGATGCATATATTAACAGTTGATCGCTGACTGTTCACACTGCCGGCGAGGACTCGCTTCACTGGTTTGTCGCTGAGCGACAAGAGTAATCAAGGATAATACTCGCCTAGCGATACTCTCGGTGGTCAGAGCTCACGCCGAGAGAAACCCCTGTGAGACTAACCGCCCCGAGCGAGTGGTGCGAGTAATCGCCCGTCGCACTCGAAAACTCGCTGATAGCCCAGCGACAAAACTATCGGAACTACGCACACGCTGCTCGCTGCTCGCCAACTCGTTTTCAGTTGCTAGTTCTACTCGCTAATCGTTCATCGCCGCCGGTGGGACAACTGCCTGCCTATAGGAATAGAAAAAATTGGACGAGTAACGAATGACGTTTTCTGTTTTTTAAATGGCATCTCCTAATTGATCTTGAGAGGTTTGAAAATCAAAGAATATGGTTCACTTACAAATTCTTATTTTGTGCCAAAAATATTAACATTAAATCATGATTTTTCTCGGAATATCCTGCACTTTTGAGAGATGTCGTCGTAGTAAAAATTGATCACCTTGCTAAGACGGTTTGAATGAGATACATTTTAAGTTTGTTGGTCGATGTAAGGCTTGGGGGGACGTTCTGGCAATAAACGTTAAAACATGATTTTTCTCGGAATATCCCGCACTTTTGAGAGATGTCGTCATAGTAAAAATTGATCACCTTTCTAAGGCAGTTTGAATGAGATCATTTTAAGTTTGTTGGTCGATGTAAGGGTTAGGGGGGACGTTCTGACGAAATTAACACTAAAACATGATTTTCTCGGAATATCCCGCACTTTTGAGAGATGTCGTCATAGTAAAAATTGATCAGCTTGCTAAGGCGGTTCGAATGAGATACATTTTAAGTCTGTTGGTCAATGTAAGGGTTGGGGGGACGTTGTGACGAAATTAACACTAAAACATGATTTTCTCGGAATATCCCGCACTTTTGAGAGATGTCGTCATAGTAAAAATTGATCAGCTTGCTAAGGCGGTTCGAATGAGATACATTTTAAGTCTGTTGGTCAATGTAAGGGTTGGGGGGACGTTCTGACTCATCGTCCTTTCTTTATTAATGCAAAGGTGACTTGGTTTATCGTTACTGTGACAAACGAAAACACTTTATTTGATGAATCCTTAAAGAAAATTTTAATTAATATCAATCAGGAGAAAAGTTATTGCAAAAATACATATATGTTGATCCCTAGACACTTTTGATGTGTGTATGAACAGTTAGCGTGATGAAAGACTATTATCACATTTACACCTGTATTTTGGAAATGCAGACATCAAGCTAAGTAGTTAAGGCAATTTCGTAGGTAATAGTGAAAGTTGTGTTTCGCAGAAGACGTTTGTTTGGAGCACGTAGGGGTCTCTTAAGAGCCCTATGGCAGCAGATGTTAGGTTAGCGTTATGCCGCGAAGACTTCAAAAATGATAAAAATATTGCAAGAATCTTCTTCATCATAAAAGATAATCATTGTTTTATATGAACAGTAGCTTCTGCCCGCGACTTCGTGAAATTGCATCGCCCGCCCGTGCTATTACTACTTCATTTTCGATTACTCGTAGTATAGATACATAACTCTATTCTCCACCCATAATACTGGCTGGCACACATAATGATTCATAGAATATAAAAAAATCTCAAAGAGGAACATGAAATTCATTCATTCTTCATTCAAAGAAATTTGACATTAATTTCTGTCACAAAATCATTATAATGAAAATATCTAAATTCTAAAAAATCTTTTAAAAATCTTAAATCTAAGTATAAAAAGTTGCAAAATTATATAAACCATAAAAAGTACGGTATGTATTTTTCATTTAATTTATCTTTAGATGTCAACATTTGTGTTTAAATTATAAATGGCTGATACTAGCTAGCTGGTTGAGAGAAGTCGAAGATCGAGATAAATGTGTGACCGGAGAGGCAGACCTCCAGAGGGGCTGCTGATGGTGGTGATAAATATCACCCAGCTATCGGAATTTATATCCCACTATTACGTCATCTCATAAAAATGATGACGTCACAACATCAACAGCGTGACAACACTCAGTTTCTCGCATTCCTATTAATACGGTGGTATAGTAAAATAAGTCTGTTAGAACGCTCAGTCAGTGCTCAATCAAGATACCAAAGTAGGCTGAAACTACTGACCGCATTTCAATGTCACATTTTAACATTTAGGCACTATAGATAGCCTGACCAAGTTACAATGTTTAATTTGATACATTAGAAACAGATAAATTTTGTATACAGTAGCTCACCGCGCCTAAGACGACCCACTGACCGAATTAGCTGTTGCCCGCGACTTCGTCTGCGATCCTGGATAAAAAGCAGCCTATATTCTTCTCCAGATCATGGCCTACCCTTGTATAAAATTTTATCCAAATCCGTTCAGCCGTTTTAGCGTGAAAGCGTAATAAATAAACTCAATTTCGTACCGCAAAACGGGGCTACTTTGACTTCCAGGGTTACTTTGACAGATTTTGTAGCTACTTTGACAGAGCGCCAAAATCGGTTTTCACGTGTGCTCAGCAAGTGTGCGTGACCTCGAGTAATATTGCGCGAGGCGCGGGGTGTGGGAACGCGTCATAGCGTTGTGATCGGCCTGGTCAAAGTAGCCCCGCCTGTTCAAAGTAGCCCCGTTTTACTGTATTTAATTAGGAAGACATTTAATCGCAAGTAATTAGTCTTTGTCAGACGGCTAAACTAAATTGTTGGTATTCCTCAATAAAATTATATTATTACCAAAAGCTTATTTTATTAACAGCAACAATGGTCTCTGGTAATATTTGAGTATATTAAATTTTAAACTAACACTTTTCTCTATTCCAGATATCCAAACACACGATTCACAAAAATGTCAGTGTTGCCACGTGGGTATGAGTGCTGTCGCCCCCCGCCAAGGTACGGGTGCGTTCGGGGGGAGTACAGTATCTACTACAAAAGACCACGATGCGGGCAACCCAGGCCGCAGCCGTTCCAGAGGGAATGCTATTGCTACTACTGGGGATGCCCTAGTAACGCGCCTGTTGAGAGGTAAGTAATGATTACTTTTGTTTTTAATCAAGTTCATTACTTCCTAGGTGTTTTTAGAAATGAGAAAGAAACGCCTAAAGTTATCCGCTGGACGTTCGAACCTCGCATCGCGCATATAATTATTGTTATATCCTACTTTTTGGCACTAGACATAGGTAACTTTGTAACTACTGAAGAAGTTTGGTTGACGGTTGAAAAATAGTGAAAGAAAGTAATTGTTCTTTTTCCTCCACATCAAACACGTTACGCCTCAGCAAAGACAAACCTCCACAAGTGAGGGTTCATGGACGGTTCAGACCTCCGGTGTCACTCCAAAGACAATGGCTCACCTCCCATTTTACACCGCATGCCCTGTAACATGCACACGTGAAGACCTAATGGCTGCGTCAGCGAACGGTATTCGCGTTGCTGAATGTTGGGCCAAAAAAATTTAAAAAACTTTTTTTCGTGTTATTTTTGCCATCGACACGCTAAGAAGAAGGCGCCTCTCTGTATTCTCTTTTTAAATTATTATCTAACCTGACGCATTCTTCTTCATAAGGTAGAATAATAATAGATGAGCCAGTAAACGCATTGAAACATTTTAATGGACAGACAAAGATTTACAGGCATGATAAATCTTGAAACTGGTCGTTAGGGGAGATTAGTGCGGCACTACGGTAATATTGTAATGGCCCGTTTAAGATTAGTAAAGTTAAATAGGTTGCTCGTTGTTCATAGAGAACAATGGCTTAAAATATTTGAATAGCAATTCCGAAAAAGATGCTTGTGATATTTGTAGATACCTACATAAGTAAACTACTTATTTTCTGACGGAGGAGTAATAGAGCTCTACACTTTCTTGTAATAATGTAAGCCCTAACCTCAAACCAAAGCGCATGTGTCTACCAAAGGAGAAAGGAAACATTTATTGTTGGTATATCACAAAAAAACCCATACTTTGATGTTATTTCCTAGTTAAATCTCCACTTTGCTTCAACACAAAATGAAAATTACTTGTTTAAGGGCTGATTTTTTCCATCGCCAGGTAACTTTTATCCGAGGAATAAAATTGACGTTTCACAGTTTTTGTATGAAATAACTGTCAAAATGTCAGAATCATTCCTCGGATAAAGTTATCAGATGATTGAAAAATCAGCGCTAAGACACGTATCCTTATCTTTTCCTGTTTGGTTGAGATCCAGCCCTTACGTTTACGAAATAATCTCATTTACTTTTTTCCCAGACCGTGCTGCTACGACTTCCCGTGCAAGGCCCACTGCTTCAACCACGGAGCGTGCACGAGGCCTAGCGGCCGGTACGCGCGTACAGTATGGTACCCTGGCGAATGCAATCCTTGCGTGCCCCCCTGCCAGGCCTTCACCTGCCCCAACCCACCCTACCATCCCTGCTGCTATCACACCTGCAACAAACACGTCTAATGCGTTACAATTTCAAATATCCAAGGCTTTCAAAACAAGGACGCCGAAGTTGATCTGGACTCATCTTCGTAAACGTTAACTAACGATGTGGGGTTCGGCTTCCAGTCTAACTGCATGCAATTGAATACCAGCATTTTACATAGAGTGACTCCCTATCCAACCTCCACAACCCAGAACCTGGGTAACACGATCCCTTGGTAATAGATAATACGGGCTGGTGTCCGCAACTCCACGTCAATGCGCGTATTTTGCGAAGACTCAGAGAACACGGAGACGTCTCGCCTGCCGCTGTACAAACCAAGAGTGCCACCGTTATAATAATTTTATTACACAAGAAAGTGGTTACAAAAAACGTTCGAATATACAAATGTGGTATAGAAACTACACTTAGGTATGGTGCCACGAATTTAATTAATACTGATGTCTCTGCGTGAGCGGCGATTCCGTGTTCTGTGCTGGTAAGTCAATCAAAAGTAATTTTTCAAACTAGGAATCAGGACTTTTTGGACGTCAATTTTTTTTTTAATGTTTATTAATCAATAAACAGCTAACAAATATTTGTTGAACCTTAAAACACAAACCATCGTAGGTTTAACAGCGGTATGGCAGAATATAAGACAGTCCCCCAAAACGCTCGCCCGTCACCACTGCTTAGTGTGAAGAATTAGCGCAACAAACTCCCCAGCAGCACAGTAAGACTGGTTGTCAGACTTTCTAGAGCACCCGGAACGACTGTCAAAGTTCTACTTAATGACACCCGCAGATTGATTATTTGAAATCCTTGTTTTAAAGCCAGGGAGAGAGACCAAGAGTTATTGCAAGTTCTAAGGTAGATTTTGCAACAAATGTAGTCTTCCGAGGTTCAAAGCCGTCGCGAAAGCTTTGAAAACAAGGGAAATTCTCGAGTTCGTGGAAGTGCAGTCGTGACGTCAGTTTTGTGAATCGTAAACTGTATGTATATTGTCCAATAAATGACATCCTCAGTATCTGCCTTTTGTTTTTATTTTTTCTCTCGCTTGTTTAGAAGCTTTGATTATGTTATTATACTTGTAAGAAGAATACATTCGTAGTCATTCTGAAAGCTTTGTACCTACCGTATAATAAGTACCTAGGTACATAGTTTCCAAAAAATACTTAAATAGGTTCTAATTCGTTTGGAGACGTGGTAATTATTGTTAAATCAGTGCATATTATGACCTCCTCAGACGATTTCAGATGCTAACAAATGCTAGACGCTAATGTGCAAGTAATTGGTTCAGTTGTTTCGCCTAAATAAAAGTATCAGTGACATTGATATCAATTTACGAGTATGCAGAACATAGTGTATGTACTTCAATAACCTGTTTATAAACTTCTAATGCTATTCTGGCATCCGTGAGCATTCCTCCCACGTCTTCGCACCACGCTGAGCTTCCGACACTAGTGGTTTTCGCGCGCTTTTCGCGATCACTTGCCTTTGTCGGTTTTGGCTATAGCGAACGCTTTATCGACAAATTCAGTGCACAATATTGTCGCGTGCTTGTGAAACAGTTTATAACGTAGTGAAATTTTTATTTCTTTATTTTTACACGAATGTTTTTCTCAAGATGTCAGTTGTGTTTACTCTTCTAATTTTTAGTGTTATTGGTAAGTCTTTTTTATTTTCGCACGATACTCTTAACAATTTTAAAACTCACCTTTCAGGATTTTTAAAAATGTCACCACCATTCCGTATTTTAAAATAACAGCTGTCTCTTCAATTTAATTTCTTATTTATAGAATCTTCATAAAATATTAAAGATAATATTTATATTAATCGTTCCTAATAATCAGGAAGTCACTGTTGCCCTTACTTTGATTGCTATTTATAGCCCGCTACAAATCATTCATCATAAGTAGGTAAATAAACATTCAACTGTCTTAATTTGCTAACGAAAATAACAACAATAAACAAACACTTAATAAACGATGAAATATGGTGTATGTTGCATTTTGTAAATTGTCTGTGCGATCTTTATTGATTAGTACAATGTCTCTCTTTGTTTATAAGCAGGATTCATGCTCATAAATACACGAGTCTCAGACCTATCATATTATGCGTCACCATTTATCAACTGAACAGTTATATTTATCAAGAAAAGGGGCGCAAAATTGCTTTTTAACTCCTCTCCATTCCAAGAACCTAATTTATGAAATTGACAGAATTCTTGCTTCTTCTAGAAATTAATATTCTAAGTACTTACTTTATTTTACAATACCAGCTTATTATTGCAGTCTCACTGCAGGACAAGGCTTCTTCTCGAACAGAGAAGGTAAGAAGCATTGATCACCACGCCTGCTCAAGACGGGCTGGTGATTTCAGACTTCTTCTCCTTCTTCTTCTTCTTCTTTTGACATCGACTAGTCCAGGTTTCCTCTCGATGTTTTCCTTCACCGATATCATTGTCAGTAATGTCCAAGATATATAAAATTCAAAGTCCTGACTGACTGATATATCAACGCACAGCCTAAACCGCTGGTCCTGGAGACATGAAATTTGGAGGGTGTGTTTTTTATGAAGAGTAGGTATCCACTAAGAAAGGGTTTTCGAAATTCCACCCCTAAGAGGGTGCATGGGGGGAAGGTGAAACTTCACGCGGACGAAGTCACGGGCAGAAGCTAGTGTCCAAGGTAAACTCAGAAAATACATTAGAGGCGGCTTTAAGACCTCTGGGCCATCACGACATTTTATTACGATGAGACGAGTATTTTATTTAATACGAGTATAGGTACGAATTATCTCAAGGACTCTGTCAAATGTCTAGACGACATTTAAATTAATGAGATGCCGCCTTCGCTACTCCACATTTCCCACTGGTCAAGTTCAGGGTGAATCAAACTCATTGGAATAGCATAATTACTCTCGCTGTAGATAACAATGTAGGTCGACATTATGTGCGTAATGTCACTGACAATCATTTTTGGTATATTTTGCGTATCTACGTAAAGTGCGTAGTGACACAGTATTGTTGGAACCGTTTGCTATGAAATCGTTTTATTTTATTCTTTGGGTACCTACCTATCCCACCTTTTACAATGCATTAGGTACAAACATCACAAACAGTTCCGCGACTGACAGACAAAGTACAATCTAAACAACTAATGATAATGTACAAACATAGTAGTGATATAATTATGTTTCTTATGGGATATACAGGGTTAGTTTTCAAAGATCAGCCAGATTTAAGGGTGTGGTATATACCATCAAACTGAACAACTTTCTCCATGGGACCAATAGGTACCGTAATCGCGAAAAATTTATCAACTGTCCCATAGAAAACTTAAATAACTTCTCGACCTAAACGCTGAATTTTTATTCGCGATTACGCTTTTGGTCCCATGGACAAAATTGTTCAGTTTGATGGTCTGTACTCATAAAATACCATTAAAGGACATGGCCGGAATCTTTAGAGAGCTGTGCCCTAACAAAAAATATTCATGTACACTGACTTAAAGTACATCATATTAAAGCCTACAGGTGTGTCTTTATAATAGTTTAAGTTTTATGATCAGAGAAGAAGCGAGGGATACTACAAATAGGATACAAAAAAAGCGCCTAGACATTTTGAATAGCAATGATCAATCTTTTCGAGTTTTATAGACAAAACAATACGAGAAATACAATATTATCAATGGATATAAATGCCGTTTCATCACTAGCCGACGTGACATTTATTCACATCGATATCAGTGAATATCTATGAAAATGTATGAAAAAACTAAACGTGTCGTGTCAGCTAGTGACGAAAGAGCCAAAAATCAAAATACCAAGTAAAACTTATTAGAAATCATATTATTGATGTATTGGTAATAGTCTCTGGCTAGACCATTCAATCGTTGTAGGCAGGCCGCGATAGCGAAGAGCTCGTCGTCTACAGATGTTTCTGGATATTATGACTTCCTCATAGTGACTTGGCAAAAAATATACAATTGGATTGGCAATAAAACACTAAAATAGCACTTGAATTTTTATTTAAGTACCTATCTAATTAAGTAGCTAGAATAGACACTTGCTTATAAAATGTATAGCTACTTGTTTTACAGACATTTTAGAAAAACATCATTCCAATTACTCAGACAAGACACATACAAAGTCAAATCATTTATTTCAAATAGGCACATTAAAGTAAAAAAATACAATAAAACGAAATTGATTCTAGTCGCCCCTTCCATAAGCTAGTTTTCGTATGGAGAAGAATGGGCATTCAATCTTTTTATCTACTCTTACGTTTGAAGCCTATTCATTTTCAAAGATCAACAAAATGTTATCAAGGAATGAGGCTGGTGCCGTTATATTTGCTTGATGCCTGGCCCAGCCCAAATACCATAACAACGTCATGACATTTTTTTTTTATGTATGGGAAATCATCAAATGACCCCTCCCGCTCTGGGTGGAGCGGAAGAGAGTATCAGACTCTTACTGACTAAAACCCATCCATGTTCCTTCCTTAGCCCTTTATGTTCCGGGGTAGCGGTAACCCTTTCGGACAATTCCGCACCCCTGGCAGGCTTCGGCCCTGGCAGGCCCCTTCCTTTTTGCTGACATCTCTTTGAGGCGTGCGTGGAACACGTACGCGCCGTCCGGCACGGGCCTGGTCCTGATCGGACGGTGAGCTACCCATTACTCTCCGTCCGCAGGCCCGCGCTTACGGTGGCCGGGAGTCGTCACGCGGCTTCCGACGCCAGGAGTGTCTCCCGTGGCGGCTGGGACTTGAGGCTCTCTCCCTCAGCCATCCCGCCACCTCCTTCGCTAGCATGACTGCTTCTAGATGGCTCCCTGTCATGTCATGTATTTTGTAACTGCGGTGTTAGAGTGGTTACAACATGCCTTCGCATTCGATTAGTGACCACACTACAATTCAGGCACCTTGAAATCGTGAGCGTCAGAATCCAAATAATCTAAATCGTAAACAAAAAAGTCCAGTAAGCACAGCAGAATATTAACGTAAACGAAAGTCCGATAAACGATAGCGTGGGTTCAAGTTAAAATATCCAACAGGGTAACATAAACAGAATACAGTAATACGTGCTAAGGTCAACGCAAAACTACACAGAGCACAGGCACGGTAATGTCACAGTAGGTAATGTCATCTATTATCATGGTAATGTTATCATATCAGTATTTTATCTTCATACAAACGGTTGGAACGCGAGTCATACCTACGCAACTCGAGTTCGGTATACCATCGGTAAACAAACAGACGCGAATGCGCCACAGTGACGAATGGACGGTGTGATGATTTTGTAAGCAGTAAGGCTATCTACTTACTTATGTACTTAGCTACTTACATATTATTGAATTAGACGAAGTATCATAATGAAATGATTATGAGAGTAATAAATGGTAGGTACCTACCTTCTGATTTACATTATAATTTAATTTTTAAGTAAGATTGTGTAGTAGGTAGTTAGAGGTTTTGATTTGAATTTACAATCACAAAACTAGAAAGAAACTCAAGTAGGTTGATGAAATTAAAATACTGTAGGCGGGCAGCCCTATCGCGTGTTTACGTACCGCGCGGGTGTAGGTAATTATTTCAAGAACAAGGCCTAGTCACAATACTGTTAGATAACATTACCGTGGTACAAAGCACTGAGTGACAGGTGACAGACGTGAAAAAAATAACTAGGACGTTCGGATACACACTCTTGAATATAATTGTCGATGCATAATGCGTAACGTGATCAACATCATGACGCACGGGCCACGGCAGCTCGAAAAATAATGTCTGCAATAATCGTGAAAACGTTGACTTCTACAGGTATTTACTTTAGCAATACGATTCTGGCAGTCGCGGGTATTTTTTTATTTTAATGTAACCTTCAAGCGTGCTACAGATACGGTGTTTGTCTTATGCATGTATCCAAACGCACATGCAATTTGTATTGCATTGCTAAAAAACAAAAAAATCAATTAACACACATATTTCTTTGCCATTTTTTGTCGCCTGCTCTAGAGAAATGTAATTGTTGCGATTAATTTTAGTATATTTAAGAAGTAAATTTCATATATTAATAATTACTGTACATTTATGTATTCTGAATTGATTTGAGGGCAGAATCCGGCCATGTCATTTGGCTGGTCTTTGAAAACTAACCGTGTACAAAGCACTAGTGAAGGTTCGGGCGCGATCGAACATGGACTTAAAGTTTTTATATCAACAAGGTGTACTTACTGTTGGAAATAAGATCCGAAACAGATAGGTATCGTTGACGAGAAAGATACCTAGGAACTCTTGGAAAAAATATCACATAACAACATGACGCCTGTAATGCTCGAAGGGTTAGGCAGAGCTGTACTGTACCTACACACACACACAGCACAGCTATAGTCCGCGCGGAACTAGTTGGCCGCGCCTTAGGTATGTGAGCGGTGGGACGGAGGGGCGGGGGCGTATTACTCAGTACGGACGTTGCGAACCGCCGCCTCATCCCTGTCCCCACCTCAGCGGCCAACTAGTTCCGCGCGGACTATAGTACAGCCACATTTCGCCAATGGAAAAATGTTTGCTTTTTTCTTCGCTCTTGAATTATTTTTCTTCGCGAAAATCTATAGTCCTTAGTCCCCCAGAGCAACCAAGTGAACCGATAATCTGACATAGGCACACTAAACTAGGATAGGCACTTACTTAGCTTAAAATAGAATTGGAAGACTTATGGAGAACCGCAGGTAACTTTTGGAGAAAAAAGATTCATAAACGACGTCCATAAACCTGAAAGTTAAACGTTAGCTGTAATGGATGGATCTGGATGGATGATGATGGGAGACTATAGGGTCTCGGAAATGCTGGAATGCCTTTCTTTTAATGAAAGGGTCAGCCAAAGATTAAGATGAACACTAGCGCCGTGCCCGTATGCACCCTACAATAAATCATAGATTATAGTTAATATAATAAATAATTAATCAACTTTAAAACTAAATACTTTACTTACAGATACTGAACCAATTAAAGGACAATGACATAAATTAATATGAATAACAAACAACTCCAAATTAAAATGCTGTACAAAAAAATACTGACTAATCCAGTGACTGGTCGGATTCTATTGACAATCAGTAGGAACTACTTTAACGTTTTTATATCTTACTTAAAATCAACTACTTACAAGATACAAGTTGACACGAGCTGCTTAGAATATCTAGTACAAAACAAACAACTTAATGGAATCTTAGTTTTAGATCATCGACTATTATTTTATACATGACATCATTTCAAAGAGATGAAGAGAAACATCCTATATGTACCTACTGCAGACGATTTGCATGCAACAGTATAAGTAGACAATTATTAACCATAGATATCAATAGCTTCCTAATACTTGCCAGCAGGTTATATTGATTTGCATACGTAGTTATAAGTTTCTTTATGGTAATGGACTGTTAATTGACTATTAGAAGGAATTACACTATTACGGCAGTGGATTTAATTTGTAATTGTGCAGATTTCCATAATTTTCCAACACATAATGATGTAACTAATATTTTTGTAAAAATATAATTTAAAAGAGTGTCCATGGAGTTTCTTGCCCGTTCTTCTCCATAGGTACCTACGCTTTGAAATGGGCAACTAGCTTCATATTTTCTGACTGACTGACTTCTTGACAGTTGAAAAGTGCCTGTAAATGGTTTAATTGAAATAAATGCTTTGAGTTTGAGTTTGACTAAGACTCATGCTTCGTTACCAAGAGGCCCTGCGTAGACTTCATGTAGCTTTCCGAATGTGGTTTGCCCTGGTAAGCATCAGGAGGTAACTGAGTGGTAGGCATTTAAAATCTTACACTCTTTACTAACACTGAAATACTAATCTATTGTCTGGTTTTTATGATTATCAGCTCTGTCAGTCTTATTTTTGGTTGTCTGGATTTTAATTGAAGGCTTGAAGACATCACATCTGTCTGAAAACACTGCGTCTCGTCCAACACGTGGATGAAATTTCATATCGCTGCTTGCGTAATTACAATGTTTTACATACATTTAGTTGCTTTCGTGTTCTCGCCAATTATTATATTCACCGATGCAAGGATTTATTTCTGAGCACTTAGTGCAAATACCTTGCTGGTAAAATTGCTATGTATTTTTTCAATCTTGTTTCCTTTGCCAACTTCCCTTCATGATATGTCTTCTCTAATTTAGTCGTTACAAAAGGGAATCGTCACTGAGTGACAAAGACCTTTATTTAAATAAATTCTTAAATTACCGAATAATTGTTTTCTAGACGCCCCTAAGAGGCTCCTGGTCTAATAATACTTACATAGGTGGGAGCTTGGGCCAAGAGTCCACCTCCATATAGTTAGACCACGGGAGCGAAATCGCGGGCAACAGCTAGTCCATACTTTCTTACTTAATATTATAAATTCGAAAGTAACTGAGTCTGTCTGACTATCTGTCTGTCTGTATGTTACCTTTTCACGCCTAAACCGCTGAACCGATTTAGATGAAATTTGGTATAGAGATAGCTTGAGTCCCGGGAAGGGTCATAGTATAATTTTTATCCCGATATTCCCACGGGATCGAGACCGATGCGGGTAAAACCGCGGGGCGCAGCTAGTTAGTTATATTTGAAACTCAACCAGTGTAAAGAAGGATGCAATTAAACTTGCCCAGTTGCCCTGTGGTTGCCAATGTACTTACACCCTAAAAACCAAACACACAAAGCTTCACTATAGAACGAACAAGAAAGCATTTAAATTCTAGTACTTCACAGGAATCAAAGGTACCTTATTTCAAGGTGGGTAAGTCTAAATCATTACCCCTTAAAAGGATTCTCCGCTGAAGCTTCAATGATTAGAAACAGCATTATTGATAGCGGTCCCACAATTCTCCTGTCAATAATTTTAACGCTATACGGGTGGTCAATAAGTAATTTTTCACTTCTCATGCTCTAAAAGTTCGTCTTTATGTTGTGCTTAGGCGACATAAAATCGCTTTTTATGTTCTAGTGCATAAAGTAAAATTTTTTTCTAAGACTAAAGTAATCAGGCCCAACAGCCACACGCACAATAAAACTTCGCAGATTAAAGTCGTGATTTATTTCATTTTCTTTAATTTATACCACTTCCGTGTTTTCTATCGTTAATTTAATAAAATCAAGTAAAATAGTTGTCATTTATTATTTAATTTATTATTTATTTAAAAAGGCAAAGAAACGTTTTCATTTTTGGCAGTATGAAGTACCCAAGTCGAATGACAAATGTAGAAAATTAAAAAAAAAACTTTTAAAAAGTTTCGTGGCGGTATTATCTGTGGTGGCGGGAATTAGCTATGGATGCAACATTTTTGATTAATTATGTACTGTATACTTTATGCCTGTTTCATTTTCTCGCAATCGAAGTGAAAAGCAGAGTGTATAACTCAGGCATAAACGAGCCATTTTACCCCTCGACTTAACTATCCACCCTCGCCTGCGGCTCGGGTGGATATAAACGTCTCGGGATAAAATAGCTTCTTTTATGCCTTAGTTGTACAATCTACTATTTCACTTCTCATGCTCTAAAAGTTCGTCTTTATGTTGTGCTTAGGCGACATAAAATCGCTTTTTATGTTCTAGTGCATAAAGTAAATTTTTTTCTAAGACTAAAGTAATCAGGCCCAACAGCCACACGCACAATAAAACTTCGCAGATTAAAGTCGTGATTTATTTCATTTTCTTTAATTTATACCACTTCCGTGTTTTCTATCGTTAATTTAATAAAATCAAGTAAAATAGTTGTCATTTATTATTTAATTTATTATTTATTTAAAAAGGCAAAGAAACGTTTTCATTTTTGGCAGTATGAAGTACCCAAGTCGAATGACAAATGTAGAAAATTAAAAAAAAAACTTTTAAAAAGTTTCGTGGCGGTATTATCTGTGGTGGCGGGAATTAGCTATGGATGCAACATTTTTGATTAATTATGTACTGTATACTTTATGCCTGTTTCATTTTCTCGCAATCGAAGTGAAAAGCAGAGTGTATAACTCAGGCATAAACGAGCCATTTTACCCCTCGACTTAACTATCCACCCTCGCCTGCGGCTCGGGTGGATATAAACGTCTCGGGATAAAATAGCTTCTTTTATGCCTTAGTTGTACAATCTACTATTTCACTTCTCATGCTCTAAAAGTTCGTCTTTATGTTGTGCTTAGGCGACATAAAATCGCTTTTTATGTTCTAGTGCATAAAGTAATTTTTTTTACTGAGACTAAGGTAATCAGGCCCAACAGCCACACGCGCAATAAAACTTCGCAGATTAGAGTCGTGATTTATTTCATTTTCTTTAATTTAGACCACTTCCGTGTTGTCTATCGTTAATTTAATAAAATCAGGTAAAATAGTTGTCATTTATTGTTTAAAAACGCAGAGAAATGTTTTTATGACTTGGCAGTATGAAGTACCCAAGTCGAATGACAAATGTTGAAATAAAAAAAAAAAACTTTTAAAAAGTTTCGTGGCGATATTATCTGTGGTGGCGGGAATTAGCTATGCTTTGCAACATTTTTGATTAATTATGTACTGTATGCCTGTTTCATTTTCTCGCAATCGAAGTGAAAAGCAGAGTGTATAACTCAGGCATAAACGAGCCATTTTACCCCTCGACTTAACTATCCACCCTCGCCTGCGGCTCGCGTGGATATAAACGTCTCGGGGTAAAATAGCTTCTTTTATGCCTTAGTTGTACAATCTACTATATTGCACCAGGCCACTTACAAAGTGTTTTGCAGTGTCTGAGATTGTTTTATGGCTTACTGCGTATTTCTGATGTCATTCTTGATTCGTATCATTTATTAGCTGGTAATAGTCTACAGCTGAACATTCGGCCTTCCACACAGAAGTCAACAAACAATCCTTGGGATAATAGAAATCCTTAATGTCGATTACCTACTTACGTACTTATACTAACTTGGATTGTGGATGATGATGCGCTAACAAATGATACCCACATATAATAATGATCCCTAATACATGCGTCATGTTCGTGAACGGGCGCCGTCAGTAGGGACTGGTCATCTCTTTGCTGCCATGGCTTATTTTAATTTAATTTTTTAATTGTTTTTTTTTTCTCGTCTTTTCATTATGGACGCTTTTAACGGCTCTGCATCGTTCTCACATGTATAATTTTTAACATGACTGATGTAACCAAGACTTTGTACTTAACCATATTATTTTGATTTAAAAGAGTGTCCATGGAGTTTCTTGCCCGTTCTTCTCCATAGGTACCTACGTTTTGGAATGGGCAACTAGCTTCATCTTTCTGACTGACCGACCCCTTGACAATTCAAAAGTGCCTGTAACTGGTTTAATTGAAATAAATGCTTTGAGTTTGAGTTTTGAGTATACTTCATATTATTATAGCTGGTAGGCTTTCTCATTTCTGATGTCACAGTACCTACAGTCTTCCTATTGCTAGTCATTTATGTTCTTAAGACTCCTTCTCTTAACTCTTTCTCTTCGTTTTACCAACTCACTCATTGAACATTTTTGATTTCTACCATTACTTAGTATGGAGCAATACGATTCAATTTTATCTTCTTCTATATAAATAACTAGCTGCGCCCCGTGGTTTCACCCGCATAAGTCTCGACCCCGTGGGAATATCGGGATTAAAAGTATCCTATGTCCTTTCCCGGGACTCAAACTATCTCTATACCAAATTTCATTTAAATCGGTGCAGCGGTTTAGGCGTGAAAAGGTAATATACAGATAGACAGACAGAGTTACTTTCGAATTTATAATATTCTTTCTTAGTTTTTTTTCTCTTTTTCTTCTTGCTCGGCTCCAAAGAGTCCTAGCGTGAAAAGAATCTTGAATGCGTGAAGAATGTTAAATAGCCTTCCTTAAAGATTGGGCTATCAGAGGCAAAAAAAATCCAATCCGACTGGTAGTTCCAGAGTTCAGCACGTTCAAACAAACCAAAAAAACAAACTCTTCCAGCTTTATTATTACTAAGTACTTATAGATTTTTTATTTTTATTTTACATATCTTGGAACCATAGGGTCCCAGTCCTTTGGAAGGCGTACGAGGGACCGAAGCCAACTCCCAGAGACCCCTTAGGAAATTTTAATGAAATGCGGTATAGATTTATTATTAATATAAGTACAATTAGATATAATTATAATTTATAATATATTAAAAAGAAAAAAATCAGTTCGTTGGTAAACGGCGGAACCGATTTGGCCTTTTGTTTTAAAAGAAAGTGTTGCCCCGAAAGTTGGAAAATTCTGTAAAATATAAAAATACTTGAAATTCAGACTATAACGTCTGTCGGTCAGCTAGTTTTGGATATAAAAGTCACCTCTCACAACAACTCAAAGGAATGATTGAATGGTTTATTTCTAGATGATTCCAGTGGTGACGTCATTCCAGCGTCACGTCATGAACATAATATCAAACAAAAATCATTATGTACCTGCAAATGCATCGGAATGTGGGAGTTGTGCCAGATATTTTATATTAGTTTATATCTCTTCTTGATTTTAGATGAAATGTGTTTCTTATTGACTGCTACTGCTGGTTTAGTAGTCACAGGCGTGACTGCCAAGCATAAGGTTTGGGTTAGATCCTGGATAGAGCATCAGGGTTGGTCAAAATGTTAATGGGTTTTTTCAGTAGAACCATCGCCTCTTAGTAGGTGCAGGATCTACCTACCGTGCATTCGCGATTTATTTGTAAAAAATGCAAAAAATATGAATTAATGGAAAAATAACTTAATTCCTACACAATAAAATTCAGTTTACGCTACAACTTCAAACATCTTTATAACTTCGCCAATAGTGCTAGCTTAGTGACTCTGAAATCAACTTAATTGTCATTGAAATAAAGTTGATATTTGTTTAACTTGAAATAGGGTAGGGTAGGGGTTTTTGTCTGTCTATTGCCGAAGGGGGTCGCTAGAATTTTTGAAACTGTAAAGGGGCGACCCCTTTACAGTTTCAAAAATTCTAGTATATAGTATTCTAGTATATAGTACTCAAAAAGATTGAAAAACACTGGCCTACTGGACTTAGGTAAACACAACTGGTGAAATGTGGGTGTACACTCACTCTTCAGAATATTTCACTGCCTTCGCGGAATATCTACATAACCTTCGTCTTCTAGCGTGACTATAAATAAATTGAGACAAACTTCTTGATACTTTAAGAAGTTAAAAAGTTTCGGGAACTTAATTTTTCCTGTTGATTCTTTTGCGAAACTGATTGTTGCAATATCATTTTCATTCCCAATCAACCTGCCTAGCTTTTTCCTAACAATGTTGGGGTCAGCTTTCATTCTAACCGGATTCAGCTGAATACCAGTACCTATTTTACATGGAGCGACTGCCTATCTGACCTCCACAACCCAGTTACTGGGTAGCACGATAACCCTTGGTAATATTGGTTGTTAGAGTTTTGAGGTTCTCATTACTTCAAATATTATTTTGATTCCACGTAATAAAGTAGTGGAACTTCATAAGAGTTAGCAAATATAATGACCATCATAACATTTTTTCTGTTTTTTTTTTTCTAGGATCACTGAGAGCCCGCCAGCCGGACATAGACATCAACAGGTTAGTCAATTGACGTAATTTTTTTGGCAACACTCTTCAAGCTTTTACAATATTTATCTATGATCAATCAACGTTATAATGTCTTTTTTTTTTCTTACCTACTTCACTCTGCAAATTCAATCATTAAACCAGATTTTTCATGTTTTACTGCGTAGCTGTAGGTACCAGGAAATACGCCGTAAATAACTTTAAATTATAACATGGATAAGTGCCTGTCAAAATATTCAATCCAGAAAAGCTAACACAAGGTTCGCTGAAATAGCAAGCATACGTCAATTCTATTCCTATAGCATACCTGACTGCCTAAACAGATTACAAGCTCTAGTTCTGATGTTGTGAAAACCCCAATAGTTCTCTTTGTGTAAATATTTAAAAATTTGAGATAAAACCTTGACGAAACGTGTAGATACTTTTTCTTTGCACTCATCATTAGCAAATTCGCACTTCACGTAGCCATACAAATAAATAAAATTGAAGTGTTTGTTTGTAATGTCAAAATAACAGCTTTTTACAAAATGATTTGTACGGTACTTATAACAAAAAAAAATTGTAACTGTCTGTCTGTTTGTTCCCGCTAATTTCCGAAACGGCTGGACCGATTTTGACGGGACTTTCACTGGCAGACAGGTGATGTCATAAGCAGTAACTAGTATTTTATTTTAATTTTAGATAAAGGTTCAAAGGGTGAAAAAAAATTAGAACCCATGAAATACCAATTTGTTTTCCGAAATGCTATTTTTATGTTTTTTGTTGTTATTGTGTGTTTAATGTTATCGTTAACGATGTCGCAAGCACAGCTAGACAGTGATAAATATAAATTTGCATCGAAATTTAAATATTATTGTCTGGTTTTCAGAATAAAACTTTTGCCGAAAGAAGGATCTCACAGCCGAGAATCAAATTATCACAGTCGACGATCGATACTAAGTGATCTCAGCAGGAGAAATGATTATGACTATTATAGCAGCCGGTTCTCCGAGCTACGGCCGCCGCTGCACGTTCGGCACGATACCCCGTCACTTACCCAAGAGAAGACGGGTAAAGTATACCAACCAAGAGAAGACCCGCGGCTCTTCTACCAGTCTGATGCATATATTAAAGAAACTAATAGGAAGAACCTAAACAATGAAGTGTCGTCCATTTACATTGGGCGAGGAGTGGTGCGAGCGGGAGAACAACATCGCAGAAGATCGCTGCCAATTCGTATGAGAGATAATGAGTTTAACAGCATCCATGAAGGTTATTGTAATTAGAAATACATTTTGCATAATTTACTTTTTATTTCAAGGTCCCGTGCAACTAACAGTTTAACAAAAATGCTTTTAGGAATCTGCGTGCGCTGTCCTCCTGACAGAACATTGATCACCAAGCCTGGTGTTGATCGTGCAACGTTACAATATCCTCGTATATTGTCATGCTCAGGAAGAAAAGCCCCCAGACACGTGCGTTTCGTCCACATGTATGGACCTAAATTCGGTTCCTTACTGAAAGAGGGCTCCCATATGGTCGTCGGTCGGATCACGCATAAAGACGAAGTGAGTTTATTTTTGTAAGTGGAAATCGTAATAATAAATTTTCTCATCTCTCAACGATAATGTTGTACGTTCCAGATTCTCCAAATATGCAAAATGCAGATACATGTGTTGGTTCAGTCGTGTTCTGTGCCCAAGTACTTAGTGCCTTATTGTGGAGCTGAAAATAAAGCTTGCAATTTTACATGCCGAGATCCTAAAGCTGAATTACGAGGACAAAGAACGCTGACATGTGGCGACGACATGAGTTGGTCGGGACATTTGCCTGTTTGTAGCGGTAAGTCATTAATCATTACCATTAATAAAGTTATTACGCGCACTTTGTATACCTAATTAATAGGATTGCACGCTACAGTCGCATCAACTAGAAAAACAAAGGGAATATGCTATGAACAGCAGCGCCGAGTCATAACAACAAGGCCGTGGGACATTTAGATGTTCTTTTATCACCATGATTCATACCACGTGCAGCGTGCACTTCACGTCGTATATTGCAACAAATATTATGAATGCTTGCATGCTGATAGGCAAATCTTCCCAATAAACAGAGTCAAAATATTATCGAAGAAGCAGCCAAATGTTTCATATTATCTGCGATTAATTTATTATTTATTGTAATATATATTCCTGTAGCACCTGCCAAAAAAACAAAGGTCTTGAGTAACAAAACAATATGTAAGTAAATAATGGGTGCTGGATAATATTTGGATTTATTTTATACTATAGCGGCTCGCCGCAGCTTCGCTCGAGTTATCGAAGACTATGACAGGGAAAAATGATGTCAGACTTACCATATAAACTTTCCCCCCATTTTTACTACCTAACCATGGTACTTAGAGACGTCACTTGAAAATAAAGACCATGACCATCATCAGCAATCTAAGCAAATGACAAAAATAAAAACTTTGTTTCTCAAATTGTTTAAGTAATATATAGGGATATAAAATTCGAAGTCCTGACTGACTGATAGGTATATCAACGCACAGCCTAAATCTCTGGTCCTAGAGACATGAAATTTGGAGAGTGTTCTTTGTGAAGAGTAGTCTTCACTTCTTCTTCTTCTTCTTCTTTGAAGGTGAATGGGGCGAGGGTGAAATTTCACGTTGACGAAGTCACGAGCAGAAGCTAGTTTATTCCTAAAGGTGCTAGATCATCTGTAGAAATAAATTCTGTAAACGATAGTGAAAACCGCATCGAAATCCATTTTTGTAAGTAGGTAGCTAGTTTAGAAGAACTAAGCGGTCACACAGATGGACACAAAAAGCTATTTCGTTATGTAGATACGCACGACGTATGCTGACTTCTCATTGTAGGTACCCAAAACTGTCAAATTTTCCCAATCAACTTTGAACCTTATACTTTAGAGATAAAGTTGAAAATCTATTAAAGAAATTTGACAGATTGTAGTAGCTTGATGTGCTGGCGTCTGTACGAAAAGCCTATACGCATACAATGCGAGGACACTTGAGGGGTTAAAACTGGGTATGAATACCTTGAAATGTCGTCGTGTGTACTATTAAAGGATAGATATAGAGAAGATTTTGAGCGTTCGCCCAATTAATTGAAAAGTTACTGTTATTACAGCCACATGTATGCGGTGACTTGTGAAGTGAGCTCTTGTCGTACCTATGCAAGGTTGTTCTATTGCGATCTTGCCCAGTTGCCCATTTCCCCATACTGCGGTACGGTATGCCATAGCAGATTACACATTAGCGCTGCTAAAATTCCTCGTTGTTTACATTCCTACACGGAAAGGATTGCGACTAAACCAGTGTGGTTATTTTCCAGTATTTACAAATATCTTTCTGCATTCCAGCTCGCACGTGGTGTCACCCTCCGCCGCCTCCTGAGCATGGCAGGGTCAGCTGTAAAGGACTGACGTCACCGAATGGTTGGGGGCTCAATGAGGGGTCTAGTTGTCGCGTGAGGTGCGCGCGCGGCTGGAAGTGGAATTCTCGATCTAGCGCCGTATGTAGGCGCGGAGCTTGGACCTATGATCTAGGTTGTGTGCCCAGACGCACGAAATAAGTAGTGTTCTTTTTTATCTCTGTTATTACAATTTACTTACCTAAGTATTAAGAAGAAATGGAGTACCAATACCTCCTACTCATCAAATAATGTGCGTGCCATTATAACGGATGATTCATTTAGAGGTAGATATTTTTTTGACTATGGATTTTTTGACAGATGGAGCGTGAGTTGTGTCAGTGACATTTTCCTATCTCAATGGAGTTGTGTATTAACCTATCATGGTATTTTTGTTCAGTATAGTTTGACATTTCATCATGGAAAGCTATTCAGCTGTTTTACTAATATCAGCGTTCTACGAGGAATGTGTTTCGTGCACTTAGACTTACCTAGAGCAACTTATGGTTCGACCTAACGAACGCACGATTCGCTGTAGGTATCATCGAAAAGTTTGAAAGCCAGTTTACATTATTAGATAATACACGAACAATTAGACCCATAGATATATGAAATACATTTCTATGATTAGACCACATCCAGCACGTAGTGAAGAAAATATTGTGGCGGCAGCAGAGAGTGTACCAACGCGATGACCGCGGTTTGGTGAACAGTTAATTTCGCGCTTTGGACCGGTCAGTTCGCCGCCTAGATCCTGTGACACCCTTAGACTTTTTCCTTTGGTGCTATGTAAAGTTCAAAGTCTATGGGTTATTTGAAAAACACCAAAAACCTCTTAAGAGGTCATTGTACACATCATTAAGAACAACTTTTACTATGGGACCAAACCTGAAATCGCGAAAAAAAAATCAGCTGTTCCATACATTTTGACGAGTTCTACGAACATAAATGTAGGGAACAGCTGATTTTTTTTTCGCGATTTCAGGTTTGGTCCCATAGTAAAAGTTGTTTATAATGATGAGTACAATGACCTCTTAAGAGGTTGTTGGTGTTTTTCAAATAACCCTGTATAGATAAGCTTAGCCGCGTACGATTGAGCAACTGGAGGCCAAAATTACTCGCGTTATTCGCCAAATAGGTACCACTCGAAATGCTCGGACGCGTCATCGAAAATTAGAACTGCAGTACGGACAACATTTGAAAGAAATAATCTTTAATTTTTTTTTTATATTTGGAAAAAGTAGGTGCCTCCAAATGAATCACCCATTATAATACTTAACTACTTTATTAATTGCCACATATTTAATGTCTGTTCCAAAAGGTAAATGGTGAAAGTTTAAACAAACCCTGTTCAGCACCCATTGCGCAAAACACTATTAATCTCAATCTGAATCATTTTGAAGGATACCTACCTTATTGTTAATCTATTGCTTCATAATGTTCGAAAAATGTGTATGCTCAACAACGTAAATAATGCAATGAATGTTGTTAAACTGTCAAAATGAAACCCATTACTCTTCATAGTGATGGGTAGTACCTTGCAGGTTAAATTCGCAGGTACGCAATCACTCACTGATGGGAATATATATTAGGTATATCAATAGGAATTAGTAACACATTCATCAGTACCTATTTAGAAGGTTTTCGGTACCTATAGGAACTTTATAAATCAATGCTTTTTACAACAATTATTTATTTATTTATTAAAACTATGCACAAGTACAAACCTGTACAAAGGCGGACTTAATGCCTTGGCTAATTGGCTTGCCTTGCCTTAATTATTAAATTGCAATTGAAAGTCATCGACGTTTAATGTTATATTTTAAAATATTAACCTCAATTTTCAAATGAAAAATACCTTTAAGGTGATTTAAAATGAGAATTTCGGGTTTAAGTAAGTACCTACTTAGATACCTATTCAAATAAATCGCAACAAAGCACTCGACTTGTGGCACTCCACATTTAGGTACATTTTCTCCATTCCAAAGTATCTGAAGAAAATGCATCTAAGTATTACCTACCTACATACATACATAATAATCAGCCTATAGATAATGTTCCCACTGCTGAGACACGGGCCTCCTCTCTGTGAGAGAGAGTGAGCCGTAATCCACCACGCGGGCCCAGTGCGAGTTGATAGATGTCACATGTCTTCGAATTTTTATCAAATAGGTAGGTACCTACTTACTTACTTTTGGAACAGACCATAGAAATAAAATTAAATCTTAGAATTAAATAATGATATTAATCAAGTCAAAATAATATAAGTTTTATTAATCTAATTTGTGATAAATACCTATTTTAATCCTACTTAAATAAATATTTGTTTTATAAGACGTGTTTTCCTTTTTCTTATCTTATTTTATTAATTCTAATTTAAATATTCTACAAGAAAATGAAAACCCCATCGGTAATAAAAAGCGCATTTATTGGGAATTTAAAGATTAGGTACAGACTGCCCAGTATAATATTCAATAATTAATATCAGTAATTAGACGGGATGTTTATTATTGCTGAGGGTTGCACCTTAACTGTGTAACACACTATTTATTCATCTCTTGACTCTGAATAATTTTGAAGGATATTGCTAATCCATTGCTTCATATTTATACATATATGTTGGAAAAATGTGTCCTCTTAACAACGTAAATAACACAATATGTTGAACTGTCAAAATGAAACCCATTGCTACTGATGGTGTGTTACGCAATTACCCCGCTGAGTCAGACAGCTGAACCTAAAACTTCAAGGAGTGTGATAAAACAGCTGCTCAAATGTAGGTATGCGAAGAATGTATACTATGATACCTAGGTTACATAAGTAGGTACTCAGAAGAGGGTGGTGGAATAAGGCTGAGAATGATGATGATGAGCAAATAATTGGGTAAAGTCCCGAAGCAATTAGTGGAACTATTTATACTTATGACGATAGAGTGTTGTACTATTATAGTACATACTAATTCCATGGATAGCGTCTCGTTTACTGTAACTCGGAAATAGAATTCGAGATCAAAATTAAATATGTAAACAAAGGTGTTGCCAATTTCAATTAATAACCTCAATGTGTAGTTTATCGAAAAGTACTTTAATAGTGCTAAAATTGTAGGGACATCACAAACAGGTAAAATATAATATTGCACACAGTTTTTAGCTTTAAAGTGACGTAAACTATGATCCAAGAATAAAATATAACTGTTTGAAATAAAATCGTGCAAATTATTTTTATGGTACCTACTAGCAATAAGGCATAAGCTCTAAGTATTTGGACTTTAATTTTTTATTTTCTATTTATAAAATGTTTTTTTTTTTCAATTGGGATCGAAGTGGCCTACTGATTTTCGTTTAGTCATTCGTTTACTGAAGTTTGTCGTGATTGAATGTATCCCTCGCTCGTAAGTTTTTATGTTTTTCTTTGTTGTATTTTAAGTTGTTGTTTATTTTTTAATTTTATTATTTTTTAGGTTGGCAATCAACTTTTGTTCATTCAGAAGTGGTGGCTATGTTATACCAATTTCAATTCTAGAAATATAATATTGATCCAATATAAAAAGCTATTATGTATGATTACTAATCATAATTTACTCATAATTGATAATAATTTACTTTGAAAGAATAACATCCATAATAGTAGCACAAATCATTTTACTACTAGCCTCAAGTCTGGTTTTCCGAACGAAACATTTTCAAAAATAGAATCCAGTGTGACATTTGCGGCCGTTAAATGTTTTGAGTTCGTCAACCGGATTGTTGGAAGAAAAGAAAAAGTAATAATTTAGCTAATCTTTGTAGCTAGCTAATAGTTAAAATGATTAGTTTGTTATAATAAACAATAGTGTCGGATTCTATACAATACGTGTTCTCTATATTTAGAAATAACAATGGGAAGCAACACAAGTAAAGCAAATAATACTGAAGCACCAGCACCAACTGCTGCTACGATAAAGAATGAGTTGGACGTTTCAGACATTTGCAATAACTCTGATCCTCGATCCCCAACACCAGAAATCTCACGGACTCCGCTACAGGTGCGTTTACGAAATATACGTTGTGAATATTCTTACCTAAAAATAACACTAGTTCCCTCCATTTCTTTTTTTTTGTTATGTTCGGAACGTCTGGCCTTTTTGACTTTGTCTCGTAATATTTTACTAATTTATTGCATTTTGGCTTTCAGAATAAGTCAACTGGTAAACACAATATCACTAAAAACGTTGATTTGAGAAAGACTTTCGAAAATGGCAATGGTGAAGAAAAACTGATACACAACAATCCTATTCTTTCTGCTGTGATAAAAAACCATTTGCAGTCTTATGACCCGCGCTCCCCTACACAAGACTTTGAACGCACACCTATTATAATTTCAACAAAGTCTGATGAAGCAGCTAATGAAAAGAAATTATTAAGACTACAAAGTGATAACTGTGCCAGTCCTGTGTTGAATGCTGAAACCGACGACAATTGCGACAGCTGCACTGAAGCATGTGAAAAGAGCCCAGATTTAGTGGTGTCTCGAAACTTGTGTGACGGATTCTTTAACATAACTTTAGATGATACATTAAAAGAACCTGAAGAGCCATTGGGATCATCCACAGCTTCTCATGCGGCATTAGAAAACAACATATCGAGCGAAGGTCAAAATAAACAAAAGTTTTTGGAAACAAACTTTGAGTATGTAGAAAATGAGGATAAATTTGAAGATAGTGAAGAAAATATGAACTGTATTGAAGATACTGATACTATAAATGAAGATGAGCATGATGGCCAAGAATTTCAGATCCTTGATGATGACCCTCGGTCACCATCAATAGGTATTGAGAGGACACCTATTGTTGTAGCTAAAACTGAAGAGGATTCAAATGTTGAAACTATGTCAGATGATACTTTGATCAAAGTATTACAGAGCACCAATGCAGAGCTTCGCCAAACTGGTGCCAAGACAGACAATAATGTTGATGGGCTACTCATATATGAAGATGAAGCAACTGATCTGAATGAGACACCGAAGAAGGCGAAGTCTGCAAGTAATAGCGGCTCCAGAACTCCATTGTCATGTATGAAGAACAAGGGAGATGTGGGACACACACGATCTAAATCAGCCAACACCTTGTATGATCCTAAAAACCAGAAGGTTGGTACTAAAATTCCTAAAAGAGTTTCACATATTCCACGATTGAAGTGTTTGTCAAAGCAGCCGAACTTGATACCTGCAGAGAGTAGCGTTTCTTTGAAAAATATTTCTAAAGCTACAACATTAGGTGGAGATTGTGAGAATACTCCTCCCCATTCACATCGCGATCGCTGGGACAAAGACAGCAGCATTGTACTTTGAAATTGATTCAGGGTAACCAACAGCAGCAAGCGTGCTGTTATTTAAACTTGGAAATTGTTTTATATTTACTATTATGTTTATTGTGAAGTGTGACCTTTGAATAACATTGGTCAGAATGAATAATTTGTTGTATTGACATCATGCTTTGCTTTATTATTTGAAATTATTAACAATTGTTTATTGTCTACAATAAGTAAGGGTCGGGGCACATTGATCGACGGCGTTCGACTGTTTGTCCATAGGTACAAAGAGAGAGAAAAGTATGGAACAATGTACAGTCATGAGCACCAATATGTCAACACTTGGCAATTTTCAATTGCGATTTTTTCGTGAAATAACGAATGCAACGTTGAAATACGACACTTAACATAAACGTATGGGTTCGAAAACACTATTTTCGTAAGAACTTAAAATTTCATTCAAAAATAAAGGAGAAATTCGCCTTTGTATGAAGCCAAATGTATACATACTTATAGACGTGACTACGCATCCGTTCGCATCGACGGCGACGAACGCGCTCCAAAAAGTACAAAAAAACCGGCCAAGCGCGAGTCGGACTCGCCCATGAAGGGTTCCGTAGCAGCAAGTAACATAATATAAAAGTTCTTGTAGTTCGTTGTAACTTTGTGAAAGGTAAATTGCGGTTTTCGATTTATGACGTATTAAAAAAAAACTACTTACTAGATCTCGTTCAAACCAATTTTCGCTGGTAGTTTACATGGTAATGTACATTATATATATTTTTTTAATTTTATCATTCTCTTATTTTAGAAGTTAGAGGGGGGGGGACACACATTTTACCACTTTGGAAGTGTCTCTCGCGCAAACTATTCAGTTCAGAAAAAAATGATATTAGAAACCTCAATATCATTTTTGAAGACCTATCCATAGATACCCCACACGTACAGGTTTGATGAAAAAAAATTTTTGGAGTTTCAGTTGTAAGTATGGGGAACCCCAAAATTTATTGTTTTTTTTCTATTTTTGTGTGAAAATCTTACTGCGGTTCACAGAATACATCTACTTACCAAGTTTCAACAGTATAGTTCTTATAGTTTCGGAAAAAAGTGGCTGTGACATACGGACGGACGGACAGACAGACAGACATGACGAATCCATAAGGGTTCCGTTTTTTGCCATTTGGCTACGGAACCCTAAAAAGAGCATGTGTGCTCCTTTTCAATCGGCAAAGTGCGAAAGGCTGTCGATCAATGTGTCCCGACCCTAATTCTTGACCCTCAATAAAAGAAACATAACTCATATTGTTATCTTTTTCCTAGCAGTAATTGTATTGATAGACTTGAAAATAAATATCTTTTAGATAATACTGCATCATGTATGGCTTTTAGATAATAATTATCTACCTATTGCCCCTGATAATCCCACAAATTCTCATTCCACTTGCAATGCAAATATTGGCAATACACAAATTCTAAATAAAGAAATTAAGTCAAACACACCAACAACATAAGTTCGAATTCAGATTGCTTCAGAAGTATACCTAGTCAATATAATATAACCTACTTTAAACTGCAATCAAATACACAGTGGCAATGTTCCTTCACATCAGTTAGTGAATTTATTATGTAGGAAGTATGCCACAGCCTTGTGGACCGCTAATTACATTTACAGGATGTTTTCATAGCAACAGTATAAAAGGCATAATTAATCAAAACAAGAATTTATTTCAATCATTTTATTTTCTATACTGACAACACTTAATACATACAATCTGCGTTAAATATTGCAAACGCAAAACATCCTTTTGGAGTAAATAGGCAAGTTAATAAATAATAAAAATTATGCAAATCACAATATAATGTTCATGTATATAGCAGTACAGCATTGCTAGCTTCTTGGAATGGTTTAAAATTGAACACCACAAATGGAGATGGTTACTGGTTAGATAGTTATACAAAAATAAGCCCCATAAAAATATAACACAATAATAATATTGTAGAATGTAACTCATCGCAAAGTCCACATTATCCACATAGAAAAATGTTTATAAGCAGGCTTTTCGAAGTTGTATCTACATACGTCATATCGCATTTTGAGATGATACATTCTAACCGATGAGTATTTTAATTAGATTAGCAATAATACTAAAATATATATAAATTGAGTAGAATCTTTCAGCGCATGGTTCCTTTAGAATCCTCGAAGAACAGCTAAAAGCAAAAATAAAGAAGGACAATGTTATTAATCTTGAATAAATATTTTTAAAATCAACAGCTAGACAGAAAAGCCTTGTACGGACTAAGCGTTCCAATGTGCAGTCGCAGGAATGATGGTCCGTGCCTGCAGGTACTGACTATCGTTCCTGTTTACGCGTGGCCGACTACGCGTACATAAGAACGCTTAGTCCGTACAAGGCTTAACAAACCAATTAAGGTCCGACCGCACCTGCCAAAGATGTAAACAACAATGGCGGCTCGAAATTGAATAAAATCGATAAACAAGAGTATTTATTTTAAGTTAATGTTTGTTTTCGTCTAGTTAGCTCGGAGATTTAGACGAAAACTAACATTACTTTATACATAAACTCTTGTTTATCGATTTTATTTAATTTCGAGCGGCCATTGTTGTTTACATCTTTGGCAAAGGCGCAGTCGGACTTTACACAATGTTAATTTTAGTAAATGAACTGCCCTATTACCCTACCCTACTATACAAATAATAATATTATTTTATGCCTACACATCAAGAATTATGAGGTCTAAGATCTATTTGAAGAACATGAATACTAATTTTATTATCATACATTGAGAGAGAAAAAGAAAATGCTAAATCTTAGGGATCTCGCGCACTAATAGCTCCAAGTTCGACTCTACTGGCCGCATGACGCCAGATGTTCTACGAAACGATTTATTCTATCGCGCATTTGGTCGCTTAATAGTTTCATAGAAAATCTGCGGAGTAATTGCGTAACAGACATAATACAATGGCAATCGATGCCAATGCCTTTCATTAAATGATAATTAATTATTTATTTTCTGTAAGTAGGTTTGTACAAACACTTACACGTCAATCATATTTTTACAGTTCAGCCACATTCATTGCGTTGTTTACGTTGTTGAGCCGACGAATTTTTCAAACCCATGAAGCAATGGCAGTCCATTGCTTCATAGATTTGAAAAATCTTCTGTCTTTTTTTTTTTCTCTTTATTTTTCTTTCTTTCTTTCAATAAAGATGGACCTGCTGGTCTAATGCGGCCAGTAGTCTTGGACTTGAGTGCACGAGATCTCTTATTAGTGCAATATTGTTACATCCGAAACTATTAAATTACACATTAATGTCTCTACACCACTTTCTAAGTACACGTTATAACGCCATACAATTGCAAAATTGTTTAAGACTTAAAATATGTATAAGGCGCCCAAATTGTACAAAAATTTGGCACGAAAAATGGTAGGTCCAGAAGAAAAAAACACTAATGTTAGAGCGGTTTCGCACTACGTCCGATCCGAATCCGAGAAATAGTCCATAGTCCTCTAGTGCGCAACCCCTCATACAAATGGGACAATGGCCATTTCGGACTGGCATTTCAGACTCGGAACGGATGTAGTGCGAAACCGCTCTTAGACTTACATCAAATCTAATCACTAAAATAAAATCTTTTGTTTGATTTTTAAATATTGCATCTGTATTTTTAATTTATTAGTCAAGTTAGGCTTTTATTATGGAATGTCTTGTAAGCGGTAGATAACATCACACTGAGGTTTTACTGCGACAGAAAACTGTATACCTAGTCAAGACTCGAGTGCAAAATCATCTCAAAATATGGCTACGAATGTTTTTGGTCAGAGATTCTTTTAGATTTCGATCAACATATTGACCGCCCGGCGCCCAGTCGGATTAATACGATAAATGTTTTCGTGCCTTTTTTATATATGATCTCGCAGGTCAACGGTCAGCCTAGAAGGTTGTCTCTTATCTCTGAACCTAAGGGGGCTACGAACCTCGGCTTAGGGCGTCACTGGAGGAGGGCAGCAAGGGACATGCTGGATCGGATTATTGTTCCCGTGGCTGCTGCTTCAGTCGTATTTATACGGCTGAGAACCTACGTTCGTTTCTTATTTTATTGCACGACCCTATTCATCCTAGGTATTTATTCGTCGATTATATTATTGATAGCAGTCGCTGGGGGCATGACAACTGGTATAAAACCAAGCGTAATTAAAGTGTTTTAAATTAAATGCATACTGTCAATATTTAAGATAACACACGACATTTGATTTTAGTATTATAAATAACATATTAAATAAATTTGAACTACACAATTAACACTTAACTAAATGGTAAAGCTTAGACTAGGTTGTATAAAGTCCAAAGTAGTACACAACATTACTTTTACTCCATATGCAAGAGCAACATACAGGGAAGCTTGAATTAAGTCCACTGTAAATACTTTAAATTCCATACTATAGTAACCATAATTTTCCTCAATTTGTAATCTTACAAAATATTGTGTACTATATATAGGTAGGTTATTATATAAATCCTACAAGAGATAATGTTCAAAATTGAAACATTTAAAGCTTTTAGAAGCTTCGATACGATTGAGATATAGGTTTTACATAAATATTATGCTTTTTACTCATCGAAATGAGTCAAGACGCGGAAATTATTGACCATTTGCAAAAATACTGCTTTACTTTACGTGATTGTTTTCTAACATTTAAAACATCTAATAAACTCGAACAACGATCAATAAGCAATTTTTAAACACCTAATATCAGTTTGAATCCCTTGAAGTTCACCATTTTATGGTTTCACAATACTGTGTACTTAAATATTTAATAGGAGGTAGTTTCTCATAGATTTGATTTTAAACCATGATACAATATGTATATGCTTATGCTTATTGGGGCCATATTCCAGTGTTAAACACACAACTAACTAACACCAATAATTTCAAAACATCAAAAACAGAGAATTCATTTATGCTCATCGAATGTATCCCCAGGGAAAATATCATGCTTCATGCACACGCTGTTCACTTTTCTTCTTCCTCTTTCTTCTCCTTGATATCTGTTGAATAATGTTAGTGAAGTTATTAACACACCTTATTAATATTAAACTCAAACCAAAGGTATTATGGATCATATTATAAACAATAATAATTATATTTGTATGGGTATTTCGATAGGTTCCGCCAAAACTGGAAGGGCCCGGGCTCGCAAAAGATGGAAGGAGTGCAGGGAGGAAGATTAGTAAAAAAAAAATGTTATAATAATTATTTAAAATAAACCATGCAAGAATTGCATGGTTATTTTGTAAGTAAAATAACCATGCAATTATAGACTAAAAGTTGTTCATAATGATGAGTACAATATTATGACCCCTTAAGAGGATAACGGTGATTAAAATGTCAACCTGTATAAATAATAATTGTAGTAATACTTTTTGCTGATAAGTTTGTTCTGTAATTTAGTTATTTTGAATTGTTTAAATATTATAGTATGTGATAGTAAAGTGCTTTCATATCTTTAAGTTACTATCAGTGTTCTTATTTATCAAAGAAAGGTTAATTGATAAAGCATTTAAAGTGCTTTGTTTGGATATGTTATTGATTATTCTGATTACCAAATTTTTTGATAAATTAACTACATCAAAAATATGATAGAAAATTAAAAATTTGATTATCTTTGGCAGATGCAGAATAATTGTTTAAAAAATACCTATAGTCCATTTACTATAGCATTAGACAGAAGTTAAAAAAGGCTCTTTTAGGGGCACACTTTGTAATAAAAGTACAACAAACATTATTACAGTCAAGATTGATGTGGATTTAAATATAATCAATTTAAATAACAGCAGTCACACTTAATTGTACTTATTTAACCTATCTACCTTCTGAAATTACAAGGCTTTCATTTAATATTATTTAGTTTTTACTTAAAATATTGTCGTGTCAATGTTTAAAATCTAAAAGAAGCAGGGGCGGACAGTACCGGGAACGTTTTTCATTCACTATAACTCTACCAAATCTAAAATGTTACCTATTGCCTGCTTAAGTTGTGGCAGCACGTGTTTTCTTAATTTTGTCGGTTTATATAAACTTGTTTTTAATAAACTGATTTTTACTAAAAATTGTTTCATTTCATGTACCTGTCCAAGAATCGTGACGAGTAGATAGATAGAATATGCTTTATTGTATGCCATAATTGCCATACATTATTACTTACAAAAAAAGCACATACATTATTTATTAAAATTGTTTGAACTTAACTTGAAAATAAAAGGTTTCGTACTCCTGCTTCTGCGAGCCTCTTTTTTCTAATGTTATAACAAATGGAGTATAGAGACAAAAATTATCAAGAAAATTGTTTCGGAGAATTCTGTCTACAAGTTTCCAAACTCTTCAAGTGGCCTCACACACAACACAAAAAAAAACGGCAAATAAACAAAACATCACACATCTACTCAACATAACTGAACAACATGCTAATTCAGTCTTATTTACATTATGCTATTATTAGTTGTTTTCGAGAGGATCAATTACACAAAACACACAAACCTCGCTCTTTCTCCTCCATATTATGACAAATAAATTCACGCAGCTCTGAGTACGCCTTGTCCAAATTGTCATTGAGAATAATAATGTGGAAGTTCCCTGGCTCCTGACCTGAAATCATTGCATCAGATGGGTGTGTTATATTTGTAACACTGATTGTAAACATCCATTATTTAATTTATAATAACATGAGTTGCGTAAGCAACACAAATGTTATTCTTGAAAACAATCCTAAAACATGCTATTACTAGTAACTGAAACCGTTTATTGATTAACATGGGGAGAAGTATTTTCAGAATACACATTATCCATTCAAAATTCAACCTTGCTTTAAAGATAAAGATATTATACCCGTTGTAAACAAGACTGCTATAAAACCTATTCCTTCAATGGTGAAATTTTTGTTACATAGAATGAGCTATAGTTATTGTTTATTGTTATATGAGGTATATTAAAGGTGTGACAAAGAGTACAACAACAACAACAAATCAACAGCTATTATTTTTATGAATATGTCTGCCTAACTTCCTTCAAGACAATAATTATCTGGCTATAACTCATTTCTCAAGTATGCAGTAGGTAATACCTACTGCATACTTGAGAAATATTATTATAAAAATGAATGATAAAATATAAATATTAATTATACAGTATTTTTTTAATTTTTGCATCAAAAGCAAAACCAATTAATTAATTAATGTTAGCAAAATTAATAATAACTTTAATAGTTGACATATGGTATCACAGACCCTTCTCTCTTCTTCTCGCAGAACTTTGCTCTATTGTCAATAGTTTCTGGAGTGTATGCGATATAAGGATTTTTTTTTGGTATTTTTTTTCACACCTTGGGTTACATTATCGAAGTTTTCACATGAATCCCTAACTTTTTGAAAATATTCTATCGCCAATATTCATCAGGGATAATGTAGGATTCTAATGGTGAAAGAATTTTTCAAATCGGTCCGGTAGTTTCTGAGCCTATTCAATTCAAACAAATCTTTTCTCTTTATAATATTAGAGTAGATAAAACCCGCAAAATTTAAACTAAATTATACAAAGCGGCTAATTTATATTGTTTCGAATTCAATAAAAAATAAATGCAGACATAAAAAAAAATAAAGAAATAATCAATACTACAAACAAATTAAAGTGTAAATAATCAAAATGTTACATTGCTGCAATCACTAGTTCCATCTGTCAAAAAACGGTTTACCTAATGGACAGAGTATAGAATGTTATCAGTAGTCACTAGAATACAAGGGTTTTGAAGTAGACAGTTTTATAAAATGATAAGTAGATAATAAGCTTATTATACCTATTTAATTACTGAAGATGTTTGTAATAAATGTTTAAAATTGTAATCCCTCTATATTGGTGCCAAAGATACAGGCTTACCTAGTTTGGTCTTTGGAGCCAATGAAAAACCCCCATCTTTTTAGCAATACACTTTTCATTAATATCATTTGTAACCGAAATATGTAAAATCCAATAAAAAAAAAACTGAAAAAATAATAATAGTAGTAAGTAATTGAAAAATGTTGTTATAAAAAACCGCTCACCAAATATGATTTCTTCGCGAGCTGTCTCCAACCTCTTCATCAAAGCCTCCTCCTGCTCAGTGTTGCGGGCACGCAGTCGCCTCTCCAACTCCTGAATGGAAGGTGGCATCACAAACACCAACAGCGGATTGAGATCAGTTTTCTTCACTTGCTTGACTCCCTCAATCTCAATGTCTAGGATACAGGTCCTTCCAGAGCACCGTACATCATTTACAGCTTGTTTACTGAAAGTTCCAAAATAACTTTTGTTATTAGGTCACATAAAAAATATTGAGGCCTGTAGGCACTGTGTTTTGGTTTCTGGTAGCCAACTAGAATAGGACCTTGAAGATGATGTTGTAGAGTATTTACTGTGGAAATATTGAGATATTATAGCAGTAAATGCATTAAACAAAACAATGACTTTATGAATAAGAACACCTCATTACTGGCAAGATGCCAATGTGCCCCAAACAACAAGCACATGGCCAAGTAAGATTCTTCACAAGACACATTTACTTGCCTGGTTCCATACATGTTGCCACTGAAACATGCGGTTTCTAAGAACTCCCCTTTTGCTATAGCAGCGGTCATGTCATCTTTGTTTGTAAAGTGGTAATGCACACCATTTTTCTCGCCTGGACGTGGACCTCTTGTAGTATGCGACACACTAAACCCGAATTTATCCGGAAACTCTTTCAGAAGGCGCTTTAACAACGTACTCTTGCCCGACCCCGAAGGTCCGCACAGCACCAAAGGACGAGGACCTTTCTGCACCATTTTCGATAAAACTATGGACAAATAAATAACGTTACAAAAGCCGCATAGGTTAATGTTGAATGGATACGTAAAAAAATATCTTACATCTTATTGGAATCGTCGTGGAAAATTTGATAGAACTTAGTAACTTAGAACTCTGTGAGGAAAATCGACCCGGCAATAATTTAATAATGGTACAAAATCAGCGAACGGCACGCACATTTAACGCGCAGCGAGTTCTGTCAGATGTCAAAACGATGTGCGTGAAATGAAATTCACGAATGTAGTGTTTTGATGTCACATTCTCTTTGGATGTGGGTGGAAAATATCTCTCTGAAGATTGCAAAGAACGGAACGACAATGTGACCAACTAAAGCCAGATCTACACACTTGGCATTTTCCGCATGTTTCCATTGTTACGTTGTCATCATCTGCCTAGCCATTTCCCAACTACGTTGGGGGCGTTGGGGCCCGTCTAACCGGATGCAGCTGAATACCAGTATTTGAAATGTCATATACAAAAAACAAACGATCTATCCGTTGAATGATGGTTTTTCGAGGTTTGAAACTCACTTTTCAGCTAGGTTTTGACGGGCCCATAAGCACAGTGCAGCCAGACTCATCATTGTGAAAAACGTTTTAGTATGTAGCCCTCGTAGGCTTTTGTTATTCCAGTATCAGTATGAAAGGAATTTTAAATATTCTGTTAGATATTATAAAGATATTTGTTTATTTAATACTTCGTCGTTCATCGCTTGTTTATGCGTTGGTTCCTCATTCTCGTTTTTTGATACCGACTTCCGAAATTAAAGTTATTTTAATGTAGCGTTTTTTTGAAGTCGGTTGTTTTTTTTTTTTGTAAAACAGTTTTTATTTTAACTTTTTAGTTTTACGGGTACCTACCCCACACAAATTCAATTAATACTAGTGCATTGAAGACAGCGACTAGAAGAATCATCAAAATTCGCATATAAATGCCGGAGATGCAGAACATTTATGCATATAACTTCGTACATAAAAATAATTACCTAATGTATTATACACCAAAACCTTCCTAATAGTATGTAGATCACATTTTTGCACATCAACCTACTACAATCTGTCAAATTTCTTTAATAGATTTTCAACTTTATCACTGAAGCATAAGGTTCAAAGTTGATTGGGAAAATGTGACAGTTAGGTGTAGGTTGATGTGCTGGCGTCTGTACATACATATGTTACCGGCTAAACCCGATTTTAGGATGAACTAGTTTCGCCTAGGCCAAACAAGTTCTCCCTCGTTCTGGCATTGACGGAGCCCCGCTTGGCGGGGCTCCTATTTCTGCGTAATGGGTTTAAAGTAACCTAACCAAACCTAACTTCGGGGTGCCCTTCGCTCGCTCTTGCATCCTACGTTGCCTAAGAACTGGTTTGGCCTAGGCGAAACTAGTTCATCCTAAAATCGGGTTTGGCCGGTAACACATACATATACATACATACATACAATACAGAACCTCCTTTTTTGAAGTAATCCTTTGATAACTCTTCATTTATTTCAAGAAATATTTACATTATATAAGCTAGCATATAAACAATAATAATATGTACATTTATATGAAAAAATAAGTAAAATAATCATAGGGCATCATTAAGAATTCGTCCGCATCGCTGTCAACAGGAACAGTGCCCAAAAGGCTGGCTGGCAGCATTGCCACGTTGTATGGCAATGCTATTTCTTTGGCCAGGAAATAAGCTAGCCCTCTGGTCATGTGAAGAGTTGACTAACCGCTTGGCGATATCTCGAAAAACCAAGTGGGCACTCGGACTCCATGGCCCTAGTGTTTCAACTCCAAACGGTTCGAACATATGCAATATTTTCGCTATTTGAGGTTTTTTCTTTTTGAAGTCGGTTAAAAATACTCTGAACGAACCGGTTTTTCCGGTCAAGTGTTACCTTAGAGCATTTAACCAGGTTTTTAAATAGGTTAAATGCTCTAATAGTGTTACATGCTCTGTGCGGTCGAGTTCTAAAATTTATTAAAATAAAGATTAGCTGTTGAGAATATCATCCATAACCGCATAGACAAAAAGTAAGGCTTCATAGACTTCTGCCAATATTGAGATCAGTAAACGTATTAATATAGTGTGTAATGGAAAGAACTACTGCAAATGAATTTGTAAAATACTTTCTTAAGCTATTTTATACCAGTTTAATTAAATGAGTTGACAAATGATTTTAATAGTGCGGAAATATCTTAGGGATATAATATTAGTTTTTGGTTTTACTTTCCGGATATAGTAACGGACCAATCAGAACTACGAGATTTTTAACCAATCGTAGCGAACTATAGTGAATTGACTGAAAATTGAAAAAAATTTAGCCGTTATTTTTGAGTTGAGTTGAGCGTTGTCAAGTGAAGCAAGCGAAGGAAAAAAAAATTCTAACTCGAACTGTACAGCTGGATGTAATTTAACTACCTACCTATTTTACGCAGAAACAAGGATCTGCCCGAGACGGTTTATTAAATTGCGTACGGGCTAAACAAGGAAAGACGTCGTAATGGACATTCAGATGAGGAGACACCGAACGGTAAGAAATTTTCGTTACATACGTTACAAAGCTAACTGATTCTGGTGTTTGAAAACTTTGAACGTACTTATAATAGTGATACTAATATTTTAGGCGCAGATCCAGGACCAGGAAAATATATATGCTATTAAGGGTAAAGCTAACGTGGCGATTCCTACCAAGAAGCAAGGTTTGACCGTTCGAGGAGCTTTGGGGGATATCAACACTAATGTTCAACCGCAGCGTGAAATTGGTGGCAAAGTCGCTGTTGCTGCTGCGGAGTTTGAGAAGAAAGCGACTCTAAGTCGGGCTGCTGTGAAAAGGTAAGAAAAAGTTATTGAGATTTATTGTCACATCCATATTATTATTTTGATAATCAGCTGGTATTTTTTCTTTGTTGTTTTATCTTTAACGTTTCTTAAAAGGATGATACTTACTATATTATAAATCTACTGTGCCATGTTCTATTTACAATCAAGCTTGTATTTTTTAGAATCCTGTAGGTAGAAATACAAAATGTTTTTTATTGCAGTAATTACAGTCATGTCCAGTCGAAGGTGGACACTGGATTGGCAGCTAAGGCCGCCGGGGTGCAGCCGTCCTCTAGGCCTCCACTGCGCCGTGAGGAAAGTACGGCTGGTCTTGCTTCTAGAGCTGCTGCTCGCAACAGGGTAAGTTTTTATTTATAGCATAGTTCTTGTTATCCAACTTATTTTTTTTGTATGGTAGTAGGCAGGTTTAATGATCACCTGTGGATATTAATGAAAATTTGGATGATAGAAATGCTCACAAACATTTTCTTGAATACTTTTTGAAATAAGAACTGATTGGCTAGGTACAAATTTTCTAATTGGTACCCCAATCACATAGTTTTATGTTGTCCATCAGCTAAACCAGCAAACCTTGAATAAACTAATACTTGTTAAAATGAACATTTGTTATAATACCCGCCACGTAAGTTGGCAAGATATTTTGTAGTGGGGGAAGTTCGCGCATGCACAATTTCATACATTTTTACATGCGCCAACTTCCCCCACTACGAAATATCTTGCCAACTTACGTGCCGGTAACTGTATGTTTGGAATTTAATAATAATTCCTTAAATGCTTATCATGTCGGCACTGGCAGCAAAATGAGGCCCTATTTTTTTATTAACTTACTCAGTTGTGATGATCAAGGTTTTTATGTTCACACCACACATGATGACTTACTGCTTCAGTCTTTAATAGGAAGTACTTGACACTGCTGGTGAATAATCTGTAGCTGTTATTATTATATTATAGTATTTTACTCCACAATGACTTACTAGTTCATGGTAATTGGACAATGTTGTACAAGTTACTGATGAAAATCAAGATGACAACTTCAACATTATTTGACCTAGTTTATAACAAAAAAAAAAAACTATGTTATAGGCCATCCTGAAAGATGTCCAGAACAAGCCAGCTGAACTGAAAGAATCCATAAATATTTACATTCAGACAAAGAAAGAAACCAAAAAGACTTCTAAGCTCCCAACACTAAAAGAAAATAAGGAAATCAAAGCATTGAAACCAATCCTAAAAGAACCAACGGAATCACTTGGAAAGCTGAAAATAGAAGAGGATTATGAAAAGACTTCAATAATTGACAGGAAAAAGGTTGAGAGATATGCAGCCTTATTGAATAATGACTGGAATGACCTCGATGCTACTCCTGAATTGCCCAATGACATTGAAGATATTGACGCTGGGGATAATAAAAGCCCGCTACTTATGTCTATCTACATTAAGGATATTTACAAATATTTGACTGAGTTAGAAGAAAAGTATCCTATTGAGACGGACCATTTGAGGAAACAGGTTTGTATAAATTCAATAATTTTTTTAACATGATGAGATCCAAGCCCAAAAACCGTGTTTTTCATCACTTAGACCAAAACAACTGTGGAGGCCAAAGGTATTAGAATTCATAGTAAAATGTATTAAAACATGTATCCTGGTGGACACTCAGGCCTCCGACCGAATAAAGCATTGCCTGTGTTTCCCAAAGGAAACACGTGGCCCCTGAAGGTGTACTTTGTGTTTCCGGAAGGATACACATGGCGCTCAACATGTTAAAGTACTTTTTTGGTGGCTGCAAACTATGAAAAAGCTGTGTCCACCGTTTTATACCCATTCAAGTTAATGAATTGCCATCATGAATCAATTTTAATGTAATTTGAACATATTTTTCCCTTCCAGACTGTAATCACTGGAAAGATGAGGGCTACTCTCATTGATTGGCTTGTGGAGGTGCAGAGACAGTTCTCTTTAGTGCTGGAGACATTCCATTTAACTGTTGGAATCATTGACCGATACTTACAGGTAAATATTGTTTCTTATTTAGTATGCTCAAAGCAGTTGGCATAGTGAAGATCAGCACGGGCGGCGCAGTAGTTTTTTGGTCCTGGGGTCCTTATTTGTGTCTTTACAGTCGTAAAGACTATGCATAATTTCCTTTGATCCTAGATAATTTCTTGTTCTGGATTTCGAAAATTCGAAGAAGCCGCGTCGCGACTCGCGACTAAAAAAACGACGAAAAAAAGATTATTTGCTGTATAAACACGTTGGCGTCAGCGAATTTGTAACTTACTCTTCACACTTCGACAATTTGAAATAAACCAACTCACTACTTACAGGCGGTGCCAAACGTTCAACGGAATCAGCTGCAGCTTGTCGGTGTAACGGCGATGTTCATCGCAAGCAAGTACGAAGAGATCTACGCTCCCGACGTAGGCGACTTCGTGTATGTGACCGACAATGCCTACTCCAAGGCTGATGTCTTCCAGTGCGAGAGGGACATCATGTCGAAACTAGACTTCTGCCTTGCTAGACCTATTCCACTAAGCTTTTTGAGAAGGTATGTACTAACTGCAAGTTTCTAATGTTCTACTGTCTACTTCTTGGACTTGTTTTTTGTCATTTGTTTTTTGTCTGGTTGTGGTCTTACCTACCACGGGGTCACATTGCTTAGCCATGGGTTTTGGAGAAACTTGGACAAGTTGTATGTTACATATAAGTTTAAGGGGTTCCGCCACCGCGAATGTACGAACCATCTTATTACACTCTTAGAAGCAAGAAATTTTGCATTAGCTTTCCTTTTATAATGGAGGTAAGCACTAAGCAAAGATTTTTGAAAATTCATTCAAAGGTTAAATAAAAGTTTGTAATTTTTTTGATGGGAAATCCCACAAGGCACATCCCATAAGGCACATAGCTTGAACCTAAATAAATAATATCAAAATGTCTTAGAATTGTTTTGTTTGCCAAAAAGGATGCTGCTAACACTTATGTTTTTTCCAGGTTTGTAAAAGCCGCACATGGGACCTCAAAGAATCACCACTTAGCCAAATACTTCGTAGATCTTTGCCTCGTTGAGTACTCGATGGCCCACTACCGGCCATCAGAGCTAGCTGCCGCCGCCATCTGCCTCTCCCTGTACTTGCTCTCCAGCAAGAAGCTTGAAGAGGTATGGACACCCACTCTCTCGTACTACTCAGGATACGCCCTCAATCACATTGACCCCATCATCAGGAAACTGGCGAAAATTGTCATCAATGTAGACAACTCCAAATATAGGGCAGTGTACAGCAAATATTTGGACACGTCGTTAGCCAAAGTATCTAGCCTACACCAGCTCCGAGGCGAAGCTATCTATGAACTGGCTAAGATGCCACCAAGTTCCTAGGCTTATATGTATAATATGCAAGTATTTTGTGTGCTAGTGTGAACAGTATGTTAAGTCATGTGATGCATTATGTATTGACGATGTTTTATAAGCGTTCTGTGACAAAGGACTGAATTTGATATAAAGTTTGTTTAAGGTACCTGGTTTGTTTGCTAGTTTTAATTTAGAAATAGTTTAATTTTTAGACATAATTTTGTATCTTTGAGACTAGTTAAATGTTATTGACAAGGTAGTAATATAATGTGTATTTATGTATGTCTCCACTATCTTGGAACAATAATCTTGTTTTTGATTCATATTTATAAATACAGCTTGTTATGTCGCCGATGAATTGTGTTAGCTACATGAAAAAACAGAACATTGTAATTTTCTATAATACCGACATTTTAATTTATTGAGATTTCTAAAATCTCGTCCGATTTACTAGGGACTGATAAAAAACTTGGCGTTTTTTTAACGAAAATGTGGTATTTTACGAAACATAATACTTTGTCAAAAAAAAAAAACACTGACGTAATTGTTTTGAAGCAGTAAATAAGATCGTGACAATAAAAGGTCAAATTCAACTGAATCACCATATTATTTTAAATCTGATTTTAAAGATACTAGAATAGTATATTCTAATAAATCGTAGGTAACGAAAGTATGACACTTGCATATTCGTAATGAAGACACTGAAAATTAATATTTGGCCGACTTCTAATCTGTATATTTAAATGTCTGCTTCTAATGCTTTTTGTATTTGACGTTTTTCAAAGATAAGACGTGACGTGACGTGACGTGGTTTGACGTTTTCTATAATGTATTGTAATTGATAAAACATTTTGATTGAATGTAATTTGATACCCAGTGATTAGAATATATTATGAGGTAATTGTTGATAATAAATCGATGTTTATAATATTTTGGTCTTTGTTTTAAAAAGTTAATCGTCCGTCGGCAATAATACCTAAGCAGTCACAAAATTACACATCTCAAACCTCAAGTTCACTTTATATTCTTTTTCGACTACCTACCTATACTAAAACAGTCAAACTGTGGATTGAATATTTAAGAAAAAATAATAATAATTGCTACGAGGTGGTGGGATCGAGACTGATGACGAAAATATAGTTTTTATAAGTTTAAAAACTAAAACCCGACTACTGAAAAGGATGAAACAAGAAAATACCTTCCCGTGGTCGCATGCCGCTGTACTAGCATATCTACATATAAGCTATGGTAGCATGCGACCACGGGAAGGTACTTTCTTGTTTCATGCTTTTCAGTAGTCGGGTTTTAGTTAAACTTATTTTTTATTTAAATATTTTGGGGCTTATTTCAATAATATTTATATTTTTGAAATGTGCTAATGAAGCCCTTTCATTTGACCATGATTAATTTTTTTTTTTAGATTTTGACTTTATGTCCGCTAGAGGGCGCCATATTTAATTTAATGTGACGTCACATAGCCTATAACCAGCGGACGATCAAGACGCTTCCAACGATACCTCATTTGTCTAATTATGATAAGGAGCTTAGAAGTTATGAGGGAACAGATGAACATACATACATACATACCGGTCAAAATCATAACCCTCCTTTTTGCTTCGCCGTCGTCGGGTAAAAATTTTTGTCCGTTTGTTTTGATGTATGTTCCGGATTGACGCAAAAAGGGCGGAACAGATTTGGCACTTCAGATTATTTATAACCTGAATTAACATATAGGGTACTTTTAATCCAGGTAGTACCTACGTTCCCGTGGGATATATTCCGACAGCCGCGCGGGCGAAGCTGCGGGTTAAAGCTTAGATATTAATATAATTTGATAATTAGGCGATAGGGTAGACCTAAACACAAACAAAATATTCAGTTCCCTTGAAGAATTATGTTTCTCAGATCATTGTAGAATAGTGATAGATACACATCACTATACCAAATGTAACAACCACACAACTTACTTGATACGTCTATAAGAGATTGTTTAACAACGCAAACATCTCTAAATGCCATAGATTGGAACGTTATTATATCAAAAAACATACCGTCGAATTGAGAACCTCCTCCTTTTTTAATTGAAGTCGGTTAAAAATAGCAATATGAACGACAACTATAAAGCATTTCACGATACATTATCTTTAACGACTATCCTGTAATATTATCCTGAACGAATGAATACCTAAACAAAAAATTAAATTAAAAACGAATTACAAAAAGTACCTATTGTTTAACCAAAGGCATCAAAATCTCCTGCAAAAATAATAGATGATTAAAAACACTTCAGTACCCTAAAAACAATGAGACAGGAATCGAACTCACTGCCACTCGGCCTCCAGCTAGCACCGCAAGCATTTGGCTATTGTTGCTTTACCTGTAAGACAAAAAATAAAACACTGTTAGGTATATTTTTTACTACAAAAATAGTAAACTTAACCCAATAATATCAAATTATTTATAAAATATTAAAAATTAGGAACTAGGTACAGCAACAAAATTACAATACATTAATATACTAAAAAAAAACAAATAATAAATTCAAAACAATGTAAAGTATAATAAACGATCGTACCAATAAAATAAACAAAAAAGAACAAAATAACATAATACTACAAACTAACAACAATAAAACAGCCTCGGAACCTAAGGAAGTTGCAATCATTTTCAAAAACTGTTTTGCATCCATCGGCGAAGAAAGGCCTTTACGAACAAACGAGCCGAAAGGTACTCCCCGTGCTCTCACCTGCCCAAAACAGAATGTTCCTTGCCCCTGTAGACCCTTATGGAATACACACTAAAAAACAAAAACAGTCACGGAATAGACGAATTCCCACCTAGTTTACTCAGGCAATGTGCAGACGAACTCACTTTAGGTACTATTTTTTCAAATTAATAAACCAATCTTTCGATGAAGGCGTATTGATCAGCTAAAATCGTACTAGTGAAACCTTTACTCAAGAAAAATAGCAAAACAAACCCTAATAAAGCTATTCGGCCTAAAGCTTCAAAGATTTTTGAAAAAAAAAAAAACAATGTGCAACGTGTGTAACTTATTACTTGTCTATTAAACACAATTTATTTAATTAAGCTAGCATTCTTAGTTTCCGAGACTTTCAGGTATCTTAATGTGACCCTAATTCATTGCTCTCGAGTGTATTTACCCAAGATTCTAGACTTGATGGAGAGAGGCACACCAAAATAAGAAAATGCAAAAATAAGATGAAATCTTAGGTACTGTACAAAATAATGCTTTAATGAACACCATCTCTGGATTTAGGATAGGTAGTGCATAATCCATTAGATAGCAGCTCGTGGTCATATATACATGCCAATGAACAGTCACGTCAAAATGAACTCTGAACACTGTACCCCACGTGCGACGGAAAGGTGATGTTTACCAAAGTTTCATAGTAGTTAGTTTCGTATTATGTATGTCACTTTTCAGCTTCTGGGAAACTCAGTTTCACTCGGGCATTATGTTTATAAATTAAACTGATAAAGAACAAAAACACCCAAAATATGTATATCATTTCAAAAGATTTACTCTTATGTAACGTTGAAACACTACAGTACCTACCTACTGCGTAATTTTGACGTCCACGGACTTTCCAGACAATTTTTACAGCGATCCTAACAAAAGTTTTCATAATAACATTTGTTCCTTTTATTTTTAATTTAAAATTCTTTTTGTCGGCTAATACTAGTGACTCCCGAGATGATTCTTAATAAGTTTTAAATTTAATCGATGCCCTGAATTTAATAGGAAATGAGAGCAAAGATTTCCTGAGCTTAATCTGTGATCTTTTGACGCCGCTGCAAGAGGAACAAAATTGACAGGTCTCATTAAAGTTGGACAGTTTGTAATGGTGAAGTAGAAGATATTAAAGATGAACTTCGACACTGAAGGTTTATTGTAGCTTTTTATAGCACTCATTAAACGGCTGTTGAATAAGTTTGAAGTTTAGAATGCTACTAACTTGCTTGGCACTCGCTAAGTTGTTGGTTTGAGAAAATATTCTAGAGGTCTGCCGTTTTTTTTCCAAAGGTCGATCACTTCGCGTCTCAGAGTTTTTGGTAAAAAATCCATTATATTTGTGTAGGTTATACTTAGCTATGCATAAAGAGGCTAAAGCTCTAAACCTTCGTCTTCCTGCCATTACGTAGGTATCTTCTACTCCAGATTGATTAGGTATGGGATAAAGGATAAACACGTGAATATGTAGCAGAGTTAAATAGATAGTGCGGTCACCAACCTGATTGCCGATTGTAGTTGCTAGTGTTGCTATGTCGTATGGGTGTTACATTAATTTTTCTTCTTTGGGTCAGGTCTAAGACTGTAGGAGGATGATAATAGGTATACTTACCTAAACATAGATGATCTAGGAGATTAGGTATATCTATCATCTTCATCCATCCCAGCGTTGAATCGAGATCCCCAATCAAAAATGCAGTCTGTTGTAATTATGTTAAGGACCGCTAAGTTAATGTATACCTACAGGCTGACTTGTAATTCAATACTTGTAATTCAACGCATTCCTTCCAGAGCGTGATAGAAAGGTTTTTTAACGTATTCACTATCAAATAAAAACAATATCTATTATTCAATTTGAGAGTTTAGAGAAAACTTATAGATACTTACTTAGGTATTTTTTTCTCGAATTTCGCCTAGATACTTATATGGCGTGCTTAAATGTTGCAAATGGGGTCACACTATCACGTCCTCGAAGGAATACCTTAAATTAGAAGTCATCTTGTAGATCTGAGACTGGTTTGTAAGGAGGTATGTCCTATACCTACCACTATAAAACTGAAGTGTAAAACATACATTTTTAAAATGCTAGTGCTGTGGTGTGTCCTGTGTGCTATGTCCAGTGTTGGCGGACAGCCGGCCGTGCTCGGACACAGCGTTTTCCGCAGCGCAGCCCTCTCTCCGCAAATTCGAAGAATTTATTAACGCTTGGCGGTTAGCCGAATCGTTTTTGTTTCCCCTTTTTTCACTGACCGTACTCCTGCTGCAGCGAGACTAGTGTAAAAACAGAAAAATCTGAACTTTTTTTTTTTTATTTAAAACCGTTTTCTTTTTGCAAGCTTTCACGAGTTCGTTCGTTCGTGTGTTGGTAATAGCGTATGCAGATGATATTAGCTTTTATTAGTAAGAATTTATTATTTTACTAATTAAACACAGAAGTGCATTGAAATGGAAACAAAATAAAACAGCGTGCATACTTTAAAAAGCGTGCAGCTCTTTTATTTAGTCAGTAGTACTGCAGGCTAACAGCAAATACCTAGTCATGTAAAGTTATTAACAGAATTTATCGTAAAGGTAAGTGCCAATTGTTGCAAACTCGTACTAAAGCGTCATGGCCAATAAACAGCGCAGTTATCTAGTTGGTGGCGGATTGTTAATGCAATAGCCGGCGTCCATGTTGTTGCATTTTTGCAACAAGCGCGCGGCGAAATGTATGCACATAGTCGTTGTAATGCCGCGAAAGCCTGTCTCGTAAATATTTCGCGCACGCAATTTACAGCTTTGGGAATCCTCTTAACGGAATACAGGGGCAGTTAGTGAGCCGGGGGTATTTATAATTTTAACGACGACCACACTGAACCGCTATTGTTCTTTAGATTACTGCTGGAATGCCTACCTACGCATTTATTTGTGTCGTTAAAATATTTTCTTTTCACGGTTTAAACTGCGTATTGAATAATATTGAAATTTTCCTGCAAAGCGTGAAAAACTTAACAGTTTAACATTTTTAAGCGAACTCGAAACATTGGAATATATTTCAAAACTATGTATAGTAAATCGGACCATTTTACGAAACCAAATGCGGGTAGTTTAAAATAACCGGCGCCGCTCTAGATGATGACGATAAGACTGACCTCGTCTTTCCCTGTCCACGGTCAACGCATCTTGATCGAAGTATCGGGGTGAAAGGGCGCAAGTGAGTTCAACGGACACCGTTGCTTCGGGAGGTTCCAGTTCCGGATAAGGCGGGAGGAAACGCCCGGGTGTCACCATTGTGTGGATCGCCCGGAGGACACGATGGAGCATACGATGGAGGTCTGCCCAGCTTGGGCAGAGCACCGCCGTGAGGTCGCGGCGGTGCTCTCTCGCGTCCGCAGGCCATGGTACGGAGCGAGAGTGCATGGGAAGCCGTCGCCTCCTTCTGCGAAGCAGTAATGCTCGCGAAGGAGGAGGCGGAGCGCGTGAGGGAGAGGCAATCTTTGCGCCCTCGCGCCCCTAGTTGCCACAGGAGACGCCCTGGGCGTCCTGGGCCACCGTAGGCGCGGGCTAATATAAACGACGGCGAGCAATGGGCAGCTCGCCGTCCGGTAAGGACCAGGCCTGGGTCGATGGCACGTTGTGTTCCAAGCGCGCCTCAAAGAGATGTCAGCACTAACTGACGGGGTCCGCTAGGGCCGATACCTGCCGGTGTCGCGGGTTGTTTGAAAGAGATACCGTGGCAGGGGCCACGGTACAGGCAACTGAAGGAACACGGGTGGGTTTTAGTCAGTAAAAGTCTGACACGCCCTCTCGCTCCGCCCAGAGCGGGAGAAGTTATTTGATAATTTACTAACCAAAAAAAAAGGGCGCAAGTGAGTTGAATGAGATTTTGAAATAATTTGTGCCAGCTATCTCAAACCATCAAAAACACAAGAACAAACAACAAAATGAAAAATACAAAAGTGCAAACTTCTTGAACTGGAGATATCAGCTTAAATATCCTCGCGTTAGTTTTGTCTGGCAACAAAATGTTTCATATTATTGTCGTGTTATACTTTTCTACTTAACGTCGAGTCGCAAGTGTGTCGGTGTCTCCAAGTAACGGTGCTTCCGTTGTTTCGCCAACTTTAACGAGTTTGTCGGACACGGCTGGAAGTGCAGAAGTGCCGCCGCCGACGGACTGGCGACGAGACTTCACACCCACATATGTTACATCCTGTAGCTAAGATATATTTTCTAATATTTTTGCCAAAATACTGTTTGACACAGATGTGTGTATGTTTTATTGAAATAGAAGCTCATCATGATGAGTTGAGAGAGTTGCTTCTTAAAGCCATGTTTGATAACTTCATTAAGACTTGAGGATGCTTTCGGATCTGTTATGATGTTCCATCATCATAGCGTCTGTTGAACATGGGTGTAGCTAGAGGGTGTCAAGGGTGGGAAATGTGGGTGTTTTTCTAGGGTGGGCAAAGAAGATTCTGGAGTGGACTCTAGAATCTACTTTGCCCACCCTGGAAAAATGAACAGTATTGAAGAGTTATTAACAGTTTAACCTTTGTTGTCCGTCAGTCTGTCTGTCAGTCAAGCAAGACCTCTTTTCTGAAGAACGCGTAGAGGTATAATGTTGAAATGAATATCAAATAATTAATTAATTGATATTAATTTCAACTTTCAACAAATTAATATAAAACGATGAAACAATTTTTTTGTCAATATTTTAAAACTAGATGGCGCTGGCATTTCTTAGCTGACTGATCTCTGAAAAGAAATGCCGAAACAAATTCTCTCTTTTAAAGTCCAAACATACTGTGTTGGGATCGGTTTCCAGTCTAACCGGATTCAGCTGAAGTCCAGACATTATAGGTACTACATTATGTTAGTCTAACAATGCAGGGTCATGTCAGGAAGGGCCTTTTGAAGAAAGCCAGTGCAGTTTTGAGTTGACCTGTATAGGTCCTGGTTTTGGTAATTTTAGCATTTTGAGTTCTGCACTTAGATGTTCTTGAGATTGAGACTGATATAATAATATTATAATATAGTCCAGGATACCTACCAATGTTAAAATTTTATTTGCGAAAGAAGCTTCGATTAACTCGCGAGTTTGTTATAAAAAATCGACAACAATAGGTACTTACCTACTAAATAAAAATATTGTATATTATGTTGTAGGTACGTTCTTACAGAATTTTCCATTGAATTGAACGGTTGGTGCAAATCATAAGCTAAGAGCGTATTTGAAATAGGCAACTTATTTTAAAAATGAGTTTAGATAAAAAAAGGCGATAAATTAAATAAAAATGATCAGCCTATCTATGAAATTCTTAAACGATAGGGGATTGAAGATTTTTATAAATATGGAGCCTGGCATACTTACTGTACTGTGTGTTTAATTACTTTAGCTATCGGTTTATACATATAGATACAAGCAGGGCCGCAATTTTGAAAAAAAAAAAAAAACACTCCGGGAGTGCCGATAGAAGTGAAAACAAAACACAAACAGAATACTTTGCTATCACTTAATGACATATCTGAATGACATACCGAACACATCTGAAGCGGTGTCGTTACAGTAACAGTGGCGCGAATTCAAAGGTCTTTTCCCATTTCAAAAAATGCCCAACGTGCCTAACGAAGTTTTCACTTCAAAAAATCAAAATGGCCGACAGCTAGGTGAGCCATGGATCTTCAAAGCCATTTATTTCTAGTAGGTAAGTAGGTATCTAATAAAATAATACCAACAGATTTTCAGCTGCAACATGTGTCAAGGGATGTTGAAATCTTCATTTTATTTAGGTACTAGAATGATGATTAGACACTACACATTCTCGCATATGTACCTAAATTGTGAGCTTTGTATATCAAACAATCAATCAATTCAACCTATCGCAGTCCACTGCTGGACATAGACTTCTCCCAGGCTGCGCCACAACACCCTGTCCTCTGCCTTCCGTATCCAGTCTGTCCCAGCCACTTTCTTAAGGTCTGTATATACCTACAAAAGCATAAGGAACACTATCGTGCACTCCAAGTACCTACCTAAGTATCATTCCACACAGTTCCAAGCATAAACTCAGCAGAGCGGAGTCTGAAAGCGTGACGCAAGAGTTCAAAGACAAAGAACTTTCCCGATTTAAATTGCGCCTCTTCAAAGTTCCCACCGATATATCAAGTCAGCACAAAACATCCACCATGCCACCTACAGTTGGTTTATGCAAATCAGCTTTGTCTATCGCTCAAAGCAGTTCACTTACTGCGATCACCGATCCGGTCGGACCATGGGTAGCACTTAAAACTGCCGTTAAAAGGGGCACCGTTCAAAAGCGGCGCATAAATAACGCAACCAACAGCATTTACGTTAGCGACGATATTTTACGATATTCTTTCATTCCCATTTGCAAATTCAATCGAAATGTACAGTACAATGCATGTGTACCTCTAGCTACTTGTTTCAAACGTTTTTACAGCACTGCTGGAACTAGGTGTTGTGAATTTGAAAGTAGTCCCTACGATGTTTGTTTCTTGCGTTCAAAAGTAGTTTTGCCCGTCTAGATTCAAAACTGAAAGATAAATAATTCGTAAATGCTGAAAGTAATCTGAAGTGGCAGTGGGCTGCCCTTGTTTGTCGAAGGACCGATAGCTGGTGGAGTGGGCGAGTCCTGGAGTGGAGACCGCGTATCGGCCCGGCAAGCGTAGCGTGGGACGCCCCCATCTAGATGGACCGACGACCTTAGAAAGTGGCTGAGACAGACTGGATGCGCAAGGCAGAAGACAGGGTGTTGTGCCTCAGTTTAGGAGAGGCCTATGTCCAGCAGTGGACTGCGATAGGCTGAGTTAATTGAGGTAAACTTCCTTTTATAGGATATTACTTTAATGAACGAGTTCAGGCCAAAGTAGGTAGGGTACTTAAGTATTGATGTGCATTAGTTACCTATAAGTATAATTAATTATAGGTAGATACATTACTATTCATTCACTTATCTGTTTGGAAATCGTTTGATGTAAAAGTTTGCATAGGTTGGGGTTCACTAGTTGACCACCAATTTCACTGTTCCTATAACTGTCAAACAATGGTTTCATTCCACGTCCAGTGGTGGTTTTATTTGTTCAAATATTGCTGGAATTGGACTTTGTGTACTGGAAATTGTCTAATCAGTCAACACATTATTCATCCGAATGAAAATACGCTGGTAATTATGAAACTGTGCCCAACTGTGGGTTAATTTCGTAACACACTGACTGTAGCATTGACTTTAATTTTGACTGCTCAACAACATCCATTGCGTTATTTACGTTTTTGAGCAGACATATTTTTTGAACATTTGAAGCCATGGATTCGCAATATCCTTCAAAATGATAAAGATTGTGCTTGATAGTGTTACGCAATTAGGGTGCCGGGTGTAGGTAACTATTATCTTGGAACCCAATACCAACGTATTGGGTTTCAAGTAGTTTAGTTTGATTCCAAAGCAATCGCTCATGTTTGTAATGTTGCTCAATTATTATTTCATCTAGAATTGAGTGAAATAAATAAACTGTTTGCTTGGCAACGAAAATGCGCGTCTGATACGTAGAAGAACATACTTTTATTTTCTTTTGTAGTCTGTGCGATAGAAATATGCAGTAGGCGGGAATTATGCTGTATTTTACACCAAAGTCGGTGGCGACGGCAAAATGAAACGTTTTGAATTTATGGCTAATAGGATCTTTTTGTAAACCTATGATGGAGTTCAAAGCAAGCTAGGTCCAAACTGAGATGAATTTTATTGTGATTGCCTTTCGGTTTTCTTAGTGATAAAATTTTCTAGGTTTAGGTTGAGTCGACCTAGTATTTTTTTGGCTTATCCGCTTTGATGAAAACTCCCAGCAAATTGAAACTTCACCAAGTTTGAAACTATCTAACAGTTGCAATGTTTTAAAGTAACAATCACGTACTTATTAATTTCATGGCCAAAATAGATAAAAGAAAGAAGAAAGAAAATGCATTTATTTGCGGCAAACATGACGCAAAAAAAAACAAAACACAAAAAAAAAATAACAAGTTGGGAGAAAATATGCGTCACGTCCACGCAAAACGGCTATCGCTCAGCATAACGCTAAGACCCTATACGAGACAGAGCCCCTTCGTTGGTTTTCAGTGACTGCGTCCAGATCACCAGATCTTGACGTTTTATGACGTGCAAGAAACAAGAGCGGTGGTCGCCGTATAGCGTCTGCAATTTACCGGCGAATGACGTCACAGAAACGTTATTATGTAATTAAGTTGGTGTGTTTTCTTAGAGAGAAGTTTTTGACACTGTAAAGACAAACCCCGGCGCCATCATTTTCACGAAATCCGTCACTGCGGCAGTTGAGTGGCGGCGACTCTCTTCAAGTAAACCGTAGCTTTGGGGTGGTAAAATAAAAAAAAAAAGTGAAAAATAAAAACTTTTTTACACAAAAAAACAACCGTTTTCAAAAAAAAAAAAACACTTCAAAGTGATAAATAACTTTAATTTCGGAAGTCGGTGTCGTTGGTTCCGCATTTTCGTTTTTTGACACCGACTTCCGAAATTAAAGTTATTTATCACTTTGTAGTGTTTTTTTTTGAAGTCGGTTGTTTTTTTTTGTAAAAAAGTTTTTATTTTTCACTTTTTAGTTGTACCTACCCCACAAAAAAGTAAACGAAAAGATCGTTAATGTAGGCAATGTAGATAAATTTTTAGATTTTTGTTGATTTTTCAAAAACCGCTTGTCCCATTTCGATAAAATTTTCATGGGTCCATTTGGGAAGTATACCCTTTCCAACAAAAAATAATTTTTCAAATCGGTTGGCAAGCGACGGAGCTATGCGCGAACAAACATAAAAAAAAAAATACAAACATCCGAATTGAGAACCTCCTCCTTTTTAGAAGTCGTTTAAAAATACAAAAAAAAAAAAAATACAAACATCCGAATTGAGAACCTCCTCCTTTTTAGAAGTCGGTTAAAGAAATACCACCTTCAATGAACGAGTTGAATCTAAAAACCAAAGTAGAACAGCTTAAGTACCTACTAATATTAAAAACAAAATATCCGGCACCATATTTCCATACAATGCTAGCACAACAATGATTTGAAAACGACAATCATCGTACGATAGCTGCAGTACTAGTATCGCATTCAGACGAAAACGTTTGATCGCACTGTTTGTTGTGGAAGGACCACCCGGATGAGTGGGTGTCGTAAAAACCGCCCCAAATGGGGTGAAAAGTGTCGACGTGCGCCTGATCCCGGGTCGGGACCGCGAGTGACGAGCCGTGTCGATATCGAACATTCAAGAAACATGCTCTGGGTTTAAGTGAATATTGAGGGTAGTTCACGGTCGTTTTATGATTGGTTGGACAATGGAATGATAGTATGTACCTAATGTTAAATGTACAAACTGCATGGTTATTCTGTAACTGATTTGTTACTGCATGTATTTATTTATTTATTCGGCTCTTCAACAATGAGTACACTATTGCTTTACAATTTGTACATAGCAAACTTAAGTCTAAGCGCCTCATTACTTAAAAAATAGCACAGCATGCACAACATTTGAGATCACACAACACACACACACACACACACAACTGATCACACTGATCAACTGATCACAGTCAACTGCAAATCAGTGGTGTAGAACTACGAAAATCACCCTTGCTGCTATGACACAACGGCTCTGTCAATGTTGACTGTAGGTATCTATCGTGTAAATCATGGAGCGAGGAAAATAAATTTGTATCATCTCAGTCCTTTTGTTCCGCAAATCAGAGTTCTCAGTATTCAAAACTTAACTGATCGTTGATCTAAGTGACTTGCCCTCGTTTCTCGCAAATACAGAATCTAATTAGATCAGCTAGCAAAACTCCGCAGACACAAAACATCTAAACATGATAATACAAAACAATTAAATTGGTGATACTTTTTTAGGTCAACTGTGTATGTAGTTACTTGATAGATCAGTTAAAAAAAAACTGTTTTTAGGGTTCCGTACCTCAAAAGGAAAAAACGGAACCCTTATAGGATCACTTTGTTGTCCGTCTGTCCGTCCGTCCGTCTGTCAAGACCCTTTTTCTCAGGAACGCGTGGAGGTATGAAGCTGAAATTTATATCAATTACTCAGGTCTACTGTCCCTTGAAGCTGTGAAAAAATCAAACTTCTAAGCCAACGCAATCAAAAGATACAGCCGTTTATGCCGCAAATTTCTGCAAATTTTCGAAACTCGCACGGGAATCAAAACCTACAGGGTACTTCCCGTGAACTTAGAATCTTGAAATTTGGTACTAAGTAACGTCTTATAGTACAGATAAAGGAAAAATTGCGAAAACCGTAAATTTTTAGTTACATCATATAATAAAAAATATTTTTGAAAATTTTAAAGTTACTTCTTTTCTCATGAACGCGTATAGGTATTAAATTGAAATTAATATCAAATACTCAGGTTTATAATACCTTGAAGCTGTAACAAAATGAAACTTCTATGTCAACGCAATCAAAAGAAACGGCAATTTAAGCCGCATATTTTCAAACTCGCAACTACTCGCAAGGGAATCAAAACCTAAAGGGTACTTCCAGTCGACCTAGAATCTTGAAATTTGGCATGAAGCAATGTTTTATAGCACACATAAAGGAAAAATTCCGAAAACCTTAAATTTTTATACGGAACCCTCGGTGCGCGAGTCCGACTCGCACTTGGCCGGTTTTTTGTTTAAACTTCACAGACGTAACGAGTATCAAAATCTCGGCTCATACTTCAAGTAACCCCAGTAGACCTCAAAAACATAAATCACCAAATGTATGTTTAGATAAGTATCGATACCCGTCAAGTCTGCGGAGTTTCGCTAACTAAAGATTGTGTGTTATGGATAGACTAGATTAAGTACGAGAAAGATTAAAATAACAAAGCGAAGCTATCGTTGCAAAACGTGTATTCCAAAGCAGAGAGGAGGCCGACAAAATAAAAATTAATTTTGTAATTAGAACGTCGCGTTCGTCAACATGACAGAAGGTTGCGTTCATATTTCTTCAACTAATGTTATTTGAGACTTGATATTCTTGAAAATATTGATTCAATCTAAATTGATTAAAACTGCCAGTATCATCGTTCTATCCGCTAGGAAGCTCTAACCGGATGCTATCAGGTTCTTATTAGGCAGCATATTTTATTAGCAGCCGTGGCTTTAAATCAGCTTGTCGTGAACAGGTAGGGCACTCGTCACCCCCCACACGTTCGGTGATAACTCTCCTCTAGTTTGATTCGCTCTCGTATAAAGATTAGTGCCTCGGGAGTTCAGATAAGTACCTATGCTCTTTTGTAAGTTTAGGGATGCTTTGAATGTGTGTCCTTTTAGCCACTATTGAAAAGAAAAATATTTTTTATTATGTTGGCGAGGATAGCCCTGTTGGATACACTGCTATAGACTCTTCAGGAATTCGGTTTTTGTCGTTTTCTCACATTGGGAAACTTATTTAATAAAAATAAAAAAAATCAAAACTTTTTTCGATTCAGAGCAGCACGGCACAATATATATAAAAAAAGACAAGTAATAGATTACATTGGAGCCTTAGGCACACTACATTTTATAAATTTTCTGGACCCCACACGAAGATTCCCTGTATCGTGGGGTCCAGTCATTTCCCAAGTAAGGCAAATGTTCATATAAATAAATCAATAAAAGGAAACTTGAATAGAAAGTAAATAAAAAGTAATTTACTAAAATTATTATGCTGTAGAAAGAGGATTTGTTGACAAAACGTTTAGGTGCTTTGGGTGTGTTTGAAAGGAATTCCTATCAACCTATGAAGTCGCAATATCTCATATGAACCTCAAGAAAAAAATCGAATTTCCCTGTTTCCACATGTAGTAGTAGCACATAAACAAGATGAGTGGATTTACAGCGTGATAAATAAATTCCCCTGTCAGGGCGAGACCTTGCTGTGAAATCTGCGTCAGCATCGCCCAGGGCCGGGCTGATTGCCCCATCTGTCAGTACAAGACCGTAGGGCTGCAGATAAAATAAGAGGCAAATTATTGACCCTTATTGATGGGAGGTGCGCCTCGGCAGAAACGTCAGAACGGGGTATTGTTTATAGTAAGAATAAATAAATTGAGTGAAGGAGGTAGGTTTAAATAATGGCTGGGATGGTGGTCATTTTGCGTAGCTTGTCATTTAATATGGAAATCTAGTGGCGGTCAAGGCAGAGAAAATAGTCTATACTCCACCTTTTTGTGAATTGAATATTCATGTAACTGTAAGTAAAGTCCTTATTTTTATTACCCCATTAAGTACTTTCGGGCCTCATTGAAATTTCTTTTGTCTGGCACACGCAACTGCACATAAACTCAACCACGGCATTGCACAGAAGCCATCAACGTACCTCTAAGCCATAACATTAAGTGGCAGACCGAATCAGTTAAGTATTGTTCGACAAAACCTCTCTTTCCAAAGCGGAGCGATGAAATTACCTATTGTCGATGCACATTGCAGTAAAGCCCACATTAAACTGAAAGCGATTCTAAATGCGGCGCGTAAAACGGAGCAATACGACAGCCAGCCGACCGCATTGTTTCTTTTAGGGTTCCAGACCGAACAATGGAAACACAGAGAACCCTTGTAGGTTTTACAAGGGTTATTCGTGAGCATCAAATTAATGTCTCGTAAGTAAAGTCGTATTAGTATCTTGAAATAATATACGGAACTAAGTTTTCTTTACATAAATAGAAGTTTCTGCATCAACAAAAAACAAATACTGCGTCAAAATTCTTGGGGTCACTTTCACTCATAAAACCAACGGTAGGTACTTCCCGTGCACTAGAAACTTAGAGTTGATTAATTTCTCTTTAATTTTTCCATTGTCTCCCTAACTAGTCACAAAATAATATAAATTTAGTCTAGCAAAGTAAGTTTTCTAACGGTACGGAACCGTCAAGCCTCGCCGCCGACCCGCCCTTGTCGGTATTATTTACTTTATAGTTCTACGTGTAAACAGTTTCGATGTCTCGCGCCCGATGAGCACATGCTCAGGATAATACCGATACCGGTACCGGGGGATGTCTGTCTTCACTGGTTAACAACTTGCGTTAAGTGGTTGAATATTATGCTAGTCTATTTTACTACGATTGGTATTTCGTAGCATAGTTCGTAGCAACCTTCGTAGCAATCTTCGTAGCAATTTTCATAGCAGTCTTCGTAGCAATCTTCGTAGCAATGTTCGTAGCAATCTTCATAGCAACCTTCGTAGCATAGCATAATTTGTAGTACGTGCACACCCCGGACACTCCATACAACGCTCGCAAAATAATTACCTACTACCACTACATTAACAAATGACGTTTGTATACGTGTAAATGGGTGCGTGAAATCTAGTAGGGCTGGCTGGCAGTAGTGCGTAGGCGGCGGCGCTGCCCGAACGTATGCAACAATGGGGCGCCGCGCGCCGCGACACTGCTCACAGAAATCTAATTAATTACATTTCTATTGTACTACTTTTCAAGTCGGAGAACGAATAGAACGTGAAAGAAATAGACATAACTAAGACAATAAAGAGAGAGAGCAAGAATTTAATAGTTGGTATGTTAATATTACGGAAGTGTTAATTGCTCTAAAACGAAGAAAACTTAGAAAATAAATGAATAATAGAGAAAATTATGAAAATAAATTATCACAACACTGGCTTAACTTGTTTGTCTGTAATATACTAGCTTTTATTTTTTATGGGTTTAAAGGATATTTAAGTTGCTGTTCCTTACCTTCTTTCATGTTTCGGGAACCGAAAGAAACTCCTGTCTTTATCGTTCCTCGATGAAGATAAGCATCCAAATAATGCACAATATACAACCATCGTGATTAACACAAAATATAAAACTTTAACAAAATAATGTGTTCGTGTCAGCAGTAGGTAGGTACAGCGCTGCGGTTCTTGTGTTTGCGAGCGCCATTGTTAAAGAACTGCGACGAATACGCCGAAGTGCGGGGTGAGGTGCGGTAACTGATTTTAGTGCGGGGAAGGGAATGGCCTTTCTGTACGTAGTACTTTAAGTATTCTGTGGTACGTGGTACTTATTCGTTTGTGGCTTATTTAACAAATTATAATGGAAAAGACTCAATTAATTTTAAGTTCTCGTAGCACAGTCCTATGTAGCAACTAGTTTTGTAGCATATGGTTTCGTAGCAAATAAGGTTTTGTTGCAAAAGATTTCGTACCATGATGTAGTCTTAACTATTATTGTCTGATAGATGTGACGAAATTGTAAGTTATTTGAGCTTCAATTAGGTACCTACTTAATTACGCCTGTAGTTTTGAGCTTAGCTCCGAGATATATATAATTATTATGGAATCCTGTTGCTTGCTTATAGTATAGGTAGGTACAGACGCCAGCACATCAACCTACTACAATCTGTCAAATTTCTTTAATAGATTTTCAACTTTATCACTAAAGCATAAGGTTTAAAGTTGATTGGGAAATTTTGACAGTTTCGGGTAGGTTGATGTGCTGGCGTCTGTACTTACAGACAGACATGATGCCCAACGGGAAGTCAAATTACAAAAACTTTTTTACGTTTACTTACTTTCAAGTTGGTGTCATCAAACAGATGCTCATGCAATAAACTTGTCAGAAATAAACTTTTCCCCTTTGTCGTTATGATTTTTTTATTTTGTGAATTCCGAGTTGCCATAATCATTATTACCTGTGTTGCGATGTCGAAATAAAAAGTTTTTTTTTTTAAACTTAATTTGTGGTTTTTTATTTGACTACAAAATAAGGTTATCTCTTCATATCTATAAATACAAACAGATATAATTGAAGAGTCTCTTTATATTGTCAAAATAAAAGCTTTTTTAAAGTGTATATATATAAAAAATTAAACCCCACACGCAGGTGAAGCCGCGGGCAGATTGCATAATCTATTATTTTGATAAAGTTGCGATAAATAGACGATTCATACTACGAGTTCGTCTGCTAAATGTGTTGATAAGGACTCCACATTAACTATCCGCATACCCATGTTCAACAGTGAAGTGTAGCTAAAATGGTGACAAATTACATAAATGATATTCATCATCATCATCATCATCATTTCAGCCGAAAGACGTCCACTGCTGGACATAGGCCTCCCCCAAGCACCTCCACTTCGACCGGTTTTGTGCTTCTCGCATCCAACGAGTTCCTGCGGCCTTCACAAGGTCGTCGGTCCACCTTGTGGGAGGCCTTCCAACGCTACGCCTTCCGGTACGCGGTCGCCACTCCAGAACCTTTCGGCCCCATCGGCCATCTGTTCTGCGAGCAATGTGCCCTGCCCACTGCCACTTAAGTTTGGCAATTCTTCGGGCTATGTCGGTTACCTTGGTTCTCCTGCGGATCTCTTCATTTCTGATTCGATCCCGCAGGTAAAAAATGATATTAATTGAATTTAATTTAAAAATGTAAATGTTTGATATTATTGTGGCATGTATTTTATTCTTTGGTTACTAACTTAGTTTTTAAGTATACTTACTAACATAAATATGAACTGTCTCTGATATAAATAAATTATTATTATTATAAACCATTTTTAGATTGCCTTCATCCAATATTGTGTACCTACGTTATCCACATACTGTCAAAAAACATCACAACTCACAAGAAAATTACTTACCATTTTTTCTAAATTATAAACTCCCAACCTCCTCCAAGGATGTCACATAAACTCTGTGTCAATATCTCCTTTTAAAAATATATACGAGTATGATCAGAGAGGTTCTCAGCGGGACTTGCGTCAATTGCTGAATCCCATCCGGTTCCGGCCTGCCGGCAGTCAACCTCCGGTTTAGATTCATAACTCCGATGCTTAGAACATTGTCGGCAGCTCATGTGTAAAATACGAGCGCACTCCACAAATATTTATGTTGCTATTCTTTGTTGGCGAATTATTAGGTACATTGGTATTGTCTGTTTTTATTTTCAGGGGTGGTTTGGGGTGGTATATAGATTTATTTACTTGAAACACCAACTATACGTTTACAATAGATTTTACTTTTGATCTTCGTTCTACAGGGTCCCATTAAAATAGATGGACACATTAACACAGCGCTCAGTAGGTCTAACCAAAGATATCCAAGCAAAAAAAAACACTGATTAACGTGATTTTATTTTGCCCTAAAATAATACATTGCCGGCACATTAGTGTATTTTCGTTAGCTGATTATTTTTCTTGTAAGTATCTAATGCGTTTTTCTTATATATTTTTTTACCATCGTCCTTATTTTGGTGGTCCGAATGATTTCTAAAAGTTTGTCCGTCTATTTTAATGGGACCTTATATGTATATCACTTATAGGTACACAACTCATACATATTATTAGACATTACATTAATTTAAATTGTATTACATTAATAAAATACATGAATAACGAAATTAATATTTGAATTTAAAATTAAGAAGGACTATAATTTGATAGATACGTTTGATTTATTCACTTCATCTCATTTATTAGATACATTTGAATTTCTTATACATAATTAATTAATTTACATATAAATTAATTAATTAAAATAACAAAATGATATCCTAACTTAACTAAAACTATTCACAAACTAAAATATAGCGTCGAAAATTCATCCGCATCGCTGTCGACTGGTAATGGACCCAAGAGACTGGTGGCATCACCACGTCGTGTGGCAATGCTTATAACCTCTGGCCAAGGTATTATTTTGATAGACAATTTCTACCAAATTCAATAATTAATTAGAGATCAATATTTAAATTAATATCTATATCTACAATATGTAAAAAAAAATCCTGTCCGATCCGTGAAGGTGTGGTTATTAAGTCTTATGTGGCCATTTTCTGAAAAAAAAAAACAGAAAATAATAAATAAACCCCAGTTTTTTTTTAAAATGAGGGAACTTTAGTTGTTAAACAACCATGGGGCGGGCAGCCGTTGTGTAGCGGGTGCCTACAAGTCATAACATAAGACCTCTGTTGAAAATGTGTTATTTTTTAATGAGATTGGGGTAATTATGTTACTAAAATCATTTTTAAACAGCCATAACATTTTTATTGTCAATAATAATAAGATTTATTAAACATTTTTGTTAATGTTATTGCAGTACCTATGTTCCCCTCTTGGACCGAACAGGTTTTTTTTTTTAAATATAATTTAAAGATAAACCTCAGGATTCGAATAAAACTCAGTGCATTCATACGTATCGTGTTTTTGCTTGCTTAGCATATTCTACTAATATTAATCCCCGGAAACGCGAAAGTTTCCGGGGATGGATGGATGTTTCATACTCTTACGCAAAAACTACTGAACGGATTTTGATGAAACTTTACAGTAATATAACTTATACATCAGAATAACACATAGGATACTTTTTATCCCGATATTCCCACGAAATTGACACTTATGCGGGTGAAACCGCGGGGGACAGCTAGTATTTTTTTATAAAATAAGTAAACTGCTCAATTAACGAAATAAATTCCAGCATTTTGATGGAAAATCATGGTTGTTCAATTCGTTTTACTTGTATTGTCTGGACTATGGTCTGGACGATGCTTAGTATTGTATTTGTAAACGTGAACGCTGATTATAATTACTATTTAATAGTAGTAACACACAACACAACATCAATGAGAGGGTTGTGGCTAAGTAATAACAGTCGGACGATTCGATTCAATCAGGTTAAGCCATGCTTGCCGCGGTTGGTTCGTGGATGGGTGACCATCTTTACGTACCAAGACCCCTCCGTGTCTCGGAAAGCACGTTAAGGTGTTGGTCCCAGCTGTCATTAGCGGATCTTTGACAGCCGTTATAGGTCGTCTGAAGCCCGAAAGTCTGACAACCAGTCTTATCAAGGGGTATCGTATTACCCAGTAACTGGGTTGTGGAGGTCAGATAGGCAGTCGCTCCATATAAAACACAGGTATTCAGCGTCATCCGGTTAGACTAGCAGCCGACGCCAACATAGTTGATGATGATGACGTAACATCACGCCTGTTTTCCCGAAAGGTTAAGCAGAGATGTACCAAAAAAAAAACCCACATTTCTCCAGTTATGTTCAGTCATGTTGTTCGTTTAATAGTGGTGACTGCATTATTATTTATGTTTTCATACGATTGATTATGCAGTGTTCCTTTTTTCTCTTCCAAGATTAAATTTTTGCCTTCGCTAGTGCAATATGTTAGCGAACTAAATAAAAAATAAATAAAAAAGTTAACTACTTTCTTATTCACTCCATCTCATTTTTAACTTTGAAATTTATTTACAAGTTTGAGAAATTTTCTTCCGTAACAGTTAGTTGAGGATAGAGTAGAAAGCTGCCTACCTACTAAGTATTTGTTTTGAGGAAACAGGTAGCGAGCGAGCTTCAACTACTTAAAAGTTGGGTTGCAAATGAAGCGTTACAAAAATGAACGCTCCTTTGGGCCCTATTTGGAGCGCGGAGTACCCAGTGGTTTTCGAAAGCGAATACTAGGCGAAAAGGAATAATTTTCTCGGGATATGCTTTATTTTTGTATAAATTTGTCGTCTAAAACTATTGTTAATGCGACTGTGTCAGGCAGAAACTCAACATTTTTTTTGCCTATACTCAATGTAAGTACTATTTACTCTAAAATAATAACATTACTCACAAAAATAAAATATTTCTGTCAATCCAATCAGAAAATATCAAACAAGTTTAGCAAGGGATAACAGTACAGCAAACAAGAAGAAGTGATTACTTGAGTGGTGGCGTGTAATCGCTACGCTAAGACGTTTCGAGAGGCACCCGCTAACCCCCAGATCCGCAACGCACCGGTCTCGATCCCAGAAGTCACTTTTAAGCCATTACTTACTTGCTTGTTTTCGATTTGTTTTTTCCTGCGAAAAAAGACAACGCGAAATACAAGCGGGACTAACTTTCGGGCAATCAGCAAGCTCAACTTCGGGAAGGGTTAAATCAAAGGGTTCCGCTTTTATGAAGACTTATTTCAGACTTACCTTGAAGTTGAAATTAGATTTAATCTGGCTCGAAGCTTTAGGATTGAATTTTGTAAACAATTTGGAATACCTCTACAACTTCCAGGCTTTGTTGGAATACCATTGGGAACTCGGGATCCGGTTGTTTAGAAATTCCTTTGAAATGAATTTGTACTCATATGAGGTCGAGTTTTGTAAATACGCAGGCCAGTTCATGTTCAATGGGCATAAAGTATATGTGATGTTTATTTAATTGAGTTTATTTGGCATTTATTTAGGGTCAGAGCGATTGTTGTGTATATTGACATAATAGTATACATTGCTTAGGCAACTTTTTCGGCACAATAAAAAGCGTTTGCTTTTAAAGTAAAATGTTTTCGATGTTAATATTTGAGGTTGACACACGGTCCGTATATTGTTACACTGTGGGTTTTAATATGAATTTTATTAGTGGCTTACCGAACGTTTCGGACGTGTTTAATTAATACACCCAGAACTGTATGAACGCTGACTGTTGGTTTTCACTACTCAAATAACACAGAATTGTTTTTATTGAGTGAGTAGCGAGACCTGGGAGAGAGGCCCGTGGCTATGTACCTAATAACAGCCGCACGGGTCGATCGTTCAGGTTAAGCTACGTGTTTCGCGGTTAGTCCGTCGATGGGTGACCATATTTACATACCGTGACCTCTCTGTGCTTCGGAAAGCACGTTAAGCCGTTACGGGTATTCAGAAGCCCGAAAGTCTTACCAATGGTGTTATCCAGTATCTGGAGTGTAGAGGTTAGATAGACAGTCGCTTCATGTAAAATACTGGTATTCAGCTGCAGCCAGTTAGACTGAAAACCGTCCCCAACATAGTTGGGAAAAGGCTGGGCAGATGATGATGAGCAGCGAGATCTGAATACGTAGGTACGTCTCTCGATGTTTGCTATTCATCGAATAATTAAATAGTGGAGACTTGCAGTTTCGAAGAAATACACTACAAGTAGATATCCACTGATAAAATGGTAATATAATTTAAATACCTCAAAAACTTCTGTGGCAAACTTTTTTTTATAGAACCTGTGTTACGGAGGAGGCGACGCGACATGGCGTCTCGAAGAGGTCTGCGGAGCGAGGTCGGTCCACAATAGTCGTGAGGCCGGATGTGTGTTTCCCTTTGTATCGAGGCTTTTAAGTTCTGACGCCGATCTGTGATACCGACTGGAAAAAAATAAAAAAAAGGCTGAGGTACCGCAGTAAGAGCGAAAGAAAAAAAAAATTGTGAAGCTCTGACGTTTGTAAAGCAAGCCACGGTTAACGCTGAAGCGTGTTCTGTTAGTTTTTCGGTAAATAGTAATATGTCAAAATATTGTTTTAATGTTCTAAGTGGATACTGGTGCGTTCAAGGAAAAATGGCGACTTATCTGCTATTAACAAGGAGCAGTGACTTTAGCACTATTTCAGTATTTACTTGCAGCTCGTAAATTTTGTCTGAACACAAAACAGCTCTTAGGAGACGAGCCAATAAACATTGAGTGCTCACTTTTAGCTCTAAACTGTACATGCTCGTATGCCGTAGTGACACGCTTTTTATGACAAATACATTAAAAGTACTGCGTTTAGAAAGAACGGAAAGCTCGAAATAGATTTCGGCCACAAAATATTCCACGATCCTCGTGTGTTGACGCAAAACCGTTCAAAAGTGAATAGAAAAATAGAAAGAATCAGTTTTATTATGTCGGTGTTTTTGCAGACGGTGCGCCAAAGGGCCGCATATGATCGCCCGCATGACGTACACTTTCATACCGCCACTATTTTTCCACGGCAGGTATGTACTTCTTTGTGCTCGCCCGCCTCGGGACCACACTTCTTCCTTTCATTGTCCAGATCGCCGCTCGAGTAGGAAATCGATGACGTGTACGAATATAACGTGTTATTGAAAGGAACATCGCTTCGTTGCCTCGCATCACACTGACGTTCTATTCTTACTCGCCAAGAACATACATCTTTATTTCTTTAGTGGTTCAATGGGTAGGTACAAGAATTAATTTTATACTAAAAGCTTTAAGATTATACGATTTACATAGAAACGGGAGTATCAAAGAAATAACGTTTCCATTTCAAATTATGCTAATGTTAATAGAAATGCGAGTCCCCTTTTCGCAAACATCCTACAACGAAAGAAAATATGCTGACGGGATCGCGGACGCGCATCGAATGATTTCTGAACAACATTTTTTTTGCAGAATAAAAAACAGAGGTAAAAGCTAATTACCCCTTCGGAGTCTTTACCGGTTCAAGTGTTCCGCCATCAAATCGCATGAATCGCTCGTATTTATGACGGGAGGGGAAGGGAAAATGACGTGCTGATTTAAGCCAGCATTTTTTTCTAAGTGGGCAGTAAACGGGCTGCTTTCACCCATACATATTGAAGTGTCGTATATTTTACGATCCATCCCGCTCGAGGGTACTCCCACGGAAGCAATGGGCGAACATCCGTATCGAGTGGACAAAATTACCTTCATCCTGTTTTACAAGTTCTATCGCCTTGTTTTAGCACTAAACCATTTCTGCAAATTTTAATATTTTAGTTATAGAGCTTGACTGATGAGATTTATGTATTTTGTCTTTGATAGTATAATGAAAATTGAAAATGTTATGATTCTGATTAATTTCCATTCTCTTGCAATAAAATTGCAAAAACAAATGATCATTTTAATTTCAATATTGACGTTCCTAGTACCTTAAAATCTTCAAACTATGTTTTTTTTTTCAGATCTGTGAATTAATGCCCTCATTGTCTGTAAAGGTTATAAAAGAACGTTCCCCAGTTTGGTAAGAATAGATCATTAATATCTGTTCAATTATGAAAGCATGCTCTAATCTAGAAGATCCCAGTTTATTTACGAAAACTCAAGCGTTCCTTTATTTATAAAACACAATAACTGTAACCCTTTACCAAAGGATTAGAAACAATTGTTCCACGACAGTTAGATCATCATTTTTGTTCGCGCCCGTGTGAAGTAGCCTCAGTCCGTTAATTTAAATTATACGAGAGAATTCATGAGACGGGACGTTTCTTCGGCGGACATGCAAACAATTAATTACCGGGAATATTAATGCCCCGCATTAGTCAGGGGTAGAGCCGTGTCAGCGGACCCTCGGACTCGCATCGCTGTCCGCAGCTTACCCGCAAGCCTACAGAACGCCCAGTATAACTTGATCCATCATGGCGTCGCTACTTTTGACAGCAAACGTCAACGTTACGTCAAATGCAGTACATTTGAATTTAGTTCGTTATTTTACCGTATGCCAAGATAAAATGGCCGGTGTCCAATATTTAAATTGTCGGTAAATATTGCTGCAGTATATAACCTGATTAGATCCTTGTTGTGTGGTGCTGCGGTTCGACTAAGTTATAGAGCGCCTTTGTAAGGATTTTGTTGTCAATATTTATATGATGGTTGTGGCTGTATTGTTGGAATCTGTGTCTATTGTGTGCATGGAGATATGCAGTGTTTTACGTGTAATAATCATTGTTACAATATTAAGATATTTTGAGTAAATGTTTACTTTACAACTTAAGACATTAATTAAGCCAACATTTAAAATAATAATATGTATATGCATCGCTGTCAATAGGAACAGTGCCCAAAAGGTGGATATTAGATATATACAATTCGATTGTTAGTAAGCAATGAGCATGGAAAGATTAGGTAAACAAATGTTTAGTTGCTTTTCAAGAAGATCCGTTTTGAATTTCTCCGTGTATATATTATATTGATACTATTATATTACATCTTTTAAAACGTGTTCGAGACTATATTGTAGGTATTAATAATTTTGAACAGTAAGTATATATTTTTATATATTAAAAAATCTTTTGGACGCAGCGTTTTAGTAACCCTAGATCCCTTTTATATTAAAACAATAGTCCGACAGTATTAAACTCGCAACTATTTAAGCTCTCAAAATCACTATTCAGCCCTTTGAAACTTAGAAGCTTCGCGCAATATTACGTTTGATAAAATTCATTCAGAAAACCAAAGTGAAATATTTGACGTCAATAAAATTGTTGTTTAAAACAATTTTTGGATTGTCGTCTGCCAATCAAAAGCCGTACAAAGCGGGGGCCGCGGGGTTTTAGCGTAGGGCTGTCGTATCCCAGTTATTAAGGTGAATGTGACATGGTATCCCGCGAAATTTAAATTTTCTTACGTTTTTTGCAATTTGCAGATCAGTGTCAGGTTGTATCTTGATCCAAATATGATTCGCGACTATAATAGACATGAATTTACAGAATCATAGTCATTAGAATCATTAGATAATATATCTCTTTAAGATAGATTTCTACCATAAACACTTTTCCACACGAGATTTGTTCTTAACGGTAGAAATCTAACTTAGAAAGATGTATTAATGATTCTAATTATTATAATTCTGTAAATACGTACCGGTTATATTCGCGAATCATATTTTGATCAAGATACAACCTGACACTGACCTGAAAATTGCAAAAAAACGCAAGAAAATTTGAATTTCGCGGGCTAAAACTACGCATTCACCTTAATATTGAAAACTCTTTTATAAGTAGGTATACAGCGTGAATCAGAAAGGTGTGACTATATTAAAGGCTGTGGTACAGACCATCAAATAGAGCAACTTTCTCTATGGGACCAACGAAGTTGTTCAGTTTGATAGTCTGTACTACACCCTTAAATTTGACCACACCTTTCTGATACATGCTGTATACGGGAGAAGCCAACCTAACCAATAATTTTAGTAACATTATTTATATTATTAGAAAAAACTATGATTTCATCAGTCAAGTCTTACTAAGGAACAGTCAGGTATGGTATCATAGCAGTTATAGCCCGAATCAAACTTTATGGTGGTTTGGAACATCAAGCAAATTGCTGCTCAGTAACAAATTCACCTAACAGCGGGGGTGAGGGGTGAGGTACTGCACAGCAAGTAGCGCATTTCAAGAGTTGCCATAAAGTTTGAATATGGCTGTACTTATGTTATTGTGAGGTTGCCAGATCTAGACAACGTAGTAATTTTAATATTGCCATAATGCTAAGACGCGCAAGCAGATAGTCAGCCAAAAACCAAAAATACAGTTTTTAGATTTATTTTTGGGGGTCAATCCGAGATTTTAATTAGGAATAATTTTTTGTTAAATATTTTAATTTTTAGTCAATTGGTATTGAAGATTTGCAAAAAGTTGGGTTACTATTTTCAGGATAATTATAGCCGTTATATCTGCCGAAATGTGGGTGTACAGAATTTTAGACCACTAAATCTCATCGCTAAATTCGATCTCTAAAAGCATGACAACCCTACATAAGAGTTACTAAACGTGTATTGAAAGATAAACGTTAAAAGTACGTTTTAAAACTCAAAACAACTGCGACCAAACTCAGAAGGTAAAGAGCGAAAAGATTTTATTATTTTCTTGTCGAAGGCTTCGCTCTAAAGTTTATTGAGATGAGGACGTAAGTAATATATTAACAGCTTTCTTATATCCCGAACATTTGGCGGGTGGTGAGGTGGAAAAACTTCTGTGATAAGAGTTTACTTTTCAGCAGTGGTATCCTGTAAACTTCTCACCGTGAAAACTCAATTTACTTAAGTCTTTACGGTGAGATTTTTACTGAATAGATTGACTGTTATGTTGGTATTAAAAAGTCTTGAAAATTATTTGACCTAAAGACAGTCCTATCATTAGCAGTAGTGGTGGAGGTCTGCCCCGCTTGGGCGGAGCACCGCTGTGTCCTCGTAGAGGTGATCGGCAGCGGCGGCGACCTCTCGCATCCGGCCCTATTTCAAGCCATGGTCCGGAGCGAGTGGGAGGCAGTCACCTCCTTCTGCGAACCAGTCATGCTAGCGAAGGAGGCGGCGGGATGGCTGAGGGAGAGAGCATCATGTCCCAGCCGCCGCGGGAGACGCTCCGGGTGTCGGGAGCCGCGTGACGACTCCCGGCCACCGTAGGCGCGGGCCTCGGTAACTCACCGTCTGATCAGGACCAGGCCCATGCCGGACGGCGCGTATGTATTCCACGCGCGCCTCAAAGAGTTGTCAGCATAAAGGAAGTGGCTGTTAGGGCCGAAGCCTGCCGGGGGTGCGGGATTGTCCGAAAGGGTTATCGCTTCCCCGGAACATAAAGGGCTAAGGAAGGAACACGGGTGGGTTTTAGTCAGTAAGAGTCTGACACTCCCTTCAGCTCCACCCAGAGCGGGAGGGGTCATTTGATGATTTCCCATCTACAAAAAAAAAAGCAGTAGTGGGTAGTACTGTTGTAGTGGATACAACACTGTTAGGCGTGCAACACACTTATTCAGCATGATTCGGCACGAGTAGGCACAGCCGGGCGGCATGGTATACCTACATTCGAATTTCTTTAAAAAAACTGTCTTGTACAGACAGTCCCGAAAAGATATGCGAATATACAGGGAGAAGGAATCACGACCAGCGGGGTAATTGCGTAACACACTATCAGTAGCAATGGGTTTCATTTTGACAGTAAAACAACATTCATTGCGTTATTTACGTTGTTGTCCAGACACATTTTTCGAACATAATATGAAGCAATGGATTAGCAATATCCTTCAAATGAATCAGATTAGGATTGATAGTGTGTACGCCATTAGGGTGCAGATAAAAAAGACAGCTGATCCATACTTTTTGACCGTGCAGGTTTTGCAAGTTGAAGAATGCAATACAATTTAGCGAACCCTAATCTTTTAAGAACAGGTCACAAAATCACTAGTAACGATAAATAAAATGAAATGCAAGAATTGTAGTACGTTACAGATGGTCGGGTTTTTTTCAGTTTCTAAAACAATTCGTTACTTAAATCTATCATGCAAAATTATTGATAACATTAATTGAATAAATTAAGCTAATTAAATTGGTATTTGTCAAATTATAATAATAAGATGTCAGTGTGTATCGTTAAAGTCTAAATACTCATTCACAGAATAGATTTCATAAACCTTGTGGTTCTGGCTGCAATCTCTGAGCAGCACAAAGGGTAATTCGGTTTTCTTGCTAAATACGGGATGATTTTAATCGGTAATAAGGAGCAGTTTTCGACAAAACCCATCCATTTATATACTTCTTCGTTTTGGGAACTTGTTTTCATAAAAATTGCCACTTGAAGGCTGTTCTTTCTTGAATTACCGTGTTAGATTCCATAGCTCATAGCGCTGTTTAGGTACAATTTTATTACAGTCAGGCTTGAAAAGATGTATACATAGGCAAGCATTAATTTAATTTTCTAGAATCTTTGTGCCTTAATACTGTATAAATGTGTACTATGTTTTAACAATTAAGTATCCAATGTGTCATATATTTTGTGACTACGCATAGTATATTGATACAATATTATGGATTGTATCTTTTTGAGGCTGAATTTACGGCGAATATTAGTTACGTGCTAATATGGCATCACTATGTAAATAAATAAGAACTTAAGTACCTAATTACCGATATACTTGGAAAAATAAATAAAAAAGGGCCACCACATTTCGCAGCTTTACCCTTAAGACGATAATGTTTGACGACGATACGTAACGTTATAAGGGTGTAAGTACATCATCGACAAACGTTGAGGGTGTGTGCCGGCGAGCATGATAACGTGTGTGTAATCCGATAAAATATACCTATTGCCTGCCGCGATGCCTCGTTATTTGTAATTACGACTGTGTGTATTAGGTTACTGTTATGTTTGTATGTAGGTTTACCACAACTAATGTCTACTTACATACAGAGTAAATCTAGGATAGTTTAGTTATTATCAAATATTTTTTTTACAGCAATTTGTTTTTTTTCTTTGCTTTATTTTTTTTTTCTTGCAATTTATTTTATTCGGTTTTTCAGAAGATAGAAGATCGAAGAACCGATGGATGGACTGTGTGGATGTTGATATGGTTAGAAAGGGGGTGGCTACCGAAATGACGACTAAAAGAGAAGTATGGAAGAAAAAGACAAGTTGCGCCGATCCTAAATAAATTGGGATAAAAGGCAGGAGAATTATGAATGATGATTCGATTTTTCAAAATTGGAAACAATCATCAACTGAAGTTGTTGGATTGTTTCAACAGAGGTTTTTAACATAGGGGTATTTTTTGTCCATGAAAAACGGCCGTGATGAGAGGAGACAAAAATCACCGCCCTTGTTAACCAATCAGAGGGGCAATTCTCATAATTTTAAGAACGTTCACAGTCTGATCTTAGTCTCAATCTGTCAAAAATACCCTCCCTACATTTTGACAAGTTTTTGACATTTGTTTGTCGCCGAGATGAGACTGCGACTAGATATTGAACGTTTTAAATTACTAGAATTGGCCTTCAGATTGGTGATCCTAAAATGATATCTCTTTGTTAACCAAAGGGGGGCGCTTTAAGGGGTAAAACTACGTTTTCCTAGAAGACCGCTGGCCATCACACAACAGGCCGCCGCCCTGAAAATTATGACACTGGGTTTTGACTTTACGGTGTCAAAAAACACTCGCTTGCGAAACACACCAACTACTTTCATAAATAACGTTTCAGTGACGTCATTCGCCGGTAAGTTGCGGACGCTATGTAGTGGCCACCGCAGTCTTAGGACACCCCTGTAAATCGATTTCATAAACTATTCAATTGCACCACCCATTATAATTATCCGCTAATGGCAATATGGCTTACGTAGCTAAGGGATTAGGCGTTAAATTTAGATGGCCATCAATCTAAGCAGTCGGTCGAAGAGGATTTGTCCTACAATCACTCAAATTATGGATAAAGCATATTAACACGTAATAACAGCTTATGAATGTCCTAGGCTGAACTTAGGGTTAAGTAAGCCGAGTTTAAGGGCAAGTAAAAAAATTTTCTTGCCCTCAAACTTGGCTTACTTAATGAAAGTACAGTGAAAAACGGGACAGAGTACTCTGCCCCATTTTTTAGTTTTCTAAGGGTTTGGCGTTCACTATTGATACTGCCCAAACCGTCGAGACAAGTCAGGATCTCTTATTTCCGTTTTCTTGGCATCCTTAGTTAGGATGCATAGAGTCAGTTGAATTAGTTGAGCTGAGTAAAGTTGTATAGTGCAGGGTTTAAAATTAAATGCCTATTAGATCTTTCTGCAACAAAAAGGATCAACAATAAGTGTGAACAACAACAAGTTTAATGTAAAAAAAAATATAAGCCCCAAAAACCAGATCCTAAATTAACAGCTCATTGCACTTCTTATTCGTCCCGCCCACCATACCTAATACGTTCACCTACAATCTCTTACCACAATCATTAGTTAAAACAGGCTCATTACAAGTCTCACTCCACAAAGACCGGTCAAGACGTCGGGGCGTGGTTAAATTGCTTTATAAATGTCTGTGGGTCCATCCCGCGAGCCCTCTCGAGCAGGTCTGACCGCGGCTTAAATGCTCGTCCCAATAAAATTTGGGACTGGCCATTTTTATTCTTAAATAGTTTCGAAATTAGAATTACTGGGAAATATTCAAATACGAGTTCTTTTGTCCTAGAATTTAAAAAACGTAGAATGAGCGTTGTTGTTACTATGTGGTCTTGCGTGGTCGATGCCGACTAGAATCAATCAATCAATCAACTCAGCATATTGCAGTCACTGCCGCAGTGACCATGCAGCGACGGAGACCGCAGCCGCAGGGTCGAATAGAATCATCGTTATTCGGATTCACATGCTATAATTTACTATCTATATCTAAACATATTCCCCCTTATTCATAAAACTTATCAAACCTATTTTAGTTAAAATGAGGTTTGTCTCTTTCTTACATACAGAAATGACAACGTGACAGATAAAGACAAACGTTCTATAAACCTATTTTAGCTAAAATAGAGATAAAATAGGATTATGAATAAGGGGGATTATGTATATACAGGGTTATTTTAAATTGACTAGCTTAACTCCGCTGAAGCGATGGGTACCCATCGATGTCTAAACACGTTAAAATAAAAAGGTTTGATGTTTTTTTGGCAGGTCAACGACAGCTGTTACTGTTACGTGAAGTATGAGTTGAGAAAAACTGTTTCCTTATGCTTCATCGTAAGTATTTAGGTATCGATACCTACCACGCCTGTGAAGTTTACACACAAAACACATTTTTTTTTACTGATATTTCAAGTGACTACTAAACTGCGGTCGATCACCTCACAAACAAAAAACATAAAATTAATTTATTTTTTGGTTTTTCATGATTAGATGATATCGATGCCTATCGTGACTGCGGAGTTTAGCTTGCTAATGTAAAATAACCTTGTACGAGTATTAAAGTCGCTTTTCGGGTCTCTCTGTTTAACCGTTGTTCTTTTAAACTACGCATTTGAGTTTTTTCCGGTTTTCACCTTCATTTAGAGAATTTATTTCAGCAGGGTTATGTGTACTCGTATAATATATTAACACCTACTAAACTTACATATAATGACGAAATCTCGATTTTTGATCGTAAAACCCGAGCAGAGCAAAGCAGGGGTGGGTCGCTAGTATCTACGTTTAATGTAAATACTCAACAATCAGATTAAACTTAGGCTAATTAATCAGGAAATGTAAGAATTATTTTCAGTGCTAAAGTAGTAGAGGATGTTTTATAAAATTCATATAAAACTGAATAAATTATAATATCACGTCATGTTATTAAAGCTTTCAGCTTGTTTTAATGGGAAGTGATGCATGGCGAAAGGACTATTATAATTATCATGCGCAGTAGAGTCCTCGTTGATGAATGAAACAGAAATGTGTCCTGAAAGAAGGGAACAGTTTAAGGCAAGGAGTCAGGAAATGAAAAGCTGCAAAGACCTGTTGCACAAACCACTACGAAGGTATTTTTAATTAGAAACCTATTTACAGCATGTATCAGAAAATTGTGGTTTTTTAAGGTGTGGTACAGACCATCAAACTGCACTGCTTTCTACATGGGACCAACATCGTAATCGCGAAAAACTAATCAGCCATAATTTGGGTCGAGCAGGTATTCAAGTTTTGTATGTTGATAATTTTATCGCGATTACGCTGTTGGTTCTATGGAGAAACTTGTTCAGATGGTGTTCGGAACAGTAGAGATTATAGCCTTAGCCTTATAATTATATTATAGACTATTTGATTAATTGCAATCTTTAACAATAGTTTGAAAAGTAGATGGCAGAAACACGAGGCAAACAGATTTATAAGAAGAATATAAAAAAAAGTAGGCCTCAGATTTTGCTGTCAAGCCAAGGTGAGAAGGATAAAAATGTATAAACGTAGAACCATCTTTTTTTAGGAATAATTATTGAACTAAAATCTGGTTGATTCTGATGATGCGGGCGAAAGATAGTCAGTGGAACTTTTATTAAAAACGAGATTTTTCTCTTTTCAGTTTATTTTTTACAAAAGAAGTTTCTTTTGACATCCTTCCGAAAGCGAAAATCCATTTAGTCAATCAATGTATTTAATGCATGTGTACACAATCAAAAGTAACAAATATTTCAAAAATCAGCACATCAAGCTACTACAATCTGTCAAATTTCTTTAATATATTTTCAATCAGATATAAATTGAAGTAAATTTCACGGCTGTATTATTCCATCGCGTCGCTGAGGACGCGACGCCAGTTCGTTGTCACCAGGCAACGGTTGCCAGGGCTGCGCCGTAATGCATCGGCGGCGCGGCGCCCTAGGCCGCCTGCGTGACTGCGTCGGTCCCGTCACAGCTCCCGTCTTCTCTGTCATTCAAGTGTCACATAGACTTTTTAGTGTTTTTATTCGTTATTTTATTGTATTTTTGTTATTTTAATTAGTTTTAATAAGTAAAATTAAATGCTTAGTGGCAGCAGCGATGTGGTAGATAACAGTGCTTGTCAACCTTCGACATCGCTGAGCATCCTGGAGAGATGTCCGCTGTGTACCCAGGCACGGTTTTTTAAAGGTAAGCGGGGTTTGAATGTGCACATTGGAAAGGTGCACAGACCACCAAATGTGCTCATCTCAGACCCTGCCTCAACAACTACTCCTACAACTCCAGCTATATCCACTTTTGACCCGTTTTGGAAAACCCTGTCCAAATTCAAAAACTCTGTTCCTGTTTTAAAGCGAGTTCCCCGTGGCGCTAGACCTCTAGTGGCGCAACACCTAGCAGGTTGCGTTCGTCTTGCCGCCCGCGAGAACTCGTTAAGTGCTTGGGAACAACTACTCACCTTCCCTTACAGAATTCTACATGTTCAAAAGAATTTGGCAACAAAAAAGACATTAACTGCACAAATTAAAGAAAACTGTAATATTTCGACTCATAATTTAGATTCTAAATTACAGACACAGAGATATACCTCATCAAGAGGTATATCCCATCTCGTAGAAACTAAGTTAGGGGAAGGTGATATCAGCGGAGCAGCCAGGATTCTATTTAGTAGTGATGTGGTGGCACCGTGTTCTCCAGAAACACTCACAGCTCTGGAGAGCAAACACCCTGCCGCAGCGGATGGCCTTTCTTTTCCTGACCCTCCTGATCCTGATAACCACTCCCTCACCATTACAGGTCGAGAGTTGGTCACAGCCGTTTGCTCCTTCAGGAACGGCTCCGCTGGCGGCCTTGACGGCCTGAGCCCTCAGCACCTCAAGGACCTTATTTGTTCAGGCGCCGGGGCAGCTGGTGAGTTGCTCTTGAAGGAGCTTACGGCTTTGATTAACCTTATGCTCTCCGGCAAGGTGAACGAGGCCGTCATCGACGTTCTGTACGGTGCCAATTTATGCGCCCTGCGTAAGAGGGATGGCGGCATTCGGCCCATTGCCGTGGGCACTACTTACCGCCGTATAGCAGCCAAAATTTGCTGTAAATTTTATGGTGAGGTTGTTTCGGAAAAATTTCAGCCCCTGCAGCTAGGTTACGGCTCCAAAGGGGGCTGTGAGGCTGCCGTACACGCCCTGTCGACCTACCTAAATTCTGGAAAAGGAGAGGTCATCCTGAAGGTTGACATAAAGAATGCCTTCAATTCTGTTAATAGGGACACCTTGCTGACAGAAACTAGAAAAGAAATACCACAAATTTATAGTTTCATTTGGCAATGTTACAGAAACCCTTCTAAATTACTGTATCGGGACAACCTTTTGGAATCTGCTGTTGGCTGTCAACAAGGTGACCCCCTCGGGCCAGTGATTTTTAGTTTAGCCATCCACCCAATTATTCGACAGCTAAATTCCAAATTTAACGTTTGGTATCTCGATGATGGAACCTTGGGAGGCGATGCAGAAACTGTACTACACGACCTTCAATTTTTAAAAAACGAACTTCATTCCATTGGCCTTGATCTCAATCTTTCGAAATGTGAACTATACCTAGCGGACAGTACTGACAGACACTTGACACTTCCCAAATTTAACGCAATAGCTCCAGAAATCAAAATTATTGAAAAAAGCTCTCTTCGTCTTCTTGGGTCTCCAATCTTTGACAATTCCTTTCCCGTTTTTATTCAGGAAAAAATTCAAAATTTCAATGACGTTTCGGAAAGATTGTTAGAAATTAATATGCATTCGGCCATAACTTTAATCCGCTACTGCTGTTTCGGCCCTAAATTAACATATTTTCTTCGCGCTTCACATTTATGGAAGCACACTCACCTTTTAGACCAAATGGACCAAATTATCAGGCATACATTAACATCTATTTTAAATGTGGCCATGGACGACCGAGCTTGGGCACAAGCTACTCTTCCCATTCGTATGGGAATATGCCTCGGCGTCCGCAAAATTTCTAGTATTAGTTTACCGGCTTTCATATCCTCGGTCCACGGCACTGATAAATTAATCAGGAAAATCTTAGCCTCCACACTGATTAATTTTGATGTGCCGTGTTTCACCGAGGCTATGGATGCCTGGAGACTCGCTTGCCCGAATACAGATCCACCCGACAATCCATCTTCCCAGAGACGGTGGGATGAGCCGCTCTGCAGAGTAGTACAGAACAATTTACTTGACTCGTCTGCTACTCCTGCGGAACGTGCGCGCCTGCTGGCTGTGGGTAGATGGGAGTCGGGACTTTGGCTTCATGCACTATCTTCGTCGAACATAGGCACTTTGTTCGACGACACTACTTTTCGCCTCGCTGCTTCCCTGCGACTAGGCACTCCTTGCTGTTCCCCTCATCGCTGTCACTGTGGCGAAGATGTCAACAGCCTCGGACACCACGGCTTGTCTTGCAGCCGAAGTGCGGGTCGCTTAGCGCGCCACGCGAACATTAATGACATCATCCGACGAGCTCTTGTTACCGTCGGCGTTCCAGCTGTATTAGAACCCAATGGCTTGGTACGCGACGATGGCAAGAGACCGGACGGTATGTCTCTATTTCCTTGGAAGGTGGGTAGGCCTTTAGTGTGGGACGCAACTTGTGTCGATACTCTTGCGCCATCCCACCTTCCTGGATCGGCATGCTGTGCTGGCGCTGCTGCTGCGGCTGCGGAAAACCTCAAGCGGCGAAAATATAATAACCTTATCGGAAATTATATTTTCGAGCCGTTTGGGGTTGAAACCCTCGGGCCGTGGGGTCCGAGTGCTCATGGTCTTTTTACAGAAATTTCAAAACGGCTGGTTGACACTTCCCGTGACCCAAGGGCTGGCTTTTACCTTGGCCAAAGGCTAAGCATTGCCATACAACGTGGCAATGCCGCCAGTCTCTTGGGTACATTACCAGTCGACAGCGATGCGGATGAATTTTTCGACGCTATATTTTAGTTTTTATATAGTTTTAGTTAAGTTAGTTTTTAATTTTGTTATTTTTGTTAATTAAGTTTTTAAATTCAAATAAACTAAAATGACAAACTGTTGTTTTATTTACTCGTGCCCGTACTGAAAGCTTGAAAGCTCTCACAGTACCCTTAAATTGGATCACACCTTCCTGATACATGCTGTATAAATACTTGAACGGTAATATCGTAAAATTACGCTAATCGCTTACTGTTGTCAATATTTTATTCGTGAAAACGTTGGCATTAGCCTAATCGTGGTTATCGCGGTGCCAATCTATGCACTAGAACCACTAGAACGTATTGTTTAGATTGCAGCTGTATTTGAATGTTTATTATATTTTTGGACGACCGCATTTGACCGTTATTTTTTAACTCGCGCTTTAGGACTTAAAAAGACACCCAGTAGTGAGTTAGTTTTTTTAGGGTTACGTTAATCGTACCCTTGGTCTGTCGGACGGAACTATTACTAAGCCCCCGGCGTCCGTTCGTTCGACCGTCCGCGGTCCGACCGTCCGTCCATTCGTTATTCCGTCCGTCTGTCCGTCTGTCAGCGGGTAGCGGGTATCTCATGAACCGTTATAGTAGACAGCTGAAATTTTAAATTTTAATTTTTTTTTCAGTTGAATTTTGTGTGTTGCTGCTATAACAATCACACTTATCACACTAATATTATAAAGGCGAAAGTTTGTGAGAGTGTGTGTTTATATGTTTGTTACTTTTTCACGCTCAAACTGCTGGACCAATTTTGATAACATTTTGTATGGAGGTAGGTGACGCCCTGGATTAACGTATAGGCTACTTTTTATCCAAAAAAGAAACTTATTATTTTCGGCGCTTTTTATCCCTTTTTTTACAGAAATCTTTGTGTACGAGTCCGACTCGCAATTGGCCATTTTTTAATTTTTGGAACGTTTTCATCACTCGAATCATAAAATAATTCCTATTTTATCGACTATTCCATTAATATGCCACTTTTCAACGACAATATTTCCAACATAAAATGAATAGGTACAACTAGTAAAGCCAGTCACACAGGCCGTACTACATAAGTCTATGTATTTAGTTGGTTGTGGTCGGCTTCTGTTCAAGCTGTGTTTAGAACCATTAAGCTCCTCTCTGTATCTTTTACTCTGACCGAATTGCGCCACAATTTTCTGTTTAGACTGTGTAGAGTAATTTATTTTTACTTTGGTTTGATTTAAAGCAAATCAGTGTCAGTCGAAAAGAGTTTTCTCTTAATATCGTACGGGCAATACTTTTTTATATATCGAAAAACAAAAACACACATTTTGTTTTGTAAATTAAAAAATTTTATAAATCAAGAAATTTTGAAATAATAAAATGATTAAAAAAAATATAATTAAGAAATTTTGTAAATCAAGAAAAACACACATTTTGTTTTGTAAATTAAGTTCGAAGGTCTTCAGGAATCCTGAAGTCCAGCATAATTTAGCTTTCGCCTTTTAAACTTTTTAATCAAGTAAGTACTAGCTTTTCCCCGCGGCTGCTCCCGCGTATATGTCGGAAAATATCCCGCGGGAATGTAAAACTTAAAAGTATCCTATGTGCTAATCCAGGTTACAAACTATATGTGTCTCAAATTGTATCCAATACTTTCAGCCGTTTTTCTGCCAATCCAGAAAAACAGACACAAACGGACAAAAATTCTATAAACTATATTTCCGGCAGACTCGTTCCCACACAACAGTTTTCACTTCATTACTATTTAAATATGTATAGATCAAGTAAAAAAAGATCTCACCAAATAGCAGACGTTAAGAAACATTTAGAACCAAAACAGACGATTCAGCAAAACCGCCTTAGAATTCCGTATGTGTAGTAACACCCGAATTTGGTACAGGAGCGGTTTTCTATTAGCCATTCATAATATTTCGTGTAATCGTGACGTGCTTTGTGATCCCGCCGGCTCGTAATATGAAAGGTGACCATTTCCATTACTCCGCCGCGGCCGCGCTTTGAGTCACAGCTTCAATTTCAAACGTTTGATGTGTTTAATTACTTTGTTTGTTCTTGTTCAGCCTTCGATGCTTGCTGCGGTCGCCCTTAGTCGAAAACGCTTCCAAAACTGTTAGCATTCGCAAATTAAACGTTACCCACGTCAAAGTGAGTGAATAGTTTTATGCTTACAACGAAATAATTAAAGCTTTGCTCCTAAAGAGGTAAGTGTCAGATGCCGATATTCGGGTGATTGATTGGTAATCAACCTATGGCCTTTGTCCCGGAATGATTACGTGGTGTAAGCCTATACGTAACACGCAAAAGGACTCTCAGCACAGTTTTTTATGTAATTAAGTTTTCGAGAGAATAATGTCAAGTATTTTTTATGATTGGTGACGAGACGAGAAAAATTAGGCAAAGAGAAAGCTTCTCCCCATCGAAATTTTTTTACTTTGTCTTTAGACATTTCAGCGCGGCTGATTCGCTCCAACTCCTACGAAAGTCGGGCCACACCATGGATCCAACGTAACTGTTCGACATTTCATCACTTATTTAGTAAATAATCACTGAAACGGTTAATTTTAAAGTAACGCTAGGGTCGGGTGTTCCACAAGGACGAGCCTTGGGTCCACAATATATCTTGTGGGCAGGCAACCGCGATTTGACTGACGGCGCACTCTGAAAGGACATTTATCAGTCTCACTAGCGGGTTACAGTAAACCAAACAACAATGAATTCTCATTGACAAATTGTCTTGGCATTTCTTGTTCTACGGTCCTTTCTTTTGACTAATAGACGCTTAAGACTTAGGTGAGGTTAGCTTGCTTGTGTTTGGATATTCTCTGTATGTAGGTACATAAAATACTCGTTTCTACTGACCACACACATAACAATGATGCAAATTGAATGATTAACGTAGGCATTCCCTAAAGTTATGGGATGATACATCAAAGAAAAAGCCTTTGAAGCAATTTTTGTCTAGCCGAGTTGTAACAGCATACAATAGGCTTCCAGAAAATGTTGTAGCGGCTCCCACATCGAACTTCTTCAAGAATCGACTGGACAGTTTCAATATTTATCCTAGCTATTTGATACAAACACATCAGCTAATTAGCTGCTTGTGTGTGGAACCAAATAATTAGTAAGTTTCTTATAATATTGATGCATCTACATACATTCCATTATTTCTAACAAATCAACTTCATGTATAAAATAAAAGCGAGCAGTCCACCAAAAACATTTAATTCGCAAAACCTAAGTGGCTAACACAGCGGTGTAATGTGGAAGGCGACAGGAGGAGTGGAGGACTTTCCCAGGCCGCGACGTTCCCTCTAACCGGACCTTAGCCGCATTCGTTGAATGTAAGCCACTTATGAAAATTAATGTAAAGCGAGGATAAACCAAAGCCTATTTTCTGCGCGAAGTAAAGCGGGCGGTTACAAATTGCTTCGGGCGAAGCGTAAATTTTAATTTTATCTCTAATACCCAAATGAGTACCGTGACTCGACATAATAAATGTACTCTTCCCACGTTAGCTGCGGTCGATTCGTGTGCCGCGTTTGTCTGCACAACGCGTTAACACATAGCCCGCTTGTGAATCACATGCCGAATCGCCTACTGTGCCCATAATTATGTGAATTGCTTGGATTTGTGTGCGGTGTGAGTAGAAAGCTAAGCAGCGCATAATGTGCAATTATCGGGTATACTGTATTATAAAGACTGGGTATTTGTTTGTGCTCGTTTGCATGCTTAACTTTCCTTGGGTTTGTATTGTTAAATATGTGAGTGACGATTATGCGACCTGTTTAAAAAATTGCTTATTTTCACACAGGTTATCTTTTAATAAATGAATAAATAATAATAACTAAATAATAATAATAAACAATAAATAATAACAATAATAATAATTCATTACTCCACCTAAAATTAGTGAAGCGTTAATTTTAAACTGACGAAAATAAACGAGTTTGTTTATTAGATTTGGGCCAAGTTGTCTGTGTTTCTCTTCCTGTAAAGAGGCATCATTGGCGTGTTTTCATCTCGTTATCAGCGGTTGTACGGTTCACTCCACTCAGGTGGGGCCACCTGTTTTCATCCTTTTGTCCGCCTGGGTGATAATGGCATGTTCGCGGTTCGTCTGCTTCACTGCACCGCCTGTTAGGGTTTAATAAGAATTACAACATTTAGTGGTTGGTAATAGTGGAAATTCAGAGAGTCAAATTCATTCCAAGAATACAGGGAAATGAGATATCGAACTTTTTGTACCTACGTGTAGAAACTACAAAGTTATTATTAAGAATTCTTAGATTTATTGAAGAAGGAAGAATATGCAAGTTCATTTCAGAGACTTTTTGCTAGGAGAACTCTGTAATAACAATATTTATTGGAGGATTTGTGAAAGCCTTACCTTTTTTGGCTTTAGCATTTTTTAAATTACTTTTCTTTTCAGTCCCGAAGCTTTTGACAAGGCTTTGACCTCATCTTTTAATTTGCCCCAATAGAAACGAGCGTTTCACACGTCGCGGTAACAATGTAAACGAAATTTAAATAAGCGTTCGAATCGCCGCGTCCCGCACGCCCGGCTCGATCAGTGTGCCAGTCACGGCGGGACAGTTTATTTCAACTTCTCAACTTGTTCCGCGCCTTCGAATGGGGCATAATTTTCATAAGAAACGCGCCGCTGCGCCCCGACACAAAAATTAGATTCATCAGCCTTCCAGGCACATTTGGCTCGAAACATTCTCGAAGCTACCAATTCGATTCGAGTTCGTAACGAGCACGTGAACAATGTGATGTTAACTTTTGTTACTTTGCATTTTGCTTTGTAAGTATTAATGTTGGGACTGTAGGTACGCATCAGATGTGTGTTATGTAAATGATCTGTTACTAAGGGCTCAGGCAGATGATCGAGTTTTGTTTGTTGAAGTTAATACCCCTGTTTCTTATAGGTGCGTATAAATGCTTCTATAGCTGCACTGCTCATGAACTCCACCAAACTTTTTAGTTACTAGTGACACGCCCCTGCTTCGCACGGATTTTACGGCTTGACAAAAGATCGATATTTATTTATTATATTCAAGTTCTATACACATAACCCTTTCGGACTAAAATCTCTTAATTATGGTGAAAACCGTATCAAATTCCGTTGCATAGTTTAGAAGAACAACGCAGTCATATAGACAGACTTGAAAAACGACTTTAATTTATAATAATATATAACTCAAAGCATTTATTTCATTATAGGCACTTTTGAATTGTTAAGAGGTCGGTCGGGCAGAAAGATGAACCTAGTTGGTAGTATAGATGTAGACACAATGAAACATTTGAGTTATTATGCCATCAAACAGTTTGTTTCATCGTCGCTTCAGCCAAGACTAACCATTCCTATCGTAATTCAATTTTATACCAACACTCGCACTCTTAAATTGCGATTATATGGCATAACCATAAACCTCTCAAGCTTCTTTATGTCGGAATAATTTGCAGTCTGTATATTTTATTTAAGCAATATTTCCTCGAATATCTGGAGTGCGCGGAACCGCTAAAACAGTTTCATCAACGCTTAATATCGGTAATGTATGACGATCGTTTGTATAATATTTTATTGCTCCGCATTCTTTGAGAACTTTTTCATTTTTTCTTTGGTTGTATATGGAAGGAATGCCGGATAATATTTTATAATCTCTTTTATTTCTTTGTTTAATATCAAATTCTTCAAAGTCTGTTGCTTGCTCAATGTTGGCATTACTGATTACTGAGTCTTCGAGAAACCAGAACACAATGTCAAGGTTAGTTATTCACGAGTTAATTTAGTTTCGAAAACTTTAATTCAGTAACTTTTGCAAACAAATATTTATAGTTTAAATAAGCAAATCACAGTGCGAGACATTGAATACAACGCGGCGTTCGGGACGCAAACATAATTTACTTATCTCACGCGAGACCAGAAAGTTTCGTTCAAACAAATAATATAGGTTTCCATCGGTGCGGGGAGCACCTGGGCGGCACTAGGATCGGTGTGTCCCCAGGGAAATAAAAACTTTGTCGCACGTCGCTTGTCCTAAAGCCTTCTTACTGTCTCCCTGCTCCGCGACACGTTCACCGATTTGCTACCGACGTACAGTTTATAGCTTTGATTCTCAACGACACACTACGTTTACGATATTGTTTCGCATTACTGCCGCGTAAAGCAGCGCGTAAAAACGTTAGCGGAATAGAGCGCCGGATTGAATATCCAAAAGTTAAGTGCTTATCCGATTTCCGGGCGCGAATACAATCAGATTTTGAGATATCCATTTCAACTTTTGTTATTCAAATTGTGTAAACTAAGCTGTTATATAAGTAGATTTCCTCCAACGTGTGAAAGAATTAACGTCTGCAATCCTAGATTCTAAAGTCGGAAATTCTCGAAATGACTTCGCTAATATTACTAGTGTTGAAAGTTTCCGACGTCCCGAGTTCGATAACTGCCAGGATCTCAGCAGGAATTTTTAAATTAATTCAAAGGAAAAATAAAATTAACGAAGTTCGCGAAGATTAAATTATATCCGTCGTAATTTGTGTCAAGAAAGTTGGGATGTTGATTGTGGCATCACGTTCTTTCTATACCGATAATATAGTAGTGAAGTTTCGTTATATAATTTGGAAAATAAAAAGCGAATATCGTTATAAATTTTTCTTTACTACGTCAAACGATCATCTTTATAGATGAGAGTAGGTAATATCAAAAACTTTGCTTAGCTAAATTTCCCAAAGGTTTACAATCTATGTTTACGTGTGGATGTTGTAAGTACACATGTGCGTACACACATGTATCGGTAAGTAAGTACGCATATTCTTCACTCAACAGATCTATGAACTTTAGTTTCGTCTCCCTTTCACTCCACAGAATCTATAAAATCTTTGAATAAACATTTGCCTTCTTTGCCCTTTTGCACTCGTAAAAGGGGTCTGAGAAACTCGCCTAAACTTATTTAAACTTTTACCCTAGGAAATCCTTTCACAAGCACTTTAAATGTAGAATAGAATATGTATTAGGGAATAGAAAAAGGTTACTGAGAATTGTTTTTTTAGATAAACTCGGTTAGAAATCTAGGACCGATATTTTAATGGTAAGTAACATCGCGGCAGGCCCAGATTGAGATGGCGGGATGAGCTGGAATTCTTCGACAAGAACGGGTCCTTAGCACCTTTAAAAACAGAGCAGGGAGGCCTTTGCCCTGCAGTAGGACACTGCAGGGCAAAGGTCTCCCTACTCTGTTTAATAATAGTATTTTAAAACTTTGCGGCAAGTTTCCTGAGCTATCCTACATAATACATAGTTTCAATCTCAACCATATTGTGGACGGCAAGCTTCCGTATCACGGGTGATCTATAAGCTTGTTACAGACCAGTAAGTAGTTCGTAAAGATATATTGATAAGGGTTAACATAAACACTCTCCAATAACGTCTATCGTGTAGATCAGCTTTACAGTTTTCAAAGGGTTTCAAGTTAAAGTTCGCCCGGAGGTATTTCTCGGATCATCAAGACGGTTTTCCAATTTTAACTTTGCTTTAACCAAGCAGCGGTAGCGATTTTCGAATTATCTTCCCGCTTTGGCGGGCTCATCAAAATCTGTTTATCTTTCAAAGCTTATGTCTACAGAGGTTGCTACTTTTACTTTTTTATTCGGATGTTACATTCTTCTTTACATACTTGCAGCATAGATTATTAGTTGCTATTTTTTTTTAATATGAGTTTTACTTTTTGGGGGTTATAGAAATGGGTCGCTAAAAGTCAAAAGGGTTAAAGCATATTTGTAGAGATTTTGGGTTGCGTTGCGTTTCTTTTAAGAGAAGGTATTACGCTAACGTAAGTCACATTATTCATTTGGACTTGGACGGTGTTGCTTGTGGTCTATTTACCTATGCAGTCTGTATTACCCACCTACTGCGTTTTTTATGTTTGTTTACAACGATTTAAATTTTACCTCTCCGCATTTACTGTAACATTTATTCAAATCTGCCTAACCTTTTCCTAACGATGATGGAGTCGGCTTCCAGTCTGACCAAATGCAGCTGAATACCAGTATTTTACATAGACCGACTGCTCTATCTGACCTCCACAACTCAGTTACTGAGTAACATGATACCCCTTGGTAAGACTGGTTTAGACTTTAGGGATTCTGACTACCAGTAACGACTGTCAAAGTTCTACGAATGACAGCCGGGATCAACGGCTTAGTGTACTTTCCAAAGGGTCACGATAAATTATGGATGGTCACCCATCCACGAACCGACCGCGGCAAGATTAGCTTACCCATCCATCGACCCGTGCGGTTGTTGTTATTTAGCTACAAGCTTCTCGATTTAATTTTTCCCTCTCCGCATCTCGTGTTACATTTATTCAAATATAATATTTTCTTTCAACCCTCATAATGTGACGCAAAGAAATACGTTCTGTGTTTAATTGTCCATGAAGTTGAGATTTAAATTCATACACAGGGCATTTCTATTCATATGACATATATTGCCTTTTCCATAAAATACTGTTATTGTTTCCTGCAGTTGCAAAGGAAGCGTCACAATTATGTTAGGATGCTTACACGCTGTGTTTGCACTTTTTTCTTTCCTTACTCATGTGTTATTGTCTTCTAGCTGTTCACGTTGCCCGCGACTTCATCTACTTTTTTTTTGTATTTCATCATTATTAATATAAATATCCAGGATTAAACCAGAATATTTCCTAGTCCTGTCCAGGTTCCCGGTTATTTATTTAATCTTTTCACACACAAAAAGATACAAAGGCGGATTTAATGCCCTAGGCATTCTATACCAGTCAACCAAGGTTACCTATCTGTCTTTCATAACGATACGACGAGAGGTACTTGTATTTCAGTCAATAAACTTTTACAACATGGTCGTACACCCAAGAAACTAATTCACACAAAAAAGTGACGAATACTTTTTTTTTGTTATGCTATGTTGTGCCCCACTGCTGGGCAAGGGCCGCCCCTTTTTCCTCCTAAACATTCCTCAAGGTTGAAGTGTGAGAGTGCGCTGGAGACGTCTCACGAATGTACCCGGAGTGATGGGCAACCACCGTCACTCACTGGACGCCTGAAGATCCATCGACCACGAAGCCATAACCACCACGGCGAAGGTGATGAGATGGTCTGATAACATTCATAGGGCCAACATGGTCAGAGATCGCACAAGACGAATACATACGACTAACAAATAATCTTATAATCACCACGCTTAACAAACGCATATCTTCAAAGAAAGAGGTTGGCCACACAGCTGCACAATAGGTAAGCAAGTATACTGTCTACAAATTCAAGAAGAACCTATTTTCAAAACAAACAGATTCCGATTCCAAAGGTTTATTCGCAAGCTGTACCGTAATTCTACATTGCTGAAAAGATGCAAATCACAAGAAATTGTCCAAGAACCACGCGGAAGTGAATTGTTTTAAATTCACTCCTAAGATTTATTCATTAAACGACTCCAAGTCGCAAACAATAGGGAATCAACATGAGACACAATAAATTCTAGTACTTGTAAATGATTTTGGTTAGGTTCATTATTGGGGAAGAAAGAGATAGTGGGAATAGAGTACGTAAATTAATCGGAATAATTATTTACTGTAAAACGAAAACCATATACAATACAGGCCGCGTCCTAACCAAAGTGATCGTTGCGCTAGTACGCTATCGACGCGCTCTTATATAAGAATATGCTGAGACGCGCGATCACTCAAGTCGCGTTTGTACATCATAATCCAAATACAAACGATCGCGCCGACCGCGTGCCCGCGCGACTATCGCTTTTAGTTAGGACGCGTGGTCCCACGCATTTTGTCTCTGCGTCCGACCCCAAAATGTGAGGGTTGTTCCTAGTGGAAATTAAGGTATAATAAGAAAACAGGCCCATTTTACTATACTGCACGGCAGTCCATCTTTCATTCCCGAGTGATGCACTACAGTCAATGCGGTGCAAGCTGCAAACATACAAAGCCTGCATGACTTAGCAATAAAAGGTGGCGAATCTTTAAAGGCAACGTGGAACAGGGAGATGTTTTACAGAAAACGACCATTGTCGTATAATAAATTCATAATATTTGCAATAAGTTGTTTGCTGACGATTTTAAAAACTATCCTCTTAGCTTATCAGGAAGCCCGAGTCTAATGTCCTTAGCATTTTATTTTTATTTTCAATGTACAAAAGTGTCTACGTTCGTCAGTTTGAATTTTAGATGTAGAGGCAAAAAGATGTGAAATGTATTTATCAGCGATAGACTCGCGCTATCTTATATGTATGTCACAACACTCGACAAAAAGAAGACCGGAGGCTGGCGTCAAGCAGCCTGGTGTGCTTCGTCTGTGCGTGGGAGTTTCAGTGCCTTAGGCACGCTCGTTCTATAATAGACTTCAAACATCGCTTTCCATCAGGCGTGATCGAGGTCAAGCGCGGGCCCATTCAGCAATAAAAAAAAATACTATGAGAAAATTATAATTTAATCTAATCTCAATCTTTAATAAAATGTCTAAAAACATAACATATCATCACGCCTTGTTTCCCCGAAGGGTTATGCAGAGGTGTACCTAAAGTACACCCATATTTCGCCAATGTCTAAAAACTACTCTCTAAAACAGCTCCAAGTGTTCAATCAAAACCAAAAGTCAGCTGACTTAGATTAAGAATCAATATATGTTGTATGGTGTAAGTTGGATCCGTGTGTCATTGTTTAGAGATCTCGGGAACGTCGCCGGAGTCAATATGCGGAACATTTCCTATTACACGCCCACTTCTTTCCGTGAACGAATCCGATCTATATAGAGTGGTTTGTTAGAAGATTGGATTTTTACCGGAATGTAGGCAGGGGTGGTATTTAGAATTAATATTCGTACTTAATAGATTAAGTTAGATGAAGATAATATAAAGTGTGTAGCTTAGCTTCGAATATTCTTCATTATTGAAATAGACGGGTTTCTAAATAGTGTGACTTACTGCAGGCATGTGATGTATGGCAGTAATTGGCGTGATAGTTATGTAGACTATGTTGGATTCGCTTTTAGTGCGGTAGGCAACACGTCACGCGTCAGTGGTAGCAAAACCAGTATAAGTTAAGCTGGTCTCTTATTCTATTGAAACTCCGTACTACACTGGGCTAGGTCAAGGACCAAGCGTAACCACCGATTTGCGGCCTACTGTACCTATATAATATATGTATGTATAGACTGTAAATGCGTAAACATCTATATCAATTCTAGAAATATGGCCTTCTGTTATTTTCTAGTTATTATAGACTAACTAATTGAATGCTTGAAGAGTCTCTTTCTTCTGTGTTTAAAAGAATAGGTTACATAACTCGGCACATCAACAATAATTTTATCACGCTTACCAACCACTCTATATAAATCTGGCCATATTTTTATTCCAACACAATTTGTAATGGAAGCGACACGCGGAGACAAGAGAGCAAGGCAAGGGCGGGGGGCAAAGGGGCGGGGTGGTGGCGAAATTACTTGCAAATTCCATTTACAAAGTCGGCGGCCAGGCGTCAAAAGAAACTGGTGGCTGTCTGCTTCGAGAGCTGGCTAGTTACCTAGATTGTGGTCTGGTCATTGAAAATAAATATTAATCTAGTTGGTTGTGTCTGTTACTGTTTGTGGGAAAATTTTTGGGGAAACTAATCATGTCACGTGGGTTTTAATGTTGTTTTTTTTTTAGCCTATACAGTCCCAATGCTGGGCAAAGGCCTAATAATTAATTTATGATAGGTAAATGTTATGTACAGTTAGGCGTTGTCCAGAACAATAGGTACTTGAGAGTCTTTTTTTTTTGTCAGTCTATTGTCGTTTTAGAAAAATCTAGACAAAAAAATATACAGCTTGTCCAAGAAATAACGAAAAAATGTTTCGTATTTTTAAATGGAACCTTTTCGACTAACCTTTTACCAAAAATGTATTTAGCTTGCATCTTGCGCAAATGTTAAAATCTAACCGTGCCAAATCTAAGGTACATCGCTACTTACGAGTCCATTGGAGGTCCTGTTAAAAAAACCTGGTTGTTATGGGTTTTTATTTATATTTATTGTGACCTAGCTGACCCAACAGACGTCTGTCTTGACCAAATTTCAGTAGTTTATACAAAAATCCCATAGACAAAAGGGACGTGCATTTTTTGCCGCATTTAAATTTTTTTCATTGCATAATTACCAAATTCGGACTATTACAAACATTTTAAAACAAAAAATAGCCAAATCGGTAGAGCCGTTCTCAAGTGATGCGCTTATCGACGAACAGCATTTAATTTTTGTTTATACATATAAGAAGATTTTCAGGAAATTCAATGATCACAAACAACAGACAACTTTACTCTTCCACTATTAATAAAACCCGTTTTCAGAATTCGTTTAAAATCATCAAAAACTTCAAATTACAAGAGAAAACAGGTAAATGAAGAAAAAGCAGTTCTGAAAATTAATTTAAAGTTACAAAAAAGTTCCCACACGAACTAATAGCCTTCAAACCCAGTACGAAACATGACCAGAAGTTTCCTGTTTTCCATGTTTGTGGCATGATTACCAATGGAGGTCGGGTGGTAAGGAGCCCACCGATTGGTATGTAAGTTACGAGGCGTTACGGCGAACTTAGCTCATTACCAGTGGTACGCGGTAAGAATGACAATGGCGGGAATTTTTACTTCATTCTCGTCCACGCTTATTAGGTGCTTCCAGACGTGTTGTGGCAAGAGACTCGAGTCTTGCAACTGCCATATTGAATTTTTCGCCTTAACATTAGACCAGTGCGCTTTGTTCTTGTTTCAGCTTAAAAAGTAACCGACCTCGGCTCGGTGTCACGTAGACGTTGTTGCTGCAACACGTTGTGGAACTGTGACGTCACATACACTGAAATAATAGTATTTTCATAGTGTGGAGGCGCAGAGGGTTATTCCCTGAGTACGTTATTGTTTGTATGTGCATGTGTCCATGGGATTAGGTTGTTTTTTTGTCTTGTTTGGAAAAGTAAAAGCATTTATTTTGGAAAAGACCACGGCCGCATATTATTTTTTTTTTGTAAATATTGAACATATCATATCTGTACATATAAAACTCAAAGTCCTGACTGACTGACTGATATATCAACGCACAGCCTAAACCGCTGGTCCTAGAGACATGAAATTTGGAGGGTGTGTTCTTAGTGAAGAGTAGGTATCCACTAAGAAAGGGTTTTTCGAAATTCCACCCCTATGAGGGTGAATGGGGGGAGGGTGAAATTTCATGCGGACGAAGTCGCGGGCAGAAGCTAGTTTCTACAGAAAAGAGAAAATTGTATGTTAAAAATAAATCCACTCCAACCTTGCAAGATGCTCTCACATTGAAAGCGCTGCCTTACTATCTTCTCCGATCCGAGGCAACACTTAGATGGAAGCATCGTTATTGGCAGTATCTATTCCAAGACTTGTCACAAACCTTTGGCCTATGAATAATTTACAAGACCGCCGCGACCGCAAAGTGTTTATTGTGATAGCGCGCCTGGCTTCACAACCGCAGTCTCATGTGAAATAAAACACCTAGATTTTTCCTCTCAATCTCTCGAGGTACGTCTGCGGAAACATTTCAGCGAAAAAGATCGTATGCGCTCCAAAGAAACTTCCGAAAATGAATTATATTTACCGGGTGCGAAGTCCGACTGTATATACTTTTCTAAATCGCTCTCGGGTCGTCGTTTCCTCCATGAAGTCGAGAGTGTAAGGAGTCGTGCCGTCGGATTAGGATAACGCATTTAGCATCGAATGTTATGGGAATAAGGTCGATAATTATTTGCGGTTAGCAGTCACGTTTGCCGTGAGAGCCGGAATCGAGGGAAGGCGGCAGTAAATAACAAGCGAGATCGGATTATTTCGATAAGATCGTAAAATGAAACAAGGCGCGCCTCGGCGGGACGTTTTCTTTTTGAATATGTTACACGTTAGTTACATTGCCCACGTACGGGTGTAAAATGTGAAAGTTTGACTTGGCTCATTTTCTCGTGTCTTACAGTTGAGCTTTTGGCACTGAATATATTTCTGATATTAGATTTGGGTTAGAGTTATTGGAATGGATTAACTTTATTTTATGAAGGGGATAGGTGAGCAGGAATAGGTATTACTTATAACCATTTTAAGTCTCAACGCAATTAGTCAACTTTTAAATTTAGAAGGCATTCGTTAAGCTGAACTTCGTCCGGCATTTTTGAAGTTTGTTATTTTTTTGGTAACAAGATAGTTGGAACATATTAAAATAGTCGTTTGTTACAAGCGGAATGTGGAGTACGTAGACAACCCTGCGAGCGCGGCCGTGCATTGTGGGGCATTGTGGGGCAGCGCGGGGCAGCGCCGGGCAGCGTCGGGCATGTGGAAGCACGCGCGGTGGGTCAGAAGCGTCGGGTGCAATCTTATTTTTCCGGGCGGCTCGCTGGCGCTCTGCCGGCGGCTTATTGCCTACGTGCCAGCGGGCCGGTCGCGCGCCCGTCATATTATTCTATCGAGCGGCTATCGGTTGCGCCCACACGACCGATATTAGTATACCCGACGCTGCCTTCTCCAGATATTGCTCTGGATCGTAAATAAAACTGCCACCGCGGTAAACCACCCACTCTCGGTGCGAAAGCTCCACTTATCACCTTAAGAAGACTCGCGTAAAGTACTCCGGCGGAAGCAGATATTGATATTTTCATAATTCCAGATTTATTCACAAGATTTGAATACGAAAGCTATTCATAAAGCATTTAGTAGACGTGCAAAAAAAGAACAGTGCAACGTTATTGGATCTGGAGATTACTAACACCATTTGTACAATTTCTTGTGGTCAAATATAGTAAGAAACGACACCTCCACATTTATGACGAAACTTGTTTATCACAATTACGCAAACAATAACGTAATAAGGGCGTCCGCAGCCGGCGTTATTGTCGCCAGCGAATGTCGCCGCAGAGAGTTGTCGGAAAAAGTGAAAGTTTTTATCTGTGCGGTCCCCGGCCACCCGTTCTCATTTCCACGGAGCCGCTCTTGATCGCAATCGGCTCTTGCAGGGTTGAGCTGTGTACACTTAACCATCGGATAATTGCTGATCAGCAGATACCTCGCGTACACCAACACAAACATATCGATTTATTGTAAGTTTGGTATTTACTCTGTGGAATTGGGGATATTTTGAGAATATACGATTGTGTGTGTAACGTCAGATTTGCATGACACAGTTTTCTAAAATAATTTCGGTTTTAAATACATAAAAAATATACTACCAATGATCGTCAAAAACACGTAGAATTAACGTCCGTTTCAGAAGAAAAAACCCTTAAAATATAAACAAAAACACTGCCAAAAGAAACTGATAACATCAGAATAGAAAATAAGCAACCCTATTTGCGAGGAGTGGAAGACAAAGAAAAAAGGTGTACACTCGGGGGGACGATACGTCAAAAAATTATGTGACCCTAGCACTGGATGTGGCAGTACTGGCAGTGACGGTTAAGTGTGAGATGAAGCGTCACTGCGTTCGTGAGCTCAGTGGTGCAGTCGACTGCAGTGGCGTGTCGCGCGCTTTGACGCCTCCAGGGATACTTCTTCACCGTCTCATTTTCGTATCGTATTTTCTTTTAGTTGTTTTTTTATGAGGGTTTTTTTTTGTTGCATTCAGTGACCGTTGTGGTTTTAGCTATTTAATTACCTTTGGATTTATGACTCTTTCGGTGTTCTTGCTAAGCATACTCATGTTTACTTAGAACAATACTTCGTCATGACGTTTGCTAAGAAATATAGGTAAAAGGTATATAACGCTGTAGAATATTGATATTGTATTTTCATTGATAGTCCGTGGGATTATTTTATACTCCACTCCGTATTCTTATCCATAACCACCATAATCAGCCTATATTGTGCCCACTGCTGGGACACAGACCTCCTCTCTTCGAGAGGGAGTGAGCTATAATCTACCACGCGGGCCCAGTGCGGATTGGTAGATGTCACATGTCTTCGAATTTTTGGTTCTAGGACATGCCGGTTTCCTCACGATGTTTTCCTTCACCGTTTTGAGAGCAGTGGTGATGAAATAATTTACACAAAGTAAAGCGCCTGGCTGTGGTTCGAACGTACGATCTACAACTCGTAAGTCGCGGCCGATACCACTGGGCCACCACTGCTCTCAATATTCTCTGCTATATTCTTATAATCTGTCTATTTTATATTCTTTCAATAATCTTGAATATAATCTTCTGCTTATATTAATCTTATTTATATTTTCAGCCAGGTAGAATAATCAAACAAATTTTCTCTAAGTATAATGAGATACAAATACCAGTTGGTATATAAAAGATCGATGACGCATAAAACTTCGTAGTAAAATATAAAGCGTTCCACAGATAACGCAAGTACAATGAGTTGCCAATATTTTTCATTCTCTTAAGAGTGCGACATTTTTCACGGAACCTTGTAGCCGCATATTTCATGCTATGTTAATATAACTTAAAATATTACTCATATTTTAGTATTTTTTGCTGTATTGTCATGTTATTCTATATGTATATTACAAATTACAGTCGCTTTTCGTGTCTTTCTGTGTGATCGCGTTGGTCTTTAGATTTTATACAACGGATTTTAATGCGGTTTTCAACATCAGTTAGGGAATTGATTCCGGAAAGCTTATGTGTACTCGTATAATCACACTAATATTATAAAGGCGAAAGTTTGTGTGTTTGTTAATGAATATAAAAGTAGGAATATCGGGATAAAAAGTATCATATGAGTTAATCCTGGTTATAAACTATCTGTGTGCTAAAGGAGAATGGGCGTTATTATATGAGTTGCGTCCCAACCCTTGTAACAAGTTGCGACTAGTATAAACATGTTCATTTAGGCTTTTTTGTGAATAATAATCCAAGTTGTTATTACACTTGCGTGCAGGTCAAAAGTAATTGGGCTTCAAGTGAAAAAAGGTTTTTGTATTAAATAATGCTTTAGGTAATAGGTAGTGTCCGACCGAAGCTTCGGCTTCGGCTTCGGCTTCGGCCACCTTCGGCCAAAAAAGCACCTTCGGCCAAGTCTTCGGCTTCGGCCAAGGTTTGCTAGTTGTCAAAATTTGAAATTTACTGAACGATGCTAGAGCGAGACGGAGAGTGTGCAGAGCAGCAGAGTTTCGCCGCGCCGCCGCACCGGACCAAACGAATCGCAGTTAGTAAACTAAACGAGTCAAAACAAGTTTGAGAGCGCGTCTTAAAATTCTAATAAGTGTTTTGTTTTTAAATATTTCATATTTGTTATTACAAATTATTTTATTTATTACTGTGAGTAGTACCTGTGGTGATACGTGGCTCAAATTGTTACCAAAACTTGTTAAGTTTTTATTTTCTCCAATTGTTACCAAAAATGTTTAACTTAATTATCATAAGAAATTACTTATAAGTATTTAATTTTCTCAAAAATTCCAAAAAATTCATCATCATCATCATCATCATTTCAGCCGAAAGACGTCCACTGCTGGACATAGGCCTCCCCCAAGCACCTCCACTTCGACCGGTTTTGTGCTTCTCGCATCCAACGAGTTCCTGCGGCCTTCACAAGGTCGTCGGTCCACCTTGTGGGAGGCCTTCCAACGCTACGCCTTCCGGTACGCGGTCGCCACTCCAGAACCTTTCGGCCCCATCGGCCATCTGTTCTGCGAGCAATGTGCCCTGCCCACTGCCACTTAAGTTTGGCAATTCTTCGGGCTATGTCGGTTACCTTGGTTCTCCTGCGGATCTCTTCATTTCTGATTCGATCCCGCAGGGAAACTCCAAGCATAGCCCTCTCCATTGCCCTTTGGGTGACTTTCAGCCTTCTAAATAAGGCCCATTGTGAGCGACCACGTTTCAGTGCCATATGTCATCACTGGCAACACGCACTGGTCAAAGACTTTCGTCTTGAGACACTGCGGTATGTGGGACGAGAAGATATTGCGTAGCTTCCCGAACGCTGCCCAGCCGAGTCGGATTCGACGATTGACCTCTTTCTCGAAGTTGGACCTACCTAACTGGACAGTTTGTCCTAGGTAAATATACTCGTCCACGACTTCGAGTGTAGCGTCTCCGATCTTCATGAGAGTGGGTGTTACATGGGCATTTGACATGACCTTCGTTTTGTCCATGTTCATTTTCAGACCCACTCTTTCAGAGGCTCTACTGAGGTCATCGAGCATTGTACTGAGGTCCTCCATAGTCTCAGCCATGACTACTATATCGTCGGCAAACCGAAGGTGAGTTATGTACTCGCCATTGATGTTAATGCCAGCTCCTTTCCAGTCCAGAACCTTAAAGACATCCTCCAGAGCAGCGGTGAACAGTTTCGGAGAGATAACGTCTCCCTGTCTCACACCTCGCTGCAGAAGGATAGGTTTCGAGGTCTGGTCCTGGAGTCGAACTGACATAGTGGCGTTTTCGTACAGACACTTCAGCACCTCGATGTACCGATAGTCGATCTGGCACCGTTGAAGAGACTGCAGTACAGCCCATGTCTCGATCGAATCAAAGGCTTTCTCGTAGTCCACAAACGCTAAGCAGAGAGGCAGGTTATACTCTTCGGTCTTCTGTATAACCTGTCGCAGCGTATGTATGTGGTCTACGGTGCTAAAGCCTTTACGGAATCCGGCTTGTTCGGGAGGCTGGAAGTCGTCAAACCTGCGCGCGAGACGGTTCGTGATGACTCTCGAAAACAGCTTGTAGACATGGCTCAGAAGTGAGATGGGCCTATAATTCTTAAGAAGGGCATTGTCACCCTTCTTAAAGAAAAGTATCACCACACCTCTGTTCCATGCCTGTGGTGTTTTACCCTCGAGTATGACGGAATCAAACAGCCTCTGAAGGGCCTTAAGGACGGGTTTTCCGCCGGCCTTCAGGAGCTCGGCCGTAATTCCGTCATCACCCGGTGCCTTGTTGTTTTTAAGCTGCTTCAGAGCCATCCTAATCTCGTACAGGCTGACGTCCGGGATGTCTTCGGTATAGTGTCGGGTCAATCTAGCTCTTGGGTCGTTTGCCAGATTCGTAACGGGGTTGCTTGTTGACGTGTATAACTGTCCATAGAACCTCTCGATCTCTCTCAACAGCTCAGGTTTGGCGGATACGATCCTGCCATCATCAGTCTTCAGTTTCATAAGCTGGCTCTGCCCAATAGACAGATCTCTAGCAAAAACCTTGGAGCCTCTATTTTGCTCTATCGCTTCCTCAATACGATCTGTATTGAAGCGGCGAAGGTCGCTTTTCAAGGACTTAGAGATCTGTCTGTTGAGCCGCCGGTACTTTAGAACATCATCTGAAGACTGCAGGATCATCTCGCGCCTCTCCTTCATGAGCCGCAAAGTAGGATCGGAGAGCTTCTTTTTCGTATTCGTACGACGGGTCTTGAAGATCTTAGACCCGACCGTATGGACAGCTTCCACGAACCCATCGTTATATTCGTCCACGGAGCTCCCCAGGCACTCGAAACGATTCTGAAGTTCGAGCTGAAAGCTCTCGGGGTTTTGAACTTGGATCGGCGCTGGGCGGAGCGTAGACCTCATTAGTCGAGACCTTTCCAGCTTTATATTTAAGTTCAATGTGCCTCTTACCATGCGGTGATCACTTCCGGTTTTCACCGCGTTGATCACAGAGACATCATTGAATATTTGCTTCTTCGTCGACATAATGAAGTCAATCTCATTTTTAGTTGCACCATCCGGGCTCTGCCAGGTCCACTTCCTGTGCTCACGTTTTCTGAAGAAGGAATTCATCATAAAGAGGCCTTCCTTCTCCATAAAACTAGCCAGTAGGTGGCCCCGGTGGTTCCGTCGTCCAACTCCAAATTGCCCCATTCGCAGCTCATCATCGCTTCGTTTACCCAGTTTCGCGTTAAAGTCCCCCATGACAACGGTGAAGTGAGTTTTAGAGCCATGCATGGCTCTGGAAATATCCTCATACATGGTCTCCACCTCATCGTCGGGGTGTGACGAGGTCGGGGCGTAAACCTGTACGACCTTCAGCGAATACCTTGCGGATATTCTGAGTATAAGGTACGCCACCCTGGTCGACACACTCTCGATCTTCACCACGTTGCTCACAAGGGACTTGTGGACGATAAACCCGACACCACCTTGGGACTGCTGGTCGCCCTCCCGGAAATAGAGCAAGTTGCCAGATTTAAGGATTATCGAGTCCTCCCCCTCTCTTCGGACTTCAGATAATCCCACTATGCCCCATCGCAACCTGCTCAATTCTTCCTCGAGTTCGGAGATCTTCTCGTCGGTCCGGAGTGTACGCGTGTTGTATGTTGCCAGGTCCAGTTTTCGGTTATTTTGGTAGCCGGATCTCTTCCGGGGATTCTTAGCACCCCTTGCCTCACCGTGGCCTTGGCCGCTACCGTAGCCAAGGGTAGGCGGGCCGCCGGGCACTAGGGGCCAAGTATTTTTTGTGCTTGTCATTTGGGGGGGATTTGCCATAATCGCCACGCTTGGCATGCATTCCAAAAAATTATATGTAAAAAATAGATATTGAAAAAGCGTTAAACTTTGCTCAATTATTTTATAGAAATACTTTGTGTTCGTCTGATAATTAAAAAAATGTGACTGATTATTTGATTATTTTTGTTAAAATTACTTTAAGTAAATAAATATTTAATTAACATTGTATATTTGAAACTTTTATTTTAGACAATATTTTATTACCTACTTGTATATGTTGGTCACTCGGCTCGTTATTGGGCTAAATCTCTAAAGCTCTCACAATATGTATCTAGTATATTCTGAGATCAAAGTAACTATCGTATTTCTCAAGGTCAATGACACCTTCGGCTTCGGCTTCGGCTTCGGCCGAAGGTTTTGGTGAATACCGATTAATCGGCTTCGGCTTCGGCTTCGGCCAGAATTGCACCTTCGGTCGGACACTAGTAATAGGTAATACAGGCTGGTTTCCGCAACTCCACGTCAATGCGCGTATTTTGCGTACTAAATAATGCTTTAATAATAATATCAATCAATACTTTTTTACATTTTGTGTTACACATCCACATAATTATTACATTTATAATAATTGTACATTAATCACAGGCAGTAACAGTTACTTTTAGTCAGTTATAAACGCACATTTGAAAATACTTAAACAAAAAAAATGATACAATTATCACTGAATAATTCCCTTATGTAGGAGTATGCCTCAAACAAATGCACATTATACACATATTGGTACTTGTGATTTAATAATAGATTAATTAAGTAGTCTCTATATTCTATCGAAAATAAAAAAATTAAAACCTAACTTAACTAAAACTATACACAAACTAAAATATAGCGACGAAAAATTCATCCGCATCGCTGACCCGGAACAACTACCTGTAGGCAATACAAATATTTGTTCCGTGCAGGAATCGAACCCGCGACACGCAGCGCAATAGTCGATCGCTCAGCCACTGCGCCTACCGTGTCGTCATTTATAATATAAGTATGGAAGTATAATGTCTCCCCAGTTACCTCTAAGAAACCGATTGATTCAATGTTTCGTTGCGACACGGCGACGTGAAAAAAGCACAAACATAGTTCAGAAGCCAACAAGCACATAACAGACCTGTTCTATTCTCATATGCTCTGAAATATATTCAGCAAAACGCGGTCTTGCTTCTAATATAGTTCTTGAAACTAAATGTCGCACTCGCTGTCGAGTCAAAGACCGGGCACAGGTGACACAGAAATGTTCCATAGTTCGTAATCGTAACAAACCATTAAAAAACAATATCAAGTCCACAAAGTAAGCCGAAGTCGATAGTTGCAAACGTAGAAACACCAGAGGTCCTTTAGGAATGCGTAAGTCGTCAGTAACTAAACAGAGGAGCAAAAATTTAAAATACGGTAGTACAGCACAGCTATATACCTAAAACTGAAAGCATAAGTGCATATATACCACTAGATAAATAATGGCATCTAGAAGCACCATAGATCAATGAAATTACGAATCGCTGACACAACTGACTTTTATTTTGACATGTAAAAAAGAATAAAAAACTATAAATATAAAAAAGATAAAAACCTTAATAAAATAAAACTTTATAAAACTCATAAATATATACAGGGTGTCCCTGGAAGTATGGATCAAATCGAATAGGGGCGTGGGCAAGGTCATTTCCAAACTTTTTAACCCTGAGAATGTCAGTGAATTTTTTTACGGTTCAAAAGTTATGACTGATTTTAATTTTTTTTCCAATCACTTCGCTTAGTGCTCAAAGAAATTAATCATAAAAAAATACTATCAGGGCTATCTAAAAAAAATAAATTGATAGCCCTGATAGTTTTCACGAATTCGATCTTTCTTCTCTTTTTTTTTAGTTTTTTTTTTAGTATTTTTTTTTAATTTATTTTTTTGCTAAAATGTTTGGAAATGACCTTGCCCACGTCCCTATTTGATTTGATCCATACATCCAGGGACACCCTGTATACTTATTACAAAAAGTTGCAACAACCATGCAACAACCGACAACCATCTATTTCCAACATATAGCCTGTCTCTTAAAATATTTTTCGCTGCTCCTGCGCTTACAATAAAAAAAACAATGTCAGTGCGCGGCGCAGGGTAGTAGAGGGGGTGCTGGGGGGTGTTGGGTCAGAGCAGGAGTAGGTAGTTATAAATAGCTTTAATCCTTTTGTCATTAAAAGACTAATTAATTAAGTTGTATTTAATATTTTATTAAATAAATCAAACTACTATAACACTTTCCCTGCACGAGATACAGAGTTATGCCCATACAAAAAAAAATAACACTCACTGAGATCTTCCATATGATATAGGTAGAAACATGTTACAACACTTGGGACGAAACCGCCCATTCTTCTTTCATCCAAATCCGTTCAGTAGCTTTTGCGTGAAAGAGTAAGGGTCAGCGCAGACAGAACGGAGCGCAGCGGAGAGGATTTTATTAACGCACTTGAAAATAAACTTTAAAATTATTACAATAAAGTCGCGCGGGGATTCCCGCGTATCTTCAAGGACGCGCGAGCATTTTTTGTCAGGTTCAAGCATTTATGCACTTTATTGTAATAATTTTAAAGTTTATTTTCAAGTGCGTTAGTAAAATCCTCTCCGCTGCGCTCCATTCTGTCTGCGCTGACCCTAACGAACATCCATCCATCAACCCCCACACACTTTCGCGTTTATAAGTAGGATAAGATAGGAAGTAGGATTTAAGTTCGTAGTCAAATTAATGTCCCTGACTTAACATAGACAAAGCAAAGTCACAGGAAAGTCACTAGTATAATACATCCCATTAGCACACACGTGAGGAGTGCTAAAAGGACATACACTGACCTTTTTGGCGCTGTCCCTTCAAAAGGTCGTTTGTTTCGCACTCGCAACTAACACGCATTATGTTAATGCAAGAGTATGAAATAGCAAAATTATTAGGATCGCTTTCTTTGTAGGCTTTACCTTGTATCCCCCAGCACGAGTAAATGTATGGTTAGTTTCAAAAGTATCGGATGAAAATGTAAAAAAAATGGATACGAACATGAACGTACCGGTGCCATTTATAAATTGAGAGCTTTGATTTTTTTATTTGTATACTTAAACCCGATTTATTTTAATCAGCTTACAGATTTTAGTTGATGTTATTTTTATAACCCCAATTTCCATCGATGTTTTTTTAATTACAATTCAATAATGATATTCAAGCAATAATTGTTGGAAAAAGTAGTGAAATATAAAGTTGAAACCTAAATATAGATGAATGTGTTACTAACTCCCTTTACTGAGCGATTGCGTAGGAATGAGAAAAGTTTACACTTTTATCAGATAATTTGGGAACAGAAATTAGCTACACACCTATCTTCGTAACGTTATCCGGAGAGAAATACGTAACATATAATATATTACGTGTTTCTCTGCAGCCAGTTTTTCCATACATTTGTCACACTTAGTTCCAAACACACTCACTTGGCGCTGTTACAATATTTCAAAAATGGAAGTTTACGACTCACTTAGATAACGGCGACTTTTCTATCTTGGATGATGGACTGGCCCCCATGGACATGATGTCACGTTAGTAAACATTTGGTACAGATTGGAGAAACGAAACATGAAATGTAACACACGTTGAAAGAAAATTCGCCTAGTTTTTACGTTACATTTGATGTTGCGTGGCATAAATAGAACGCCTAATATGTATTACGGCCGTCGAGAGAACGCGTTCCTTAAACAAGGTAGTGCGATAATTCTAGTAGCTAATAAAGGTCAAATTCGCAAAACACGTATTCGTTTGTATGAAACTGATGGGTGTGGGCCGCACTGTACGTTTCATGTTACGTTTTACCAATCTGTACCCGGTATTAGGCTTTCATCTTGAATATTACTATGGATTTCTATAGTGCCTTGGTGTAACATTTACCTATAGGTATGTAGGTACAAATGGATGTCAGAAGTGTATGTCCACTGATATTCGCCTTAGAGACAGCTCTGATTGGATAGCATGCCAGTTTTCATCATGTCCTATGCGTGTTCTAGACATGCTTCAATATCATAGCAAATCTATTGTGACCAGTACGTTTGAGAAACCCCAGGACAGCTGTTACTTTGAAATCAAAAGGGGTTGGAATGCTATGTATTATAAGTTCGTGTTTCCTGAGATATTGGTTTTTGTACTAGAAGAGGAAAATAGGTTGTAATGTTTGAATAAACATCGGCATGTATAGTTTTTTTAAATCGTCTGTGATCGTAAATGTCAACCGTGTAAGTATATGCGCATGTATCGAATTATAATTATATATAATCCGTCATAGCCATCATGAAATGCACGAGATGCCTAATAATTAGCTCCTCATTTCTCTTGTCCAAAGTAAAAGAAAATTCTCTCAAACAGAGCCAACCCAACGATAAGACTCCACAAAAAAAAATTAAACCATCTTATTCCATTACTATTCCGGCTTCCGAAGTAGAAAGAAGGCAGATTCAATTTTATTAGCGCATCGCGTTAGTGGTTTCGGCTTGTCGGCACGGGCCCCTAATAAAATGAGCCGAGGTAACGGCGTGTTTGCGCCGCGAGATGACAGATACGGCACGGACCGGGTCGCCGCCGCACCGCCCGAGCCCCGCTCCTCTTGTAAACTAGCGTACACACCACACCTACTAAACAGACTGAAAAACTGAATTTATATAGTGTTCGAGCTATGAGCGTTGGATGTGCGAATCAACGTTCAGTTTGTGAGGTGAAGAGTAAAAAGTTTTAATATTTTGGAAAGTTTTCGAAGAGAGAATCCAGTCGTTAATTGTATTTAGATTGGAAATCTATATAAATGAAAATTAAATGTTGTTCGTTAGTAAGAGCATCTCTTGAGAACGGCTGGACCGATTTGGTTAATTTACTTTTTTAAATGTTCGTTATAGTCCGAAGATTTCTAGACAAAGAAAAATTAAAAAAAAAAATGTCCAAAAATGTGAAAATTCGGGAAAAAACTGAAAATTGTGTTTTATACGTATTTTGTACGAATTATTGAATGGATAGGACATCGTCTGTCGGGTCAGCTAGTAAAATATGTAATTGTAGGTTCGTAAGCCGCAATTGCAACTGGTAATCTGTCATTTGGTGATCATATCTTTCCAATCACGGCACAATATGCTGTTCTAGATCTACTTTGTAGTAAAATGTGACCACAGTACTTATTAGGTACTACAATATTTTCTATTGCCTGGAAGATTTGAATTAGTATAATAGGTATTCCAAGGATTGCCTGATTTCATTTCATTTCACTCACAAGAAAAAAGTCGTAGAAAACTGCTCACATAGAAAATGATTTATTAATTTTTATCGAAGAACTTTCACCATAGATTACGTTTCTCTGTAAAAGCGAGTAAAACTAGCACAAGAACCTCGTATTTCATAGCGCTGTTGTTTATAAATCAACAGTTTAATATCATTAAGCGGCTACGCCTAGTAAGCTTAAAAACTTTCCAGTTTTAATTCGCCCGTGAGAGATTTTAATTTAGCGAGAAACTGTTTCCTCGAACTTGTTGTAATGTATTCATATATTAACAAAATACTGACATCCAGCCCAGTTGCGGCGCTTTTTCGAACGCCAGTTTCACGAATAGTCTGAAATGAGAGAGATTTTATGCTACCCTGAATTTTTTATTAGTTGTAAACAGCTTACTGAAGATAATTTAATCTATCATTTCTACGTAAGTAAGCAGTCGTTTTCTAAGATTTTTTAGATAAATATTGTTAGAATGGCATTATGAAACTCATCGAAACTGTTTTTTTTTAAATTATTTGTATATTTAAACAAAACGACAACGCAGTGCATAATTAACAAGGGATAATAAAATCAAATTCGTTTCGGATATTTACGAACAAGGGTTTGCAAATTCGCGTTCCATAGTCGACGCTAGAAGGAGAGAGCATTACTTTGCAATGCAGTGACATTTTTCTTTATGAACTCTCCCGCCCTGTTTTTATTAATTCCTACTCCCCGGTCCCAAATAAAAGCTTTAAAGAAAATGTTTTCATAATTTAAACCATTTTATATCCAGACTTATGCTCGCTTTACGCGATACATCGTATTGTTTTTCTGGTTTAAACGAAATCTGTTCTTGTATGTTCATGATCTATACTTTAAAGTCAGTTTTAGTATCTGCGTTGCGTTGTTCTTCTAAACCGAGGAACATTCCGGTAGGTTTACGCGTAAAGGGGGCTTGCGGCTAAGTTTTCTTTATCCTCGACATTGTATGGTTTAATTTTGACATTGTTTTAATACTCTTTTATTTTAACTCTTTGAAATATGTGTACGCTGGAAACAGCAGAATATTATGGACATCATATTACGTGTAACACCTTTGTACAACAATATTCTAACAAATAAATACATTTATTTATTATTAAGTAATAACAGCCGTACGGGCCGATCGGTCAGGTTAAACTACGCTTGCCGCGGTTGGTCCGTAGATGGGTGATCATTTTTACATACGAAGAGTCCTCCGTGCCTCGGAAAGCACGTTAAAGGTAATCAGATAATCTTAAGCTGATTGATCGACCCGTGTGGCTATTATTACTTGACCACGAGCTCCTCCGGACCATGAAAACTTATTTGCAGTTGCTGTGAAGCATTAGATGTTGTGTAATAATATCATGCTGCAAATACCAACGATCTACGCCTTTGTAATTATGGGAAAGAACCCTCAGGATAGTTTAGGGCAGTGGCGGTTTAGGGGAAGCTGGAAGGTTCATTTCTGTAATGGATATCTAAGGGATGCGATGTCGAGAGCAAATAGATAGGGAACCATGGGTATTTTTGTATAGACCTACCACGAAAAAGGTTTTGGTGTTTACTTTTATACCATACTAGCTGCGCCCTGCGGTTTCACCCGCATAAGTTTCGATCCCGTGGGCTTATCGAGATAAAATGTCCTATCGAAATAAAATATCCTATGTGTTAACCCAAGGTGTCAGCTACCTTCATACCAAATGTTATCAAAATTGGTCTAGCCGTTTGTGCGTGAAGAAGTAACAAACATACAAACACACTCACAATCTTTCGTCTTTATAATATTAGTGTTAGTTTCTGCCCGCAGCTTCGCCCGCGTGGGTGTCGGTAACTGTTCTACGGAAACGTGCTATCAGGACAAAAAGTAAGCAATGTGATATTTCTCATAATGCCATCTATCTCCTTGCCAAATTTTATCGAAATCCGTTCAGTGGTTTAGGGGGTGAAAAGGTACATACAGACAGAGTTACTTTAGAATTTATAATATTTAGTATGGATTTCGATAGTAGAGTTGTTTATGTCCAGAAGGGAAGTAATAACATAGCATAACATCACGACTGTAATCCCCGAAGGGTTAGGCAGAGGTATGCCTATCATCATCATTATCATCATTTCAGCCGAAAGACGTCCACTGCTAGACATAGGCCTGACCCAAGCACCTACACCTCGACTTTTGTGCTTCTCGCATCCAACGGGTTCCTGCGGTCTTCACAAGGTGTGTGAGATGTGCCTATAGTATCAGTCCCATGTAAGCGGGCGAGCCTGTTGCCATCAACCGGGCACAAATCCAGACTCCGGGTAAGTACACCCGGGTAGTACCTAAGTAATTTTAATAACCAAGAATACCATTCAATTAAAAACTGCTTGGTAACTGTTGTTGAACCTAATTACCTACTTTAAAAAAAAAAAAGACGGGTTGCACTCCGGGAGTGCCGGCAGAAGTGAAAACTTGAATATTAAAGTTGAAATAAATCAATTATTAATTGAATTAATATAATGTCGTGTGTCACTTCGTTCACTTCGGTTCGCGCCGCCGTAAAAAGAGAGGAGGGGGGGGGGAATCTCTCCTGACGGTCACGTGTCCTGACGCGAGTTTAACATTTTTTACCCATTACAAAAAAGTATGCGACGCCGCTAAAGAAGTTTACACTTCAAAAATCATATGGGGTAGAGTTATTTCTTAATGGACCAACAGTTATAATACATACTCAGCCTATAATGTTCCCACTGCTGGGAAACAGGCCTCCTCTCTGTGAGAGGGGGTGGGCCGTAATCTACCACGCGGGCCAAGTGCGGGTTGGTAGATGTCACATGTTTTTGTTTTGGTTCTAGGACATGCCGGTTTCCTCACGATGTTTTCCTTCACCGTTTTGAGAGCAGTGGTGATGATATAATTTACACAATGTAAAGCCTCTGTCTGGGTTCGAACCTACGACCTACAACTCGTAAGTTGCGGCCGTGACCACTAGGCCACCACCGCTCACTTATAAGGTCAGGGAAATTAATTGTTAAGCAAATTGCCTACAGTTGTCCGTATATTCTTTGGCAGTTGCATGAAATGAACATAACACGGCAAATTGACGTAGGGTGTCAATTGGAGTGTCAAATGACAGGTGGAGTAGATAGAAAAAACGTTTATTCAGTGCAACAAAAGAGACAATATAGGCATTGAAAAAACATCAAAATTGATGAATATAAATTGACCCATAGACACCTCATATGAAATTTATAACGGTCGATCACTACTGGGCAGTATGTGTCTCATGGTTGCACCAATTGGGAGTCCAGCTCAGCATATGCCAGGAACAATACCTGACGCTGGTATTCTGCTGCATCCCGTTAGTGACACACGGATGTCGGGAAGACACATCCAACTTTCAACAAAATGGTACCTACATAGTGCGGCGCGTATATTATAAAGGTGGAAAGTACCCACGTCTTAATTGACTTGCTTTTAAAGAGTAGGGCTGTGACCGAGTGACGTCCAAGGGCTGGAAGACCTGCCGGTCTATTCTGTAAAGATCTCACCGTGGTACCTTAGGTGAAGTGAGCTGTCAATAGTTTCAATCCAATCAAGAATGATAGCTCACTTCACTTAAGCTTTTACGGTGAGATTTTAATAGGTGTCGGTCGTCCGGCGCGCGGCGGCGAGATGGGCAGACTACATTGTTGCCATCGCCTCGCGGGCGAAACCTGGATGGCACTGGAGCGTAGGAATTAGCGTAAGAAAAGAAAGCCCTATGCCCAGCTGTGGGAGAAGTGGGGCTGTGAATTACATTGTCAAATTACTGTTATAAGAATTATATTTTATTTAAAATTAATTTCTTTTTTATTTATTTGAGTTCGGGGGACTTTACCTCATTATTTTCCTGGACTGTACAGATGCCAGCACATCAAGCTACTACAATCTGACAAACTTTAATAGATTTTCTACTTTATCGCTAAATTATAAGGTTCAAAGTTGATTGGGAAAATTTTACAGTTTCTGGCTTGATGTGCTGGCGTCTGTACAAAACAACCGTAACTATTAAAACAGCGGCCCTTTACAGAAGGCAGTCTAAAACTGAAAAACGAGACAAAAAAACTGGAATTTAAAAACGAAAATTATTCTACAAAAACTGGCTTTGTTCTGGTAAACGAAATTCGTGTAAATACAAAGGCACGTTATTGCATCGTTACATCAATTTTATTATTATATCTTTTGGAAGCTAATCAATTTGCATCTGTATACACGTCAGACTTAATGACCGAAAAAGCCCATTGAATGGAAAAAAACCGTTCCCAAATCGGTGTTACATGAATGAGGGTCATGAAGCTAAATTCAATTTGTGATATATTTGTAGCGGTGAATCATTTAAGGGTTTAGATACACTGTGTGGTTTTAGGACCAATTTAGGATATCGTAGGTCTTCATGGTTTTAGTAAACCTAACTGGCGGAATGAAATGAATTTTGGAACTCAAATGGAGTTGAGCAGGACACCGGGCAAGACGCAGTGATGGCAGGCGAAGTAAGGCTGTGACCGAGTGGCCTCCAAGCACTGGAGGACGAAGTCTCAGTCGTCCGCGGCGAGAAGGGTGGACGACTTTGTTACCATCGGGTAGAATCTGGATGCGGCTGGGTCAGGAATGTGGGGATTGGCACAAGAAAAGAGGGCGATTTTCAGCAGTGGGTGAAGTTAGGTTGTGGATGAAGATGATGAACTGAACGAATGATTGGAAAGTGTATGGCGTATAGATAATGCCATCCAAGAAGACGCGTCCCATTCTTCTTACTAATCGCTAGTGTTTTAGTTTTTTGATACACACTAATTACCCACTAATTAGTAATTACTGTTTATCGACAAAACTAAAACACTAAATATTGCACAACGGAATATTGCACACTTGTACTGTAAGCGATTAGGAAGAAGAGTGGGGCGCGTCTTCGTGGATGGCGCTATCTGTAACAGCCCTGTGGCATGGTCATTTCGCAGCATAGGTACTGCTGAGATGGGGTTTCCATTTCTTTATAATGCTTTATGCACATATATAATCAGCCTATAATGTTCCCACTGCTGCGACACAGGCCTCCTGTCTGTGAGAGGGAGTGGGCCGTAATCTACCACGCAGGCCCACGCGGGGTGGTAGATGTCACATGTCTTCGAAAATTATTGGTTCTAGGACAGGCTTGTGTCCTCACGATATTTATGATGATGAGGGCGGTGTTTTATGTATTAATTTCAACATTAAACTTCTGTTCTTTTTAACTTTCTGCTGTATTTCTTGGAGTTATATTCTCTGACTCAGGGAAAAAACTGTGATCTATCTAGATGAGTACTGGCAGAACCACATTAGTCGATAATCAACTTTGCTTCAAATGTCGATAGCCAGCCTTTCACCGCTTATTTTAGTGGTGGCAAGTTTAATGGACAGGCAACCGACCGCGGAAATACTACCAATAGATAGACTCAATAAACCAATCCCATGACACTGATAGTTTTGCTCGCATGGTTGCACAATATTTGGGGGAAATAATAACATGTTGTACCTAAGTAGGTACGTTGAACATACTTAGGTATGTAACTGGAGGAGATTTGAAGAAATTCAATAGGTGAGGTAGATATTAGCTGTACCACCTAATACAATTAACATAACATAATATCATGTCAGCAATCCTCGAAGGGTTGGGCAGAAGTGTACCTATTTCACTCACATTTCGCCAGTTATGTTTAAATCCCATGTAATAGGGGGCCAGCCTATTTCCATCAACCGGTCACAAATCTAGAATCGGGCTGCCACTAAGAAATTCCTGATAGAAAAACTCAATAAAACGTTGTCCGACCTGGGAATACAATCTAGGACTTCATGCTCAACAGTAGCGCTTGCGACCAATAGACCGACGAGGTAGTCCTAATAAAATTGAAAGCTAATATTTAAAAACGTATGTTGACATATAGACAGTCAAGTCATGCATTTAATAAGAGCTCCCCATAAAATACTTTAACAGGGACGTATTATATTATCTGTGGCAGGGATTAACTTGTGATTGCTGGAATACTGCTTAATATTACCATAAGCCACGCTAGGTAAACAGATTAGTGATCGGTACACCTAGTGTGAGTTTCACACGCTGTTGTCGTTATGTAACCATGACTTATCCGAATTTAATAGAGTACTCTCTTATTTATTTCAACTTATGGCTGATTTTTGAATCGACAGATATTTTTTATTCGTGGAATTACATTGACGTCTAACAGTTATAGTATGGAAGAACTTTCAAAAAAACAAAATTATTCCTCGCATAAAATTATCTGGCGTTGGAAAATTCAGCCCTTATCAACTTTATAAAAACAGAATACTTTACCATCACTTATTGACATATCGGATATACATTAAAACCGAGTACACACACAAAACGAGACAGCCGAACACATCCGAAGTGGTGTCGATTACAGTACCAGTGGCGCGAGTTCAATAGTTTTTTTTTATCTTAAAAAATGCCCAACTCGCCTAAAGAAGTTTTCACTTCAAAAACCTTAAATTCATTCATTCAATGACTGACAGAACACCCTAAGCCGCTGGGTCTAGAATCATGAAATTTTGCTAAAGATCCTTTTTCTAATGAAGGTAAAAATAGGAAGAATTTTTGAAAATTCATCCCCTAAAGAGCTTCAATAGATGATGAAAGCTTGGATAGAAATGAGTCATTTTTGACAGTGGAAAACACCATCGGGCGCACAACCTATACCTTTGGGTCTAGAAGCTTGAAATGTCGTCGTACTAGAAATCTTTCATAACGAAGGTTTGAAAATGTATCCCCTAAAGAGTTTAAGGTGGAACTAGTCGCGAGCTCGAACTCACTGGGTCCACATGTCCAAAAAGCACGTTCTCTCACCTGGCATCGTGTCCGACAGAGATAGCAGCAGTTAAACGCTAGTTTACACGCACAACGTCTAGTTTGCACGCACACAAACACCGTTCCGAAATAAAACGCGCGTAAAAAAATACGAGAAGTCCTTTGGAAAATCGAGTTTTATGTAAAAACCACAGCATAAAGCAATTTAAAATAAAGTGTATTGAATACTTTAATAATTGAGCTTTGTCGGTATTGACTTTGTTTTGTAGATTTTATACTTCTTTTATTACTTATTTACACCCAAAGTTACGTTAAAATTAACAAGAAAAACGAATATATTTTGGCTCATAACTTTTTAATTGCTTTTTATTTTACTATTCTGTTTCCGTACAGACACAAATAATAATAAGCGGCAAGTTTAACAAGATATTGTTGGGTGGTTCGGTTTGATTGTGAGAGCAATTTATATACTTGTTCGATGGCAAAGAGAATGATTATAAAATTGATTAGACCACGAAGTTTCTTTTGTAGTCATTTGGAAAGGGCGGAAGGTTGGTGAAGGTTTATTTTCGTTAAGGTCACGCTTCTATCGATTAGTGTAGGTCAGATTAAAGTGTGGGTACATGGGAAAACGTGTCTTCCGAATAAAACAAAACAAACATGATGGTTTTTATGAACGGTTAAGAGAGAAATTTCAACATTAAATCTTGGCTGAGGTATTAGTTTTCTATCGAGAAGAAAGTTGCTTACCTTATACCCAAGGGTAGAAAAGGGCTAACATTTCATTTTTATCAGGTGCTGATTGGCTCAATATGATCCTAACCATGAAAAAATTACTATTTAATTTTTCAATTATTTTCACCCTGCGTTCGAATATAATCCTGCATGAAACATAAGTTTTCGTTTCGATCCCGTAGGAACGTCGGAATAAAAACTATCCTACGTCATTTCCCAGGACTCAAACGATCTCTATACCAAATTTCATCTCAATCGGTGTGACGAGGTAACAGACAGACAGACACACTTTCGTATTTTTAATATTAGTATGGATTCAATAAAAATTACAAGAGAACGTCCCATACATAGACTTTCGAAACATTGCGACATTTTAAAGATATTTCAATCTTATATAGGCGTGTCCACCAGGCATTTGCCCAAGGCCAAGTTTTAACCCGACTGCCGCAGCAAAAGTTTGTAATGTTTATAACAATATTTTTCCAATAATTTCCAAGTTACAAAATATTATGACTGTCGTCCAGTGTTGCAGTTTTAAGTTACAACTAAGTGTCGAATGCTGCACAAGTTGCCGTAACTTCAAAACATCTTATTTATATATAAATGTTCTATTTTAATTAAGTTTCTTCCGACTCAACTTTGAATATTAACAAGTCCTTTAGCTCTGTTTTTCTTAAGTTGCACTCAGCCAATAAAGTTAATTCATATGAATTTTAAGCATTATGAATGTTGCAATCCGTTTGTTTATTCTTCTTTGGTTTTATTTTAAAAGCGAAGTTTTATGCTGTCTTCATCTAGAGGAGTTTACTTCATAAAATAAACAACCATAAAGTAATATATTTTGTTGACTGCTTTAACGCAAACTTCTGAAGATTTCATTTGCTCTTATTGGTCGGGTCTATTTTTTATCATTCTGTTTGGGACCTACATTATTCTATAATAACATATTACTGACATAGCCCGACGAATTGCCAAACTTAAGTGGCAGTGGGCAGGGCACATTGCTCACAGAACAGATGGCCGATAGGGCCGAAAGGTTCTGGAGTGGCGATCGCGTACCGTAAGATGTAGCGTTGGAAGGCCTCCAACAAGGTGGACCGACGACCTTGTGAAGGCCGCAGGAACTCGTTGGATGCGAGAAGCACAAAACCGGGCGAAGTTGAGGTGCTTGAGGGAGGCCTATGTCCAGCAGTGGACGTCTTTCGGCTGAAATGATGAACATATTACAATGCACTTATGATATGCAATCAATATAATTTTTACTAAGGTGAGTTTGGGCTCTTATAAAAATATTCTATACAATTTCATAATAACAAAAGAAATAAAAAAGCTGTGGCTTCTATAATTTATATACCTACTTGTACCGAGAGACTGAATAGCTCCAACAGTACAATTTGCCATTATATTGCACACAGAAGCAAGTTACAACAATTGAAAATCATAAATCCCCCTGATTTATCTCCTTACACAAACGTATCAAACTCAACGTCGGCGATAGTTGTAAAATAACTGAGGTATAATGCTTCCCCTAACTCGTCTCGGCAGAAATAATACCGAATGCCGAGTGCCGAGGCCGAAGACGAATTGATTCGACAACTTAATGACTCATTCAAGAAGTCATAAAGTCGGCGGCATCTCACTGCTTAATATAGCGGCGTTGCAAGAAACAATTAGACAAGCGGCACAATCATCCAAGAGGTGATGGGGAGGAGGCAGGAGTGTTTGGATGCGGCGTTTTTTAAATAACTATGATATCCCAATTTCCAGTTAACTTTAATAATAATTAAAGATTGAGTTTAGAACTGAATGTAACTAGAGGTTGATTGTTGTATGCTGTTCATAAATAACAAAGTAATTTACAATGAGGATAGATTTTAAAATGTCAAACTTCAATATAAACAGCGGTATTATTTTCTTTATTTTCAAGAATAAAATCGGTGTCGCTACGATGTAGCCACGTGTAGCGCGTTGCTACGCTGGCTACGACGGCTACGCTCTTGTAGCATAATTTAATCGCATACGATTCCATGGTAACTGTCGGCCATTTTAAATATTTTATGACCTTTCACAAGTTCTCAAGTATTACTCTATCACTTTCAAATGCAGGTAAATAAGAATGTTAAGTGAAAGTTCATTTATTCTACTAACGTTACGGATGGCGTGAATAAAGGATGGAAAACAACATAAATCAAATGAATGCGACAATAATCGAAATGAAATGACTGTAATTGGGACATGAAATGACAGGGACTCGGACGGTCTTGTTAAGTAAGTCGGGGGTAAACGATGTTACATACAATTATGTGGAAGCATCCTATGGGAATGCGCGGATATGAATTACAATCATGGAAAGGAGCTACTGTTATTCGGTTATTGGGTTATGTTTGTTTTGGATTTCCAGGTTAGGATTTGTTGCAGGTTTCGACGTGAACTTAATTTTCATCCTGCGTAGGAGTAATTAAAGAAAAAGAAAGGAAGAAAGAAAAATTGTTTATTCTGCACAAACAAAACGCACAAAATAACACGAAAGGAAAAGTAAATCAATTTTGTTTTTTACGTTATACGAATGTCCAAAATATTGCTGGCAAAATATGATTTTCGGCATTTTCAATCTCAAATAGCAGCCGGGGGGTTAATTGTAGACTTTCGTTGTAAAAGTGAAAAATCTCAGGGTGTTATTTCCCATTAGAAAATAGTACTATTTTTCTTTAATTTTTTGGGTACAAATTATTCGACTTGAATGATGTCCTTTGCAACATTTATAATTAAATAGATACTCTTTCAACGAAATGCCTTTTTTAACGATGTTTCTTTATTTCAACAGTGGACATTCTCAGGAACTCTGCAGATATTTCAGCTAAAGTTACAGTTTCCTAGAAGACCAGGGGCCGCCACATAACAACGGGTATTTGAATTTAAGGTTTCAAAAAACGCTCCCTAGGAAAGCTCACCAACTTACTTCCATAAATAACGTTTCTGTGACGTCATTCGAAGGTAAATGACGTTCGCTATGTAGCGGCCACGGCAGTCTTAGGAAACCCTAGCTTTAGTCTCATAATTTTTGCTCTACTGTTATATTTTTATCTTCTTACCTTCTTGTGCTGGCAACGTGTCGAATGGCGTGTAATACTGCTCGCATAAATCGTGGAGACACGGTGACGAGAGAAGGCATACTTACGCGCGGAATGAGGCACATATACGCTCTGTGCGCCTCGCAAGCGCTAAAATTTCCTTTTAATTGTCTCTCCGTGAACGTACGACATCACCCTGTTACCTAATATGGATAGGTATTACCATTCGTATAATTCTATTTAGAGGCGAGCATGTTTTTCAATAATAACTTAAAGTCAAAAGCTTTTTGCTAAGTAGTTTTAGTACGTCGAAATGTCTGGACTTAAAATGGGACCTTGACCTTAAAGTTCGTTCAGACGTTTCTTTTGAAGTAGTTATACAGAAAACGTCGGAGACGACTTTGATGTAAAAGAAAATACACACATCAAAAGTGTCTAGGGATCAACATATATTTTTGCAATAACTTTTCTCCTGATTGATATTAATTAAAATTTTCTTTAAGGATTCATCAAATAAAGTGTTTTCGTTTGTCACAGTAACGATAAACCAAGTCACCTTTGCATTAATAAAGAAATTTGCCATTTTCCTAATAAAGGGATTTTTGACATTTGAACCACTAACACAAAAGTTCGAAAAAAAGACTGAAATAACAGTTTTCTTTAAAATTTTATTGGGTAACTTAAACAATTAATAATCCGTGTTTCTACCGCGAACACTAACAACACAAGAACATCGGTTTGGCATACTCAAAATGAGTTCATCCAAATCACGCTGTGGAATGGCCGCCCATGTTCGTTGCAACAACAAAAAAAGGTCTTCTTGCGACTGGATACCCTCCATATTCGGCAGAGCTCTTCTCTGTAGCATATCCCATGCATGCTCAATCGGGTTCAAGTCTGGCGACTGAGCAGGCCAGGGCAGGACATTGATGTTAGCTGCGGCGAGAGTCTGTCTTACAACTCTTGCGGTGTGCGGTCGTGCATTATCATGCATTAACTGAAATAAGGCACCGATTTGCACTTGTAGAGGAACGATGACGTCTGATACAATCGTCTCAGCATAAATTTGAGCGTTGAGGTTGCCTCTGATCCAAATCAACTCAGTTCTTTCGCCGATCCAAATACCCGCCCATACCATGATGGTTCCACCACTATAAGGATGGACTTCCTGGCAGGATTTTAATCGCTGTTGGCGTCCAGGGGTTCTCCAGTGTCGTATACGTCTTGTATCCGGTCTCATACCAAAACGAGACTCATCAGAAAAGCACACGAAACGCCATTGTTCTTCTGCCCAATTTCTGTGTTCAAGAGCCCATTGATATCGAATCCTACGATTGTGCATTGCTATAGGTGGTACCCGTAGCGGTCTTCGGGAATGAAGGTTCACTTCATGCAAGCGGTTTCTGACTGTTTGGTCGCTAATTAAGTTCCCTGAAGAGTGATGAAGCCTCACGGCTAACATCATGGCGGTTATTGTTGGAGCTCTTCGAGTTAAGATTTGAATGTATCGGTCTTGTCTCCGTGTGGTGCAGCGATACCGTCCTCCATGGCGCTCAGCCACGGTACCAGTGCTTCGGTAACGTGTCCAAAGTCGACTGATAACACTCTGACTTGTATTCAGAGCTAAAGCCACAGTACGTTGCCGGGAACCAGCTTCTATCATTCCCACGGCTCTGAGCATTTCTTCCCTGCTTAAATGACGTCGCCGCTCCATAATAACGTTGGTTTTAATCAGTAGTAGGGAAAAAGTAGCACTAATAATGTCTTCAATGCGTTGTATGTTTTTATAGGGAAAATATTGACAGCTGATTTTCATCTTTTACTCGAATTTGATTCACAGTTCCTGATTCAAATTATGAAATGCACCAAACAGGATCCATATAAATTTATAAAATCATAAATTTATTACAAAGCCACATCTCAATCTCAAGAAATCCGCATAAAAATGCTTGATCCCTAGACACTTTTGATGTGTGTAATTTCTAAAAGTGATTGTTTAATCTTAGAGTAGAAACAGAAGACATGATAACTTTTTAAAATGTATAGTGTATAGTGCCCCAAAATTTCGCTAATTATGTTTAAGTCCATTTAATAGGGACCGACCTTATTGCCATCAACGGGCCACAAATTCTGATTCCGGGCTGTTTCTGTGAAATTCTAGTTGAAAAAACTCAATAACACTTTGCCCATCCCGGGAATCAAATCCAGGACCTCATGCTCAGTACTAGCGCTTGCGACCACTACAGCAACGAGGTATTCACTACTATACTACAACACCAATATCAATTAACACCATCTAAAAGCAACACTTAGACACTACTCTTATGACCACTTTGTATTTAAAGTGTTCCAGTTACGACTATAACGCAGTATAACAGTCTTGCACAATATTCAAATTAAATTGCATCTTTGCCAAAACTAGCGGGAGAATGGCGCCGGTTACATTAATATACAATAGAGTTTCTGACCCTCCTTGTCGTGGCAGCCTCTTTGTTTTTATAGGTTGTTGAATAAGCATTAACTAAGTAATTTGAGGGGCAGGTAGGTACGAATTGCGGCACGTTTAGGACCTTTTAATGTTGCCATGGAAACTATATTAGTGTACCACAGTGCGATTACAACTACTTGTGTGTGTGGATTTTAGATTTTTCACTTTGCAGTTGTATTAATTTAGTTTTCTGTAAGTTCTGTGTTTCTGACTGACCGACCCTTTGACAATTCAAAAGTGCCTGTAATTGATTTAATTGAAATAAATGCTTTGAGTTTGAGTTCATTAAATGAACATAAAAAAATTAGAACTTCCTAAGACTTTTTTTCTTTCTTGATGCTTGATAGAAACTAGAAAGATGGAGGTCAGGATGTCTGGGTTGGACGCATTACAAATTAAGTAAGTCAATTTTGCTCAGAAGCAGGGGTTCTACTCTTACGCGGTGTCCTACGTGAGCGACGAATACGACGCGACGCGACGCTGCGAACGCGACGAACGCGATCAACTCAACGGCGTACCCTGCTTGCGGCCTATATGACAGTCTGCGGCGAGACGCGACGTAACGCGTACTTGTTTTGAGAGCGACCGGACGCGACACCACGAACTACATATGAACTTTCCGTCTGTTCCCGTTGTCCCCATTCCGAACTCAATAAAAATAATCAAAATGTATTCCCGTTGTCCCCATTGACGGTTTCCTGTTAAAATTGTACTGTACTTCTCCATGATTCGAGAAGTAATGACCAAAATCACGTAAGACATTTGTCGCGTGTAGCATCGCGTCGCATTACGTCGCGTCGGGTTGCGTCGTGTCGCGTCGTATTCGTCGCTTACGCAGGACACCGCCTTACCGTAACTTACCATAATGGTCTTGCTTGTGCCGCGTTCCGATGCGCACGTGTTTGCATATTCTGTGTATTGACTAGCGCGGCGCAAGCTGTCGCATGTATTTTTGTTTTCGCCATGAGTAATGAACTTGTGGCGAATGAGCTGCTGGCGTTCCTGCAGCAGAAGCTGGATGTGATGGACGAGGTATCCGCTGTCCAAATCTGTGCAACGAACTTCAGCGAGGATAACATAGCTGCTGCCAAGCTATTGTTGTTCAGTGTGCTAAACAAGCGCGACCAGATGGTGTCCCGCCGGCGTGACGGGACTAAGAGAAGCCTGCAAGATATTATCACGCTGTTCAAGGAGACCGACCCGGATGACGTGCCGACGTTTGTGGCGAAGGAGCTGCACAAGCTACCACCCGTCACCTTCGACCACGTCAATGTAACAAGCCTTCTGAAGGACATTGTATTTCTGAAGGCCCGCCTCGCGGATGTTCTAGCGAAGTTAGATGCATCCCAAAACACCGTCGCCGATTTGCGCAAAGAAGTTAGCGAGTTGCGCAACAGTGTAGCGGTAACTAGGTCATCTGTCGATGCATCTAACGTAAACATTTGTCGCGGAACCGGCCTCGATGTATCGTCGTAAATTTCCGCGTCAGCAGTTTCGTCGCCAGCGCACCCGTCGTTTGCTGAGGTTGCAGAGCGCCCTGCCCGCGCGCCCCTCAGCCCAGCGCCCGTCATCGCGGCTCCTCCACGCAGCGCCGCCCGAGCCCCTCGCCCCGTCCCGCTGCCAGTTTCTGCAGCCCTGGCGAAGCCCTTACAAAAAGAATTCGCTAGCGTCACCGCGAGTGCCCCAGGTACTCTAAGTACGAAGCCTATGCCAAAAAAGGCACCGAATAAGGCTGATGATGAGGGTTTCGTGACGGTGCAAAGGAGGAAGCGCCGATCGCGACCGAACAAGAACCGCTGCGGCAAAGCTCCTACGGATCCCGAAGTCAGCTTGCGTGCCGCAAAGCCGAACACACTGGTGTACATCTCCCGCCTACACTTCACCACTAAGGCGGAGGACATCGTGGAGTACGTGCGCCAGAAGACGAGGTACACGCCGAGGGTGCAGTTACTGGAGTCGCACCGCAACGTCAACTTCAAGGCGTTCGTGGTGCGCGTACCAAATTGTTATCTGCCCGTTGTCGTCATGGAAGAAGACTTCTGGCCACAGGACGTGGTGTTCCGTCGCTTCCGCGGACAAGTACCACAGAGCAGTACGAGAACTAGCTAGTGAAGTGATGTACTAGTTTTATAATAAAAATATGTATGTGTAGGTTAAGGTATTTATCTATGGGCCTGCGTCGCCTGAAATAAATAAATAAATAATCCCTTGCTAATAGGACAGTCCAGTGAATGCCTTCTAGAACTAACACTCATCCTCTATCATACATATATTTCTTCCCATGGGACAGAAACTACAGAACTCCACCTACTACGATCCTTACATAATTCTTTTAAAAACCTCCTCTTAAATATAAATAAATATTCTATAGGCAATGTAAAAAAAAAAAACAAAACAAAAAGTTTATTTCAGTAACATGTACAACTTTTACAGTAAATCTTACATAGTAGCCTCCTTTTAAGTAAAGATATACCTGTGCTAGGAGGCCCCGCTCTTCAATGCCAAATTATAAATGGTAAAACTGGTGTACCAAAACATAATAGAATTTTAAACAAAAACAAAATAAAAAATTTGTGAAGACAAAGTGCACTCGTCTATATTAGGCTTCTACCAATGCATGTCAATACTATTCAATCATTGATATAAATCTGCTAAATTATGAATCGTAATACGCATAATTTCTATTTGCCCTTTCAGCTCATAATATCAACGCACTTAGCGACGAATATCAATTCATTTTACTAATGTCATCGGGCCCATATTAATGCATCAAATTGAATCAAAGCAAACGAATGGCTTCCTCTATTTTGCCGTGGCAAATATACACACAGTGCCTTGATATTATATTGCTAATAGTCGACATGCGATGTACGAGCAGGCAGACTCGGGCAAAGCAGGCTGAGCGGGCAGAGCGAGCAGGGCGTGAGTAGGTATTCAGCAATGGCTATAGGCTCACATCAATAGCAAATGCAATTAGTTTGAGTGCACCGTTTTTGATGTAGTGGCCGAGTGCCGACAGACACGCTCGTGTGTGAGTCGAGAGCTATTCGATATAAATAATCCACAACGTTAATCGTACATACGAGTAGTTGATTTAAAGCTGAACAAAATTGGTTGTCTGACTCTCTGAGTTGTGGTCGCGTTATGCCAGGCTCACTCGCGCGGATACGCTAACCTACTCCTAATTAAATTGTTATGTAGATTATTTAGATGTAATTATGTGGTATTATGGAATTTGTATGTTCATCGAAACATAAAAATATTTCGGGATATCTTAGGATAGAGTTCACTAATGAAACTGAACGCGATCAGCTCATCTAAACTTGTTATCACTACACTGACTGCTCTTGAACGCGGTTTAGATGTGCTGATAGAAAGAAAGAAAAAGAAAGAAAAAAATTAATTTTTTTGATTTGTTGATGGCGTTTAGTTTTATTGGTGGAATTGGCACTTAGCTGATATGATTGTTAAATTAATTATTTATAATAAGTCTTAAGATAGCGCCAGTATAAAATTGTAGAGACTAAATCCTGAACTTTACAGTAATGGTGGAGTTTCTTGCCCATTCTTCTCCATACGACACTACCTTTTGGAAGCGGCGAATAGAATCAAATGTAGGTATTTTTTGTTGTAAATTTTGACGATCAAAAGTGCCTTCTATGTACCTATTTAAAATAAATGCTGTGACTTTGTCTTTTTAAATTTTAAATAAATGCACCATGTTGATATTTCTTGTTTCATTGCCAAAAACTCACAGCGAGTTATAAACGTTTTCGCGCTTGTTATGAATGTTTTCTTCTTCTTTTCTTCTGTATATCATTTAGATTAATCTTTATAATACGCAAAAAGTAACCAAGTAATGGAGAAATATTAAAAGGCATAAAATAAGATGCACCGTCTGGCGCGACGGTCATCGTAAAACTCGACACCAAGTTATTACATGTCTATAACTGATGAGGAAGCAGATGTTACACTTACTCATCACTCATCATAATCATCCTATAATGTTCTCACTGTCCCAACACAGACCTCCTCTCTGTGGGAGGGAGTGGGCCATAATCTACTACGTGGGCCCAGTGTGTGTTGATGAAGGTCACTTCATTGAATTTTTTTGTTCTAGGACATGCCAGTTTCCTCACGATGTTTTCCTTCCCCCTTTTGAGAGCAGTGGTGATAAGTGCCTGCCCGGGATCGAAGTCACTACCTACAACTCGTAAGTCAGGGACGATACCACTGGGCCACCACTGCCCATAACGTTACATTTACAATATCTTTTAAATAAAATAGAAGCTAACCTCCTTACTAATAAACGTATTATATCAGATGAATAGTTACACACCAATTTCTCTCTTTCTATTGTCAGTAATTTGACTTTCGAAAGAAGAAGACAAAGCGATGTGTAACTATACAGACGCTATACAACGTTTATTAGTAAGGGGTAAGAGTTTTAGTCACAAATATAACTCTTTAGTTTCATCACGTGAGTAAGAAGTTTCATTTCATTTTTGCTACAAACAATTGACTCTTTCCGACTCTCGAATATTTCAACTTAGATTAAAGAGACAGAAAAAAATATATGCCGCGCTTAATTGGCACGCTGTTGAGCTGTTCATCAAGTCTGGTTTTAATTCTATTAATTAACAAGGCGTCAGTCGAGTCGAGAGTTATGTTGAAAAGCAAAATATTTGCACGCTGAAAATCTGTCGATGTATGCTCGTTGATTTACGATTTCATTAGTTTCAGGCCTCGACGAGACAGCAACAATACATGTGTTTACTGATTGCGACGATTATGTGACTGCTAGTAACTCTGCCTTGATAATGTAAGGTACAGTCAACAAAAGAGATAAGTATGCAGGATCGTCGGTTAAAGTTGAAGTTTAGGAAGAAACCGATGGATGTTGTCGACTGAAATTTAATTTGATAAATAAGCTGTTAGTTTTCTATCAAAAAAAAAAAAAAAATTCGAGATCTATCATCCATCGGTTTCTTGCTAAACTTCAACTATATCCGACGATCCTGCATACTTATCTCTTTTGTTGACTGTGCAAAGAGATTGGGTGCAAATGAGATGTGCACCTATTGGGTCGTATTAGGAGAATACTAACAAATTAGACGGGCTGTAATGAATTGGTGATGTGAATTAGGAGCTCTGGATTGAATTAGGGCTTGATAAAGGCTGTGTGGAGAGGTTTATTGATTCAACGTAATAAAGTTGCTGTTGCAATAAAGACGAACGTGTATTTGGTTGTAGTTTATTAGAATGAAGATTCGAATAATAAGGGTCTTCCCACATTTATCGACGCGGAATCGGCTAACGCCGGTCAAAAAAGCCTTTATGTCTACGTAATAAGGGTGTTACTAATACCATTCGCATCGGCTCGGCTCGGACGACGCGGCGCGACGCCGATCGACGGCGAAACGAGCCGTTTGCCTATTAGCTCAGCGATAAGTCGAGTAGTTTGGTGATACGCACTCGGCTTGAGCCGATTCCGCGTCGATAAATGTGGGTACACGCTAAGAGTAATGTATTGGTCCAGTGTTACAAAATATATAACTTAAAATTCTATAATTACCTACATAGGTACAATCAACAAAAGAGATAAGTATGTAGGATCGTCGGATATAGTTGAAGTTTAGTAAGAAACCGATAGAAGTTCTCGAATAACATTTAATTTTATTAATAGAAAACAAACAGCTCATTTATCAAATTAAATTTCAGTCGACAACATCCATCGGTTTCTTACTAAACTTCAACAATATTCAACGGCCCTGCATATTTATCTCTTTTGTTGACTGTATATACAAATAAATAAAATTTAAGTGTATGTTTGTAATGTCAAAATAACAGCTTTAAAACGGTATTTATAACAAAATGTTTTATTTTTTGTCTGTCGGTTAGTTCCGCCCAATCTCCGAAACGACTGGACAGATTTTAATGAAATTTGTTATGAGGATACTTTGAACCCTGGGGAAAGACATAGGCTTTATATCGACATACCACGCGGGCGAAGCCGCGGGCGGAAGCTAGTTACAATATATGCTTACTGTTACTAGATTCATTTACATGGTTATTTGAACAGTGGTTCCTAAACTAGGCAGCACCTGTATCTTGGGGGCAAGAAACAATATGGAATAGATAGCAAAATTTACTGATTACTTACTTGTATTATCAGATGATCCAGGGGGTTGTAACTGGTCGTCAAAGGCCCGAAAGTCTGACAACCATTCTTACCAAGGGGTATCGTGTTATCCAGTAACTGGGCTGTGGAGGTCAGATAGGCAGTCGATCCATGTAAAATACTGGTATTTAGCTGCGTCCGGTTATACTGAAAACCGATCCAACGAACATGGGCAAACACTACGCAGATGATGTAGATAATTATCCTCCCTTCAAAATGGTTGAGCTGAGTGGTGCTAATACGTCATGTTCGTGAACGGGCGCCGTCAGTAGGGACTGGTCATCTCTTTGCTGCCATGGCTTATTTTATTTTAATTTAATATTTGAATTGTTGTTTATTCTCATCTTTTCATTATGGACGCTTTTAACGTTCTGCATCGTTCTCACATGTATAATTTTTCACATGAATTATGTAACCAAGACTTTGTAACCATATTATTTTGATTTAAAAGAGTGTCCATGGAGTTTCTTGCCCGTTCTTCTCCATAGGTACCTACGCTTTGGAATGGGCAACTAGCTTCATCTTTCTGACTGACCGACCCCTTGACAATTCAAAAGTGCCTGTAATTGGTTTAATTGAAATAAATGCTTTGAGTTTGAGTTTATCAGATGCTATCATCTGTTGTACTATAAATAAAAAATGTATAAATGTAATTTAAAGTATGTATTTAAATGTAATGTAATTTATGTATAAATGTATATCTTTTTGTATTTATAATCTGTCTTTTTTTTTAATTTATTTTTTGATTTTTGAATGGGCCTGCTCTTGACCTCGATCACGCCTGATGGAAAGCGATGGATGAGGTCTATGATGGAACGAGCGTGCCCAGAGGATGCCTGTTCACTCTTGCTTTGACGGCAGGCAAGTGGAGAAGCTGAAAACGCTACTGAGAAAGAAACTTTAAAACGATTCAAGACGTAAATCGCATCGTATTCATTTCTATAATCCCATTTATAATACAACGCGTTTTATAAATGAAGTATCAAGTCCGATAATAACGTTTATCACTTTGTTACCCTCTCTGGAGTTCGTCCAAGAGGAAAAATAAGTTTCCTTAGGCGTGCCAACAAAACTGTTGTTATTACGGTTTTTAATCTAATGTTCCTTGTTTTCTTATTCGTGTATTTTTACGACTATCCTTAACTTATTCAACTTTTTTTTATGTTATGTTTTTTTAACTCTTATTTTTAAGAAGGTAATTTTATTCTTTGACAGTCGTTACGGGTCTTCAGAAGCCCAAAAGTAGTGACATCTAGTCTTACCAAGGGGTATCGTATTACCCAGTAACTGGGTTATGGAGGTCAGATAGGCAGTCGCTCTATGTAAAATACTGGTATTCAGCTGAATCCAGTTAAACTGGAAGCCGATCCTAACATACTTAGTTGGGAAAATCTAGGCAGCACCTCCACTTCGACCGGTTTTGTGCTTCCCGCATCCAACGAATTCCTGCGGCCTTCACAAGGTCGTCAGTTTGTACTCGATCACGTAAAAACGTCAACACAGACAGTTTATAACCTGGATTACGACATAGGATACTTTTATCCCGGTAGAACATTCCCATGGGATAATTTCCGACTTCCACGCGGGTGAAACCGCGGGCTAAAGCTAATATCTAATCGTTCAAAGTATAAAAAGTTTTTGAACTTTGAATTATTAGATAGGTACTAATAGCGTTGTTGAACACACCTTATGATCATCGTACCCATCAACACTAAATTTTCTCGACTTGCATGTCAAACCATTCTTCAAATCCAATTGCTTTTGAATAACTTAACTTCGTTTACAATTCTATCGGAAAACAATTTACAATAACTCGCTCTCTTCCCAAATAATTTTAGACAATATTCGTATTGTGGATTGATTGCGTTTTCCATATGCGTCATCGCATAGAAAATATTGCGAATGGGTAATTGGATATACGCTATACGTCGGGCGCACTCGACGCCCGGCGGCGCCTGCCACTGACGGCTGGTGACAAATAATATGACGGACGATGAATACTTGCACCTATTGGCTTAAATGCAATTTCATATCGAGCACTTACGCCAATATGTTTTTGAATGTTATTGGACGAACAGTGAGCCCTCGGGAACAGCGATGATCGATTATTCGGTGGGAGACAACGCAATAGGTAAGTGATAAAATTGAACAACTAAAATACAGAGCCATCCATTTTTCGTAGCTAAATTGAATTTTCAGTGAATTGAAACATAGAAACGTGCGATCATAAACTAACAAAAACGTCACGGAAGCTTCTTTGTAAACGTTGGTACGTATTTGTTATGTGCCATGGAGAGACAAGGGGAAAAAAAGGAAACGATTTAATTTTGATTTTTTTGTTTGTGTGCCGTACAGATCGTTTTTAAAAGATAAATACAGTTGCATCCGCGAGATAAAAATGTTTCACATGCAGTTCACAAACAGAAAAGCCACTCCGTAGCCAAGCTGTAATAAGTAGGTATACCTATGTGGCAGCGGTACACTTGGTCATTTCCGGGAATACCAATTATTTTACTGTAATATTATTTATTATGAATGCGAAAGTTACTCTTTCTGTTTGTCTGCTACCTTTTCACGCTTTAACGGCTGAACTGAATTTTGATGAAATTTGGCACACAGATAGACCATGAACTCCATGCGGGCGAAGCCGCGAACAAAACATATAGTACAAAATAAAATTATATTAGTACTAAAATAAATTTTAGTTGACTGAACAAGTGCAAAATTTAAATACGTACTAAAAAAAGCAGTGTTAATAACATATCATTTCTGAAACTGGCGGCGAAATAAACGGACGATATTGTTGCCATTGCGGTAAGAACCTGGATGAGGAGCGTGGAGATTGTTACATGTGTAGTGGTATCTACAACACCACATGCGAAAAACGCGTCATACTGACGTCACGCTTGATCCTGCATCTCGCAAACAGAGTTTACCGCGCAACTAGCATAATATAAAACGGCCCGACATGAATCATTGGACAGTTGCCCGCCAGACACAACACCCGTCCGGTCAGAGGATCCTCCCTTTTCTATGGAGATTGAGTGAACTTTATTTCCTGTTCCTCATACCTCAATACATGAAAAGAGAGGCCTATGCACAGCATGTGGGTGAAGTCGGGCTTTAGACGATGATAATGATGGTTTTTATCTAAAAACAAACTTTTTACTCTATGTCTTGTTTATGTTTAATAGAAAAAAAAATACAGCCCATCATTGTATTATTGCATTACCTTGATACATGTCTAGCTAGCGACAGCAAGAATTCAAAGAAACAGGGATTAGATCTGGATTCTTGGAACTTAAATACCGTGAAAGCAGGGCAGCTGTGGCATAATATAATTTAAATTAAGACAAAATCTCCGTAAAACATGGCAATGCAATTTAAATACGTATTTTAATATTCTCTTTGGGAGCCAGGAACGTAGTGTATGAATTTACTTAGTTGCCTCTGAGGGTTGTAAGAGAGATATTGCAGTAGCATGGTTATTTCAATATATGAGGAGCTGTGGTTAAACAAGCTTTGTTCAGATGGGTGAGGTCTTTTTTTTTGCAGTTTGCATACACTATCCCACTGCTGAGGCCTCCACCAAATCCTTCCAAGCAGTGGCATGCATTGGTTTTCAGAATAGGTAGGCACTAGGCCGGTTCTAGTCTAGGCAAACGCGGTCACTAATCAGAAAAAAAGTGAGGTCAAAAGTGTGGTTATTTGAGTAGGCATGCTTACTTAAGGGTGATAAATTGCGAAGGTCGAACGTCATGGTATTACGCGTGAGACGTACGTATTATTAATTTTGTCGTATTAACTTGAACGAGTAAAGACCAATGACAATGTGCGAATAGTACGGGAGCCGAGTAGGCCGTCCAGCGACTGCCTACTGCCGCGCGTGTTTGTATGAAGATTTTGTTTTTGTTAGGTATGATAATTTAGTGAGTTTCTTAATTGTGGGGCACACACACTAAAATGTAATTGACAGGCTTATGTTGATATATCGAGGTAGGCACTGCTTATATGCCTATATGCAATGCACGCCACTGCTTCCAAGCATCCTTTTCCGGGGCCACCTCGATCCAATCATTGTGGTAGGCGTTTAGGTCATCTCGCCACCACTTCCTGGGCTGGTCTCAGTGGCCCTGTCTATCCTCAGGCACCCACCGTGTGAAGTCAGTGTTCATGCGGGTTAGATCATAGATCCACAATACTGAAAAGTCAGGGATTTCGCGCAGTATTGTGCCACGACTGCTAAGCTGTTCTTCATGCAAGTGGCTTGATGTAAAAGTTTCTTGCTTTGGCAGGGGATTTCTTGAGCGTGGTGGCCCATTTAATTATTTCAACCAGGCTGCTCCCAACTGTGGAGGCACTTATCGTAGTCCTCGCACATATTTTTTCGAAGATTAAGAAGAAAGTTTGGCCGCACAATCGGTCGTCCTACCGGTTTTGTTCCATATTGCCAGTTGTGCGACAAGACGTGGACAGGGCTGCGTAGAGGGGGTGCGGGATTGTCCGAAAAGGTTACCGCTACCCTAGAACATAAAGGGCTAAGGAAGAAACACGGGTGGGTTTTAGTCAGTAAGAGTCTGACACTCCCTTCCGCTCCACCCAGAGCGGGAGGGGTCATTTGATGATTTCCCATCCAAAAAAAAAAAAAAGGGCTGCGTAGAGCTGCAAGTACATAAGTGTGCGCCTACCAATCCCTTACTTCTATTATACTACACAGATAACTGTACAGTACAGTACTTTACTTTGCCTTTACACTGTAAAGGCAGTGTTGCTTTTCCGCAGAACCGCGTCTAAAATCCAGATTTTAGATACGATTTTATCAGTCTTCACTCTAAAAATAAGGTTGCTAAGAGTAAACCTCTTCTTCTGATCACACAACCTGATATGCTAAAGACATTACTTTTTAAATTGTACGAAGAAAATAGTTTGGTACATTCCAACCTTCTTCATCCAGTGTGTCGCTATCACACCGTTACGAAAATAGTTCTCGTACACTTAAGACTAGGTGAGGCGGAGACGATTGAATCGAATATTCGCGGGGCTCGGCAATGCGACCCCGGTTCCACTAAATAGATAAGTACAGAAGGTCGGCTTTCTACAATGAGCGAAAATGCACGCACACTTATACACGCGTCTACACACAGCGAGTACAACAAGCAGACTGGCATTCGTACCGTCGCGTCGGCCAGCGGCGCGTGAGTCGTTGCCTGAAATGTTACCATTTTATAAATATTATATGTTTATATAATGATTTAGAACTAGCTTTTATGTTTTTTGGAAGTGAAACTTCTTTACGCATGCTTGACTTGGGGAGTAAGCTAGCGAACGCGTGACGTAAGCGTTACGAAAAGTGTGATCGGGCGAGGCGAACGGGAGTTGAGTGGGGGATATAAGCAAGAGAAAGCAGTGCAGCAGCTCTCTTCCTCTCATAGCCAAATACGTTTGAAGTTTCACTTCAGTCGTGTGGTCATAAGTACACTCGGTTTTTTTTGTTTTATCTGTTCGTATACTGCAGCAGTTAACGTCATCACGTCAACGCCGGCTGTCACTGAAAACCAGAGCTGGGGCTCTGTCTCGCATAGGGTCACAGCATTATGCTGAGCGATGGCCGTTTTTCGTAGATGTGACGCATAATTTCCTCCAACTAGTTCTTTCTATTGTGTTTGTGTTCTTTCTCTGCGTCATGTTTACCGCAAACAAACGAATTTTATTTCTTTCTTTTTCTTTTTTTTAGGACATGTCTGCATGCGTGCGCCTGTTTTCACTCGTTGCATGGACCTGGCCTTCTGTACGCATCTATTTTGTGCCAGTTCCTTTGCGAGACTTCCAACTCGATTTCGAAATTCGGATATTATACAGGTTAGTTGGTCCAACTAGGTGGAACGTATTTTTAAACCGAGTGTTCTGGCGAATACATCGAATTCGGATGTTGAAAAATGTATTAGTATCGGTAGGACGGAGTCAGGAGGCAATCTAAACTTCCTGGGTACCGTTTATTTTTTTAGATACCTATGCCTTTTTAAGTTGAAGAAAAACTTGTTTTTCACATTCAAATTGTATGACGTAGTTACCTAACATACGAGTATAACTTGCCAGGACTCTTATTAAGATTTTTACCTTAATTTTGTGAATTATTGTGAATTAGGTACGTCATGGTTTTATGTGTTACATACCTAATACAGACATTTCTATTAATACCTACATCATACATAATTAAGTCAACATTCACTCACTGAGTAGAAGCTTCCATTTAATTATATAACTTTTGGCGCTTTGAGCCAGTTTCGTCCGTTACAAGAAGCAAAGTCAAGCGACAGACCTCACACTCGCGGATAGATTCGACACTGACGTCACTACAATGCCATTTGATTTTTCCCACCAAACACAAGCTAGAATAAAGTTGATTACCGTGCGAGCAGGCCCAGTTTACAGAGGCGAGTTTTTTTTTGTGAAGGCCCTTTATCGCGGACACTTTACCCACGACCACTGTGGGTAGTTGAATAGTGCTTCACCGTTTTATTTTCCAAGCTCGCAGTAAAATGTTTTGAAAGGACCGATTTCACTTTACGTCGGCTGTACCGCGGTACCCGCCCGCATGTCTCCGACTGCCATTGTAAAAGCAACTACAATCGTGCATTATTGTTTCGACGTCGTACCTGCACCTTTTTTATTTCAGTTTTCATGCAAAACCGTATCTTTACACGGCTGAGTTATGGTGATGAAATTAAAATGGAGCTTTTAGTCGAACGTTTTGTTCGTTTCTTCATAACGATATCGCACTATCTCCACTTTTATAGAGTATATTATTTTTAAGGCTTTTTCATCTCGGAAGTGGATAGCACATCTGTAATATTTCTGCTTATTTCCCACTTGTCATCTGCCTCAGTTTGTAATATAGAAAATTGAATTGAGCCACCTACCCGTAGACATTCTGAAAGTGGTTGAGGTAAGTGCTAAGACAGTGTCTATAGGTACCTATATCAAAGTGCGTTGTGCGGCAAACATACGGCACGTGTAATATACGCCTTTTTTTTTTTTTTTTTTTTTTTTGGGTGGGAAATCATCAAATAACTTCTCCCGCTCTGGGCGGAGCGAGAGGGCGTGTCAGACTTTTACTGACTAAAACCCACCCGTGTTCCTTCAGTTGCCTGTGCCAGGGGCCACGGTATCTCTTTCGAACAACCCGCGACCCTGGCAGGCTTCGGTCCTGGTTGACCCCGTCAGTTAGTGCTGACATCTCTTTGAGGCGCGCGTGGAACACGACGCGCCGTCGACCCGGGCCTGGTCCTTACCGGACGGCGAGCTGCCCATTGCTTGCCGTCCGCAAGCCCGCGCCTACGGTGGCCGGGAATCGGCTATTGATTCCCGACGCCCGGGGCGTCTCCTGCGGCGACTAGGGGCGCGAGGGCACCAAGATTGCCTCTCCCTCACGCGCTCCGCCTCCTCCTTCGCTAGCATTACTGCTTCGCAGAAGGAGGCAACGGCTTCCCATGTACTCTCGCTCCTTACCATGGCCTGGATCAGGGCTGGACGCGAGAGATCGCCGCCGCCGATCGCCGCCGTGAGGACGCGGCGGTGCTCTGCCCAAGCTGGACAGACCTCCACCGTATGCTCCACCGTGTCCTCCGGGCGATCCACACAATGGTGACACCCGGGCGTTTCCTCCCGCCTTATCCGAAACAGGAACCTCCCGAAGCAGCCATGTCCGGTGAGGACCTGCGTCAGGCGGAAGGTGAGGACGCCGTGACGCCTCTCTAGCCACTCCTCAAAGAGGGGACTTATCGCCGCAATTGTGGCGTGCCCAGCGCTGGGTTGCGACAGTCGTACTCTCCATGTCGCCATGAGATCCCGCCGGAGCTCTGTCCGCTGTGCCGCGATTTCTCGCGGCAGCGGAGTTGTGCCCCGGCGTTTTGCCTCTTCTCGCCACTCCCATATGTGGGCGAGGACTTTAGCCTCCAGATCCCATGGCGGCAATCCGGCAAGGAGGCTCGCCGCCTCCCCACGTGTAATATACGCCTGGCTACACTTTACGGATTTCTGTAATATTAGAATCACTATAGATCTTTATAAACGCAAGAGCATGACCCCTCTAACCCCTAACATAATACATTCATAACCCATAAAAAAGCAATCCACCTCTATAACAGTATTTTGAGTAAAGCAGGAAGATATTTGATATTTTAATTGAATTCTTAAGATATATTTTATTCTCCTATTTCTCCTATTCAAAATGGCTACTGCGTCAACTGAATCACTTTTAACGGCTGCATTAAAGAGCGGGATTCATTCCGCAATATGCGTATCGCTCCAATTTATGCAGATTAAAGGAGCAGTAACTAAACGCACGGTCGGGTGTAAACTGAGGGGATATTTTCTCATGTTCGACAGATTATGAGTAAGCCTATAGGCTATTGAGGTTCCATTACATAATACGAAGTTGCGAGTATTGCCTGTTATTCTACTACGTGTATCACAAATGTTCCAACAACAAGTAAATTCACCCTCCTTTCCTTTGCCCAATACTCAATTGAGTAATTATCGCAGCGAATTGCTGGAAACTCGATAAATACTCGTTACAGTAACAATCAGTGAAAAACTCATTTCGGTGGAAAACAAAGGAGCGTATCAGCTGCCTATCAAACCATTTATGGCGCAAGTCATTGAATAAAATGCTCATACCAGAATCAATTTAAATCCTAACGTCAAAAGGTAAATTGGTGGCGGTTGAAGCGTTGTTGATTTTGAGGGGAATTGAATGTAATGGTTATTCGAAAAGGCTAGTGCGTTTGTAGTATCGTCAAATAATCTGGTGTATGTATATATGTGTGTCGCAATCCCGCAGCTGTATAATCCCGCAGCCGTATAATGCTCCTGATATATTCCCTACATTTCTAATTTTGAAAGCCATTTAGACTTCGTGGAATAACGTCAATATTAAGCCTAAATAAGCTATAATTCAAAATGCATTGTAATGTGAAATTAATATTTGATCATATGTCGTATCTAATATCTCAAAATATGGCCATTTACGCAGCAGTTACGTATATAGCTAAAATTATCATTTGCAGAATAGTTTGTTACTTGATTCAACAAATCACCTACAAAGTAAGAGGTTATGAAATAACGAATTATTTTCCAGATAGCAATACAAGGCAGTTTGATCCTTTGTCGTATTGGTCTGTGTGTAGTCACTTCAGAGGAAGTTGTGGCAGACCACACTTGCTGTTTGTATTTGTATACAAGTAAACTCGAACTACAATTAACTTTTAATAATATTATTCAATGAAAGGTCAAATCCAAATCGAAATAGTCCTCAATTTCTACATGTATTGAGAAAATTTTAAAACGGTCCTATACTGATATAATTTTGTTCGTTTGTCGTATTGAGTGTGTGCGTAATACTACAAAAGGCTCTTTATTAAGTAATCTGTAGCATCAGTCTTTTGACTAATCAAATAGGTACCAGTCGTATCGTAGTATCTGGTTGTCCGTGCGTTTAGAGTACTTCTACCATGCTGTATTAGTTCGAACACTCTTATTACCTGACACACTCTCATAGACCTATCCCAAAAATCTGTAATACTATACAAAGAAATATGATATCATAGTATTCGTTTGTCCGTGTGTATGTTAGGCTACTACACTACTACACGCTTTATTTAATTTGTAAACTATCAGTTCAAACACACTATTGTTTCCACATAGTCTTATCCGTAAAACTCGGTAATACGAAAGGAAAGAAATATGATCGTGTGTCGTATCGTAGTATTCCGTTGTTCGTGTGTGCATTAGACTATTGCTACACGCTTTATTGATCAATAAACTATCAATTCAAACACTATTATTCCTACATAGACTTATCCAAAAAAATCTGTAATACTATACATGCAAAGAAATATGATCGTCTGTCGTATCGTAGTACTCGGTTGTCCGTATGTGCATCACACTACTCCTACATGCTTTATTAATGAATAAACTATCGGTTCAAATACGCTATTATTCCCATATAGTCTTATCCGAAAAACTCTGTAATACTATACATACAAAGAAATATGATCGTGTGTCGTATCGTAGTACACGGTAGCCCGTGTGTGTATCACACTATTGCTCCATGCTTTATTAATCAATCAACTATCAATTCAAACACTATTATTCTCACAAAGACTTATCCAAAAAATTCTGTAATACTATACATACAAAGAAATATGATCGTCTGTCGTATCGTAGTACTCGGGTGTCCGTGTGTGCGTTAGGCTACAGCTACACTGCAAATCATTAGCAGGATAGAGACGGCTGCGGCGGACCACACTCGCTGTTTGCATTTGTAATTAATACACTGTTTGTACTTCTGATTTACGATAGCGTCCGTTGTGCACTCCTAATGTGTTAATAGCTTAGAAAATTAACATTTAAATTTATATGCGAAATTGTTATACTGATTGCTGAATCTATCAGACAATTTATTTATATTGATTGTTAGGATAACATGAATCTTTGGTTTGATTGTGTTAGCAGTACATATTTGCTTATTAACACTCCGCCAAACAAGTAAACCTATGGAATTCCACCATGACATAATATGCATGCCTACCGCATACCTCTGTATGCGGTAGTCATACATATTATGGCACCCAAAACTGTTTGTGTTAGTTAACATTTTTAGTCAGATTTAAAAAAAATACTTTCGTAGTTTTAGGTAATGTATGTAGGTATTTTTTATTAACATTTAGTACCAAGTATCACGATTAAAATTCACTATGCAGATTTACCATGCGCTTAATACAAAGTAGGGTTAGTGAGAATTCAAACTTGTACACGCCGCGCTAGGGAATGCTAACTTTAGTTGATTCAAGCTGAATTCATTTATCTCAAATGTAGCAGGAAAGGATCAAAGCGGTTTAAAGTTTTTTTTTAGGTATACTTGGTTAGGTAATAGTCATTGGGAAATATTTAACTGATCCTCTAAAAACTTATTGACCTTCTAATGATGAACACTTTTAAATTAATGAACCTCTAAAATCTTTTGGCGCTTCTAATGACGCACACTTTTTTAAAATTAAGTTTTTTAACTTTCTGGCCTTTTCTCACAGATTGTTGCAGTAACTAACATAGGCTGTCCCGATCAAACGGGTTTAGGTTAGGTTAAACAACCACGTACGAGCCGAGCGAGCGTAGCGAGCGGTGCCGCAGCAGCGGCCTACGAGGACAGCATTCAATTTTATCGCAGTAATTTGGTTATTTAGTATTTTTAAGACCCCAAAATAAGAATTATTTGAGGTTCACAAAAAGAGGCGCAATCATTGTTTTAGAGTGTTCAATAATATTTTTAAGAGCGCAAAATGATAATGATTAGAGGTTCGATTAAATACCTATATGGCTATATGCCATAGTCATTTAAACGTTTACTGTCGACTAGTGAACTTGTCTATTAATGACTAATTACGATAAAAGATTAACCTCGTATTTTTATAATCGTCACGCTTTGCTGTCATATTTAGAAATGCTTCTTTCTTTCCTGCACGAATTAAAAGAAAATAACTCATCCATAAATCAGCCAATAATATTCCCACTGCTGGGAGAGGCCTCCACTCAGTGAAAGGGCCGTAATCCATCAGGCTAATCCAGCGGTGGATTGAAATCATTGGTGGATGTCATATGTCTTCGATCTTTTAGGTTTAGGACATGCTGGTTTCCTCACGATGTTTTCCTACACCGTTTTGGGAAGAGCTCAAGCCGAGGTAACAATATTAGCCAGCCGACAAGGTGACACCGGAAGCGCCATGTACTCCGGAAAACGTTGGCAAGACTACGCGATGGCCTGTCGCTTATACGTCACGTATGAAAGAGGAAGGAAAGAGTGCAGTCATAATACACAAGAATAAACAATAAAAAAACACACGGTTTCTAGGCTCAACTTACGAATACATGAACCGTTAGGGCGCAGCAAGTAGGATCACTTAACTTATAGCGTGTCATAAAATATTGCATACCTACTAGATAATATCACAAAATACATATTTATAACTAGCAGCGCCCCGCGGTTTCACCCGCGTAAGTGTCGATCCCGTAGGAATATCGGGATAAAAGAAGCCTATGTGTTAATACTGGTTATAATCTATATGTGTGCCAAATTTCATCCAAATCCGTTTAGTAGTTTTTGCGTGATTGAGTAACAAACATCCAAACATCTTCACAAACTTTCGCCTTTATAGTATTAAGTGTGATATAGTAGGGTAGAACTTACGATTTTACTATAAATGTATATTTAATTAATAACAATTCGTTCATATAGACCTTCCTGTTCGTTATAAAAAAAACCTAATTAATTTTATCAGAAACACAATAATACTGTACAAAACATGGCTGTTTTATACAAGGAATTGTTTAGATGAGTTGTACAAACAACTTTGATACTTAACGCAGTGTATGAAGGTTGTTAGATGACGTCACTACCGTTCCGTAGTCGCTTCGTATAATAAAGAAAACCGCAAGAAAATTGAAGTCGTGGTTAAGTTATAAGTGAACAAAATGTACGTGCACAGACCTCGTTTTATAAGTGAGTTAATAATGTACAACATGTGTTTCTTTGTCTGTGATGTTGAAGAAGTAGTGTGTGTAGAGGGTACATTCAACGTGTCAGTATCCGCGTCGGTATGTATCGTTCGTTAAAATTAACTTAAAATTAGACAAATAGACTCAGATTTTTTTAAAGCTGAACTAAAATGACAGCTACGATCGACATTTTTATCTCAAAATGTCATTAATGTAATGATCGCAGTTGTCATTTTGGTCTAGCAAATTAAAAATCAGAGTATACAAACTATGCTGACGTCCGTCAAACTTTTGAGGGTTTTATTCTCAACGGGGACAGATGGTCATCACATTTACCATTGAAAAACAAAGCTACGACAGTAATCGTGAAACCTTTTGTCAATAATTGTAAACCACTGCTTTACCTAAGTTCTAATAGTAAAGCGTTTTGTTCAAGATGTACTAAGGTATTTTATGATTGTTATCAGAGTACTAAATAAATAAAGTCCTCCAAACCGAATTGCGGTAATAGCGACCAGTCTCAGCGGAGACCAGCCCTCGGCGCGGGAGATATTATAGTGCACAAGTGTGTGAAACACAGTTGCACTCTCTCTTCCCTCACTCTCATTCTCCGATAGGACGGTAATCCGATTCGACCGGATAGAGATCAGGCGCAGGGCACGGAAAACACCGCCAAATCCTCAGAAGATGCAATGACTTGTTCCACAGTTGCGATCTTGATGTTTTCAGTGGTAAATTGTGTATATTTAAGAAAAGTATTTTTAATAATATGTAAATTGTTAAGTAGTATAAAAAAAACAGCATTTTTAAGCCATGACGTAGTATTCAAATTCTCTTTTTTAATTATTTTTTAATTGTTTTGATTTGTTTAAGTGTTTAATTTTCTATTTGTTGTATGATGTACTAGTACGCTAATTGATAGTGCCGTGCTTTCCTATAATTTAAATACATGCAAGGTCAATATTATGTCAATTAGTCTTGTTAAATAAATAAATAAATAAACTTCCAAACTCCGCGCTGTTGCTAAGGAAATGACTTTTGATTTTTTGTTTTTTTTTGTTTTTTGATTCCTAATGGAAAAACTCAATAACACTTTCACGACTCGGGAATCGAACCCAGGACCCCAGCCCCGCGCTCAGCAGTCGCACTTGCGACCACGATACCAACGGTGCAGTAAAAAAAAACCAATCAGAGCACTATACCATGTGACTAAACCTTTTTCGTTGAGCATTACATGTTAGTTCGAGTCTGTGCTCGTTTAACTTTTGATTTATCTGTCTAACTCTACTTATTAGTTTGCGGATGAGCTGGTTTAATTAATACAAACAATACAATGCCAGGCTCTCAGTTTTAAATTACCTGCAAGTTCCTTTTCATAAGTGATCAGAGCCTAAAATGTAAACAGGAGTCAGCTCAAAATCACGTCACATAATGAAAAACTGACACAGAAATACTCCACACACAACGAGTCCTAGGGGTGTGTCTTGCTCATTTTCGTTTCGTGAAAAATGTTGAGCCCCCCTTACCGCTGAGTCCCTAAGTCAGCTCCACGACCCCTGGGCGTGGTGTCTGTTCGACGTACAATTTGCATTTTTAGCGAAAGTACGACGCACGTCTTGAGCAGACGGATTGTGTGGGAGACGAATGATCTCGCGACGTGGATCGACACCGATGTTTACGAGGTTTTTTTAAATATCGTTTAACGTGATTTGAGGGGAGGCTGTTTGATTTGAAGTGGGTGTGAATGTTAATTGGTTTTCAGGATACTTGCATTTCAATCACCGTTAAATAATTTAAGTTGTGAATTTATCTGCTACGATCGTACGCTAGATGGAAAAGATTTTCTTCCTTTCTTTCAAGTTTTCCAAGTACAACCAGACACATATTACATTTTCTATAAAACTTTATTTAAAGAAAACATATAAGTCTACCATACCGCGGTACCTACTAAAATGTATAATAATATTATTTCATCTCACGTTGTTTAAAAGCAATAAAAATCCAAAAACTTAGTTTAGCTGGAAAAGTTGAGCTTTGCTTCAGCTTCGGGCGAGTCAAGTGAACGCACCCAACCCAACAAGGAATAGGCGTGCGCGGAATGCATAATCAAGCAGGAGATTAAAAACTACAAAACCTTGTCAATAGCAGCCTTTGACACTTGACACTGTTGAGTGTCGCGGCTTGTTGTGTCCACGCAAGCACATCCCTATTCCATATAGGGATGTGCTTGCGTGGACACAGTCTTCCTAAACGGGACTAACGTCAAAAGTAATGAATTACTCACGTTGTTGATAATGATTTAAAAATATCATTAAGGTTATGTTGTAATGTGATTTCAGACGACTTTTACTATTCGGCAAAACGTTTTGTTCAGCAATTCCCGAACGCGATGTTGTGAACGGTTTATAAATATTACCTGAAATGTGATCAAAATTACCTATACTTCGAACTAAGAACATAGTTGTTTTGGCAAGCGAAATGGTGGACGTTAGTCGGCATCCATCTTTAGATAAGAAACAATAAAAATTGTTATATTTTTCCGTCTCAGTGGATGCACAATTCAAATATATAATTTCTAAATGAAACTACCGACCTTAAAATAGAATCTTGCTTCTCTATTGAGTTTATAATTTAACTATCGATTGAATCTTGATGTGATCGGATCTCACATTAATTTAGTAGCCTTAGTTATTTCTGCGTCCTGACTGTCCCCGTTTATTAGAACCGATGCATAATTTAACATGTCGCAAGAAAATCGAATGAACTGTGAGATTCAAACACAACTTTAATATTTCCTGCCATAAGGATAAGAGTCTCGGGCATTTTGGTCATATGAATTTTTAATCTGCTGGCCGTCAAAAAACGTAGAACAGAAATAGTCGCTCGCTTCGAAACCATTAATGTAAGTGCATGCTTCCTGTATCGAGCCATCTCTCTTAGTCGGTATTACGATATGAAGCTTCAAGTGCTCGTCTTTACTCTTCGTTTATACTATATTTTGAAACTAATTTGCAAATATCGCTTTGAAATTGGGGTGTGATAAAAATATATTAGTTACAAAGAATTTTTGTCCTTTTGTCTGTTTGTCTGGATGTGTGTTCCAGATTGGCGTAAAATGGCTAATCAGATTAGCATGAAATTTGGCACACAGATAGTTTATAACCTGGCTTAACACATAGGGTACTTTTAATTCCGGTTCCCTTGGGATTTTCCCAGATCCAACGGATGAAAAGCTAGTGTTTTTGACTGTGGCTAAATCAAATCTAAAACTCTATTTTCTGACTAAAGAAGCTAGAGTTGTAAATTTGATTTAGCGATTATACTGTATGCGTGTAGAATAGCCTCCACGGATTATAATTAATTATTAATGATATGCCATAACTAACGAGCAGGTTAAATATTGATATCATGCCACGTAATTAGTAATGTTCTGTGGCAAGATATTGAAAGCAACATTTATTTATTTATTTAGGTTAGCCAACAATTGTTTACACAATACATTTTTCAAATATTTTCCTAAATAATACATTTATAAGTGCAACAATTACTTATAGGCTAACACCACATGTAGGTACCATTTACGGTTTTACATATTAAAATAAACATTATAAATATAACATTCTAATAATAAAAAATAAAAAAAATTGAGACGAAGATTCGTCCAACAGTAGTTAATGTCTCATTTTTAGCATCTATATTTTGAATTGGAGCTTCTGATTCAAGAGGCTGCAACAAAATGAAATAGCTACAAAATTAATGTGACAATCATTTCCAGTTCGTGAATAACATTATTATTAGTTACCAAACGAGAATGGTAGCAAAACTATTCAACTGAAACAATCTCCACGTGCCTGAAGTGCGAAACGACAACATTAATGATAATTGGGACATTTCTTTCCTCAAATAAACACGTATATGTACATTTATTTACGGGAAAGCAATATAATAAGCATTTCTCAAGCGGGCCGACGTCTCAGGTGTTCCCGCATCTACATATTGAAACGAGTGTGATCAGAATCGAGATGCAGTTTTATTGTCACTCCCGCCGAGTAAAACTATGAAATTTTATTGCTTTCTTTAAAATTTTCACGGAATTCACACACGTTACTGCCGTGCAAACGTACCGGCAATAACTATCGTATCGGGCGAAGGAGATGCTTTACAAAATGACTTCTTTGACACCAAATATGACAGTGTACATGATGAAACAAAATATGTGGAATTTACGATCCGCTCGAATGAGGATGTAAAACCATATTTTACACATTGTTGGGGATGGTTGACTTTTAACTTGAAGTAATATGCCTTTAAATTCGTGACGGCGGTTTTGCTTTCGCACACGGATATAACGAAGAGGTATCCAAAAAAATGTGTAAAAGAAAGGAATCCAGAGAGCAGAATTACGATGTAAAACAATATTTGAACGAATAAAGTGAATAATGTAACAAAATATTTCATGAAAATTCATTTTGTTTGTGGTTTATCATATCAGACACGTTTACCACAGGACACAACATGCAGAAAAAAATTATTCGTGAGGTCCATCAGTACCTACGCGATTTCTACTTCTGAAATAAATCTTTCATCACTCCCTCCGCTTCCAGTCAAGACAATTCGCCCTAATGAACACATAATAACAATACATTGTCACATTATTAATACCACGTCACACAGCGAATAAATCTTAAATTCGATCGCGTTTCATGTACAATATTAACTCGCGAACGTAAGAGGAAATGAGCGTCTGTATCTAAGGATTCACACGCGAATGGGCCACAGTGCAGATTGTTAGGAAATGTGGCGTTACTAACGCAGCTAATGTCGTATGAAAGGGGCGCTATTGCTTTATCTCAATCGCGGATTCGTGTGTCGTGGCCTTTAGGGAGCGTGGGATGATTAGTGGTAGGACGTGTGACTTTTGATCTATTAGCTAAGGGATTATCGTATTGTTGGCATTGGAAAGTCATGGTTAGTGAATCATGTTTGTTTGTTCGAACTGTCGCAACGTAGGGTTCATGTGTGAACACGCTTCTTACATGCACGTCTTTCTACTTCGTTCTTACATAATATATATAATTGTGTCCTTTATAGGGCAGAAACGAAAGTACAGTGCCTTTAACCACCCGATAAGTCTAATTTTAAGGTCGATTTTTAATTGATAAAATTGATCTTAAAATTAGACTATGTAGTCTAATTTTAAATGGACAATAAACTTCATAGACACTCTTTTAAATAAAAATATTGGTTAGATCTCCATGTTTAATTAACCCTTTATAGGGCAGAAACGAAAGTACAGCGCCTGTGGCTGTAACCACTCGACTAGATAATTATACATGTATAATTTTACCCTTTATAGGGCAGAATCGAAATATGTACATACATATTTCGATTCTGCCCTATAAAGGGTTAATTAAACATGGAGATCTAACCAATATTTTTATTTAAAAGAGTGTCTATGAAGTTTATTGTCCGTTCTAACATAAGAATCTACTGCGCTCCGGGATGGGCAACTAGCTTCATCTTTCTGACTGAATGACTTCTTGACTAATCAAGTGCCTGTTATTGGTTTAATTAAAAAGGTTTAAGTGTGAGTCAACCATGCCACCGACCTTACTACCTCGCTAATTTTAACTCGAAATTTTTATGGTGAAGCGCAACATCAAAGCCCTCTGTTATGAAATTGACTGCAGGTTTTGTGCGGAAAATACGTTCCATTGCTTCTTAAACATGTCTTCACCTTACCTAGGTGATATCACTTCAATCTTTTTTTTAAAGAGAAAAATTGTTGCTGTGAAAACAAAAAGCCTGTGCTGAGACATTAATCAAGACTTTAATTTAACGTGACAACAAACACTGCCCATAAAATCATAAATCAACACTATTTAAAACACATGCAAAACCGTAATCATTTACAAAAGTGATATACTACCTAATATGAATATCTGCAAACACGATGCATCAATTAAGTAATCTTTGACCAGGAGGCCGGCCCGACGGCAATACATCAATCAGCCTTGTCGGCGGGACGAGGCTGCAATCAAATAAAATTTAACTCAAAAGGCCGTAAGCTCTCACATATAAGCTGTTTATTTCGTTCATAAAGCACTCTCTTTTGTTATTATACCTTACCGACTTCAAAAAAGTAGGTTCTATATTCGACCCGTATGTACAGTCACGTCTAAAAGTATGTATACACTTGGCTTTATTCAAAGGCGATTTTCTCCTTTATTTTTAACCGACTTTAAAAAAGGAGGTTCTGTATTCGACCCGTATGTATGTATGTTTGTATGTCCGCGATTATCTCAAAAACTACTGAACCGATTTTGATAATTCTTTTACAAATGTGATCTACATACTTTCAGGAAGGTTTTAGTATATAATATATTAGGTAATTATTCTTATGTACGAAGTTATATGCATAAATGTACTGCATCTCCGGCATTTCTATGCGAATTTTGATGATTCTTCGAGTCGTGTCTTCAATTCTTCAATGCACTAGGGTTAATTGAATTTTTGTGGGGTAGGTACAACTAAAAAGTGAAAACTTAAAACTTTTTACAAAAAAAAAACAACCGACTTCAAAAAAAAACCAGTACAAAGTGAAAAATAACTTTAATTTCGAAAGTCGGTGTCACGTCTAAAAGTATGTATACACTTGGCAATTTTCAATTGCGATTTTTTCGTGAAATAACGAATGCAACGTTGAAATACGACACTTAACATAAACCTATGGATTCTAAAATACTATTTTCGTAATAACATAAAATTTCATTCAAAAAAACTTTTTTACAAAAAAAAACAACCGACTTCAAAAAAAAAACACTACAAAGTGAAAAATAGCTTAATTTCGGAAGTCGGTGTCAAATAACGAAAATGCGGAACCAACGACACCGACTTCCGAAATTAAAGTTATTTATCACTTTGTAGTGTTTTTCCTTTTTTTTGAAGTCGGTAGTTTTTTTTTTGTGAAAAAGTTTTTTGTTAAGTACTGTTTACTTTACTTTATTACCTATGTATGCTGTGGGTCCCCCATGTGTGCCTTAGTGGGAAAAACATGTGTCGGAAGGGTTATTTCGTAGATTGATATGATATTATTGGAAATCCATGGATAGTTCGCATTAAAGGTCTATGGTAAAGTACGGGGAATTCATATTGTTATTGAATCGAAATTATATTCATGAATATGTCATGAATATTATAATTATTAAAATATTTTGATTCATCTTTTAATACAGCCTACACAAGTTTCCGTTAAAAAATACCTCCGAAAATATGACTGTGTATATTTATTCGTCACCTATAAAGATGAAGAATATAATATAATAATGCCTCCGTTATGCCAGTTAATTTTTATAAATGAACTATCGTAACGTAGATCTGACATTAAATTAAAATAGCCACCACAAGTAGCGATATTTAAATGTCCGGCAGTCCTATTTAAACCCTTGCTGGCTGGCCGATAGGAGAAATAAGATGAAAACTACAACATACATAACATCACATCTTTTTTCCTTGAAAAGTTAGGCAGAGGTTTATTTATAGTACACCGACATTTCGCCAATTATATTTAAGTCCCGTGTAATATGCGAGCCTATTGCCATCCACCAGGCACAAATCCACACTTGTGACCACTACACCAAAGAGGCACACACGAAAACTAATCGAATTTTGATCACACAGGGCAACACGGCCCACATTCCCAAAAATATTTCCCCATAGACAAGTTCAGCTTATTAAAACCTCTATGGTTAATTTGTTTGAAACAATATCAGAAAGTAGCCGCGAGCGAGGATACGGGCATCCTTCTAATCAAGTACCTCGGATCTAACTACCCTAATTGTTCGAAAGGTACCAGTCCCTTTGACTTAATACCTCGTAGTTAACATATTCACGTTCACATGTTACTTCAAAGTTTGGTTGCCTATACTTGTAAGTTGTTTTCAGTTTGTACTGGAATTTTCTTTACACGTGTTTTAGGGACTCAGGGCACTTATATTAATACGGATTAATTCCTGCCCGAAAATGAGTTGTGAAATATTTCTCTTTAAATATTTTTTTAAGTGATCCTGACTAGCAGTAAAATAGGCTGGTTATTTAAAAAAAATATGTCTCGTACTTTCAGTTTGTTTTGACCCTGCCTTCCTATTAGTGAATAGTCCCGGGAAATCCGGGAACCGAAAGTACCGGGAAATCGCGAAATGTTTTTATCTTGCCCTGTCATTTCGTCTTTCTCTTACTTTGTCCGTTTCAACACTTTCAACTCTACTACTACGTAGCAAGTGTATTCCACGCCAAATTAGAAATATTCTAAACGCGAAGTATCATTTCCCGAAAGTATCGAAAGTACCGGGAATCCCGCTTCTTTAGCCAGAAGGTCCCAAAAATCCCGGTTCTGCATTCCCCACTTCCTATGTTGCGATCTCACCGGACACGACAACTGTGCTGACGACAAATCCACGTAAAGCGCACCACGGGTCAAACGTGCCGAGTTCCGGCTACGGTATTTTAGTACACAACTCGGAAAGACTGAACACAGAGCGTTTGACAAAGTATCTGCGCACAGACTATATAAAAATCTGAAGACTTTAATACTAAAGTTTAAAGTGAAAACTTCTTTAGGCGCGTGGAGCGATTTTTGGTAGGGGAAAAATCTTATGGGTTTGCGTCACCGACATGCTAATCTTAACTGTATATCTGTAGCTATGAGTTTGACGTGTTGCGCTTGGCCAATAGTGAAAGCATATAGATACATATATTTGAATTAATAATTAATAATTTTAAATTCATCATTTTAATAATTAGTAATTTTCTAATCGCCAAGCGGTTAGTCGAGTCTTCACGTGACCAGAGGGCTGGCCTATTTCTTGGCCAAAGAATTAACATCGCCATACAACGTGGCAATGCTGCCAGCTTTTCGGGCATTGTTCCTGTTGACAACGATGCGGACGAATTTTTTGATGATTCTTTTACATGTATATTGTAAATATTATCTTGATTTTTTACAATTACTACAACTAATTTGAAAATTAACAAAAAACACTATTATTTCATAGTTTTAAGTTTTCGTTTGTATCGGCAGTCCCCATGAATGCCTATGTTTTTAAAATAATACGTTTTCTTGCTAACTTACGAATACAAAATATCTTTTTTTTTACAAAATTCTCCCTGTGTGGGGGAATGGTGCGTGCAAAAATTGGTTGGCTTATATTTCAGCGGTGTCTCCATACCGCAATAAGGAAAAAAAGTATGTTGCTCGTATCGGTAAACTCGCCTCCTACCTATGAGTTATTTACCTTAGAATTTTTGCAGGAGTTTATAAACTGCATCTGTGTGGAAAAGTAAAGAATATATAAGAGAGAGAAGATATTATAAGAGCGACACGTTCTTAAATTCATCCAATGATGTACAACTTATGAGTTGTTTACAGCCTCCGCTAGGTTCTGGAAGTATTAAGCATGTTTGTACAATAATTCCTTATATAATGAAATAGATTTCTGAATCTTCGCCCCTTAAAGGGGTTAATAAGGTATGAAAAATTGCGTGTAAGTTCGTTATTTCTACCTGGGAGTTTCCATCGGGTACCTACACGGTTTGTCTAGTATCACTGAAAAACTGCATGAATGCGGAAAATAAATAACGGGCCCAACATCGCACGATTATGAAATTGTCTCTATAGTCAAGCAAATGCAGTACCAGTAGCAGGAGTCGCACCGCAACGTCAACTTCAAGGCGTTCGTGGTGCGCGTGCTGAATTGCTATCTGCCCGTCGACATGGAAGAAGACTTCTGGCCGCAAGACGTGGTGTTCCGTCGCTTTCGCGGACAAGTACCACAGAACTGCACAAGAGTTAGCTAGTGAAGTACCGTTTTATAATTAAAATATGTATGTGTGTGGCCTGCGACGCCTGAAATAAATAAATAAATAATAATAGTCTGCAGTAGCATCTGTTTAACTAGAGTTACCGATCTGATGATCAATATATTTTCCTATCTCGCTGTCTCCGACATTATGAAACTCCTCAGAGGATTGGTTTTTGTTTATTTGGGGGAGAGAAACCGTATTTAGGAATACAATACAGCTATGCCGATATTGTTGTGTTCATTTTTAAGGCAGTATCTATTTAGCATAATATGCCTATAATGTACCCACTGCTGGGACATAGGCCTCTTCTCTGTCAGAGGAAGTGAGCCGTAATCTACCACGCGGGCCCAGTGCGAGTTGTTGGATGTTACATGTCTTTGAATTTTTGGTTCTTGGTTATGTCGGTTTCCTCACGATGTTTTCTTTTACCGTTTTGAGAGCAGTGGTGATGAAATAATTTACACAAAGTAAAGGGACAGGGGTGTCCGGGTTCGAGCCTATGATTTACAACTCGTAAGTCACGGCCGTTACCAATAGGCCACCACTTTTCCACTGTTTCTATTTACGTACGTCATTTTCGGGTGACCACTGAAAATCTACGCTGTGCTGTGGATCCGCCATAGCAGAGCACCATACTGAGTGGAAGCCTGTCCCAGTCACGACGTGCAGCTGCCGACAATTTCTGTTCTGGGTTCGTCATTATACATCTATTTTGTTTTTATTTTTCATAATTATTCGAGTTAATTATGTTTTTGTATGCTCGTTTTAAATAGGTAATAGGTAATACGGGCTGGTGTCCGCATCTCCACGTCATTGCGCGCATTTTGCGTACGTCTGTGACAAGTAAACCTATCTATCTATGTAATGGAATCTTTGAACGGAATTTTCACCAATTTCAAGTCGTTCGATTAACTTGGAAGTTTGCACACGTATCAAGGACCGATGACAATATAATAATTTGGAATCTTGGAGCTGATCTGATGATGGAGCCAGGAGGTGGATAGTGGAATTCCTCAGTGGCTTCTAGTAAACCCCTCGAGTTTGGGCTCATATGATTCGTGTTGACGAGTCCAATAGATAGGATTCGGTTAACGAGGGTCCGATGATGGAGCCAGGAGGTAGAGAGTGGAACTCTTCAGTGGCTACTAGTAAACCCCTCGAGTTTGGGCTCATATGATTCGTTTTGACGAGTCCAATAGATTAGGTTTGGGTAACGAGGGTGTGATGATGGAGCCAGAAGGTGGATAGTGGAACTCTTCAGTGGCTACTATAATAGTAAACTTTTTCGTTGATTTTTCTATTTTCACTCTTTATCCATGATTTTTTCATCTCACCAACAACTCCCATCATCATAATCCGTAAATACAAAGGCAAATCAAAACACAATGCGAATGATTCACGCCTATTAAGTTCATTCAATTCGTGTCTGTAATCGACAAAGTCGCAATCCATCGAGCAGTTCGCATCACTGGTTTAAAATGTATTGGTTGTTCGGAATTATCGTCATGTGTCCGCCTGCTGTCGCGGGCAGGCCGTGAGAGATCGGATGGTTAACGTATACCTAAGTGACGTCACTAATACGGGCTGTTGTGCTATCTCATGCACACCTGTGCTGGTGTGAGTGAGTGATGCCTAGGTATAATTATTGAGTCCGCCAAGTGTTCATGTCCGTAGCGTTTCTAATGTAGATGTGATATGAAAAGCAATGCTGCTAAAGTTACACTGTTGTATCATTTATTATTGTTGTTGTTGTTGCGATTTATTTTTCCTGCATATTTGAAATATAATTTTCCTTTAAGCACCACGGTAAAATATTGATTGGTGCTCGAATGGGAATACCTTTGATGCTCTAAAAAAAGGTGCTCTGAAAATAGGTGCTCAAACGGGAATACTCCAATTTTACTATTGAATTTTGTAAAAAAAAAGTTTATGATTAACATAACATAAAAAATCATAAACTTTCTTTTTTCAAGCTTTATAGACATTAAAAAAAACAATTGTGCGTCACTTAAAATTTTATTTGTTATTTGAAAATGGTGATAAATAACGAAATGTTCGAAACTTTGATTGGATTCTTAGTTAATATTGCACACCTTTTAATTATACACTCGACAAAACCCATTCAAAGTCATCGCACATAAAACTGCACCGAATCAGCATCACCCATAGATGGCATCACCTCACCTCATAATTCTTTTCTATTTTCAAAATTCTGGCGCATAAGTTCTATACGAATAACCAACCGCATTTCAAAATTGGTACCTCTGGCTTCCTGTTCGGCGTTTGGATCATTACTTGGGATTAATCCCTGTCAGTCATATAGCTCATCATAGTATGGAGTGCAGTCAAAGGCCATGAAACCATCGTAGTTCACTAATCCTCAGGATGATTTCCGCTGGCTCTCGTAATCTGGTCCGATATGGTACTGAGCAGATTTTGATAAACAGAAAGAGGATTATTTTCCACTTTCTCGTTGCAAATAGCATGATAAAAAGCTACTTATTCGAGCAAAATTGTCATTTTTATACGCACGTGTTTGGTGACCTGTACACAGGTATTGTATGTCTGTTTTTTTGTACCAGTCTCTCACAAATGTTTAGCTAGTTTATTAGATCCAGCTCTGTTTAAACCTTTGGAGAAAAATAAAATATTGTATATAAAAATCTACGAGGAAAATTACATATTTTATGGAAGTAATTACAGTTCCAGCTACGGAAACAAATGTTTCCGTGTATCAACAAATTCATCCTTAAATCTGTCTAGTGTGTTGATTACAGCATGAACTATCCTATGCCTTGTTTCAGCGTTCTGTTGGTCTGTGGGGACGCCAATGTTCAGCTGTAGCGGTCGTTTGCCGCTTGCGTTTTAGTTTATTTTCACGAAATGTGTCCTGGGATTTTCTATGCAAGGTAACCACAGGTGGTGAGTCAAGTAAATATACATAAGCAGACAAAGAACAAAAATAAAATACTAGAATTATCGACAGATAGAATCTTACTTAGAAGTTAAGAGCCTTATTGATGAAAACTGATTTAACCGGTCAAGCTCCGCGCGTCGCCTGTCGGCGACGAAACAATAGAAAATCAATTGTGTCTCATTAGCGGGGCTTGACAGATTAAAGTGCCAGTATTTTATATACCAATTAAAAAACAAAACACTTATATACCTAATAAATAAAAATGTCGAAATGGTGTATGTTATTCACGCAATAACGACGAGAACCAAACATCGCAGATTTACCCCGAAAAAGTATTTTATAACAAGAGTTCGGTTGGCATTTCTAAACACTTTGGCCCAATTGAATAGCTAGTATCGGTTTCAGTCGATCGCTTTCTGATAGCGCAGTATCAGTTATTTTTGCCGTGATCGGATCTCGGCCAATCTTTGTGGGCGGTCGATTCGCTTGGTCCTTCCTACACGCTTATTTGAATCCCCTTTCTAAGCGACTTCCTTTTCTGTGAGTGTCAGGTAATTATCTGTGTGGCATTCCAATTTTACGATCGAACGGTTAATTCAGTTTAAATCTCTTCGTCTAATACGTACTCGGCTGTAGGCAGTGCCTAATCCGAGTCCCTCGAAGCCAGTTCCCGAGTCTCGAGCGAGCTCGTCTAATGTGGAGTGGGACTCTTTATTTTCGTTTATATTCAACTTTCAAAGTGCTTTGATAGTCAGTCCACATTTTTGAAGCTTACTAATTAGAATTTTAAATCTTATTCAAACGTACGTGAGCTTGGAGTTTAGGCGTGCAGCTTTTCATAATTAGTGGAAGTTCAGTTTTTATTCGGCGTATAAAAATATAATGAATTTCTAATTAAGTCAATGTCTCTTAAAAATAAATTAGTTTGTTAATGTTAGGGTTAAAAATGAAACATGTTAAATGATTTCCGTATCCGTCTCCATTAAATTGAATCGTCGTATCAGTAAATAAAGTTCGGTGCCCACTCATCAGCCGCAGTGGGCTGGGATCTGATAAAAGTTGTCGGAAACTTTCTTTTGCGATATCGCCACCTTCGTCATGTAAATTGGACAAGTTGTGGCCGACACTGATGCTTGTTTCATTGGTAAATATAGATTAGCTCTTAATCTGACCGATTCTCGCACAAAATTGTTTCCAGATGAACGGGGGTCCGGTTCACTGCGGGACAGGGTCGTTCGGGTCAAGTAGCTTTTGTAATACTTACGCAGGTAGGACGTGGACATTGAAGGTCATTCAATTATAAACCTAATTATGTTTCTATACAAACAACATAAGAGTTTCCTTATTAAATACTCACATAAAGAACTTAATCATAATCTCGAGAAAGATCAACAATTTCTTTCGTAACAAACGCCTTTTTATTTAATTTTATATTTTACAAACTCTAATGAAAAAGCGGCACAGCGGATCACCATTTTCATTTAAGTGAAAAGTTCTCCTAAATCTCGCTATAATAAAGGGTACATGTCTAAAGCGCTCGATTGCCTTTAACGGATTCAAAGTTTTTATTGAAACGAAGCAGATCCAAAAAGTAAACAACTGCGGATACTTTTATCCTTTTCAACCCGGTTAACCCGTAAACCATCTCAGTTTAAGGAGGCATTAAATCGCAACTCAAACAAGAACCGTTACACTGAAGTTAACTCACATATTGCTTTGTGTCACGAACGCTAAAGCGAAGCGAGTATAGTTGAAGAGATGCGAAGTTGGAGTGAGATGGGGGATGCCAGCTGGGAGAATGGGTGTGGAGGGTGTAAAAGGAGAAAAACTACATCGCTAAAAGTGAATGCGGTCGAAAGCCGCGCTTATTTTCAGCGCTAAGTGCATGGATTTTTTCAAGTGAAGCCATGAGCACGCTAGGTAGCTGCGAGCGTCGCGCCGCCGCCATACCTATGGTTGCAGTACGCAGTTGCCGCCGACAAAAGAACTGTTTATGCCGCCGTATATTTCTATGGCAAACTACTTACAATTACGTCGTAAGGGCTTATTGTAACGAGCGCCTGTCTAGAACTTTATAGTCGTAACATTTTTGTAATCATTCGATTAGTTTTTGGATTCGAGATTTCGTACAGTAAATTGTAAAGCTGATGTTAGATTACACACTTAGGCTGGACTTGACACATAAAAGTTTCTGTTCCTTGTAGCTGTCAAGATTAACGCACCGTCAAAATATTAATATGGGTATTTTTTAAGTATTGGCATGGTTTTAAAAGGGAGAGAGGTACCTACCTATTGATGCAGATTGATTTAATATCTTGCATCCTATCCTAATCCTAACTATCCCAATCCTAACTATTATTATAAATGCGAAAGTAAGTTTGTTTGTTACCTTTTCACGCCTAAACCACTGAACCGGTCCTCTTGAAAATTTGCATATACGTTGTCAGTTGTCAGGAGTACAAAAACGGACATAGAGTACCTTTCATCCCGAAAAAAAGTGCTGTTCCCGAGGAAAACAACAATAGCGTTATTATGATAATAGATGGCGCCAGGTGTATTGTTGTTTTCTTTGGGAAAAGCACTTTTTTTCGGGATGAAAGGTACCCTATGTCCGTTTCTGTACACCTGACAACGTATATGCAAGATTTCAGGATAATCGGTTCAGTGAAAAGGTAACAAACAAACCAACAAACTTACTTTTAGTTAGGATAATATAATATAGGGTGCACTTGCATAGTTCGTACAGGGATAATCGTCGGTTAGTGCCTCATTTCATTAACAGCTATTAACAGGCCTCTGCAAGTTGGCTTCGGCCCCTCGTATGCTTTCCAAAGGTCCGGGACCCTATGGTCTCGAGATATGCGAAAAGTTTCGAAATAATAATATAATATTTATTAAAATGAATAAACATGTTATACAATTTTTCATAGCTACTTATAATTATGCTTAAAAGTAAATCAGCTACAATTATTGTGTCTAGTTTATCAGCAGCTGCTGCCGAACTGGGTATATAGCCTGTATTTCAGCAAGCACCATAACTCTATGTAAAGCCAACAAAACAGATAAGTATGCAGGATCGTCGGATATATGTAGTTGAAGTTTAGTAAAAAACCAATGGATGTTGTCGACTGAAATTTTATTTGATAAATGAGCTGTTTGTTTTCTATTAATAAAAATTAAATTTTATTCGAGAACACCCATCGGTTTCTTACTAAACTTCAACTATATCCAACGATCCTGCATACCTATCTCTTTTGTTGACAGTACATTACAAATTACACGAAAATCATGTTGTCGCTTATAAAATTAAGCAAAACCTATCTGGTTAATTACACTAATGCACCGCGGTCTATAGCCAATGACGTCGGATAATAATGCTTTTAAACTTTGTATTGAGCACCTAATTGACAGCTTGTTAAAGTGCTCGGTTTTTACCCACTTCACTGTTTTAGGACTAAAATACCTCAAAAGTGTCAAACCGGCGTAATATTAGAGAATATTATATTATGATTATGTTATTTTGTTTCCTAATTTATGTTATAGGTATTTTGTACCGACCTTTTTTGTTGTCTTTTTTTTTTGTTTCAAGTGTTTATCAGTGGAAACTTGTAAATGGCCTTCATATGCATGAATATATAAACAGGTGTAGGCATCTACTAGTAGGTATCAGAATAATGTATCAATCGCTCCGCTTGACCAGGATTAGTAGTCGAGTAACTCAATTATGATGTGAGTAGCCCATTTGATGGGATGTATTGCATAAGTATCAATACAGAGTAGCAGGGAGATCGACACACATCCTAACCATGGATTCAGTACATGATCTAAACTTGAAGTTTTCGAAAAAAAAAAAAATATATATAAATTTCATGGGTTGAAAATTTTCGACTTAGGCACTTTTCCGACAAAAAATGTATACGCTAAACTGAAGCTGCGCCGTCTAGTGAAATTAATGGGAAATACAATTATCCATATCTACATATTGACGTAAGTGAACATCAACGTGAACGTGATCGAATGTGCACTTTTATAATTTTTTACGTGGCGATAAATTATCGTGTACAACCACGTCCAAGTGACGGCATCACGATAACATAGGGAAGTAAAATATATGTGGAAGTATGCGAAGAACCTTTTTAATTTCGGTCCACGATAAATTTTAATAATAAAAAATAATAATAATGAACCATTTATTTTCAGGTAACAAAGACCCCATAGATACATACCTTAACCTAAGTATACATAATAATATAGTAACAATTCCAATATATCCATAAATAATAACAAAACAAATAACAAACAAAACAATATTTCCATACATTTTATGGACGTTAGAAATGATAAAAACGCACAATTAGTATAACAACTCCCACTATGGGCCCCTAGTTTAAAATAAAAGTGATTCTTATCATAACTAGTAAGATATCCGTTCACTTTCCAGCCTATCTTCTAAATTAAAAGCGGAAACCAACAGGTTGCTTATTTTAAGTGCGCTTCAAGAAGTTAATTAGATGAGGGAGACCAGCCAAGTTTAATTTGTTCAAAGGAATTCGTGACATTGCCAAAAAAGTCATTATCAATGTTTTTAAGCCCCTACCTTGAATGTTTCCTTACAAAAAATAAGCTTCCTATCATTTATTCAGGGAAATGGAATACTGAAGGGCGGCTCCTAAATGGTGCTTTGTTTTTGTGATGTCTGATAGGTGCGTTTAATTAGCTGTGGAATATACACTGGCGTCCAAAAGTTAGTTGATATTTTTCCACTTCAGCTGTGACATATATGGATAACGTTTTTATGGACTTATTTAACCTCTAACTTATCATAACCTGATTTTTTTTAAATCATAATATGGCACCACTGCTGAAATCGAAAATGTCAATTAACTTTTGGAGCCCACTGTATATAATACCTACTATTATACTCTTTCAAATAATGGTTACTACTTTATAGTTCATGCTAAAGTATCGAAACTATACGTAGATTAAGAATCTTTTTAAAAAAAATGTTTTAAGCCTACTTTGTATGTAGATGACTCAACAATTAATATTGTTTACCTTATTATTTTTTTCGATAACTTTTGTAACTTACGCAATTACAAAGCGACATCGGCAAATGCTAAGAAGGAGCTTGTCATTGGTTACAGTTTAGTTCGTCGCAGCAGATAACTCCAATCGATCTCATAAATAAATCGGAAATATTTATGTCTTATGGATGGCTCTCAATATCGTCGCATTTATTATACTTTTTAGCGGTATCTACAAATGCCACATGTTAACTACGCGTCATACTGGACGTCACTCAAAATCCTGCTTCTCGCAAGCAGAGTTTACCGCACAACTTGGATAGAACGGCCCGACATGAATCATCGGGCAGTTGCCCACCAGACACAACTCCCGTCTGGTCGGAGTATCCTCCATTTTCCATGGAGTATGAGTGAACTTTACACCCTGTTCCTCATACCTCTATAACTTAATAAACATCTTAAAATAGACAGACAAGACAGTGACAACGCATAACCTACATAAACCACTGGGTCTAGAAGAATGAATTTTGTACAAGAGTTTCTTTTGTAACGAAAGTGAGCAAGCACTACGGAAGGATTTTTGTAAATACATGTCCGAATGGATTAAAATGGGGATGTAATAATATCCACTATAACCCTTTATCAACCCTTTTACTGGAAGATACGACGCATATCTATCGTATTCTAAAGTAATTACTCTGGACAGTCTTACAATTTATTGTACTTTAAAAGACTGGGACACAGAGCACGGAGACCAGAGGCAGCACTATCAACGGTTTCCATACAAACCAAGCGCGTAATCGTTTACTCAGACTACGACAAATAATGTATAAAAACTGACGGTTTAGAGGAATTGTGCGCTCAACGCACTTTCGGCTCCAAGAATTTTATTAGTACAGTCTTTGCCTTGTCTACAATCTTTGTTCCATTATATTCTATGTTTTTGTTGTTGTACTGTGTAGCCAAAAAACATATTACTATTAAGTACTCAATTGTAGCTGCTCATTGATACAGTATAACGGAACACATATTGTGGATAAAGAAATGAATTCTTGTCGATATATAATATGTCGCAGCCAACTAGCTTATTTAGCCCTTCAGTTAATCTTAGCCTTTGGAAGTAGCGCTCGTCAACAGCTACCGTGGCACCGCTCGCTTCGCTCGCTCGGCTCACGCGCATTTCGTCACAGGTCTAACCTAACCCGTTTGGTCAGAGTGCCCCCGGCTTAGTTACTGCGCGTGGTTGGCTACAGTTCCAATCTTACCTATAATGAATATCATTCAGGCCGCTAGTTGAACGGCGCCGTTTAAGAAAAAGGTTAGGTTGTTAACTGAAAGTTGGTTGCGACGTATACTCCTTTCGGAACCTGACTGCACCTACTACCGTGTCTAGACGTTGCCAGGGCGATTCCGTACTCTGTGGACTGCAGTATACAAGTAATGACAGCATGCTATCTACTTGGTTACGGCCCTATTAACTCGCTCATTTCCTAAGCTGTCCGTTATAGCCTGTGAGATGAGAAGTAATCTTTGGTCAGAAACAATCTCCGTTTACTATCCTTTTTACCTCTATTTTGATACTGATTGATGGATTAAATGTACGTGCAAAATTAATGTCAGCTTTTGAGCGTGATTAAATGTAGTATCGTATCAGTTTTTATCATTTGCTCCGTTATGTTTGTTACTATGTTTAAAACTGATCGTTTTTCATGCCATGCAATTGTTACTCTGATAATGCGTTAATGTTTTTCAAAAAAAACTTTAAAGGCAATGTTTAAATGCTCCCAAAGATTAAATGAAGGGACTTCAACTTATATTACTCAAGTTTCCACGGCTGAAGGACATCGTCATTCATTCCGTGCCCAAAACTCAAAAGTTAACAAACAAGCTGTTTTCTTATGGGAAATAACACCTTGAAATTTTTTTAATTCTACAAAGAAAGTCTACTATTAACCCCCTGGCTGCTATTTGAGTTTGAAAGTACAAAGAATCATATTTTTGCCAACAATAATTTGGACATTCGTTTAAAGACGCAAACAGTATTTGCCCGTGGTAGAAATGAACATGAGCGTTTGCTATAACTAAGGTATGATATACTTAATAGGTATTAAAATTAACGACAAAAATATTAAGGGGAATGTTTTTATATATAGCAGCTAGGCCGGTGGAAAAACCGTTCATAAGGTCCTCCAGAAACTGTTTGATTCCGTCATACTCGAGGGTAAAACGCCACAGGCAAGGAGCAGAGGTGTGCTGCTACTCTTCTTTAAAAAGGGCGACAATGCCTTGCTTAAGAATTATAGTGGCCCATCTTAGTTCTGAGTCATGTCTACAAGCTGTTTTCAAGTCTCGCGCGCAGGTTAGATGACTTCCAGCCTCCCGAACATGCCGGATTCTGCAAAGGCTTTAGCACCGTATACCACATATATACGCTGCTGCAGGTTATACAGTAGATCGAAGAGTATGACCTGCCTCTCTGCTTAGCGTTTGTGGACTACGAGAGAGTCTTCGATTCGATCGACTCGTGGGCTGTAGGTACTGCAGTCTCTTCAACCGCTCAAAGTTCAGTTGAGGGTGTTATTTTCCATAAGAAAATAGTTTTATTTTTCTGGCTTACTTTAATTTTTGCGTACAAAATGATCGAAACCTGAATGGTGTCCTTTTTATGTGTCGTTGTATGTGTCGTCATGTCAATGTCATATTGTTGATTTGTTGTAATATTTAATAAATCCTCTAAAAAATATTTTTCTTCAAATAATGACCCCTTTCTAGGGTTCCGTACCTAGAGCATGCCAACGGGACCCTATAGCCCTCCGCTGTCTGTCCGTCCGTCTGTCTGTCTGCTAGCGGGCTGTACCTTATGAACCGTAATAGGTAGACCGTTGAAATTTTCAGTGTGTATTTATATTGCCGACTCAATTAGACCGGAATAACTCGCTATAACAACAAATAAAATAAAGTTAAAATTAAAGGAACGATACAAGAAACGTGTTTTCTTCGATCTTTGCCGCGTGGTACGGACCCCTTCGTGTGCGAGTGCGACTCACGCTTGACCATTTTTTAATAAATATGCCTTTAAAAACCTTTAAGCTTCTAATGATGTCCCCTTATTAATAAATGAGCATTATTTGGGGATGGAAAATGAGAATTAATTGGGGGTCCATTAAATACATGCCTTTTTATGTTATACGTGTTGAGTGAAGGTCGAGATGTGTAAGGGCCGGCGCAAACCTGTCGAAGCACATAGCTGGTTTTACTGCCAAGCAAATATCAACATTGTTTGTCTTAAAATAAAGTCAAAAATAAATAACCTCAGAAGTGCCCCTCGTCCGCTTTCATGCGCTCTCGGAATAAATTAAGTTTATCAATTTTCAACTATAGTTGTACTAATTCAAGGTCGCTATTTGTTTGGCAGTGAAAACAACGCTGCGCTGCGCTTCGGCAGGTTTGCGCTTAGACCGACCCTAGTTCTTGGAGCTGGCACTCAATGGACTGAGGTGGAAGGTGCTGCACCTACCTACACGAGCGTAACATGACGTGCAAGACAGCATTTGCTTTTTGTGAATTATCACACTTCACACTAATATTATAAAGGCGAAAGTTTGTGAGTGTGTGTGTGTGTTTATATGTTTGTTACTTCGTCACGCTCAAACGGCTGGACCAATTTTGTTGAAATTTGGTACAGAGATAGCTTGAGTCCCGGAAAAGGACATAGGGTACTTTTTATCCCGATATTTCCACGGGATCGAGACTTATGCGGGTAAAACCGCGGGGCGCAGCTAGTATTAACATAAATCATTATCAGACTGAATAAATAGTATAGTTACCATAACTTAAAACAACAATAAAAGGTTAAACATATCAATATTATCAATACGAAAATCAGGATCTACGCCAACATAATAAACGATATCATTCAGGTTTCGAACATTTTGTACCCAAAAATTAAAGTAAGCCAGAAAAAAAAAATCTCTTGTGAATTTTGGCCTGTCCTTTGTGTCTCAATTACCTATATCATAAGTTATAATTATAAATTAATTGTTTCTACGGAATAGAATATCAATAATAACCTTATCATTTAGGCTTTTCTTCTTTATTTATATCGGTTTTTCCCGAGTACTCCAAAGTACTCCAATTTCTTTCCAATAAGAAAAACATCATTTTAAAAATGTATCGTTTAACATTTTACCACATTATTGGCCATAACAATACAATTTCGCCGTTTAAGGTAAATAAAAATAACGTGTTTTTGACATTCATAACGTTATTGTAGGTGAATGTGTAAGGGCCGCACCTGGGCCCTCCAACAATGGGCCCGCACAATACCCCGCGAAGTAAACTGAATAACTTTATTTAAGAACACAATAAACCACTTTTTACTAGAAAAGGTCTGAATTGTGTAATGCTATCGTGGGTCGGATAGGTGAAGAAAAAGAAAACAAAAAACCTTAGGCAATTTTTTGCGTATTTTAGAAGAAGTTCTAATAGAATAACGTTGTATACAGACAATCGTTGAGTACTGTATCCTACGTTGCTTTCTTTAATTCCACGCTAGAATGCTTTTAGATTTAGATCAATATTACTGGGCTTTCGATTACATTTTGAAGATATCAGGTAAATTATATTAAAGAGATTTTAGTTTTCTCGGTTATTATCTGTGACGAAATGAAAGTATGAGATGAATGTATGGGTTGTTATTAAATATTCCTATACAGGGTGGTAGAGACATTGACGCACGACCTGTAGCCATGGATTCAGTACATTACACAGAACCTAAAAAAAAAGACGGGTTGCACTCCGGGAGTGCCGGCAGAAGTGAAAACTTGAATATTAACGTTGTGCATTTTTGATATTTTTCAATAATAGATGCACTTTGTTCAATTTCCATATTTTAAACACTTTATACATATACACAAATTTTACGAATACACAGCAGTGTGGCCACTACACAGACGGTCGAGCCATCAGCTGTCACCATCCATGGATTCCCGTGCCACGCTGTAACATAAACACACACGAACATTTCCGCAAGCGCCCTGCGCCGCCTAAACGAAACAGCAGGCATACATTTTCGCCGCGCCGTAGAAAGAGAGGGGGATACTTCCTCTCCTACGCCGCGCCAGCTGTCTACTCTCCAACCGTCTTACGAATTTTCGATCAGGTCACGTGTCCTGACGCGATGTCCTGACGCAAGTTTAACATTTTTTACCCATTACAAAAACAGTGTACAACGCCGCTAAAGAAGTTTTCACTTCAAAAATTGCATTTCCATACATTTGGGCCGCCTACGTATTGCACTTTTCTATGAAACAGAAAATATGAAAATATTAATTTGATAACCGATGAAAGATTTCCTTCGTTAGTATCATGTGCTGAATTCTTGGTTACAGTTTGCGCTTCGATGTCCATGCCACCCTGTATTTATTTCAGGAATAACCAAAGAATTTCTGTCACGTAGGCCCGTTTTTCCTCCATTCGTTGAGCTGTGCAAAGATTTCTAGCCCAGTGCTCTTCAGTTTTACTACTCGCGGGGAAGTTGGGAAGAATCGACGTTACTTCGCCGATAGAGAGTTGGAGCGGAAAACAAAAGGCAATCGAGCACTTTCCCACCTATTGGAAATACATCAGTTGCGAGGCAGGGCCATCACTGAGTTTCAGTTACCAGCTGGTATTTGATGGCATTTCGATAAACATGAGTGAAACGACTTTGATGAACTTTCAGTGGTTAGAACTTTATTAAAGACTATAATATATTATACGTAATATATAAGCTGACAGACTTAAAATAATATTAATAATGTGTACATGTACCTATATTAAAAAACAGGCAAAAGAGTCATAAAGCATCAAAAAATTCGTCCGTATTGCTGTCAACAGGAAAAATGCCCAAAAGAGCTGGCAGCATTGACACGTTGTATGGTGATGCCGATTCTTTGGCCAAAAATAACCCAGTTTTCTGGTCACGTAAAGAGTCGATCAACTACTTGGCGATGTCTTGAAAAACCAAACGGGCACCCCATGGCCCTAGTGTTTCAACCTTCGGTTAAACAGTATTAAACATCGTACTGGTACGTACAGACGCCATCAGCACATCAAGCTACTAAAATCTGTCAAATTTCTTTTATAGATTTTCAACTTTAACGCTAAATCATAAGGTTCAAAGTTGATTGGGAATTTTTTCTAGTTTCGGGTAGCTTGATGTGCTGGCGTCTGTACATTAAAAAATAGAATTTTTCTACATTTATGAAGTGTTTTTTTTTATATTCCTCTCGAAACTGTAAGAATATTGTAAGATTGTAGGGACCCTAAGGTAGATAAGACTACAGCGAAGCTATTCAAAATTAATCATAGGATTCTTATTGAATCCAAGGTTATTTAATCAGTGTTTATTTTAAGTAAAACTTTATTTTAGTTTAGTTTTTACCCCACGGGAAGAAGGCGCATGTTAATGTAATCTGCATTCGCGACCTGGGTTTATAGAAAAATATCTTTAATTCTACACAATAAAGTTCAGTTTACGCTACAACTTCAAACATTTTTGTAACTTTTTCAATAGTGCTAGTCACGCTGAAATCAATTTAATTACCATTAAAATAAAGTTGATATTTGCTTAACTTGAGATAACATCAATTTGAAACATAAGATTGAATAGATTTTATGTACGAGTATGTTATTATATTTTACCGTAGTATCATCATCAGATCGAAATATATTATTTGATTGGTATACTGGTAGTGATTTGAGGTTAGATTCGAACAGTCCCGTGAATTACACGGATATGAAACTAGATTTCGCATTTATGTTTCATTGCTGAGTGTCGAGGTTGGACATGATCCCAAAATGTTCCGTTGCATTCAGGGGATTACTATTAATACCAACCTCGTTACAAACCTGCTCTACAAGGTTCGAAGTTCTATTTCCCATTAGTATAGGTTCTAGATACATAATATATATTTAGCAAGCTTAATTTGTATTTTTTTTATTTTGCTTATTTTCATCATCTGCCTAGCCTTTTCCCAACTATGTTGGGGTCAGCTTCCAGTCTAACCGGATGCAGCTGAATACACTGGTACACGGAGCGACTGCCAATCTGACCTCCACAACCCAGTTACTGGGTAATACGATACCCCTTGGTAAGACTAGTTGTCATACTTTCGGGCTTTTGACGACCCGTAACGACTGTCAAAGATCCACGAAAGACAACCGGGACCAACCACTTAACGTGCATTCCGAGGCACGGAGGGGTCTCGGTATGTAAAGATGACCATCTTTCCACCAGCTACGCTTGCCGCGGTTGGTCTGTGGATGGGTGACCACCCATCCACAGACCAACCGCGGCAAGCGTAGCTTAACCTGATCGATCGACCTGTGCGGCTGTTATTATTTAGCCACGTGACTATAATATTATAATACTTACTTACTATGTATAATATTATAAACGCAAACATTTGTGAGGATGGATGGATGTTTGTTACTCTTTCACGCAAAAAACTAATGCACGGAATTTGGCACACAGATAGTTTATAACCAGCATTAACACTTGGGATACTTTTTATCCCAATATTCCCTCGGGATCGAGACTTATGCGGGTGAAACCGCGGGGCGCTGCTAGTATTCAGTAAATACATACCCCGCGACATAAAGGTAGTTATATCTTTATGAGGCTGATTGTACTTAAACGTCATTGCAGTGGCGTGCATTGGTTTTCAGAATAGGTAGGTACTAGGCCGGGTCTAGTCTAGGTAAACGCGGTCACTAATCAGAAATAAAAGTGAGGTCAAAAGTGTGGTTATTTGAGTAGGCATGCCTACTTAAGGGTGATAAATTGCGAAGGTCGAACGTCATGGTATAACGCGAGAGACGTACGTATTTTTAATTTTGTCGTATTAACTTGAACGAGTAAAGACCAATGACAATGTGCGAATAGTACGGGAGCCCGAGTAGGCCGTCCGGCGACTGCCTACTGCCGCGCGTGATTGTATGAAGATTTTGTTTTTTGTTAGGTATGATAATTAAGTGAGTTTCTTAATGGGGCACACATACTAAAATGTAATTGACAGGCTTATGTTGATATATCGAGGTAGGCTCTGCTTATATGCCTATATGCAATGCACGCCACTGCGTCTTTGTAAGTAAAGCAGCCTTCTACCGTGGTCTTTGCTTTATATTTCATATACACAAATCCTATTACAGCATATTACATGAACTGGTCTCCAGACAAAGGGTCGTGACATCTTATGACTGGGGCTCGTTCGTCCACTTCATTAAGACATGAATTATGAATGGAGGGCATTAGCATCCGCCTAGAGAGTACGTAACTATGACCACCATTGTTATGCAGATTGTTACCGGACGTCGGCGCACCACTACCCTCCAATATGAGATGTTTGCAAACAAATATACATCGATAATAACCGCTTGTTACTAATTGTTCTTGGGTATGCAAATTGTGCTAGTTGTCTGTTGAAGTTTGAACCCTCTTGTCTTGTTTGAGTGAGGTTACTTGAGTAAAGAGTGAAGTCTTTGGAGTTCAGTCCTTTGATAAGCGGATTTGTTGGGTGTCAGGACATTTTTTTTAAAACAAAATTTTAATTATGTAGGTAAAAAAATGAGGGTAAGTATAAAGAATCCTACATTATACAGGGTTATTGGAAAAACACCAACAAACTCTTAAGAAGCCATTGTACTCATCATTATGAACAACTTTTACTATGGGACCAAACCTGAAATCGCGAAAAAAAAAATCAGCTGTTCCTACATTTTGACGAATTATACGAACATAAATGTAGGGAACAGCTGATTTTTTTTGCGCTTTCAGGGTTGGTTTCATAGTAAAAATTGTTCATAATGATGAGTACCTACAATAACCTCTTAAGAGGTTGTTGGTGTTTTTCTAATAACCCTGTATAGATACATAGATACGCGTGAAAAACATAACCCCGTCTTTGCTGTCGCGCAAAGAGGTATACGTCAAGTTTAACGAGTTTTTGTGAACCACACCCATGCTGTTCATTATTCACATATAAAAACAGAGAATTATGGTTACATAATCAGCCTATAGTGTACCCACTGCTGGGACACAGGCCTCCTCTCGGTAAAAGGGAGTAGGCCGTAATCTACCACGCGGGCCCATTTCGGGTTGGTATATGTCACATGTCTTCAATTTTTTTTATTATAGAACTTGCCGGTTTCCTCTTGATGTCTTCCTTCACCGTTTTGAGGGCAGTGGTGATGATATTACTTACTTAAAGTAAAACGCTTGCCTGGGTTGGAACCCATGATCTACGACTCGTAAGCCAGTACCGTTGCCACTGGGCCACCACTGTTCCTAGTTTCTTTTATCGATTTAATACTATCGGTCTTATTTATTTTTTATTATTAGCCTGTGATGTCCCACTGCAAGGCAAAGGACTCCCTACTCTCTTTCTACTTCCCTCTGTTCAAAGCTGATAAGGACCAGTTCTTGTTGAAGGAGTCCAGGTCATCCCGCCATCTCCGTCTGTTATTATACCCGTCTTGCATAGAAATATGACAGAGCAGTGGGCGATCCAAGAAACACCTTTGTTCAAAACCCAGAAAGATGTTACAAAATGAACTGGAGACTCTAGTATCAGTTACGAAAATCGCTAACCAAGAATGAGTTTTCTGCTTCACGCAGTTAGAATAAACACAACACCTTTATGCGGATAGTTCAGTGAGTTTACACCACGATTTAATGTCAAAACGACCACATTAACATTTCGTATACAGTGAAAGTCCCCTCTGTAACCTATATATTCCATTGAATGCGAAACTAGGTAACTTTTCGCAATAGTGAAAAGCTGCGGAGTTGGAACAAAGAAGTAGAAAAGTTGTGTCTCAAAAACGTGCAGTTTACTTCAATTTTAACTTTACATATGATAGTGACACGACTGAAATATATGATGGTTTTAACCTTTTAACCGCTTACGTCGGATTAATCCGACAAATATTTTCGTGTCCATTCCACCAGAGTCGTATATATACGATCAAATAACACAGCTCGTTTAATCTGTATTATTATTACATCATCACACCTCGTTTCATCGGTATTTATTTTTTTTTTTTTTTTTTTGTCGGGCGCTGGGGGCACGACAACTGATATTAAGTCCGGCGGTTAAAAGGTTAATAATAGTTTTGTTTCGTGACGTGACCATAGAACAACCCAGTCCCTCGTTGGGTTATTCTTTGGTCAAAGAATTAGTACTGCCATTCAATGTGACAATGTTGCCAATCTTCTGGATTCATGTTTCCGGATGACAGCGATGCGGACGAGTACTTCGACACCTAAGAGTTCGTTTGTTTTTGTATTTATTTGTATAGTTAGTTAGTCATTTAATTTAGTACCTAGTGTAAATAGTTAGTTGTGTTAACTATTATAAAAAGTTTTGTTTAATTTGCTTAGAAAAGAGAGTTAGATGTTTCTTGTGGTAGGTACCTATACTCCTGATAAATTCTTGTAAAGAATTGACCAAAATTAAATGTAATTTTACGTTAAATTTTCCCATATCAGCAACAAGTGAGTTGTTTTATTGCACATTGACTACAATAGAAATATAAAACAATACACTTGTGGGTTGGTTCGGGAAAATTAAACGTGGAGTGGCATTTACGTATTCCTAAATATCATGAATGTGTTCGTGTGAACACGTACATCAAAACACATTCAGTTGGTCTGAAAAAGCTTGAAAACCTGGAAATATGAGTACCGATTAAATAGGTTACTACTAGGATGTCATGAGGGAGTACTCAGTAGGTTAGTTTTCGAAAAGCGTGCACCATCGTTGACCGCGTGCTGTTATTCTATAAAAATCTCTTTGAAGATCCGAATTTAGATTTAGGTTCGAGGTAAGATTCATAGAATCGAACTACAGGTGAGGTAGTTTGAAAAAACAAATCTAGGTAAATAATACCTTTATTGTAAAAAAGTAGATGTGAAGAGGATGATACAATATAACTGTACAATACAGTCTTCTGAAATTGTATAGTAACATTTTGCACTTCAATTCTCAGTATTGAATCATGGAAATAGTCTTCCAGGGGAATACAACCAAACCTAACAATACCGCACCTTTGTACCCCACGCATTATTTACGCGTCTAAAGCTACCCTGCCCCTCAGGGGAGACGAAAACACGTCACAAAAAGAGTCTATTCCTATCTATTCCATCTATTAGGTACACTGTATGCGTAGGTAGGTGTCCCAGCACTTAAGATGCAAACTGTGACATCCAAATCGTAATACACAGGAGAGTTCCAGGGGACAGAAATGTACGTATCCGATATTGTGTTACCGGAACAAAGATCACTGAATATCAGCCGTGCGCCTAAACTTGGGCTTTGACACACTGAACAAAGACTTCAAAGGGAACCTCAGTAAGGGTGTGCCATTAATAAAATGGCGACTTCTATGTGGCTGTGTCCTCTTTTAGGCCAATAGGTGTAGCTAAAAGCTTTTGATTTATTTTATGAACGGGAAAATATGTGGTGTGTAAATAGATTAAAAATAGTTACCAACTAAGATTTAGATTTCTCGAGTTTTTAAGACAGTGTTTCTCCAGCTCATCCATGGTTTGATTCTGCTATTCATAATTTTCATTTTTATTTTTCTTTCAAAACAGTTGCAGACTTTTTTCAGCATTCATTCAATACCGTCAACCAAAGCCTTTTCGTCTATTTTATATCTTCATCATGCTTTACAAGCAGGATGCTAGCTGATGATGCTTTATAAGCAGAATGCAGGAGGAGAGACTTGTGGCTAAGTAATATCAGCCGCATGGGTTGATCGATCAGGTTAAGCTACGCTTGCCGCGGTTGGTCCATAGATGGGTGACCATCTTTACATACCAAGACCCCTCCGTGCCTTGGAAAGCACGTTAAGCCGTTGGTCCCGGCTGTCATTCTTGGATCTTTGACAGTCGTTACAGGTCGTCAGAAGCCCGAAAATCTGAAAACCAGTCATACCAAGGGGTAACGTATTACCCAGTACCTAACTGGGTTGTGGAGGTCAGATAGGCAGTCGCTCCATGTAAAATATTGCTATTCATCTGCATCCGGTTAGACCCGAACATAGTTGCGAAAAGGCGAGGCAGATGATGAGCATGCTTTATAAGGGTTTACTATTAAAATTACAAAATTAACATCCAGCATCGCACATTCAATTCAAGTTACCATGTTATAATATAATATATATGTATGTATATACCATGTTAATTCAATGAAAATTCGGCACATTTCATCGTCTACGTGTTACGTGACTACGGGACCGCGGTTCTAGTAGTCAAGTTTCTATTCCACACGGCACCTACGGTTGTCGCAATGAAAATAACAAAGCCTCAGGTAATTTCGCTAATGCAAGTGGTTACACCCTATCTACATCGCACTTATAGAGGCTTCGCCCGAAGGTACCTATTAAGAGGGTCGACACACGGCGGGGATATTGTCAGACCTTCCCCGGTATATTTTGACTAAGTGTTAATATAGGTGGTATATGGTTTGAGAGTACGAATGGTCTAAGAAATTGGGAACCGGTAGCTGTGTTGAAGCAATTAACCTACCTTTAATTTAACCTTACCTCTGTTCACGTAGGTACAGTCAACAAAAGAGATGAGTATGCAGGATCGTCGGATATAGTTGAAGTTTAGTAAGAAACCGATGGTTGTTCTCGAATAAAATTTAATTTTATTAATAGAAAACAACCGCAAAAAAAAGCTCAGCTGTTCCTTGCATTTATGTTCACATAACTCGTCAAAATATATGGAACGGCTGATTTTTTTTTCGCAATTTCAGGTTTGGTCCCATAGTAAGAGTTGTTTATAATGATGAGTACAATGACCTCTTAAAAGGATGCCCATGAATTTAATTTCATCCTGTATAGTGTTAAAATTTTGTAATAACTAAGATATGTGCATCTTGAAATGAGAAAAAAACAATGTCAAAAGTTTTACTTCGTTTATATTTGTTTCGCAGGCAATATCATACATTTACATAAGGCCAATAAGTAAAGAAACACTGGCTGCACGACAGATACACGACCATTTACCAGTTTCACAAAAAAAAAATATATTACACAACACACCCGCATAAAACATGACTACGAAACTTCCACTTAGTATTTTAGATACAGTTTACAAATTATTTCTCATAAATTCAACAATATTAAAAACGTTAACAATTTACAAAAATTTCCCTATATTTTATAGCATTTCAGATTTACATACATTTTCATTAATACAGCTATAAAATGTAATAGATAACAAATTATATAAATGAGCAAATAAATTTCTAACGTTTATAACCGCTTAGCTACATTATATTATGTACATATACATTAACAGTTTATTATTTTAGATATACAATTATTATGACACTGAGTAGTTACATGCGCGCGCGACGCAACACAAACGAACTTCGTATTTTAGTGAAAAATATTGTACAACAGCAAAAAAGTATTTTAGAGTAACGTATTTATGAAAATGAAATGGATATAGTACACTCAAAACGTTAAAGTCCCAACAGTAATGTAACATATACCTAACTCAATATTATTATTTCCATACATTATTAAGCATTTACATTGTTAATACAAGCTGACACCTGATGAAATGCTAATGGCTATTATGTAGTTACACTTATTTACCGTTCGTTCACCGTTTGCTATAAAACGTACTATTCTTAGTACTCAGAGTCTTTAACCTAAACGATAAACACTGTCTTACGTCCAATTAGTAATACACAGACACTTCTAATTGCCGAACAATGCTGAGCCATGCACAATTTTAAGACAAGCTCACACAAAAAAATTAGTTCAATTATGTTAAACGTGTGTACGAGACGAATTAATTATCTTGAAATAAAGGTTGACGAAGTAGAAAATTGATAAATTAACGATTTTGTAAGTAGGTACAGTCGTATCAAGGAGTCAGTGATAAGGTCGAAATGCTTGGAAATTACAATTATAGTCCTTTCTTTTAAAACCAATTGGTGAATAGACTCGCCCAATCTCATAGGATAATCTAACGATGGGTGTGAATAAAGGCAAATAGGTACTAACTGCGAGCAGTTTACGTGTATTATTTGGATTCAAGATACGCGTATCACTAAGTAAAACAACTTGAATATGCATTTACGAAACTAAAATACGATTTCTGATCTTAAAACACATGTAGATAAGTGCTCGCGGTCAGCTCGCGCCTTTGCCCTTCATGTGTAATACCCGAGATTGTTATAAAAAAAACAAGGAGTAACTTTTCCGATTTTTTCAGTCTTAACTTTGCACATGGCTTTAAGTAAAAGTTTAGCATGTGGCGAGGGCTAAGGTCGTTATTAAAAAGGTAGCGCTCACGGTGAGGGCGGATGCGGAAGCGGCGGCTGGCCCGCCTCCGCCTAAGAACCCAGCATCCTCGTCTCTTGGGCCACCTTCTCGAAGCGGGCCCTGGAGGCTAGAGCGGACGTCGTTTGTCTCTTCGATGGAGTAGTCGCGATCATCGTCGTCGCGTTTACGGTTTGGCAACTCCATTTCTGGATGAATAAAAAGGTTTTTTTAACGCAATAAGTAATTGTCTGGATTTTTTTGTTTTCGATCTTGGCTATGATGATACAGAAACAAAATAAATCATACTTTGTATTATCTTTGGGCCATACATACGTGACATGGTCTATAATATATTTCACAAGATTGAAAGCAACATTGCTGCTTTTGCCTCCAGTTTAAATTTCGACTATATACACTGATATTCTGTCCACAACAATATATCTTTGGATCACGATTGGACACAACATGCATCATAGTCCATAGCTTACAATCGCTTCTTGCCATACAAAGTTCCATTGACAATACAAAGACAGTATGGCGCCGCCTTTGTCCAGAACTTACCGTATAACCTAATGTTGCCTTCGGCGTCGCCTATAGAGTTCTTGGATATGCACTTGTAGCCTCCGAGGTCACTTCTCTGAATGTTTCGGATAACGAGACGCATCTGCACGCTGTATGCAGAACTGTTGATCTCAGTCATTTGGTACTTGTCGTTTGAAATTATCATTTCACCTGCAAAAGAAAGGGATATTATTTTCTTGCAGAGTTTTCATCAATTGTAAAGACGAATAGTGGGAACAATGATTTCCCTTATACATAAGTGCACGTCTTCTTCTGTTAAGTAGTAGGTGATAAAGTTCGGCGAAACATAAAGACACGGCAGTGCTATTCTGTAAAAAACTCACTGTGAAAACTTAGATGAAGGTGAGCTTAAAGTGAGCTGCCGATACTGTCAATCCCTAGCATAAGGTGGACAGCTCACTTCAAGCTCACTTCACCTTTGTTTTCACGTTAAGATTTTTACAGAATAGATGTGCTGTTCTATGATAGGTACAAGTAAACAAAACAGTTATTGACGTATGAAAATAGTTTGATACTCAGTTGGTATATAAATATGAAAGTAATACTTGTTTCAATTTACTAAGATAGTCAAGGGATGGATAGGTTTTAATGACGGTGTATGACCACCCCTTAAATTTTCAGTCATTAAATAAGTTTTAATGAACCCATCCAAATTAAATTAAAAATGCTTCATGCCATAAACTATCTTGCACAAGCAACTATTAATTATGTTTACATAGCGTTTGGTTTCAGTTGATACAGTCATTTGTTTCAGCGCCCTTTATTCGATAGGCGCAAGCCTTTCCGTCCATTTATATTCGGCCACTTCCGACCATTGTCCGCCCGATATCGAATTGAAATATTGTTTCGGCATGTCGTGTGCGGAACAATACACTATATGTTCACATAATGTATCTACTTTGCAGTATGTGCTAACAGTACAGCATTCAGTTAAAATAATATTCAATTTCATCCCATCCCATGTTGCAATGTCAACAAGCAAATGTTGATTTTGGGGCAAGTGTTAACATTATTCGTTCGTGTTCAATTTGTCAGTCGGAAAGCTTAATGTGCTTCACAAAACAATAGTAATTACATGGATAAACTGCCGCTTTGCGATTGTTAATCCATTAATAGTGGTGTATGTTGCTACTGAATCATGGTTTGGGGGACATATTGTTTGCCAATCAAAGTGGGGGCCTTGTTATGAATATTGGCTATCCATTTGTACTGTATTATAGGGTTGATATCCTATTCAGTGTGATGCGAATCGAAATTTCTATGTTATTAGTTTGGATCGCGATTGGGCTCATAAACTGAGTAGGTGCCCTGTGTGTTTGTGTGAAAATTTTGGATGTCGTATTTAAAGGACAGGCCACATGGCATCAGCAGCCTCGTCGTTTCATTTTTATATTTATTTTAACAAAGCAAAAGGATCGTATTATTTGGCGTTCTGCAGTTTCTGCTACCCCCAGAGGAACAAGGCGTGAGTTTATGTATGTATGTGTATTTTATACATGTAAAATAACCAAAAGTATTAAGGTCTATTCAAATTCATGTTCCCAATTGATGTTATTTCAAGTTAAGTAAATATCAACTTTAGTAGTATGAAAATTAAGTTGATTTCAGAGTGACTAGTGCTATTGAAAAAATTATAAAAATGTTTGAATTTGTAGCGTAAACTGAACTTTATTGTGTAGGCATTAAATTGACTTTTCCAATAACTCATATTTGTTTACATGTTTGTCAAATAAATCGCAAACGCAGGCTACATAGTCAAATCTCACCTAAATTAAATTATTTTAACGTTCAAGTTCAAATACCAAAGTTCAGTTAAAAAACTTTTTTACAAAAAAAACAACCGACTTCAAAAAAAAACACTACAAAGTGAAAAATAACTTTAATTTCGGAAGTCGGTGTCGTTGGTTCCGCATTTTCGTTTTTTGACACCGACTTCCGAAATTAAAGTTATTTTTCACTTTGTAGTGTTTTTTTTTTGAAGTCGGTTGTTTTTTTTGTAAAAAAGTTTTTATTTTTCACGTTTTAGTTGTACCTACCCCACACCAATTCAATTAACACTAGTGCATTGAAGAATTGAAAACACGACTCGAAGAATCATCATAATTCCCATAGAAATGCCGGAGATGCAGTACATTTATGCATATAACTTCGTACATAAGAATAATTACCTAATGTATTATATACTTAAACCTTTCTGAAAGTATGTAGATCACACTAATGAAAGAATTATCAAAATCGGTTCAGTAGTTTTTGAGATAATCGCGGACATACAAACATACATACATACATACATACATACGGGTCGAATACAGAACCTCCTTTTTTAAAGTCGGTTAAAAATATTGATCTTTCATCCCTATTTTCTAGGAACCAATCCTTTTTTTTTTTTTTTTTTTTTTATGGATGGGAAATCATCAAATGACCCCTCCCGCTCTGGGTGGAGCGAAGGGAGTGTCAGACTCTTACTGACTAAAACCCATCCGTGTTCCTTCCTTAGCCCTTTATGTTCCGGGGTAGCGGTAACCCTTTCGGACAATCCCGCACCCCCGGCAGGCTTCGGCCCTGGCAGGCCCCTTCCTTTATGCTGACATCTCTTTGAGGCGCGCGTGGAACACGTACGCGCCGTCCGGCACGGGCCTGGTCCTGATCGGACGGTGAGCTACCCATTACTCTCCGTCCGCAGGCCCGCGCCTACGGTGGCCGGGAGTCGTCACGCGGCTCCCGACGCCCGGAGCGTCTACCGCGGCGGCTGGGGTGTGAGGCTCTCTCCCTCAGCCGTTCCGCCACCTCCTTCGCTAGCATGACTGCTTCGCAGAAGGAGGTGACCGCCTCCCACTCCCTCTCGCCCCGGACCATGGCTTGAACCAGGGCCGGACGCGAGAGGTCGCCGCCGCTGTCGATCGCCTCTATGAGGGCACGGCGGTGCTCCGCCCATGCGGGGCAGACCTCCACCGTATGCTCCACCGTGTCCTCTGGGCGATCCTCGCAGTGGTGACACCCGGGCGTCTCCTCCCGCCTGATGATGTGCAGGAACCTCCCAAAACATCCGTGTCCGGTGAGGACCTGCGTCAGGCGATAGGTGAGGACGCCGTGACGCCTCTCTAGCCACTCCTCAAAGAGGGGTCTTATCGCCACTATCGTGGCGTGCCCTGCGCTGGGTTGCGAAAGTCGCTCCTTCCATGCCACTAGGAACCAACCCTGCGTCAATGATATCTATCGAAAAAGAGTTGAATAAAAAATAAAGTCATTCTACGGGACTCGTTCCTAGAAAATCCGTGAATCCAGCGAAAATAATCGGTGTGCGAATCTAAACAAAGTCAACGTTTTGAATAATAGATACGATGTGCGCTGTTATTTTTGATCTGCACTATACAATGTACATACCTACTGTACTAGGTACCCGTTTATATTTATTCTATCTATTTTTAATATCTTTTAGCGGCATGCTGAAAATATGATAGAACTTGCTTTCAAATAAATTTTCTAATGGATTAAGGAATTACATACATACAGAAATTCAACAACAACTCAAACTACAGAACGCCACCAGCTACGAGAAAAGGATAAAAGATAAATTTTAGTTTAGTCCTGTTAAATTAATCAGTGCCTGTAATTTTAGTGGGCAAGTTTTTAACCACGTCTAAACATGTATGGAGTAGTGTCAGGCGCTGATTAATTTGACAAGACTAAACAAAAGTTTATTTTCTGTCCTTTTCTTTATGAACTAGAAAGAAAAAGATGCACTGAAATTAAATTTAGTTTAGTTTGTGAACAAGGGAATCTGCACCAATAGTTCCCAATCTCTGGTTGGTATCTTCAAAACCTTATTAGGTATATTATAACAAAAACAAAAATAACAGAGTTATTGAAAGATAACGTTAAAAAATATGTGTGTATATTTTGTGTACAGCGATTCCGTAGAATATTTGTCGTTACAAGCTACATTATTACCGTGGCGGGTCACGATGCCTACGTTCTACATTAAAAATTGCTTGCATTCTTCTTGCGTCGCTTTATTTTGTGGGCGGCTTTTTTATTTTTTATTGCCAGCCAGTGACCATGGCTTTCTGGTATAAAATTGAAAAGGTTATAGGCATTTTAATTATAGAATCTACTTGGTTGTTGTCCTTTCTTGTATTGTATTCTGTGGTGTAGGAATTTTGTTAGGAATCGGAGTTACAATGTTTACCGTTTGATGGTTTTTAGTTATAGTAAAAAGGTATGTATTTAATCTAACTTGTACTAATTTTCATTTTGCGCTCCTAATAATATTATTGAAAACTTTAATACTTATATGATTGCACCTCTAACTCCTATTATGGGATCCTAAAAATACTAAATAGTGAAGTTACTGCGATTGTAACAACTTGGGTGCAGCGCTCGCCTAACCTAACCCATTTCAATTCGGTTTGCGTGTGATGGTAGGTCACAGTTCTAGCTTAACCTAACCCATTTGGTCGGAGTACCCTAGCTGAAATACTGTGGCCAATTTGGGTCGCGAGTAGTTGGTCATAGTTCCACCCTAACCTAACCCGTTTGGTGTGAGAAAAGGCCCAAAGTTAAAAAGAGGCTCAATTATTTAAAAAAGAGTGAAGTCATTAAAAGCGCAAAAAGTTTATAGAAGTTAATAAATTTCAAAAAAGTGTCCATCATTAAGGTCAGTAAGTTTTGAGACAAAGGTGGCGTGACGATCTAATATCATTTGCAGGGTCAATATGGCCAGAGATCGCACAAGACAGGGAGGTTTGGAAGAAAAAAGGGGAGGCCTTTGCCCAGCAGTGGGACACAAAAATAGGCTAGCAAAAAAAAAAAAGTTTTGACAGGATCAGTTACATATTTCACTAGTAAAACTAAGCTGATAGTAGGTATGACACTCGTTTGTATAGAGGATTATTGGATCATAGCAATGGTGCGTCCGCATTGAGTATTATGTTTGTCAATGTTTTGTTTTGCTACCTACCAAGTTTATTTGCAAATCATCAATACGTATTGTTATATTTTTGATCATAGATATAAAATCATAGTAGCTAGCTACGTAAAAACATTCATATGTAGGTACAGTGGCCTCCAAAAGTTAGTTGACATTTTTCCACTTCAGCGACACATCACATTATGATTGAAAATTCTAGTGATCCAAAATTATGAACTGCTATAACATTTTTTATTGATTAATTCAACTACATTTGATTTATCATAACAAATAATCAAGTCATCTCTTAGGACCTTAGGAGTACCTGTTTTTTTTTTGTTTTTCATTATAATGTGGTATCCCAGCTGAAGTGGAAAAATATCAACTAACTTTTGGAGCCACTGTACATCCACTCTTTATGACCAGAGGTCTGGCTCCTTCTTTGGCCAAAGAATTAGCATTGCCATTCCACGTGGCAATGCTGCTCGTCTTCTGGGCCCGTTTCTGAGTAGATGGGCCGAACAAACGCTGCTTTTTAAATATTTGATAAAGGTAAATCACTTTTCTTCTCAAAAGTACACATGTTGTTATAACATGGGATTCAATGGAAATAGCAAATGGGACCCATCAATAGTACCTAAAAATGGGATCCAAAAGTGGGATCCCACGAAAATAAATCGATAAATACAAATGCTCGTTGCATTTCGACGTCCAAGTGTCCTTTTTTATAGTTATTATAATTTATTTGTATTGTTAAACATTTAATTTAATACCTAGTGGAATTAGTTGTGTAATGATTGTTTGTAGTCTAATCATATGAGTATAATACAATGCTTGTCTTCATTAAATGTTGTCAAAAATTATTTCACCTTCATCGCAGGACTCACTGACCGATGCATCCACCTTATCTCTATATACCTATATTATCACAAATTCTCACAATTCCTCTCATTCAATATTCAGTGACTATCGACTTCGCAGTAATATAACGCGGCGAGTTCGACGTCGCCGCCGTCTTGATGTGATCGTTAATCACGCCATAAGACGGTGGCTCTATTACACACTGATATACCCACGACGGTTGATCTCACTTCAATTGACGGGGGCTTCATTCGGGGTTAAACTTTATTACAGCTTTAGAGTAAGCTTATTCTCAGCGATTATACTGACAAGGAAGTCGATTGTTAAGTAAATTGACACCCTACGTCATATTGCCGTGTTAGGGCTATTTTAGACAGCTGTCAAAGAACTACAGTTGTGATTTGAATAATTGGACAATTTAAGTTGGTAGCAATGAATTTCCCTGACTCATAATATTAAGTTGTGAGGGCATAAGAATCTCCTGGATGCGGTAGGCGCAGAACCGGTCGAAGTGGCGGTGCTTTGAGGAGGCTTGTGTCCAGCAGTGGACGTATTTTGACTGAAATAATGATGATATTATTAAGTTTCACACCTGTCTAGAATATCTTGGATGTATCACATACTTCTCGTATTCCGATCAATGAATTGCGTGCCGCCACCCTTTTCTACTCGAGGAAAAGTCTTAGGTCTTGGATGATAGTTTTACAACACGTGTGAAACGTGCGTGTTTAGAAGTCTAATCCAGATGGATGGAACCAAATTATTAATGTAGTAAGCTGCAGCAGACAAAAGAATGAAAGCCTATCTTAAAGCCTGATTTACACGGGGCGATTTATTCCTACGTCAAACGATAAGTTTAGCAAAAATAAAAATTTCACCATCTAATCAGTGTTTAGACGATGCAAGTTCTTTGCTGTTTCAGTTTTACTGTATGCCACAGGGAAGAAACTTGCTTAGTGTAATAATAGTCCTCCAGATCGAATTTCGGCAATGGCGACCAATGTCAGCAGAGACCATAATCCTTCGGCGCGGAAGATATTAGTGTCCGAAGTGTGTGCGCAGACACAGGTGCACTCTCTCTTCACTCACTCTCATAGTCCGATGCGACGGAAATCCGACACGACCGGAGAGAGATCAGGGCGCAGGACTAACGGCTTAACGTGCTATCGTAGATACGGGGGTATCACGCCGCCAACTTCCAAACTCCAGGCTGTTACTAAGAAATTCCTAATTGAAAAACCCAATAACACTTTGCCCGACCCGGGAATCGAACCCCACGCTCAGCAGTCGCATCATACCTACGGAGCAGCGTCAAAGGTGAAAAAGTCGTGCTTTTTTGACTGCAGTTGATTTGCACTGTACACTTTGACTCCTCAGGGAAACCGAACCCTAAGAATACCTTGGAAAAAACAATACCAAAGGAATGTACACAAAGCATCTTCATGATTATATATTATTCCCTCGCGAAGGGTAGAGGTGTCGCTCTAATCATGAAATGGCATTAATTTATTACTGGGGTGAGTTCATTGCATTAGTTTAGTTCGGAATAAACTTTATTTATAATACGCTATTGCAGCAGTTGTCTGTGACATCGGCCATTTTGGTTTTGTGGTAAGATCTGAGGAACTGTTTTTAAAGTTTAAATTAGAAATTATAAACTGAAATTAATGTTCTGAATAGTCGACGTGTAGGACATATTAATAAGTTCTAGGATGTTCAAAACTTTTCTGGGTACTTCATTTTTGTTGACATAAAAAAAAAATGATTACGTATAATTTTTTAGAAAAACCAGATACCGTTTTATCTCGACTAAACGTTTCAAGTTACAATAATTGTAACATGTCATAACATCAAATTCTATGAGTTACGCAACGAATTCGCAACTACATCACAAGCATAAATTAATATCCTTAATTGTCCAAAATTGTTCTGTACCGAACTGAAATTGGGGCCTGAACATCAGCGCACTATTACTCCTGAGGCGCTATCATATGTTAGAACTCAACGCATTACTGTTGTAATATTGCTCAGCAAATGTCTGCTCAGCAAACTCCTCTTCCTCTGCGGCCCCACCGCGTCCGCCATCAGACGGTGGCGACCCCGTCAAGGCCGCGGAAGGTAGGGAGAGCGGCGCACCGCAATACCGGCACTCCTCTCGCGCCGCGGCCTCCAACCCTCAGCCGCGACGCCTCCGATACGACATCGCGGCCCGCCTCAGCTGCGATGTCGCTCAAGCGGCACCGCAACCTACTCATTGGCCGCTACGTCGTCGGCTTACCGGCAAAAGTCCTGACGAGCGGCCCCTCCTCGGGTTCCTCTTCGCTTCACCGTGGGTGTCCAAGCCACGGCTACTGAGCCCCCCCGCCTCGACAATGCGGGAACCCACCGGGGGGGGGGTCATAGTTGCAACTTAATCTAACCCGTTTGGTGTGAGAAAAGGCCCAAAGTTAAAAAGAGGCTCAATTATTTAAAAAAAGTGAAGAATAGAAATAATTGAGCCTCTTTTAGAAAAGCGCAAAAAGTTTATAGAAAATAATAAATTAAAAAAAAGTTTCCATAACTAAAAGGTCAATAAGTTTCGAGAAGATCAGTTACATATTTCACTAGTAAAACTAAGCTGATAGTACCTAGGTATGACACTCGTTTGTATAGTGGATTATTGGATCATAGCAAATGGTGCGTCCGCATTGAGTAGGTACCTATTATGTTTGTAAATGTTTTGTTTTGCTACCAAGTTTATTTGCAAAACATCAATACGTACTGTAATATTTTCGATCATAGATAAAATTGTAGTAGCTAGCTACGTATGATTTAAAAATATTCATATGTAGGTACAGTGGCCTCCAAAAGTTAGTTGACATTTTTCCACTTCAGCGACACATCACATTATGATTGAAAATTCTAGTGATCCAAAATTATGAACTGCTATAACATTTTTTATTGATTAATTCAACTACATTTGACTTATCATAAAAAATAATCAAGTAATCTCTTAGGACTTTAGGAGTACCTGTTTTTTTTTGTTTTTCATTATAATGTGGTATCCCAGCTGAAGTGGAAAAATATCAACTAAATTTTGGAGCCACTGTACATCCACTTTTCATGACCAAAGTTCTGGCTCGTTCTTTGGCCAAAGAATTAGCATTGCCATTCCACGTGGCAATGTTGCCCGTCTTCTGGGCCCATTTCTGGATAAAAACAATGTGAACGAGAATTTCGACGTCTAAGTGTCCTTTTTTATAGTTATTATAATTTATTTGTATTGTTAAACATTTAATTTAATACCTAGTGGAATTAGTTGTGTAATGATTGTATGTAGTCTAATCATATGAGTATAATACAATGCTTGTCTTCATTAAATGTTGTCAAAAATTATTTCACCTTCATCGCAGGACTCAATGACCAATGCATCCACCTTATCTCTATATACCTATATTATCACAAATTCTCACAATTCCTCTCATTCAATATTCAGTGACTATCGACTTCGCAGTAATATAACGCGGCGAGTTCGACGTCGCCGCCGTCTTGATGTGATCGTTAATCACGCCATAAGACGGTGGCTCTATTACCACTGATATACCTACGACGGTTGATCTCACTTCAATTGACGGGGGCTTCATTCGGGGTTAAACTTTATTACAGCTTTCGAGTAAGCTTATTCTCAGCGATTATACTGACAAGGAAGTCGATTGTTAAGTAAATTGACACCCTACGTCATTTTGCCGTGTTATAGCTATTTTAGACAGCTGTCAAAGAACGACAGGTTGTGATTTGAATAAACGGACAATTTAAGTTGGTAGCAATGAATTTCGCAGACTCATTATTATTAAGTTGTGAGGGCATAAGAATCTGCTGGATGCGGTAGGCGCAGAACCGGTCGAAGTGGCGGTGCTTTGAGGAGGCCTGTGTCCAGCAGTGGACGTATTTTGACTGAAATAATGATGATATTATTAAGTTTCACACCTGTCTAGAATAGCTTGGATGTACTCGTATCACATACTTCTCGTATTCCGATCAATGAATTGCGTGCCGCCACAGTCTTAGGTCTTGGAAGATAGTTTTACAACACGTGTGAAACGTGCATGTTTAGAAGTCTAATCCAGATGGATGGAACCAAATTATTCATGTAGTAAGCTGCAGCAGTCAAAAGAATGAAAGCCTAGCTTAAAGCCTGATTTACACGGGGCGATTTATTCCTACGTCATACGATAAGTTTAGTAACAATAAAAATTTCACCATCTAAGCAGTGTTTAGACGATACAAGTCCTTTGCTGTTTCAGTTTTACTGTATGCCACAGGGAAGAAACTTGCTTAGTGTAATAATAGTCCTCCAGATCGAATTTCGGCAATGGCGACCAATGTCAGCAGAGACCATAATCCTTCGGCGCGGAAGATATTAGTGTCCGAAGTGTGTGCGCAGACACAGGTGCACTCTCTCTTCACTCACTCTCATAGTCCGATGCGACGGAAATCCGACACGACCGGAGAGAGATCAGGGCGCAGGACTAACGGCTTAACGTGCTATCGTAGATACGGGGGTATCACGCCGCCAACTTCCAAACTCCAGGCTGTTACTAAGAAATTCCTAATTGAAAAACCCAATAACACTTTGCCCGACCTGGGAATCGAACTCCACGCTCAACAGTTGCATTATACCTACGGAGCAGTTAAATCTTGCATCGCGTCAAAGGTGAAAAAGTCATACTTTTTTGACTGCAGTTGACTTGCACGACTCCTCAGGGAAACCGAACCCTAAGAATACCTTGGAAAAAACAATACCAAAGGAATGTACACAAAGCATCTTCATGATTATATATTATTCCCTCGCGAAGGGTAGAGGTGTCGCTCTAATCATGAAATGGCATTAATTTATTACTGGGGTGAGTTCATTGCATTAGTTTAGTTCGGAATAAACTTTATTTATAATACGCTATTGCAGCAGTTGTCTGTGACATCGGCCATTTTGGTTTTGTGGTAAGATCTGAGGAACTGTTTTTAAAGTTTAAATTAGAAATTATAAACTGAAATTAATGTTCTGAATAGTCGACGTGTAGGACATAATAATAAGTTCTAGGATGTTCAAAACTTTTCTGGGTACTTCATTTTTGTTGACATAAAAAAAGTGATTACGTTACCATATCCATTGAAGATCTAGATATTTTTTTAGAAAGACCAGATACCGTTTTATCTCGACTAACCGTTTCAAGTTACAATAATTGTAACATGTCATAACGTCAAATTCTATGAGTTACGCAACGAATTCGCAACTACATCACAAGCATAAATTAATATCCTTAATTGTCCAAAATTGTTCTGTACCGAACTGAAATTGGGGCCTGAACATCAGCGCACTATTACTCCTGAGGCGCTATCATATGTTAGAACTCAACGCATTACTGTTGTAATATTGCTCAGCAAATGGTAGCAAAACATCAAATGTTATTACTGCTCCGAACACAGTTTAACTAGTAAGATTGAGAATAAATCTTTAGTAATACATGTTTATTACTTACAAGTCAACTTGGGAATCGCAATGTGCAAGAAATACTTAATATACCTATTTGTAATAAGAAAATTATAGATTAGTAGTATATTATTAATACCTAGAACTGTCAATTTAAAAATTTGCCAGTTAACGGCAAAGTTGGAAATTGACAGGCATAAATCGATATATCTATATCTTCTTACTATATACATAAAAAAAGTCAGGTTAGTTACACCATTTATAATTGAAGAATGGCTGGACCGATTTTTATAATCTATAATTTTATGGATTTGTCTCCGCCCCGAATAGCAGAATAACTATTAAAACATGGGAAATATTTACGAAAAAAAAAGATATTTAATTTTCTCATACAACATTTATTGATTCTGAGGCGGTACAAAGTTCACCGGCTCAGATAGTATGTATTAAAGCCCCCAGAACATAGTGTAAAAAAAAATAAACCGTAGGAAGTAAAATTACTAAAAGCAGACTAGACATCATTTCCCATTGCCGATTAAAATGACGTTAATTAATTGAATTGGACTAAACAATAACTTTACGCAATACACTAATAGTAACACGATCACAATAGCTTCATTAATAACTGCGGTCAAAGCCGAAGACATCGAGATCTGTCAAGAGACGTGGCTTTGGTGCTCGGGCCGGCAGACCACAAATCTGCGGCGACCAGCCCGCTCTGATGCAACTGACACCTCAACGGTGGCCAACCGCCACGGACACGCCCTCTTTTGTTTATTGTTGACAACTTTGTTAATTAATTGTCAGTTTACAGCATTCAATTGAAGGCGTATCGAATGGTAATGAATGGACGATGATGTTGAGAAGTTGAAGTGAAGATTAATTGTGAATTTCGTTGGATAGTTTCGCTTTGTTTGCGTTTCGTTTGCAATGATACCTATTGTTTCTATGTCTGTGTAATGTTTTTAGCTGGTTCATCTATTTATATCATTTAAACTTCGACAAAGAGAATGTGTCCGTCTACGTTATAACTATACAAAACCTATATTCATCGCTGAATTTAAATGGACAATGATGTTATAAATTGAAACGAAAATGTTTCGTTAAAAGCGCCATTTAAAAATAACCTGTACATCACGACAATAAAGTAAGCAATTTTATTTAAATAAAACCCGATTGAAATTACAACAAAAAGTTGTCGCAAGGCCTGGCTGCGAATGGCGGACACTCCCATTCCATGTCCGGTGCGGCCGGCACGCCGCTTGTCCCATCTCGTCACGCCCGTGTATTACCTAATTTAATTTGTAGTCCCCGCAATTTATGGGCCGCAGAAGAGCCGTCTACCCCCTCTGTTTGTTAGTAACGGTCCAGACATATGTGCCGTACGTCACTTCAGCATTTGATTGTTAATTGCTTTAAAAGTTTCGGCGTTACACAAGGTGTTAACGACTCCGAAAATTCAGAAAGTTTGAGGCTAACAAATCTAAAACTCACAATTTGCATTAAAAATTCAATAAAAATACGTTTTATCGCCGTGCATACAAAAATATTGAATATTATCGAAATAATGAATATTAATATGCCATAATGAATATTTAAATGTGCAAATGCGTGAGGGAGAGCGCGAGAGATCAAAGCGTGAACCTGGAAATGCGATCTTTTGGAAAATGTTTTTGCATAGTTAATAATTAGGTAGTGTTTATGTTTTTGGAACGTGCATTTTTAGTGGGTACGTGTTTTCATTTGGTGGGGATAGAAAACTAAAACTGCATAAATCCGGGGCGGTTTAGTTTCCGCGAGTAATATTTGAAATTGAATTTAGATTTGTACGAATATTGTGGTACGTACGTGAGAGTAAATATTGTGACTGTAACCTAAAGCAATTTGAAGCGGGCGGGCCAGCGGTCTTTGTTGCATATCGGGCGGTAATAGAATTTGGTCCGCTTTTTGCGCGGGTGGTCGCTCCGACGGCGTAATAGCGAGCTCGGTTGCCTTTGTAACTGCATCTAAATCTGCCTGCACTATGCGTCGGCCTGGTTAGGGTATAACCAATTATTTCGTAGTACTTAGGAGGGATCCCTATAGGTTAGGGATTTGTGGCTTGTTTATTCCTTTTGAAGACGTTGAGGAATATATGGGATAACGTTTGCTGGTTTTATGTTATATGGGCTGTGTGTTCTATAGGTACTGTTCCCAGGAACATGACGGAATGGTATTTGATATTATTAACGTAGCACGATTATCAGTATGACATTTATTTATTTGAAAATCCAAAGTGTTTCGAGCTACGTCTTGAAGATTCTCATTCTGTTCTATGCAATTAGACAAAATTAGGCACAATTCTCAACCTAATTCCTATGAATGTGAAACTTTGAATAGAACAGAACAGTTATGAAAGGAAACTCATGACTACGCTAAGAATAAGTGAAGTGGCGAGAGCGATAAGTGCAAAAATGATTTACAATAATATTTATTTTTATGTTAGAGATGATGGGTCTTTTTACACCCTATATTGCAATAAAAGTAACCATTTTTTAAATGGTCAGTTTGCTAATTTTCCATATAATGTAAAAAATCATACACGCATTATTCGCCCACATATTTCTGTTCAATTCTTATTATCAATCGGCAAAAAATCCTTTCGAAATCTCAATTTCCATGCGTCTAACTTTCAGCAAACTCTGACTGCACTCGCATCGGACCGCATAAACTGTTCGATTAGACCGACAAAAAATATAAGTTTAAAGACCGCATTGCGAAAAAGTTTTGTTCGTTTTATCGGGTTTTGGTCGAGGACCGTTCACACATGTCGCGGCATGCGGTGCGGTGGCGGGCGGCAGATGACTGCGAACGGCACAGGGCGGCACTGGACGGCGCTGGACGGCGCCGGACGGCCCGCAACCCGTAAATCCATTCCTAACTCGACTTTAGTGGCCGGCCGTTGTCCGCCGACCGTGCCGGCTGTTTGTTGCAACGCATTATCCACTTGAAAACTAGCGCTTCGACTAAAACGTATTTCGGCATGTTGGATTCCAATTGCGTTGGCCTGTCTTCAACGCAATAAAAGTGAATAATAGATAATACTGATCAGGTTTTTTTTTTAATTTCAGTGTGTGTGCTGTCTGTCTCGACTAATGTCAATTTGCTGCATCTCTATTTCATAAACATTGCGAAATTATACAAATGCCAGCACTGCATTGTCAGTTTTATGAATATTTTGATTTACGACAGCGCGCGGGCGTTGGGTCAGTTTTGTTAAAGTCACGACATTATCTCTCGCATTTGATCTTTATTTCCTTCATCTACATACGTAAAACAAACGTACAAGTAAATATTGAGCTTATCTTTGGCACATCTCCCTTCATTCTCTCCGAGTGCTTTTGTCCATCTGTCACCCAAGCACTAAATAAGCAACTTTTATCCTGAGGGTGTCATTTTAATGAGAAATAATGAAGTTCCCGACCTCTCTGATGTTTTGTTAGGTTAAGAGCCTTATTTGTATTAGTTAGCACGTGTTTTTATATCGGTGTTTCACAGGTTATATTTCACGGTGTCCAATTTAGTTCGCCTTTTGACGGTAGGCTATTTATGTTAACCGTCCGACTTAATAATGCTGAAATGGCTTTTTGAGTTGTTGTTTCTACAAATAGTACAGGTACAGTATAAAAGTGTGAAGTAAAGGAAGGCTACGCTAAAGAGGCATATTTTAACCCAATAAATTTAAATTAACTTTATTTTTGTATCAATCAGAAACATGCAAGTTTTATTAGTTTTTCTATCAACAACCGACGGTTCATTGGTTTTCCTATTAAAACCGAATTACCTTAATCCTAGACAATAAACAAGGTCCATTTATTAATTCGTGGCACAGCAATATTTCACGATGTCATCGTCGCTATAATTATGAGGTCGTTAATAAGCCGTAACATAGGCGCCATATAATCAAAGTAGAAATAAATCTTTGCGAAATGAAAAACGGACATGAAATAACCGCATATTTTTTCCCTTTATATACGTCCATAAAACGGCAATAACTTGTAAGCAAGCACTAGCCCCGTGGCCTGTCAAAGAGGATAGTAGGAACATGAATAACGGTCCTTTTAATGACTGCTTTAACGCTTTCAATGTGCTTTATGAATAATGAAATTAGTTGCTTATTCCGTTCTCGAGGTTCGTGCTTAGTACTTAATAGAGTTTATGAGTTGCGCCGCTCGTAAACATCTTTAGAACACAATCAGCGATTATACTAATTATAGCTTGCGTTAACTGATTCTGGAAGGTGATAAGCGAAGCGTGAAATGAGGAAAAACTCATCGATCACTTTATGATACGCTGTTTTTTGTTGGTAAGTGCGTTTCATAGTTTTTGCTTATGCTAACAGACACAGTGTATAAGGGTCAGGTCTCTTCTCCATGAGCAAAGGAATGAGGATGAATAATTTTAGACACTTTAATCTAGGTTTCCTATAGTGATGCCTTGCCACCATAAGTAAAGTTAATGCTGTCTTGCCTAAACCTGGGTGAAATAAATTTATTTTCTTTCTATTCGAAAACCCGTGACCTGGTGTTCAATAATGGTCTCTTTTGTTCATCGTCTATGTCATCAGCTGCCTAGCCTTTTCCCAACTATGTTGGAGTCAGCTTCCAGTCTAACCGGATGCAGCTGAATACCAGTATTTTAAATGGAGCGACTGCCTATCTGATCTCCACAATCCAGATACTGGGTAATACGATACCCCTTGGTAAGACTGGTTGTCAGACTTTCGGGCTTCTGACTGGACCCGCGGGTCCAGTTCGAGTGGGTCCAGTTGACCAAAGACTCCGACTGTCAAAGATCCACGAATGACAGCTGGGACCAACAGCTTAACGTGCTTTCCGAGGCACGGAGGGGTCTTGGTATGTAAAGATGGTCACCCATCCACGGACCAACTGCGGCAAGCGCAGCTTAACCTGATCGATCGACCCGTGCGATTGTTTCTTAGCCACAAGCCTGTCCACCATCTATGTACATATGTTAAAAGTCTCGTCCTTTATTTAAGCTTTCCGCCTTGCCAACGTTTCACAGCCAATTCTTTGGACTATTTTATCGAGTGTTGGTTTCTTTTAGCCAAATATCCCGCCCCCCATCTTTCCTTGTCCTCACTCCTCAATTATGTAGGACAAAGTTAGTAGACTAATGTTGAGTGTTTCTTTGTAGTCCCGACTACTTTGTGCTAAGTCTCCTGGTCTCTGTCCAAGTTTGGACACCATAAAACTAGCCACCAAGAGATTTATTCAAGGTTCTTAAACTTTGCTTTTTGGGAGTATTTTATGGCTTTTATGTTTCAGCTAGGACTTTCTTCATAATTTACGTATGAACTACCATTTAGTAATAGGTGTTCGACTTTAAATTGGGTGTTGAATTTCTCGGAAAAAATGGTTTTTCATTTTTTTGCCGTGGGCGTTGTAAAGGTTAGGCACCTTGGGATTACGTTAAAAGGATTGGTTAAGGGGACTACATGACCTAAAGCGCGGTCACTGTCGGACTGCATAGAAAAGAAAGAGAAGCGCGATGATACGACCCTGGTAATTTATTGCGAAATATGAAACAATTATCTACTTACAAAAAATCTATTGTTTGGACTAAAAAATTAAAACACTAGTGTTTTAGTATGTTGCTTGTAGAATAATCTGACAAAAAATCGTAATGATTCTATGTATATTTGTATGGTTTATATTCTAAGAAAGTTTTTAGAGGTATCTTCATGATTTTTTTCTATCGTATCGAATTAGTAGTATTATGTTTTCAACACACTAGCTACTTAGCATATATCCTGAAGAATATCATATATTTTTCTGATTTTATTTACTGTAGTCGATCATAATATGCTTTTAGACATTATAAAACTTGCGTTTTTTTGCGTTTGGGTCCTGTAAGCCCCTTAAAATATCATATTCTCTACTAAGTAACAAGTCATCGCGATGATCGTCTGAATGTCTATATAACGTAACATAAAATCAAGCCCGTATTCCCTGAAGCATTAGGCAGAGGTTTACCTATAATACTCCCACGTTTCTCTAGTCATGTTTAAGTCCTATCACACCCCGGACACTCCATACAACGCTCGCAAAATAATTACCTATTACATAAACAAATGACGTTTGTAGACGTGCAAATGTGTGCGTGAAATCTAGTAGGGTTGGCTGTCGTGCGTAGCATAAAAAAATGGCGCGGAGAGTAATTTGTGTCGGGGAACCGAACGAAGACGGCGCTGCCCGAACGTGTGCATTATTATGAAGTGACCTTGTAGTTTAATTGTTTATTTATATAGTCGGGTTCGTAATGAAATAAAAACACTAAAATAGTTTAGTTTAAATGACTTATCTGTAAAAATTGGTTATTAAATCGCATGGTATTAAAAATGCGAAATCTTACTAACAGTTTATTTTAATACGAATTCGGTAAAGCATCACAATATCCAACCATTGTGATTAAAACTCAAATAATACTTTTAAATCGCAAAATTGTGCCCTTGCTAAAGAGTCGGCGACGAATACCTCGAAGTGCGGGGTGAGGTGCGGTATCTATATGAGCGCGGGGAAGGGAGTGTCCTTTCTGTACGTAGTACTATTAAGTATTCTGTGGTCCCATGTAATAGGGGGCGAGCCTATTGCCATCAACCGGGCATAAATCCAAACTCCGGGCTGCTACTGAAAAGTTCTAGATGGAAAAAATCCAATAACACCATAAACAAGAAGAGAAATTCCTCAAGGAAGAGTTCTGACCGAAGGGTGTTGTGTACCGCCAGTTTCGTGGCCGGCTACATGACACCAGTCAGCGAAACACGACGCAGACACTTCGTGTGCGTTAGTTAGTTTTTTTTCAACACACTTGCTCGTAAAATAGCTCTTAATGCACAGCTTTTAGGTCCATAATGCAGTGTATTACAAACGCGTGCTTTTTCTTTACGTTACTGTACTTGTGCTTTAATTCCACAGATAACTATTTAATTTACTAGTCGGAGGTCGGAGAAGTGCGTTTTTTTTTTAATCTCTTCAAAGAGACTTCATGCCAAAAGGAATCCGCGAGCCATATTTCACTTTTAACATAGCACACATGTATCATAATGTACTATAGTGTAATTATAATGTTGTATGTATTTATAGTATTTTTAATTTATATTAATATTGCATGTATTTTATATGCGCCTTGATGCCTGAAATAAATGAATAAATAAATAAACATCTAGTCTCAGAAACCGGTCTTGCTCGATGGTTATACAAATTTAAATAGGCCAGTAAACTTTATGCTATAGGTAAAATTTGTGCTGAGTCTAGGTACTAAGCTTACGTCATTAATCTTGCCTAAAGGTTAATAAACTCAAATGTAGTGTGCCTAACTAATTAGTAAGTTATTTTTTGCTTTAAGTTTGGGAAAATTTACTTGAATGTACTCATACGAGGCAGATTCAAGATCAACTGAATTGATGTATCGGCTGTTGTTGATGGTTAGTTGTTATTGTTTTGTTTGTCGTTGCTTACATCTTTAACACATTTAGGTAAACTTCTCGAAAACTTGGAAATATTTCCATAAATATTACCAATTTTTTTTTTGGAAATTCTTACCGTTCTCTCTGGTCCAATAGTTGATAGCTTTGGGTGAAGCCTCGACGTGGCACTGAAGAGTGACGTCAGTGCCCGTCGGAGCACCCACCAGCTGGTTTGGCACTTGCACCAGTGGATGAACTGGGAACAAAAGTTTTATACTTTAAAATCAGTCAAGTGAAAAGGTAAAAACAAAACACAGAGAAGCCTCGTATCTTGTAAACACTGAAAAACAATACGATATTAAAAAAAAATTAAATTCAAAATATTTTATTTCAAACTAGCAGCGCCTCGCGGCTTCATCCGCATAAGTTTCGATCCCGTGGGAATATCGGGATAAAAACTATCCTATGTTCTTTCTCGGGACTCAAACTATCTCTTAACCAAATTTCATCTAAATCGGTTTAGCGGTTTAAGCGTGAAGAGGTAACAGACAGACAGACGCATTTTCGTATCTATACTTATAATAAATCTGTAGAAGTGAAAATTCTGTACATTGAAAATATCAAAAAAATTAATGACTAGACCGACTAGACCGACACCGAATCCAAAAATGTGATTAAAAAAATTTTTGTCTGTCTGTCTGTCTGTTTGTTCAGGCATCACGCAAAAACTGCCGGTTCGATTACGATAAAACTTGGTATAATTATTCTTTAACATCCTTGGCACCACACTGGGTACTTTTTATCCCGGAAAAGTATATACAATAAAAAACAAACTTAATTTTGCGGTTCGATCCCTAGACCCGATTACTGTACCAACCGCAAATAATAAGTTTGTCGTAGGTTACGTCACCCGCAGTGGAGTTATTATTATATATAGCTTATTTAACATCACGCTGCGACTCTTCGGAGCCGAGCAGAAAGAAAAAAAAGTCAGAAAGAACGCCAAGCGAAAACGAAGTAATAGCGCGGGCAGGCGATGCAATGCGATGTGTCGGGGGAACCAAACATTCCACGCGGACGAAGTCGGGGGCAGAAGCTAGTTTATAATGTTAATATGGATAAACAGTAACAGTAGTTGTGCCGAAGCGTTGACAGCTGGCTCAAGCACCTGAAAAAGAGAGAGCATCCGAACACGATACCCGGTCAGATTGTTTCCTCCCTCTGTAGCCCCATAGTATGAGCGCATGACATTTTTATTGATGGATCGTGTCCATCTCATGCGTTGTACACTTCCACCGGGAACTAGGACCCTATCATGTGAAACGACCGACTAAAGCTCCAGCACGGTTCCAATTGGTCGTTTCTTATACAGAAGAGCCGGTTAGTAGGCATGGGAGGACAGTGGAGGCCTGCCAACAAGTACTTATCATAGTACATACTAGGGGAATCATTTGGTGCAGAAAAACAATCTTCAAGAACTTTGACAACGTAGCTGCCACAGCATTATTGTTCCTGTGAAATTTTCACACTAAGGGCTGATTTTTTCCAACGCTAGACAATTTTATCCGAGGAATAATTTTTAATTTTTGACAGCTCCTCCATATAAAGTTTGTCAGACGTCAATTTTATTCCACGAATAAAAATTGTCCGTCGGTGGAAAAATCAGCCCTAAGACATACTTCATTATGTCCAATATTAACATTATTTGTAGTGACGATGCATTAACTACTAGCATTAATTTAGCAAAGCAAAGCAAAGACCTTTTCTCATGCAGAGAAAGCACGAGCATTGATGACCACGCCTACGCGCCTGCTCAAGACGTTGGCGATTTTAGACAACGTTTTTCTTTCACCGATGTCAGTTATGTTAAAGATAAATTGAGAAAGTACAGACGCCAGCACATCAAGTTACTACAATCTGTCAAATTTCTTTAATAGATTTTCAACTTTGTCGCTAATACTTTAGCTTAAGGTTCAAAGATGATTGGGAAAATTTGACAGTTACGGGTAGCTTGATGTGCTGGCGTCTGAACATACATATGAACTGAAATACAGTACCCGGCGATAAATATTGCACATCGACCTTTAGAAATTGACAATCGGCTAATTTCGGCTTCGTAGAGCGTTATCTCTGTCGCACGAAATACAAACAGTCCGGTATCTATTAGGAGCTGTTAAAACAATTATGATTTGGTAATTCTTTTTATTCTTTGTATAAAATACACAAATTTTTCTATAAATGATAGGTTTAGGTTGGGGTAAAATAAAAAGGCTTCCCTCTTTTTCCTAAAGATGCCATAGTACAACTTTAAATTATTTAAATTTGGGGGTGTTAGCAATTCTAAATATATATTTTGAACTGGGCGCGACCGCACTCTATCGCACTTGAACAACGACTGACAAAACGTCACATAGGTAGTGTGCGACAGAGATAACGCTCTACGAAGCCGAAATTAGACGATTGCCTCTTTCCAAAGGTCGATGTGCAATATTTATCACCGGGTACTGTATGTGACATACGAATTCATTTGATATTCAAAATAAACTACAGTTTAAGAATAATACAAACGTTTTCTAAGATTACGCTTAACTTATCAACCTTATTCGCATAAACGTAATGAAATAGTGTTTCAGATTATCTTGATGAAGTCTAGTTCTTTTAAAATTAGTTTTACGTTTGTTTAGAAAGATTTTAAAGCACCACTTTTTCTTATCAAGTAATTTATGCTAACTAAATAGTCTTTTTGAGAATATGAAAGGAGAGTTAAATTGTAAACATTAATATTCAATGGATAAAATCTTAAGAGTTTCTTTGTCGAAATGAGTATAGTTAAATAACTTACATTTTAAAGCATTATTAATGGCAAATGATAACAAACGTGTATTATCAACAAGATTTACTACATAGTTATTGTATATTTTTACCTATTCAAATAGTAAAATAAGAAAATAATTACTAATACCTAATGAATTAATAAAAATAACAAAATTAAATCCTAACTTAACTAAAACTATACAGAAACTAAAATATAGCGTCGAAAAATTCATCCGCATCGCTGACGACTGGTAACGTACCCAAGAGGCTGGCGGCATTACCACGTTGTATGGCAATGCAATTTTTAGTATGTATGACATTTCTAACCCTTTTTTTGGATTTTATCATGTTAAGAATCACAATACAATCAATAAAAAGATGGTACAATTAATATACATAATATGTATTATTTGTTTATGTAAGTAATTAATTATACGTACAGTAAGAAAGTATAGGTATCATATATTTTCATTCACCAAAAAATATTTCAAAAATGGCACGAACCTAGTGAGTGGCTTCATTCACATTTTTGTAACATTACGTACAATTTTAGCCTTCCGCTTATAAATACGCGTTCAAAGCCTTTGCATTTGGCATGGTATGCATACTCCCCGCACATACGGTTTGCTTGCACAGTTTCAGAACATGTTATTTTATATTTTATAACTTTTCGCACTAATAAAGGCGAATGTGCTGCTAACAAAATGTTTGAAATAACGCAAACTTGAATTTTAGTGTACGATAAACATGTTGCTGTAATGCTTATGTTTGTGGTTTAGCTGTTAAATAATAGACTAGTCTAATAATAGTCTTATGTATTTTTGACGTTCAAAAAGTGTTGATTATTATTATCAGCTTAATATCCAATGAGAATATAGTCTACCTGTGTAAGTTATTTTTTAGTGAATAAATCTCTTGTTCCCCCCCCTCCAGCGATCTGTCAACAGACTCATTATTTACTTCATTATCACTAGATGACTCTGAATCTTCATGTTGCTATAAATTAGGAATGCATAAATTAAAAATACTTTTGATTTTTACTTTTTTTTTTGTAGCAAATGGAGCATAGATTTTGTTCCAGTTTTAATTCATATAATATAGACTTTTATTCTCCCTAACATTCCAACCTATCTAATGGTAGTCTGGAAAAGATAGCCGGGATGCGATAAAACCGACAATTGTGTTTTTACGCCTTTACTAAGTGTGTTCATTGTTAATTTTTGTAATTAAATTATGCCATTCGGGACTGTTATGTTTAATTTAGTTCTAATGAACGCATAATCAACCTATTAATTTCCCACTGCTGGGATACACGCTTCCTCTCTGTGAGAGAGAGTGGGCCATAATCCACCACGCGGGCTCAGTGCGGGTTGGCGTATGTTACATGGCTGCGAGTTTTCTGAATGTTCTTGACCTCGATCACGCCTGATGGAAAGCGATGGATGAGGTATATGATGGAACGAGCGTGCCCAAAAGATGCCTAAGGCACTGGAACTCCCACGCATTGACGAAACAGCAGGCTGCTTGACGCCGAACTCCGGTGGGAGGGTTGTCGCAAACCATGCGGGCGTTAGCCCTACCACCGCAAGGAAAGAATTGGCCAGTCAAATAAGATGTTGGGTGTGACTGTCCAGGATGCGCCGAGCGCTCGGTTCAGTTGATAACTGGCGGAACAAACTGCGCTACACGAGGAGGCTTCTTCATGCATCCCTAAAATTACACATATTCATCAAACGAATAAACAGAAAAGAATTTTAATATACTTATACAAGTATACTTTTGTACTTATACAGGTATACTTTAATGCCTACTTATACAGGTTTCAAGGCACCGTTCAAGTTTCCTACCGCTCAAAATGACATGCAATTGCATATAAAATCATTAATATATTATGTCAGTCAACTGCAGCATGACGTCATATTATTAGCTGTAGTTAATGAAACGTTCGCGTTAATAAATGAAATGACGTTAATATATTGCAGGGTGAGCTGCATTAGTTTCGAATAAACTTTTACGTTCATGTGAGCGTTCAACATGATACGATCTAATCTGTTTCGGTAATGAGTTATGGTTTTGAGTATCCTGTTGCGAATGTGAAAATTGAGTGGGTTTAGTACTGGGTTTAAAGTGTTTTGCTTTTAAAAATTGACTATTTTTTTAAAAACATTTGGTTCTAGGATGACATCAAAGCTAATTGCGTAACACACTATCAATCTCAATCTGAATCATTTTGGAGGATATTGCTAATCCATTGCAGTATATGTTTGAAAAATGTGTCAGCTCAACAAAGTATAGAACGCAATGAATGTTGTTGAACTGCCAAAATGAAACCCAATACTACTGATAGTGTGTTACGGCATTACAGACTATAAAACCATTGTGCTTCGTTAATTATTTTTATGAACCAAAAACATTCGTAGTAGCTACGCCGTAGTGACCGCATGGCTACGGCGTAGCTGCTACGCCACTGCTACGACAGCGTAGCTGTTAAAGTAAACGAAGTCTCTTGAAATCTTTTAATCTCTTTAAATGTGACGTTTATAAATAGCGTATAGCAAGACACGTACTGGAAATGTTTGTGTATGAAACATGAGTTTCCCAAAAATTATGAGTTAGTTGGCAACTTGTGATATTGTTGACAGTGCGCAGCGAGTCACTATCGCAGCGTCGCGTCGCGTCGCTCGCGCACTCTGTTTACCTCCTCGCTCCGCCACTTTGGTAAAACTCCTCTGCGTCTGTCAGGTGTTTACACTATCATCCCGCCTGGCTGCATTACTTCTGTTTGCATTAACTATTTAACAGACTAGATGTTTGCACGCAATTAAACTACAGTTTCTGACAGGGTACGGTTACTTCGTAGCGTAACGTTTTTATAGTGATGATGGTAATCCAACGTAAACTCCAACTTAGAGCGCCAATCATTATTACTTTGAAAATTGTATTTACTCATCTGTACCAAAAATATATTAAGTCCCAAAAGGACTTTAACAATGCTTCTGTTGGAATCAAAAGATGTTTCGCAATTAACAAAAGCCCTGATTCGAAAAGATACCAAAAGGTTGAAATGTCGGAACGAAAGCGTCAAGTCGTTCTTAAAGCGAACGGATTATTTCGAAAATGTAAACAATCGCACCAGCATCCCCAAAAGTCTATTTAGGGTGAATTAAGGAAAACGGAATTTTCTTCCACGACCTTAGATCGGGGCTTACTTGCGGTTATTCTCTTTGACCGTCGTTAAGTTCCTTTGGACGGCTTTTACGAGTTTGAGTGGCCAATTTAGCGAACAAAATCTGAACGATCAGAATTTTTGTTCTAATTAATAACTCCAAGGGGCTACGAGGGTAACCTTTTGCTTATTAAATAAAGCGGAATAATGAACAGTCGAGATGCTAATCTAATTGCAATTGCGTTTTATTCAGTTGTATTTTATAAGAGTTAAAGCGGCGGAATATTTCACATTGAAATTATATCGTGTGTGCTGAGTGCGCAGTACATAACTTAAAGAACGTGATTAAGCAATCCCTAACTGTGTAAGTAGATAGGAATTCTCGCAGCAATCAAAAGTTAGGGGAGTTTTCTCGGGAAGGATTCCGCGCGGAATTCTTGAAGTGACAGTTTGATTAACCGAGCGGCGCACACGCTTTCCCCATTTTCGGATTTCTTGGCGTTTTGTAGCTATTACCTGTTTTAGTTGACTTTGGAATTTCTTGAGCTGCAGTTTTAACCTAACAATACTTACAAATACGTTGCATTCACTACGCTATCTGAACGCAGACAAACTTATAAATCAGGGCGAGCGCGGAATTAACACTACAAGAGAAAATACATCCTAAAATTAATTATCCTTAACTGCTGGATCCTCTTTGCAAATTGATCGCGATTTGTTCACTTCGTTTGGCGTGTTTCTTTTTCTCTAAACTCAATTTACCGTCGTCCGGGCTCCAGTGAATCAACTAAAAGAGACTCATCGCGTTACGTGGCACTTACTGCTACAAATGAATTGCTTCACTTCTGCTTCTAAAAAGTGTTTTTATGTACCTCCGCGGCCGCAAGTCCACCCAGCCCGCTGTTATCATTCGTTTTCGGGGGAGGAAATTTAAATTAAATATTTGAGAGCGTTAATTTTGTCTCCTCATCGAGCGAACGCGACGCATTCTTTGTGAAGTAATTAAACTGAGTGGAAGGGTTTCAGACGGCAGTAGTTTGTTTGTTCGCTTGAAATTGCGTTTCCTATGAAGTGAATTTCTCTCGGTTGTCGCCAAGCGACGTTGGCTTTTATTTGTTTTATAGATACGAGATATGAAATGTCAAGTATCTGAAGTGTATATTTACAGAGCGTAATGTCAGTCGGATTAAGGAATATGTCGAACTAGTACTACTACTACTTATTCACTTTATAAACTCACTATTTGATGTTACTCCGAACCTAAATAAGTTGGTGAGTTATTTAGTAGATTCGTTCGTATAAATGTAGTACCTATTCCAATCAGAATGTTTACACCGGACAGCAATAACAGAATGCAAATACGCAGTGGACAACGCGTCAGAGCGTCCAGTGACCCGCTAACCATACGAACAATTTTTATAGGCACATTGAAGTGAATAGCGAGAGTACCAGACACTAGAACCGGAATTATACTATTATTACCTTTCCGTCTTTTACGGTTATAGTCTGGATTTGAAGGGGCAATACAAAGTAAGAAACCATAACAGTTCGGTCCTGTAAGATGAGATAGATTTATTGTTTGGTACCTGAGAGAAAATCCTTACAAAGATAATATTTTAAAGTGTGTTTATTACTTGATTCGAAATGTTTCTAGGATAATTCTTCTTGTTTTATTTTTAGATAGTTCTTTAATGTTCATTACTGAACACCGTGTCGGTTATGGTTGAATAATAGATTATTGCAAAAACAACAAACTTTAGAAAACAGAATAGTCATTGTGAAAAGTAAAATGTTTCTGCTCATCTACCTGCGGAAAAATGGGATAGTCCCAATTGACGGAAATGACTGTATCAACAGACATCACACTAGTAGTATAATAAAGGAGAAAGTTTGTGAGTGTGTTTGTATGTTTGTTAGTTCTTCACGCACAAACGGCTGAACGAATTTGGATGTGGCACACAGACACATTATAACCAGGATTTACACATAGGATTATTTTTATCCCGATATTCCCACGGGATCGACACTCATGCGGGTGAAACCGCGGGGCGCAGCTAGTGAAATAATAAAAGACGTACCTACTGCCCGCGGCTTCGCTCGCGTGGATGTATGAAATTATCCCTCGCGAACGTGCTATCGGAACAAAAAGTAGCCTATGTCCTTCCCCAGTATGCCATTTATCTCCTTACTAAATTTTATCGAAATCTGTGCAGTGGTTTTGGCGTAAAAAGGTAACATAATAGACAGAGTTACTCTCGAATGTATAATATTAGTATGGATTCAGCAATAGATAATTTAATAAAATAGTCGGTAATTTATACAAAAAAGATAACACAATTTAGTCTCGTATGTTTGTTTGCCTGACAGCTTTGGTGATTGAAGGCTTTGTTTATCAATGTAATAATAAAAACCCTTTTATAAATTTTCAATGAACGTTGATGGATCGCTGCAAATACATACATTATACAACGGTTGATTTTATTTACTGGCTTTTACATTGCGCTAGTTATTAAGCTTTTAACTAAAAATGTTAATAACATTTTTGAAGACAGGAATTGTTAATAATTTTATTAAGTTATATTGTTTTTAGAAAGTAACACGCAAGTAATAGGTTTTGTGTTTCTTTATTTTATTAATGCTCGTTTTCACTATTACTAGGAAACGCCTAAATGTTATGCGTAAAGAAAAACCTACTGTTAAATTTTCAACGGCTGGCTCAGGGCCGAGAGTTGAAAATCCAACTTGTAATATTATTTAGACATTTAGGTATTCCTTATTAGTGTAAGTAAAAACGGGTATAAGCCACTTTAAAGAGTATTAGGCTCTTGTTTCATCATCATCATCATTTCAACCGAAAGACCTCCACTGCTGGACATAGGCCTCCCCCAAGAACCTCCACTTCTGCCGGTTCTGTGCTTCTCGCATCCAACGGGTCCCTGTGGCCTTCACAAGGACAACAAGACGTAGCGTTGTAAGGTCTCCCACAAGGTGGACCGACGACCTTGTGATGGCCGCAGGAACCCGCTGGATGGCTCTTTCAACAAAAATTTAATTTTATTGTATAATTATTATGAATCTTCGATCTCTCTGCAAGATTTATTACATGTTTACATACATAGAAAGAACTATTTTTAAATGACTTATAGTATGGGAACCACATAATGCAATAAACATACTTGCTATTGTATTGCCTTTTCTGACGATATACAAAAAATTGACGAAATTGGTCGCGAAAAAAAAATCAGCTGTCCCCTACATTATTTTCGCATAACTCGTCAAAATGTAGGGAACAGCTGATTTTTTTTCGCGACCGATTTCGCTATTTTTTTATATCGACAGAAAAGGCGATAAGAAGTATGTGGTTTAATTTATTGCATAATTATATGTGGTTTCTATACTGTATTTAATCATTTAAATAACTACACTAGCGACCCGCCCTTGCTTTGCACTGTTTACGACTTGACCAAACATCGATATGGCTTTCACATGCATCGCACGCATCAAAATCCGTTGCGTAGTTTAGAAGACAGGTATGAAAAGCGACTTTAATTACCCGACTACGGCGAAGCAAAAAGGAGGGTAATGAATGTATGTATGTAATTATGTATGTATGTAGGTATGTTCATCTGTCCCATCATAACTTCTAAACTACTTGTCATAATTAGACAAATGAAGTATCGTTGGAAGCGTCTTGATCGTCTGCTAGTTATAGGCTATGTGACGTCACATTAAATTGAATATGGCGCCCTCTAGCGGACATAAAGTCATGATTTAAAAAAAAAAATCATGCCGTGTGGGGTATCAAATGAAAGGGCTTAATTAGCACATTTCAAAAATATAAATATTAATGAAATAAACCCCAAAATAATTAAATAAAAATAAGTTTAAAAACTAAAACCCGACTACTGAAAAGGATGAAACAAGAAAGTACCTTCCCGTGGTCGCATGCCGCTACTAATTGTAAGATACATATAAGCTATGGTAGCATGCGACCACGGGAAGGTACTTTCTTGTTTCATCCTTTTCAGTAGTCGGGTTTTAGTTTTTAAACTTATTTATAATATGTATAGATATAGAAGAAGATTATACAGGGTGTTACAGAAAGGGTATATCAATACAAACGGGTTGAAGAGTGTATCTGGTCTAGAATCTCTGTACAAAATTTCAGCTCAAAAGCAGTAACTTTGAAAATGCTTAATATTTTTTTATTTCAATAGTTTATTAAATTGAAATCATAACAAACGTGTCACCGCACTACGAGGGTCATCAATCCATTATCTATAGTGTGTCTGTTCGCCTAGTACACGCACATCACGCCGCCGCGCGCCAGTGCAGCGCCATGATGTCGAAATTAAAAAATATTAAGCATTTTCAAAGTTAATGCTTTTGAGCTGAAATTTTGTACAGAGATTCTAGACCAGATACACTCTTCAACCCGTTTGTATTGATATACCCTTTCCGTAACACCCTGTATAGAAGAAGACACTCACAGTGTAAATTCCTAGCAGTTTTACCATCATCACTCTCATAATAATCAAGCCATATGTAATTGTTCTCCTGAACATGATCCTCAAAGTCATTTGGAGCGAACGTTCCATCGGGGATAATGCTTTAATGAAGTCGGCGGATGTGCAATCACTGGGATGTTATTAGTTCACAGGTGCCTTCTGCTTCTTTATGTGGCCGTATTATTTGCCGTTTGTAGGGTTCCGTACCCAAAGGGTAAAAACGGGACCCTATTACTAAGACTCCACTGTCCGTCTGTCTGTCTGTCTATCACCAGGCTGTATCTCATGAACCTTAATAGCTAGACAGTTGACATTTTCACAGATGATTTATTTTTGTTGCCGCTATAATAAAAAATACTAGAAATCGAATAAAATAAATATTTAATGGGGGCTCCCATACAACAAACGTATTTTTTTTGCAGTTATTTGCTCGGCATTAATAGCGGCAACAGGTAGATGCTTGAAATATTCAAAGAATATTTAGTTGTATATTCACTTTCAAAATAAATAATTAAATTAAAATAAAATGAATATTTAAAGGGGGCTCCCATACAACAGATGTGGTTTTTTTGCCGTTTTCTGAGATAATGGTACGGAACCCTTTGTGCGCGAGTCTGACTCGCACTTGGTCGCTTTTTATTATTAATATATATTAACTACTTGTATGTCCATATGTTTTCCTTTTTGATGATGCATCATTTTTATAAGCACTAGAACCCTCAAAAAATGCCGATTTAAACCGCTGTCAACAGAATCCTAGTGTACAAATTGTACAACTTTTAATGAAAAAACATACATAGGGACGCAGTATAAATATTCTTCTTATTCAATCTATGATACATCTTTTAAATTGGTCCAATATTGGAGGAGAAAATAGGCGAGAGTTTTGAATCTCGTCTATTTTCTCCTCCAATATTGGAATTCTCGAACTATGAGGTTTTACTTAGGCTTTTACAAGAGTCTCTCCGACCGAATTTCTTCTTAAAGGCTGAACGGATTTCGATGAAATTCGCCAGTCAGATAGACTATGACCTGTGGGTTAGGACAAGATTTCATTGGATTTTTATCTTGGTAGTACGTTCCTTTTGGATAATTTCCGACCGATAAATCGCGAGCAAAAGCTAATAGTACTTACGTAATAATTCGGTGGAGAGAGTGGTCTGGTCATTATTCGTTCATTTAGGAAATAAGTTCAAAATTCAACTCTCTAAATAAAACATCGTATATTTGCTCACAAAAACGAAGTTAAATGCTCGTAATATTCTCTAGTTCATTTTATTTCACACGAAGAAAAAAACCGAACATATATTTTTCCGACAAACTAAACTTTAATACAAAATAGTAACACTGTCATCGGTTTTCAGATTCATGAACTGATCAGCGTCAATTCCCTGTAGCATCACACTATCCATGCAAATGGAAATGGGCGTATGCACCTGTGCGGCACACTATAATTCCAGCAGTGATTTTGCGATCGGCGTGCGAATACGAACGGTTGATCCTGCCAGATAGGAGATTAATTTGTCTGAGTGCTGGCCCGAGCTAAACGTAGGTACACTTTTTATTTTTCTGTAATGCATTGTGTCTACGGAAATATTTGTTGTAAAACTAGTCGGGTTGTAGAAATAAGTGTTACTTATTTTTATTTTATTTTTGTTTTTATAGGGAAAACAAACATCATCATCATCTGCCTAGCCTTTTCCCAACTATGTTGGGTTCGGCTTCCAGTCTAACCGGATGCGGCTGAATACCAGTATTTTACATGGAGCGACTGCCTATCTGACCTACACAACCCAGCTACTGGGTAATACAATACCCCTTGGTAAGACTGGTTGTCAGACTTTCGGGCTTCTGACGACCCGTAACGACTGTCAAAGATCCAAGAATGACAGCGGGACTAACGGCTTAACATGCTTTCCGAGGCATGAAGGGGTCTTGTTATGTAAAGATGGTCACCCATCCACGGACCAACCGCAGCAAGCATAGCTTAACCTGATCGATCGACCCGTGTGACTGTTATTACTTAGCCACAAGCCCCCAACACGTATTTTATTATTCTTTATTCACTCTTAGCATAAATTCTAGGGAAAGTTATGTCTGCTACTCTGTAGTCGCTACGAACTTCGAAGCTCGTCTTTAAGCTACGGTAATTTTACGTAATTTACCTATGCTAAGATACGAAATAATTTCATTAAACTATCGATATGCAAAGAAACATTTTATCTCACTCTCACTCGCAAAGGATAATACAGAGCTCACAAAATATTGTAACTCAAATTTATCAGACGATTTCATCTATAATTGAAAACGGTACTAAAACTAAATTCCAATAGTCAACGGGGCAGTAACTTTCTACGCTTTGGTGCGAGTCATTCGGATGCAAGACACGCACCGAAGATGATACGTGATAACACGAAAATCTCCCAATTGCTTACGTGTTCGAGCCGGCGGGGCCGGTGTGCTACAGTCACGGAGTAGTACGCAAATGGAGTGATAAATCAGGTTACCGAGGGAAAATACATGTGCTCAAATATGGAGCATGACAAGTTTATTATATCTAGTTTATTTTTTGGTGGTATGTTTTATGTAGGTATGCCTGACTAGTTTTGGTCTCGATTGGAATCTAATAACAATACGTAAACTATTCATAGCTAAAATCTCCACAAATTTATTTATTTATTATTTTTGAAGTGAAAACTTCTTTAGCGGCGTTGAACACTTTTTGTAATGGGTAAAAAATGTTAAACTCGCGTCAGGGCATCGCGTCAGGACACGTGACCGTCAGGAGAGATTCCCCCCCCCCCCCATCTCTTTCTACGGCGGCGCCAACCGAAGTGAACCAAGTGAGACACGACAAAGATGGCCGAAGAAAATGACATTTGACGTACAAATGTTTGAAAAGTCAGTTTCGTAAACAATAGTACTTCGAGGAGCCGCAGTTGTATTTAATTTATTTTGAACTTCTGTTTAACCAATTCAGTTTATTATTATATACCTACCTACAATACAAAATAGAAGCGACGAAAAATATAACGAAGCACATTATAGCAACAAGAAATACTGTGGGACATTGCTGCTTTTGTGTGAAAACAATGCTTCCGTGTCGACCACGGAAGTTTACACCCTGCAGGGAGATGCTCCAGTAGGGTGTGGCTGTGAAGCTATGTTGCAAAACATGCTCCACGTCCCATCCTGCCTTATTTGTCCTACCCAAAACATGCAGTCAAAGTGACCTCTGCGCTGCCACCGACGACAACGTGGAAGTGGCAATATTTTGAGCCAACAAGATCTAAAGTAAAACAGAAGAAATTTAGGGAGTAGTTCATTAATAAAAAGCTTGTATACAAATATCAGTTTATTTTTATAATACTTGTACGCACCGGGACTTACAGCTTAGTACGGCTGTTATTCCAAATGCATACAGTGTGGCTAAGTTTGTAACAATTGAGCCTGGTATCTATGGTTACCTCACCCTACTGATTATAAACCTACAGCAACTACTTAACACCCTAGTTATCCTAACACCCTAACCTATCATACAAGCCTACGGGAGACCTACGGTAACAGACAGAATTTGGGTAGGAATAGGGGTTTGTGTACGTCGTGCAATGTGTACACAGGAAATAGTTTTGTCATTGCCGGTCCCACAGACTCATAGAACTGGTGATGGCTAAAGGTGTCTTGGCCATAGTGAGAGGAATTATGGAAGATGAATCAAACTCTACTCCAGCTTGATGACTAATTTATTCATTTACTAATTACTAATTTATGTGGAACGAATGTATGTCGCTCTTGATGCTGACGCTGGCGTATGTAACTCTTGCCTGTTCACGGCTGAACAATACTCTAAACTCTAATTTGGCTTCTAAAACTTGTGCAAGCAGAACAACATTTTTAAAATGTTTGCTTTTCATTTGCCATCTGTGCCATCTCTTCTGTAGGCCGTTTTATTTTCTGCTATTCGTAGTGAAGCACCATCCTTACTAGTCCTATTGACCTGAAATACAAAACTAATGTTATAAATTCTTTCTCTTCATTATCTTATTTATACTGATTTAATTAATCAGTAGCGGCATCAAAATAACAGTCATTATTATTCTTATGGCGGGTTTTTTTTTTTGTTACAATGAGTTTTGTATAGGCAAACGAAGTTCTTCGTAAAATTGTAAATTGGATAGGCACCTAATTCGTAAATCATGCCAGGCTGCCCCTGTTTAGCGTTAGTGCTTGTGTCAGTGTTTTTATTTTCTATTATGGAGACCTCTCCCTGACCAATTCTTCCAAAAAATCTAAGGATTAGAAGCAAAAGCAAGCATAAGTATAAGAAATTGAGAATGTTTACAAAACATAACTTACTTTGAACACATTTTAGCTGTAACATATCCTCCTCCAACCAATATTCAATTCTTTGCCCTTTATTGCAACTATCTCCGGTCTTAATTTCATTTATTTTAAATACAAAAAAATATTCAAAAGTTTATTAGTTTGACACATACAATATCAAATTCATTCATTGACATATTCATATTGTTTCCATGACGACCATGACGTTGTCGCGTCAAAACTGTTGAAACTGTAGACAATAAATTAGTTTTTCATACGTAATAATGTCTATGGACACAAATATTCGGTTCGTAGACAGATATTCTCGTATGCCGATTTAATGTGTTGGCCAATTTGTTGGATGACTTCATTATAATGGCAACATTTAGAAGTTGTAGGACATTCTAGTTATAGAACGTTTATGAAGCGTTTATGAATACAAAATTTTATCGAATGTTTTAAAGGCCTATTGAGCATTTTTACTAATGAATGGTTTAAACCTTCAATAGGCTTTTTTTATGAATAAGACCGAAAGTGTTTAAAATATGGAAATTGAACAAAGTGCATCTATTAATGAAAAAAGTGACGCAGAAATATTGAAAAAAAATTAGTAATATTAATTAAATTAATAATTGATTTATTTCAACGTTAATATTCAAGTTTTCACTTCTGCCGGCACTCCCGGAGTGCAACCCGTCTTTTTTTAATTTATTTATTTATATTGGTGTGAAACTCTACAATCAAAATTATACTTATAATTAGAAACAGTGCTGTAAATTTGTAGTCCTATGATTAAAAATATGTATATTTATAGAACAATGTGGCATGAACAGTCATCCAATGACAGACATTTCTTTAGATAAAAAATCATCGACTAGAAATTAACGGTAAAATATTCACGTGAGCACTCCATTGACTACCCACTCCACGTGAAAAGTTGAGAACTTGAGACCACCCGAGCATTGAATAACTCCTGGTTATAAATTAGGACGATCGTTTGATAAGTGAGTTCGCAACGTAACGCTTTTTGCTCGTGCTTTACGCAAGCGAGTAGACTTTATCGATGATTGAATTGATACATGTCGTGAATGCGTAATCGGATTGGGTCCCTGTGAGTTGGGTTAGAGAATTAATTTTCAGGTGCGTTTTTGTGACTGATTTGGTTCCGCTTTACATTTAAATGTAACGCACTCAATATGTAGCTACAGTTGCAGAACAGCGTGATTTTGGTACTTATTTAATTTAATGTACCAGATTTCTGAAAAAATCATCGATGTATCTTTTGTAAGTTTTCTTGGAACGATCCTGTTTAAAAGTAAAGCCAAATGCGCAGTGTAAAAGCTACAGTACTGATATACCTCGTACATAACCTTTTAACTGTCTTAGCATCGTATTACACGGTATCATTACACCAGCGACACACAAGAGACACAGAATAATAATAATAATAACTCATTTCACTCCCCTACATTACAAGCTACATTTGTCTCCCCTACTATCAGTTGTCTTATCTGTAATGAATACTCACAGTGTACATGCAGCATTATTCTCTTGCTCACTGAGGGGGGCACGCCATTGGCTGCGATGCATAGGTATGCGCCCATCTCGGAGCGAGTCACCTTGGTTAGGTTGACTATTTCTCCTTCCAGGGAGGTTACTGTGGACAAAAGAGAATTTGTTGAACATTAATTTTAATTAAGTACCTATTTATTTATTTTAAAAAGAAATTGTCGAAGCCAATTTAGTTTAATTGGCTTCTAAACACTTTAGAACAATCAAAAAGAGTAACAAAAATATAAAAACGTAAACAAATAAAATATTCCGTAGGACTTAGTAGAAACACACACATACACACACACACATGACTCATAGTGGTACATTCTTCTCACAGAATATACTATTCTGACAGTTTCGTTTACCATTCTTACACAAAAAAAATCAAAATCTGTGAATATGTGAATGATGATGATACCGTAGGGCCCTTGAATGTAAATAAAACTCAAAAAAATCTAATTAATCTATGCTAGTGTATGTAGGTAGGTCATTAGTCCCTAAACGCCCACTGTTCTTCTTAAAGCTATCAAAAAGAAAAGTCTGAAAATAAGTTTTCTTATCTCTTTGGAATAATGAACTCTTACATAGCAGCTTTCGTAGAACCTTATTGAAACTCCCATGAGATTATTAACGTTTTGAACGCCATTGTCACATATATGTGACAAAAGAAATCTTACCCTGAACGCCAACGTCACAAATATATGACAAAATACACGTCGCACGGGTCGCACCATATTATGAAATAAACAATTTAAGCATTACTTTTGTGTGTTTTTATTTATATAATTTAAAAGTTTAAGCTTCCGTCTATATTGTAGGTATTGCATGAAACTAATATAAATAAACCTCCAATATCGAGAAAGGAGATGGCAGTTTTTGGCATTGCTAATTTTGGAAAGGTACAGAATTCAAAGCTATTTAAAAAAAAAGCGCTTATTTTTATGTATTGATAGCCAGATTAACTTTATTATTGAGAATTGGGATTAAATCTCGTTAAATATGAGTAAGTTGAGCAGCCGGAAACAAGGCTTTTTGGACTTGTTATACTATATGACAGTGTTGTCATGGCAAACAAACAAACATGACTCTTTAGAAGATGACCACAGAGTACTTTTTGATAGACTAAGATGACACACAAAACTTCACAAGTCACATTCGCTCGCTCGCTACTATTTTGTGCTGGTGTGAATGTTTTGTGCGCCCAAAGTTTTACGTGGATTTTTACAACGACCTGGCTTGCTTTTGGATTTCGAAGACTCCTACCTTTCTGAACGACTATTGCTAGACTTGGACCTCGACGTTTCCTACATGCTTAGATTATTATTTTATTATTATTCTTATTGATTATTATTATTCCTATTATATGCTTAGATTCCGATAAGTGAGTCTCTAGAGTCTCCTGAGTTTTCTGTGACTACTGAGTTTAATTAAAACTGACCGAGTACCTACCTACACTTGAAACTGTCATTAGGTCTATGATCAGTGGGTAAATCATTGAACTAAACAAACTTCAACAAGTAGTTATTTATGTTTTTTGAAGTCATTACAAAGCATAATTAGCAATAAATGTTATGCATACAATAAACATTTATGCGTTAAAATAGTAATAGAGGTAAAATAACCTATTAAAGTACAAACATTAATGCACTTAACCTCACTTTTACAATAATTAAGATTTCTCTTTAACCCCATTGTTATTATTTTTTATTTATTTTTTTAACAAAAGCTCATAATATTCCCTATCAAACCATGCCACTTTTGTTTCTGTGGAAACTAAAAAAATTTAATGCCAGCGTTCTATGAACTTCTGCCATTCTCCTTTGTTGTTTTAAGTGTGTGTTGTTAAAGTGGCCTGGCGTCAGGGGTACGGCGATACGTTTATACTCTGGCGTTCAAAAGGTTAACAAGAACTTAACAGCGACATAATCAGCTCAGTAATGATAACTTGACATTATTAAAGAGGCTCGGGGTTAAGTGATAACAGCCACACGGACCGATCGATCAGGTTAACCTGACCACAGCAAGCGTAGCCTATGCTATGCTAGCGGTCGGTCCGTGAGTGGGTGACCATCTTTACATATCCCACCATGCTTCGGAAAGCGCGTTAACCTTTCGTATGCCGGAACGTAGATCCACGCGAGACACAATGGCTTTTTAATTGTGTCTGTAATTACGGCATTCAACCGGTTAAGTCGTTGGTTCCGGCTTCGTGAACTTTTGACAGTCGTCATGGGTCGTTGAAAGCCCGAAAGTCTGACAACAAGTCTTACCAAGAGGTATCGCATTGACTGCCACCGCGGTCACCGGTGACCGCGAATAACAGATTTTCTATTGTGTCTGTTGTAGTGGTCAGATGGGCAGTCGCTCTATGCATAATTAGTATTCAGCTGCATCAGGTAAGACTAGAAGCTAACCTCAACGTAGTTTGGACAAGGCTAGGCAGATGATGAATCATAAACCTTCCCGTTATTGACACCTATGTATGTACTCGTATCTCTCAGGCCGTTACTTGTATTAGCAAGTATAGCGTTACAACCCTCAAGTTAGTTTCAAACAAAATAGATTGAAAGAAAAAGAGTGAAGAAATCAGAGCATTTAGTTCAGTTCATTCAATCACTGAAGCCTGACTTGAAAATAAATGAGTCCGAATTACGTTCGTGTAGTGAAGGCGAGTGTCGAAGATTGAATAAGCACCTTAGGTTATAATTAAACTTCGACCTGAGTGAGTAATTAAAGTAAATGCATCAGTATAATTAGAATACAATTATAATAATAAGGCGTATAAAGACAAAATCAATGTTAGGCCTAAAGTAACCCAGTAAGCACTTTATCCAGAAAAATTATATTATGAGGCTGAAAAACATTACCCTCATTTCGAGCTCCGCCGATTTGGGTAAAAGGAAAGGCTGCAAGAGTGAAAATCGACTGAGTTTTTATTCTAGCCCACACAACTTATTTCTTGACCTAATAGAAATTGACTAAAAAGTAACTAAAAAATGAATACTTCTTCTATTTAGCTTTGATTTAATTTATCCATTGTAAAATTACCTTTACTCGTGTTTTAAATTAAGAAAGAACGTCTGCAACCTTTAGGGCTATAAATAAACAGGTCTGTAAAATATTCTAAGAACGTAAATTTCTCAGTCATAAAATTAAATTATAACTGAAAACTTAGTACCTAATATTAATAAAATCTGTTGAAACGTGTCTAACACAGGAGAAAGTTAATACGTACCTACAACAAAAATGTGAACAGAAAACCGATATGTACCTATCTCACACAAAAAATTAGGTATACGGTACCTACACACAAACCGCACCAACGTACACACCGAAATTGCCAAAGCAAAGACCCACGAAAACGGTTTTGAGCACTATCTGTGGAAGTGCTTACATTACATTCCGCCAGTAACTGTTGGAAAACACTTGTGAACCGCCAAAAGTTGACGGGTTGTGTAAACAAGTGCCGTTAGTGGTTCGAACTCGAGCTGTTTTCCTGACACCTTGCTCGAATGGCGGCCAAGTACGTTTACAGCCATTATTCAAACAAGAGGATAAAAAGCTAGGGCAATATTTTCCGAAGGAGCTGTACACCGTTGATGGTTTAAAGTGTAGAGCTCTTGGTGGCGGGACGACGCTTCGTTAGCAAACAATGCGCGCACAGAGGTGGCCGTTGAGTCGCTTCGCGTTATTGTAGTTTTAATTTATTTGGAATGGGTCGGGAAATAGCTTGTTGTTTTTCATTCAATTGCGGGTTGAAGTTGTAAGAAACATAGCCAGCAAAGCTTAGCTTTGGAATTAAGTAATTTTGTTTAAAAAAAGTAACACATCAATTGTTTGAATGTGAAATTAATCACATAAAAAACTTTTAAGCTGTAAGTGTAGGTCAAGTAAAATATAGATCGTTTCTCAATATAATGAATGTGATACATAACAACTATTACTATAATATAAAATAAAACACTAAAACATTTCGAAAGAAGATTTCAAAGGAATAAAAATAAATCAATAATAATATAAGTAATTCGCACACTACTCCACAGATTGTTGTGCTGTCTTCGAAGCGGACCGTTGAATAAACTTGGCCTGTCGATGTGTCATAAGTCAAGTGACGCTTGAGCCCCACGGACCCCTAGTGGTTTTGCCACAGAGACACGAAATCTTTTAAAGAATTCTTTTTAAAATAGTTTTCTTTTAATTTTTTCTTCTTTCTGGCTGCTTAAATTAAGTGGATGAATCGTTACGCAAATGAGACAAGATTATAAATATTTAATGAGAAAATTATAAAACGGCGCTTTTCACGATATTGTAAGACCTGAAATTAATCGGTTTTTAATTAATGAAGTGTTGCCTCAACATTCCCCAATAAAATAACTGATAAAAGGAATTTCAATTTATTACATTTCAAATTTGAAGTTTATTTCCAAGTTTTCTCATAACATTGGCACTAATCGCGTCGGTGCTAAACTCTACGGTAAAGGCGACAAAAGTCCAGTAGGTACTTTGGTAAAGTGTCCTCAAGTAAAATGGAAAACCAACATTTTCTCATCACTCCTTGTTCCAAAGTTATAATTTTAATTACGAATTCGAAACGTTCTGTACTGAGTGGGTAATTATTTATTTTGTATTAGGGTAGGTAAACCCCCCTTCTAAGAGAAGTACTTGAATTTAATAAGCAGAAATACAGCAATTAATGTACTTTCTATTAATTGGTGTGATTGCTAAGAAGTTTTGTTTGAACTACGCAAACAATTGTTATGAAATCGAACACCACCGCTGAACAACTTACTCGATAATTGGGATTAACAATTCTGGATATCGTAGAACGTAGTCGTATCTGTTTCAAACTTTGTGGTGCTGATGAAAAGCGTCGAATGGAAGGATGGTGGAGTTAATTTGCATCAGTCTACGACTAAGTTTCCGCCATTCATTCGCTTATCTGCATAATTTGGTGTTGAACATGAAACAAATAGGCACGCGACACGCCGTTGTCACCACGAACATGTTTTATGCGAAACAATAAAGGGCAGATTTTGAATAATACCCTATTGTTTCGACGCTGTTTTCTGTCGCCGCTATCATTATTATTACCTACAACAACATAGAACGTATTTCGTTCCCCTCAGATTTACTAAAATATGATTGTCTCAAAGATTTTGAGATTTATATTCTGAACAAAGCGGACCGCTAATGTGTTTCACGATTATGAGATTTATAAAAATCTTCGTCCAAAACAATTCAAAGAAAGGTACCTAAAGATAATGAAATAATGTCAAAGGATTCTCAAAAAAAAAAACAAAAGGAATGGAATTAAAGTGAAATAGATTTTTTATTCCAATAGATAACGAAGTGAATTACTTAAAATTATGGTGTACAATCCCGCGACACGCCAAAGCTATTAGTTACGTACATCGATGCAGCAATATCATATATCTTGGCAATATTAAATTCTTGCACTTAAATTTGATTTATATGGCTAAAGTTGCCCCTCATTGAGATAACAAATTGGAAAGTGGCTGTGGTAGTCATTAAAAAACTATATTTGTTTGGGCCGGCCTCAAAGTTTCTTCATTGGAATATTCGTGAAGAACCATAGGCCTGGGTAATGGATAGCTTGTATTGTTTTCCGTTCAGATTTATGGAGGTAACTTGTAACGGCTTCTTTAATTAGACTTCTTCACTCAAATTGATGATTGTTATTGATGTTAGTTAATTTGAAATTGGTTTAGGCGGGTTTCACCTCGCCACTTATTCAATTACCGATAATTTGGTAAGTTCGTGGCTTTTGTGTTCTGCTAGAGTATTACTTCACTTTATACAAATTGATTGTATTGCTTTCTTTTAAATTTTATTACTTTTCTAATATCTTAAAAAAAAAAATATTAATTTTGCTGCTTTGGAAGATGCACATCTCAAAAGCATTAACTTATCACAATTTTTGTTTGCTGACTCTTAGAATCTAAAACAGAACGGAATAATCAATTGCTAATAGTTGGCACTCCCTACAGCATCTGAAGGCATGCATACATTGACACTAACTTCCAACGTACAGAATTGAAAAGGTCTAAGTGCGCTCTAATCTTAGCTGTAGTATTGAAGTGCTCGGCTCGTTGTGAAAGTCATTACCGGTAGTACTTTGTTAGCTTAATGAATTGACTGATGGCAGGAGGAGGTCTGAACAGTGGTAGGGTTAAGTGGGACCTGCTGATTAATCACCCTGTCAGTACAGTTTCCAATTGCCACTCGTCACGAATTCCCCTTGTGCTGGCATAATTTTTGTACTCACTTTCCCATAAAGCAATCCAATAGTATTTTGTTGCAACGTTTGAATACGAATTCCAAAAATAAGCCGTTGCGTTTTCAATTTCATAAATGTAATGGTTGTTCGAAATTTAGGCAACAGTCGATTAATTTTATTGCCATATCAAAAATAAAAGTGCATAAATATGTGTGTTGGTATTTGTTTTAATGGAAACTGTTTTATTGTTTGAACTTTGTGGTTCATTTGGGGGCTCAGCGATAACCCTTTATCCAGCTTTTATTTGACCGAGTGCAGAGATGAGTAGGTAAGTAATTATTCCCGGACCGTCTCGAGATTGTAATCCGGCGGGATTAGGAAGGGCGGTGTGAATGGTAATAGGAGTTCCTGAGGTGCTGCGGTGTGATTTACTGCTAAGATTCAATAGTGAATATTTTAAGCGGTGATTTATTTGTTAGTCGTTTCTTGAAGTTGTTGAAATCTTTCGACATGAACTGCAAAATTAACTGCTTAGTATTTAGATATAAGTACTAATAAAACTAGTTGTCTTTGTCTCCAGAAGGTGAAATTATACGCTTGTAAAAACTACACTACTTCCTACTTAATGCTTTTTTTTAAACCAATAACTTTTTTAATTCTACGATTTATTTCTTTAAACCTGCGGGGTAATTGCGTAACACACTCATAGTAGTAAGGCTTTCATTTTGACAGTTCAACAACATTTATTGCGTAATTTACGTTGTTGAGCAGACATATTTTTCGAACATATAAAGCGATGGATTAGCAATATCCTTCAAAATTATTCAGATTGTGGTTGAAATTGTGTTACGCAATTAGGGTGCTGTTCGAAAACGTTCCTTATTGTGTTCTAATAAAAATTTCAAACTTTAAAACGTTTAGTAACTAAACTTAGGTATAACTTTGGCTCCCGTCATCATATTTGCAAGTAATGCTTCTAAAACTAATGTGCTTAACGACATTTTGAGCTGGAATAGTTTAGAGGTGGATAATACAGAAACTGGGTTAGGTTAAGCTCTGCCTAGTTCTGCTCCACAGTTTGAGGAGGGTCGACCTCGTCCAACTTATATGAACCTTTGAACTCAGCCTGCATTTTCATGCATTATTATAGTTTTAATCGAAATATAAATAGCGGGACCGCTTTTGTAACGCCTGGCTGGATAACGGTTTAAAATAAAAAACTGTTTTTTCACGTAGCTATTTGGAAACAGGTGTGGTTTTGTAACAGTGAACGGGTATTACCATTTTTAGAAATTGTTACGGTTCTTTTATACAAGCAGATTATTTTAATCGAAATAGGTTTTACGGTCTTTTAGGCATTATTTTTTTTGGAAGAGATTTTTTTTGTGTTTGTTTATAGTTAAAGATTATTATCGAGCAATAAAACATGATTACCATCTAAACTTTTGTTAGTAAAGTTGAGAAAAAAAAAATCGACCAAGTGCGCGTCGGAAAAACGGTTCTGTCCCACCGTACAACATAAAACACTACATACTTTTTAAAAGATCGAGCAAAAAATGTCGGAAAATATATAATATATATTTTCCGACATTTTTTGCTCGATCTTTTTTTACAATGAATATTATTCATTGTATGGGTACTTTTAATTTGAACTTTATTTTATTTTTGTTGTTATAGCGGCCATAAATCTCCGTGATAATTTTCCGGCCATTCTGCGAAAATTTCAAGTGTCTGCCTATTACGGTTCAAAATATACAGCCCTATTATAGCATACGTACGGATAGACAGCGGAGCCTGATAAATAGGGTCCCGTTGCCACTCTTCGGGTACAGAACCCAAAAAAATGCTTGACATTTAGTTTGTCCTATAAATATCAGATCCAAAAATCTTTTAAATGATTACAGTTAAACTTTGCTAATCTATTTTAATTAAAATTAACTGCAATCAGAACGTCAGCCCGCTCTCTTGGTGTGAGTTTAGCGATAGATTAGTCAGGAGTTATCGTGTTAAGAGGCTTTAAGTTGCCTTATAGTAGTAAATGATATGCTTATAGCACGCGAACACCCGTGACCTTAGCAGAGCGTTAATTTCGCTTGATTTTACTAACAAAATGGCTGTTAAAATCGGATGTTTATTTATTTTTATTTTTTTATTGCTGAATGGGCAAGCTCTTGACCTCGATCACGCCTGATGGAAAGCGATGGATGAGGTCTATGATGGAACGAGCGTGCCCAGAAGATGGCTAAGGCACTAGAACTCCAACGCATCGACGAAACACAGCAGGCTGCTTGACCCCGGACTCCGGTGGGAGGGTGTTCGCAAACCAGGCGGGCGTTAGCCCTACCACCGCAAGGGAAGAATTGGCCAGTCAAATAAGGTGTTGGGTGTGACTGTCCAGGATGCGCCGAGCACTCGGTTCAGTTGAGTAACTCGCGGAACAAACTGCGCTACACGAGGAGGCTTCTTCATGCATCCCAAATTGCTCTGCACATGTTGCTGCATCGTAGGCATTTCTCGTGTTACGTAGATTGTTTCCTCTTCAATAAAATGACGCTAGCAATTTTCCTGGGTCGTGGGTGCGTTTACAAACATGAATAGGTTCCCTATCCATTTGCATAAAATTTTAAGACCTAATATAACTCAGCATAATTTTGTTTGGCATAATTATATTTTCGCATAATATAATTACGCATAACAGCTTACGCATAATTTTTTTATGCATAATTTCTCTAACCATAATAATGATTAAGCATAATATTGTAAAGCATAAATTTATTAAGCATAAAGTTCTAAAGCATAACTTTTTTAAGCATAATATCCTAAAGCATAAATTTATTTACGCATAATGATATTAAAACAAATTTTATTTTTTCGCTGTAGGAAGCATGAAGCAAGCAAGCATACAGCATGCAAGCAAGCATGCAAGCAAGCATGCAGCAAACAAGCAAGCATGCAGCATGCAAGCAAGCATGCAGCATGCAGCATTCAAGCGCTCGCTGTTGCATCCTATGTCGACGGAGCCCCGCTTCGCGGGCCCCTATTTCTGTGTAAAGGGTTTAAAGTAACCTAACCAAACCGAACCTCGGGGTGCCCATCGCTCGCTCTTGCATCCTATGTCGACGGAGCCCCGCTTCGCGGGGCCCCTATTTCTGTGTAAAGGGTTTAAAGTAACCTAACCAAACCGAACCTCGGGGTGCCCTTCGCTCGCTTTTGCATCCTACGTCGTCTATTGCGTTCGTTGAGTTCGGGTGCGGTAACGGTAACGGAAATAATTCGGAGTATTGAAAATCGGAATGTCGTTTTTCGGACTGCGAACCCATCGAGCATTTGATTCTTCGAATATATGAAAATCGGAAAACAAACAAGTCGCATTTATGACTTTCGGTAAAATAAATTTCGTGATTTTTAATAATAGACATTATGATTCTTAGGTATTATGAAATTCGGACTTTTGAAAATCGGAACATCGAAATTCGGAATAAAATATTTCGGAGTATTTGGGTGTTCCCGTTTCAATCAGTTAACTTCTATCTGAGGAATAACCGCCATATTTATTTCTCATAATAGAAGTTAACTGATTGACATATTTTTTTATACAAAAACTGTCAAAACATCTAATATATTCTTCAGATAAAAGTTATCTCGCGATTGAAAAATCGTTTAAGTTACATAATAACATTATGTATAAATTATATTAATTGTATGCCTAAATATTATTATGCTAATAGTCATTAGGCCTAGTAACGTTATGCTAATAGTCATTAGGCCTACTAACGTTATGCGAATCAAATTTATGCCAAAACAAATTAGTCTTTAAGATGATTATGCCAACATAAAATGTATGCCTAAAAAAATTATGCCGAAGTATTATTATGCCAAAACAAATTGTGCCAAAATCGCTATGCCGAAGTATATTAGGACAAAGAACATTATGCGAAAAGAAGGGATCCCACATGAATATCTCTTGCACTAACACACAGACCCAGAACAAGTATATTTCGGAGTTAACATATTTTGCCTCTTTGTCAATGTATCGATAGCAATTGTGTCAGCTCAGAACTCAGCTTCGAGTAGGTAAGTATAACTGTACCAGTAGCATCTTAAGTTAAGGTGATTCCTCCAAAGTTGCCAGCGAAAAATAAAGTTTCTTAAGTTTTTTAATTATTAAAATTTGTATTTGCTGTAAATCACACATATCAATCATATTTTTTTCTTATTAGTATAATTTCGTGAAAAATGTTGAAGTTTATAATTTAGTAGATAATTATTTTATCATTATTTCCCCACAGTGAATTTTGATTAAAATACAACATAAAACAGCGATGCAATTTCCAAAACACATAAGAAATTCTGAATTTCACGGGCTATATTGACGGAGTAATAATAATCATGAAGTAATAATATGTAAGCGGGAATCGTGCGGAGTAGAGCATTTAGTGCTTGGCCAGACTGGCAGCGCGGGGCGGGAAGCAGCGCGGGTGCGGGAACGCGCGCTCTGCCTGTCCGTGTTTGTCAAAATATACGAGTAATATGGATGAAGAAGACTTATTTTTACTAGAAAAAAGCTCGAACAAAAGCTCGATAAATAGTTTGAGAACCCCGGTCTCCACGCGGGCCGCCCGCGCACCTATTGCGGCCACTTGTATGAACGAGCTATGGCGTGAGTTGCCCGCGCGCTCGCCGCGCCACGCAGCCCGCGCCGCTCACCGTGCCCGCGTTATGTTTGAGTACGCCGCGCCGTGCCCGCCCGGTAAAGCACTTACACACTATCTTTAGTGCTCTGTGTCAATCGTACCTTCGTTTCGTGTTTTTCCAGAGTAATAGAATAATCATGGCTTAACAATCGGTCAAAAGTTCAAACGAGATTACAGTTTAATAAAATTTATTTACAATCAGCGATTTTGGTAACGAATATTAATTGGTACAAATGTGTTGAAAAGAACAGTCGCTGATTTTATAATGTTATTTGATTAATTGGATTGGAATAGAATTAAACGATTTTAAATAGAAAATGCTTGTTTGCTCAACCATTATTGCGTGGTTTTATATAATTAATAGGTTGATTTATAACATACAGCAGTTTTGTCAAATAAAACTGTTGAAAATTCTGTTTAAATGTCCCAACTATCAACTACCTATGCGAAAATTTTTGTACATTTTATTAATATTTTTATATGAATATGTTTTAGGCGAAACATTTAGAACAAAATAACATGATTCTACAGTTCTAGCCTAACCTAACCCATTTTGTAGGGGGAGCTCTGTAACCAACTTTCAAAAAGTTTTCTCTCTCATTTATTAAAAAGGCATCATTAGAAGATCAAACAATAAAAAAATGGCGATCATGGTTATAAGATCAATAATTTCCTAAAGGATTAATTAAATATTGCTCTATAAATAATGTTGAAAGTGGAATAAAGCAAGTTTTGGGTGTGATTAGTGACAAATATAAGTCTCTCTTTACATGTATGAATACATTTTAAGCCCGCACTATTGAGAATCAAACCGCAGATTTCATGGGTGTTTGGTGCTAATAGACTAGAGCAAGTTCTCGTATAAGTTACCGACACGCTTAGCGATGAATTAAACTCAGTCCCGGAGTTTCTACGTAACTCCGATACATGTGTGTGTCAATGCTCCGAGCCATATTTAATGGTAACATATTGAATTTATAGATTACAACGGAGCTAGCTGCATTGAGTTACTATAGTCTATTAACGTCTGGCTTCAATACCCTATCGAACCGTCAAGACGTATCTTAGTGCCTCTACAATAATGGATTGACGGGCTCAATGATGGTGCGTTATTCTAAGGTTGCAAGTGACCTACATATTTTTGTCTAATTTTGGTAATGTCTTTATATGTCTAGCCTTGCCTAAGGTCCAGCCGCGCAAAATTTGCCAAAGATGTAAACTAAATCTCCGAGCTAAATAGACGAAAACAAATATTACTTAAAATAAATGTTCTTGTATATCGATTTTATTCAATTTCGATCGGCTATTGTTGTTGACATCTTTGGCAAATTTAGCGCGGCTGGACCTTAACTATGTTGGGGTCGGCTTCCAGTGTAACCGGATGCAGCCGAGTAACAGTATTTTGCATGGAGCTGCTGTCTCAAGAACCAAGTTATACTGGTTATTACGATACCCCTTGATAAGACTGTTTTTCAGACTTTCGGGCTTGTGACTACGAGTAACGACTGTCAACCATCTACAAATTACAGCCTGGACCAACAGCTTTAAAAAGTTGTTTCCGTGGCGCGATGGCACGGAAATGTTGATATAAAACAGACTATTTGATAATAAATGCACATTTTTGATGAGTCACAAAAACTCCTACCGATTTCCCTTACATTTTACGTATTAATCCTTAAATGTCGCCGGTTTGTGAGCAACACGCATTCGCCTCGCCCCTTCGTTCGCGACTGTCAAGATCTATGCGTCACTCGTCCCCGCAAATTGTTCGCGATTCCGCAAAGCGTGTAAAGGATCTCGAACACCATCAGAAGATCATGTTGCTCATGAAGGATGGTTGTGGTGAAGTGATACGGTTTTTTTTCCTTTGGATTTTTTTATAATTTTAGATGGTAAATGTGCATATTTTAATATGAAAAGATTAGGAAGTGGGATATAAAAATTGGGACACATACCTTTCGTCTTTCCTTGAGGTCCTCCTCTTGAAATGATGTCTCCTCCGTCTTCTCTACGCCACACAATCTTGGGGGGAGGGTAGCCTCTGGCTTTGCAGACCAGCTTGGCTGACCCTCCTTCTGGTACCATCATGTCTCCTGACGTCTCTTCATAGATTATGTCTGGAGGGATTACTACTTCCAGAAATGCTGTCTGAAATATGAGAAAATGTTTTAAATTGTGTCGTGGAAAATTATTATTGTGGGAACAAAAAGTAGCAACTTTAATCTTTTTGGATAATTTTGTCACAACAAGTTTCCTTTGAAATAATTAATAGGTACATATTTATTTCAACATTTATGTTAATTTAAGAATTGCATGTTTTCACACTCGCATGCGTCGTTATTCTGATTATAGCGTCAATGCTCTTTCGGAGAAATGACACCATTATACGGGCAAGCCGATAAGGCCTGCATTCACGAGCCGCTACAAGAGTCGTTCCGAAAAACAGCCTGCAGTTCTCGTTAAAGTAACACAGTAAAAACATCAGAAGTAGCAAAAAGCACAAATTCAACGAAATACATGTTCAGGAATAAATCGTGGGAAGGTAACATTTGAATGGTTTAAAATTAGCAGCACTTTACCTGCATTTTCATTGGGTCAGTGTTAACTTGGCACATATATTGTCCTCTGTCCTCCCGCTTCACCCCCCTAATGTTGAGCGTCCACGTGTTGTAGTCGTTGTGCGTGACGCTCAGCCGCGCGTTGTTCGTGATCACGTGCTCGTGGATTGCCAGGATCGCCTTCGTGTCCGCTTTGATCCACGCTACCTACCCCGCGAACATCCAGCGCGAACAGATGTCAGCGAAATTGTACGCCCAAAGTGTGCATGGAGGAAAGAACATTGTAAGTACAACGAAAAATAAAAATGAACACAAACGCCGCATTCCTGTCATGGTTATCCGTTACACGTATGATGTTTTGTTTGTAAACGATGAAGACTTTCAACGAACAAGACTAATTACAAGCGAATGCTTCCCAAGAGGCAGTCACGACAACGATCCTCGAGCCGGCAACACTATCTTGTTGCGAGCGCCGCGCAAAATGCTCTCGGAATTTTTAATTACATTTTCGTCTGGTCGCCGGCATGAGGCGGGCTGCGGGCGCACTGAAAACGCCCTCGTTTCACCCGCTTTACCAAAAGCGTCGACATCGCAATAGAAGCTAATTTCCTGCATAGCGCGTAACAAAAAAATACGAACAGAAATACGGCGTTTGTACTCGTCTACGATACGCGTCGCCCTCGGTATTATAACTTTATTATTGAAAATATTATTTGGAGCGATGTTTTTTTCGTAATTCGTGCCGTAAGTGAGCGAAAGTACTCCAATTCAATGTTCCCATTGAAAGAGTTATATGGGGTACCAGGGTATCAGCCTTTTCATGTATCTGCTCGAGTCGGCAGTCGAAATATTTTTCACAAAATGGGGATGCTTAAGGCCAGCTTTTTGCTTGTTATAAGTTGTTCGAAACATTATTTTTACATTTAAATACGTAACGTAAGTGAATAGAGAAAGTGCAAGAAGAAGTGCACTAATAGAGGTGCGACTTAGAAAGTGTTCTACAATTGTATAGTGCTTGTGCAACTCTAATTAGTCACTAATTAGGTGCCTAGGAACTACAATCAGAACAAATATAACTAAAACATCGGAGTGCTTGAACACAATAAATGTTTTGTAGCAACAGCCTTACAATTCTCGCATTTTGCTTTATCTGCAATATTGAAATGAGCGAAGAAAGGATTGCAGAGCTGTTGAGCGATGTCATTTCAGCTTGAAAACGCTTTAGAAATTGCATCGCGTAAACACACAATAAATAAAGGGGTATAAAACAAGATATATTTACCAAATTTTGAACTCATCCATACCAGCGGTGCATATCGAAGATGTGTTTAAAATCTTTTGATTATTTGTGTGCCATGTATTGAGGTTGTATTTGTGTTGTTTGAATCTGATAAAATTATTACTGTACTAAGAGCCAAATCATTGATATTTTTATGTGTCTTTGTATAATCTCTAATTTACCAACTAAAATTCTGTTTGCATTGTTTAAATTAACGTCACGGTGCCAATTATAAAGTTCCAGTCTATATGCATAATTTATACATTTATCTATATTCATTTCTGTCGTGCGGACCGCAGCTTATAGACGCAACTATGTTGCTCTGTTTCATTTTCAGAGGAACAACTCAATTGGTGGTTATTCCTTATACAGCCTCGTGTTGATACGATTCTCATCCCAATTCTCACGTGGGAATTGTTGAGAAACACATGCGAAGATGTTATTAGTCTTGTGTAATTACTTACGCGGGATCGATGTAGAAAGCAAATATGTATCGATAGTCGTGTAGAATCGAGTGACCTGAGCTAACGGCCCCAATGAGACTATTATCGAATCTTGTTTCTCGTAGAGGAAAGATTCGCGAATAAGTGTTTGTGCGCGGGTTTATTGCACGAGATTTTGTTGCTATGTCTATCTTGTTCTTTTTTTCTTTAAATATTCCAGTACATTTACCTAAGGTCATTTAATAATTACTTGCATTGGAAACTTGGAATAAATCTTAAAGTTTTTGTAGCAAAATTTATTGAGTGTACGCAAAGAAAATATCTTAAGTATACCAAAAATAAATAAACATGTACAGTTTTATATCAGCCCATCGAATTTATTCAAGGCACGACATATCGTATACGATACAGTATCGTATATCATAATGATAGTGTACTAGATTAACTCCCGGGACAGTTTGAGAGCACCGCCTCTCGAAATGATTGAACGGGGACCGAGGGGGTTTGTCCTGGCTTTATTTTAATTTCCTAAAGTGACTGTTTTGCAACGTAAATTCCTTGGACTAAAGTGATCCCATCATAGTGGGGTGCGGTTTTTGTTCCGACAATGATTGACTAACTGTCCGACGTGCATCGCTTAATTAAATTATTTTTTAAACTAAAAGGTCGCGTAAAGTGCATTTGGTATAAAAAGCATGCTTAAAACTGTGTTCCAAAATAAACGGAATTGTGCATTAGTGTTTAAAACCCAAGAATAGTTCTCGAAACGTTCGTTCACTGTTGCATAAATCACCGTTTTTATCACATTCTTGGATCTTAGTTTCTATGTGCAAGTGTTAGTGTCTAATGCAGTTGTGCACAGTGTGCCAACACTACGGCTATGTGGACAAACTTACAGTAGATTTGTGCAAATATAGTACCGGTGTAACTCTACTCTAGGATAGAGAGAGGTTCTATAAAGTGGTGCTGTGAGTCTCGAAGAGTGCTGAAGAAAGTGCATTGAAGGTAGTGTGCTAAGAAGTGTGGAAGTGGTGCAAAGTCTATTTTTTGAGATCTATAATTTTTTTTATGTTAGTTCAGTAACGTGGTCTCTTGATTCTAGAATATTGAGTGTTTTAGAGTAAACATCATCAGCTATTTAATGATTGTTTATGTCTAGTAATAAATAAGAGTTAGTTTAGAAACAAATGTAAATTATGAGACGAAGAACAGTCTACTTACTGTTGTCAAGAGAACTTTATACAAAAAAACTCCAGGAAGAAAATCTAGTGAGATTAAAAACATGCCTCTTAGAATTATTCATAAATAGTTGAGAGTTAATTGACTAGAAATTAAAGACAGAAAATTAAAACATCAGTCACGACATTATAGGAAAAAAAACTGATTGGAAAACGGAATCCGTACAAAACCATTAAAAATGGAATTTTCCGGAATTTTCCGAAAACGTTGAAGAAGTTTTAGTAGTTATAAATTATAGATCTCATAGTACAAGTGCTGTGACAGTGCTCCACTAGGGTTAGCTGTAATGAGTCAGTTTGATACACACCCTGGCTGTGGCGGAGTCGCCACTCACCCTGTAACCGCCCAGGTTATTCACCACGCAGGTAAACATCGCGTCCCTTCCCTGTGCGATGGTCACGTTCTCCAAGGGATATAGGAAGTCCGGCTCCAGACCTAGCGCTGAAAAAAAAAAAGAAAAAACATAATTACTTCACTAGTCTCATGGCAAAAGTCAAGGGTAAGCAGCGCTTGCCGAGGTCGCTACGTGGATGGGTGACCACCCATTACACCGAGTCCCCTCCGTGCCTCGGAAAGCATGGTAAGCCTTTGGTCCCGGCTGTCATCTTGAACAGTCGTTACGGGAAGTCTGACAACCATCATATATGGGGTATCATCTTATCGTGTTACTCAGTAACTGGATTATGGAGATCAGATAGGCAGTTGCTCCATGTTAAACTGGAAGCCGACCTCAACATAGTTGGGAAAAGGCTAGGCAGATGATTACTTTATTATTCTCTTGGCCCGTGAATTGATGAACAACTCAATTAGCGAGATTGGTCTATTTTTCATGGGAAATGAAATCCTAAATTATAATCCGATTGGTGTATTTTGCGTTGGCGTTGTTTATAATATTTTCTCGTACTACGTCAGGTACACAAGGAAGTGTTTTTAACGTTATTTTATTCTTATCGTAAGTTTTCATAGATTTCCTATAAAAACAAAAACGCTGCCAAATTATTCCTAATTATTTCCTTCGATATTGCTAACTTCTTCGATGGCTGCACTTTAGTATGTTTTAAATGTTTGAAAAAGTGTTTTAAATGTTTGAAAATATGTTTTAAATTTTTAAATGGCTTACAAAGTAACAGCTAGTAAAATAAATACTAGAGAAAGCTTTGTTTGAAGAATATTTTTCAACTTAAGTTTGATTTCAAATAAACAATACCTAAGTATTTTAGACTCAGTTTATTCGTTTCAAATTAAATGGTCTATATTATGATCTATTAGTGTAAAGTCATTTTTTATATATATAAACATGACACATACTCGTATATGTAAAATTTTGACAAAATATGTACCTAGTAATGAAGTCAAAACCATAAACTGAATATTTTGAAAAAAAATAATTGATAATTGCTACGAGGTGTGGGTTGGAACGAGTCTGATGCGGAAAACATAGTTTTTAGAATTTTTTGTCCGTTTGTCTGGATGTATGTTTCGGATTGGCGCAAAAACTACTAAATATCTAAATTCTGTTCTGCACAAATATACCTTACAAGTCTGGTTATCGTACAGGCTATAGTATATTATCACGCTATTTGCTATTGGAGATCAGCAATGTCCGCATTCCTCAACAGTTTACCGCGCGATATAATTAGAGTCGAAAAATGATAAAACATTGCAGATACTCGTAGATACGGATTTAATCTCTGAAATGATTATCACCACGCTATAACTCTTTGTAAGGAGCTAAGCAGTCATCTTGACATCCATGCAAATGAAGTCGCGGGCAGAAGCTAGTTCTACATACTTTCACATTCGTACGTTTTTTTTAAATAAACTTTTCTATTGCAACCAAAACCCTAGCAGGCAGTTATTGAAACATTTATGATATTCTACAACTCTGTATGTTTGCCGGGCAGTTGTTTGTACTTATAAAAAGTGAACCAAAAAATCCCAACCGTTATTAGTTTTCGTCTCTTGTAAGCCAATGCATTTTTCGAAATTGTGACAGCTATACCTACAACACTGGGAAAGAAACTAAGTTATTTCGTATAAAAAAAAACACTACCGATCGATTCTGTAAAACTTTGAATCTTGAAGTTAGCTGTCATTCCACCTAATGCAAGAGATCTACACTATTGACAGCTCACTTGAAGCTCACTTCACCAAAGTTTTCACGGTGACATTTTACAGAATAGACCGTAAGGTCTATCATCACGAGCACACACCAGAGGGGCAATTCTCGTAATTTTAAGAACGTTCACAATCTGATCTCAGTCTCAATCCGTCAAAAATACCTCTAATTTCCCTACATTTTGACAAGTTTTTGTCGCCGAGATGAGACTGCGACTAGATTTTGAACATTTTAAATTACAAAAATTGACCTTCAGGAGTACTCGGCAGTTGCACGTCGCGACTGTGAGAATTAAGAAGACTCACTCAGCATAATGCTGTGCTTGGGGAACCCACAGCACATCGCTTAAACTCACATATGTACAGAAAATTCAGTAACTTGAGCTTAGCTATAATGCTAAATCGAAAAAGGACTTTTTAGCAATATTTTTCAGATTTTAAATTCGTTCGCCATGGTTGAATTCTCGGTAGTCTCAAAGCAAATAGGAATGCCGTTTTTATAGGAAAAGAAAGTTATATGCTTCCACAGTCAAGCCGTTTCTCCTGAGATTAAGCTAACCTAGGATTTACAATGCTGGTTTTCCAACGGGTTGCTTTAGTACATTATTTCCTAGATTCTAACTTTTATGTGGGAGTTAATAAAATAGACTCGTGAATTTTGGTTTAGGGTGATTTCAATGCTCTTTTAAATCTGTTCATGCTGACGTAGTTTTTGGTGTTAGTTTTTTTAGTATTATTAGGTACGTGCGTGACTCCCTTTGTGTAAACTGCCGTTTTAGTAAATAGTAGTCAATAGAAGATTTCGTTTTAATGACTCATGTTTACTAGATGTATTTACTTTTTGTGATTTTTATATAATTATAAATAAATCATTATGTCGATGGTGTGAACTTCATAAATTGAATTCCTACTTCTACTCGTATGCGAATTAATGATGATTAATCTAAAACATAACAACACCTTATGATTTGTAATTTAATCTCTTTAATTAACTACTAATTGCAAGCTAGCACCGAGAATTCCTGGAATTCAAACTGACCTAAAATACTCAGAAGAATCTTGTTTATGTTAATAGGTTTGAACGAATATTGTACCTACCGAATAACGTAAAAATGCTGAATCCATGTCAACGTAAAAAAAAAAACAAAAAACATAACGTAAAATCGCATTTATTTACTAACACTAGAGGCAGTTAGTGCATTCGCGTGCTTCGCTTTGGCTGGGTTAAATTATTAATACTTACACCTCCACCTTAAAACTGTTACTGTATGTCAATCAAAATGTTGTTTTTAACCGACTTCAAAAAAGGAGGTTCTGTATTCGACCCGTATGTATGTATGTTTGTATGTCCGCGATTTTCTCAAAAACTAATGAACTAATTTTGATAGTTCTTTCATTAGTGTGATCTACATACTTTTTTTACATAGGTTTTAGTATATAATACATAAGGTAATTATTCTTATGTACGAAGTTATATGCATAAATGTACTGCATGTCCGGTATTTCTATGCGAATTTTGATGGTTCTTCTAGTCGGTGTCTTCAATTTTTATGTTTATTATTTCTATACACTTTCCTCCCCTAAGGTAGACCGACGATCTAGTGAAGGCCGCAGGAACCCGTTGGATGCGAGAAGCACAGAACCGGTCGAAGTGGACGTCTATGGGGGGGCCTATGTCCAGCTGTGGACGTCTTTTAGCTAAAATAATGATGATGATTATTTCTCTTGTAAATAAGTGAATTATAATTCTTATGGGAAATTAAGATATCTCAAATCTCAACGTAAAAATATATCTGAAGATAAATTCTAGATAGTGTGGCGGGGTGTAGACTCAATTCTTGCTGGCCGATATTGGTACACTTTCGATACGTTCTTGCTCTTATAAAATATTCCTAGAACTACAATCAGAGAAAAACAATCTCGAATAGTCTCGATACAGATTTCAGGCAGCTGCAGTTTGATTATTTTAAGAATAAAAATATCGAGCAGATATAAAGGAATAATAAAAGGGCTTAACACCAATGCAATAAAAAAATCGCTTATTAAATAAAAAGCAACTATGTACATAATATGTAGTTTCCAAATTCAAACTTCATGAGTTCACTTTTTGTTAGGAAAATTAACTGGCGAAACTATTGATGATAAAAAAACAAAAATATTTTATTTCAAGTAGGTAACTACAGGTAAATACAGGTATACGGCTGCTTGCCAATATTTTAGCCAACCTCTGCTGTCTAGAATGTTTTTATGTGATACAATGAAAGAAGCAGGGTCAAAAATCATTTTTATGCACAACCCGCACTCGGCACGCGTGGTGGATTGTGGCACACTCTCTCTCATAGAGAGGAGGCATGTGTCCCAGCAGTGCGAACATTACACACAAAAAAAAAAAACATAATGATTCCTAACACAGGTTCCCCGTCTTTCCGTAGTTAAAAAAAAACACTCTGTATAGTTCTGATACAACAACTTGAAAAATGTTAACTTTGAACCAAATCAGGTTTAATTACTTCAAGTTCAGTGACTACGATTGTCAAGTAACATTAGCATAACGCCTCACATTTTAGACTAAATGTTCGAACACGACCTGTTTAATAATGAACGTCTTCTGAATATTATCCAGCCTTGGAAGTTTGTTATAGGTACACGTGAGAATTCTCGATATTGTTCATATTTTGTGTGTTAGATTAGTGTAATCGAAACCGTATATCGGCCATTGCGGCCAGTCTCAACGGAGACTAGCCTTTGTTGCGGGACATACAGAGCACAAGCGTGTGCGCAGACACAGGTACCCTCTACAGGTACACATCTTCCCTCACTAGGGAAGCACTAGGGAAAGATTAAAATATATTTAAAAAATCAAGCCCTAAATGGTTTAAGTAAGAGACTCAAATGAAGTTGAGTAGGGCACCTGGTAAGGTGCAGTAATAACAGGTGGAAGAAGGCAGTAACAGAGTGGCGCCCAAGGACTGGCAAACGACGTGTCGGTCGTCCGACATTGTTAGCGCCACCTGGCACAGAAGCGTCGGGATCGGAACATGAAAAGGCCTATGAGCAGCGGTGGGTGAAGATAATAGGGTCCATAATTGATTCGATTTTTTAACATACCAACTGTCATAATATGTACACGTTATGGAATGCAATAAAGTATTGAGTACTAGCTTCAGCCCGCGACTTCGTTCGCGTGAAACTTCTTGTTTCCCCCGAGCCACCCCGTCGTATCGCATCACCCGCCCGCGCTATCACTTAACGTTCTTTTTGACTTTTTTTTCTTTTTGCTCGGCTTCTAAGGGTCATAGCGTGATGTTAAATAGCCTATAGCCTTCCTCAAGAAATGCGCTATCAAATGCAAGAAGAATTTTTCAAATCCGACTGGTAGTTCCAGAGATTACCCCCTACATACAAACTTACAAACTTTACCTCTTTATAATATTAGTATAGAAGTATAGATTGAAGTCGTGTTGTGGATGATGATGATAAGGGGATGAAGTTTGAGATGTTTGTTTGAGATGGGAAATCCTATTGAGGACACGGCTTGTTTTTAATAAACACGAAAAGTGTCCAGAAGTCTGAAGTGATAAGTTGAAGTCCATGAGGATTTCCACCACGCATCAAAAAAAAAAAGTGTGGCAGGGACACCGACTTGCAAATTGTAACCATGAATTCAGCACATGATTCTAGATCTCCTTCCTCACACATATATCGTCGGTTATAAAAAAAAAAATTAGCTGTTTCATAGAAAAATGTAATAACTACGCGGTCAAAACGTATGGAACATCAAATTTTTTTTTAGTAACCTTTGTATAATTTAACGCAGGGGGTTCAGTATCATGTACTGAATCCATGGTAACAGGTTGTGCGACGATGTCCCCACCACCCTGTATTATTTCATCCTTTTTTGTTGATCAATTGTTATACACAGCTTGCTTATTAACATCGCCTTTTTATGTTGTTGATTTTGCCAGTTCTGTTTTGTGTAGTGCCAAAATTATGTTTTATATTTTATTTTATTTATTAGGGACAATAAAGAGCTACAATATGTGTTGGAACAGAGAAAAGATAAGATTTATTATTATTATATTATTATTAACAATATTGTAGCCCACTACATTATCCGCATAAGTATTAACAAAAGAAAATAATTATGATAATGAGTGCCACTAGATAGTTAATAAATATTACATCAAATCACACTAATATTATAAAGGCGAAGGTTTGGGAGTGTGTGTTTACATGTTTGTTACTTCTTCATGCACATACGGCTGGACCAGTTTTGATAAAATTTTGTACGGAGGTAGCTGAAACCCTGGATTAACATAAAGGCTACTTTTTATCCTGATAATCCCACGGTATCGACACTTACGCGGGTAAAACTGCGGGCGCAGCTAGTTAATAATAATTAATTAATTACATCATGCAAAATAGAAATTCGAATGTTTACGGAATGCTAAGTTAACTTTCAATGTAATCCCAAAAGTATGAAAAGGGTTAAAGGTAACATGATCGTGCTTTTGACAGTAATTTGTTTTGAAATACCTTAAATAAGGTTGACAAACGCTTCTAAATATTGATGGATGTTATTAGAAACGGCTAAACGCTAATAGAAAGATAGAATTTCACCTACAGTGCCCTCCAAAAGTTAGTTGACATTTTTCCAGTTCAGCTGCAATGCTACTTTATGAACCACAACAGAAACACGGTTATAAAAAAAAAAAACAGGTAATACCTTATCATAGGTAGTTGAATTGGTCAATAAAATTTGTATAGTGTACAGTTCAAACATTTGAAACTAGAGGTTTAAATTATAATGTGGAATTAGGTACAGCTGAAGTGGATATAAGCCAACAAACTTTTCGAGGGGGGGGGGGGAATTGTATATTAAAATATATGTAGATACGGTCAACAAAAGAGATAAGTATGCAGGATCGCCGGATATGGTAGAAGTTTAGGTAAGAAACCGATGGATGTTCTCGAATAAAATATTATTTTATTAATAGAAAACAAACAGCTCATTTATCAAATTAAATTTCAGTCGACAACATCGCTCGTTTTCTTACTAAACTTCAACTATATCCGACGATCCTGCATACTTATCTCTTTTGTTGACTGTACATGACATTAATGTACGATAGGCTGCAAAAGTGCATGGGTAGTACAGAAACAAAATCGTTTGAAGCGAGAAATGACGCCATCTAGCGTAAAACCAGTTAACGACTAACAAAATTTAATTATGCTGTTATTAGATGGCGTTGCTTTGCTTTATATGATAAAATATTTTTGTAGTTTCTCTCTCTTCAAACATTCAAACAATTTATAATTAATAGTTTCTTTTAAAGAAAATTGTTCCTAATTATTAACCTACTGTGTTAAAAATGAATATCAATTTATAAGTAGGTGCTAAGTAACTACTAATTCGAATATTAAATTAATTATTAAAATACCCACTCGTTAGCTTAATAAATATATTCCTATCGGTTTCTTTTATTATTTTTATCATTTAAGCCCGGTTTCCACCGCGAAAGAGTAATGAGCCGGAAATGGCTAAGCGGAGCGGACTTCGTTTTTATGAAATAGGTTTGCGTTTCCACCAAGAAAGAGTTTAGTCGTTTGATTCTCTCTAGAAATGAGCGAGCTCATTTTTACTCTTTTTGCTCGCTGAGTCATTTCCGCTCGACTCTTTGTTGGTGGAAACACATGTAAGCAGTTTTCTCTTGAGAGGTAAAAGAAGTCATTAATGGGGCCGCTCCGCTCGCGGTGGAAACCGGGCTTTATGCTACGTATGCTGGTAAATGTAATGTAATAATTAGATAAATGTATTAGCCTTGTAACTCCTAACTCCTTACTTTCGTTTCTTAAATTAGTCATAGTTGTGAAGAAACCAACGCCATCTAGTTTATTTTCGAAAACTTGAATTCAAACGTTCACGGGAAAATAGACACTAAGGTACCCATGCAATTTTGCTGGCGACTGTACCTATGTTTTATTTTGCGTTCGTACAAACTTAAATGGGAAAATATGTAAGCTCTATTTTGAAGTGTATCAAAGGCAACGTTTGAGGTTTAGAGTACAGTCCTTTCACAGTTATTTGACCTTTGAAAGCAGCAACCAAACTGCAACCTTATTACAACGAGAATAAAGATCATTGTGAATTTCATAGACTTGTCAGTAATAGCATTCCAACAGCAACTTTATTGCAAGGAGTATAAAGGCCACTGTGATTTTGACAGTGATTCAAAATCAGACGTAAAATAACAATGAATAGATTGTAGGTATCTCAGTTATTTTCTATTCCCGGTTGCCTAGAAACCAACTGAACTGTTCTCCCAGAAGCGTTCAGAAGTCCTTCTAAATTCAGTCCAAAACAACTTCAGACAGCCAGATCTCGGAATCACAAACGAATCGTTCACAGAATTTAAAGCGCAGAAAATACTCGTTATTCGCCGAATGTTTAGAATGATATACGTAAGTTCCGCATAAAAATGTCTCCCTTAGCGCCGTAGGTATTGTCCGGAGCGAATGGATAGCAGGAGCCGCTGGAGGCGTCAATATTCTACGTGACCAGTTACTTGTGTCGGCCACGGAAACATGTGTCGGAAGTGAGGACTATCTGTTTGCTCATAGAATGGCGATCGCACTGTTGAATTATTCGCGTCTACATGCGCGACAGGAAGCGGGTTATATGGTGCATTCGATCCGTTTATGTTTTCGGGTAAGGAACGATTTGCTGTAATTTTCCAAACGCTGGATTTGAGGTAGGGTGATTTTTTGAAAACGTGGTCAGGTAGTCATCAAAATAGTGAGATCTAGACAGGCATGTAACGTTTTGGTCATAATATTATCATACGGCTAAATGATGACGAAACTCCATGGTGAAAATCCACCAACCCGCACTGCGCCCGCGTGATGTATTATGCCCACTCCCTCTCACAAAGAGGAGGAATGTATCCCAGCTGGGGGAACATTATAGGCTAATTGATGACGAAATCTTCGAAAATATCTTCGTCCAAAATATCTTAAGATATACCTACGGAAATAGTATTAAAGACTACAATAACATCATTACCTACAAGCAATTTACGTACACAGAGTCCACAGTAACTCGATTCTCTCATTCGACTACAATTTGCACTGAAAGATAAGCTCTTTATGTTTTCCTTTCATTAACAGATCGGGAAAACACATCGCTGGGTCCAATAAATTTCAATACATAACGGAGTTAAATTCATTTCGGCCCTTATTTGTTCACGTCCATGTGTGGCAAACGGAATGGGTCAATTGAAGCACCAGAGCAAATGTCGCCAGACTAAATGTCGTCGATATACACAAGCCTTTCCCGTTCTATATTGGGAACACACAAAATGTCGGCTGGCTTCGGAGTCGTGTTAACATCCCGCATTTAAATTTTCAAATATTCATTGGCAATTAAAATATAATTAACTGCGAAAAGCGAGTTCGACCAAATGTACAATTGTAAGCGGTAATCGCGCAATAAAATATGATTAATTAAATACGGCCAGATGGAAAATAATTTTATCCTTCTGTAAGTCAGATTGAAAACTAAAATTAATGTCAGCTATAAGTAGATGATTATTTTATCCAGCGCATTCGTAGTATTGTTGAAATGTGAACAAAGTTCTTAAAATATCTCAACGGAAATTATTCCACGATCTCTTAGTGAATATCAAATGTCCGAATTGTACAGACATTCGAAAGTAAATAGAGTTGGATTTGTATAGGTCGGGAGATCGCACTGCCAATAACTGGCCAATGCTGGCGTCGCCGCGTCGATACCAGCTAAAATCGTAAGTACCGGCCCGACCAACTGATATTTGTAAATTCTATGGTAATCCGACTCTGAGCCTAATCCTACTTTCTATTCAGAGCGGTTGAAATAAATTCTAAAAACAATAGACGGTTATTTGGATGTTGCGTTCATTGGGGGCGAGTATAAAGGACCCCTTGTGTATTATCTGCGCATTGGTATCGTGAGCAATCGTACAATAATCGCATGTATAGTTCTAATTTGTTAAATTAATCCCGTTACGTATTTTGGTACGGTGTGCGAGCACGTGTGCCTGCGAACAATTTGCTAACACGGTTTCGTACTTTCGTCGAGATTCGGAGTTGGTACAGCTAACAACTCTTGGCCAAAAGTCCTACGGCTTAATTGGACGATTTTCTACATGGAGATTTGATTTACAGCATCTTGAAAGTTAGGGCAAACAGGTATTTAACATTTTGCAAGTATAATGTTTGAAATGTATTGAATGTATTGCCTACGAGTAAATAATATTAAATCTTATTTAGGTGATAACGTCTCTGTGGATTTTAAAAGTTTTACTGTTTATAAGTTCTTGCTAGTTCACAACTAAAGTAAGGTTAATACTTAATTGCAAACTCAGCTTAGGTACACCTTTTTTTTTTCTTGGGGAAATCCTCTTGGATACTCTCCGTCTGGAAAGAATGGAAGGTTATGTTGGACTCCTACCGACTAAAACCCTACTGCTCCTTCTAATAACATGAGTCAAGGGCTCGGGATATACTTGTACATTCGCCGCATCCCCGACTGGGGTAGCTTAGGTAGGTACACCTACGCAATAATCGATCCTATCAATTTGGTATCGCAAGAATCGTGGGCGACACACGAATCTTCTGCTTAGTAAATATCTGACAGACAGCGCACAGCCTAAACTGCTGGGTCTAGAAGTATGAAATTGTGCAACAAGAGTTCCTTATATAACGAAAAGAAGCGCTAAGAAAGGAATTTTGAAAATACATCCCCTAAAGACGTAATCGAGGATGGACGTTCGTCATTTTTCCGCTGGTAAATCCCATCGGGCATACTGCTTGTAGATTAAAATATAACAAAACACACACTAAACAAATCCTTGGGTTTCCTAGATCGTGCAATACAGTCGAATATTAATCACTTACGCGAGCAAACACGTAGCACAGCTATAAGATCTGATATACGGCATTACTAGAGTTAGGCAGGCGCTTCATTTGCAATTTGGTTCAGTGATTTCGTTGGGGCTCTCTACTGAGCTCTCCGCTGCCCGTGAATTATGCCTATTGTTGTTGTTCCAGCGGCAAAGGATGCATTACTGTGCCTTGTTCGGAGATATTCGACATCCTTTTACAGAAATTGCTTTTAAAACGTTCGCTATTCATAGTATTCGGTGTATTAATTTGAGTTACGGCGAAGGTTCTTTTTTTGTATTTCTGGTTGTGTACGATTTTGTGTCGCGAAAATTTTGAGTTCATGTTTAAAAATATATATTGACATGCCATGAAAAATAAAATCAGCTGTTCCATGCGTATTGACCGGTATTGCACTTTTTTTTGGGGATAATAGGACTTTGTGCTGAATTCATGGTACTAGTTTGCGAGTCGATTGCCTATACACCGTGAATAGAAAGGTGGGTTATTTTATTAATTCATGTAAAATATTGCAAAATACCTTTCACTTATAATTATTGATTCTTTTTTACCTATGATTTTGCATCTACGATCTTAAAAGCCTATAAAAATAATATAATAAAATTACTTTAGTAAAACGAGTAATATTTTTATTTCTATCCTCAATGTTTACCACAGATACCCACCGTAAATAATTTAGAAAAGATAAAGTTTTTTGTACTCATTAAGATATAGTATATGGAAACATGGAAATATACGTTTCCAGCTCTATGTTTTGAATATGGATGATTTATTTAGTTTTTCATGATTAATCATATTTTTTTTTAACTTTAGGCACCATTATAAGTTCATTGATTCGTTAAGTTAATAATATTGGAAGCTTGAGGTATTGCACCTCTACCGAAACCATAGAATTCAAGCAATATAGTGAAATTTTCATAACATGATTTTAAACAATGAATACTTATCAGCCGCCATTAGCTTTACACAAAAAAAAACCGCTTATTCCAAAAATAAAATCTTTCAAGTACTACTTACAAAATAATACGTAAGCAATATGTCAAGAGGGGATCACATTAACATCCTCAATAAATTACCCGAACAATCAGTTACGTTCGATACATTTGTTTAGGGGACCTCGAGCGAGGTTTAGACCAGAGACGACGAACCTTTTTACATCTGCGTGACAATAGAGAAAGATTTTGCTAATGGCGTTCCGTAAATAGATAAATAATTGTTCATATGCACTCCTTACACAGTTTTTTTACCTCTGACGGCAGCAGCCCAACAGCAAGCTTATATTAACGAGAATAAAGATCATTGTAATTTTACCAGATTATTCAATGGCAGCAAGCTAACAGCAACCTTATTACAAGGAGTATAAAGATCACTGTGACTGTGATGCTAAATCAGAGGCAAAATAACTGTGAATGAACTGTACATAAAAATCCTATTATAAGGACGATTACTAAGGGTTGATTTTACCAAAGTCAGATGTAACTTTTATCCGTGAAATAAAATTGATGTCTGACAGTTCTAGTATGGAATAACTGTCAAAAATTTCAAAATTTATTTTCAGAATAAGACTTACTCTAGGTAAGTATAAAAGTTTGGTGGAATTGGCCCTAAGACAAATAAATTTAGGTCTGCTTGCACCACGAATCGCTAAATACTGAACGGACCTATTACCGCTAAACGTGTTGTAAACATAGCTCTGTGTCATTCATTTGAAGATAACAGAGACAGAATGAATTAAAATATTTCAAATAATGTAATTTTTATGTCTCATATAGTAGCTGTTTGTTGTTTATTTTGAATTAAAAAAATGTTTAGCGCTAAAGCGCATAATTGTAGTGCAGGCAGGCCTTGGAATCAAATTGTAGAAAAAATTGTAGATTTCAAAAATAATGAAAGAAAAAAATATGTTGTATTTCATTTTGTCCCTCAACCCTTTTGCTCACAATTTTTCAGTCGCTTACCTTGGCTCGTATGCCAAAGGTTTGCCAGCCCTGCCGTAGACGAATCAACTTATGATATCACTGAGTGGATCAGTAGGTAAATCGGCTATTGTCGCTGAGGGGAATCCGATTCGCGCCACTTACGGCTGTCGGCTGATCTCAATCAGAGGTTATCTCTAACAACTTGATAAGTACTGGCGGCAGATTAGATTTCTAACTTGAGTTCCTTTTACGAGGTTTACGTTTCTTATTTTCATTGGTGGGGTTTTTTATTAGAGGAGTCTGGAATAGGATGGAATGTAGTTTACTTAAGATAGGAATGGATTATAAAAGATTACTTTTTGTAAATAAAGTAGTATTTAATTGCGTCCAACCGTAGTGAGATTCATTGTATTTAATAGTAGTCATCAAACGTAAACAATAATAATCTGCGGGGTAATTGCGTAACACACTAACAGTAGCAATGGTTTTCATTTTGACAGTTCACCAACGTTCATTGCGTTATTTATGTTGTTGAGCAGACTAATTTCTCGAACATTTGAAGCAATGGATTAGCAATATCCTTTAAAATGATTAAGATTGTGATGGATAGTTTGTTGTAATTAGGGTGTTGCACGTGTTGAAAATAAAATAAACTAATTTAAAATATGTACTGTTCTACCTATGTACCTCCGTTTTCAGTCAGCATTATTCAAATACAAGAACATCATCCGCAATAAAAGTTCCACAAACAATACATCTAAGCAGACGTGGCATCAGATCTTGTGTACTCGTATCTTGGTTGGCAAAACAAATATTTTCCTAGACGTTTTTGAAGTCGTTACGAACAAGTTAGACGGCCGGTCTACGGCCCGAGTGCAATTCGCGCCACTAGAGTCGCACTCCGGATTTGTTTGCTCCAACTAGTTAAATGTTGGCCCAAACTTTATTTCGGACGTCGAAGTCTCCGAGATGTTGTACCCTTGTTATTGTTGTTCAAGTATATTTAGAGAGGTTCAGATGTACCGTTAGAAACAAACATTTGTCTGGCTTATTCATTATTCATATGATACTGCTATAGTTCCCATTTGGGGATAGTTTACTTTGTAAATGCCTTACAATTACTTGAAAATAGTTTTCGTTGCATTTTAATCTTAATTTTTAACTTACATATAAAAAAAAATGCAGTCGACAGCGATGCAGATGATTTTTTGAAGCCATATTTTAGTTGTTAATAGTTTTATTTAGGTTAGGTTATTATATTATTATTTTAATACTTTGTTAGTTAATTTAATATAAGAAGTTTATACAGTGTACCTATATGTTTTATAAAAACCACAATAAATAAAAAAAAAAATGCAATAAAACCTAACATCGATTTCTGTCATTGAAATAGAAATATAATCTTGGTAAGACTGGTTGTCAGACTTTCGGGCTTCTGACGATCCGTAACGACTGTCAAAAATCCACGAATGACAGCCGGGATCAACGGCTTAACGTGCTTTCCGAAGCACGGAGGGGTCTCGGTATGTAAAGATATTCACCCATCTACAGACCAACCGCGGCAAGCGTAGCTTAACCTGATCGATCGACCTGAAGCAAAAGTGTGTGGTTCATGAAACAATTTTAATTAAAACCCCTAACATTACCTAACAAACTTTTGCTATCTGAAATATTAAAACATAGGTGCTCAGTTTCTACTCTAAAACGGATAATCTATGTTAACAAAGCATATATGAACTCAACGGAACAAACAAAGTGAACGCAAACATCTTCGAAGGAAAATTGTTAACTAGAGAAAAATAAATTAAAGATCGACAGTAAGCAATAAGGCAGAAACAATGTAGGGAGAAACCAAGAATTCTGGTTTGGGGTTTCAGAGAGCTCATTCGAAGTAAGGAAATTCTTTAACAACATTGTTTCTAAATTAAAACAATCTCATAATTGCACATTCTCCAACTTCTTTGATGCAGTGTAGGTATGGTTTGGGGGATGGGGGCGGGAGGGGGGTGTTTGCCCGGGGTAAGTTTTGAGGCGAAGTTAAGCCGATTAAGTGTCATTTCCGGCGCGGAACTAGCACTGTTCATTAAATATTTCGAGTGACTTAATTGCTGAGGTCGCTCGTCTACTAAGTTTTGATGTGAACAGATTTCTACTATTCTTTGCGCATTTGAAAATGTATTAAGAATTTTATGTTGCGTTTTTCCTGAGAATTTTTGCGTCAACTTTTGAAGTGTTATTCAGCTTGATTATAAATATTAAAAAACCGGCCAAGTGCGAGTCTGACTCGCCCATGAAGGGTTCCGTAGCAGCAAGTAACATAATATAAAGGTTCTTGTAGTTCGTTGTAACTTTGTGAAAGGTAAATTGCGGTTTTCGATTTATGACGTATTAAAAAAAAACCACTTACTAGATCTCGTTCAAACCAATTTTCGGTGGAAGTTTACATGGTAATGTACATTATATATATTTTTTTTAATTTTATCATTCTCTTATTTTAGAAGTTAGAGGGGGGGGGGGAAACATTTTACCACTTTGGAAGTGTCTCTCGCGCAAACTATTCAGTTCAGAAAAAAATGATATTAGAAACCGCAATATCATTTTTGAAGACCTATCCATAGATACCCCACACGTACAGGTTTGATGAAAAAAAGTTTTGGAGTTTCAGTTGTAAGTATGGGGAACCCCAAAATTTATTGTTTTTTTTCTATTTTTGTATGAAAATCTTACTGCGGTTCACAGAATACATCTACTTACCAAGTTTCAACAGTATAGTTCTTATAGTTTCGGAAAAAAGTGGCTGTGACATACGGACGGACGGACAGACAGACAGACAGACAGACATGACGAATCCATAAGGGTTCCATTTTTTGCCATTTGTCGACGGAACCCTAATAAGAAACGACTAGCCGTTTTGGTTTTAGAATCCCTAAGTCTGACACGCGTTCGTAGTGTGAACCAAATGTATCTTTTAGGACGCAGTATTATTAATGTACAGTATGTATATAGCAGTACCTGAGCTATGAGTATACGGAAAAAGAGGCTAATTTAGTTTTGATATGAGCACTCTAACCCAAAAATAAATGTCTATTTAAGTTTAGAAATGGTCATGTGTTCTCAAAAAAATAAAGGTACACCTAAACCTGAAAAACATCTAAAAATGTAAATAAAAGTCCAGCAAGTGAACGCAAAAAATTGTTAGCTGAGTACGTAACAAACTATACGAAAGCTACCAGCTTACACATTTGCTAGTTTATTTCCTACCGTTTGTAAAGTGACGGTAGAAAATGGGTTAATTAATGGTTTTCCAAGTGGACGTGAAACAATTTGTCTGCTACTTTTGCGCCATTGCTCTCTATGAGCCTGAAATATTATTGTTATTTATGATCTTTGGCAGTTTATTACGTCACACTGAACTTCTAAACTATTTTGGTGTCATACGCTGAAAAAACTTTGGTAAGTAATTATAACGGTTTTACAGAAAATCGCGGGAAGGGCTAGATGAGACTCGCACAGACCAAGGAAGGGAAGAGGCACTCAGCAGGGTGTGGAACAAGTCTGCCAATGATGATGGTGACTAACAAATTAGTAATTACCTACGTTTACCTGGATGAGGCTCGCACGGACCAGGGAAGCATGGCGCAAAAGGGAGGAGGCATATATTCAGCAGTGCATAGAACAAGGCTGCCGATGATGATAATGGTTTTATTCAAGAGCTTTATCATGCTTACCTGGTCCATGCGAGCCTCTCGCATGGACTAGGGAAGCATGGCATAAAAGGGAAGAGGACTCTACTCAGCAGTGTGTGGAACAAGGCTGCTGACGATGCTGATGACTAACAAATTAGTAATTACCTACGTTTACCTGGATGAGGCTCGCATGGACCAGGGAAGCATGGCGCAAAAGGGAGGAGGCGTATATTCAGCAGTGTGTGGAACAAGGCTGCCGACGATGCTGATGACTAACAAATTAGTAACTACCTACGTTTACCTGGATTAGACTTGCACAGACCAGGGAAGCATGGCGCAAAAGGGAAGAGGACTCTACTCAGTAGTGTGTGGAACAATGCTACCAATGATGATGATGACTAAAAAATTAGTCATTACCTACGTTTACCTGGATGAGATTCGCGCAGACCAGGGAAGCATGGCACAAAATGGAGGCAGCATATATTCAGAAGTGTATGGAACAAGGCTGTCGATGATGATAATGGTTTTATTCAAGAGCTTTATCATGATATTGATAAGGCTACGCTGAGTTTCCATTAGAATATTATTGATATTGATCATTTTTCTAGTATCTAGCTAATTTGCATCAATATTTTTTTAACGTTTGTTTGTTTTGGACAACTACAGTCGACAATATATCGACATTAATGTTTGCTAGGAAAACATGAGTTTCATTTATGCCTCTGTTACTTGATAACTTTGAAGGTAGCTAAGCATAATGTACTTACATTATACCTAAACGAAGTGCTTAAAAATCCCACGATGAAACCTCCAACATTATTTTAAGCCGTGTTCAAAAAGTACCCCCAAAAATAAAAAGTTGAACCTATTTCAGCGTTAACCTCTCTCAATAAATATTTCCCTCTTTGTGTAAACACACGGATACGACGGGCTACTGCGGGCACAAAGTCCATTACAGTCAATTCGTCTAGACGCGGCACGTGTTGAAACTATTCTCACGGGTAAACGAATTACCTGCTCTATATAAATAAAAGAAACTGCTAGAATAAACCGTATAACAATTAAAGTGAGAAGGAATAAAAACTGTTATCTAAATGGCCGTGACTGTACTTTGTTTACATTAGTCTTCCTTTATTATTTACAATGCCAACCATTTTGCTATTACCTTTTTCATTTTCAATAGTGAGGGATTATTTTTGACGATTGCTGTTTTGTTTTTGTTGCCTATTTTGATCGTTTTAAGGGTGTGCGTACACTGGTAAATCTGGGATTATGCAAGTTATGCGCAACATCGCTAAAGCTACGCACGCAACAACATCGCACATTTTAATTAAATTCGTGAGCGTGATGTATTTCATGCAAGACTCGCGAACTGCTCGCCTTTGAGGTGCGTTCGCGATTCTGAAATGTAAGGTAGATATTACGCCAATGTTTGATCAAGGTCAACTTTATTGCATTAGATGTGTAATGCTTTTTTGTCAGTTGCAACCTGGAGTCTGAATTTGTCGCCGTTTGATGGCAATTGTCTCCTTCGCTATTATATAGTGCTCCAGACCGTATTTTGGCCATGGTGGCCAATCTCAACAGAGACTAGTCTTCGGCCGGGACATGTTATAGTGCACAAGTGTGTGTGCAGACCCTCACTTTTATAGTCCGCTGGGACTATGAGAGTGAGCGCTATTAAATGGGACTTAAACATAACTTGCGAAATGTGGGTATGTTACGTCTATAGGTACACCTTTGCCTACTCCTTCGGTAAAAAAACAGGCGTAATGATAAGTAACGCGTAATGCAATAAAGTTGATCTATAAAGAAAAAAATACGGCATAAATTCAAAAACATCGTCCGACTAAAATGGATTCAATGATTCAGCAAAGTATGTGGGAAAGAAATTGAGGGTGAACATGAACAAATGTGATATTTTGGGGTGAGAGGAGGTGAACCCAGACAAAAGTTATATAAATATAAACAAGCCGGCGATACTGCCCGTGAACGCATTACAGACCTTTCTATCCTTGCGGGTCGAATTTCTGAAAATCTTTACTTAGGGAGCGCTAACAGAGGAAATAATAATATATTTCCTTCAATACATGTTGGTGAAGGTGTATTTTATGTTTCCGAATATTGAAAGTTATTTAGATAACTGTTTATTTTTTTTTAAATAAATATTTACATTTTTATGGCCGTCTTCTTCGTTTTGAGTCGATGGCAATATTTTATGGTGTTACTTAAGTTGGGTCCTGAACATCCCTACGAAACGCCTGGGAAGAGGAAGACCCCCGTTACGTGGTGGTCTAGTACCGACAGGAAGATGAAAGCGCAAAACCTGAGGCTTCTTCTTCTTAGCGTGTCGATAGCAATCTAAATGGACTCGGCCCAGAATTCGGCTATCTGTTTGGCGCCATCACCACCGTCCATCAGTTCCTGTAACGTGCAGCTGACAGGACACGCAGGACACGATATTAAGTGTCCCATCGTTTGTGGAACAACACCACATTTACACTCCGAGGCGGAGTCGTCCATGAATCTCCAACTGGACAGGTTCTCCTTGCTTCAGCCAACCTGGGTCAGGAGTCTGTTTAAAGACTTCCAGGTTACCCAAGGTAACTCATGTCCAGGTGGGAGATATTCAGCGAGTGGAACGAACGGTTTGGGCAAGGAAGCACTGTCTCGCCACAGCTTCAGTCTTTCTTGTGACGGCTCGCCAGTGAGTGGGACGACACACTTTAAAAACTGTTTCGGCTTTTCAGCCTTTGTGGCACAAGGATGTTGTCGTGCAAAGGGTGTCGTTTGTCGGAGACCATTTTGGCTCTTTCGCTGGAGCTTGCCACCGCTGTACAAGTAGACCCGACCCCAGATAGAACTGGGGTTAAGGGATGGAAGACGAAGAAGACTTAAGTTTGGCCCAGTAGGTGATGGCCAAGCCAATTACGGCTCAGTAAAAGGAAGTGTCAGTGGCGTGTTTTAGGTCCTCAGAAGTGCAGGTGTATGGACACTTTGGAGACACTCCAACTGACAAAACTTTCACACACTGCAAAAATAATTCCAAATAATTCAACTTTAATTAATATGAAAAGGATTAAGAAGCTACCACTATAATATATAAATGGGTTTCCGAAAAGCTTTTCCAAAGCTACAACCGATTTAAAATCAAAAAATCTTATTTAGCAACTTCTGTACAATGGGCAAGACGATAATAACTCAGAAGCCGCAAAGCGAATTTTAATGCGACTTTGATCCAATTACAAGATACTTTGTTATCAATTACGCTAGCTGTTGGTACCTATTTCCTGAGAGATCAATGAAACTGCGACTGAAAAAGGAACAAGAACAAAGAATTTTGTGCTCTGTGGTATCTAGTAAAACGAGCATAGATTAAAAAGAAACCATTTGAAACCAACCACCAACCATCCAACCAACCACCAACCATTGAACCATTTTTTTTTAAATCTTAAATATACTTTTTAGTTTTAGGGTTCCGTAAGTACGAATGAAAAAACGGAATCCTTATAGGATCACTAGTGTGTCTGTCTGTCCGTCTGTCACAGCCATTTTGCTCCGAATCTAATGGGCCGATTAAGTAAAAATTTGGTACACATATAAATTTGGGTGAAAGTGCCGAATATGGGGGTCACTTTGGGGAGACATATTTTTTTTAAGTATTGTAAATTTTTCCCTGTGACATATCAAATGAAATGGCTTCCTGTGAGGGTCTCAAATATTTATTTATTAATAATTTTAAAATAGACGTATAATTTATCCAAATCCGTTCATTCGTTTAGGAGTTACGAGAGAACAATGAAACGGACATAGACACATACATACATACTTACATACAGGTCAAACATATAACGATCGGGTAAAAATAGATAAAAATTGATCATTCCCCATCCCTTAGGTATCTCTAGTTAGAATATATGAGAGAATATGTTTTTCAACTACAAAGTTGTTCGTTCTTGGGATAAATTCATCTCAACTACGGAACCCTTAGTTGTGCGTGGTTCGACACGTAATTGGCCGATTTTTAGGTCTGACAAAGAGCTTTGTTTGAGGGCTTTTTCACTTCGATTTTTAGTCTGTTGGTCACAACACAGAGGGGCTATTGGCTAAGTAATTACAACCGCATGGGTCGATCGATCAGGTTTATTTACGCTTGCTGCGGCTGGTCTGTGGATGGGTGACTATCTTTACATACCAAGACCCCTCCGTGCCTCGGATAGCATTCGTGGATCTTTGACAGTCGTTACGGGTCGTCAAAAGCCCGAAAGTCAACAAGTCTTAACAAGAGGTATCTTATTACCTAATAACTGGGTTGTGGAGGTCAGATAGGCAGTCGCTCCATGTAAAATACTGGTATTCAGCTGCATCCGGTTAGACTGGAATCCGACCCCAACATAGTTGGGAAAATGCTAGGCAGATGATGATGATGCTCACAATAATCGTCATGGTAGCACGACTCTATTTTTGAAAATATTGAAAAAATCAGAAGTATATTTGTAACCTGTGTCGGGTTACAAATATACCTCTGATTTTAGCAGGTCAGGATCCGCCTCTGCCTCGCACGGTTTTTTTTACATTGAGGTTTCTTTATATTATTATACTAGCTGCGCCCCGCGGTTTCACCCGCGTAAGTTTCGATCCCGTGGGAATATCGGGATAAAAACTATCCTATATCCTTTCCCGGGACTCAAACTATCTCTATACCAAATTTCATAGAAATCGATTCAGTAGTTTAGGCGTGAAGAAAAGACAGACAGACAGACAGAGTTACTTTCGCATTTATAATATTAGTTTGGATAACTAGAATATTAGTGTATTATACACATAATAAAATTCGAAGACATGTGACATCTACTAACTCGCGTGGTAGACATGGTCGTTACAGGCCTCCTCTCAGTGAAAGGGAGTGCCTTTCACTGAGAGGAAGCCTGTGTCTCAGCAGTGTGAACATTATAGGTTGATTAATTGATTATGTTATACACATAAACCTTCCGAAGTAAATTCTCTAAATGAAGGTGAAAACCGGATCAAAATCTGTTGCGTAGTTTAGAAAAACAATGCGAACACAGAGAGACATGAAAAGCGACTTCAATTTATAATAATATGTATAGATGACCAAGTAAAAGTTCTGCCAAAGGAACTCGTACAAAACAAGGCTTTCTTATGAAGATAATCGCGATACACAATAAATCCTCCCCTTCTGATTATTAACAAAATTGACCTACAAAGAAAATGATGTGTTGCCCGGACTATACGTGATTCGTGTTACCCACATGTTTATCGATAACAAACCAATTTGCCCACTATTATTGTGTTAGCGCCTACGCAGGGTTGTCAAAGTTAGGGGATTTTTTTATATTATGAAAGATTTTTTGGACTTGCAACTCGCTAGAAGATTTTTCTCTGGTTTATATTGGATTTTTTGTGTGAATGTTCACGTTATGGATGGCTTATGTAAACCATATATTAGATACTCTTCACAAAAGATAATTTAGAGCGGAAAAAAAGAGTCAAACTATATATTATTAATATTATAAAGAGAAAATATTAAATTTTTTTGTATGTTTGTTTGTTACGCTTTCACGCTAAAACGACTCAACGGATATAGATGAAAATTGGCACATGAGTAGACCAAGACCTGGATTAGGACATAGGATACTTTTTATTCCTATATTGCCACGAGATCTTATGCAGGTGTAACCGCGGGGGCGGCTAGTTCGTGTATAAATATTGCCTGTTATAGGTGTACGTTTCAAAATGCATGGAGATAAATATTGATAATTTAATAACTCAGTACTAAAAAGACTCCATAATATAAAATAAATATCAAAACACCTCATTCTTATCTTAGTCATTCGACGAAAATGATTAGTCTGAACAATATTTTCCTTCAATTGTTCCATCGACTTATTTCATATCTGTAGCAACTATTTTTATCGTTTTCTTGTCAATTAACCTGTGTATAATTAAATCATATAGGTACATTTGTGGAAGCCAATTTAATGCATTCAAAATTGCAGCTATCAAGTTCAGCCAGGTAATTGAGGTGAATAAATTTGGAAGCTTTAGTGAGTGGGAAGCACTCGATGTATTTTCGATCGCAAGGCGGAGAGTTTAAATTTAATTCAGTTGAAATAGCATCTGGTACAAAGATCGGTAATTTTGCTTATACGAATAGAATATTACGGGTGTAAGAATACCCTTCGAGATTCACTTATTCTTCCCGTTATTATTGTATTCGTTTGTAGTGGATCATACCTGGGAACTTTCTGGTTATGGAGATATTGAAGGTCAAAGTTCCAATTTTTTAAAATGTTTTTTGTTTTTACGAAAACAACTTTTAAATTGTTATAACCTAACTTGAAATACTCCTACGATCCCTGTACCGTTCATGCACCCATAAGCACACTGTTTTGCGTGCGTTACGTTGCGCACTACCGTAAACAACTGTATACCTAAGAAGTTCTGTTTAAAATATTATATACAGCATAATCAGCCTATAATGTTCTCACTGTTGGGACACAGGCCTCCTCTCTTCGAAAGGGAGCGGACTATAATCTTCCACACGAGCCCAGTGCGGGTTTGTAGATGTTACATATCTTCGAATTTTTGGTACAGCCGCACATAACCGGTAAAAAAAAAATTAGAAAAAAAAAAACAATGAAACTTGCAAAATGTGATCTAAAACAGATCTTCAAAACCAATAGTATCAACCATCTTATCTCGATAAAAGTGCTAACATATGACGTCACACATACCGTTTCGATCGGCGAGGCTCACTTTTTCAATATCCCGTACGTAATGGCCGTCAGATGGCAAGTTGGGCAAAGTGATGCTATCAAAAACCGATAGGCCGCGGTTTCGCGCGGTTATCGGGCCACTTTGCTCTTCCCTATGACGTGGGTCCACTCGACATGCTGTACACGAGCTCACACAATTCGAAATGAATTTAGTGGGCTTAGTTGGTTTATTAGTTATTTTTCTGTTGAAGAGCGGCTAGACTGGAAAATGTAAAGGTTGTTGTAATCAAATTTTTGGCACGGACTGAAAATTTTGGGTTAAAATATTTTAGGCGCGTTCAATTCAGTATAATTTAAAGCTACGCTAAAATATAAACGCTTTTTTGTTATTGAATATCTTGCTTAGGTAGGTACCTACTTTTTGTATTGGAAACTTTCTTAAAAATTATACGAAACGTTGGTCGACTCTTCACGTGATTTGAGTGCTGGCCTATTTTTGGCCAAAAAATCAGCATTGCCATACGTGGTAACACTTTTCCTGTTGACAAGGATGCGGACGAATTCTTTGTTGCCCTAATTAATGTTGCTGCCATAATAAAAATAAATTCAAATGTGATATTATAGTTATAACAATCAAAAATATAAATTGAAACTATAAATATTATTATGTTCTTCCAACTGGATTTGTATTTCTACACTTTTCATAATCATAATGGAAAAAAAAACTCACCGTGACACATTTTTGCAATAAAGCAAAATATTAATAAACGTTTAACAAATGAAAATTCCACGTTTTCAGCGCAGGTACCTACAATTTTCCGCGCGTTGTTTTAGTATGCGCGAAAGGCTCGCCACCGAAAAGTTATAAGGGCAGGATTGTTTGAAAAATATTTTCATAATCTCATTGTTTCTCAGATTAACGTTGTTACACTTCTGTTTATTAACAAAGCGCTTTTAATTTGAGTTAATTGTATTTGCCACGGCACATGATTAGCGAGGGTTTGTTTTTCACGCCAGGTACAATTAGAGGCTTTTTTTGCTGTCTGAAATTTTCTGAATGAGTGTTCGTATGTTTTATTAAGAGGTTTTATGGACCTAAGACTCAGATTTTATGAATAGAAAGAAGATGCCAGCTGATAATCATTCTTCAAGATAATAATAAATATTTATTCAAAAATAAAAAATGGTATAATACAGTATAAATCTTAGAAATTATCTAGGTATTAAAAAGTATGCTGCCTGTACTAGGATAAACCTGTATCACAGGTGACATGAGTTCTTACAATCAAATTAATTTTAGGAATAATGTCTTTATATAAAAATATATATGGATAATACTCCCACTATAACAGTATTCATGAAACAAAACATTAAAAAAGTGCCGTTCATTGTTAAAATTAATTCTAACCATAAATTGTTTTAAGCGAATTCCGTTTCAATTTATCATCGACAACCAGATCAGCGCCTCTAAAATGTAACTATACCGCCAGATAATACAATTTCCCCGTTTCTTTTGCGTAACAGAGGAGCAGCATTTTAGACGTCCGTTTGCATTGTTATTCAGTCGACGAAGTCGCAGAGGCGCACGCTCCGGAGCTTATCGTCGGCCCCCAGCCGTTGTAAATTAAATAAATATACACCTAATGAGCGGAAATACAATGCATGACTAAGCTGAATAATTGCTTCATCTTCCTATTCGCGAATTTTCGTTGTCACGACATTCGTCCACAACATTCTGACTACATCTAAAAAATAATGTAAATTTATTCGACGTACATCCGCGAAACTCATTTTTAAAGTTTGAGTCTAGAATGTATGCGGAAGCTATGCTATTATTTATTACTTTCCGTTAGCTTGACTTCAGTAATTTTATTCAAAATAGAGAGAAAATGAAAAATCTAAGGGGTTCATAGTCACCCCACTGTGTAGGAAGGAAGTTATGATTGAGGGTGACTTTATACGAATTTATTAGTCGTAAGCTTTTAGACATATTGCAAAGGGTTTCTTTATCTGATTTTACGCCTGTTTTTCTTTTTGTTTTAGGTACAGAAATCAAGTAGTGTGTAGGGACCACTTCAGGAGTTGCGAAGCAATAAGTTCAAAATTTATTTATTAAACTTAAGTGAAAAAAGGGCTTCGCTTGCAATAAAAAACTTGAAGCCTTAGATCTGAAAGTATATTTTTCAGGGGTAAATTCTAAAGTAAATACTTTATGTAGCAAACCTGGCGGATGAATGAAAAAAAAAATACAACTTATTTTTAAGGGTTCATAAATACATTTAAAGATATAGTCAGCAAAACATATCCGTTGCAATAACCCCGTGGAGCCAAAAATGCACTGTATACATATCCATGTACCTACCTACCCGCTAAACATATGCCACCTCGAACAAAAGCGCCCACACTTACACTAAAGGAAACTAAAAGAACTAAAGTAAAAATCTATTCACTGTTAAAATCGATACCGCTATCAAAATGCACCCGAGCCACCGTTCAAAGGCTCGTCCGCCCGACCGCCTCAAAGGATGTTCTACGAAACAAGCCGTACGTTCCCACTCAGATCAATGTACAAGGGTATAGAGGCTCCTCTTTCCTACAATCATGAGCACTTGGCACAAAACACAAATCCTTTCTTATCCCTACATATCTGAGCACGTATATCGAGCATTTTTTTCTCTAAGCCTCCATGTTTTTGTTTTTTTCGAATTTGGATCTGCTGACGTCATCTGTGTTTTTTTTCGCCGATTTTATTTACATGGAGTTCATGATGAGTCTATCTGTGTAGTTCGATACTGTTAATATACATAGAAAAACTGAAATAAGCAGTTTTAGTTAATAGATTTAGCTCCCTTCGAAATGGTTTAGTTGAATGGTGGTGATCCATGCGTCATGTTCGTGAACGGACCCCGTCAGTTGGGACTGGTCATCATTTCTTAGCTGGCACGGCTTATTAAAGTTATTTTGGTGTTTTTTTTTTGTTTCTATTTGCTTTACTCTGGGCGCTTTTAACGTGTACGTCTTTTTCACATCGTTGTCAACATTGATGATCTAACTAATATGTTTGTAACAATATAATTTAGAAGAGAGGCCATGGAGTTTCTTGCCCGTTCTTCTCCATAGGTATACTGTAGAGGCTATCTATGTAGCCTAATCTTATGTAGTGCAGACTGGCTATAATTTAACGCGGGTTCCTTTCGAACATTCAAGTAAGCATAAAACGGGGTGTCAAATATTTTATTAGGTACTTTTGTTAAGATAAGTCAGTGCAAGTTTAGACGGGAATATGTAAAGTTGTTCTATCAATATAAACTTAAAGAAATCCTATCGTTGTTTAATTACTTTAAGGGGCTCTTCTGGTCTCTTACAGTACCTATTACGCTTTGGAATGGGCAACTTTTACTTAGCATATCATACAATGAGACAGAGGATTTACTTGTTGTCTGTAAATAAAACATGTTAGTCTTCTCTATCTCTTGTCTCTTGTCTGTTATCTCTTGTCTTCTGTATCTTGTGGAGCACAACTTAACGTGCTTATTTTCTGCATTTTCATTCTAAAATAAAAGAAATAACCTAAAAAACGATGAGGGCGCCACTGTGCGGTCGACTATAGTCGGCGCCCTCTTAAGATAATATTAGTTTTTAATTAGACTTCTTAGTTTAAATTTTTTATTTTTATATTATAAAATTCTACGCATCTTTCTAGCCTGAAACACAGGTTCTACCTAGTTCAGGCACATGAGCAACTGTGTCCTCTACATATAAATGTTAAGTTATATTATTGTAAATCTGCACCATTTTTATGAATAGACGATATTATTATTAACTAGCTTCATATTTCTGACTGACTGACTCCTTGACAGTTCAAAAGTGCCTGTAAATGGTTTAATTAAAATAAATGCTTTGAGTTTGAAATGCAATAGTCATCATTTTAAAACTCTACAAAAGACGCCTACTGCTAGACAAAGGTACAGATGCCAATTGTATCAAAAAATCTAAATAACGCTTGTAATATTTTATCAGAAAATTTCGTTTTTAACTCGTATAAAAACAAAAGATCATTGTTTTCGAATATTGTAACGATCTGTATGAATCTGTTATACAAGGAAAAACGTCGCGATAAAAGCAAACGTTGATGGACGTTTCAAACAAAAATATCCAGAGCTTGGAATTGAAAGGGAACAGGCAATTGTTTCAAATAAAATCATTGTAACAAATCCAATGAATGAAGATTTTTTTAAACTGTTATCATTTACAAACAAAATTAACTTGACAGAGGCAAGGAAAATAAAATACGGCTCTTTTAAGTAAAGAGAACGTAAAATATTTTTTAACAAATTCATGGCATACCTAAATTTATGTTAAAGTAAATTATCTACCTACAATATACCTATTTGTGAAAGTCTATAATTATTGTCTTTGTAGATATTCCAAATTCACCCAATTCACAAAAAAAAAACAATTATTTGAATGGTAAAGAAAGGATCTCTGGAAGGATCTACAGTTTACTATTCAAATAATTGGATATTTTTATAGATAGTAGTACCCATCTACTATTTACTTACTTCTTTTTATAAATTTTCGCTTTATCAAAACCGGCTATTATTTATTTATGAATCCTCTTAAGTCAATTTACCACATTTTTGTTCGAATATTCTAATATCAGATTATCCTCAAAAGGACAACCGCAAAAAATACACAGAAAAAGCTTAATAAAATAAACCGTTAAAAAGAAAAGATGATATTTGATCACATTAATCGAACATTCAAAGTATTTGTCTTTTGGCTCTGAACCCGTCCCACTTGCGAAGGGCGAGCGTTCGAGAATTTCAATTTAGGAGAAGAATGTGCCGACATAACGTGTGGCCCGAGATATTTTGATAGGACATGTTCTCCGTGAATAAATTTCTTTCCTCATATTAAAACTTTTTAAGCGGTTTTATTTATTATCAATTTGTGGTCGGCGAAGTAATAGTTGGAGGCGAAATTGATTTTTCGCTAACAGAATGTTTTAAATTTTAATATGCAGGTTTTCTAAATAAATTCTGCATTGAGATATTAAAAAATACTTCAAAGTAATTTGTCTCATATTTAAATTATTTTTATGAGAACAGTTTTTGATTAAAATGCCATTTAGAATTTTTATCTACTTCAAAGATACCTAAGTCGTTTAAGTTTTATGTTATGTTTTAATTTTGAATATATTAAATAAATTGAATAAAAGCTTGTAAAATACTGGGCATTATTAAGAATGAAACTACAAAAAAAAATTAAAAAAATACAATGCACCGTCGTTATCTATGTACAAGAATCACACAGTACCATAGATATCCGGTCGGAATTTTCAATTTGATCGTGGAATGCGACCGCAAGTAAAGAACACAACGTTGAAATCTGCATGTACTTGCAGAGAACGCACGCCGCGGTGCCGCCTCCTACTGGGTTAGTTCTCGATTTATTGTATCAATTTTGTATAAAGCCAGTAGGTGAAATAAGCGCGAAGAAATATATACTAGCTCGCGCTTTTCACCTCTGCAGTACTGCAGTAGACAATATAAAAGAATTTAAAAAGGAAACTGATTTTACCAGGATTTTTCAGAAGATTTCTTGGTTCTGTGAGAAATTAGGTAGGTATTCAAAGTTGACTCAGGATTTTCAAATTATCTGTCTCTTGCTCTAGAATAATAACGGTAGGTAGCAATATTTGAAATACTTTTCGAACAAAATTAATTTCAACTGCGCAGGCAATGTCTTTGAATGGTATCTCGTAATGGTAATATTAAAATTACAATGTGATCAAGTGCAAATACAATGGACCATAAATAATTAAGAATTAATAATTTTAACCTCAAAGTGATTCCGCGTATTTTAACTTTAAACACGCGGAATCACTTTGACAAAAGATACGGCAGTGCCCTGAGCTGGTTTGCTGGACTCGTTTTGTTATGGGCACTACCTGTCAGATTCATGAAAATTAAACATAGTACCTAAGACCACGAAAAGACGTCTCCGCCAAAAAGTAAATCACAATATATTAAAAAGTAATGAAACAACCATTTAAAAATAAACTAACATAATAGAGTAAAAGATAAGTCTGTGTTCATAAGCCATATCAAATTCATTACAACAATAAAGTCCCAAATGTATTTACGAGGGATCACGTCATGAATAAATTTTGTCAACAGAAAGTTGGATCTGCGTAAAATGGCTGCGGTAACTTAGACAATGCTTCGAAAAACCGAGATTTTGGCTTGTTTGACATGAAGTGATAATATCACGCTTGTATGCTTTGAAAGGGTAGGCGAAGGTGTACATTCACATTTATTTTTTAAGTTCGTAATCGGGGGTGAGACTGTTGCCTTTCACCGGGCACAAATCCAGTCTCCTGACCGGTACTTAGACTTTCCTAAGGTATTTTTAACTTGTACTCGTACTTTTAGGGGTGCTACACACGTGTTCGACTCGGGATGATTCGGCACAGCTGGGCGGCAAAATCGAATATATGTAAATATACGCTCGGGAAGACCGAAGTTCGGACCGAGAGGCCGAAGCCCAAAACGGTGGTCGGGTCAAATATCCGAGCAACTCGAGATACCTATCAGCGCCGCACTCTACCAGGCCACTGACCGAAATAGATGCGGAAGAATCGTCGAAAAATTGAAACGAAGTCACGATTCTTAGCCGTGAGAGAGCGATTAGGAAGAAGATGTTCGGAAAAAATTGGCTCGGGTTAGCTTGAATTGTGCTGAGCCGATCAGAACACGATTTAGCGAAGGTACATCAGTTGATGGCGAACGAAGTTTGCAGATCGACACAAGCCGAATGAAAGCTGAATATGTTAGTAACTGACAGAAGTCGGCATTGTTGTTCAAAAAATGAAATCCAACTTATGCATTAAATCACACATCTTTCACATTTTGGGTTTGAAGCGTAACGGCTCGATCATTGAGATATATTGGCAGTTTGCACCAACAACACAATGCATCCAGAATATATATGACATCCTGCAGAAATATTCGAAAGTCATCTATCGCTTTTATGAGTTTTGTTTCGTTCTATTTTGGGGTATCGGGAGTGATTGCGAAATTTTCAGTTTTCAACGCGTGAAGAACCTGTTATTACCTAATGAGCCTTTGACATTGATTCGAAAATTGTCGTATTGCGTCCACAAATAGTACAGGACCTTTACATGTCACAATCGGAATTTCACTTTACGAAATTTATTTATTTTATTTATTTATTTATTGGCCTATCTACAATTGCTACACTGTTTATCCTTAAAATACAAGCAATATACAAGCATAGTGTACAATATGATGCGATAGACACAGCATGCAAAAACAAAGTTATAATATAAATAAAATTGCAATAATTGTGCAGAAATAACGCTTACAACACTAATGATTAATTTTATAAAAACAGGACAAGGAAAAAATAATAACAATTAAATGAAGAAAGAAAAAAAAAAGCAGTAAAAAAAAAAACAGATAATTGTGTTGGTTACTTTTTATGGACTTGGCGCTTGAATTTTTGAAGTGATGTGGAAAAAATATCTATTGATTCATCGCAATTATTAAGAAGCCTGCAAATTCTGGGGATGGGGGAATTGGATCCTGAAACAGTTTTGCGGAATGGGGGACGTAATAGTTTGACAGGATGGCGCGGATAATTGTGGGGTAGGTTAAAACTTAACTTACTTAACAACTGGGGGCAGTCTAATTTATTCTGAAGTATTTTATAAAGAAAAACTAGATCTATACCATCTCTTCGCTTTTCGAGTGAAGTCATGAAAAATTTTTCAAGCCGTTTAGCGTAGCTCGGAATTTTTTTGTCTAATCTAGCGGAGAAGGCAAGATGATATATAAATCTTTTCTGGATCCTCTCTAACCTAAGACTATGTGTCTACGAAATATTAGCCGAAGGTTTTTTGAAGTGAAAACTTCTTTAGCGGCGTTGAACACTTTTTGTAATGGGTAAAAAATGTTAAACTCGCGTCAGGGCATCGCGTCAGGACACGTGACCGTCAGGAGAGATTTCCCCCCCCCCCCATCTCTTTCTACGGCGGCGCCAACCGAAGTGAACCAAGTGAGACACGACAAAGATGGCCGAAGAAAATGACATTTGACGTACAAATGTTTGAAAAGTCAGTTTCGTAAACAATAGTACTTCGAGGAGCCGCAGTTGTATTTAATTTATTTTGAACTTCTGTTTAACCAATTTAGTTTATTATTATATACCTACCTACAATACAAAATAGAAGCGACGAAAAATATAACGAAGCACATTATAGCAACAAGAAATACTGTGGGACATTGCTGCTTTTGTGTGAAAACAATGCATCCGTGTCGACCACGGAAGTTTACACCCTGCAGGGAGATGCTCCAGTAGGGTGTGGCTGTGAAGCTATGTTGCAAAACATGCTCCACGTCCTATCCTGCCTTATTTGTCCTACCCAAAACATGCAGTCAAAGTGACCTCTGCGCTGCCACCGACGACAACGTGGAAGTGGCAATATTTTGAGCCAACAAGATCTAAAGTAAAAGAGAAGAAATTTAGGGAGTAGTTCATTAATAAAAAGCTTGTATACAAATATCAGTTTATTTTTATAATACTTGTACGCACCGGGACTTACAGCTTAGTACGGCTGTTATTCTAAATGCATACAGTGTGGCTAAGTTTGTAACGATTGAGCCTGGTATCTATGGTTACCTCACCCTACTGATTATAAACCTACAGCAACTACTTAACACCCTAGTTATCCTAACACCCTAACCTATCATACAAGCCTACGGGAGACCTACGGGAACAGACAGAATTTGGGTAGGAATAGGGGTTTGTGTACGTTGTGCAATGTGTACACAGGAAATAGTTTTGTCATTGCCGGTCCCACAGACTCATAGAACTGGTGATGGCTAAAGGTGTCTTGGCCATAGTGAGAGGAATTATGGAAGATGAATCAAACTTTACTCCAGCTTGATGACTAATTTATTCATTTACTAATTACTAATTTATGTGGAACGAATGTATGCCGCTCTTGATGCTGACGCTGGCGTATGTAACTCTTGCCTGTTCACGGCTGAACAATACTCTAAACTCTAATTTGGCTTCTAAAACTTGTGCAAGCAGAACAACATTTTTAAAATGTTTGCTTTTCATTTGCCATCTGTGCCATCTCTTCTGTAGGCCGTTTCATTTTCTGCTATTCGTAGTGAAGCACCATCTTTACTAGTTCTATTGACCTGAAATACAAAACTAATGTTATAAATTCTTTCTCTTCATTATCTTATTTATACTGATTTAATGAATCAGTAGCGGCATCAAAATAACAGTCATTATTATTCTTATAGTGGGTTTTTTTTTTGTTACTGTAGAATCCTGTTGATTCCGTATTTATGTTGAACATATCACTTCACTGGCTCACTACCACACCAAGGGCCTTCGTATATAGCCCGCTTCACTTTGTCTGTTTCCCGCCATTCCTCGTAACTGACAGATGACATAAGTGACAGCAGCTACCCCGCTTGTGTGAATGAGACAGTGTTTACATATCTATTTAATAGATACACTACATCCCTTTCTTATTATATTTTTTATTTGTTCAACTCTAAACACGTTATCAAACAATCGTGTAAAATCAAAATCACAAACATGTTTATTTCAACTATACATTTTTGCAATCAACTGCCAATGAAATTAAAGCATTAATAAATTGAAGTAAACCGAAACATAAGAAGCCTGATCATCTGCATTTATGAACATGACGGACCAGGACTTTTTATTTAATCTCATCGCTTGTCCAGTTTCCTTGCACTTATCTATCACATCTCTTTCATTAGCTTCTTCTTCGTCGTGTGAAATGGGATTCAATCCTTCCCTCTCTACCTAAGCCATATCACCTTGTGTGACTCCCAAATCGATAGCTATTGTCCTCCGATATCCGTTTCCCTTTCATCAACAATTTTTTTTTTTTTTTTTTTTTTTTTTCGCCCGTTATCGTAATCATCTGTTGCAAGTTGCAACTCAGACGATTAAATATAATATGGCGGATCTTTCATAAGTATGCACTTAAAATGAGACACAAGCGCCTTTGTTTAGCGTTGTGCGGAGTCTGGGATTAAGTATGGTGTCCGATACGGAGTTACGGACCTTATGGGCCATGGAGCGACAGTGATCGTGTAGACGTGGTCGTGACACATACTGGCCTAGGTTTCCTTGTTTCCTTTTAAGTTCAGAGTATTAATTAGTACAGTAGTGTTAGTAATTGAGTCTGTAACAATAAACTGTGTAGAAATTAAAGGAGCTATTTCTCTCGTTTACCCGTATCCCAATTCTGCGCCCACGACTGTATATCTGACACTATGTATGTCCCTAAGTATGTCTGATCACAATACAACGTATCTGGATTCGACATACATGTACATATTTCTATAATTTGGTTTATTATAATGGTCACCTATCATTTTTTTTTTTCCGATGTTTAACTATTAGTAGATATTTTATCAAAGCGTTTTCGTTCATTTTTTTCACATGCTTCTGCCACATTAAAAAAAATGTGTCTTTTGAATGTTTTGTTTAGGTACGTGTTCCTCCCTCAGTAACAGCTCATAATAATAATTCTATCAGGTAACAAAGTCACCTTAGTAAATAAAACAGTTACGTAGGTACAACCGTACAACACAAGACCCACAGATTTTTTTTTTCAGCCTATAACATCCCCTTAAGGTAATTACTGTAGAGATTATGATCATGGTTTGTGGCATGCAACCCTTCAGGTAACCACATGTTAATGGCCTATTACTCCAGAACAAAACGCGAAAACAGTAGGCGTCAGATTTATCTGACAAGCTAAAACAAGACTCAACAAGGACAAAAATGTCAAAAACATGAAACGATTCCGTAAGAATTATTTTATCTGAAAGATATTGTTTTATTGATATACCTCTCCCACAGTACTGGTACACAAGCATCCTTTCCAAGAGGGACATGAATTATTCATGTTTAAATAAAATAAAATAGTAGGCTACAAACCATCACGCGGGCCCACCGCGCGTCAATAGAAGCACACGTCCCCGAAGTAGTCGCTCCAGGACACGCCGGCCCCCACGATGCTTTCCTTCGCCGCTTTGTTACATCCGTGTTACACGTGGTTTCCTCACGATGTTTTCCTTCACCGTTTTGATACATCCATTTTAATGGAGTGTTACATCTGGTTTCTTCACGATGTTTTCCTTCACCATTTTGTTACGTCCAATTTAATGGATGTCAAATGCGACCAATTTAATGGTTGCCCAATGCGTCCAATTTAATGGATGCCCATTGCGTCCAATTTAATGGATGCCCATGCGTCCAATTTAATGGATGCCCATGCGTCCAATTTAATGGATGCCCATGCGTCCAATTTAATGGATGCCCATTGCGTCCAATTTAATGGATGCCCATGCGTCCAATTTAATGGATGCCCATGCGTCCAATTTAATGGATGCCCATTGCGTCCAATTTAATGGATGCCCATGCGTCCAATTTAATGGATGCCCATTGCGTCCAATTTAATGGATGCCTATGCGTCCAATTTAATGGATGCCTATCTACCACGCGTAAACAGTGCGTACTGGTAATGTCACATGTCTTCGAAGTATTGGTTCTCAGACATGCCGGTTTCCTCACGGTGTTTTCCTTCACCGTTGATGGACAGTGGTGATGAGTGATAATACACAAAATGCCTGCCTGGTTTCGAACCCACGACCTTAGTCGGGCTAGACCACCACCACTGTCGTGCTGAAATGTAATGCTATAATTATGTGTAGGGTTTAGATCTTCTTCAAATTCACACGAGCCCAATGACACCACGCAGAGTGCATGCGAGGGTTTTCATTCTCCTCTATTATTTTACTTCTGTCATTTTTGTTGTGCCCTTACACTTCTTAACGAATATATCTTTCTTCGTTTCTTTCCATATTCAAGAGCCTACCTGTAATTGAATAATCAATCTTAGATAGTTCACATGTAGTTAATCAACTATTACCTTGTAGGTATGTCATACCAGTCTAAGTTACCTTTAGACTCACAGCTTGTATTACTATATTATGGTCCCAACAGTTGCCATGGAATTTGAACTTTATCATGAAGGTATGACAGTTTGTTACCAAAACTTGATAATTATCTGACATTCTGAATTCAAAATACAGAATTTTCTAATTACTCGGTTGATTAAAACTTCCGAGAAGTAGGTACTAAAGAGCTTCCAATATTTCAATATAACTAGGTAAACTGTGTATCTATTACAGTACTAAGTTATCTCTGAACATGCGCGTATTGTAATTATTCTTCCTTTCATTCCTTCTTTTTTTTTTTTTTTTTTTTTGAACAATATTTGATGTAGAAGAAGATATTACACGAGTCAATGCGAACGTTTCAGGATTAAAATTAATTCAGTAGTATCATTATTTTTATCAACTTCAATACCACTTGAAAACATTTCCGGTAGGTACTTCAAGAAGTTTAATCGGACAAAGGTATATTCTTCATGTAGGTAAAATAATCTTATTATTTATTTACGTTTGTGATTTAATTTCCATTTTATTAAACAATGAATCATCAAAAATCATATCAATCGTATAATCGTATCAAGTTCCAGAATACTGGGTAAAGCTGCATCCTACCCAACTTACCTACTATAACAACTGTGCAATTGTTAATTACGTCTAAAACCCAAGTCATGATATTATAAAAATGTTTCCTTGAAATTTTTGCATATTCAGTAACACATTGAAATTAGTTCAACTAGGAGTATTTTTATAATTATATAGATCTGTACACCTATTACCTACTGTGTAAGCAATACTTACACGCCTTGCAAGGCAACACATGGTGACACAACATAGTTTTTGATTTTATACCATCATGTACCACTATGGTATACCTAATCTGTGTTCGCGACCCATTCGCCAAAAATGCAAACAAACATATATCAATGGAGAAGCAACTTATTCCTACACAACAAAGTCCAGCTTACTCCACAACCCCAAACACTTCCACAACTCCCTCCTTAGAGCCAGTCACTCTGAAATCGACCCAATTTCCACTGAAACAAAGTTGATAATTGTTCAACTTGAAATAGGGTGGGGGTGCGCACTTTTACTATAGGTATGTGTACAAATAAATACATTTTAATTTGAACTAGGTAATCTTCCAGCAATAAATGCTGATTCCTAATGTGACAAACAATGCATAAGATGGTGCAGATCGCATAACAAAGGCTTCAATACGTTCACACAGACCATTGTAATACTGGTAACAGGACCCCACAGAGGGCAGTATTACCAAGTTTGTGATAAAATAAGAATTATAATTTCATAACCCAACATCATGCCTGTCCCCACCAGAGGGCCAGACAGAGATATAGAGTATTTTATAATTAACTTACCTTAGCCAGTCCTGGCCGGATCCCATGCAACAGGGAGAGCGAGTCTACAGCCATAAATTTTTCACAAATTCTAACTAAGGCCAACATCACCACCAAGAAATTCCTGATGGAAAAAACCCCATAACATTGGTGCCACCTGGGCATCGAACCCAGGACCCCACAATCAGCAGTAGCGCTTGCAACCACTAGACCACAAATTATAATAATTAGTTAATATTAAGATAATGAAAATCTTAACAGCTAGACACTCTCACAGACACATTTATGTAGGTACCTACTTATAATTATCTATGTGTGAATATGTATGTAATCTTTATTGTTATAAGTATGTATGTCTTGGTTTCACATTATGTAAATTGGCACCAGTAACTTAGTGACCTCTGAAGGTACTACCACATTAAGGAGTTATACTCCAACAGAAGAAGGGAACTTTTCTTCTCCAACAAAATTGATTTACCAATTAACATACCTATTCATTCATATCAATCATAAGAAAATATTACTTATGTTATTCTAATTAATCATTGCAATAACATCAAACAGCAGTTTATTGTTATTGTGACTTTTATTTTCACTTTGCATACATTTTATTTCAAAGTAAATATGTATGCTTATTATTTTAACTTACTGGTTGGTACCAGTATTTAATTATAGTAAAAATTACATAGCTTTTCCTTAGTCTGTTGACACCAATCTAAATTATGTCACCCTAGAACTGGAATACATGTTAAGCGTTATCATTAGTACTCATTAGTTCTTGCTACATGCAGGAAATTATCCTCTGCGGAACAGATCTACACTATGAGACTTTCTACTACAATCAGTACCTAATACCCCCTTTTTTTTTTAGTAAGCCAGCTTTAGTATGTATTTTTTATTAAAAGATCTGAAGCGGCTTAGCCTAATCCAGATCACTGCTTGTATTTCTGTTACCATTTGTGTCCAATTTCATAGACCCATAGATACCTATACCGTTTCAGGCAAGTAAATAATTAAGTATAAGTACTTATTTTAATGAATAGGTAGGATAAAATTACAAACCAAAATCAGAGTTAAAGGAATCATCATTGTTATACCTAGCTTATATACATTTTATTCTTAAAAATTACAAGGTACTAATATAGTTTGAGTGCTGTTGCCTTGTCCAAGCCCGCTGGTAACAGCACATAGAATAATAATTAAAGATTTAATAAAAACATTAGATTCATGAATATCAAATAAGTACAAAGTTTATCATCATCCTCTTGCCCTTGTCCAGCCATAAGGAAGGGAGCAAATCCAGTATATTCTGCAGGTGGATAAGTTCCTTTTTTTTTTTTTTTTTTCGTTTCAAATAAGTAGGTAGGCATCTAAGTACTGTGGAGACTGGCTGTAAAGCTAGTCTGGCTGTAAAGCCACACATCTTTGCAGGACAGGCTGGTTATGTTTGGAGGCATGTTCCATTTAAACGTTCAAGCGTGTGTCAAATATTCTGTTAGTGTTTTTTCTTATTTTAGAAGCAGTGTTGAATTTACCGTTGTACGATAAGCTTCTCTTAAACAATAAATACTATACAAAGCTTAACGCCTTTTAGTTATATGTCGTCAGCACATCCATTGCTACGACTCCCACTGCAGTACTTAGCACTCCTAGTAATTTAATGACTGTGGTTTGTATTCTTTCCTAACTTTTATATTGGGTGTAGTAGTCATTTTGTGATGGCCAAACACGATGCAACATAAAATTATAGATATCCTGAGTGATCCATCTCTTTCAACTTTTTTTTTTTCGTTACAATTTTAGTAACAGTGTATTACAATAAAACACCGTCAGAATCCTTACTTCTGCTTGAAATACTTTGTTACTAGATGCGAAATCTAACAATTTACAATACATTACATTAGTTTGGGTAATAGTTATGCAAGTTCTTACCTCGTTAGTGTTTTGTTTTTCTTGGTCAGCCGTATCGGTAGGTAGGTAGGTACTTACATATAATTTCTCCTAATTTTGTTAATTTTATCTGACCTTTATCCTCGTCGCCACTTGTAGAATCCTGTTGATTCCGTATTTATGTTGAACATATCACTTCACTGGCTCACTACCACACCAAGGGCCTTCGTATATAGCCCGCTTCACTTTGTCTGTTTCCCGCCATTCCTCGTAACTGACAGATGACATAAGTGACAGCAGCTACCCCGCTTGTGTGAATGAGACAGTGTTTACATATCTATTTAATAGATACACTACAGTTACAATGAGTTTTGTACAGGCAAACGAAGTTCTTCGTAAAATTGTAAATTGGATAGGCACCTAATTCGTAAATCATGCCAGGCTGCCCCTGTTTAGCGTTAGTGCTTGTGTCAGTGTTTTTATTTTCTATTATGGAGACCTCTCCCTGACCAATTCTTCCAAAAAAGCTAAGGATTAGAAGCAAAAGCAAGCATAAGTATAAGAAATTGAGAATGTTTACAAAACATAACTTACTTTGAACACATTTTAGCTGTAACAGTAGGTACACACCTTATCCTCCTCCAACCAATATTCAATTCTTTGCCCTTTATTGCAACTAGTCTCCGGTCTTAATTTCATTTATTTTAAATACAAAAAAAATATTCAAAAGTTTTTTAGTTTGACACATACAATATCAAATTCATTCATTGACATATTCAATTATTCATATTGTTTCCATGACGACCATGACGTTGTCGCGTCAAAACTGTTGAAACTGTAGACAATAAATTAGTTTTTCATACGTAATAATGTCTATGGACACAAATATTCGGTTCGTAGATAGATATTCTCGTATGCATATCTGTCTACGAACTATATATTCATTATAATGGCAACATTTAGAAGTTGTAGGACATTCTAGTTATAGAACGTTTATGAAGCGTTTATGAATACAAAATTTTATCGAATGTTTTAAAGGCCTATTGAGCATTTTAACTAATGAATGGTTTAAACCTTCAATAGGCTTTTTTTATGAATAAGACCGAAAGTGTTTAAAATATGGAAATTGAACAAAGTGCATCTATTAATAAAAAAAGTGACGCAGAAATATTGAAAAAAATGAGTAATATTAATTAAATTAATAATTGATTTATTTCAACGTTAATATTTAAGTTTTCACTTCTGCCGGCACTCCCGGAGTGCAACCCGTCTTTTTTTTTTTTTAAAAACATTCTATTTTTTTATGCCTTATAATTGCTCCCTCCCCTTTTTATACAAGTTCATACTATTATTATTTGATGACTGTTCATCATCATCATCATTTCAGCCGAAAGACGTCCACTGCTGGACATAGGCCTCCCCCGAGCACCTATGTTAAGACTGTTAGCTTATATTTATGTAAATATCTAGTTTGAAAATAAACCCCTCTTACGTCGAAAGACTCAGGGTAGCTTGCGAAATTCAAATTATCTTACTTTTTTTGCAATTAGCAGGTTAGTATCAGGTTGTATGTTGATCTAACACTGACCTGCAAATTGCAAAAAAAAAAAATTGTGAGCTACCTTAGCGCATTCCCCTTAAGTTGGAAAAAAAAAAGATTTAAAAACTTTTTTACAAAAAAAAAAAACAACCGACTTCAAAAAAAACCACTACAAAGTGATAAATAACTTTAATTTCGGAAGTCGGTGTCGTTGGTTTCCGCATTTTCGTTTTTTGACACCGACTTCCGAAATTAAAGTTATTTATCACTTTGTAGTGGTTTTTTTTGAAGTCGGTTGTTTTTTTTTTTTGTAAAAAAGTTTTTATTTTGCACTTTTTAGTTGTACCTACCCCACAAAAAAGTTAACAAAAAGATCGTTAATGTAGACAATGTAGATAAATTTTTAGATTTTTGTTGATTTTTCAAAAACCGCTTGTCCGATTTCGATAAAATTTTCATGGGACCATTTGGGAAGTATACCCTTTCCAACAAAAGAAGAATTTTTGAAATCGATTGGCTAGCGGCGGAGTTATACGCGAACAAACACAAAAAAAAAAAAAAAAAAAAAAAAATACAAACATTCGAATTGAGAACCTCCTCCTTTTTTAGAAGTCGGTTAAAAATTAAGTATTAGCCTTATCTTTCAAAGTCAAAATTTCGTAAATTTTTTTAGCTGTTTTGTTGTGCATAAACAAAAACAAGTGACCATACAAAATTCCGCTGGTGATTGGAAAATAATCCTGTATCCTCAAAAATAATCTCGTATAGCCTCAAAAATAATCCCGTATAGCCTCAAAAACCATAGTAACTGAATCCCGTGGTTGACACAATTCCCACGGTATGATATGCGGCTGACGTGTCTATGTTTTTCTTTAATTCCGCGCAACGCGTGCTTTTATAATATGGGTGACACGATATCACAGATTTTATTTGATTTAGTTTTCTGTCGATGCTTTAATGAAACATATTTTTAACTAAAACTCTTATAAAAAATGTTGCTGTGCCCGACAGGGTCCATAATGGATTCTATTGTTTTATACTTACCACCTGTATATGTACAGTCAACAAAAGAGATCAGTATGCAGGACCGTCGGATATAGTGTTGAAGTTTAGTAAGAAACCGATGGATGTTTTCGACTGAAATTTAATTTGATAAATAAGTTGTTTGTTTTCTTTTAATAAAATAAAATTTTATTTGAGAACATCCATTGGTTTCTTACTAAACTTCAACTATATCCGACGATCCTGCATACTTATCTCTTTTGTGGACTGTACATTATGGATGCAATAAAGATTGACTTGAATTGAATTAAATTGTTCTTGACACACAATATCAAGCCTGTATTCCCCGAAGGGTCAGACAGAGGTGTACCTATAGTAGGTTAACTCACATTTCGCCAGCTATGTTTAAGTCCCATGTAAGGCCCGGACTCCACTGAAGTGGAGCTGGGCGGAGCGGAGCGGAGACGTGCAGGAATCGACCAATCACAATGGCTGAAATCCTCATCGCGTCACTCGTCTCGTCTGTGATTGGACGATTCCTGCACGTCTCCGCTCCGCTCCGCACAGCTCCGCACAGCTCCGCTTCAGTGGAGTCCGGGCCTAACAGAGGGCCAGCTTATTGCCATAAGCCGGGACCACAAATCCAGACTCCTAGCTGCTACTTAGATATACAGGGTTATTGGAAAAACCTTAACAACCTCTTAAGAGGTCATTGTACTCATCATTATGAACAATTTTTACTATGGGACCAAACCTGAAATTGTGAAATAAAAATCAGCTGTTCCCTACACTTATGTTCGCATAACTCGTCAAAATGTAGGGAACAGCAGATTTTTTTTTCGCGATTTCATGTTTGGTCCTATAGTAAAAGTTGTTCATAACGATGAGTGCAATGACCCCTTAAGAGGAAAACGGTGATTAAAATTTCACGGTGTATAGATAGATAAAAAAAAAACTCAATAACACTTTGCCCGACCCGGGAATCGAACTTAGGACCTCATGCTCAGCAGTAGCGCTTGCGACCACTAGACCAACGAGGAAGTCGAATTATGCTGTGTCAAAATAAAATATCAAACTGTACCCGTACGTAAAGTGCAATGATATTCGCAAAATAAAAACGTAATATGTTTTGCTTTCACGGGAATTTCAATCTTATTCTGATTAAAATTCCCTTGTATAACAAAAATTCCAAAGAAACAAGAAAGATGTCCCTTATCAATATATCCCAATCGACGTAAGGGTCGTTTTAGTTTTACGGCGACACAACATATCCAAACAGTTAATAAAAATCGTAGCCAGCCTTATAGCCCCCCCGTGCGTGACCCAATCGCCTCACACATAACATTTTTACAACACATAAATTCCCTACTCATATTTCCAAGTTTAGTTACATTATAAAAATAACATGTAGTAAAATATTACTAGGATTAACCCCCAGCTTCGCTCCCAGTTTAAGTGTCAATAGAGATTTTTCAATGCGAATTTACAATGTAGTCTGCAATGAAACCTGTTTGTATTGCCCAGTTTCGTGCGGTTTATAATTTTATGTACTACGCAGATGTCATCTGCCTAGCCTTTTCTCAACTGTGTTGGGGTCGGCTTCCAGTTTAACCGGATGCAGCTGAACACAAGTATTTTACATGGAGCGGCTACCTATCTGACCTCCACAGCCCAGTTACTGGGTAAATACCCCTTGGTAAGACTGGTTGTCAGACTTTCGGGCTTCTGACTACCCGTAACGACTGTCAAAGATCCACGAATAACAGCCAGGCCGGGACCAATGGCTTAACGTGCTTTCCGAGGCACAGAGTAGTCTCGGTATGAAAAGATAGTCATCCATCCACAGACCAACCGCGGCAAGCATAGCTTAACCTGATCGATTGACCTGTGTGGCTGTTATTATTTAGCCACGGGCCCCTCCAGATGTATAAAATTATATTCATTTAAAAGATTTTAGTGAAATATAAACGAACAATGATTGAATGAGTGTGTGAGTGAGAAAACAAATGACCAGTGGTCCACTTTAGCCCTGAATCGAAAGAGTTGGAAGACATGGGGAGAAGCCTTTGCCCAGCAGTGGGATGATGCAAGCTAACAGTAACAGTAAGTAAACAATTGAGACGAATCTTGAATATTAATGATACACATAAAAAAACAATTTTAAAACGAAAATAGTTTTCGAGTCTTTTTATCTATCTAAACTATTTTACGTAAAATGGGCGATTCTCTCTACGTTCTTCGTTGGATAAAGATTTGGTTTTATAGCTCTATTTGTCTTCACATGTATCAAAAGACTGTTCTAACGGTTCTCAAAAATGATTTATGTTATTGTAACTGTTTAGGACCTTCGTTGTTTTTTCTTCTAAAGTATTTTATAGTGTCTTAAATTAGCACTTCAATTGACCTGTGAGCAATGATGGCTCAGTGGGATTGGCTCCGACTTATGAGTTGTAGGTCGTGAGTTCCCCAGACAGGCGCTTTACTTTGTGTATTTATTTAATTTCATCACCACTGCTCTCAAAACGGAGAAGGAAAACATCGTGCGGAAACTGGCACGTTCTGGAACCAGAAAACATGTGACATCCGCCAACCCGCACTGGGCCCGCGGGGTGGATTATGGCCCACTCCCTCTCACAGAGAGGAGGCCTGTATCTCACTAGTTGGAACGTTATAGGCTGATTATGTGATAACTCTGTAGGTACTTCAGCCCTCACTACATGTTTCTGCCTTGATAAATTAACTGTATTGAAGATGAAAGACATGTTAAGTCATGAAACACATGCTAAATCAGGGAAAAGAATGATTATCAAATTGACACTATGTCAATCTGCCGTTATAGCAATTTCATACAACTTTTTAAAAAAAATGACAGTTGTGATTTTAATATACCTACGGACAAATTAAGTTATTAGTCACTTTGATAAACAATATTTTTTTCTGAATTTACCTATATGCTACATGCCGTGTTTATTTAACTCATTTAATACGTCACATCACAGAGAATTTTCCACGTGCTCATCCAAAAATAAACCCCACAAAAAACATTTTTCCCATAATAATTACCGCAAAATTTTCCTCATAATCACAGCTGATTATAAAAGCGATCAAACAAGAAAGTTTCGTTACAATAAATAAACAAAGCTTCGAGGGTGGCTCGTAGTAGATAAAACCCTTATGGGCGACCGACGACAAGTGATGACGGTCACGTTTTTAATCACCCCGGTTTCATCCGTGACGTGTCAGGGAGAGTTTGGTTGTGTACTTCTAGTTGGCTTGTTCATTGAGAGCTTTAGCGTGCCTAATTATTTCCTACGTGAGAGCCGCCTTAAGAAATATCTAAGAGTTTTGTGACGATAGGACTTTTACAAATGTAATCTTATCGTACTAAGTATCACACTAATATTATAAAGGCGAAAGTTTGTGAGTGCGTTTGTACGTTTGTTACTTCTTCACGCAAAAACTACGGAACGGATTTTGATGAAACTTTACAGTAATATAGCTTTAGCATTTTGAAGTAAACTTTTACGTAATCTGGAATAGTTACGTTCTAAAGCAGCTGTCAAAAAACGGTTAACCTACTGGACAGGTATAGTTTTGTTAATTGATTTAGGGCTGATTTTTCAATCGAAGGATAATTTTTATTCGTGGAATAAAATTGACGTCTGACAGTTCTAGTATGGAAAAACTGTCAAAAATTCTAAAAGCCCTTAGAAAACACAATCTTTTGTAAAAGACAATAAAACTGGCCTCTGCATATTTATAACCCCAATTCGATCGAATCACCTTAACCTCATTTAATTTCACTAAACTAGCATCGATTTACACAAACTATTTCGGTATCCGCGTCCTTTATCCCTTGGTCACCTTTGTCAACACCCTCAACGTTACCTTATTTTTAGCCGACACAGGACAGATATTTTTTGAATATTTATTTTTTATTGTATGTAGGACATTTTGTGTACACAGTATTTGTCGTTTACTTATATCCTTCGTTCCGAACGGAAATCACGAACTGGAAAATAGAAACTATAACTATTTGTTCAGTATTTATTGAACAAGCTCCTAATATTATTTTCGTTTTATTGGGTTTGATTGTTTGTGAACGATCAGATAAAGATTTGTGAGGTATCAAGTAAACAATTCTGAATTTATTTTGATAACTTTTTTAACTGCTACGAATCGTAGCTGCTCGTAGCACGTTCGTAGCAAACTCGTAGCACACTTGTAGATGTAAAATTTATACTAATAATAAAGCTACAGACGTTGTCTGCTTGTTTGAACGTGCTTATCTCTGGAATTACCGGTCGGATTGGAAAAAATCTTTTTGCATTTGATGGCCTAATTCTAGAGGTAGGTATAGGCTATTTAACATCACCCTACAACCCGAGTCGAGCAAAAAGACAGAAAGAGAGCGAAAACGACGAAACAGCGAGGGAAGTCAGATGAAGTCGCGGGTAGAAGTTAGTTCTAAAATAAGTTTACTGCTAAGTAATATTGATCGGGAGACGACATTAAAAGTAACACTTGAGTGTCCAAATATAACGTATACGTTTAATTTAAGACGGATTTAATTTATAAAATTTTGCGCGTAGGCACTTAAAGAAAACTAATTTAATATCATTGCTAAAAATAACATTTTATACATTTCATGAGTACCTACTTATAAAAAAACTCTGCGTAGAATATTAAGAAAACTTTTCTTTAAAATAATTCCCGTAAGCAAAATTCCCTCGCCAAGAAAATGGAACCATATTAACAGAGAAAATATTTGTTTACTTAATAACTTAGTATAAAATCCAGTGAAGCTTAGCTTGCCTTCGGTCGGCAATAGGAAAACATAATGCCATAATGTGGTGGCAACGCTCGGGCTCATCTGTTGCAGGACCGATAATCGTTCGACTAAATGAGTTCTAGACTTGAAACTGTGCCCAGGAAACATTACGCAGTATGGACACAGGGACTTAGAAATTATTGGTGCATATGGGAATGCTGGGAAATATTCATTGTGAAAGAGATAATATAAAGAAAGAAGAAAGAAAACGTACGTTTATTTGCGGTGAACATGACGCAAAATAAAAAACATAAACACAGAAAATAAAACAAAAAAACATAACCCTCCTTCTGGCGCAGTCAGATAAAAAGGTAGGGGGAAACATACGTCACATCCACGTAAAACGGCCATCGCTCAGCATTATGCTGCGACCCTATGCAAGACAGAGCACCAGTGCTGGTTTTCAGCGACATCCGATATATAATTTTATTTTGTCAGTTTTTTATGGCTATGGTTTGGGTATTTTATTTACAGTACTTATTGTAAAAAAAAAAAAAAAAAAAAATGGTAAGGTGGTGGTGGTATGGTGGTGGTGGTATGGTGGTGGAGGTAGTATGGTAGTATAATGGTATGGTGGTGGTAGTGGTATGGTGGTGGTATGGTGGTAGTGGTGGTATGGTGGTGGAGGTAGTATGGTGGTATAGTGGTATGGTGGTGGTAGTGGTATGGTGGTGGTAGTGGTATGGTGGTGGTAGTGGTATGGTGGTGGTATGGTGGTAGTGGTGGTATGGTGGTGGAGGTAGTATGGTGGTATAGTGGTATGGTGGTGGTGGTGGTGGTGGTATGGTGGTGGTGGTGGTATAGTGGTGGAGGTAGTATGGTGGTATAGTGGTATGGTGATGGTAGTGGTATGGTGGTGGTATGGTAGTAGTGGTGGCATGGTGGTGGTGGTGGTATGGTGGTGGTGGTAGTATGGTGGTATAGTGGTGTGGTGGTGGTAGTGGTATGGTGGTAGTGGTGGTATGGTGGTGGTGGTGATAGTGGTGATGGTTGTGATGATGGTGGTGGTATGGTGGTAATAAATGGTTTATCTATCTAATTAAATAATATATCATAGACTTCGCCGCTTTGGTCTAGTGTTCGCCAGCGCTACTGCTGAGCATTATTTGGTTTTTACCGACTTCACAAAAAGGAGGAGGTACTATGTTCGGCTGTTTGTATGTTTTTTTTATCATCATTATTATTTTTATTTTGTATGTTTGTTCATCGAATACTCCGCCAATTGTCGATGGATTTTCAAAATTCTTTTTTTGTTCGAAAGTAGATAGTTCTGAGGTGGTCCCATTGTCACCAAGTTAGGATCTGATGATGGGATCTTAGAGAAATCGAAGCCAACCCTCAAATTTTATAGGCTCACTTATTGTTTTTCGCATATTTTATGAAGTATCTTGTTTATTTGCGTATGGTTGTCACCATCTCAGGTAGCTGGGCTGATGATGGAAGGTACAACTCCTTAACAGTAAGAAGTTACTCAAACAGGCAAGGACTGTTTTAGTAAATTGTTTTGATGTTTGATAGGGCATTTGTCACATTTGGTCTCATGATCATCAAGTCATGACCTGATGCTGCAGTCAGGATAGTCTGCAGAGTACCTAACTCCTCGACAACTAACAGCAGATATATCGTGTTTAGGCTCATTGAAAAGGGCTCGATGTGTGGATAAACGTACTGTTAATGAGGAACACCGAAGTACATAGAGACCTGATGCTGAAGCCAGGAGCATCAGAAAAAGTACAAACCTTGAAATAACAGCACCGTAGTCGTGTTTGGGCTCATTTTAAACAGGACTAAATTTTAATTTCAATGCAATGTTGACATAAGTCTGGCCTGATGCTGCAGCCAGGATTATCAGCTTCTAGTCTAAAAACATCAGGTCAGGATTTGATGATGAGATCCTGGAGAAATCGAAGGAACTCTTCAAATATTATAGGCACACCTATAGCGATTTGGGTATTTTTTATAGTAACTTGTGCACTTGCTCTCGGAAAGCACTATTTGGTGAAGTGGAGCTGATGATGAAGACCACAGATGGCCACCGGAACTACTCAATAATATCTAAGTATTTCACGGGTTGCGATTCGATTACTTTAATATGGTTGCTAAGCAATTCATGCTCGTCACAATGTGAATGGTGATATGGAGCTGATGGTGGACCTGGAGAACTCCTCAACAATTAACTTCCCAGCATCGGGAAAAGCAATATTTTGTTTGTAAAAGGCGATGATCACTAGGCTATTGTAACTTAGATAAATTATAAGCAGACCCACTAAAAAGCGTGAAATAAAAACTTTTTAAGAAAAAAAAAACCGACTTCCAAAAAAACACTACAAAGTGAAAAATAACTTTAATTTCGGAAGTCGGTGGCAAAAAACTAAAATACAGATCCAAAGACACCGACTTCCGAAATTAAAGTTATTTTTCACTTTGTAGTGTTTTTTTGGAAGTCGGTTTTTTTTTTTTCTTAAAAAGTTTTTCCATCTGGTATTCTCAGTAGTAGACCGGAGTCTATATTTGTGCCCGACTGATGGCAAGAGGCTCGCCCCCTCTTACATGGTACGAACGTAACTAGCGAAATGTGGGTGTACTATAGGTGCAACTCTACTTACCCCTTTAGGAATACCAGCGTGATGGTATGTGTTATCATAGATATTTACGAATACATATTGCAATAAATGCAATGTGCAAACAATCTGTATTTTTAATTTTAATTAAAATTTTAGGGTTCTTTCGTGCCGTTATGTTGACATACGCCTTTTTAATAGCGTTCTGACATTGATATTCATCACATTCATTCATTGATTTTTTTTTTCATTGATATCAGCTCTTCTCTATATTTTGACAAGTTATGTGAACATAAATGCAAGGAACAGCTGATTTTTTATCGCGATTATAGGTTTGGTCCCATAGTAAAAGTTGTTCATAATGATGAGTACAATGGCCCCTTAAAAGGATGCCCATGAATTTAATTTCACCCTGTATATCTAAGTTTCAGTAATTAAACTCTTATTAGACACGTTACAGCCGTCTTTGTGTCAGTGCCACTGAGTATAAGAACTATACAGAATGAATACTGAATAGTAGGTATCTCTAGTTTTGTGCAATGTTACCAAAATGACACTTCATAATACAGCCCTAGATCAGCTGGTATATTCTGTAAAAATCTCACCGAGTGAGTTTGAAGTGGGGTGTCAATAGTGTCAATCCCTAGTATCAGGTGTAACGACAGCTCACTTTAAGCTCACTTCACTTCAACCTTCCTGGTGATGTTTTTACAGAATTACAGAGAGGCAATTCTCGTAATTTTAAAAACGTTCATAGTGTGATCTCAGTCTTAATCTGTGAAAAATACCTCTATTTTCCCTAAATTTGTGACAAGATTTTCACATTGATTGTCGCTGAAATGAGATTGTGACTAGATTTTGAACGTTTTAAATTACGATAATAAATTGGCATTTAGGTCTGCTAAGTTTGCACGGTGAGATTTTTACAGAACAGATCGCCACTTGTTTCACTTGTTCCGTAACAAAAACAAGATTTAAATTCTCCCCAATGTTCGGAGTGTGTTCGCTCGATCTCGATATGAACTACGAGCAATTTCTCAAGCGACTCTTCTGTCATTCGTGACGCGCCGGAGTCAAGAGGCTAATAAATAAAACTGCTCCCCTTTCCCCAATTTTACATAAAAACCGTCTCATCCGCAATCTGCATGTTTATGAGCGAATATTCTATAAACAAGTCGGAAGCTTATGGTGTATGTTGGGGACAGCAATATACAGAATTGCATGCAAATAAGATAAGGGTAATAAATACGGGCGCTCTGTGTAGTTGTGTTTTGTTTTTGTCTAATGTTGCGTTTCTCTAATTTGCATTCGATAAATTATTCTTGAAATTGATATTAGTCCTGTATTGGTATTCAGTTTCTTCATGACTCAGTCGATAGTAATATTTGTTTTGTCTATCGTGTTCATTTTTGCAGGATAATATTACTTTTAAAATGTAGATAGGAAATCGAAAATGCTTTCTTTTATAGTCATCATTAATTTTATAGTCAAATTTGCATTCACGCTATCTTTTAAAGTGAATGCGCAGATGTAGCCCGCGACATTCAATTTTTCTTAGGTTTTTTGCAATTTTTAGTTCAGTGTTAGGTTGTATCTTGATCAAAATTTGATTTGCGACGACTATAACAGGTACGTATTCACAGAATTATTAAATTCGATTTGTGCCATAAGCACTTTTCCATAAGAGATTTGTGCTTGTGGCACAAATCTAACATAGAAAGATGTATTAATGATTCTAATGATTATAATTCTATAAATAGGTACGTACTTGTTATAGTCGCGAATCAAATTTTGATCAAGATACAACCTGACACTGACCTGAAAATTGCAAAAAATGTAAGAAAATTTGAATTTCGCGGTCTACCACTGCGCATTCACCTTAATCGCATATGATCTAGAAATCTCTCTATATACTAGGTTTCTGGTGCACCCATAAACTTAAATAATCACAATAATATTATCTAACTATACCAAAAAGTAGTAAGTAAAAAAAGACGGGTTGCACTCCGGGAGTGCCGGCAGAAGTGAAAACTTGAATATTAACGTTGAAATAAATCAATTATTAATTTAAAAAGCTAACAATCTTAAAATAATAATATGGACAAGTATATAAAAAGGGAAAATCCACCACTACCACCAACACCACCACCAACACCAGCACCAGCACCACCAGCACCACCACCACCACCACCACCACCACCACCACCATCACCACCAGCACCACCACCACCACCACCATCACCACCACCACCACCACCATCACCACCACCACCACAACCTCCACCACCACCAGCACCACCACCACCACCACCAGCACCACCACCACCACCACCACCATCACCATCACCACCAGCACCAGCATCACCATCTCCATCCCATCCCCATACCCATCCCCATCCACATCCCCATCACCATCCCCATCCACATCACCATCACCATCACCATCCATCCATCCATCCATTATCGTGTCTCACTTGGTTCACTTCGGTTGGCGCCGCCGTAGAAAGCGAGGGGGGGGGAATCTCTCCTGACGGTCACGTGTCCTGACGCGTTGCCCTGACGCGAGTTTCACATTTTTTACCCATGACAAAAAGTGTGCCGCTAAAGAAGTTTACACTTCAAAACTTTTTCTATTTCAAAATAGCACCATAGACATTATAAAAATGATGAAAATCTAAGTTGACACAAACATTATTTTAGGGATATTTCGGGTCCGTCAGTAAATCACTGGGGAAGGATTACTCATCGACGACGTCCAAACAAAACGGCTCATTGACTTGCTGATTGATTGCAAGGAGACCGCGGTGACATTCCGATGTGGCAAAATATGCAAAGAAACAAATACGCCCTAATTGTCTAATGACTTGGAAGCTTTGAAGGTCTCACCCCTCTGCTTTGCCGTTGTCCTAGTAGCTTGCAGGTTTAATTTCCTTTAGATATAAACAAAATGTATAATACAGATAGCGCCATCCACGGAGACGCGCCCCACTCTTTTTCCTAATTGCTTACAGTACAAGTGTGCAACATTCCGCTAGTGTTTTAGTTTTGTCGATACACAGTAATTACTTATTAGTGGGTAATTAGTGTGTATCAAAAAACTAAAACACTAGTGGAATTAACTAGTGATAACCACTAGTGATTAGTAAGAAGAGTGGGGCGCGTCTTCATGGATGGCACTATCTATACCTTACCATATGCTTTTGTGTATGATTAAAAAACTCATGTAATTTTGGGTCAGTAAAATTATAAAAAAAAACCGAGTGTGCTTATGACCACACGACTGAAGTGAAACTTCAAACGTATTTGGCTATGAGAGGAAGAGAGAAAGAAAATGTGCGCGCGCACTGCTTTCTCTTGCTTATATCCCCCACTCAACTCCCGTTCGCCTCGCCCGATCACACTTTTCGTCACGCGTTCGCCAGCTTACTCCCCAAGTCAAGCGTGCGTAAAGAAGTTTCAATTTTAAAAATTTTGATTTCCATGACATACCTTCGTGGATTAAAATGTTTACTAACAAGATCATCATGATCAGCTGCCTAGCCTTTCCCAACTATGCTGGGGTCGGCTTACAGTTAAACCGGATGCAGCTGAATACCAGTATTTTACACGGAGCGACTGCTTATCTGATCTCCACAACCCAGTTTCTGGATAATACGATACCCCTTGGTGAGATTGGTTGTTAGACTTTCACAACCAGGCTTTCTTTTCTAACAAGAACATTCAAAAAAGGTATATGTAGTGAATGTATCTATGTAGTACTGTAGTGTATTGTCTACATCAAGTATTTAGTCAAAACAAACACGATCCACGTTAAAACAAATATACGAGTACTTACATAAAGGTGAGATATGAATTTTGAATAGTAGGTATTAAAAAAGCTTTCTGGAGAGAATAAAAATATTACCCCTACCGACAACATGATTTTGTGTTAACACGTAGTTGTCATTCCGAGTTGCCGACCCGAGTGCGTCGTGTTTCACATAAGTAGGGATTTGGCAAAAAGGTGGTAATAAGGTATGCAAGCCCTCTTTCCTTTGTCGGCCACTCGCTGGCAACGTGACGTGAATCACCATACGAGATTCGCTAACTCTATGCGAAGAATCCGGGAGGAGAAATGTAGACGACACAATTCGTAAAAGTGTTTACTCATTCATACGATTCGAGGCTAAGCTTCCCACGTCGATCGGCGACTATCTCTGGCATTCGTTCCGGGATTGTGGATAGGTAAAGCGGCGTTCTATTCCGTAAATAATGCTGGGGGTATTCCGTATTCTCATTTATTATGGAAACTCAAATTTGTATCATAGTCAAGGTAAAAGGCGCGTGTAGACGGGCGGGGTCGAACGGCCGCATCATTGTGCGAGCGGGCCGCGGGCGCGCGATTACAATGCCGCCGCTGTGACATTTTCGCTAATGGTTCCAGGGTAGGTACAATAAAACGACAATACGACAGGAGATAAGGTGGCAAGTGAAAATTTTAGAACGAGATTAATTCAATTCCGACGCGGGTCGTGTCTAGATATTTGCTGAGACAATCGCGATCTATTTGAGTTTAGTTTAGGGACCGACTAGGTCGTATTTATTTTGTATTTCGTGTTTTAAATATAAGGTAATAAACCTATAACCTTCTCCTATTTGGAATCAAGAACACCTGTCGGTGTTACTCTAACCTTTTGTCATTTAGACGTTCTTCGTAAAGTCAGCACAATAATTGCCAAGTCCGTGTCTCACGTTTCAATGTATTTCATAATAGTACATTTTGTTGTAATACTAGTAGATTTACTGAACAATTCAATCAAGTAAATACACAAATCCGACCATTTAATCTCAACAAAATCGGTACTGAATCCGCTGGATTATAGCCACTTAAATTTTATTAAATAGCTATTTTACTAAAATTGCATGATATGATATTATTCAATTAAAAATAAATGGCCTAATTAGGGCGGTCAAACTTTGTTTTGGTTAATTAAAAAGTTACCCTCTTTTGTGAGTTGTGAAAGAATTATGGGTTCATTGGCAGCAAAAAATAAATAAAATATAGTTGAGCAAAATTTACGTTATTATTTCATATTGAATTGTTACTCATTCCTCCCTCTAACTAAAATTCGCTGATACTTACATGAAATGCCAAATAACAGCAATTAATGGCTGACGCGGGGATGCGTGTATCCCTTTCTCTATTTCGACCTCTCAACGGTTTTTCAATGAGGATACCAAACATCGCTTTGAGCCCTGAAAGGGTTATCCGCGTTACTCTACGATGCTTTTATATTTTTATCAACGTCAAATGAATTGCTCCAATGTGACTACAAAAAATCCATTTGCAAAATGTCTCCCTGGATTTATTTTACGCCAACATTAAATACTCTTTTTATGTAGGCATTTTGAGGGTATAAAGGGCCCGCTTAATGATGTACTTAATTAATATTGTCTTTTGCGCTGAAAAGGAATTCTTTGAATATTTGTCTAGTAATTCATAGAGGTTTTGAGAGGAAGCCACGTTATTTAGGAATGTTAGAAAGTACATATTTTTTCGTACAAAAATATGGATTAAATAAATATTTTTGTACGAATCGGGCAGGAATAGCTTAGCACATATTTGGACTATATTTTTGTTTTAATTAAGAACACGACACATACACATTATAACTATTTATTATACGGGTCTCAAAATCTTCGTTTAAATGCCCTCAAAGTTTAAATTTATCTTGTCTAAAACCTACTTACTATTGTCTGTTCAAATGCTTTTAGTGCAAGTAAGAGTCTAATTCACTTCCAGATAATGTTTAAAAGCAGGAATAGTCCAGTATGTCTGTCTAGACGTCATAAATGTCGGCTTTATTATTATGTTCGTTTACACTTATGGCACTGTCCACCACCAGTTAGTTTCAAATATAAATATACAATAAGCTTTTGTGTTCATACAGGTAAATAAAATTCTTACCCCCTTATTCATAATCCTATTTTATCTCTATTTTAGCTAAAATAGGTTTATAGAACGTTTGTCTTTATCTGTCACGTTGACATTTCTGTGTGTAAGAAAGAGACAAACCCCATTTTAACTAAAATAGGTTTGATAAGTTTTATGAATAAGGGGGTTAGTTTTTATGAGAACAAAGACGTAAACGAATAATATTTTATTAAAGACTAGCTGCGTCCCACGGTTTCACCTGCATAAGTGTCGATCTCGTGGGAATATCGGGATAAAAACTATCCTATGTCCTTTCCCGGGACTTAAACTATCTCTATACCAAATTTCATCTAAATCGGTTCAGTTGTTTAGGCGTGAAACGGTAACATACAAACAGACAGACTTACTTTCGAATTTATAATATTAGGTCCTTACATATGAAATTGGCGTTTTTCGTACTGGCCACTTTAATCACGAATTTCTCCTCTTTGGTAAGGAATTCCAAATTCAAATTTGTACAGCTATTTACTCATGTATTTGTGCTTCGATGACCGTCATTCATTTGTTTTTTTTCTTCTGTTTTTTCTGTTTGCGTCACTCATTTTACAAAATGGAAAATTTAAAATATCGCATTATTTACGAGTACGAGTTCCGCCGTGGCACTAGTGCTGCGGAAACGACTCGAAGGGTGAATGATGTGTATGGCGGTCATGTTGCAAAAGAAAACACAGTTCGTTTTTGGTTCCAACGTTTTCGTTCTGGAAATTTCGACCTGCAGAACAAGCCCCGTGGACGGCCTGAGACCCAAGTTGATAATGGAGAATTGAAGGCTATTGTGGAAGCGGACCCATCGCAAACCACGTCCGAGTTAGCTGCAGGCTTCGATGTTAGTGATAAAACTGTTTTAATTCACTTGAAGCAAATTGGGAAGATTAAAAAGCTTGAAAGGTGGGTACCTCACGAATTGACTGAAGCAAACCGGCAAACGCGCGTCGACTGCTGCGTTACATTACTTGAATTGGAATGTCTTAGACATCCTCCGTACTCCCCGGACCTTGCTCCAACAGATTACCATTTTTTTCGCAATTTGGATAACTTTTTGCAAGGGAAAAAATTCAACTCCGATGGGGCAGTCCAAATCGCCTTCAAAGATTTTATTGATTCCCGTCCGACTGGTTTTTTTAGTAAAGGGATCAATGAACTACCTATAAGATGGCAAAAGTGCATTGAAAACAATGGTTCATACTTTGATTAATTAAATATATTATATTAAAAAATATTCGACTTTTTGTTCCTTCCATACAAAACGCCAATTTCATATGTAAGGACCTAATATTAGTATGGATTAGCTTCTGGCCGCGACATCGCCAGCGTGAAATTTCTTGTACCCCCGACTCACCTCGTCGTATCGCATCGCCTGCCCGCGCTGTTACTTCGTTTTTACTTAGTGTTCTTTTTGCTCGGCTCCTAAGGATCGTAGCGTGATGTTAAATTCATACATTCCTTCCACAAGAATTTGGCCATCAAATGCAAAATTATTTTATCAAAACCGACTGGTAGTTCAAACAAACAAACGCTCCAGCTTTGATAAATTAGTCTAGATACAGATGTACGGTAGATGATAGTGGGACAATAATTTTATTTTGTCTTCACTACTATCAGGTAAAACGTCTTAGTGCATCTTTTAATATGTCAAGCAGTTCACAGCAAATCCTGTAGATAGCAACCATAAATTAAACGACCACCAACAGTTTCAACAACTAACAAAAACATTCACACTTGAGCTAAAACAAAAATACTCATTTCACTAATTCCTAGATTCACTTTAGCCCGCGATTCCATAACCGTTACAGTGTAAAGTACAATAGTTTAGTATTATGAAGCGTTCTACGCTTACGCAGCGAAAGCTTGCACTTTGTAAAATGAGAGCGGGTCCAGGACAAAGAGCCGTGAACGCGGCCCGAAACGTCGCGTAAGAGCGAAGCCACACGATGCGTTGCCAACGCGTTGCCTGAGCGGTGACGCTACGTCAACCTTCATACAAACCACAGTAATTTATCTGTTCTATGGTAACATGCCACGCGGATCGTTGCCATGACGTGCGGCGACGCAACGCACGATCAACGAACAAGGCGATTAGAGAGATAAGGGTAGGGATCTTGCGGTGTGACGTCGAGCATCGGAGTGGCAACGCAGCGGAACACAGTGTTGTTTGTACTATATAAAAGACTGACACACCCAACACGGAGATGCTACAACGTCATAGTAAGCGGCGGTGCGTCATGATAACGCATTGCATATGTGGCACTCAGTGCGTTGAAAGCATAGCGGCATGACGACGCAACGCACCAGCAAACGCCCGTGTAACCTCACTCTAAAGGTATTTACATGTTACCGCGAACCGAATACGCACGGGCTCCAAAGTTCAAAGAGTATTGTGGTATATAGTGGAATCCTGTGTCCGGTAGGTTCCGATTAGTTAATTGAAACCGCACAGTCCATATCAATCTGTTAACATCCATTGTTTGACGTCCTCGTCATCTGCTGTACTTCATAGTATTACAGACTGCCGATCATGATGAAAAGCCCGTTTGTACTTTACTAGGAATTTACTAGAATCACACGTAAACGGGTTCGTATTCCTTAAGGGATACGGACAAACTTGTATGGAAAAAGAACCAAATAAAGTACAGTCAAAAAATCTAGATTATTGTAAGAAATTCTACTTTGTGATGTTTAATGTTTATTTATTTAATGATTTAGGATTTCCAACAAAAAAAAAAAACCTACAGTCATAAATAAATGTTAGATTAGACGGACGTAAATTATACCTAATAGTTATCAATAAATGTCCGATTATTAAATTTTTCCTCAGACTTTTATTAAAGATTCAAATATTTACATAATTTAAAAACCCAAAAGTCTTAAAATAATAATATGTACAAGTATATAAAAGGGATTATTTTAACATGGTTTCCATATAAACAGCTTAGCGAATTTAGCGCGTCGCGTATATTTTTGTTTAGCGGACAAGTCTGCGTTCACCTTTATCTACACGTGGTTGCAGAGTTTAGGCTTTGACAACCCACACGATGTCCTAGACAAACAGATTCCCTTACCATGATTTACTGTATATTACGAGATACGACTGACATGGCGCGTAAAAATGAGAAAGGATATTATGCTTGCTGAGTTTGTAGAGTAAGGCCTAAAGAATGGACATAATATTATGAAGGTATACTGTGGAGGTATTATATTCAACATAGCAGATATTTAGAGCTCTTAGGGTAAACTCGGATAAATAGGGTGTGTGGCATAGCATAATCAGCCTATAATGTCCCCACTGCTGGGACACAGGTCTCCACTCATCGAGGGGTGGACTGTTATCTACCACGCGGGCCCAGAGCGGGTTGGTAGATGTCACATGTCTTCGAATTTTTGGTTTTAGTGTTTCTCGAATTGGGTTCTTCGAATTTTTGATTGGGTGTGTGGTATATTAATTAATCTAAATATATAAAAGAAGAAACTGACTGGCTGACCGACATATCAACGCACAGCCCAAACCGCTGCGTCTAGAGATTCAAAATTTGGCACGTAGGTTCCTTATGAGGTCTAGGGGTGCACTAAGAAAGGGTTTTTCGAAATTCCACCCCTAAGAGGGAGAATGGGAGGAGGGTGAAATTTCACGCGGACGAAGTGGCGGGCAGAAGCTAGTCTCTAATACGGAGGTGCAGGGGCTCAAAAATTATTTTACCTTAACATAAGTACTACCTTGGTTGCTTTTGAGATAAAAGCCAGTAAAAGTAAAATGAAGCTACAATTTGAGATAAAAGAATTTTAGAGTTCTCTTGACTGGATATAAAATTCTATATCATCCATTTCATTTGATATGGTTTAACGCACAGCAAAGTAGCTAAAATAAAATGAAAAACAACTATTTAAACTAAAATGAAACCTGCCGTCCAAAGGCAACATGTATTAATTTATTATTCGAGTAAAAGTAAAAAATATTACGAAAATACTGACTAATAGAAAGTTTTGACGTGCACGGTTTTGTACCGGGCTGGGGAATATTCTAGTATTAAAATAATGCAAGTATTTAACACTGTAAAATTTATTACTAACTAGCTTCTGACAAAAAACCTAAGTATGGCTTTTCCCAGGATGCAATCTATCTCCTTGCCAAATTTTATCGAAATCCGAATTCTGTGATTTAGGAGTAAAGAGGTAACATACAGACAGAGTTACTTTCTTTATAATATCGATAAATAAAGCTCGTTTGTTTGAACTCGCTAATCTTCTCAAAAATTTGTGCATTTGATAGCCGAATTTTTGAGGAAGGCTATAGGCTATTTAACATCACGCGGCGACCGTTGGGAGACGAGCAAAAAGAAAACAAGTCAGAAAGAACGCTACATGAAAACGAATTATTATATTAAGCACGGGCAGACTATGCGATGCGACGAGATGGGTCGCGGGAACAAGACATTTCACATGGACAAAGTCGTGAGCGCTAGTATAAAATATATATTTAACATATATTTTAGTTTTTTTGTTAGTCTTTTTACTTGTTTTCTTACTGGTTTTCCTTTCTCATTGAAAATATGTCACTTTTTATTGACATATAAAAACATGCACAACATTACAGATGTAGGTCTAAGTTATTGCTTGTAATGTTTTGCATGTTTTTTCCAAATAAATAAATAACTAGGAATCCGGCTTAACCGTTCTAAAAATAGAATAAAGCGCAGTTTGTCAGTTGTTTACCGTCCCACGGTAATTTTAGCAGTCAACTCAGGGAAATAGCCTCGTGTAGTACCCTCCGGCGATGAGCGAACAATCTGTCACTACAAAGTAATGTTGCAATTTTTGAAACAAGCGTTTATGTGTTTTTTTTTCTAAAAATAACATTAAAAGTTCCCGATAACAAATTGCACTTTACCTGCATTAGATTGTGTTTAAGGTTAATAAAGGTTTTAAGAGGCTTCCGAAGGATAAACGCTGAAAATATTATTGGGAATTTGATTTGTGATTTGATGTTACAGCTATCAAATATGTATATTCCAAAACTAGCTGACTCGGCGAACTTCGTACCACCCCGTCAGCCATCCTGCCCCCGCTTTTTAAATCTCTGATATGTTCTAAGATATCCATTTTAATGATATGCTATAAAGGGCAATTTTAATCTACATAAAATGCACAACGTATCTAAGGTATTTAATTGGATAAGGAATAACACTGTATTGTTTAAAATAGCTTGGTAAATAACCCATATTTTATTTTTTTTTGTAATATGTAATAGATAAAAATGGTTACTGTGGGTTATCCTTAGGAGATAAAGATATACCATCGCGGAATTTTCATCGATATTTTTAAGATGTACAATTCCGTAGTACATTAATTTAATCTATCTCGTAAGGTTTAGTCAGCGTTGGCAATGTAAGCGCACAAAAAAAATGTTTGTTTAGACATCACATTACAAATCTTTGAATTTCTCGGCTTTTTCTCTACTATAATATGCATGTATTATACATATAAACCTTCCTCTTGAATCACTTTATCTATTGTTGAAAACTGCATTAAAATCCGTTGCGTAGTTTAAAAGATCTAAGCTTACAGGCAGTAGGAGCGACTTTATTTTATACTATGTAAAGATAACATGTTCTGAAAATACACAAATACACACAGAGCTTCCAAAACTACTACAATTATGAATTTCAAATCAAAAGCAAACTATAACTTACCAATAAAATTGACATGTAACACAGCCAATACTAGAAGGCGCGCGAGCGGGCCGCCCTGCGCGTGCGTCGCCATCTTGCTTCAACGAGTCACTGTCCGGTGCTGCCACCTACCGCCGCTATCCAACCTCGACACCCACTTTAATCTTCTCATTTTGAAACACTAACACGCAGTCCGAAATTTGTTTGGTCAGCGATATCTGTAAAAAAAATGTAAATATTGTAGCGGATTTAAAAAATATGTGTTGTGTTGCGCGATTTGTTTGAGTCCTGTGAGTTCCTGTGTTGAGTCATCTAATCAATATGTGCATATGCCGTGGTTACTTTCCAAAAGAATTGAAAATAGCAATTATAAAACCTCTTTTCAAGAAAGACAACAGAGAAGACAATGTTCTGCTACAGACCTATAGCGTTGGTACCTTTTTTTTAAAAAATTTTCGAGAAAGCAATATAATATTATCAACTTACTTCATACTTTGAGAAAAATTTCCTATTCGTTAGTAACCAGAAAGGTTTTAGGACAAACAGATCTATTTACATGGCCATCTACGATTTCTTACATATGGTTAGCGGCAGAGTGGATAAGAATCTACCAACTCTGGCGCTTTATATGGTCATGTCATAAGCTTTTGATCGCGTAGACCATAAAATACTGATAAGTAAACTTATCGCATACGGAATAAGAGGAAATAATAGAATCTTATCTTTGTGATAGGCAACAAATAACAACAATTAGTAGAACTTTTAAAAAATCAGAGAACGGTAAATAACGGAGTACCACAAGGTAGTGTACTCGGGCCGCCCCTATTTATTGACGACTTTCCGACAGAATCATCATAACCTATGAAAATGTTTGCAGATGAAAGCACATTACTTTTAAATAGTGACGAGGTAAGCACATTAGAGACTGAGATTAAGTTTACCTGATTATCAATTGTGAATTGGCTGCAAAATAATAATTAGTTTATAAATCTTGATAAAACAGTAAAGAGTAACAACAAAGAGTAAATTACAACCTGGACTTAAATATTAAATACAAGGACAAAATTATTAATGAAACAAATGTGACAAAACTTTTTGGACTAAACATAAAAAAAAAAACATTTTAAATGGAATTTACATATTGATAAAATATGCAGTAAGCTAAACCAACATTCCTGTGCTGTGCACATGTTAAGTAAAACAGCCAATCAAGCAGCAGTCTTAACGGTGGACCACTATTTACGACACATCCTGTATAATTTGCAGATAATAGTCACCTGCAAACCGTTTTTTTTTTGAAAATACGAAAGTATTAACTATCTCGTTGTACATCTATAAAACGTATATGTTCGTTAAAAATAATTTAAGTACGTAACTAGTCAGCGCCGTTGTGATCGGTTACAAATAGTCCGATCTAGTACTGCGCTATACAGAAAAAGTATTTTTGTAATGACTCCGAAGGTTTATAATAAATTACCAAAATGTATAAGGAGTGAAGATAGTGTCCGCAAATTCAAAAGTAAATTGTATTTATTTCTAATAGATAAGACGTATTTACTCTATCGAAGAATTTTTTTAATGATAAAATATGGCATTACCACCAATTTCATTGGTAGGACATAGAGCTCAACGAAAATGTATACATAACACCTTTATTGTAATACCTGTGTTCACGAATAAAGATTGATTTATTGATTGTATCATTTTTTTTTAGGTCATGTCATGGCAATGTGCAATCAGTTGAATCGTCTGTTAAGTACAGTTGTATAGAGTAGTATTAACACAATAAGATACTATTATGATTATAACGATGTTATTATATTTTATTTTTCAAGAGAAAGAATATTTTTACCTTTGATCGATGACAACAGTTCCATTTGTAGGACCTATTATAAGTTAAGTTTATAGGTTTGTGCTTGTTATTTATTAGCGTAAATATTGTTAGGGATTCTACTCTCTATTTCAATATCTCTAAATCTAATCTAAAGACTCTTACTGTTTTCAGAGTTTCACTTAGCCGAGGACTTATATAACCAAAATGATCCTAGACTAAGTTACAATGAGCTCTGAGTGAAACAGACCGAATACATAAGGAGTTACAAATGAATATAAAAATTTATCGGTTGTTATAACCTACAAAGTAACATAGAGGCTCACATTTTTTTCATTTTATACAAAAAATATATTCTAGTAACTTTAATATAGTATAAAATTTTAACGACTTCATTCGCTTTAACAAAATATTCGCTCATTGGCCTCCATTGATCTGTGAACAAATTCTATCAACGCAGTATTTTATTCATCAAAAACGGAATAAAAATATAACCTAAACTAACAATAAATTCCGGTATCTATGCACGAACTCGCAGGGGTACTAAAATATTCGTATTTTTATTCACATTCGCTGGAACCAGAGAAACAGTCGAACGTTATCTAAAATATGAGTGAATGTGAGAGTACGTGCGGTCGGTTCTAAAAGAATTTGATATCAAAGATTCGAGGCAGCATAAACACGGACCTCAGGCCTGCCCGCCTGAGGAATTAGGGGTCGTGGAAGAGCCATTATTGGGGTGTCGAAGTTCCTTTAATACGTGTATGGGTGTATAGTAGAGTTTACAAGACGGGATCCAAGTGAAAGATAGCGTAGGTAAATATAATTTGTCTGAAATTCAGTTGATTTCAGAAATTTCCTGAGTTGCTTTTGTGTGTTTACAATTATTAATTAAGTTTCGCATTTCGTACTATTAAAATTGTAATATTTATTTTATATAGCGTTATTTTATTAAATATTTTATAGCAGTTTGAAGACAGACTCGGTTACTAAAAAATAAAAGGGCACTCTCACATCAAAGGTCTATTTAAATTTAAGATATTGACAACACATATTTACGTGATTGTACAGATGTTTATAATAATATAATGATCTAATTCATTTTCAACAAAAGGGATAACGGAGACGATATTTTAAAGACCTTCAATGACGTCATGACCACCATTCAAAGGCCGGTCAAGCTCCGCGCGTGACCTATGGGTCACGAAACAATAGAAAATCAATTGTGTCTCATTAGCGGATCTTAATGAGTTAAATTAAATTAGATAGAAAACTCCGCAGACGATGATGATGTATCGGTATGTTAACATGATAAAACAAAAAAAAAAAATGAATTTGTTGTTCTTTTGTGGGGTCATCGACCGCAGTAGGTATAGTCACTTGTAATATCGGTTTTTCACATTTCCTACCAACTCACGATATTTAGTCGTATAACAGTGATAAATAAATAAAACAAATAAAAAATTAACATAATTTCGTCCAATCTCTTCCAGGGAATCGATGTGCTAGCACTCAACATAACGTAATCACAAAATGTGTACGGTGGTGTCTTTTGGCCTCTGATTCTGTTACCAGATAGAATGTGCATTACATCACATAGTTAGCTAATGGAATATTTTTATAAGCCGGTTTTTGACTTTGTGGTTTTCTTTATATAACTGCATGATTTTTGTATTTTTTCTGTAGGTTTCTTAAAGTAATTGTTGGAATTTTTATCATATTTCGACAGTAATTTCATAAATATTTATTAATTTTTACCAAACCAATAAATTATTGTTCTTTCAAACTTTATAATGTGTACCTCTGTCTAACATAGTTCATAGGTATCCACCACCCAGTTACCCAGTTTATAATATTGTCACTGAAAATATAAGAACTAAGCTGCGGCAGAACATATTCTTTTTTGCTCTATTTCATTCGTAACTACGAGTAACATACATTAAATAAATACACAAAAACTACCACCACTAAGCAAGCAATATAATCGATTCAAAACAAGCAGCTTGGCAATGACAAATCGCCGGAACGCAGCGCGGCCGCGTCTGAACCGCGATAACGTTGCGATCGCCATAGGAAGTTGTAATTAATGCCAGCAAGCGTTATGCGTTTCCTTTACGCCCTTCTGTATGTTGGATGGTGTGTGGTCGTGTACTTTTGGTATGGTGTATGGCTGTTTGTAGAGCTTATTTGGTGGTAAATGGAGTGTAGACTTGTAGATGCTTTGCATCAGCGTATTTTTTGTTATTAGAACAGTCAAAAGATGATTATTAAAACCTAGAACGGTGACATAACTTTTGAACCGCGACAACGTTCCGATCGCCATCGGAAGTTGTAAAAATGCCAGTAAGCGTTATGCGTTTCCTTTACCACACACCGTCCAACATACAGAAGGGCGTTCTGTATGTTGGACGGTATGTGGTCGTGTACTTGTGGTGTGTTTGTGGACTTGTGTGGAGTGATGTGATTATAATAATGAATTTCTTCATTGCCATGAAATTTCGATAAGGGCAGTCAAAAGGTGATTCTTAAAACTTTTAAAGCGTGATAACGTTGCGATCGCCATCGGAATTCTGTATGTTTGACGACGGTGTGTGGTTGTGTACTTGTACTTGAGTATGTTTGTGGAGCTGGTTTTTGTTGCTAATGTTAGACCTAAGAATAGTCGCGAACACGTGATTTTTAACGGCCTGTTAACTGTTAAGGTCACTTTTGCTATTTTTTGGAAATTTAAAGCCAAGCGCACATTACAGCCGTAACGGGTCGCAGCGCAACGCATTTTCAGACAAAAATATGCAGTGTGGTCTGCCTGTAGTATGCGTTGGTTCATAGAAAATATATGAAAGGGTTAAAGGAGGGAGGATTTTCGCAATGCGTTGCGTTGCGGTGCGGCCCGCACCAATCTGCGCTAGCCTTAAAATGGAATCAACCATTGGCCTTAGAGGTTAATGAGAATTACTTTTGCTACTAGCAGGCAGCTCAATAACCATCTCACATCACAAGACAGCTTTTATTTAAAAATATGTGGTTCAAGTCAATTTCATCTAGTCCAAACTACGCTACATTACGAACATCGATAACAAGTTTGATTGTGGCGTCGTAGGATTTGTGTGTGTAGTTTGCAAGTGTATCAAACGAGAGTCACAGACTACACGGTATTCCTTTCCCAATGGATAGCATTCCTAGTGTGTACGGACTAACAAATCGTTCAGTAGGATTACTGGATATTCAGAAATGATTTCACGTCCACAGACCGATACCTACTAGTATTTTTGGCAACCGACTATAAAGGAAGGTAAATAAATTTTTTATTGCCATAAAAGCAGGTTACAGAAATATGTGAGACCCTGAATCCAGAGTTATGTTATGTTTTAGTATCTGTATTTCAGGAGCCAATGATTTATTCCATTTAGGTTACAATTATGCAAGTTTTATGCAGCAAAAAGTGATAAAATCATATCACTTAAAATTAAATTTAATAGTAAACATTTAATTTAGGCACTAAAAATAGAATTAGAAAAAAGACGGGTTGCACTCCGGGAGTGCCGGCAGAAGTGAAAACTTGAATATTAACGTTGAAATAAATCAATTATTAATTTAATTAATATTACTCATTTTTTTTCAATATTTCTGCGTCACTTTTTTCATTAATAGATGCACTTTGTTCAATTTCCATATTTTAAACACTTTCGGTCTTATTCATAAAAAAAGCCTATTGAAGGTTTTAAACCATTCATTAGTTAAAATGCTCAATAGGCCTTTAAAACATTCGATAAAATTTTGTATTCATAAACGCTTCATAAACGTTCTATAACTAGAATGTCCTACAACTTCTAAATGTTGCCATTATAATGAAGTCATCCAACAAATTGGCCAACACATTAAATCGGCATACGAGAATATCTGTCTACGAACCGAATATTTGTGTCCATAGACATTATTACGTATGAAAAACTAATTTATTGTCTACAGTTTCAACAGTTTTGACGCGACAACGTCATGGTCGTCATGGAAACAATATGAATATGTCAATGAATGAATTTGATATTGTATGTGTCAAACTAAAAAACTTTTGAATATTTTTTTTGTATTTAAAATAAATGAAATTAAGACCGGAGACTAGTTGCAATAAAGGGCAAAGAATTGAATATTGGTTGAAGGAGGATAAGGTGTGTACCTACTGTTACAGGTAAAATGTGTTCAAAGTAAGTTATGTTTTGTAAACATTCTCAATTTCTTATACTTATGCTTGCTTTTGCTTCTAATCCTTAGATTTTTTGGAAGAATTGGTCAGGGAGAGGTCTCCATAATAGAAAATAAAAACACTGACACAAGCACTAACGCTAAACAGGGGCAGCCTGGCATGATTTACGAATTAGGTGCCTATCCAATTTACAATTTTACGAAGAACTTCGTTTGCCTGTACAAAACTCATTGTAACAAAAAAAAAACCCACTATAAGAATAATAATGACTGTTATTTTGATGCCGCTACTGATTAATTAAATCAGTATAAATAAGATAATGAAGAGAAAGAATTTATAACATTAGTTTTGTATTTCAGGTCAATAGGACTAGTAAAGATGGTGCTTCACTACAAATAGCAGAAAATGAAACGGCCTACAGAAGAGATGGCACAGATGGCAAATGAAAAGCAAACATTTTAAAAATGTTGTTCTGCTTGCACAAGTTTTAGAAGCCAAATTAGAGTTTAGAGTATTGTTCAGCCGTGAACAGGCAAGAGTTACATACGCCAGCGTCAGCATCAAGAGCGACATACATTCGTTCCACATAAATTAGTAATTAGTAAATGAATAAATTAGTCATCAAGCTGGAGTAGAGTTTGATTCATCTTCCATAATTCCTCTCACTATGGCCAAGACACCTTTAGCCATCACCAGTTCTATGAGTCTGTGGGACCGGCAATGACAAAACTATTTCCTGTGTACACATTGCACAACGTACACAAACCCCTATTCCTACCCAAATTCTGTCTGTTCCCGTAGGTCTCCCGTAGGCTTGTATGATAGGTTAGGGTGTTAGGATAACTAGGGTGTTAAGTAGTTGCTGTAGGTTTATAATCAGTATGGTAAGGTAACCATAGATACCAGACTCAATTGTTACAAACTTAGCCACACTGTATGCATTTGGAATAACAGCCGTACTAAGCTGTAAGTCCCGGTGCGTACAAGTATTATAAAAATAAACTGATATTTGTATACAAGCTTTTTATTAATGAACTACTCCCTAAATTTCTTCTCTTTTACTTTAGATCTTGTTGGCTCAAAATATTGCCACTTCCACGTTGTCGTCGGTGGCAGCGCAGAGGTCACTTTGACTGCATGTTTTGGGTAGGACAAATAAGGCAGGATAGGACGTGGAGCATGTTTTGCAACATAGCTTCACAGCCACACCCTACTGGAGCATCTCCCTGCAGGGTGTAAACTTCCGTGGTCGACACGGAAGCATTGTTTTCACACAAAAGCAGCAATGTCCCACAGTATTTCTTGTTGCTATAATGTGCCTCGTTATATTTTTCGTCGCTTCTATTTTGTATTGTAGGTAGGTATATAATAATAAACTAAATTAGTTAAACAGAAGTTCAAAATAAATTAAATACAACTGCGGCTCCTCGAAGTACTATTGTTTACGAAACTGACTTTTCAAACATTTGTACGTCAAATGTCATTTTCTTCGGCCATCTTTGTCGTGTCTCACTTGGTTCACTTCGGTTGGCGCCGCCGTAGAAAGAGATGGGGGGAGGGGGAGGGGGGAAATCTCTCCTGACGGTCACGTGTCCTGACGCGAGTTTAACATTTTTTACCCATTACAAAAAGTGTTCAACGCCGCTAAAGAAGTTTTCACTTCAAAATAGAATTAGTATTAAAGCAAGTTAAATAATCTCATTAAGGCAACAGAGCTATCTATGTACCTTTCTTTAGTTTATTATAATCAGCCTATAACGTTCCCACAGCTGGGACACAGGCCTCCTTTCCTGTGAGAGCGAGTGGGCCATAATTCACTATACTAGTGCGGATGTAACATGTTTTCACATTTTTGGTTCTAGGACATGCCGGTTTCCTCATGATATATTCCTTCACCTTTTTGAGAGCAGTGGTGATGCAATAAATTATACAAAGTAAATTGCCTACCTGAGATCGAACCCACGACCTACTACATTGTAAATACTTCAAAAACAAACAAAAATGAGTCATACCTGCAGACAGAAACAAGAAGCTTTGAAGAGTGAGGTGGCAGAACAAGCTGGGGATGTCAATCAGACATCCGGCTCGAAGGACCATATGTTGGGGCGTAACTCCCAACAGTGAAGTGTTATGTTGACGTTGTGTAATGTTATATTGAATGAGTAGACAACCGATTGGTATAAACGTTTCATGGCTACTAAAAATAACATGATATAAAGTAATAATGTATAATTAAAAAGTACCTACGCATAAGCCTCTCACCTTTATTGCCTTACAAAATTTTGTGACAAATAGCTATCAAATTAAGTCATTTAATGAAATTAAGGCTCTAATTAAACCCCGTAATGGTTGTAGATAACTAATATTTTAATTTTATTAACACCTTTGCAACTTTTATTAGTAAGTTATGCTTTAGTTTAACCGAAACAATCTACATTCATATGTGTACTTCTGTACAGTAGTCTACGTTGGTTCATATACCCTCGGATTGCGTGAAAATAAGTGCGTTTAGTGTACCCATTACTTGCCACTACATTTGCGGGCTAAAACTGTAAACTTACGCGTCACGGCATACTGAATTATTTCAATTTGCAACTGGTTCAAATTGTTTCTAACTAACTAACTTTAAGATTGTTTCACTTGATTAGTTTTTGCGAACAAAGAACGCAATAAAAATGTTTAACAGAAAAGAAAAGATAACATTCTTTGGAAGAAAATTATTCTTAAATGTATGAGCGCAGAAGTTTGTGAAAAGTTGAGTGTGAGAATGACTGATTAACTGTTGATAATGATTGTGCGTAATCTGTGAGAATTAATATTAGTGGTTGAGAAGTAGATAGTATTATTATAGTATGTCAAACTCCACTAATGAGACACAATTGATTTTCTATTGTTTCGTCGCCAAGGGGCGACGCGCGCCGCTTGACTGGTTAAGGTTACTGAATAAAGATTTTACATGTAATTGCATCAAATAACTTCCGATCAAAATAATAGTCTGACTACGACTGTTGTGAATGTTCGATAGGAAAAATACAAAATAAATCAAAATCGAATTAATCTAATTAGCAAAAGATACAAATTCAATATATGTTTACCAAGCAATAAAACAGCGTTATTAAATAAAATTATATTATGTACGGCTCCACGCATATACGCGTATAACCATTTACCAAATTCACTTCTGGAGATAGGTGATATAAATATATTTAAAAACAATTATAAAAAACACTGTTACTAAAAAAAGCATATTACCCTGTCCCTGAATGTTTATAGGATAAAATTACATTACATAATGTTACTCCATATGATATTTTAAATAATGTCTTTTTTGTTAAATACTAGTTTCGTAGATATCTGTGCATTTTTAAAATTGCATGCCTTATTGTAGGATAATATGATAGATGAGAGCATGAGATGATAGGATGAGAGCAGTGGTGGCCCAGTAGTAAAGGCCGCGACTTATGAGTTGTAGGTCGTAGGTTCGAACCCAGACAGGTGCTTCAATTTGTGTAAATTATGTCATCACCACTGCTCTCCAAAACGGTGAAGGAAAACATCGTGAGGAAACCGGCATGTCCTAAAACCTAAAATTCGAAGACATGTGACATCTACCAACCCGCACTGGGCCCGTGTGGTGGATTACGGCCCACTCCCTCTCACAGAGAGGAGGCCTGTGTCCGAGCAGTGGGAACATTATAGGCTGATTATGTATGATAGGATATGGCTAATGGTCACTATTGTTTGTATGAGACCTTTTCTTTTGTACCCATTTTCGCAAATTAATAAATATTTATAATTATTATTACTGACATGACAGTTAGTTCCAAGTAGTCAGAAGTCAGTCCATTGATCTAAACTTAGAATATTGTTAATTCCCAGTAGTTGTAATTAGGCGGTGCGGGCCGATGACAAGCGCTCCATATTAAATTTTGATATTAAACCGCATCTAGTCAGACTGGACGCCGACCTCAACCTATTTGCAAATAGGCAGAATATATAAGGCAATAACGAACATTGCCATATATCTGTGAAAAACCGTCTAGCTGAACATTTCAAAAACCACAAAACGAAATCAAAATTCAGGTCTTTTGTGTTCTGTCCAATGGACATTCAGTACATTTATCAAACGTTAATCAGTTCATACTTAGCGATATTAACAACTGGAAATCAAAACGATTGCAATTCCATTTAAATCATCAATGTGAGAGTTGACACAATATACTCAAATTAATGATCACGCGACTGAAAACACATTTTGCTTTCGTCAGATTGGCAGTTCGAGCTCATTTGGGAGAGCGGCAATTATAAACCGGCGTAATCAGTGAATGGTCGGCGTATCGAACTCCGACTAGGGATTCGGAAAAAGTATCGATACCTAAAGTTGCTTCGATACCGAAATAGTCTCGATACTTTTGTTATGGCAGCTAGTGTATTTTTACTCGATGTTTTTCAAATAGGGACGATATTTTTAGACCTAAATGTATTTGAACTAGTTAGTTACTTTTAAGGCGATATTTTAATTAGTACCTATCAATTCCTTAAATTTTTATTACTATACTCGATTTTCTTTTTGTGAGGTCAGTGTTTCCATGAAGCCTGTCTTTGCGGAAACTCGAAGCCGTCAATCGCGGTATGCGAGTAGACAAAATATTATTACAAATTCATACCTACTTATTAACTGATAAATGAATCATGATAATAAGTTAGATAAATGGTCAATTTGATTCATAATAATATACCGAGTAGTAAGTAGGTACCTAATAATAACTTTAAACCGATACTATTTCGAGAATCGATAAAACTTATGCATAAAATATCGATACTTCTGGTCCAATTCCCATCCCTACCACTGACTGAACAGAATCCTTTGACCAGCCGCGTATTAATGATGCATTTTCTATACATTACAGAGTGGGAACTGTGTCAGTTTATGCCTACTTTCTAATGCGTATGCGGCGTAGTTGAGAGTTTAGTATTATTATATTATGCAGCTCCTAGCTGTTTGAAAGCTGTGGATTGTATTATATGAATTTAGAATAGAAAATTGTGCATTCGAACGTGATATTATTGCGTGAGTTTTCTATGTGGAAATATTGAATAGGAGGGAAAGTAGCCAATTTTAGTTGTAGGTTTGATCGATAAATATCTTTAGTCTTTTGAAAATGCGGTTTTCTACTTACAAAAGCCGCCGAACTCTGCAAACACAAGCAGTTTTCTTAGTACTATTTTCCGCACGTTTCAATAGTAAAATATTATCAACGATTTACGGCAGAAACTTCATCACGAATTTAAAAATAGCAGCTGTAAGTTGAACTTTATACAAGTGGAGGTATGGACTGCCTGCTTAATGATTATTATCGATATTTCCCAGAATTTTGTACTGAACTGAAAAACTTACGGATTATTTTGCCAAACTTTTATTTTTACACACCACTCGACCTTTTGAGGACTGTTTGAGAATCATTAATTAAAGTGGGATTTTTGGTAAAATATTTATAAAATAAATGATATTATGCCATTTACGTGTTTGCATGCCGTAAATGATAATACAGGGTGAAATTGAAAACATGCGACAAATCGAAATGGGAGATTGTATTCATCATTATGAACAACTTTAACTATGGGACCAAACCTGAAATCGCGAAAAAAAAATCAGCTGTTCCCTACATTTATGTTCGCATAACTCGTCAAAATATAGGGAACAGCTGATTTTTTTTTCGCGATTTCAGGTTTGGTCCCATAGTAAAAGTTGTTCATAATGATGAGTACAATCTCCCATTTCGATTTGTCGCATGTTTTCAATTTCAACCTGTATATGCTGTTTATGTATTTTTTGATCTTCAGTTTATCTTCATAATTATTGAGATGGGGTGGATTATAATATGAAAATCAAATAGTGCGAAGGACTATAGGTAAAATCTAAGACAAAATCCAAATACAATAAAATCACAATACAATACAATAAATCTAAGACTCTCTGGGCCTTGTCACCAACCTTTCTGGCTGACTAATATATTGACGAACTAGCTTTTGCCCGCGACATCGCCCGCGTGGAGTTCGGAAATTATCCCACGGCAACTTACTACCGGGTTAAAATTTTTCCTATGTCCTAACCCTGATCATGATCTACCCGTTTGTTAAGGTATGATAAGGTAATATACAGACATAGCTACTTTCACATTCGTAATATTAGTATGAACAGAATTTATTCTGTAGGAAAAAGATAATGGTAGCATATATTTTCATCCCGCAAAATTTTTCGGAGGAAGACCATAATTTCAGGTAGGTAATTTAGCCAAATAATTTAGGATGACCCTAAGCACCGACTATTTCCTACACTCATCAGCTTACCAACATCCCGTCCGCTGTTATTGCCTTATCCGTACCGTATTTGCGTGTCATTCGTCAGAGGCGTCCTGTAATTAATGCGGACATGGACAGCGCCGGCCTAATGAATAGCGGGTGTACCGTGTCGCACAAAAACTGGACCGTCATACAACACGCGGTCAGTATCGGACGGTGAGGCGCGGCTGACTGTTAGCGAACGAAACGCTCACGTGGTCAGGGCCTTATTGGGCTTTCAATTTTTATGGCATTTGGTAGATAATTGATTGAGAGGTATAATTAGGTATTGAAATTCAGTTGAAGAGAATAATGTCATGAATGAAAAGGTATATGGATGAATTATTTGCTAAGCAACATGAAAATAGGTTCCAGGAATTAGGTACTTGATACATAAACTACATTGTTTTCTTAGTTAGGTATACTTTTGTAGTGGACTTTACATCAAATGTGTATTTGTGTTTCTAATAAAAATAAGTCCCCTTGAAGGATTTAAAATCGTGATCGTGAAATCGTGGTCGTGAGGTGTGATGCCTGATGGAAAGCGATGAATGAGGTCTATGATGGAAACGCGTGACCAGAACATGCCTGTTTACTCTTGCTTTGAAGGCAGACAGGTTAAATGTGGAAGGGAACAGACACTGGCAGATTCTTCTCATAGTGCCTCTATAGTATTTTTAAATCTCCTTGCCCAGATGACGTCACTATCGCTACCCGCTCTCACTCCGTCCGGCACTTAACTGAAGCGTTGCCATAAGCTGCGTACGAAATTCTAGATGTCAAAATGATAGGCACATATTGGACGGTTATTGATTTTACCCGGACACTGACCGAACGCTGCAAATTTATCTACGGAGAAACAACATTATATTATCCTTTAAATATAAATTCCGCGCTTTTTCACATACGATGATAACTTTTTTAACAAGAAAAATACTCGTAGGTAAACCGAACTGGGTATTAAAATTTCTCAGTTCATTCGTTGCAAATATTTTAATTTATTATGCATCATTAAGGCCTTTTTTCCCGGAACAATATTGTTTGCTTGATGTGAAAACGTGAAGTGCATGTAAAAAAAACAGAATATTTTAAAACTGGTTGTCTGGTATTTCTCGTTGGAAATATGCAATTATATTTAATTTTTATTTAAATTAACTACATAATGAGGCAGCTTATTTGCATTTCACGAATTGCGTAAGAGGAGGCTATTATGTATTTCCAATAATTTATTTTTGCCCTAAAGCTTTGTACGAGATCATAATTTTTTCGAAATCTTCTGCGTATATAGCGTTTTCCTAAATATTTTGGGATCGACTTCCTGTCTAACCGGATGCAGCTGAATACCAGTATTTTTCATGGAGCGACTACCTGGCCTCAACAACCCGATTATTGGGTAGTACGATACCCCTTGCCGGTTGTCAGGCTTTCGGGTTTCCGACGACCCGCAACGACTGTCAAAGACCCACGAATGACAGCCGAGAACAACGGCTTAACGTACTTTCCAATGTACGGAGGGATATGTAAAGAGGGTCACCCATCCACGGATCAACCATGGCAAGCGTACTTAACTTAATCGATTGACCCGAACAGCTGTTATTACTTAGCCATGAGCCCCTCCATCATGATATTTTTTTCGAAACAGTTGACCAATAATATCGTAATCTCTAGTAGGTACGGTCAGCATTAAAAGTTGATTAACACTTCAGTTTTTTTAATCTTAGTTATTGAGCAAAATATTTGTTCAAAATTGCAGCAGAAGAATTTTTTTTAGTATATATGCTCTTGTCTATTATGTGAAAAGCTAAAAATCAGTTTATTGAAAAAAGTTGTTGTCAATTTAATAACATGTAAAAATGATAGTGTTAATCGAATTTTGATGCTGACTGTAAAGAGCACAAATAAATCGGTAGGTAACATAAAATGAACGTAGGTCTAATAAAATGGTCACGGCGGTAGTGAATCCAAGGATGCTGTCGGTCACGTGGGACATGACCCGTACTTCATTCTGTTTCATTTCAAGGGGGACAATCGCGGTGGCCAGACTTGGGTCACGGTCAAAGTAATTGTCTTACCCATATAAGACTATTTTTTATTCACCCACTTCTAGTTATACACACTGTGGAAATTATATGGAGATAACGTTTGGACTGACATCGTATTGACATGGCAGAATGCATATTGTCATGGCAGAAGCATCATCATCTGCCTAGCCTTTTCCCAACTATGTTGGGGTCGGCTTCCAGTCTAACCGGATGCTGCTGAATACCAGTATTTTACATGGAGCGACTGCCTATCTGACCTCTACAACCCAGTTACTGGGTAATACGATACCCCTTGGTAAGACTGGTTGTCAGACTTTCGGACTTCTGACTACCCATAATGCATAATGTATTTTCTCGATTTGTTTATCCTACTAATATTGTAAATATGAAAGTTTGTGCGTTTGGATGTTTGTTACTCAATCACGCAAAAACAGCTGAACGTATTTGAATGAAATTTGGCACACAAATAGTTTATAACCTGGATTAACACATAGCTATATTTTATTTCGGTAGTACCTCTCCGTGGAATAATTTTCGACCTTCACGCGGGAAAACGCTAGCCTACTTAATATATTTTTTCAAATTCATTTACTAACGACGCACAGCCTGAACCGCTGGGTCTAGAAGTATCAAATTTTGCCCCTGTTCCGTATATCCCTACCGGTAGCGATAATTAGAAAAAATCTCCAAGTATCCCTACCAGTGGAGATCAGTAGGGATATATGGAACAGGGGAAATTTTGCACAAGATTTCCATAAGTACCTACCCAAAGTGGATAAAAAAATTCTTTTTACAAAAAAAAAAAAAACAATCGACTTTCAAATAAGACACTACAAAGTGAAAAATAACTTTAATTTTGGAAGTCGGTGTCGTTGGGTTCGCATTTTCGTTGTTTGCCACCGACTTTTTCACTTTTAAGTTGTATTTACCACAAATTCGTATAACACTACTTGCTAAGTAAATATCAGTGACAGGAAGTTATTATAACATCATCAATATAAACTTAGTGGAAAAAATACGTATTATTGAAGCTAACTCAAAAACTATCCAAGAAAATAATAAAATTTATATGGAACCACCTCTGAAACATACCCGATCCATTAAAAAAATATATTTTGAAATCGATTTACAATTGCTGGAGATATCGCGTATAAAACGTACAAAAAAAATTTGTCGAATTGAGAACCTCCTCCTTTTTTGAAGTGGGTTAAAAATGGAATGTTTTTTGGAACTAATGGGGTTACACTTTGTATAGAAGTTCGTCATTTTTACTGATAGGAAAGCCCGCGGTGACTAAAATTGGTAAAGCCACCAAATTAAAATTGAGATGAAAAATATTACCTATGATTAAAAGTTGAGCTGAACGGACTTTATTAGTGTACAAAAATTTAGTTACCTTTATTTTTGTAAAGATAAATAAAATACAGTAGGATACATTGCCAGATTTTAAGTGTTGACAAAATTATGAATCCGCCGAGACACGAATGAATAACAAAGAGAGATAATATTTCATTCTCTATCTCTCGGGACCTCACTGCTATAAGTTTTTTAAAGTTGTTTACTTGTGTCCTTTTCGGTCTCTTTATCAAATAGGACGTACCTAATGTTTTTATTGTGAACCAAAGAGGTTTGATGCGGAAAAAAATGACTACTTCGAAAAGGCCTATGCCCAACAAAGAACAGAATTATAAAAAACACGAGGTGTTCCATGCCACAAGGCAAAAATTGCCGGAAAAAAGACGTTTCTTGTATGGAAACCCCTTTGATTTTTATTAACTTTGTTATATTTTTATTATGTGTTGTTATAGCGGCAATAGCAGTACACACTCTGTAAAAATTTCAACTGTCTAAATATTACGGTTCATGAGATACAGCCCGCTGACAGACAGATGGACGGGCGGACAGCGAAGGCTTAGTAATAGGGTTTCGTTGGCACACTTTAGGTACGAAACCCTAAAATAGATATATATTTTGTAAATCGTGAAGCTTTCGAAATACATAGTCAATCTGGACAGGTTGACTATGAGTATGGTTGGGTTGACTTTTGTTTTTTTTTTATTTGGCTGTTCAATTATGAGCATAAATACTTTACGTAGGGTCGCAGCATAATGCTGAGCGAAAGCCGTTTTGCGTGGATGTGACTCACGTTTCCCCTACCATTTTTATTTTATTTTTGTGTTTATGTTCTTTTTTGCGTCATGTTCACCGCAAATAAACGTATTTTTCTTCTATCTTTCTTTCTTCTTACAAATTACGGTGGATACAAAAGCGATTTTCTCCTAAAAAATCGATAGAAACATTGGGTTACGAACTAATAGTATTTTCGAAAACATAATTTTATAAAATAGGTGTTTTCACAAAGTCGCAGTCCTTTTTATCTAATTTAATTAAATTTTTGAATTTTGTGATCATTATACTAATAATAGAATAGTTACTTAAAAAAGTTATAATTTTATCTTTACCTGCGAGTATCGGTGATTTAATTACCGTCTGTAATTTCAAAGTAATGACATGTTACCTGTTTAACACTCCTCACCCCAAGTTTGCTTGTTCAAAAGCCGTAAGACTCGGCTAACCGCAGGTAGCCGGACCACTAAAACAAATATTGCCCTTTTACAGCCAAGGGCAAAACAGTAGTGCCTGTAAATGTCTCAGTGGAGCCTTTAATTTTTATTAGCCCAACATCGTGCATTAAATAGACGTGAGAAATGTTCGGGCTTCGAAAACACCCTGTTATTTTGTATCTGGACGCTTTGTTCAAATAATAATTTATTATTCAGCAATGTTTGGAGTTATTTTAAAATTCAACAAAAATGTTGACGTCACGTGTTTTTTCGAACCGAAATACGTGGTACGATTAATTTATTTTGACAATTTAAAATGAAATGTTTAAAAATTTGTGGATGACGTGAAGCTGTAATACACGCATTGAGAATGTGCTACGGAATTGAATGTTGCTACGGCGTAGGCAGCTACACTTTCGTAGCATGCGTTATATTACTACGCTACATTATAATAATTAATGTTTTAAAAATGTTATTTTACAAACAAATATTACAAATTATTGGCAGATTGTAGGTATATTGAATTATATGGTTCGGCAGCCATGCTTGAGACTTACTATATCAAAATGGTTGTTCTCGGTAAAACTGTGTTTAAATCATTACCCATGAATATTTATTAAACGAAAATATTAAGAGAAAGAAATACTTGGTTCAAGTTGGCATTACACCAACTTGACGCAATCCTTTGTTTTTGTTTCCTATTTCCTTTGTTCGCTACGAGTATTTATCCCCGTTTAATTGTCTAGCAAAGAGTTAAGATTTTTTAAATGCCTTCTTACATTTGAATGACATTTATTTATTGGTTTTGTTTTTTCTTTCGTGTTTTAATGGAGTTAGGTGTAGTGTTGGTACACATTATTTACCATTAATAGCTGATGTTATTTTGTTTTAAATATAATTATGATTAGCTTTAAATGTTTCCATTGCTGGGACACAGGCCTCCTCTCTTCGAGAGGGAGTGGGCTGTAATCTACCACGCGGGCCCAGTGCGGGTTGGTAGATGTCACATGTCTTCTAATTTTTGGTTCTAGGTCATGCCGGTTTCCTCACGATATTTTTCTTCGCTGTTTTGAGAGGAGTGGTGATAAAATTATTTACAAAAAGTAAAGCGCCTGTCCGGGTTCGAACCCACAACCTACAACTCGTAAGTCAGGGCCGTTACCACTGGGTCATCACTGCTCGGTAAGTCTTTGATTGATTTTGTTAAAATAGCAGAGAAATAGTTCTTGAAGGTAATGCTATCGGTGGCAGAAAATATCTGAATTTTTAATAGAGTATATTAATTTTTACATAACCAAAAACGTATTCATTTCTCTTAGTCATGTAACTTTTACATCAGATTTTAACACCCCATATTAGTAGCTAGGACCGCTCACACGATACCCACAGCCCAATTTAAAAATCCCTCATACATTTCGGACACGACGTAACATATCTTCCTCACTCCATAACGAAACGCGTATTACCGCGAACAGCTGCGGTAATTGAGGCCCATATGCTGGCCCCCATTATAAAGACCGTAGCATCTAAATACTATATAGAATAGAAAATTTACAGCTCTATATAAATCAGCGTATAAGTATTCCTCCTTATAATTTATGGGAGCCTGGTACCCCGTTGTTGGGGGTAATGGATGCGCCCGCAGATATCAGCGTGGCCGTCTTTAAATTACTCACTGCTACGGAAGCATTGGCTCTGCCGTGACTACAAATCCACTTAAGCGTACTTCTCACACTATTTAGATAAGCGTTCCTAATAAAAATCGCCCTTACTTGTAATTGATTTTAATTGTATCCTGTTACAGCAGATTGTGTCTCGAAGAATAATGGGTGGAGCTTTTCTGTGATAAAAATCTGTGTTAATATATTTTTACCAGCGAATAGTAGGGTAAAATTAGTAAGGTACTATTTTATTATCGATAAAATTAATTAGGAACCTAGCATATTACCGGTTCACGACATGGAAAACTCGTTTTAATTATTAAAATAAATCAAGTATCGATCACATTAAAAATTAATGCAAATTGCCTAGGTAATGGCATATACGCCACAATATCGATACACCTTGTATCGGTACTAGAATAATAGTTTAGGTACATTTTCTTTAGCGGCCATTGTATCAGTATCCTTCCGACCGATTTAGGTCACGATCAGGTACGCAGGAGATATTATAGTGCACAAGTGTGTGCGCAGACACAGGTGCGCTCTCTGTTCCTTTACTCTCATAGTCCGATGGGACGGCAATCCGACACGACTGGGGAGAGATCCGGCGCAGGACCAATAGCCTGACGTGCTTTTCGAGGCACGGGGGTATCACACCACCTACTTCCAAACTCTGGGCTGTTACTGAGAAATTCCTTATGGATAAACCCAATAACACTTCGCCCAACCTGGGAATCGAACCCAAGACCCCACGTTCAACAGTCACGCTTGCGACCACGAGACCTATGGGGCAGTAGTAGTTAGCGCATCGGTTAAGGCATGGACCGGCAAGGGACAGGTTGTATGTTTAAACTCCACCTATAGTCCTATTAATGAAAACCCAATCGACAAGGCTAGGCATTGAAAGAAGGTAGCTTAAGTCCACCTAAAAACACTTTAGCTCAAGCACGTATTTTTAAAGTCACCCAATATATTGCAAATTCACGCACATAATAAATGATGGCATTGCTTTTATAAAAATATCCTAGTGGTAGTTTATTCTCATTAAGTATATTAATGTTATTCCTCTTAGTGTATAATAAAATATCAAATCTTATTTTATATCAATTCTTAAGTACCTAAGCGTAGGATGGCGAAATAATTCCATGGAATTACATAATAATGACAGTTGTATAATACTTACTTGTCAGATTTTGAAACATCTCCTTTAATGAATGAAGGGATCAGTACTTGCTCTCATTACAGAACGCGCATATAAGAATATGTTAACAAAACTTTTGTTATGAGAAATATAAATAGTACCAGGGCAGAATGTTAAATATAGGAAAAAATACAAGGATTTTATAAAAAAAGCTCCTAAAAATTCTGTACACAGGAATTCATATTATAGAAAATGAATAGAATATTAAATTATGTCGGTCCGCATTTTGTAAAACTGACGAAGCTTCTTGTTAAGCTTTCAAGAAGCTTTTAAGTTAATGAACAAATTATTAAAAAAATCTATTGACTTTTATACTGGTTGTTTGGTTAGAATTTGATCAACGTTTATTAATGATACACTGAATGTTATTATTTTAGCTGGACGAGAAGCCTATGAAGTAAAATATCTAAATACCTAATCATCAAAATTATCTTTAAATTCTGATTCTATTGTTTACTGTTATTTTTTTACTTAATATAATATACATTTTTTTTTTATATAGAGCAGATACTGGAATTGTATTAGTGGCGAATATTTCGCAGCCAACTGGTTAAATTAGCCGTTTAGTTAACCGCCTGGCCTTTGGAAGTAGTGCTCGCCTCGCTTCGCTTTCTCGGCTCGCAAGCGGTTGATCACATTTCTAACCTAACCCATTTGGTCGGGGTGCCCTGGTTTAGTTACTGCGACCAAATCGGCTCGCGCGTGATTGTTTACCGACTTCCAACCTAAACTATAATTGAATATCATTCAGGCCGTTAGTTGAACGGCCGCCGTTTAGTTAAAAGGCTAGGCGGTTAACTAAACGGCTAATTTAACCAATTGGCTGCGACAAATACATTGAATTCTACTTTTTATTTAGCGTAAATTCAGGGGATAAATCTAAGCAGGTATGAATTATTATTTCCTGTTCCTACTATGTAATTCTATTAGTTGCAATCAATTATCGCTATATACAGGGTACCACTAAAAGAGATGGACAAATTTTAACACAACGCTCAGTACGTCTAACCAACGATATTCAAAAAAAAAAACACTGATTAAAGTGAATTTAATTTGACCTAAAATAATAAATTTCCGGCACATTGGTTTATTTTCGATAGCTGATTATTTTTCTTGTTAGTATCTAACGCGTTTTTCTTATATATATTTTTTTACCATCGTCCTTATTTTGGTAGTCTGTCTGTAGTCTGAATGATTTCTAAAAGTTTGTCAATCTATTTTAATGGGACCTTATATAACAAAAAAAAAGAATATAATCAGTGTTTCTCTTTTAATTTGAAATAGTTTTACATATGTACCATTTGTCGGTACTGCCTATCTAGTTTATACTGCAAAAATCCATACTAACATTATTATAAATGCGAAAGTATGTCTGTTACCTCTTCAGGCTTATACCGCTGAACCGATTTAGATGAAATTTGGTATAGAGATAGTTTGAGTCCCAGAAAAGGACATAGGATAGTTTTTATCCCGATATTCCCACGGAAAACTTATGCGGGTGAAACCGCGTGGCGCTGCTAGTAATTTATAAATGCCATTAATTTTAAATATTTACTGCACAATATGATTAAAATGTATCACTTTGGTTAGCATAAAACAATAGTTATGTAATGGTCAAAGTATGAAATAAATACTGTATTGTGCATAATTGTTTTGTTTAAAATATTTATTCACAACATTGGATAACGTTTGTTCGCAACAAGCAAAATAAATTTTATCAGTATATGAAGCATTCCCAAATATTTTATACAATTTTATATGTCCAACCGGTCAATTTAACGATTTTATAAATCTTTAATTCGAACCATTTCCGGTTGAAAAATTCGAGTTTCATTGGGGAGAGCAATTGGCAACTTTATTTATTGCTCCGCTCGGCCCGCGGCGTTGCCCGTGAAAACGTACTTTATCCCTTTTACCTCGCTTAAGGGGCGATTTGGAAAAATCCCTAAGTGGGTACCTACGTCACCGGCAGGGCTATCCTACAACAATTTTGTTTGCCACGGGCTACAATTAACATCACTTAGCTCTAATTTTGTTTTCAGTATTTTAGGTTATTTTATTTTTTCCTGTAATTTCTTTGGATATTTTCCTGCTCTATTATCTTACTTGGTCTGGAATAGATTTGCTAAATAATTATACACTTAATTAGAAGAGCAGTCTAGCTTGAACTTCCTTCACTCTGTTAACTTACAGCATAAGCGTTCAGGCATAATTAATGAGTTTAAACCACTTCATTTACTTATTCTTACGTTCAAGTTTCATAGTTGAAACCTTTTACTATCCAATTATTTATTCAGGCATGACTGAAACTTACTCATTTGCGATATGCAAAATATAATATTCAAATGAATTGTGAAGATATTTAAATTATTATTATATGAACTAAACTTAGAAATTGGTTCACAAATGATATCTAACTTATCTAACTAATACTGTGCTTAGAAAATAATTATGTGTTAAGTATCTGAACTGGAATTCAATACCCACTGTATTGCATTTCAGTTCAGATACTTTTTAACATAGCATTAAATCTATTCAAATTAACATTGATCAGTTAATACTCACCTACATCAATTCAATGAAACGAAACAATACCTCAGCAACTGGTCATAGCTCACGGAGCAGATCTGTAATAAATAATCGTGCGGTTGTCATCCTCGCCACACTCACTGAACATGAAATCCACTCAAACCTGGTCGGTTTAATTAACAAATTATTTGTTTACGGGCATTACTCTCCTCGTCTCACTTCTGTTGATCCGGTAAAGTTATATTAAATTTTGCGCAAGTTGAACACGAAAGTTTTGTGTATTTTCGCGGCACACAGACGGGAAGTAAGCTCGTCGTGTGGAGTGGCAAGTTGTGCGGTGGCGCGACACAGTCCCAGCGCGCGGTCCGTTTCGCACTGACTTAGTTTGCGCGACACACGGAGCGACCGGCCGACTTGAGAGCGAAGCCGGTGCGATTCATGCGCGGATCACTGGGTAGGAGGAGTCTTCGAACAAAACCACGCCTACCAAGGAGCTACACATTTCTTTTTCAATATGTGTAATTCAATTTCGCTTATGTCTTCGCTGGGAAAGTTGATGCCCCGTTGTCGTTGAACGCGATGTTTTTATGTAAACTGTAATGTAGTTCGCGAACCGAGTCGGCCCGTGATGCTACGCTCCGTGTGATTTTCCCTTTTCTTTTTTGTTGGCAATTTCACGTGCTGTTGCTTGTTCATATGTAGAGGTATAATAATGAAAATTGGGCAACTTTGTTAGGTAAAAAACAAGTGATATGATGAGCTCTGTACCTACTATGTTAACTTTTTAAACTTTTTATCGATGCTACTTTTATATCGTATAGAAATTAATATTTTATTGTACGATAAGTACTTAAAAAATAAAAATGAAGAATTATAAAAAAAAAAAAACATTACAAAAATTACGGTTATTCAACGTTTTAATAGTAGCATCAAACACTAAGGGAAAATGTTAACCTAAACCACAACAGTAATATCGTATTAATTCCTCCAAACAACAGAATCCCATCTCACCGCGGCTAAGTTCCTCAACGCTTTGGACTGTAAAGGAATTCACTAAATTATAACAGTAAATTAAGCGTAGTTTCATTTGTGTTACCAAGTGAATTATGCGTCGGTATCTTAGTTCTGTCACCACCTAAGTTACTACGGTTCAAAATTAATACAGTGCCATAAGCCAGCTCTAATACCGCGCGTCCTGGGGCTTCTATTTACCGTATCAAATTTTAAGAAGACATCCAAGGCAACCCCAACCTTGTTTACTCAAAAATAGAGCTTAAAATCCAGCTGTAACCCTAAATGCACATAAGCTTTTATGTACGCATTTAATCATTATTAAGTGTACACCTATTTGTTTAGTGTCGTATGTAACGAGATACTAATGACGACTGACATCTATAAACTAAATTGCGCTATATGATATTAGCACCTGGCTTCATAATAATTTACTTGAGAAATGGCGAGGAGTTGAAATAAGATTGCTGGGAGTTCATATTGAAACTTGAAAAGTAAACGATGGAGGAAAGTCTGAATATTTTAAATCTACAGAAGAAGTGGTGTTTATTTTAGTTTTTGCAGCTCTGTCCAAGATTCTTGTTTGGAGAATTTAAATATAATATAATAATTGAAATTTAATGAAAATTTCTTTAGGCGTGTTGGACATTTTTTTGAGATGAGACAAAAATATTTAATTCGCGCCACTGTTACTGTAACGACACCGTTTCGGATGTGTTCGGCTGTCCTCGGGATGTACTCGGTTTTAATTTATATCCGATATGTCAGTGGCATGTCATGGCAAAGTATTCTGTTTGTGTTTTGTTTTCACTTCTGTCGGCACTCCCGGAGTGCCACTGTTTTTTTTCTGTCCTGCCTATTTTGTACCCATACTTTTTCTAAGGTGGTTGTTTTTTTTACAAATATCAGTAAAGAGGAAAATATGTTAAGCCACAAGATACAAGCAACGGCGACGCTTAATTTTTGGCTCACCGAATTTGCACCAAATGGTACTTCCTGAAATCTTTTTCTTCATGGTAAACGAAGTTCCACTCCATCTTGCTAAACTGAACAGACAGCCTTATAAATTCCCACTTCGCTATAAACAGCTACAATTACGTACTTACCGTAACACAAACAAGACGAGCAGGTAACCAACTATTTATGAAGCGAATGAATCATAAAAAGCAAAACTCAGCGTAAAAGCGTAGTTTTTAAACTGAGCTAGTTTTAAAATCAAGCTAACGTTTAAAACTCGACAAAAAATGCAACAACACTTTAACGGCTCAAGTTTTTCATACGGCAGTCGGTAGGGGTAAGTCTGATGTAATCCTGGTAAGTTTGCTAGATCGTCTCGGTAAAAGGAAGCAAAAGAAGAAAGGAGGCCGATAGTCGGTCGCTCCCTCGGGCCTCGTTTGAACCGGAGCGATTTCGCGGCCGTTCTTATGATTAAGTCAACTCTGGTGGGATTTAGATTCGAGGCTCACTAGACGCTGTTTCGATGATTCAACTGGCGGGAATATTACTTCGTCAAACGAGTTTATTGATTTTGACGTAGGGTTTTATTGTTTTTTTTTGGTTTAGATTCGTTTTTAAGTTACTTGTTTATTTATTGTTATGTTGTTAATCCATACTTCCATACTAATATTATAAATTCGAAAGTAAATCTGTCTATCTGTCTGTTACCTTTTCAGGCCTAAACCACTGAACCGATTTAAATAAAATACAGTATAGAGATAGTTTGAGTCCCGGGGAAGGACATAGGATAGTTTTTATCCCGATATTCCCTCGAGATCGACATTTATACGGGTGAAACCGCGGGGTGCAGCTAGTATATGTAAAAGACTGATTATTGTGATTTATGACGTTTACTGTTGATTGTTGTAATTGTATATTAATTTTATCTTTTTCCAACAATTCCCTAACTTTTACTTAAATAATACAACCCTACCTTAGGTTTTTCATTCTGACTGTACAAAACTTGCTTAAAAAAAGTATAGTCCGAAACAACACTCAAAAATATTAATAATAATGAAATTCCTGTTTCGACCGGATCGGACGAAACTCCGCGGCCGAAACGCTTACTAAGTCAGTTTAATGACTTCAATCTGATATGAGAATAAGACTGGCTGTACCTTCAAGGGAGAGAAGGGTGAAGGTGTATCTAATATGCAAAAGAGACTGTATGTTCAATACAAAGGGAGAAAGCAGCACAAATTTTTGATTTTCAATTCCCTAACAAACTTGTTAATGATGAAACATTCTATTTTCTGTACGAGTGAAAAAAAAGTTCTATTCTACATCATCATCATCATCGGCCTAGCCTTTTCTCAACTATGTTTGGGTCGGCTTCCAGTCTAACCGGATGAAGCTGAATACCAGTATTTTACATGGAGTGACTGCCTATCTGATATCCACAACCCAGTTACTGGGTAAAACGAGACCCTTTGTTAAGACTGGTTGCCAAACTTCTGACGACCCATAACGACCGTCAAAGATCCACGAATGACTGCCGGGACCAACGGCGTAACGTGCTTTCCGAGGCACGGAGAGGTCTTGGTATGTAAAGGTGGTCACCCATCCTCGGACCAACCATGGCAAGCGTAGCTTAACCTGATCGATCGACCCGTGTGGCTGTCATTACTTAGACACAAGCCCCTCTAAAAAAAAGAAGTTCTATTTTACATCATAACTTAAAAAAGTTTTTCAGTATAATACAAGATAAACATAACTTACCATACCATTTGATAACGTAGCTGAGTAGTTCATTAAACAACTTACAAATTACCCTTTTTACTTTGTAACAAATTACGCTATCTTTTTCCAATACCCTCATTTTCACAAATAGAGTAGCGTCTGAAGATTTTATTACAGAATATCTAGATAATGAAATGAACATAAATAAACTTTATTATAGAGCGAAACAGGAAAATACGATAAAGGGGAAGGAGTCTTCCATTTGAACGGAAAGTTGTTTTATATTAGGCAAATTTTCTTTATTTACATTTAGGTAAAAAGAAAACTTCACCTGTACTTTAACGACAGTATATTCAATGGTTTATGAATGACTTGTTCTAGCTCTTTACAGTTGAATAACTTATATTTCTTTGGTTTTTCTTAGAATGTAATCATGAAGAATTATTTTGTATTTTATTATAATATTTATTTTTGTATTTTTATTTATTTATTTCTCTCATAAAGGTACATTGTTACAGTAGTGTGTATATACAATTTTGCCTTAGTTATGCTAGAACCTTTGTGAGAGCTGGAGTCTGAACTAGGTTCGGGACCTGTATGACAGATCTCCAGGCTCACACCCCTTTAAACATTTATCATATTTAACGGCATCTTGATTCAGTTTATATGTTGTATTATTACTATTAGAACACAGTTTAGATAGAAATGTACTTAAATCTATAATAAAGGTGGTATAATATTTGTGAAGTAAGATGATGTTATTGTAGGATTGTATATATTACAATATTATTTTTTGCTGCGATAGACTAATGGCCGATTCGTACAATTAAGAGTCTTGTATCTTTACCAGTAATGAAGCAAAAACCTCAAATCTTTGCATGGAAGTAGCTATCACAGGTAAAATTAGCTTACGAATCTATTTATATGCCCAGTTTGGTAATAATCAAATGCTACCATTGCATGGTAAGAAAAACGATTAATTTTTGTTTACAGGAACCAAGCATTAGCTGATATCGAGTACTTTCCAAAAAGGTTTCACTTGAACTCAACATATCCCATGAGTATCATCAGATGTACTAAGATTTCATTACATATATGGTATACTCTTGTAAGTCAGCAACAGCGACATATTGAACCATATTATTCGTACGAATAGTACTGGTTTTGGTTACGAATAGAAGCTTAAAGATGCACTTGAAAATAATAAGCCTTATAAGCAAAGAATAAAAGTCATAAATGGGTTAATTGTACCTAAAATTATTTCAAATCATAATTGTATTATTCATTGTATTAATAAAACTATAATTTACTCCTTCCACTCATTTCATTAATTCCATCCACAGACTCTCATCATAAATTGAATTCCAAAAGACTTGTCAGTTAATTTATTAGTCGTCATTATGATTAATTGAAAAATGTTCAAAGTGAAAATTTTAACCGGATAACATTTTTTGTTAATCGAATAACTGCCAAGGGGATTCTGTTAATTGGTTTCATGTCTCTGTAATTTCCGCTAGTTTGTTTTAATGCACGCCTGAATTAATTTTCAGTTTTCATTCATAATATTTCATACAAGTTTTGGTACAGAAGTTGGATGGATGACTCTTAAAGTTCGGAGTTTGAGGTTCATGTGGTCAGCGCTGTTTGGCTAGTTCGAGAACATACGTAGAATTAGTCAGTTTTGTGCCAATAATCAAAAACAAAACTGGTGATACGTCAGACAGCAGCAATTATAGGCCCATTTCGTTAGCTACTACCGTGGCGAAAGTACTGGACAGTCTGCTTGATCGTATTTTGGATAGTCACATAAAGCTGAACGACGCTCAGTTCGGTTTTAGACGCGGGCTGTCGACAGAAACGGCAGTTCTATGCCTCAAGCACACTGTCCGATACTACACCGATAGAAAGACTCCGGTCTACGCCTGTTTTCTAGACCTTTCGAAAGCTTTTGATTTGGTGTCCTATGAGGTGCTGTAGCACAAAATGAGGACAGAAACCAGCCCCCCTGAGGAAGTCGTCAACATTTTTGATTATTGGTACAACAACCAAGTCAACGTTGTAAAATGGGCGGGTGCGTTCTCCGATGCGTATAGACTGAGGTGTGGAGTAAGGCAAGGAGGGTTAACTTCGCCTCGTCTCTTCAATCTGTACGTAAACGGACTGGTTGAGGGACTCAGCAGCACCAAAGTCGGCTGCTCTATAGATGGAAAAATTTGTCAACAATATCAGTTACGCTGACGATATGGTGTTGTTGGGCCCCTCCATAAGCGCCGTGCGAAAACTCCTGTCTATATGTGTAGAGTACGCCGGGGCCCATGGGCTCAGGTATAATGTAAAGAAGAGCAAGCTCTTGGTGTTTCAATCACCAGGTCAGAAGGTTACGCACGTACCACCCGTTTGTATAGACGGTGTTTCTTTGCCCCGAGTTGCGCGTTTCAAGTACCTGGGCCACTGGGTCTCGGATGACCTCTCAGACCATGAGGATATTGAGAGAGAGCGCCGGGCGTTGGCTGTTGGCTCGTAGATTTGCACGCTGCAGTAAGGCAGTAAAAGTAACATTGTTTCGGGCGTTTTGTCAATCTTTTTAAACGTGCAGTCTATGGGTCAAATATACGCAGAAGACAATCAACGCCCTGCGCATTCAGTATAACAATGCCTTTAGGATGCTGATGCGGTTGCCGAGGCACTGCAGCGCGTCGGGCATGTTTGCCGACGCTCGCATTGATGACTTTCATGCCATACTCAGAAAGAGAGCGGCGTCATTGCTTAGTCGGGTCCGCGGCAGTAGCAACAGCATTCTGAGCGTTGTATCGGAAAAAATAAACTGTCCAATATTGTGGCATTGTGTGCAGTTGCATGTCTGTAAGAACAGCTTGTAACAGATCACATTCGATTTAAATTGTATTATGTGAATCACTGCTGCAAGCTGTCCACCTCGGTGTTAGGCGCGTGGCAGTGATTTATATATATTTCGTGGTTTTTCTTTTTAGGCTAAGTGATTAGAATAGGAATACTAACATAGGGGTAAGGAATATTGTTACTAACACAAATGAGTCTTGTTACTTACTGCAATAAAGATTATTATTATATTATTTGTGTATACTGTGAAAATGATTCCTTTTGGAACGTCAAACTTTGTGTTGATAATTTGAGTTGAGATTTGAAAGTTATTTTTGAGCTTCCGTGTTGTACCAAGTTTATTCTTTTTTGCTCCGAATTATAATGAGAAGTTAGTAAGTCGGCAAAATGTTAGTACATCTTTTCATTTTATTAATTTGATTAGATAAGTCAAACTTACAATAAAAATAATAGGAACTTAATAATTTATTCCTGGAACATCCTAAACATTTTTACTAAACGTTTGTGTTTTTTTATGGGCAGTAATGGGAACGGAAATTAGCGCTATAGATAGCTATTAGCAAAATACATAGGTTAATTAAGGCAGAAGCTGAATTACTTTTAAGCACCCAACATCCATTAACTAAACAAAAACCATATTTTAAAACAAAATGTCGAACTGTATAAATTTTAAATGTCCTTCTATTGTCGCCCATCGTGTTTAAGAGAGTTTCTTAAACAATAGCGAGTTGGGTCGCCTCGCCTTAACGTACAGATCTTATTGTTTAGAGGAATACGCGGTTTCGGCTCAGTATTGTTGTTATCTATGCGCCCGACCTCCTTTCGCGAAGAAATTAAAATAATAATACGTGTTACATGTTCGTATTATCATTTCGTCTTTATCTCAGTTGATTAGGTATTCTTACTTCTATAATGATGTCATTGAAACTGGTACCAAGTGTAGTAGAAGAAGTGTGGCCGATGTTATCGAAGCAAGTTTAAGGCTCCTGCAGACAGCGGAAACGCGACGCTGCGACGCGATTCTGATAGAAAAATTTCCATGAAGTTTTTATAGTTCTACTAGAGTTGTGTCGCGCTGTCGCGTCGTGCCTGTCTGCGGGAGTCTTTAAGTCATAGTTGTTTTACTCAGATGTTGTTGGAACTCAATATTCAACTACGATTACTTTTTGGTATTACGTCTCAAGATTTTGGGATCGTATGGATCGTAGCAGGTGGTTTTGTAGTTTCTGCCTACCGCCATGGAAAGAAGGCATGGGTTCATGTAGTTTTCTTTAGACTAAGTACAACAAAACCGCCGACAACAATTAATGAAAATATTAATGACGTACCAGTTAGAGCTTAGGTTCTAACCCGGCCGGTATCAAGTCAAAAGGTAGTCTTTTTCTTTCTATGCTGAAAAAAGACAGTGTCAAACAAAAGCCTCCACCCACACATCCCAATAATTATTACATAGTGATTGCAGCATGCATGTAAAGTTAATTATCGTCTGCAACATATTTACGACATGGGGTCGGTTGTCGCTTAATTTAGCGGTTTCCATGCCACTGAGTAATTAAGCGATTGTTTGCCATTTTGCAATAATTGATGTTGCTGTGTTTGATTTGCACTAATTATCTTTCACGCATTAAATTATTAATTCAGTTGTTTTGCGTTTTACGATAGTTAATTTGGTTATGTGTAATTCGTGGTGGCTGCGTTCATTTGGAAAATTGGGGAATTTCGGGAGGCGAAGCGGCGACATTGGGTTGTTGATTTTCGTATGGTAGTCACGACTCCCACTTTATATCAGAGGTATTTTTAATAGCTTTTTGTGGTTATGATTATCAGATCGTAAGAGTCTATTAGCTTCGAATATTCAATGTTAGTTGTCATTTAGTTTCGTTACTTATGTAATTGGTATGTATCTATGCATCTAAAATAGTATGTATATTGTATCTGTATAGGTATTATTTTGCATAAGTTGCTTCTGCTGCTGTTGCTGGGCTTAACAGCCGCACGGGTCGATCGATCAGGCTTGCTGCGGTTGGCCCGTGGATGAGTGAACATCTTTACATACCAAGACCCCACCGCACCTCGGAAAGCACGTTAGGCTGTTGGTCCCGGCTGTCGTTTGTGGATCTTTGACAGTCGTTACGGGTCGTCGGAAGCCCGAAAGTCTGACAACCAGTCTTACCATGGGGTATCGTATTACCCAGTAACTGGGTTGTGGAGTTCAGATAGGCATTCGTTCCTTGTAAAATACTGGTATTTAGCTGCATCCGGTTAGACTGGAAGCCGACCCCAACATATTTGGGAAAAGGCTAGGCAGATGATGACTTATTATTTTGCAACAACGACAGCACCATTTTTATGTCGACGCAATAAATGTCCAATCTAAGGTTGCCTGGAAGAGATCGCAGAAAGTGATAAGGCCGCCCTTTGTATATTTACCCGACTGCGCGACGCAAAGGAGTGGTAATGTGTTTATCAGCCTATGTATGTATGTATGTAAGCTCGTATGTATGTTTGTATGTTCCTTTGAAGCACTATACAGACCAAACGCCTGGGCCGATTTTTATGATTCACACGTCAATCGATTTCTCTTAGTCCGGCGAGTGTCACTAAAGACATGACGTTAATGAAAATTCAATATGGCGACTACCGGACGCCATATTGTGAAAATGAAAAAAATGAAAGTCAACAAACTATGTCAAGTGGGGTATCGTTGGATAGGTCTTTCAAAAATATTTGTAGGTTTTGAAAGACCGTTTTTTGATTAAGTAAACCGATCGTGACTTATCAAGCTTTAAAGTACCAATTTTCGTTAGTATCAAGTGTCCCCCCCCCTCTACCAACTAAACGGTTGTAGTTAGAAATTTAAATGTCACGGCAGTAGTACCTATATATAACGAAGTTTAAAGGAAAACCTTCACACTTAAGTGGGATTTACAACTCATAACTAAAAAGTTAAAAATAAAAAAAAAAAATTAAAAAAATCAAAAAACCCGACTGCGGTAAAAAACTTAAGTTAAAAAAAACTGAAAAGCTAAAAACAAGCCCATTTTAAATTAAATAAAAGTTGGAAGCAGGCGGGACCCATACCATTTTTATATTTTCAAACTCAAATGGGTCCCGCCTGCTTCCAACTTTTATTTAATTTAAAATGGGCTTGTTTTTAGCTTTTCAGTTTTTTTTAACTTAAGTTTTTTACCGCAGTCAGGTTTTTTGATTTTTTTTTTTTTTTTTTATAGTGTATAAATATTCTTTTTGTTATGTATTTCCTGGTATATTTACAATATATTTAAACTAGCTGTTGCCCGCGACTTTGTCTGCGATCCAGAATAAACAGTTGCTAATGTCCTTACCCAGGTAAAGGTCTATCTGTGTGCAAAATTTCATCTAAATCTGTTCAGCCGTTTTAGCGTGAAAGCGTAACAAACTTAATTTCGCATTTATAATATAAGGATATTTTGTTTTTTTTTTTTAGTTTAGTGGTAGGTACGGGTATTTTTGCTACGTTAATTATCAAAAAAGTATCTAATTATTTTACCAACAATTCACACACGAATCACTACTGAATGATGCTTTTAAGTTGCCAAAGGCGGTCAAAGGGCTAAGCAACGAAACGGCCAACGAAAATTATCGAGTGCTTCAACATTTCCCCAAACGTCAAAGTAAAGTTATACAAAGCTGCAACACAGTCGAGGTACATACATACAGAAATATATAAAATTTGTAGTTCACCTCGGTCACTGATGTGTTAAAAATCTGAAACCGTAAATACAACATTTTCGAAAATTATTGAACGTAAATATGTATTTTGAGATTGTAATAAAATTGGGACATCTCATAACTTTCTTTTTAAATTAAAAGGTACCTACATACTATTAAAAGTAACCTCAAAAAACCTAATAAAAAAAGCGTGTGAGGTCGGGGGACGCCCGTCAGGAACGAAGTTTAAAAGAAAATCCAAGGTGGCGGCTGCAAATATTTTAAAATTTTCGCAGCCGCCATTTTGTATTTTTATTTTTATTTTGATCTTCACTTACTATGCCACTGGCTTCAGAGCCCTCGAAAACCATAAAAACGGCACCCATGACAAATAAATTGATAATTTTTGCAGCCGCTTTCTTGGATTTTAATTTTGACCTCAATATCGGCTTCAACACCCTCGAAAATCATGAAAACTATGTCTCTCTCTCTCTCTCTCTCTAACTCTCTATTATATGTAATAAAAACATTTTTACAAAAAAAAAAAACACCCGACTTCCAAAACAAAAACACTACAAAGTGAAAAGTAAATTTATTTTCGGAAGTCGCTGTCGTTGGTTCCGCATATTTGTTTTTTGCACTGACTTCCGAAATTAAAGTATTTTTTCACTTTGTATTGTTCTTTGTGTTTTTTTTTTGTAATAAAATGTTAAGTAATATACTTTAAAATATACTTAAATAACAAGTAAATACAGCGACATTTACTCTCAAAGAACTGTTTCCATCGGCAGTTCCATAGTTCAAATAAAACACATTTAATAGAATAAAAAGTGTATTGCTTTCCTTTTGAATGTAATTTCATGCTTGGGGGAAGCATGCCAGCATTTTTAAACGGCAGGATTGCGATCCGCGCGAATACGTACATATATTAAAATCAACTTGCGTTTTGCTCTCATTCGTCTCATAATTTTATTTGCTGGTAGCAAAAATGCGCTTGGTTGGAATTCTTATTTGATAAACATAATATTTTGCTTTTGTTTACATCTGGTGCTGAAGTTACTGAAAAGATTTTTGTTGTGTTTTATTCGCTTCTTGTCACGGATTCTGTGTTTTGTAGAGAATATAATACATACACAGATAATTAGTCTTAAACAGTAGTGGTCTGCGTAAACCCTTTGTACTCACAAGTTTTTCTTACTGTGAAAAACTGCGGTTTATTCGCCGTGTGTAGGCATGATCGTCGGTGTTGTTGTCTGAAACATTATTTTTTATTTTATTAATTTTGTGTTTCACGAAATGTGTCCAAATAAACATTTTTCTTTCTTTCTTTCTGTTGTATGGATCACTATGGAAGCTTGTTGTCGGACACGTTTTTTCTACGGCGCGGTTTATACGCCATACCGTAAAGAAACCGTGCCGTGTGTAAGGAGCTGAAGGCTGAGTTGATTAAAACCATAATAAACTTGTTTTAAAAACATTTCTTCCATGCATACTAACAACATGGCCAGAACTTTAAGTCATTTTTATGATTAAATTCCATAGCAGGAAGAAGGCATACATACAGAGTCACGTGAGTGTTAGTCTGAAAACCCCAATCCGTCATGAGCAAGCGTAGTGACTGCGTGGTATGCTCATACCTTCTCTGCATGAGAAGAGGCATTTGTCCTGCAGTGGGATGATAATAGGCTGCTTTTATACTTACGTAAAATGATTGTGGGTTTTTTTACAAAAACATTGAACACTACAGATAAACTTATTAGTTACTAATTTCATACTCCTTTAATTACTTTAACGATGGAAAGCACGACGAAATTGGTCCCGGTGGTCATTCGTGGATCTTTGACAGTCGTTACGGGTAGTCAGAAACCCGAAAGTCTGACAACCAGTCTTACCAAGGGGTATCGTATTACCCAGTAACTGGGTTTTGGAGGTCAGATAAGCGGTCGCTCCATGTAAAATACTGGTATTCGGCTGCATCCGTTTAGCTGGAAGCTGACCCCAACATAGTCTTTGGGAAAAGGCTAGGCAGATGATGATTTAGTTTAACGATGGATTCCTAATTTGTAAAATTATATTTATTTTAGAGTGCTTTTGAAATATTTTTCTATATTTTCTAAATTTTTTATACTTATAAATACATAAATGTTATTTTGATACAAGGAATAACGTTGGACAAAATTAACTTTGATAAACCGTATTGGTACCTACATTTGTGGGATTGTTCAATATATAATAAATAATTCAATCGGTACAAATATTCCATTTAATGGTGTTATAATTCTAACATAAATTGCTTTTTAGTAAATAAATGATTGCAACTAAATTCGAAAGCCTTCGGCGTTTGGTCATGTTGTGCACATTCAAATGTTAGTCGTAACTAATAACATGAATTGAAGTGGAAATACATTTATTTAGAGTTGACTCTGTTACAAATAATGTGCATAATAGTGTAAATTGGTACGGTATTTTATTAAAACATAATCTAGATAAAAGAAGCACCATATCAGCCTGTTACTTTTTGCTCTTGTTTTTTGATTATTATTGTTTATAGAATATGTAACTAAATTGGTGCACATTATGAAAGCAGTTTGTTCTGAATCGGTTAATTGAATTGATTTCTGTAATTTGCGATGTACATACGTAATTTATTATCCCAAAAATAATTTAAACTATGTAAATTACAGTCACACTTCCGTTGTATTGTCAAAATAAACCAAGATGGCCGAAGTACCTACTTCGCTAGACCTTTATACGTGTGCGACTGCGTGCGTGCATAGATTTGTAATATGACGAGCTAGAACTATTTACTCAACCCGTCTATAATAAACGTAATCTTATAGAATTATTAGTTAGAAGATAAACATGAAACAAACTTTTTAATCAACATCCTATAGCCCGTTGGCCGTTATCTTTAAACAATGTATTTAATATTTGCACAGAAGAATGCCTGACGTAGTTGGAGGCAGCTTTAGTTTTTGTTCAAAACCTCCTTCTCTACTCTTTAGTTACACAAGTTGCATTATTAGTTTTCAACTTCACGAGTTTAGCATTTTCGGGTGAGTTTGGCTCGCTCAAATTAAATGTATAGTTCAATATTGGTGCTTTTTATTTAAACTTCATTTAGGAGCTAATCTAAAGTTTTAATCAAGCTTCTGAAGTAAGCAATCCTTTCTTGTTCATTGGTCCGGATGCTAAATACTTTTTCAATTAATTTAAACTTGTTATGTCTAGTTTCTGATGTTTTTTTTTTTTTTGTTTGATTTTCTTTATTTACTGTTAAATTATTGAGAATATACCTACTGCAAGTGTATTTTGCAAAAACACGATTGAAAATAATATACCTAATTTACTTTTCATTAAGATATAGTCTTATGTCATAATTTGACCTATTTTTAGTAATTTTCATTGTTTTAATTAAATTCTAGTGATTTAAAGAATTTATGAACCAGTAAGGTACTTCGAATTGTAAGAATTTATGAAGTTCTTCAAAGAATGTAGATTATAAAATTCCGACGTCTTCAAATGAAGTTTATGTACTGTGAAATAGCGGAATTTTACTATCCACAACTAAAGTTGTGTTGCTTTTCCATCAACTTATATTTTATTTAAGTAAGTACGGAGCATAAATGGGTTTTACTAAACCTGTATATTCCCACTACTAGGCAAAAGTCTCCTCCACAGCTTTCTGTTCTTTCCTGTGTTGCTTTCTTCGGCCAATCTCCCATAAGCACCTCTAACTCATCAAGCCAGGGTTTCCTCGATCTGCACTGGACCAGCGCGGCGGTATGTGGTACAAACCCCCCACAAATATTAAAAGCAACCTAACTTATTGTTGATTATGACCTATCTCATAAAGAACCCTCAACTAACTGTGACAACTTGCACTGAAATATTTCACAACCCTTCTTTCCCGACCATAAATTGACGGTAAGCCCTCTAAAATAGAGAGGTGCCGGATGCAAGCAATATAACTATCTATCGAAACTGCACTTGAGGCCTTGTGCCTCATACAAGGAGGTGCTCCGACGCAATTAACTTGATTTATTCCCGGCGTTTACTTATTCAGTGCTACGGTTAGTACGCCCAGGGAACACGCAACTACATTTTAAAAATACTTGTTCTAACTTTCACAATATGCTACGCGAATTTGGAGTCTATGTTCGTACATTTTGAGGTGTTAAAGCAGTTTTGAAGAGAAATATTTAAGACGCAAAGTTTCATGCAAACTGTCTTGCGTTCAGAACATCTTTTGCATGTAACAGTAAATATATTTTAGAAGCTTTTGATTTAGATTTAGTGGCTAGCATTATTATTGTACGTCGGTATGAATGTGATAACAGTGTTTGTTAACTTAGTTCTGAATTGAGCAGTTGTAAAATTCACCTTGAATTTTACATATAAACTGAGCATTTTTGAATGTTCACTTTTAAACGCGTGAAACATGTAGCGTATCTAACTAAATAACATATCCTGTATGCAACACTCACTTTTAACAAAATGCTACTCTATAAAAAGGGAAAAACGGAAAAAACAGAACAAAACAACAAGCAATAAGCAAGAAGAAATAAGCAGATTACAATAACGAGATAATAAGAGAGCCTGAACAACTCAGCGAAGTAAACTTAACTACCGTGCTACAGCTATTATGAACTAATTCTCTAGAAAGAAAGCCTTTGGCGGATCTAGGGGTGGGTCTGGAGGGCCATTAAAAAGGTGTGAGAGTGCGCGCTACGCCTCGAGTGAATTTGTCAGACGACGTCGTGAAATTAACACTAGGCGAACATAAGTCACCGGGAGAAAGTGCTGCGCCTTGCCCCCAGGCGGTTATCGATATCTCGGATATAGTAAATTTTATCCGCCAAATTCGCTGCGAAAGTGGCTGCAGCGAAGTGATTTGCAGTGTTATAACTGCGTTTGTGTTCGGTTTCATTGGATTAACGCCCGAGTAATGAGTAAACTTGTTAGTGAAAACAGTGAACAAGATTCTGTTTCTATTTTGGTGATAGAATTTAGGTTGTATAGATTTGTGTCGATCAAATTACGTAACATAGCGTTAGGTTAAGGATTTAAAAATAATGTGTAAGTACCAATTTTATGCCCAAAAAGCTTCACAAAAACTTAATCAATTAAAACACTACGAACATTATAATATCATAATAATATCTTAACTATGAGTAGGAGTAAAATTCCTCGATATTTAGAACGCTCTGTATTAAACACGTCACTAAAGACGTTTGGGATGTAGCAATAATTGCTGCGACGTTCACTACCTAGATGTTATTAAGTTGAACATTACAACAGCTATGCAGCTTACTCCGATGCAGTACCCCACGTTTCTATGGACTCCTGGTACCCGAAGAAACGAAAAAGTATTATGAGATGAAATTATTAAGCTACTTCGTTTTAGGCGCGCTCAGGATTTATTACGGTTGGGATTTTGTTGGCGTTTTTTATTTTGCTACAGTTACATTCAAAGGAATAAACATATCTAATAGTTTCTATTAGACATGAGGTTTATACAGGGTGTCCCTGGAAGTATGGATCAAAGCGAATAGGGACATGGGCAAGGTCATTTCCAAACGTTTTAGTAAAAAAAAAACTAAAAAAAAAAATCCTAAAAAAAAAAGAGAAGAAAGATCGAATTCGTGAAAACTATCAGGGCTATCAATTTATTTTTTTTAGATAGCCCTGATAGTATTTTTTTACGATTATTTTCTTTGAACACTAAGCGAAGTGATTGAAAAAAAAAAATTAAAATCGGTCATAACTTTTGAACCGTAAAAAAATTCACTGACATTCTCAGGGTTAAAAAGTTTGGAAATGACCTTGCCCACGCCCCTATTCGATTTGATCCACACTTCCAGGGACACCCTGTATTATAAAATAAATAGTCTAGACTTTGGATTGGAGTTATCAAGAATGACATAAAATATTCAAGTTATATACGACATAAAAGGTTGTTTCTTAACTTCATATTAAAAATTCTGCTAATGATGTTACGTGGGACGTAGAATGGGCAGGCTTTTGAATGAAAACAATCACCAAACACTGTGTGCGAAATTAGAGCGAAATAATTTATTATTATTCAAATTAAAGACAGCCGGTCTATTCTGTAAAAATCTCATTGCGAATACTTAGGTGAAGTGAGTTTGAATTAAGCAGTTCCCCCTGATGCTAGGGATTGAATCTTCACTCTCAACTCACTTTAAGCTCATTTCACCTAAGTTTTCACAGAGAGATTTTTTCACAGTTGGTCGGCTGTTGAAGATTAGTCCAAAATGACTCTGGCCCTCGTAATAGCACACAAAGCAAACAAACTAAATGACTCTGCGAAAATAGTGCAAACACCTTCTTACAGTTTACAGTATTAACATTATAATTAAATTAGTTCTTCGTAGTACGCGTTGAAGAAAGAAAGTAAAAATAAAACAGAAACCTAATCACTAGGAAGTTCAATAGGTGCTCTTATTTTCCTTCGTGAGCCATAACAGCAGTTGAATGGAGCAGTCATTTTTGTATTTTTATTTCAATTTTGACGAATTTTTGTTGCCCAATGAGCTCCTCCCTTTTTTAACCGACGAAAACACGGAGGAGGTTATCAATTCGACGCGTATATTTTTTTTATGTATGATCACGCATAACTTTTTACAGAGCAGTTCGATTTTGATATTTTTATTTTATTGGAAAGGGTATATCCCGAAGTTGGTGCCGACTCAAAGTTACTTAGGTACCTACTTACATTAGTTTAAGAACTTATTTATTGAGGTTAAATAAAAAAGGTTTATTATTTTTTGCTTTTCAGTTTTTTCGAAGGTTTAATTTTTTTGTTAAAAAGTTTCTTTTATTTTTTTATTATAATTTCGTCATCATCTGTCTAGCCTTTTTCCCAACTATGTTGAGGTCGGCTTCCAGCCTAACCGGATGCAGCTGAATACCAGTACTTTACATGGAGCGACTGCCTATCTGACCTCCACAACTTACTTTACAAGTTACTGGTTAATACGGTACCCCTTGGTAAGACTGGTTGTCAGTTTATCGGGCTTCTGACGACTGTTAAAAGATAGTGGATTATGATTTAAAAAAGTATAATAAGTGAGAATCTACCTACAAAAGATGGTTGTGTAGGTAAATGAAATAGAAGAAGATTTTTGCTGCAAACAAAAGAAAATTCCCGAAATATTTGTGTTCAAATCCGTGCAAGACAACAACGTAAATAATACCGTATATTAACGCGTTTGCTTAAATGTTATATCAAGATGTGACTTACAGTATAATGATAAAAAAAGGAAGTTAAAGTTAGTAAAAATACTCGTATTTTAAATGTCGACTCTATGGGTGTCGTGTTCAAACATCTGTAAAAACTTGGTTCATTTGGTCGAATGCATTGAGAATTTTAATACTTTCCTTTATCTTGAACTCTACTTGTTAGGACCTTATCGGGTGCCTACTAAGTTCCTTTATTTTATTACCATTTCAATTCTTTGCATTACTTACACATTTCAATAATTATTTTCAGGAGCGCAATTGAAATTAGAACTGATTTGGTTATTCTTACAACGTTTTCTAAGACGGAATAACTAAGACGGTTAGGAATAATTATTTGCTTTTTAGTGGTCCTAGACGCATACCATAAAGGTTGTATGGAGGTGGTTTTAGAAAACGATGTCTGGAAGTCTCTGACCTTGTTCAGCACTGGGACAGGTTAGGCTAAGATAATAAAATGGTTTTAGTTTGCTAAAGTGGTTTATAATACTAGAGAAATAGGTTATATTATTATTTGGTAAAGTTTAAAGAAGTACATACTGAAACCCTGAATGCCTTGTGGCATTCCATAAGTCTGCATGTACCACTACTGTACGTGAGGCTTAAATAAATTAATAATGAATAATTTAACAAAATAATAATTAATTATTTTTATTTAATTAAAAAAAATTTTTTTTTTTTTTGTTTATGGTAACTCTCATCCTATTTCATATTTTTTTCTTCATAAAACACAGACACATGCATACAATCAATCAATCAATTTGCCTAGCCGGGGTCAGCTTCCAGTCTAACCGGCTGCAGTTCAATACTAGTATTTTACATGATGCGACTGCCTATCTGACCTCCACAACCCAGATACTGGGTAACACGACATCCCTTGGCAAGACTAGTTGTCAGACTTTCGAACGACCCGTAACGACTGTGAAAGATCCAAGAATGACAGCCGGGACCTACGGCTTAACAGGCTTTCCGAGGCACGGAGGGGTATCGGAATGTAAATATGGTCACCCATCTACGGGCCGACCTTGGAAAGCATAGCTTAACCTGTTTGATCGACCCGTGCGGCTGTTAATACTTGGCCACGAACCCCTCACATGCATACAATCATACACACATAAAGAAACAGTTCAAAGTTTAGCAGGTTAGGCTAAAAATCTGGCTTAGGTTTGGGTAAAATTCTACAGGAACCCTGGAATGTTGCTTATTCTGTAGTCTCTCTCCATATTTTTTAAATACTTTAGTACATTTACGTTTTAGTTTATAAAAAAGAGTGTTCTGGCAGCATTATTTTTATTAGTATTGATATGTGTAAATCCTAACATCTACTCGAAGGTGCAAGACATTCTTCTTTTATCAATAGGGCTATTGGAGAAACTCTCTGCTTACTATTTGCGTAGGTACTAATAATGTAACATTTTTCTGTGATCAAAAAACCCTTCTGCTTCTGATAAGTAAGAAATATCTATGTATTCTGTTGAATACCACGATAATTTCAATTTCAGTCCGTGGGACCAAAAGCTCCATCTAGTGTAAATTAAGTAGCTGCGATTCAGACGGCTCGAGTTGTTCTGATTTTCAGGGAAACAAACTTTGGCAGCCACCATGCTTTCGCTGCACACACGACGCCATCTGCAAAATTCAAACATTCAGGTGAAACTTACTTCCTTGATCAACAAAACTATTTAACGTAGATGGCGCTACGCTTTCGTAGCGCACTACGAAGCTACGCGTTCGCGGCGTAGCATTGACGTAGCAAAGCTTCCTCTGAATGTATTTGTTTTCCAATAGATGGCGCTAAGAAGCGGTCGCGCTTTGGTTTTAAGTTATTTCGTAAAGAGGGCATGGCGTGCGCAGTTAAATATTTTTTCACCACTCTCTCCGTTTATGGTTGATGACTTTTCTGATAGATGTCGCTATTTCTTACTAGGGAATAAATAAAAAAATATATTAATATTGCAATAATTGCCTTTCATGTCATGGAAATATACATTATTCTGAGATTTTACATAGCCAGAGATTCCAGAATGGCTATAAATATAATGCATTGCTATATTTCATAATACCCTCGTGGATGAATGCGGGTACTTTGATAAAACTCAACCTTATCCAGCAAGTTTAACGAACGTTAATGTTCGAAATAAAATCATTGTATTTTATAAATTAAATTGAGTAGTTTAATGAATGTACCTACTATCTAAGGCCAGCTATACACGGACAGCTTGAAGCAGCCAGTATCGACTGCTTCAAGCTGCGACTGCATGGCAAACTACAGTCTTCTACGTACACACATACGCGGAACCGCTCGAGCAGTCGCGACTGCTTCGGGCGGTCGGCAGCGCAGTGAAATTTCATCGTGCGGTCAAGCAGTTGCCAGGCATAGTGTATGCCTGCTCGAGCTGTCGACTGCTCTCGCGCAGTTACCTCCTTCCACGCTCTTCGTTCTACGACGCGTGTGTTAACGTCGGCAAAAAAAACCGCAGAAGAGTTGATACCGACTGCTGCAGCTGCAAGCAGGCAGGTATCAATGGCAGCTTCAAGCGGTTGAATTTGACTGCACGAACAGTCCGTGTATGTTGATCACTGGCTTACTGCTGGAGCAGACCGTGTGGCCAGCATTAGTATGTACTGACATGTATTTCAAAAGTTATATTAATTTCTACACCTATGTCTATGGTTATTTTGGCAGTGTTGTAGTGTAGTTTTTATGTAAATAGGTTTTATACATATACGAGTATATTATGCATTTACCAAAACGAAGAACTATCTTGCTAATTATAGGATATTGATTAGATTTAAAGAAAAAAAGTAAAAAAAAAACATGATTAATAATATTATTATATCGAAAATACGACAATAGCATCGAGCGTACATTACTTCGCGCAAGTGATTCATGTCTGTAGAGAATAGAAATACTCCTAGCTGAACAGAAACACCTCCTATTTGCACTCCATTTACTGTGCATCCCTTTTAAACAATTCCAAACCTTACACCTTGGGAATAAGATTGCATAGTGTGGTACAGATAAGTTTGTATGTATCTACACGCGCTCTCGTTTCTCGTATACGTGCCGAGTTCTGCAAAGTTCTCGCGTCTTGTTACCACCACGCGTTTGGCAGATTGGATTTGTTTCTCCGCATGCTAATATCATAGGTACGTGTGGACTCGTCTGGATTAGCGCTAGAGAAAAAATATATCCCCTCGTTTGTATATTTTATGAACTTAAATACTATTATATATACGTTTGTTTGAGTCTGACTCTCGGTTCAAAAACATTGTCCCGTCTCGCCGAGTTTTATGTACTGATATTTTAATAAAATGTGCTGTGTTGAGTCTGATAAAACCAGGGCGTGGGTAAAGTAGGTTGTGTTTTTGGAAAATATTCTGTTACGTAACGGCTTTATTTCAATTCACTGTTTCAACCTAACCACGTATGAGTAATAAATATAATTGCCGAGAAATCCTGTTCAATTTCATTGTTTCGTATTCGGGATTCTAATGAGTAATAGTACTACCTCATCTTACATAATAATCGATTTTAGTATGTGAGCTCTTTAGTTATTATTAAATCGGTGTAATAATAATTGTACATTTGTTTTGTTGTCATATTATTTTTACTTTTGTAATAACTATTCTTAAATTATTTAACAATTAAAATACTCAGAATATATAACTAGATGGAGAATATATGGTATCAAATCATCAATACCACTTGCCATAATATGTTAAATTACAAAATAGAGAGTTAATTTAATCAAACTATCGTTACTGTTATATTCATCTACCGCAATAACCACCGAGTTCAAGGTTAAGACACATATAATCCTACAAACGATCGGTGAAACCACAGAACTATCGCTCCTTCGTAACCTCGTATTTTCAATTCCAATAAACGTATACTCACAGGTAAACATATTTTCTGTCGTACACGTTAGTGAATATCTCATTTGCCATCGTTTCTGGGCCACTGGTTCGATACCCGATTTGATAGGCTTGTATGCTAACTTGGGGGCTCATATATTTACAACTTTGACAAGTTTAATTGGATTCTTCGTATTTTTGGTTCGAATCTTAAAGTGCGATTGGAAGTTTAAAATTATGAGTTTAAGTAAAACCATCTAGTTTCATCCATGAGCTACGTTCATTTTTTTTAATGGTAGGCTAGCTCTTTAGACCATTACTTGGTGTAATTTGTTTCATCACCGCTGCTTTCAAACCGGTGAAGGAAAAATAGTGGGGATACACATGTGACACCCACTAACCTGCAGTAGGCGTGGATTACGGCCCACTCCCTGTCATAGAGTCTTTACCCTATGTCTCATAGTCTTTATGTAACCTTTGTCCCAGCAGTGGGAACATTATGGGCTGATTATGATTATACTCAGTAAACTCTTAGAATCCTATAGGTCAAGTGTGTCAGGTAAATGTTTTTCTTAGGATTATTTCTATAAATAACCTTCTGAATAATAAGATTTGAAGAGAAATTTATTCTCAGTCATTCTTGATAGTTTTCTTCTTCTTTATTTTAATTCATTGGGATGAATAGTGTTTCGTCAAAGAAACACAACAAATAACATGGTAACCTGTAACCATGGATTCAGTCTGAACCCGTTGAATGAAGTTTTTCGTCGGTTATTAATATTTTATTTGCTGTTCCATTCATTTTGACAGCATAGGTATTGCACTTTTCTATGAAACACAGCAGTTTTTTTTTTTTTTTAATTATTCTGGGGGTCTAGAATCACGTGCTGCATTCATGGTTTCAGTTTGCGAGTCGATGTCCCAGCCAGCCTGTATATAAGGTGCTATAAAAATATCTGTCAAGGCTGCAATGGGAGACAGTATTCTGTATATAGATTACAATAGTAATGATACATATTGATCTTACGTCATAAATTTTTTCATACAAAAAATGTGCGTATAAATTTGAATTGATTTAGTTGTATGATACCGTCCCATAGTAATTAGCTGTTGCCGCACTGTCATTTCTTTTTGCAAAATGTGACGAAAAGTGACACATCGCGCGTAGTTTGTGAATCACGTTATGCAGAATAGAGTACTTAAATGTTTATTTAATTACTTTATTTTCTCTAATTGATTTAACGTGGCTGATATTTTCATAGCACCTTATAATAATATATACCAACTTAAATACGATAAGTAAAACAAGAAATGGATTTTGATTTTTTAAAATTCATACACTACACTAAAACTTATATGTTCTTCATTGGTTGTTTTATTTCTTCACATTGTGGTGTAGGAAAACAATTGAGTTGTTCGAACTTGTTATCAAAACAGGTGATATGTTAACATTTTCTCACTGAAAATCTTTAATCTCATCACGTATGGCCCTACGTGACTGACGAAGGGATAGTCTGCCTTAAGGGACTACTTTCCCTTCCTTTGCGAAAAAGCCGCATGGTTAACATGGTACCAAATTATATAAATAATATTTCATCCTTCACCCCTGGGGAAGTACCCCTTCGTTTCCTTTTTTTTTCTTGAACATAAGAGTACTACATACGGTATCACACTTGGTCATCTGTGGTTTTGGCACGAGCTGTATGGAAATTTTAGCCAATGCTGTGTGTGTGTGTGTGTGTGTGCTATGTAATGCTGTTGTGTGGGTAAGTTATTTCTGTTTTTGAAGTGAAACTTCTGTAGGCGCGTTGGGCATTTTTTGACATGGGAAAAATCCATTGAATTCGTGCCACTGTTACCGTAACGACACCGCTTCGGATGTGTTCGGCTGTCCTCGGAATGTGCTCGGTTTTAATGTATATCCGATATGTCAGTGAGTGATGGTAAAGTATTCTGTTTGTGTTTTGTTTTCACTTCTGTCGGCACTCTCGGAGTGCCACTGTTTTTTTTTTTTGTGTGCCTTTACCTGGGTCAAATAAATGTGTTTTCTTTTTTTCTTTCTTTTCTGTGAAAAAAAGATAAGCCAGTCCGTAGGTGGTCTGTGTGACTGATTGCCCAGGGTGCGCTGGATGAACCGGAACGAACGCGTGGTTATACCGTTGCCAATAGACAAATAAACGGTGATGGAAAACTATGTGAGGAATAATCAAGAACTGAAGATTTGAAGACATGTGACATTCACCAACCTGCGCTGGACCCGCATGATGGGTTAAGGCTCACCTTCTCTCACACAAAGGAGGCCTATAAACCAGCAGTGGGGATATAATTAGGTTAATTATGCTAATAGACAACTGGAACACACAAGAGCTTGAACCATTAGTTCAAATATTTATAAATCTTAAAATTAATGTAATGAACGAAACCGAGTATGCAAGTTAATTTAATAATTTGATTTAAAACCATACGCAGCACATCTAATTCATTTAAATGCCTTTGTTCCACTATTTCTCGCGTAACACGTTATAAATCTAAAAAGGTTGTTCGTGACTGTATAATCGCTGTGGAAAACCATAGTCTTTATTACTGGGGAATTAAGCCTAGAATGAGAGAAACGTGGGTAAGGAACGCTATAAGGGCATGTTTTGATTGCACACTTGAAGCGATACGACGTGTATATTGCGGCGGCATTTGCAGTGTAACGACAAGTGATTCGGGTCACTAGTGCATACGAGCCGTCTCTAGTACTACAGTTGATTGATACTTACTAATGACAATTACATGGTGTTGTGTTGTGGCCTGTTTCAATCCACCTGTAAGCAGACCCTGTAACTATGACCAAACTGGGCACTAGAGCGTAGATCGACGTGTGAGCTTACCGTTGACATTTGATCAAAGGACTGTTCATGGGTTTCGATGACCGATCGGCTCTTTGTGGTATCTAGTGAGCTCACCAACACCTTATCATTAGCATCTTGTTAGTGCTAGATGAAGATATTAGTTGATAGAAATGTACGAGTGCAGGAAAAAGACCGTTGCGATGACCTTATATAAACTTTGAAATAGGCGTCTGCTTCTTTGATAGTGGATGAAGATGATATTTCAGAGTTAGACGCTATAGAATCCTTCCGCCAATAATTTGGTACTTGATGACAGGCCTACACTATCCGCCCGTACTATTAACACTGTAATTTGAAACCATTGTACAGCTCAAGGAGTTTCTTACTCTTTTTCAAAGGAAAAGACAAATTGGAACGGTGCACTTAGCTGCTGATAATTTATAAGTGCTCATATAGGTTTATGTGCAATGAAAAAAATAAATAAATCCATAGATTTTCCAGTCACCTTGTTCGAATTTTAGATTTTTCTTCAAATTGAAAAGGCGCCACCCGATTGAGACGCACGTATACAATATACCGCAGCCTTACCGTAGCAATATGCAAGCGACGACGGCACGAGCGTGTAAATTGTTAAAGTTGGAGGGCGGTTGCAATTTTCGCAGCTGTATAAAATATTGTCAGGCGCAATAGCGGACATGGGGGCGAAACGATGGATGCGCTCTCTTTGGCTTTTTGGCACGTTTCAGCCGATCGACTCACACACCGCTGTTAACAGATATTGCTTTTGATTTGACTTGCACTTAGAATTTGTTTGGATGCTACAATGCGGCCGACGAGTGACCTGTCAGTTTCTTACAAACAAATAAGTGTTTCGCGAATGTGATCTTTACTTAGCTATTAGAAGTGTCGCACTGACAGTTGTCAAGGACGCATTCTCTCGACGGCCGGACTTTAGTTTGTAACTCCTTTTTTTTAAATTGGTTAATGGTAAGTACGGATTCGGAGTTGCTTCTGAAGAGTCAGAATGTATGTAGGCGTATGGTCTGTTCCAAAGATATTGATGAAAGTGCAAATACTCCTATTCAGCTTAAATTCTTACGCAATCACTCACTAAGGGGAATAAGTAACACATTCATCTGTGTTTAGAAGGTTTTAACTTTATATTTCACCACTTTTTCTAACAATAAAATGATTGTTTGAATAACATTTTTAAATTGTACTTGAAAAATCATCGACGATAATTGAGGTAATAAAGTCAACCGCAATTGACAACATTTCAAACCTGACACGACCTTAAAACAAAAATACTATTTCTTTATTTTCGTATCCTGAGTTCAAATATATTTTTATTTTATTTTTTTATTTCTAAATTTCTGAGAAAAAAAATAAAAATCAAAAAACATGTGATGACGTCACATAAACGGCGGAATGAGGTAGTTACCTTTGCGCATTCCAATGTCTTTGATTGAAAACATTATATCAAACAAGACATGTCAATGTCACCTAAGAAGTGTAACTAGAAAACAACTAAAAAACTGAATTGAATTCAACAATATATTTTTTCCTATCAACTCGACACGCTGCTTACTGTTAATATTATCAATTTTTGATTGATATTTCGCCAATAAAATGGATCCCAATGAAAAATATACGCCAATGACGTAACCAAAACAACGACTGAGACAAGTGACATCTAACAGTTTTTTTGACGGGTCACAATAAAGCAAAGGTAATATCGCCATTCTACCGTTATCTGGCACTTACGTCTTTTTAGAATACAACGAATTTCAAAGTTAAAATTATGAATGAAAAGTACATAATTTCGAAAAACGAAAAAATATGGGTGCCCTAGATTTGAATTTACTTTTATATAACGTAATAATACATGCAGGTTAAAAATATGAAATGTTGTCAATTGTCAAATGACAAACATTTTTATGGTGATTTAGGGATGATTTAACTTATTTATTTATTTGTTAGTATTTTTAGTTTTGTAACTAAATAAGGTTAGTATTGTTAGGTGTAAGGGCTGGCTTTTGCTTTTGCTTTTTTTTTTTTGGGTGAAAGCTCCTTCAAACCGTTCCAGGTGGTTCTATCCTTTGCTCGTCTGGGCCATAAGTTTCCGGCTATTTTTACGATGTTATCACTCCATTTTTTAAACGGTCTACCCTTCCTTATTTTTTTATATATTAGGTGCCAATTTGAAATTATTTGTGACCATCTTACATCCATAGCTTTCTGAATATGACCTGACCATTTCCTTTTCAGTGTCAGGACCTGTTTGACCGCATCCCTCGCCTTTGTTCTTTCTTTTATCAGTAAACTTTTGACTCTATCTTTCAATTTGATGTTCATGTAGCTCCGTTCTATTCCTTTTTGACAATTTCATACTGAAAATAAGATTATAAAATAATAAAAAATTGTCAAGTGTGGTGTTTATCTATTATGATTTTGTGATGTTTTATGCTTACCGATTCGTGAAGGACTATTATTACCCACTAGAGTGGGTGGAGGGTTAATAATAGTCCACAATGAGAAAGAACAGTGAAAGTTCTAGAGAACTTTCACTGTTCTTTCTCATTGTTAACACAATCCTTAAGTAGGTACTTGACATACCTAATTATAACTATTGGAACGATGCTGCGTTCAAAGTACCTACATTGGCGACGCAGACAAATGAGTTTCCGAGTACATAACAACTACAGTCCAATGTTATGGCAACATTTCTATAGGACACTGTTTGAGTAATAGTCTGTACATATGCCTACATATAATACATATTTAACTATAGTTAAACTTACCTTAGTATTCATATTTTCCGAAAAAATAGTAAGCACAGAGCAGGCAAGCAAGTTTCCTTATGTCATATCTTTCAGTTTAGATTTTTCTATGACTAGCTGCGCCCCACGGTTTCTCCCACATAAGTCTCGATCTTGTGAGAATATCGGAATAAAAAGTATCGTATGTCCATGTAATTCAGCTCATGGTCTACACGCGTGCCTAGTTTCATCTAAATCTATTCAGCCGTTTGAGTGTGAAAGTGTAACAAATAAACGTACAAAAAGTCAAATATTTTCCCGATAGGATTTCCCATTGAGAAAAATGACGAACTTCCATATAAGCTTTCATTTAACGAATTTTCAAAAAACTTTCCTTAGCTCACCTACAAAATTTCATGATTCTAGTCACAGCGGTTTAGACTGCACGTTGCCCGTCAGTGTATAAAGGATTTTTTTTACCGACTTCAAAAAAAGGATGAGGTTATCAATTCGGTTGTTTTTTTTTTTTAAGTAGACAATCCCTAGTCGCCTGAATGATCTTCCACACAAAACATTTTAAACTAATTTATGCGACCAATAAAATATAAATAGACTTTTTTTTTCCTCCAAAACATCCGCATTTTGACCACATTAAAAAAAAGCAAACTTAAAATCAAGTGAGTTCCTCCTTTCATTATTTTTAATACAATTCCATGCAACGCGTGCCGTTAATATTCTTTAACTCGATTAATTTTTACGGCACTTAACTTTCTTTCAAAATTAATTATCCTTTACGTCGTAATTGAACGCCGCTCCATTACATTCATCGTTAAGTAAAATGTTAATTTTTGTATTACTAAGTTTTTGCGACATTTTTCCGTAGTAGGTTTTTCCTGGAACGCTTTTTCGGGCTAGAAAGTTACAGAAAAATGAGTCGACCGACAAAGACACTTAATGTAGTAGCGCAAGAGCACTAAAAATAATTAATATTCAATAGAGTGGACAAAGGAAAAGAAGATAAATAAGGGTGTGCCTACAGGGTGGAGATTTGAGAGAGAGCAGTAAATTTCTTGCGATTTTGGCTTTTCTAGTACCCCCTAACCCTAGTTAGTCCAAAAGAGACACATCTAATCCTTAAACGAAACTGCGTCGATTGACTACAAAAAAATAAAAAGTGAGAATTAATGTTTTTGTAGCTGCCTGTACCGTTTTCGTGAAATCTATGTATGGAGTTAGCAATTACTGAAAAAGTTATTTACCGTTTCTTCAGTGACGTTTGCCAGTTGCCCCGTCTTAAAAATCCACCTTGTTGAAAAAAATACGGAAGTATTTGCTAAAACCTATTTCAATTCCCATAATCATACTTTTTCACTATTACAGATCAGCTGTCTACGTATCCCTATAATAACTAACTAGCCTATCTAATTACTTATCCCAGACATCAATTAAATTAATTACCTGCACAAGACGCTGCAGATATTCCTGTAGAAAGCTTAACATCAAATAGTTTAGTATATTATGTGTCAGTAGTAGCATTTCTATCTCAATGTACGCCGCACTCTAATACCATAGGTCCGAGCCCGAAATAATTGAAACTACTTACCAGTTGGATATTAGGTACAGCTGTCAGATTTAGGCAAACAATTGCGTCGCTCGTTTGCTCCGAAACCTAAATCCGCTCTGTTCCTCACATTAGTTCAATCTCGATGAATCGGGGCACTTGCTTCACTACAACTGAATTTCGTTAGAGCTTGCATTGTGTAACGCCTACCTAAAGTTGTGCACTCCTGTTGAGAACTCCGGACCGGATTCGTAAACCTTTGGTCGGGATATTTGCGCGGCTTTTGATAAACGGCAATGTAGCCTTTTTTGTAGTTTGTGGTTGCAAACTTTAAACAGATGGGTCTGTAGCTAGTATTACTTATGTTGTTTATAGTAGGAACTTTACAGCAATCTACAGGGTGGCAGAGACATCGACGTGCAACCTGTTACCATGGATTCAGTACCTACGTGATTCTGAACTCCCGCTGAAATTTTTCGCCCGTTATTAAAATAGTAGATTGTACGATAGGCTGCAAAAGTGTATGGGTAGTACAGAAACAAAATCGTATGAAGCGAGAAATGACGCCATCTAGCGTAAAACCAGTTAACGACTTACAAAATTTAATTATGCTGTTATTAGATGGCGTTGCTTTGCTTTATATGATAAAATATTTTTGTAGTTTCTTTTTGTCTCTTCAAACATTCAAACAATTTATAACTAATAGTTTCTTTTAAAGAAAATTGTTCCTAATTATTAACCTACTATGTTAAAATTGAATATCAATTTATAAGTAGGTGCTAAGTAACTACTAATTCGAATATTAAATTAATTATTAAAATACCCACTCGTTAGCTTAATAAATATATTCCTATCGGTTTCTTTATTATTTTTATCATTTAAGCTACGTATGCTGGTAAATGTAATGTATAAATGTATTAGCCTTGTAACTCTTTGCTCAATCCTACTTAATACGTTTCTTCCTAACTCCTTACTTACGTTTCGTAAATTAGTCATAGTTGTGAAGAAACCAACGCCATCTAGTTTATTTTCGAAAACTTGAATTTAAACGTTCACGGGAAAATAGACACTAAGGTAGGTACCCATGCAATTTTGCTGGCGACTGTACAACTAGTGCATAAAAGAAGCCATTTTACCCCGAGATGTTTTTTTCAACCCGAGCCGCAGGCGAGGGTGGATAGTTAAGTCAGTCAGTAACTGTATAACAGCTGTATTAGAAGCTCGTGGTGGCAATACAAAATATTAAAATGTGTAAAATTGCATATTTAATACCGTAGCACATTTTTCGAAATCCGTTGAAAATTGTAATTTTTATTTAACTTATATAAATATAAACTTCATAATCTTGAACTTTTATGACATTTATTTAGGCACTATAAAATTGTCTTTAATACAGTCTTTATTTCATAAAGCTAGCTCCAATATTTTGGAAGTTATTAAGGTTTATGTTACCGACCCGCTCTCTTTGCGGCCCAGTGTATTTAAGGCTTAGTTACCTATTAACTTTCCGTCTGTTGTTTCTAGGCAACAATTGGTCCACATTTATTATTTCTCTGGTCGGCCTAGCAATAAGGCATTGCCAATATTGATTAACCTTACTATTATGTTATAACTTCTTGTATGAACTAGTACTATTCCCAATTATCAGTTGAATGAGCAAGAACAATATTCTTAACACAAAATATAATTACTTCTCGAATCCTGTCGATCTATTCAAGATTATCAGTAAATCAAAACACTACCTCACTAAATATTCCATAACAAAGACTCATAAAAAGAAACAAGAAAAAAATTACCTAATTTCTCTTTATATATACAAAATGAGCTCGAACTTGCTCAAATTGGCCGTTAAACACACTAAAACAATTTGGTATGAAGGCGGCAACCCTATTAGATGGTTTAATCTGGGAGGCGACTGAAAGCGAAATACACTTCGTTTAATTTTTAAATGAATCTTTAAGCATCTTCCATCTTTCGCAGAGACAAATTAGCGTCTTATATGCTAAAATTAATACGATATAGGTATTAATTTTGTGCTCGGCTTGAACCTAGATGTAGGTACACGGGCGGGGAATAATACCCATCTACTACTTATAACTTTTCTGTTGTTGAATTCAGGACTCTCTTAGTAACCTCGTGAGTAGTACATTTTTTTTAGGTAAATATATTATGAGTAAAAAGAGGTAGATCAGCAAGTGGCACGTCAAAACTTGGCTTCTTAGCCAAGTTCCATAGTGTCTTGTCCTTTTTTCAGTCCCGATAATTACGACATGCCATCCTACTTCCTCGTGTCATCTGATATAGTAAGATATTGTGCCGTTTTTGAAGCTCGGTAACCTATATTTTACTTATAATATCATGTTTTTTTTTTTTGTCAAATGCCCATGTAACACCCACTCTCGTGAAGATCGGAGACGCTACACTCGAAGTCGTGGACGAGTATATTTAAATAGGACAAACTGTCCAGTTAGGTAGGTCCAACTTCGAGAAAGAGGTCAAGCGTCGAATCCGACTCGGCTGGGCAGCGTTCGGGAAGCTACGCAATATCTTCTCGTCCCACATACCGCAGTGTCTCAAGACGAAAGTCTTTGACCAGTGCGTGTTGCCAGTGATGACATATGGCAATGAAACGTGGTTGCTCACAATGGGCCTTATTAGAAGGCTGAAAGTCACCCAAAGGGCAATGGAGAGGGCTATGCTTGGAGTTTCCCTGCGGGATCGAATCAGAAATGAAGAGATCCGCAGGAGAACCAAGGTAACCGATATAGCCCGAAGAATTGCCAAACTTAAATGGCAGTGGGCAGGGCACATTGCTCGCAGAACAGATGGCCGATGGGGCCGAAAGGTTCTGGAATGGCGACCGCGTACCGGAAGGCGTAGCGTTGGAAGGCCTTCCACGAGGTGGACCGACGACCTTGTGAAGGCCGCAGGAACTCGTTGGATGCGAGAAGCACAAAACCGGTCGAAGTGGAGGTGCTTGGGGGAGGCCTATGTCCAGCAGTGGACGTCTTGCGGCTGAAATGATGATGATGATCATGTTTTTTGACGATCACGGTCTTTTTTAGGGTTCCGTAGTCAACTAGGAACCCTTATAGTTTCGCCATGTCTGTCTGTCCGTCCGTCCGTCCGTCCGTCTGTCCGTCCTCGCTTAATCTCTGTGACCGTTAGCACTAGAAAGCTGAAATTTGGTACCAATATGTATATCAATCACGCCGACAAAGTGGTAAAATAAAAATTGGAAAAAAAATGTTTTATTAGGGTAGCCCCCCTATATGTAAAGTGAGAAGTGATTTTTTTTTTTAATTTCAACCCTAACGTGTGATATATTGTTGGAAAGGTATTTAAAAATGAATAGGGGTTTACTACAATCATTTTTTGATAATGTAAATAATTTCGGAAATAATCGCTCCAAAAGTAAAAAACAATGTGTCCCCCCCCCCTCTAACTTTTGAACCATAAGTTTAGAAAATATGGAAAAATTCTGAAAAGTAGAACTTTATAAGGACTTTCTAGGAAAATTATTTTGAACTTGATAGAAACAACAGTTTTTGTACAAAAAAGACAAAAAGTTGTACAAAATCATTTCTGGACTAAGTTCGTAGTATAATCGTATATGCATGCATTTTTTTTTAACTTCGTTTACATATTTTATTATCCTGAACGTACCTTTTTTCAAACAAAAAAAAAATTATTAAAATCGGTTCTCGCAATCCAAAATTACCACCGAAAACTTCTGGCACGTCTATGTATTAATTAGTAACCCAATTCCCCGAGAGATGGCGCTGTAGGTACTTATTACATTGGGTCGGGTATTATCGAATTGTACGTGGGAACACTTATTGTGACGGACGGGAAACTACGGAACCCTACACTGAGCGTGGCCCGACACGCTCTTGGACGGTTTTTTTTATCATTCCAGGACGGGCTTTACAAGTCTTTTATTATCAAAAACCGGCGGGATGGCAGAGTAGCTAAATGTCCAGGGTGCGCCAGAAGAACACTCAGGTACTTATTAGTGGAGGTTCCATAACATAAAAGATGAGCTTCTTGTTTGCCTTCGGAACCCTGAAAATAATAGGTAAGTTATCAAGTGGAACCAAAAACATAAATACGTAAATCCAGAATGTAACCGAACCTTATCAAAATTATTAGAAACAGAACTCCAAAGATGAACCCGTTACCTTGCAAAGCAGTGCTCCACACCACAATATGCAAACTCATTGTGTTTAGCCTACATGGAGCGGTGTGAGCGGTGTTCAATAGGTGTATGTCTTTGAGAGCAGCGCCCGGGGCACTCGCCGAGCCTTTTAACACGTAATTGCGTTAATATGTCCCGACGTACAACACCTACGAAATTAGATGAACCTGCACTGAACTTTGATTATGTTTCTTTTTGAGATTGTGTTTTGTTGAGTCTAGGGCATCGTGGAAGGTTTGATAGATATTGGTGCTTTTTCTGAAGAAATCACTGAACAATCAGTGTTGTATCGTACAACAAAAAAATATTTAAATGGGACGTCAAAAGACTAACTCAAAAAAAAAATATTACAAAAATGAGAGACTAAAAATATGAGAGCTTCTCTTTGTTTTGTTTTTTTTTTGTTATAACAATGAAACACTTCTAAGATGTAAAAACTACAATTACAAGGAGTACCCTATAGCCAGATTAAAAGAATAGAAGTAATAAACAAAAAAAATCTTAAATTGTCTACCTTTCGCATTTCATTTTTCATAGCAGGTAAAAATATTACTGAAATTAGAACCAAAGAACATCAGGGTTATCTATGTCGATAAAAACAAGAAAGTATAAGAGGTCATTATAACCAAAAGTTGATAGAATACTCTTTATTATGTACAGTCAACAAAAGAGTTAAGTATGCAGGATCGTCGGATATAGTTGAAGTTTAGTAAGAAATCGATGGATGTTCTCGAATAGAATTTAATTTTATTAATAGAAAACCAACAGCTCTTTTATCAAATTAAATTTCAGTCGACACCATCCATCGGTTTCTTACTAAACTTCAACTATGTCCGACAATCCTGCATACTTACCTCTTTTTTTGACTGTGCACCATCAATATTGTAATATTGATGGTGTACAGTCAAAAAAAGAGTGTGTCTATATTTATATCTGTAGATATAAATATAGACATTTTACAAAGGGTGACACAATAGGCGGTCTTATCACTAACAACGATCTTTTAAAAACAACCTTTGGATGGAGTAAGAAACCATAATTTTTAACGAAAATAAAGTTAAATTTATCAAAACCGATAAAAACACCGCATTCGCATAAAATTTGTAGAAAACTACAGCAGCATGCTTACGTAGAATCCGCTGAATGCCGGATTGCGGGCTGCGCAGGATTATATGTTGTTACTCACTAAAGCCTTAGCCACTCGTTACTATCAAATCATTTGCAGTTATCGTTGTCAGTGGTAGGTGGCCGTACCTTGATGATGGATTTCACATTGAAATATCATTTTGCGATACTTCCAGTACCTATTATCAAATTCCCTTCTATCTAATGTCATACGAGGTGTCTATGGGTCAATTTATCTTTTTAATCTTTGTTTTTTTTTCTCACCCTTTTTAATGTTTTTTTAATGCCTGTATTGTGTCTTTTGTTGCACTAAATAAAAGTTTTATCTATCTGTCTATCTATATCAATAGGTGCACTTCTTCGGGAATTCCTTTTTGAAACACCGGCAAAGAAGAGATAAAGAGTAGTTGTAGCCGTTTTGCGTGGATGTGACGCATGTTTCCCCCTTCTTTTTTATTTTATTTTTTGCGTCATTTTCACCGAAAATAAATGTATTTTCTTTCTTTCTTCAGATTATAAAGTTAAAACAATCCTATCATTCTACTAAACCAACTTCAATATGTCGTGGTATCGATTTAGTCGACATCGCCGCTGTTGTTGACATACCCCATCGTTCAATGCAATGTCGTAGGCCTGCAGCGAGCAGCCAGTATTTTCATTTTCGATTTACTGCCTCTAAGAGATAGCACATTGGTTAGTAATTGAACCACGGACGTCTTTGATACATCGGCCCTTTTATCGGATTGGACGGACGCAATAACAGACCGTTGATTGCTTCCAAGTGGACTCGGAAGATTGATTATTTTCTCGTTACTCCGTCCGTGTCTCCGTTGTTTTATATACATTGTCGTATATAGTTTTAATTTTACCTTTAATCAGAAATGTCTGGAAGACAGAGTGTAAGAAGCAACAATAACTTAGAACTTTATTTTAGTGTGGTTTGCGTAATCGGAAATTGATGTCTCCGTGGTTTTTGGACCGCTCTTAACAATCAACAAGTAACGAAAATGAGTAAAAGACCATTGATTTAAAATTTACTGCTGTGTACAAAGAACAGAATGGTTGTATATTTTAATAACGTTTGTGAAACGAAGCACAGACAGGCAGGTTTCATTTTCACTGGATATGCTTGAATGGCAGTTTGATATGTAAGTAATTAAAAATAAAACATCCAAAAATTGTGTTAAGCTTAAACCAAAATAATTAAATTAACCCTCGCTTCCCAGCTTTGCCTGAAACATCACGACAACTCGTATTCTCAGGACATTTGAATATTCAAAACGTTAAAGTGTATTTTTTTAAAGAAGCCCTAAACAAAGTCTGTACTTCAGAACGTATGTTGTTCTGTCCCTAAATCGGTATTGCAAAAAGCGGCAAACATTAATGTGAATATATTGTCGGCGAAGCATTTCGTCCGTTCGCACTGGCCAAAGCTCATAAATAAACAAAACTGGATGCTCTGTCGAAAAGTTCCGTAAAAAAAAACTCAAAAACGTAAAATTTACAACCGGGAATTCAGTGGAGTTTTAATTAACCGTACAATGGATCGGAGCGAGAACAAACTGTGCCACACGTGTTATCTGCCATCTAAATATAAGTTAGACTAGAAAGTTAGGCGAAATCGACAGTTTGCAATGTTGTGACGATATGGGGCAATTAAAACTTTTATTTTTTGTAACTTAGGTATTTCTAGGTTTGCAGCTTCATAACAATTATGTTGGGCGTAAAAGCATAATCAGCCTATCATGTTCCCATTGCTGGTACACAGGCCTCCTTTTAGCAAGAGGGAGTGGGCCATAATCCACAACGTGGGTTCAGTACGGGTTGGTGAATCATGCGAGGTCAATACTTAAGAGTCATATCCAATCAGCAGTCAGTTCTTGGTCTTCCACTGCTCACCATGACCTTACTGAAACATCGCTGCAACAGCCAGTTACAAAGGATAAATGCCATGTGCACCACGTCTAGCAAAAGGATTGGTTATGGGAGAATCATGTATCTTCCGGGCCCCCGACTTATGGTAGCAGAAGCAAAAGTGAGGTTTTACTCGGTTGGAGCCCGATATAACCCTCCGATCTCCCCAGACGGAAGGTATGGGGATCTCCTCAATAAATAAAAAGAAAGAAAAGAAAAAAGTTCATTTGGACACAGTTCGTGAAACACAAAATACAAAATTAACAAAAAAAAAAAAACAGTGGCTCTCTGGGAGTGCAGATAGAAGTGATAACAAAACACAAACCGAATACTTTGCCATCACTCACTGACATATCGGATAAACATTAAAACCGAGTACATTCCGAAGACAGACGAACACATCCGTCATCGCGCCACTGTAACCGTAACCGAACCCGCTTGGTTCGGTTACGGTAACAGTGGCGCGAATTCAATGTTTTTTCCCATCTTAAAAAATGCCCAACGCGCCTAAAGATGTTTTCACTTCAATAAATAAAAAAAGAAAACGAGTTGGGCTTCTTGTAATCTTTTGGTACTACCAGAGAAGTCCATTTTTTGCGGGCCGCGTAATTTTATACTGTTATCCGTATCATTTTACTAGGCACCTCTATCAAAATAAGAGAAGTTACATAGTTGTTACATAGTATTCCTCTTTTCATAATATTATTGATGTGGGTTTCACTCGGTATTAGGATTCGTGTCAGAATTCGGGGTTAAGGTAGGTTAATAATCCCTATAGCATGTCTGAAATATAAAATATTAATTATAATAATTATATACAGAACATATTGTGAATATTATGTAGATAATATTAAAATGCACGCACCATCTACCTTGTCTTTTCCTATCTTGGGGTCGACTTCCAGCCTAACCGGGTATAATTGAATACCAGTATTTTCCATAGAGCAACTGCGTATCTGACCGATACAACTCAGTTACTGGGTCATACGATACCCCTTGCAGGTAAGGTTCGTTGTCAGACTTTTAGGCTTCTGACTACCCGTAACGACTGCCAAGGATCTACGAATACCAGCCGGGACAAACGGCTTAACGTCCGACCTTTATGACTGTTATTAATTAGCTCCTAAAATCCACACTCTATAAAAGGAAAAAATCGTTTTCATACCATTTCTTTACCCTTCAAAAAAGACCAACAAAATACTTTTTTGGACAAAATTTAACAAGGCAGCCACAGCGTATTAACCTAACATCTCTATACAACCAAAAAGTTTATTTGTGTTGTGAACTTAGCGCCTGATTTGCATACATAGCAACAAAACACGGCCGTCTCGTGTGGGGGAGTAGGCGGGAGTGTGAAAATGGGAAAGTTCCTTCTGTATAATGAAGATGAGGGAAGACGGGTAATCCGCCACATCGGGAGAAACTTGCTACAAACCGCAAGTCGAGCTTCCTCGAACTTGACTGGTGAGAGTTGGCACTTATTTTTCAGGCGTGTGGATACGTGATATGTATTCTTATCTAATGTGTGGTCTGTTCCAAAAGTAGCTGACGACAATGTAAACAAATGAACTAGAAGAAGTACCTGTGGATGCCAATTTGTAGTGTCATTTACAAATTGGTAAGTACTTTGATTTGATTACTGGGATACTTAAACCCGAAATTCTAATTTTATTTATTTATCATTTATTTATTTAATACTTCAAGCCAGTCAACCTTTGGGTGATGCAGAGACAAACAATGGTAGGTGCAATTCTAATTTTAAATCACCTTAAATATAGTTACACTAATGAGGCATAAACAATGTCGACAGAAGACTATCCTGAATTTGTGGAACTTATAACTAAGAAGCAAAGATTAAAATAAAATCGGCCCTTAGTCTTATAATCCGGTGTGTTCAGTGTTTTCGCAGAACACCTTAGTTAGCAATATCGGCGTGACGTGTCTGTTTTATGGCGTTGACTCTTTCTGCATTGCACCTTTGGTGGTGAGGTTTCGCCCGGGTGGCCGTAGAAAGCGAACAGCATCTTACTCTTCTCCAGACTCTGGCTGCTGCCACGCATAGGACAACTCCCAGCAGTATGTAGACGATGGTGTACTGGTGAATGTCACCGTGTGAATTAATTATACGAACTGAACTGTGTTACTGTAGAGGTTGTGCCTCTTTTGTAATACAGGCCGGTCATAGGTGACGGCATCTGCTGTTCGAACGTTTAAGCTTGTGTCATTGAATTAGTTTAGGTTTGACGTGAAAAATAGAAAGGGCTAATTTTCCTAAAATAATATCTAATGAAATCTTATAGGAGTTTCATTTAAATAAAAGGGCCTTACTTAACGCTTACAGTACTTTATGGTGTAAAAAGTCGTAGATGTGAACATGTCGTATTAAAGCTAATTCTAACAGACTGTGTGTTCTGAAACCGTCAATGATAATTATGTTGCTTTCAGTGCAAATTAACTAATCAAAGAGTACATCATGATTCACAACTCGTTGCATTTCAAACAACATTTTAGTTTCAATGTGTCCGTTGAACTGGTAAAATGGAGTCAGTTATTATATCAGAAGTAGCTGCGCCCCGCGGTTTCACCCGCATAAGTGTCGATCCCGTGGGAACATCGGGATAAAAATGTCCTTTCCCGGGACTCAAACTATCTCTATACCCATCTACATCGGTTCAGCGGTTTAAGCGCGAAGAGGTAACAGACAGACAGACACACTTTCGCATTTATGATATTAGTATGGATGCAACATTTGTTCTGAAACCACATTGTAAAACAGAGGGTATCGATTCAAACAATATGTTTAGAATAATAATTTATTTGTTTATTTCATTTATTTATAATGCCATGTTCTATCTAGTGATTTAGGTCCAAAGTTCACAAAAAGTTTTGGTTAAGTACTTTTTTTTATTTGTTAAAGAATATTTTGGGCGTTATAATCATTTGAGACATTTTTAATTGTGTTGCCGAGGGTTTATTGACAATGCCCAATTTATTTCTCCCCTCTACTGGTAGACGCCAGCACATCAAGCTACTACAATCTGTCAAATTTATTTAATAGATTTTCAACTTTATCGCTAGATCATAAGGTTCAAAGTTGATTGGGAAAAATTTGACAGTTTCGGGTAGCTTGATGTGCTGGCGTCTGTAAATACACTGCAGCTGGCGAGAAAAGGCGTTCTTGACACCTGCCAGTTTCATACAAACGAATACGTGTTTTGCCAATTTGATCTTTATTAGCTACTAGAATTATCGCATTGATAGGTGTCAGGAACACATTCTCTCAACGGCCGGACTGTAGCTTTTATCATTCGACAGCCTATACTAGTAGAGGATCCACGGAATATGTTTTACTTTTAACAACAGTTTGGTCAAATAACGCTAATTACAATAGATAGTGTATATTACACAATTAATGGACTTTATATTACAATATTTTGTCCTCTTTTTAGGTACACATAGCAAAAAAAATTGGTGAATTGCAGGTAAGTTTTTTTTACATTATTTTAACAATGTAATACGGCTCGTACTTTTGCATAGATACATACAGTATGAAACTGAAAACTTGCACCAAATCGAAATAGGAGGTGCAGTAACTGTTACATAATCATTATAAACCGACATTTGCCAAATCTAAATTCTTGAAAATAATCGTGTCATTGTCGCCTTAGATAGTACAAACTAAGTTATTGCCTTCAAATAGACACGAACTATTATCGTTCCAGTATTTTTTTTTTTGAAAATTATCTAGTAATAAAATTACCCCCTTATTCATAATCCTATTTTATCTCTATTTTAGCTAAAATAGGTTTATAGAACGTTTGTCTTTATCTGTCACGTTGTCATTTCTGTGTGTAAGAAAGAGACAAACCCCATTTTAACTAAAATAGGTTTGATAAGTTTTATGAATAAGGGGTTAAAGTGTTAGCGCGCATCCGAAAAGAAATCCATTCATCGCAGAGTTCACAACATGAAGCAAGTTGGCAACGCGTTGAACTAGTGGAATTTACCTAATTTTGACCGTTCCTACGAAAAATAGGGCGCGCGACGACGTTGCCAAATCGCTTGCCTACGCGCATGTATGTGCACCCCTATTCTTAATGATATTATGCTCTAAATTTACTTTATAACAAGTTGAAATTAATATTGTTTCAATTTGGCGCGCCTATTCAATTTCATCCTGTATTCTTAACTAAAATGGATTAATTATCTTTTGCAAAGGCTTCATTGTAGGTACATGTGGACGCTTAGGGCTGGTTGCCTCAAACGGTTGGTTAACGTAACATACGTACGTCAAATAATAACGATTACGTTCTCGTTATAATTTGACATACGGCAAGGTCATAATTTTGTAATTGTAATTTGAAACAACGTTTTTATTGGTTTGACGATAGTTAGCGCCATTTTTGACATATACGCGTGGGTGAAGTGGACCTGAAACAACCCGCCTTTAAAGTATGATAACAACTTATTGGATATTTTATACTTAGTATATTATTTTTTTATATGGAAGATACGGATAAGTGTTTGGTATAATTAAAATTATGGTAATGCAACTTTTCCTTGTAAGATAATTATTCACCGGTATACTGTGATGGGATCAGGAAATGCGAAAATACATTTTCTTGCCTTATTAATTATATTTTTCTTGCATACATAATAAAGCAAACTAACGACCAATTTTTATAACACCATTTATTAAAAGTTTTCATTAGCTGTGGTTGTAAGTAGGCACCTAAAATGGAGACTTGAAATAATGTTTTTTTTTATATATGTTTGGATAATTATAGTTATGTATGAAATATGAGGTCAGAAGATCGGAAAATCTAAATGCTGCAGTTGTTTGTTCAGTAAAGTCAGGGAAATTCACTGTTAATTAATAAAATTGACAACCAACTTCAATTGACCATTATTCAAATCGCAACTGTAATTTTTTGACAGTACCTAGTATGAAATTGCTATAATACGACAAATTGACGTAGAGTGTTATTAAAAGAGCATGTCCCACCCAACATTCTCAATACTAAAACCATTTCTATTGTTTTGTAAAAGAATCAATTTATCAGCCACTTCACACTTATCATGCCATGTAATACAATATATGTAACTTTAAATATCATAAATCGACTCATTATATAATTATTAATTGAGCTTGATTCAGGGCAGAATTCGATAAGTAGGTTTAGGTCTAAACCTAGGTAGGTAGTAGGTTTTAATGATTTATAAATCATTAAAATATGATTATGATTATATCATTATTATCATTATATAGGTACATAGATAATGATATAATAATAATAATGATAATGTATGTATATTAAACAGTTAATGGACTTCATATTATAAAATGTTGTCCTCATTTTAGGTACACACAGCAAAAGAGGCAGCAGGTAACATTTTTTAACAGTATTTTAACAACGCAAGACTGACTGTACTTTTGCATAGCTATAAAAAGCTGTACTACATACAGAGCTTTATACATTTTTTTCTTACCTCATTGGGTGATCAAAAATTTACTGCCCTGAATTATTTCGGTAAATAACACGCCTCCCCTCATAATGCATCACGTATTTAATTAACTAAAAGTAATAATGTATTCTGCTGAGAACGGTGACGCGTGGCGCCTTCTGTCACAGGAGTTATTAACTACCGGTGCACTGTGATATATCGGTCTAACATCCCCCAATAGAAGTGAATCTTGTGTACCTATGTAATTGTTTAATGGCCATTAGGAAATACCTACAAGAGGGGTGAGCAATAGCAATTAACTGAGAGGTTTTTCAAACGAAATTCTATGAAAAAAAGAAACTAACAACTGTCAAAATAAACTGTGAAGAGCTGGCTAAAGCTAAATCCGCACTGCTCACTCAAGATACAATAGGAAAAAAAAACTCCTGCTTCATGTCTGTAAAATTTTTGTTCCATCATTGAGACTGAATTGAACTGAATCTGAGTCTTTTGCACAACATGTATTGCGACTCCAGTGTAGACGAGGCATAAACCCCCTTAACACGATGCAAGTTTCTTGCCTGTGGCATAAATAAATTAAATCAAAGTAAGTAACAAATGAATTGGATCGTCTAAACATAGTTTAAGCGTTGCAACTTTTATTGTTGCTTCAACTTATGATGGGTAGGTATGCCTTATGAAATTAAAATCACACCGTATAAAGCAGGCTTTAAGAGTTTAATACCTACGTATTACATTATATTTATGTATGTTTGTATTTTTCGTCTTAAAGACAAGTTATCATTATAGAAAACATGACCAACTATGCACAATCAACTGATTTTACGGAAAATATTAAGGGCGAATTTCATCAATGAAACTGAACGCGATCAGCACTTCTAAACCGCGTTAAAGAGCTGTCTATGTGTGACAGTATTCCATAACAATTTTGACACCGACAGCTCTCGACAGCAGGTTCATCGGTAAAATTCGCACTAAATAACCGAAAAAAATACCAAAATTTGCAAACCTGCATTGCATTAAATCCGGTCTTTAGTTAATATATAATATTTCGATGTGATGTGGATACTATTTAAAATAATTTAATATCTATGATAGTTTACGGTTCCACTTACGTGCATGTTTCGGGATGATTCTGGACTAGTTCCGGACTAAGAAGAAGAAGAACTTGGAAACAAACGTAGATAACAAAATATGAGTGTTATGTATCCTTCTTCTTTTAATTCTTCATCGTATGGATGATTCCACATATCTACCCGATGTAAGTGATATTGACGTGCAAACTACTACAATCAACTCAGCACACGATTCTAATAAACCCCCAAAGTATTCATAATTCAACGGCTATTAACAAAAAGATAGCTTTTTCATGTGGCATCATCGATACGAATACGACGAAACAATGTAACCTATGGAAGTCACATTACAAAAACCTAAATGTATCTTTAACATGAATCTTGTATAAAGTAGATAAATGAAATAATTCAAAACAACGAAGATGAAACTTCTCAGTGAAATTATCTTGTAACTATAGTCCTATGTGTGTTTGAATAATAAAAACACCTAGAAATCTGTTTGAAAGAATTCTCAAAGTAAAACAAAGAAGAAAATATAAAACAAGAGGCAAACATTCAAAAGCTAACTGTAGAGACGAAATAAAACCCTCAACACATGGTATGGGATGATAATTTTAAATATTCAGAAAAGTATTGTCACCGACATCCATTCAGAGTTGTATCCGCCACGGATTCGTATTTAAAGCCGCATTTACATTAATAAAAAATCCTGTCTGTCGGTATGCGACAAGCCTTTCATATGCTCACTTTTTTGGCATAAATCTTATGAAAAATATACATAAATTTACGGATTGTGGTTTCAGCTAACGCCTAGACAAACGGTTGGTATGGGAAAAGGGCAGCAATTTGAGTATTGGGAACTAGTAATTTTTGTATTATTATTTGATGAATTAACTGTTTGTTTTCTATTAATTAAATTAATTTTTGTTCGGAAACATCCATCGGTTTCTTATTAAACTTCAACTATATCCGACGACCCTGGTGGTTGGCTTAATTTATATTCTTTGGTGACTGTATCCACATAAAATTAAGGTTCGATAAAGCGAAAATTAACTGAAACACACAACTTGTTGGTGCTAATAGGGGCTCATAAGTAGGTAAACGAACAAAAGGTAAAAGTTAACATTTACTTCAAGGATACGGGGTCGACTGACGACAAGTCAATCACTGCCTTCAACGATACACAACCAGACTAACTTTAGCCATATATGATTTTATTATTTTCATAAATCAACGTAGCAGGTTATTTGCAAATGAAAATCTGGGCTGTATAAAATTAAATTTTGAAAACATTTTGAAATAGTGAAAAGTTTGGATACTCGCAGCTGAATAGTAATCACATACCTTTTTGAAATGTAGGCCTTTTTCATTATATTCATTACATTCTGACATCATATTACACACGTATCCGGATAACGGGCAAAGCTTTTTATAAATATCCGATTATAACGGCTAATAATGTAATGTACCAATATCGCGTCAATAGAATATTAATTTCCATCGCTACGGAACTCTCTCATCAATATCAATTTCGTATCCACTTCAAAACGTTCAATTAATTATTTTTGAAGGCGCTAAAATCTTGCATCGCATAACTTATAATATACTGGAATGAATACCGAAGTATTGTTTGGTTAACATTGTAAACATACATACACAGTAATAACAGCTAATACAAATATTTATCTACGTATAATCTAGTACTACAATAATCCCTAACGAAAGAATACAGTTTATTACGTAAGGGGAATGCACACAACATATGTTGTTGCCAAACTCTTCTATTTCGAATTTGTTAATAATTTTGCGAACTTTATTGCTAAGCTTTTGTTCTGGTGTCGGGGGATAATGGATTGTTCTGTTCCTAGTTACGTTTTCGTGTTTGTATATATTTGAATGTCTGTCTGTTGTGTATGTGGCGGTGTCTCGTTCATCTTCGTCATCCGACCTGTCAGCGGAACCGAATTGATTGTCAGGCCCCTCTATTGGTGTTGAGTACTTGAACTCTTCTCTTTTGGAAGCAGGACTCGTGTTCTTCACTGTGGGCCCTGGGATTTCTGTGGACGAATTTACGAATGTAGTTGCTGTCAATGTTGTCTCAAATGACTGCACAATTCCTTGTATAGATACTTGGTATGTTAGGAATTTAATATAAGTCGGTCTAGTTGTTTTAATTAAGCAAGCAGTATCGATGTACAGCAATAACAGAATACTTGTTGTTTCAATAGTTCGCTATTAGTTCGCTTTCTATTTGATTGCAGAGATAGTATGAAAATAAATGCTATCTTCAAGCTTTATTCTGTTTATCTACTACAGGGTATGACGGGTGTATCAGAAAAGAGTGGTCATATTTAACGGTGTGGTACAGACTATGAAAGTGAACCACTTTCTCCGTGCGACCAACATCGTAACAGAGATTAAATTATCAGCCATTTCATACATTTGGGTCGAGTGGGTATTAATTTTTTTTACGGGACAGCTGATATTTTTTTCGCGATTACGATGTTGGTCCCATGGAGAAAGTTAAATAATAATAAGATTTATTAAAAAATATAAGGACTAAAGTTAAATACAGTTCTACTTAAATTTATATCAAGTTCACCCATGGTTTGTGCCTGAACTAAGTAATCCTGTGTTTCAGGCGATTGGAGGTAACATTAATTCACACACATCATATTTATCTTATTTGTACGTAATGTACAAAGGTGTATAAAATTAAATAATACGAACAATATTTACTTTAGCATAAGTAATAACTTCACAGGACAATCAAGAGTCTAAAAAAAATCACACATTGGAAAATTTTATTTTAACATAATGATATATCCTTAATTAACAAAAATAACAAAATAAAAACCTAACATAACCAAAACTATACAAACTCTTGATTGTCCTATGGAGCAGGACCAGCATGTTTCCAAGCGTTCTTATCTTGGTTATAACTTTGTATGTTCATAAGACATAGTTTGAAGAGCCTCCATAAGGATTTTTTTAAGGATTTGTTCAGTTTGGTGGTCTGTACCACACCCTTAAAGGTGACTACACTTCTCTGATACACCCTGTATAGGTCCAATGAACATAGAATGATTTTGTCAGTGAAAAACAGATTTTTCTTTCTTCATTGTTTTATACTGAATTAAGTAACGTTGCAAATGTTACAGTTCTCTGGCATTATCCTCTCGCTTTGTTGTTGCCTTTAATTAATACAAGTTTTTTAAACTTTCTTGTAGTAGGTTTGAACGAGGAAAAGAAAATATAATGACCTTTTTGGACATTTAAAGGGGAAGAGGACGTCTTTTGATTATTGTTTCAAAATAAAAACTAAATAACTTGTTTCAAAATAATTAATGATACAATTACCAATGGACTTTTAGCTAGGGCTGCGGATACCTGTGACAATGTTGATATCTGTAAAATCAGGGAAATTATTTTTAAGCAAATGGACGACCTACCAACTTAAATTGTCCGTATATTCAAATTCCACTAACTTTCATTATTTTGGGCAAAGATCGTCACTCACTAGACGCCTGAGGCAGGACATCGCCGTCGAGATAGACCAAGGCGAAGGTGGCGTGACGATCTAATACCATTAGCAGGGCCAAAATGGCCAGAGATCGCACAAGACAGGGATGTTTGGAAGAAGAAAGTGGATGCCTTTGCCCAGCAGTGGGACACAAAATAGGCTAACAAAAAAAAAAATGAAATGTCTATAATATCGAAAATTGACGTAGGTAGGGTGTCAATTTGCTTAACAAAATAATTTGATCGACTGATCGTACAGTATAAGCTAACCTCTCATTGTACGGAAATCCTATACAATGCTAGATCAGCTTATACTGGAAATGTTTAGCCGTATATGTAGTCGTGTGTACTATTGGCATGTTTGGTGCAACCTGTCCAATGTTTATTTATTGCATCCAGTACCAGACAGTTACCTGTCTTAAGTAACCTGTAACCTTAGTAATCTGTCTTAAGACGTGTTGACTTAGTAGTCGACACGTCTTAAGCGTCATGAAACTCGAATGAGCTGATAACAGTATTCACCACCTCAAAATCCCTATAAAAGCAAATAAAGTAAGATCAACTGCTTACCATATAGCCTGATGACGCTATCGACTTCCCCCAGCGAATTCTTGGCGACGCACCTGTACCCGCCGACGTCAGCAGGCGTCAGGCGTCGCACCGTTAGCGCCATGCGGCTCTCGAATGAGCTGACGACAGTGTTCACCACCTCGTACTTACTTGATGATATCACCATCTCATCTGTAGGTGAAATAATTGGTGTAATTATCACATGAAGATATGAACAGGCTTTTCACTCAGATACCTAAAGCGTTTGTGGCTGTGGATTATTCAAAAGACTCAAGACTGATTTGGTCTTTTATTTTTGTATCACGTGTGTGGTCGGGGGACCCCCGTCAGAAACAAAGTTCCTTATGCGATACTCGCATGCATATACACTCTCATATATAATAGACACAGAGAGAGAGAGAGAGAGAGAAAGTAGCATGGAGGGGACATAACGCTTTTTCTTACGTGATGATTTCTAACCGTCAATTCCTACCTCAAGCCAGGTTAAGAAACTTCATCAAAAAATTCTTTCTCTCAACAGAAATCGAATATTTTTATATTGTTACTGTTAGCACTCATCATCTCACTGCTGGGCAAAGGTCTCGCCCCATGACTTCCAGCACTTTCGATCCAGGGCTAAAGTGGACCACTGGTCGTTTGTATTGTCCAGTTCATCCCACCATCTCCTACCGGGTCTGTCGCGACGTCTTCTAGCTGTGTCAGGGCTCCACGAGGTGGTTATTTTGGGCATACGGCAAACGTGCCCAGCCCAGTCCCACTTCTGCTTTGCGGCTTTTTAAGCAACGTCAGAGATCTCTGTTTTGGAGCGCAGTGTGGAGTTGCGAATATGGTCTGTAATTTGACGCCTAGAATACTGCGCTCCATTGCACTTTGACAAACCTTGAGTTTGGACTTTTGAATGCACACACACTGCTAATAGGGACATAGCGTGTATATAAAAAATGGTTCGAAACTAATTCAAAACTTTAAAAAGAAACCTTAACAGTAAGCCGTAAAGCAAATGTTTTTCAGAGTGAAGTCTAAGAAACTTAGGGCAATAAACTGTTGAATGCAAAAAGAAAACAGATTCAAATAATACAATTTTACTATCTCAGAGCAAAGCAAAATAGTTTACTGTAAACTTTTTCTTTCAGTTCAGCGTGAAGAACTCATAAAAAGAATTATTACGTCTTCAGTTTTCTTTTACTTGACACCCCATTTCATGAATATTTTTCGCGAGTATATATGTATATAAGAAAGCCACAGTTTCCATACAATAATCTATTACACCGTGTTACACGCAACCGTAGTTTTGTTGAAATATGATACAGTACCGAGATCCTAGTTATTATTCCGAAATACATTTGAATTGTAAGACAAAATACGTGTGTTATTTCGTGAAAACTGCGGAATCCCCTTAGCTCGCGTACATTTATATTGAATCCAGCTGTGGCAAACTAAAGTGTTTACCAGATAAGGTAAACAATGTCCCAGTTGTCCCTCACAAAATTCCGTTGCAGGGGAAACGATATTTTTCAAGAAGCTCCAAATCGCCGACATTTCCTGGTAGACCCCTTTAGAGAGGTGCCCCAAACAATCCCTACATTGCGGTACGTAAGTATGTCGTTCGCCGCCTCGGAGCTGTGGTAAGCCTCTACCGCCTGTTGTCCGCGAATGATAAAGCGACTAGCTTTCTTTCGAAAACACTGCACCGCCGCCCGTCCTGTTAAACACTCCTTTGAACCACCCCGTTTTATTAGAACCAATAAAATATCCCGGCACTATTTGCACCGTCAAAAATATTTACACAATATTTAACATCACAATTTTATTTAGAAAGGCATTAATTTAAGCTTCCTCGCCCGCTATGAACTTTATAAGGAAACGATAACACCAGTAACGCCTTTCTTAATCTTCGTTCCGATCGAAACTTCGGTTTGTTTACTCTCCAATATGCTTCGACTTTACGACGTGCGGAGAAGATGGCCTTCAGAGGAAATTACTCGACAATCTCGAAGTCTACTCGTTTCATTATAACATGAAATTTCATCTCAATTAATGTCTAAAATAACACTGTAACACTCTTAATTACGCTCGAGTGAGGCCTGCTTAATTAACACTTACATGTCAGCCACCCTAACATAGATTGATGACAAACGAAAATGACGATCCTGTAGTGTTACCCTTTGGGGCTGGTTTTGGAAGCGGGCCGGAGCAAAAGCGCCAGTCATTGGGCGCAAGTTGGCGGCCTAACAAAGGGCTGTGTACGCCGGTCCACAATGCCCCATGGATCATAACACAGACGTAAAACAACTTGTGACCTTAATGTGTTTTAATAATTAGCCCTCGACGTTGTATAAATTGTAGACTCCCCCTGCAGAATAAATATACTGAGTTTAATTTTGGCAAACAAGCTTGTATTTTCATAGCAGGATTTATTTGCAAACCGCAATTTTGTGATGATTTCTACGAAACTGATATTTTGTAAAGAGAACGCGAACTGCTCTTTACTTGTGCACTCGTCAGAAGACGCAAATTAACTGAACAAGTCCTTGAAACCCGTTAAAGCCTTGAAAGTTGGCATCATGCTTTTCACTGGTTTCCTTTGTGTCAGTCACTCGGCGTTCTCGTACATAAAACGCGAGCTTACTACCTACTATCTCACCTCGCAACATTATAAAACAAATGCATTTCCACTGTATGTTTTACGCAAGTTGTAAAGTATGCATTATGTTCTCCAACTTCACCGCTAGATAATATTGAGTTGTGTGAATGGCAAGAGTAGCAGTATCGAGCATTCGACAGAAGTTATTATGTCTGTTACTGGTCTCCCCTGAGGTTCTCAGAGAGTTGTACGAAGCCACGTAATGGACTAAGCGAACAAAGCACTTGTGTGCTAAAGGCGACCACAAACCATGCTTGGTAATGAAATTATGTGTAACATAGGGGCTACTTATTACTGAGATACGGCTAGCGGGTAAATGGGTGAACTCAGATCTATCGCCGAACTAAATGTAGCTTCTGTTGCGCTTGTGTTTCTGCCCGATGTTTGTATGTAAGTTATGGTAGCTCGAAAGATGTGTTTTTAGGACATACGACTAAATCCTGAAAAAAATCAGAGTGTCTTTTTCAATTTAATATCTATATAATAACTTTGTAAGCGCTGTGGGCAGACCTGGCGGACGAAAGTCAAAGATGTGCATAGCAAAAGCTCGACAGCCAAAACCTCAGCAATACCACAGTCTGCGGAAGGCAACGAAGAGTAAAAAAAAATTTAGCCACACTTTAGCTCCTGAATGTCATCGACAGGACAATATGTATCCGAAAAATGTGGTCTTATTTTTTTTTTCTTTTTAGGTGTGGTTATTTTTTTAATGTAATGGAATGGACTTTGTCTGAAAATAAATGAATGATTATTATTATTATTATATTTAAGGGTGTGGTACAGACTATCAAAACAAACAACTTTCTTAATGGTCCAAAACCAACAAAGTAATCGCAAAAAAAAAACAGTAACATATAAAACTTCAATACCTACTCGACCTAAATGTATAGAACGGCTGATTATTTTTACACACTTTTTGACATGCTGTATTATCTCAATATATCTGTGTTCATATACCTAATGTAACATTCATAAAAGCTATCTTATGACAGAAGATTTATCACGTTCACATTTGTCTGTGAGTGAAACTGAAGGTCTTGTTTTACTAGTGTAACTTAATTAATATAGTTAGGTACTCGCTAATGTACTTGATGTACTTCCAAATTAGTATTATGTAACTCTTTGCATTATGTTGTTGAAACGGCGGTGATGGAATTAATGTGCCTTTATGAAACAAGAACTGATATTAATTTTGGAGCTTTTGAATTAGTCTGGTTGAAAGTTAAAGTTATCGAGTGTATTAGTTGCAAGTCAGCGTTGGTAGTGAAAATTGCTTGTTGTTTAATTTTCATGTGACCTTTTTTATGCGAATGAGGGAGAGACAATTACACGTTCCAAAGTTCTTTGTGTTTGTTCAAAAACCTATAAAGATTTTTTCTAATAAAAACTATTAAAACTGGCTTCATAAAAAGCAGTGAAGTTAAAACCCTCCCGCGCTAGTAAGAAATCATATCCAAGATTCATCAAAATTTCATAAACAGAAAAATCCGCGAACATAAAAAAGAAACTTCTCCCTTTATTACGTCATACATTCCCGCTGCGGATGAGAGCCAAGCATAATGTGGAACTTAAAATTTCCAGAAGCTCAAAACCCAGTCCCATTGAAAATTAACCCGTAAATTTCGCGCGACAAGTGCCGAATGGGGAACTTTGCGAAACCGCCGACGGCTCTGAGCGGGGGCGGGAACGAATGAACGAACGAACGGAATGAAGTAACAGCCACGAGCTCCATCCAGCTCATTACTCCACTTTGTGAATGGAAACTGATTTTGATACGTCATATTTGTGGGTAATCTGTGTCTGGAGTTAACTATGGTGTTGCGCTGCCGCGTTTACAGGGTTAGAAAGAGTTCAATCGTTGTCGTTAGACTTTTAATTAATACGAATTAATTTTATGACTATTTAAATTAATGTCTTTTGTCTTCACCACATCCCGACGTCCCATCCTTCTATTCCCCAACTGAGCTAGCCCGTGGAAATCAAATGGAAAATATATTCATACTTACCTACAACAAAATCACAGTAATATCATAAAGGCGAAAGTTTGTGTGTGTGTGTTTATATGTTTGTTACTTCTTCACGCTCAAACGACTGGACCAATCTTGATAAAATTTTGTATGAAGGTAGCTGACACCCGGGATTAAAATATAGCCTACTTTTTATTTCGATATTCCCACGGGATCGACACTTACGCGGGTGAAACCGCGGGGCGCAGTTAGTACCAGATAAGTATATAAGAGATGCTAGGGGAATTTTCCTACAGTATTGTTTTGCCGTGTTCAAAACTGCCAATAACACGTTGCACAATCTTTTGCAAAGTCAGGATCACTTGTTCACAAGTCACTGATTCCCAATGTACAGAATTATAAAAACAATTCCAGCTATTCTGTTTTCAAGCTAGATTATAATAGTTATAGCTATGCGCGTAAAATATACGGCGCAACATTTATTTGCCTGACGCGCAATCATTCTTCTTGAATATCATAATAATATGATTCTGTACTTTCACATTACACCTTTCCTGGTTATCAAACGGAATTGCGGGGAAGAATTTATTGTTTTATTACGTACCTAGCTTTACTTTGGTTTATTTTATGCCCGGATAAGTGTTAATGGATTTTTCACAGTGGATATCATGTGGGCTTTTATTATGATACCAGAGGTAATGTTTTCTACTTTTCAATGTGGAACACATTTGGGTTATACGGCTGTGTTACGAGCTCTCGGTTGCGTGACGTCGCCGATTATTGAACCAGGATCTTTGTCATTTTAGTATGGGAAACGCGATTCAAATTATGCTATCGACTCGTTTATAAAGCGATATGTCATAGTATCTTTGGGGGGTTGCGGGACTAGCAGATGACGTCACGTAATCTACACATTTCTTATGTCATCATTCTCCGCGTTGCGTGTATGTGCCGACTTGTAGGTTGCATAACAAGGATCAATGCCAGATGGTTTTAACAGGGACCACTGGTACTGATGTGGATTTGTACTTGTGTAGATGTTGTTGCTAACGTTACGTAAGTTAGAACTTTACCATTAGATTCTCATGAAAAACAAATATGTACTTGTTGTTTCTGGGAAATCAGGAACGTTACTACGTGGAAATTTCACACAGGTAATACGTTATTGGAAACCATCTAAGAAGCTTATATCTTGTAACAAAAGTATCTACATACAGGGAGTGATATTCAGAGACACAAGTACAGTCACGAGCATAAGTATGTATACACTTGGCTTTGTTCAAAGGCGATTTTCTCCTTTATTTTTGAATTAAATTTTATGTTATTACGAACATAGTATTTTCGATCCCATAAGTTTATGTAAAGTGTCGTATTTCAATGTTGTATTCGTTGTTTCACGAGAAAATTGCAATTGAAAGTTGGCAAGTTTTGACATATTAATGCTCGTGACTGTACCAGATAAAAGAACAAAAAGGATTAGATTAAAGGCCATGTTTGCTTTTCCTAAAGAATTTAAACTTCGCTAAGAAACGTAAAGAAGGCCTAAAGTCGTGAGAAAACAGACATTACTAGACTTCAAAAATTCTAATATTTGGTTAATAAATGAATTTCTGAGATATTCTCGTTAAAAATCCCCGCTATCATCACCACTAACTGATAAAGACCATTCGAATGATAGGTCCTAATATCAGTAGCACATAAAAAGATTTATGCGAAAACTCGGCGTCTGTTAAGATTTTTATTTGAAATTCAGGAGAATCCTGCATAGACGGAGTCCTTCCACACCTCATACATGGCAATATGAATAAAATATGGATTCATCAGTTGAATAAACGAACATTTCGTGCTCGAATAACGCTGTTCGCACGGAGTGTGTAATGATCACTTGAGTTCCGTCAAATATCCCATGTTTGAGGCACATCTTTGAATCATTGTCAATCTCGGTGAGATTTTTAAGGTGATTGCTTCTTTTTTCGTGTTTTGATGGCGTTTTTTATGAGGTTGTGATTATATCGGTGCACGTTAGGGGTTTGTGGAGCTTAATGGGATGTGTGTCGACGATAAGACGACGAATTAGGGTATGAAGAAAGTCAACATAATTTTTTACCGAAATTTAAGCTTAGTAGACTACAGCTGCAGTCATCATACCGAAATTAATTTCGGAAATACACGCGATCACTATCGATAGTCTTTTGTTGTTTTATAACAAAACTTAATTTCGAAAGGGAGCTATGATTTTTTGCTGCCAGAGTGTACATATCCATCGGACGAGTTGGGAATGTGTCGAAATACAGCATGAGACGAGTTAAGAAACTGACCAGATGCACAAGATGACGTATTAGTGAAAGTGACCTATTAGGGATAGCGACGAAATGGCCAATGTGACGAATGGTCATCCAATCCGATTTTTTGCTGTTATATTTTTGTTTTACTGTTATTGTCAGCCTGTATACCACTGCTGGGCAAAGACTCTCATGAATTCTAGTGGATGGGATCCATTTTTTTAAATTCTTTATTAAAAAGAACCAGGTTCTTATTTACGAATTACAATCTAGTCTATAAGACTTCTTAGATTTTATTGCGATAATTGTGAATTATTTAGCAGTTAATGGCAATGATGTGTACCTAATTAAAATTAGTAGTTTTTGTATCCGTCCCCAAAACTCCTAAACTTTCCAATAACATTAAGTACATCATTTATTTTTATTTTTTCGTCAAATGACTCCTCCCGCTCTGTACATCCTTTACATTAATCTCCTTACTAATAAATGTTGTATAGCGTCTAGGTATAGTTACACAACACTTTGTCTTCTCCTTTCGAAAGTCAAATTACTGACGACTGAAAGAGAGAAACCGGTGTGTAACTATTCATCTGATATAATACGTTTATTAGTAAGGGGGTAAGTATTTCAATATTTCCCTTCCTTCCAATATTCTAATACGTATACCCGCACACAAACATTGTTTGTAGCAATGTACCTAGTTTAGTAAGTCGTCGGTCGGCTTGGCCGCTTAAGCAGAAACTTACCGAATCAAAAGCTTGACTGGAGTTGGTGGAATGTTTGTGCTGCCAGTTAACTTGGTGTGTTTTGCCTTCAGACTTATGCTATGATAACTAGACTGCTGCAAATTTTGTGTAGTGATAGTGTAGCTTAAGAATATAATGTTACATCGATATACATACCTATTTGATTTTGTGGACCGTTTAGAAAAATATACGTAATTAGTAATTATTAGCTGCGCCCCGCGGTTTCACCCGCGTAAGTGTCGATTCTATGGGAATATCGAGATAAAAAGTAGTCTATATGTTAATCCAGGGTGTCAGCTACCTCCATTCAAAATTTTATCAATATTGGTTTAGCCGTTTGAGCGTGAAGAAGTAACAAACATATAAACACACACACTCACAAACTTTCGCCTTTATAATATTAGTGTGATTAACCGACTTCAAAAAAAAAGGTTATGCATTGAGAGAGAGAGCTGTGGTGGTCCAGTGGTAACGGCCTTGACTTACGAGTTTATAGATCGTAAGTTCGAACCCAGACAGGCGCTTTACTTTGTGTAAATTATTTCATCACCTCTGCTCTCAAAACGGTGTGAAGGAAAACATCGTGAGGAAACCGGCTAGAAAGGTCCTAGAACCAAAAATTCTAAGGCATGTGACATCTACCTTTTAAGTCCGTAAGTTCACCAATTTCTCTGTAATTACTGGGCCAGTTTACGTGATTATTTTTTCATTAATTTGGTAGAGGAAGACCGCGCGTTGGTCACATAATAATTGAATTAAGTTTGCATGAGTAGCTAATAAGTTTTCTTCAATAATATGTTGCCCTACCTGCCGCAGCTAAAAAGAGAAAAATAAAACTTTCACAAAACAACCGCGATTGTTTTTTCTTTTGCTGAATGGGCTCTTGACCTCAGCGCTGAATGAGGACTATGATGGAACAAGCGTGCCCCGAAGATACCTATTCACGTTCAGTTTCAGATCTTACATAGATTAAGATGGAATTAATACGTTTTTCTATCCATCAGCATCTAGTTAAACACACTGAGCCTTCGGCGGTGGATATTTTTACATTTTGTCATCAAAAATTTGACTTTACATTTCGGCTATAATTTGTTCAAAATTAAAAATTGATTGGAAACATCTCTTAAACATTTATACTACGAACACAGCAAGTATGTTTAAGTAAACCAGCATAATGCTTTCTACATCAACATGATGTTAACACCGTATTATACAACTGCTAAGCAAGAGCCTTCAAATAAAATCAAATCAAAATCAAAAGTCATTTATTCAAACTAGGCTGAGAATCAGCACTTTTCGAACGTCACAATTACAAAAGGCAGTCCTCAAAACGCCCGCCCTTCACCACTTCCTAGTGCTTTCGCTGGGGAGAAGAAGTGGCGGAACAAACTCCCCAGCAGCACAGCTGTCTGTTCAGTTAGAAAATAATTGATTTTATACAAATACTAAGTAGGTATGCAAAATAATTAACATTACAGGACACAGAACATTAAATGCAATTCTTTGCCATAGGTTAGCTAGCCACGCTAATATACTAACAAATACAATAAACACTATACGTACTCAAGCAAAAAATAATAATAATAAATCAAAATTAAAAATGTAAACAAAAAATCTTACTACCTAAATAAAAGCCTCCAGGTATAAAGGGCGTGACAGCTTAGGTACATATTTATGCAATGCTGGGTTCTGTTTACAAGCTATGTAAACAGAACCCAGCATTGCATAAATATGTAAGCTGTCACTTGAAATCAAAAACAAACTCCACTACGATGAACACAGAACATCCTTCAAGAAACTCTTATAACCTCCACGCAGTCTTTTACGACATATATCATATCAAATAGTTATTTTTAAAACACTGAACTACATAAAAGCTAATAGCCGCGTTGGCAATATCGTACATCCTTAAGTGATAAATTATAAAGGCATTGTTGGACGTTCTCGCAGAGAGTCGTAAATGGTCGTGTCCAGTCGTTCGGAACTAATGAGCATTGTCTTATTTCACCACAATAGGTCACTTTTCTTAAGACTTAAACCCGACGCACTCGTAAATTAAAACTTAATATCTCATTACTTGCAAGCGTTACCCCGCCCCGGTTTGACTCGAGCCAAAAAACTTCAATTACAAGCAGACTTTCTTCATTTCACGTCGGATTTTGTGACTTTAAATTTTTCGGCGGTCTCATAGTGTATCAATATCATTGCATTTTTTCGTTTAATGGCCATTCTCATTCTCCAGTTTCATTGTTTTTTTTTTCTGCGTGTCTGTTTTACGAACCGGTAATTTTTGTAAGTACTTGAAATTTTTTTTTCTGTTTTTTTTTTTATGTGAAAATCGTAAGAAACATTGTCAGCCGGAATAATAACAGAAATGGAAATTAAAGAATTTTACCTCACTTCAATGCCACTCGAGGAAAACCTAGTCTTTATTTTTATTTCAGAAAAAAAAAAGGCATTAATTAATAGCGTAACTAGCTTATCAACCTAATTAACCATACAAATGACCCTTATTACCTGTAACTAAGTACCCAGTTTTTCACAAAAAGTACAAAAGCAGACCACTCAGCGGAGGTACTATCAAAATAAATCTCGGTCGTAATTAGCAACATTTCCTAAGCGATGTCGTGCTAAATTACTTCTGCGATTGCGATTAAACTCAGCGTTTTAGAGGTCACTTGCGTGCCGTTGCCATAGTTACTGAGGATCATGGTCCCAGAGGAACACTAAACTGAGCTGGACACGACAACAGCCTCTTAGTAACACAACACAATCTGTGTTATTTAACGGCTTTAGATAGCTTCAGTTTGTAAATAAATATTTTTTGGTATTTTATTTTTGTCGTCGTTTTCCCATAGAGACATCTCGGTATATATACGGTATATACGATAATTTACGGTAATACGGTTAGGTAATTTTTTTTTTGCCATCTCCATTTGACCTTAAATTGTTTATTCGTAGAACATAATAATGAAGCAGGAAAAGCTCGGTAGTAGCTAACAAAACCTGCACCCTAATTGCGTAACACACTATCAATCGGAATCTGAATAATTTTGAAGCAAATTGCTAATCCATTGCTTCATAAGTTCCAAAAATTGGTCTGCTCAACACGAAAATAACGCAATGAATGTTGTTGAACTGTCAAAATGAAACCGATTCCGATTGATAAGGTGTACAAGTTAGTATAAGTACTAACTTGATACGTCTTGTCTTAAAATGTACATTTTGATTTATAACAGCATAAATTAGTAATACTTGCAATTAAATAATATAATTGTTGTTAACAGAGGGGCAATTCTCGTATTTTTAAGTACGTTCACAGTCAGATCTCAGTCTCAATCTGTCAAAAATATAATCAATTTCCCTACGTTTTTGACAAGTTTTTGAAATTGATGTCGCTGTCAATCTCATAAGATTGCGACTTCAATTTGAACGTTTTTTACGTGTACGAGAATTGGCCGTCAGGTTTTACTATATAGCACATGCGAATTTGACCTTTAAATTCAAAACCATAACTTCGCTGTCGATAAGCTTTTTTACCCACGACCCTTAGAAACAAATCGGAAAAGCGTAGACCAGTTATTCAAAAAGTAGCGTCGTAAAACCATGATACGCGCTACGAAGGAATCACAAGTCATAATTTTACAATAATTTATTATTATAATGTTGGTACTATACTGTATCAAAAATTAGTAAGCTATTTGCTAGTCCCTAATGAAATTGTCGTTAGGACTTAAAATTAATCATGCCCACAAGCTCTAAACAAAGCAACACTGACAGTCATGTGTGCATTTGCAAAATTTAGGTCTGCATTTGTGTATTTATTACGTTACAAATGTACACTGGAAAACTGTAGAGTTCAGCTGTTGTAATAAATAAACAGATCCTACTACAAAACAATGACGCAATTTTGTAAAACAGAATATTTCGTTGGCATTTAATTTTGTGAAAAAAGGAAGCAATGTTTTTAAATAAAAAAATACCTCATAGTAAAAGAAAAATATAAATTCTATTTTATCGCCACCATGGCGAGTATTATCATATTTAAACGAATATAATTTCAACATTTAACTGTTTTTACAACTCAAACAAATCATTCCAAAAACAAAGTTAACGAAATTCCGTCTAATTATTTGAATTAGGTATACTGTAACAGTTTCAGTTAGATAACGTAGTTAAAACCTTTCGAAAATTAAATAAAACTGGTTAAACAGTGAAAGTCAAAGCAAATTTTCATTGCTGTGGTTTTGAAGCTTCAATCTTGCAAAGTTCGCAAAAAATATTAACAGGTACGCAAATTAGTTAAATGGACTATAAAGATGAAATAATTTTCTTGATAAAATTACTTTAAAGATAAGAGGGTATTTGAAGATTTACTTACTTGAATCTCTGACCCAGTAGTTGATAGACTTGGGCGAAGACTCGACGTAGCACTCTATAGTGACGTCAGTGCCCAACGGAGCCCCAACCAGCTGATTGGGCACTTGAATCACCGGGTGAACTAGACGAAAATTAAAAAAAAAATCGTAGACTAATTAACATTTACAATTTACAAAATTTAACACGTTGCACAATGCAGATAGAAAATTTCGGGGGACTTTGTTTAAGAAAAGTAGAGTAATAATGTTAAAGTTAAATCTTGCATAAAAGCGAAATGTCCGCTCGAGTTGACGCGAAGACACAAACAGTCCCTTACAGCCAGAAAATAATTAAAAGCTACTACTCGCTGACATTAAATAACACCATTAATAACAAGAAACCTCTGCAACTTGCCGAGATAAACAACAATTACTACGAATTTGGGAAAAACCTATTTCGGCCTTGGAGTGAGGCTAGTCCTAAAACATTTTTTTGGGGAAAAATATTCGACTCCTAGGAATCCTCTTTACTGCTTTGGTCTTGTTATTTTTTTTTTTCAGGGATATATGGATTTAATGGAGCCTCCTAGAGGCCATTATTATTATTTGTAGGATGTAGTTAAGGCTGACTCATAAATAACGTACCCCATATTTATAAACGTTGCTTATAGTTAAGAAACATTTAAACGTCAAAAAATTATGGTACAGATGGCCAGCACATACCCGAAAATGTCAAATTTTCCCAATCAACTTTGAACCTTATGCAATAAAAAAAATATTAAAGAAAGACAGATTTTAGTAGCTTGATATGCTGGCGTCTGTACTACAGACGCTTATCCTTACTCCACTTTAAATGATGAATGGTTTTATTTCTGTAAGTAGGTTTGTACAAATACTATTACAAGTCAATCATATTTTAAGAACTGGATGACGTTGGCGTTTCTTATCTGACTACTCTGAGAAGAAAGGCCGAAACAAACTGAGAACAACGTAACTTACACAACCTTTAGAAATAAGGGGTTTTACATTTTTGCCACTAACTAAGGTTAGTCCACACACACACAACTGTTGCCACTGTTTTAAGAATTTGTCAAAATAATCAAAGTATCCTACACTCATACATACATAAACTCAGGCCTTCTTCCCTGGGAGTACGCGACCTGGTACAATCCTTACATACTTGTTTTGCCTCGTTTACGTTCATTCATCTAGTCATACACGCACGCCGGTTGCGACTACCTACGCATCTAACCTTTCTGAAAAACATCACCAATGTGGTCACTATATGTCCTCCTAGAGCGGCGTTTCAACTTACATCTGCCTTATACCTCCAAAGAATCATATTTTTAAGAGCGTTTACGACGTACGGCATTTCATACAAACTTTCAATCCCTTGTTTTTCGAAATGAATGAACCGATTTTAATGAAACTTCGTACGCATAAGCAGGATACAAAGGTCTAAAAAGTTAGTAATGAACATTTTCGAAATGTCTTATTTAAAAAAAGATACTGGAAATTGGAAATCTCTGTTTCTATGGAAAATTAAAAATCGGTTTAATTTGGCTGTAACACTGTTTCGAAAATTTTCTTAACTCACTTTTTAGATCTTTATATCCTGCTTATGTGTGCGTAGTTTCATTAAAATCGGTTCATTCATTTCAAAAAACAAGGGATTGGAAGTTTGTATGAAATGCCGTAAACGCTGTTAAATAAAAATTTAAATACTTACATATAAAACGTTAGTATATAAACCCTACTTACAATGTACTTTGATAGTGATCCTCTTGCTCACTGAGGGCGGCACTCCATTGCTCGCGATGCATAGATATGCACCCATATCAGAACGAGATATTTTCGTCAGTGTCAACACCTCCTTCTCGTACATCGCAACTATATGGAAAACATAATCTAAATAAATAACCGAACTCTCGAAGATTTTGTGAATGGAATAAATGTAATATTCATGTTATATTACTTGGTTATGTAAGCCCTTTACACGGAAATGTAAATGTCAAGAGAGAGTAAACAACATTTTGAAGAATGTCACACGTTTGTGTATTGCGATATTTTTCCCGTTGTAACAAGATATGTATGTAACCAATTCTTTTCTCTTGTTGTAACAAGAGCGTCACAAAGATAAAGTAATTGAATGTGCAATCATATAATACATTAGTAGTTAGATAATAACAGTGTACACACAACTAATTGATTTTAGAAGTAAAGTTAGACACTACGAACTCCAGTAAAGTAAAAATCTCACCGTGAAAACTTAGGTGACGTGAGCATGCAGTGAGCAATAGTGTCAATCCCTAGCATAGGTGGAATGACAGCTCACTGTAAGCTCACTTCACCAAAGTTACCACGCTGTTGTTTTTACAGAATAACACCGCAGATCTAAGGCTCATTTCTTGCCGTGAAAAACTACGGTTTATTTGCCGTGTGTAGGTACGGTCGTCAGTTTTGTATGGATTACTATGGAAGCTTGTTAACGGGCACGTTTTTTTATGGCGCGATTTATACACCGTACCGTAAAGAAATCGTACCGTGTACAAAGGGCCTTAGACTCCTTACATACCTTTAGTTTTGCCACCATTAGGATCCCTGATAACAATATCAGCACCATCTTCTCTCCTCCAAAGAACACGAGGCTCTGGCATACCTCTCGCGCGGCAAGCAACTTTGGCAGTACCACCTTCGGGTACCATTATATCTCCAGAAGTTTCTTCTGGTATAAAGTCTGGTGGTATCACCACTTCTAGGTAACCCATCTGGTAAAAAAGTATACACGTTAAAAATTAAATCATTTCGAGCAAAATAATATATCTCGATTTTGTTAATAATGTTCGTCAATGTAAGAATTGGTTAATGGCCTTGTTTCGAGCACAGAAGACATGTGTCAACACAACAACTAAAACACAAATTTTAAGAGAGTTTTAATTCTTAAAAACATCACGGTTAAATCAATCAATCTGCCTAGCCTTTTCCTATGCAGTAGTTGGCTTCCAGTGTAACTCAAAGTCAAATTATTTATTTGAAATAGGCACTTAGAAGGCACTTTTGAAAGTCAAACCTGACTGAATAACATCACAATACTCAAAAATATCTTTACCGTGTAATAATAATTATTATTAATTAACGTCAACAAGCCTACATAACAATGTGAAACAATTATCGAAAGTAGGTACATAGCGTCAAGCGACGTCATGCCGCGTCAACGTCGGAGTCGAAACCTCGAGCGCTGTCGCCGCTGGCGATTTATGTCGTTATCAGCTCCGGGTATAAATTACAGCGCAGCGCAATAATTTAGGTGCACCATGCACGAATCATTACCCGCTGCGTCCCTCGCCTCGCTCCCGTCTGCGTAGCTTAATTCACTTTATCTCCCCAATGTTTATTTTAACTGCAATTTAATTTTCTTTGATATGCTGCGCCAGTTTATTCCTCACAGGATACCATTACACTTTTATATAAATGACACGATAAGATAACATATAGAGTAGTTTCAATCTATATGGTCATGACTAGTTTGAGTCAGTTGAGTTGGCATTTCAAAATTAATATGTTGATAAAATGGGACACGAAGAAAAAATCGAAATTGATGGATCTTATTGCCCCGAAGTGAACAGTCGATGGAATACTTACGGTAATTACAGACTTATCGTATGGGCGTGGATGATGAACGAAATCACAGTAATGTTCTCTCCTGCCGAGATATCACATAATGGATTTTATGCGCATGCAGCCCTGCAAACATTGGCAGTAATCTTGGTCGGGATGCCACTGGCGTATTCAGAAATATGCTTGGCTCAGTACACGAATTGCAATATATTCACCATGTGGAATTTCTTCCCACTGTTTCGGAATGTTGGATATGGCACATTATTTTTGATTTTCTTGAAATCATTATATTTGTTGGTGTTAACATCATGGTATTTGGTGTACACATTTTATGCGGCCTTGGACGTCCCACCCTGGCTCAGTTGTGATGACTATGGTGATACCAAATGTATGGTGAAAATGGTGAATGTTTCAATTTTCCAGCATTGTTTAGAAACTCAAGCTATGTTTGATTACGATTGCGGCATGAAAACTGCGAGCTACTGTTTTTTTGAACGTGAAATAGGCGGAAACTGTACTGTAAAAGTCGGATTGAAATGCCTTATTCCATGGAAAACAATCGTAGCGGTCATTACAATATGCGCATCTGTTTACATTCTATCAATTAAGCAAGAAAGATTAATTCAAATAGCAGTCAAACTAGCAGCAGTTTATGTTTGTGGTGTCATCCTGGTTTTGTTTTGTGTCGCGCTGTCGACCAGCGGCACTTGGTACGCTACAAAGATTACTATAAATTGGACTAACTATACATTTCTCAATTGTTATAGCACGATTACCAGAGGATTTCTGTCGGTAGGCACTGGTTACGGTATATTAGTTTTCTTAACACGTGACGTATCGTTTCGGAGCCCTGCCACGATGACTGCTATAAGTACGCCATTGTTTTCACTATTTGTATCATTCATGTTCGCACTTATTGCGTTTAGTGGAATTAAAACTATGTCTTACTATCACGGTGAAGAAGAAAACGTTATAGAAATCGGCAGCAGTTTATTTTTTCCTATGTTTGCTTCAATGTCCGAAATCATGAGTTACTTTGATACGTTGCCGATTTGGGGATTTTTGTGGTTTTCCATCGTATTCTGCAGTTTATATATCAATTTTTGGATTTTGTATTTGTTTCTTAAAGAATTATTGCTTCACATGGATTTGGCAAGAGAGTACACAAAACTATCTTGTATGTTCATGTTAATGTTTTTAACCGTTTGTACTTTTCCATTTCTGTGTTCAGACTTGACTGGTATACTTACAGATGCAACAGAAATTATTCAAGCATTTAATTGTTTATTTCTTTCTATTTCTTTGTATTGGTTTTATGGTATCCAAAATCATAACGTTGACATTATTTTCATGATAGGGATCAAAACGAATTATTTTTGGAAGATAGCATGGCTTTTAAATCCGGTCTTTATTTGTGTTATTCTTTACGCTCGATGGGAAGTTTTGGAAACATATCAGTTTCAGGAAGAAACAGAAACAGGTCAGGTTTCAGGTTTCATAGAAACTGATTCATATTTTATTGAATCAGTTTCTATGACTTGTGATATGTTATTACTGTATGTTATACTATGCATATACGGCATTATTATCGTGGTCGGCTTAATAGCACAAGTGGTAAAGTTTTACCGTCGTGGTCGGCTTCATGAGCTATTTAGTGCTAAAGGAAATTGGGGGCCCAGGGATAAGGTATTGTATAGAAGTAGGAAAATGTTCGTGCCTGAAATAATGACGAGAGAGTTTCTGTACCGACAAGTTCGAATACGTGGTTATTACAAGAAACAAAATCAAGCGTATAAAACGAAGGCAAAGTCAGTTTCGATTGAAGAGTCGCTGGGTGAAGAGTTATCTTGGAGCGCTACGGTGTCAAATTAGTGTATTCATAGGTTTATTTAGTTATTGCTTACCGTACCTGGCTTTTCATCGGGTCCGTATTGATCTGACACATGTATTGACCCCGGTCTTCCTCCTGGACGTTTCTAATGTGTAAATTCCAAACGGTCTGGCCGTTATGCGACACTCCTACACGGTGATTGTTTGTTATTACGTGAACATGTATCGCTTGAATCGCTTTAGTATCTGCTTTCACCCATCCGACCTGCGAATTGTAATTGAGTTTTTAATTAAAGGGAAAATTAAAATTTGTGTTTATTTTTTCCTTGTATTTGTAACGTACTCTGTATCCACCTAGGTTCTGTACTAGACATCTGAACGTTGCATCTCGACCAATTGGTACAGTCAAATTCATTAACGGTTCCGCGAATTCCGGCTGGAATGCTTGACCTGAAATTATTCAGAACTGTTACTATGTCGTTACACACTGACTTACTAAAGAAATAATATGAAATATTGTCGTCCAAAATTAACATGTTTTTAATCTAAATTGGCGTCTCCAAATGTATTTAAATTTTCTAAGCTCTATATTTCTCCACAAATTACAAAAAACCATTATTCCAGAAGTTGTTTCAGAAGTGTAAATTAAAATAAGTAATACTTTTCGAAACCTGCATCCTAATTGCGTAAGACACTATCAATCAGAATCTGAATAATTTTGAAGGATATTGCTAATCCATTGTTTCATATGTTCGAAAATTTTTTCTGCTCAACAACATAAATAACGCAATGAATGTTGTTGAACTGTCAAAATGAAAGTCATTCCTACTTTTAGTAAGTGTAAACGTAATTACGCCGCAGTTTTTGCCAATTTTGACAAGTTTTACTTATAAGAAATTGTTCTTTCAAAACTACATTCTAAACAACACTAACCGACGAGTTTGGAGTCCAGTCCCAGCATGAAAATAGCCAGCAAGTATATGGACCACCAAGGCTGCTGCATATTTCCAGTCGCGCCGACTGACTCTGCTCTCAAGCAAAACCTTTGTTAGCCATGGGACACTGCAGCCAAATACAATTATTCCAATAGGCAGCACATCTACTTATCTGCAACAGTATAAAATTCAAGTCCTTAAGACCGTATTTCGGCCACGGCGGCCAATCTCAAGCGAGACTAGCCTTCGGCGCGAGGGATAATAGTGCACAAGTGTGCGCGCAGACACAGGTGCACTCCCTCTTCCCTCACTCTCATAGTCCGATGGCACGGCAATCCGATACGACCGGAGAGAGATCAGGCGCAGGACCAACGGCTTAACGTGCTTTCCGAGGCACAGGGATATCACACCACCAACTTCCAAACTCCGGGTTGTTACTAAGAAATTCCTAATGGATAAACTCAATAACACTGTCCGACCCGGGAATCGGACCCAAGACCTCACGCTCAGCAGTCGCGCTTGCGGCCACGAAATCAACGGGGCAGTTACAAGTATAACAAATGGTGAAAAAATACAAAAAAATTGCTGCATAGACTCTTAATAAACCTCTTTACGTACTTATGTAGGTATACAAAATATAACTTATGACATTACTGAAACACCAATCCTCTCTTAAATTATGAAAGATAATGATATAATTATTATTAAGATAATAATGATTGATTTGTATGATAATTATTTCCTAATTAACAAATTATCCTATGGAAAGTATCTTATTATCCTATCATATTATCCTAAAGACGTTGATCCCTACCAATGATACCAAATTGACTAATCATGCGTTCAAAACCAATACAACGATTCGTAAATAGAATTCTATATTTTCTCGTCTATGGCACATCATTCTCCAAACACAATCTCCCCATTGATTTGTAATATAAACATCGAGCCAATCTTTTTATGGGTTCTATTAATATCTTAACGATACCATTTACAGGGATACGGCTAAAAAGTCTCTGCTCCATTCCATAACCGCTCAAGATGTAAGACATGTTTATGATACATCACATCAACATAAAACCAGAGAGGTAATATAAACATTTTTATAGCACATTGTCACTCTATTCGCGGCAATTATGATGCGTGACATCAACAACAACGCTTTCAAGGTTTGCGATCCCTTCGACCCCACGATTCAATAATGATTCCTTGTTACGACTATTCCTGTTTATCAGAGTCGTTCGTATGAGCATGTATGAGCATGTTTTAGCATCATAACAACGGGAGAGCGTGTGAAATGAGCACGGATGCGATCGAGCACCGGTAACTACTTTTCCGCGAAGATATAATGTTTGAGAAAAAAAAAAAAAACAGTGTGCCAACACCCTCGTATTGATATGAACGGTGTTATTTCAGTGTGCGTTTAGATAAAAATGTATGGCATTTTTTTCGGTCGAGTGTTGTGAGATGTCGTTTTAAAAGCTATAGGACTCGCATAACGGAGTATTTGGTGCAAACTGTGATATCTCGAGGGCTTTTTTCATGTTAATAATGTGATTCAGATACGAGTATCTAGCTGTTTTTTTTTTATTAATTCTAAAGTTGCAGGCTGACTTATTTTATTTTCATACCAACTTCAAAAAAGGAGGTTCTGTATTCGATCCATATGTATGTATGTATGTATGTTTGTATATGAAGCAATTTTGAAAATTGTTTCATTAATGTAATCTACATACTTTAAGAAAGGTATTAGTACATAATACATTAGGTAATTATTCTTATGTACGATGTTATATGCATAAATGTACTGCATTTCCGGCATTTCTATGAGAATTTTGATGATTCTTCTAGTCGGTGTCTCCAATTCTTCAATTTGTGTGGGGTAGGTACAACTAAAAAGTGAAACAAAAACATTTTTCCAAAAAAATTAAAAACAAACCGACTTAAAAAAAATCACTACAAAGTGATAAATAACTTTAATTTCGGAAGTCGATGTCAAAAAACGAAAATGCGGAACCAACAACAACGACTTCCGAAATTAAAGTTATTTATCACTTTGTAGTGGTTTTTTTTTGAAGTCGGTTGTTTTTTTTTTTTTTTGTAAAAAAGTTTTTGTCTAAACAATCTATCATACCTGGTCTACCTCAATAAAAAAAAAATATCCCGTCTTGAGCAAGCGTGACGATTAATGCTCGTGCTTTTTGTGTATGAAAAGAGGCCTTTGCCCTGCAGTGGGATGATAATAACCTGATATTATTAACCTATCACTTAAAATTTTCAGTAAAACATAGATGATAATTGTACAGACGCCAGCACATCAAGCTACCCGAAACTGTCATATTATCCCAGTCAACTTTGAACCTTATGCTTTAGCGATAAAGTTGTAAAATCTATTAAAGAAATTTGACAGATTGAAGTAGCTTGATGTGCTGGCGTCTGTACAAGACTTTTTTTCTGAAAGGTTGGCCCCAGACTGCCTCAGCCAGGGGAGAAAGACTCAAGCCCCGCAGTGACACTAAAACTATAGGCCGAAACAGTAAAAATGCCTTTTAAAAACTCAAAATTTTCAGTTTTCATATTTGACTAGATACTATTCCTATATAAATCCTTTTATCCAAAGAAATATAATAGAAAGTCACAAACGATTAATTTAACAAAGCGCCAAACGCGGCCTTGTATTAAAATCGGCATCGATTTTAATCAGAAAATGTAATGAAACACGAAATATCTAAATAAACAAGGTAGGTAAATGTTGGGGGACGTGACAGCCGGGTCACTGGAACATCCCTGTCGAAGAATAATCCCGGTCTCAATTGTTATTGGCAACATGGCAACGTCGCAACATGTTATAACGCTTTGTTTAAACACGACTAATACTTTGTTCACGCGTGACGTTTTATGTGCTAATTAATTAGAATTAAGTTTGTTTTTAGACATATTTTAAGGGTCAGTTGCCACTAAGGGTCAGTTGCAACTAAGAGTCAGTTGCAACTAAGGATCAGTTGCCACTGGTGCGAGTTTTACAAGTCCATATCTGCAAGTCTACACCGTGAAAACTTAAAGTCTGACTTTTAATTAGCTGCAGTAAAATAACACTTCTTACTGTCATTTCGATACATTAGTTGCTACACTTTCTCGACTAGTCATGTGAATGGAACGCAATTGACCAATTTTGATTTAACCCTAAACAATCAAGTATTCTTTGTATTAATCAATACAAAGAATATTTGATTGTTTTTGATTGTTTACCTGTATATGAATGGAACTACGTATATTTTTATCCAATCGGATAAAAATATACGTAGTTCCATTCATATACAGGTTGGAATTATCGAAGCGTAGCTGGAGGGAAAGAACTCTAAATACTCAAGACAGCAAATTTCCTTTTTTTTTTTTTTTAAGAAATAAAACTGCATTAAAGATTTTTGAAAATACGCTTGCCACACCCAGGAATCGAACCGACTAAGATCCGAAAAATTAGCATCCTGTATTATTATGGCACACGCCAATGGTCTTATTACAAAGGGAAAACCATTAGACGCCCAGTAGTACCGGCTGTGCCTAGATCCGAATCCAGGCAGGCACTTAACTTTCTATAAATTATTTCATTACCACTGCTCTCAAAACGGTAAAAGAAAACATCTTGAGGAAATCGGCATTTTGTAGGACAAAAAATTCGAAGATGTGTGACATCCGCCAGCCCACACTAGGCCCACGTGGTGGATTACGGCTCGCTCCCTCTGTGACAGGAGGCCTGTCCCAGCAGAGGGAACATTATAAGCGGATTATGGCCTTATAACAATACAAGATTTTTCATTTGTCATGGTTTACTGTCGTCAAGCCAGTTATTGAAATAAGAATGTGACTGAAATAATGTAGTCTGAATAAAGTTCGAAATTCAGAAATGTCTCCATGATTTAAACCTGGTTCTGAAGATAAACCTGTTTATTAGCTTTTGTAATAACTGTTCACTTTTTAATTTTTTCGCATCCCTGAAATTGTTCTTGAGAGGCTAGTACGGTTAAGAGGTTGTTGTAATGATCACACTTATGGGCAGTTTCACAACAATCTGATAAGTACCATATTGCTTATTGAAAATTGCTTGTATAAAATTGCCCACATGCAAATCCTGCACCCTTATTACGTAACATACTTTCAATTGCTATCCGAAAAATGTTGAAGGAAATTGCTAATTCGCCTTATATTTTGCAAGAATTAAATTGCTCAACAACGTCCAAATAACGAAATAAATGTTGTTGACATGTCAAAATGGAAAGTATTGCCATTGTAAGTGTTTTACATTGCTGATCAATTTAGTATGTACGTATGTAAGTAGAATAGACAAACTCTGGGCACTGACAAACAGTGCTTTAATGTCGACATTCTTCAGAAGAAATAAAACTGTCTGAATTCAAAAACAAAGAATAAAAAACTCAAACAGCACACAGAAAAACGACCTCTCAATATAGTTTTTGTTACCGTTCTCTCGAAGCAGATCTAAAACAACAAATATCGCTGGATGGACAGGTAACAGATCCCATAATACTAAAAGTGTCACGAGGGAAAACATATTGGCTATAGTACTTGATGGCAGAAAGTTTATTTAAAAAAAAAATTACATATTATAATATGTAGAGGAAAAATCTGCGAAAACTACCTATGAGCTACATAATCGATGCACGATTTTTTTAAATATAAGCTGCTTAATGTACCTAAGGTTTTTTTTAAACTCGCGTAGGTACCTAACTAAGTCCTAACTAACTAACCTACTCGATCGAACTGATATTTAAGGTAAACTTAAAAAAAAAAGAACCTTTTTAGGAGCGCTTGAAGGGAAATAGACGGCTCGCAGATGCATAGTACCTTGTAGTCTTTTTTTGCTACATCTTAACACAATGAAAGACACAATAGAAGTTTTATTGTTATTACGTCGAGAGGCGTTAAGTGTCCCGCAAAGTGTTAAAGTATTCCTTGTAGGTTTATCTTCTATATAAATAAAAACAAAAGGCCTGACTGACTGACTGACTCATCAACGCCCAGCCCAAACCCTTAGACCTAGAAAGCTGAAATTTTACACAGTGGTTCCCTTTATAATGTAGACCAGGAATAAGGAAGGATTTTTCAAAATTCAACCCCTAAGGGAGTCAAATAGGTGATGAAAGTTTGTATGAAAGTCCCTCGGTTTTAAAGTTAGGATCTTCAAATTTTGTGTTTAGGCTGATAATTGAAAATAAATTTATACATGTTTCAGCGTTTTTGATAATTCCACCCCCAAAGGGCTAAAAAGGGGGATGAAGTTGTGTATGAAAGTCCGTCAGTTTAAAAGTTAAGATCTTCAAATTTTGTATTTAGGCTGACCATTGAAAATTAATTTATACGTGTCTCAGCGTTTTTGATAATTTCACCCCCAAAGGGGGATGAAGGAACTGACTGAGACATCAACGCACAGCCTAAACCGCTGGTCCTAGGGACATGAATTTTGGAGGGTGTGTTCTTTGTGAAGAGTAGGTATCTAGTAAGAAGGGGTTTTTGGGAATTCAACCTTTAAGGGGGTGAAAAGGGGGGATTTTGTTTGTATGAAAAATCTTATTCCTTGAGTTAATAACCTTGAAACTTAGCACGAATTCTTATCTAAGTAAATTACGAAACTAAGTATTTTTCGTTTTTCTAAACTACCCCTCAAAGAGGTATTGGGGGGTGTCGAAATTTGTATGGAAGAATTTTAACGCGCTGTCCGATTAACTCGAAACTCAGTATTTATACTATGGACTAAAAATAAAGAATAACGTGTAACAGGGTTTTTCGCAAATCTACCCCTGACTAAGTGGGTAAAGGGGTAGTTAATTTTACAGGGGAGGATTTTACTGCGTGACTTAATTAGCTCAAAAATTGGCATAAATAATCTTTGAGTCAAGTTATGAACATATCCTAAACGATTTTTTTATAATTCCACCCATGTAGGGTTGAAAAGCGGGAATACAGTTTATATGAAAAATCTTATTCATTTGGTTAATAAACTTGAAACTTGGCACGAATATTTATCTAAGTAAATTATGAAGTTTGGCATTTTTTGTTTTTATAAACTACCCCCTAAAGGGGGATTGGGGGCGTCAAAATTTGTATGGAAGAATTTTAACGCGTGGTCCGATTACCTCGAAACTCAGTATTTATACTTAAGACCAAAAACAAAGAATAACGTATATCAGGGTTTCCCGAAAATCTACCCCTAACGGGGTGAAAAGAGGTAGTTAATTATACAGGGAAGGATTTTAATGCGTGGCTTGATTAACTCAACAATTCGTTTAAATAATCTTTGAGTCAAGTAATGAACACGTCCCAAACGATTTTTCAAAATTCCGCCCCTATGAGGGTGAAAAGCGGGAATACAGTTTATATGAAAAATCTTATTCATTTGGTTAATAAACTTGAAACTGGGCACGAATATTTATCTAAGTAAATTATGGAGTTTGGCATTTTTTGTTTTTCTAAACTACCCTCTAAAGGGGAATTGGGCGCGTCAAAATTTGTATGGAAGAATTTTAACGCGTGGTCCGATTACCTCAAAACTCAGTATTTATACTTAAGACCAAAAACAAAGAATAACGTGTATCAGGGTTTCCCGAAAATCTACCCCTAATGGGAAAGGGGTAGGTAGTTAATTATACAGGAAAGGATTTTAATGAGTGGCTTGGTTAACTCAACAGTTAGTATAAATAATCTTTGAGTCATCATCATTTCAGCCGAAAGACGTCCACTGCTGGACATAGGCCTCCCCCAAGCACCTCCACTTCGACCGGTTTTGTGCTTCTCGCATCCAACGAGTTCCTGCGGCCTTCACAAGGTCGTCGGTCCACCTTGTGGGAGGCCTTCCAACGCTACGCCTTCCGGTACGCGGTCGCCACTCCAGAACCTTTCGGCCCCATCGGCCATCTGTTCTGCGAGCAATGTGCCCTGCCCACTGCCACTTAAGTTTAGCAATTCTTCGGGCTATGTCGGTTACCTTGGTTCTCCTGCGGATCTCTTCATTTCTGATTCGATCCCGCAGGGAAACTCCAAGCATAGCCCTCTCCATTGCCCTTTGGGTGACTTTCAGCCTTCTAATAAGGCCCATTGTGAGCGACCACGTTTCAGTGCCATATGTCATCACTGGCAACACGCACTGGTCAAAGACTTTCGTCTTGAGACACTGCGGTATGTGGGACGAGAAGATATTGCGAAGCTTCCCGAACGCTGCCCAGCCGAGTCGGATTCGACGATTGACCTCTTTCTCGAAGTTGGACCTACCTAACTGGATAGTTTGTCCTAGGTAAATATACTCGTCCACGGCTTCGAGTGTAGCGTCTCCGATCTTCATGAGAGTGGGTGTTACATGGGCATTTGACATGACCTTCGTTTTGTCCATGTTCATTTTCAGACCCACTCTTTGAGTCAAGTAATGAACAAATCCCAAACGATTTTTCGAAATTCCACCCCAATGGGGGTGAAAAGCGGGGATAAAGTGTATATGAAAAATCTGATTTATTTGGTTAATACACATGAAACTTGGCAATATTTGGGTCAGTAAATAATAAAGATTGTCACTTTTAGTTTAACAAGAGCCCCTTACAAAGGATTTAGGGGGTGACAAAGTTGATAGGTTAGAAAAATATGTAACCCGCTGTCGGATTAACTCGAAACTCGGTACTACTAAAACAAAAAATAAAACCTATGTGTTTTAGGGTTTTTCAAAAATCGACTTCTACCAAGGTGGAAAAGGGTAAGTAATAAAGTTTAAAGGGTGGATATTACTGCTTGCATCTATTAACTTGAAAATAGGCATGGGCCTTTGAGTCAAGTTATGAACAAATCACGAACGATTTTTCAAAATCACCCTGTGGGGGTGAAAAGCGGGAATACACTTTCTTTGAAAAATCTGATTCCTTTGATCTATAAACTTAAAGGTTGGCCCGAATACTTATTTATCTAAATAAATGATAAAGATCATTCCTACATATATTTTCGAAATTTTTAGAGGAAAGTACGAATTTCACGCGGACGAAGTCGCGGGCAGAAGCTAGTAGATAAATAAGAAGAAGATCATTAGGTTTGGAAGTATTACAAAATAATAAGAAACATTTATTAATTCTTGCACAAAAATTATTGAATTACATGCGTACTTGTGGTCTGTATTCCAGCAGTGGTAACTTTATAGGCTGATTATCTTGATGAAAAAAAAAAACAAACAATAAAGACCAGCAGGTATATTCTGAGAAAAACGCGAAAACTGAGCTTGAAGAAGTGAGTTTGAAGTGAGCAGGTATTCCACCTCAATCAAGCTTATTTCACCTAAGATTTCGTGATAAGATTGTTACAGAATGGATCAGCAGGTAGAGATAAACCATTATTAAACTGCACGCCCTTCCACTAAAATTTCTATACAAACATTTGAAATGTTTATGCAACAAGCAGTGGAGGGGCGTTAATCTTTAAAATGGTTTATCTCTAATGAGGTACACAATTTCAGAAACATTATTTATATGACATCTCGATCAGTGGGTAAGACAAACTCCCAGCACGCACAACTCCCATGGATATCTAACGCCAATAAGTTTATTTGACTTAAACAAACCAAAGTACCAAACAGCTGTTATAATCGCAATAATTTCTAGGCCTTGCTTTGATGTGCATTGTCTTGGACGACCTGTCTCAGACTCCCTACAAACTTCCTAGTCGGAACAAAGTTTGCAAACGCTCTGTCGGAAATTTCATACCGGCCGGCCGGCAAACTCCTCTTCATACCCTAAACATTTATACTAAGTAGATTTACTATGAACGCGTAACTTCAAGTGTTGCTTGGCTAATGTTCAGGTATTCTGAAGTTCAACACATGGATCTGTAAAGTGGTTGGATGCATAACGTGGGTTAGCTGAGACTTTGATACAAGTTTGGATGTCTGTTGTAAGAGTTCATCAATTTGCAAATTAACTTTTAATATGTACCTCTAGTATATGTATTGTCCATATAAAATAGAGGTACGCCCCGGCGGTGTCACGTGCAAGGACTACTTGGTACTGGTGGTTAGGGCTCCAGAGACAGGACAGACAAGACTCCTCGATATGGATCCTCCTCACGGTGCGAGCCTTATCGAAGAGTTCTGCGTTCTAAATCAACTGCTTAAGGGGACTATTATGACCTAAAGCGTGGTCACTGTCGGACTGCATAGAAAAGAAAAAGAAGCGCGATGACATAACGCTGGTAATTAATTGCAAAATATGAAGCAATTATCTATTTACAAAAAATCTATTGTTTGGGCTAAAAAATTAAAACACTAGTACTTTAGTATGTTGGTTATAGAATAATCTGACAAAAAAAATCGGAATGATTGTAAGTATAGTATGGTTTTTATTGTGAAAAGAAAGTTTTTAGAGGTATCTTCATGATTTTTTTTTATCGTATCTAATTAGTTGTAGGTATTATGTTTTCAACACACTACTTATCTAACTAGCAATATCCTGAAGAATATCATATATTTTTTTCTGATTTTGTTTATTGTAGTCGATCATCGTCCTCACATGTTATTATATAATTAATGTACCCATGCAAAATATTGTACCTAAACATTTTAAAAGAGTAACGGTGGAGTTTCTTGCCCGTTCTTCTCCATACGAAAACTACCTTTTGGAATGGGCGACTAGAATCAATTCTATTTTAAGATAATTTTTGACGTTCAAAAGTGCCTTTTATGTGCCTATTTGAAATAAATGCTTTGACTTTGACTTTGACATAATATACTTTAGGCATTATAAAACTTGCGTTTTTGCGTTTAGGTCCTGCCCCTTAAAGCGAGCTTCAAGAGATGTTGATTAAGGCTTTCGGTCATCAGGCCATTCCGTTACGACAATCAGCATAATGATAGCCGAGCTCACATTCCACATGTCAACAACCTCTTGTGATAAGTCAAGATATTAGATTTGTTTTTTTTTTTAGCTTCCACGAGTGTACCTACACCTCTGTTTAATTATTATGGCAACAGCCTTACAATTACATTACTGTAGTACATACTAATTCCATTGATTGTAGACATTTGTAGGAGGAATTTGCCTTGCTACTACCTAATATAAAACTTACTAATCGTCAATTATTATTGCATTTTTTAATGTTTATTGCTAAATGCCTGCTCCTAACCTTGCAACCTGCGAGTATCAGAATGAATTTTAAACTTCTCGCGAATTCCAACCAATGTTTAAACCATCTCAACAGGCAAAGCTATGAGACATGGAAAGAGCTAAATCATGTAATGTAACGAAGCAAAGATAAAACTGAAAAATTTTAAAGAAGAAGAAGTTTATCAAAACTGAAATAAAATTCTTATGCAGTTGTTAGAAGTCGCAGCCAACGTCCTTCCATTCTAATCTTGTCTGTAAAAAGTTTTGTTGTCATCGCATTTCCTCAAGCAACAAACAAAAGTTTTTACGTAGTAGTATACAGCCTTAAAAAGGTGTAGGTATACATCGACAGGAATTTTATTTAATTATCTACAATAATTTATTTGTTTCATTAATACTTCAAGCACATAAATGTACAGAGGCGGACTTAATGCCATAGGCATTTTCTACTAGTCAACCTTTGGGTGATGCAGATACAAACAGTGGTAGGTGCAATAATGAAAATTGAGGAATAAATTAATTCCTCAATTTTCATTAATATTCATAGTTTTATAAAATTCCTGTCGATGTATACCTACATGTATACCTAATTACATATAAAATTATAAGCACAAATAAATATACATAAATATATGAATATACTTACTGAAAAGAATAATTATGTGTTCCATATTGCTGTATCAATGTGTAGCTATAATTAAGTACCCAATCATCATCATCTGCCTAGCCTTTTCCCAACTATATTGGGGTCGGCTTCCAGTCTAACCGGATGCAGATGAATACCAGTATTTTACATGGAGCGACTGCCTATCTGACCTCCACAACCCAGTTACTGGGTAATACGATACCCCTTGGCAAGACTGGTTGTCAGATTTTCGGGCTTCTGACTACCCGTAATGACTGTCAAAGATCCACGAATGACAGCCGAGATTGATCCCGGCTGTCGCCGTTGCGGCCGTGGGCGGCTTAACGTGCATTCCGAGGCACGAAAGGATCTCGGTATGTAAAGATGGTCACCCATCCACATACCAACCGCGGCAAGCGTAGCTTAACCTGATCGATCGACCTGTGCGGCTGATATTATTTAGCCACGGACCCCTCTATAATTAGTTACCCAATGTGTAATGTTTCGTGGTCACACTTTGCACAAAAATAAGTAACAAACAGCTTAACATCATAATCAGCCTATAATGTTCCCACTGCTGGGATGCAGGCCTCCTCTGGGTAAGGGGAGTAGGCCATAATCCACCACGCGGGCCGAGTGCGGATTGCTAGATGTCACATGTCTTCGAATTTTTGTGTTCTAGGACATGCCGGTTTCCTCACGATGTTTTCCTTCACCGTTTTGAGAGCAGTAAGGCTGTGCGACCTCCGGCCCGCGGGCCACGCATTTGAATTGGCCCGCGAAAACCTATCAGCTCAGCTATAACATCTGAGAACAGTTTTCGCCGGCTGCCACGGCATCAAAATTGAGGCCCTCCTTCAAAATTGGTTGGGCAGCCTTGCTCTAAAGTATACTAAAAAAGTAGATGATAATAAGTACTAATAAAGTACCAAATAGCTTTACAGAAGCACCGGTAAGAAACCCTTTAATTAACACCAAAAGTGTTAAACTTCTCCTGAGTAGTCCGGAAATAAATATTTAAACAGTTACTAGGTATTTGAAAGGAACAAATAACTTTAGTTTACTTTTATTATCTAACCAGTTCATTTATGTACCTATAGATGAATAAGATTATATAATCAGTTACGTCAAAATGTCTCATACAGATATCTAATTTTCAATTTTCAAACTAGGTAATTAAAAGATTTTGGATCTTCAGACCAAACATAGGTTTAAAACTTATGTTTAGCAAAGGTAAAAAAAAAGCTGACTACAGTCTGAGGTACTTAGTAGCAAAAACAGCACAATATTCCTACGTACAATGTGCTATTTTTGCTTTTTAGTAGTTAGTTAAATTTAATTTTATTTAAGCTTTTAGTAGTTAGTTAAATTTAAATTTTTGGATATCAGATTTGCGTAATCAACTCAAATTATTTCGTAATTTATGAACCACTAGCTGCGCCCCGCGGTTTCACCCGCATAAGTGTCGATCCCGTGGGAATATCGGGATCAAAACTATCTTATGTCCTTCCCCGAGACTCAAACTATCTCTATACCAAATTTCACACAAATCGGTTCAGTAGTTTAGGCGTGAAGAAAAGACAGACAGACAGACAGAGTTACTTTCGCATTTATAATATTAGTTTGGATTATTTATGAACCATTATCCTCTATGAAGTATTCCATTATAACAATAATAAGGGATTCGAAAATTATAGGTAATATGTTACAAACTTAAATCTAATTAGGAACTATCTAGTTTCAGTAGTTCCTTTAGCTTTTGCAAAGGAACTACTAATCCAAAAATTCTCAGTAGTTCCTTCAAAGGAACTGCTAAAGGAACTAGTGAGTACAAAGGAGTTATTCAGGTTTAGTTAGATATTGTTACATACTGATTAAGTAAAGTCTTGAGTATTGTCAAAGGAAGCCAAATAATTAGATTAATTTTCTTCGAATACCACAATCATTTCAAGTAGGTAATTATCTTGCAGAATCTAGTTGAATATTAAATTAATTTAGGTTTGCACGTGAGTTTATTTCTAGGTATACCTACTGAATTATTTGAATGAATTTGGAAGTCTTGAAAAGAATTGAACTTTTAGAAAAGCCACCTAATAACGTATTTCATAAATTAGAAATCATGCAGTGAATAAAAAATTAAATTCAATAATTACTTAGGTGTTTACAAAAAAAAAAAGAAAATCTAAAAGTAAGTAATACAAAACTTACAAAAAAAAAAAACAACAAAAAAAAATTAAAACTGGAAAACAGTAACGTCCTTACCTCAACAAGTCAATCAACAGTGAAAAGCCAATCAAAAGTCTTTAGAATTATCCAGAAAACTTTTCCCTATTCCCGCATAATATTGTGCGTTACTCGCGATGTTTGCGCAAAGTTTTCCGAGCGCGTGTGAAGTTTCCCGGTCTCGGGGGAGCGCAGTCGTGCGCTCGACGCAAGGCCACGACACACACTGAACCAATTGTTCATTCACTCCTCCACTCCGTCGTTATTCTTACGCAGATGTCCGTATGATCGTGGCAGATATGGAGCCGATAGGATCCCTGGAAAAATTCGAACAATCTTTCTTCTCTCTATAAATATAGCGTTTTTAATATCCAATATTTTGAATCAACAGCGGTGTTTACTCCGAGGAGTTTGTTAATAATTCTGTAAATCCTTTTAATAATTAGTATCATTACTGTGTGTGGATTTTTGTTTGGATATTAGATATTGAAGTTCGCACAGTAATTAATCGCTTAGCACGGATTGTCTGTTTTTTAAAGAACAGGCAGATACTACAAAGTACTTTCATTTCACATATCTTCTTGAAATACAATACCAACATAATCAGCCTATAATGTTCCCACTGCTGGGACACAGGCCTCCTCTCTGTGAGAGGGAGTGGGCCGTAATCCACCACGCGGGCCCAGTGCGGGTTGGTAGATGTCACATGTCTTCGAATTTTTGGTTCTAGGACATGCCGGTTTCCTCACGATGTTTTCCTTCACTGTTATGAGAGCAGTGGTGATGAAATAATTTACACAAAGTAAAGCGCCCGTTTGGGTTCGAACCTACGACCTACAACTCGTAAGTCGCGGCCATTACCACTGGGCCACCACAATACCGTTTGTTTGATTTTGTTTAGTTTTTTGCTACCGTTGGAAACTTGATTGTTTTGCGACAATGGTTGTTTGTATGTTTTAAATCAATGTAGTCAATAGTCTGTCAATTTAGTCTATAAAACGGACAGATGAAATGAGGTATTCCACTCAGTGCACTGATTTGAACCGCCATGTAACAAAGAAGTGAGTCTAACAAAACATACCTTTTCAGCGTGGTACCACGGATTGTGCTGCAGTCGTTTCATAGTTTTTTGTACCTCTGACAGCAAATTGATCAGCAATCTAGCTGATATTGACGTAGTAGACCCAAATTTTATTTTATTTTTTAAGTCTTTATATAATCACTCACGGACATGTATGACAATTCCATCATACCCTAAATACACACTGTTACGGATTATATTTGGGCCATGAACCTGAACAGACTCTTCGCATCATCACCATTTGGTTGAGACAGAATTTTATGGATTGTGCCCATTTCAAGTCGTTTCAACCTCAAAACCCCAAACAGATCGTTTGCATGAGACTCATAATTATCGAACACAGTCTATCAATGAGTAATGAAAATCTTCCACGACTCCACATAATTACAGACCCAATATTAATCCAACAAAGTCTTTATCATTGGTAGAATAATAACACTTGATCGTCCCTCATTTAAACACAACAATCTAATCTAATTAGAACATACAAAAATAACAACCTTATTATAAAGATAATAAAGGTCACTGTGATATTGACAGACTTGTTAGTCGCAGCAACCCAAAAGCAACCTAATTGTAACGAGAACAAAGATCACTTTGATTTTGACAGTGATGCAAAATCAGAGGTAAAATAATCGTAAATGGGCTGCACCTTTGATATTGCAGATGTCTGTACTTCCTATCGTATTTGTGAACATAGCTCATTTTCGCTTTAGGTATATAACTTGTAACTAACCTTACATGCCTTCGATCAATATTGATCGAAGTTACACGCCCTTAAATCCATAGTAATATTATAAATGCGAAAGTGTGTCTGTCTGTCTGTCTGTTACCTCTTCACGCTTAAACCGCTGAACCGATTTAGATGTAATTGGTATAGAGATAGTTTGAGTCCTGGGAAAAGACATACGATAGTTTTTATCCCGATATTCTCACGGAATCGACACTTATGCGGGTGAAACCGCGGGGAGCTGCTAGTATATCATAAAGTTCTCTGCTAGTGCTGCGCACTTCTGAAAGTTACGAATTAACAATGCCTAAAACTGTACGTGATTTTTGTTTGTGTGTCTTAGCGAATAAGTCGTAGCCATATCAATAATTAAAATAAAAAACCGTCCAAGTGCGTATCGGACCACGCACAATGAAGGGTTCGGTAATGGTTCCATAGGTGGAATGAATTTATTCCAAGAACAAACTTAATGGAACATTGTACCTAGTTGAAAAACGTGTTCTCCCATACATCGATATAAGTCACGGTCAATTTTCGAACTGTAAGTGTAAGTTTTTTGCCACCGAAATTAAAGTTATTTCATAATTTTGTGTTAATTTATTTTTGAAGACGATTTAATTTTTTTAAATTAATTTTTATTTTGTAATTTTTAGTTTTGTTGTAAATATTGCACTAGAATTTGATCAAGGTTTTGAGATGTTTTTCCTTTGACACTACACCCGTAGCTCGTATCAATAAGCCAGGCCGTCACACACCGTCTTGAAAATTACTGAATCGATTTCGATGAAACTTGCACTGTGACCTAAGTTGAAGTAGATGTAAGCCAATAAAAAAAATGGTCAAGATCCGATCAACAGTTGCGGAAAAATGCGTGGACAAACATACATATATCTATGAAATTTTGTATATTTGTTTGGAAGCCCTACAAATGATAAAACTACAACCTAACGATTTTCGAAATGTTTCCTTTACTTGTACTGTGAGCCCTTGTTTCTTGCCAAATTTAATGATTCAAGGTGAACATGAAGTACCCTAAAGGTTTTGATTTATTTGCAGAGAATCAAAATATATCGCATAAAGGTCGTAGTTTTTCATTGCGTTGACATAGAAGCTTGATTTTTTTAGAGCTTCAAGAGACCTACGTATTTGACATTCATTTCAATTTGAGAAAAACGGTCTTAACGGAGTGATAGATAGACAGACCTATGAGGGTTCCGTTTTTTCCTTTTGAGGTACCAAACCTTACATAACACATAATCAGCCTATAATGTTCCAACTGCTGGGACACAGGCCTCCTCTCAGTGAGAGGGAGTGGGCTGTAATCCACCACGCGGGCCCAGTGCGAATTGGCAGATGTCACATGTCTTCGATTTTTTTTGGTTCTAGGACGGTTGTATATACTAACCTACTTATCTACGCTCAGGTGGGCCGTCCGCTTATTTGTTTGTAGGTAAAACTTATTTGTATCAAAAAGACTAAGGCCCGGACTCCACCAAACTAAAGCGGAGACGAGAGGAGACGAGGCGATAGGACAGGAGACGTGAGCAACGTACGCTGAGCAGCACAACCCGCCCGCCGTGCCCATACCACAGCCAACCTACGCCGTACGCAGCCCAGCTCCGCTCTAGCCAGTACACATCTCTGCTTCGGTCTAGCTAGTAAGCATCTACACCGTTTTCGGCGGATACACCCTAGCTGTTAAGCATCTCCTCTCATCTACGCTTCGCACATCTCCGCCCATCTCCGCTTTAGAAGAGTCCGGGCGTGGTCCGGTCCTAAGTCTGAGATTGGAAGACAAAGTAAGACACACTTTCTAATAAGAATTATTCCACCAATTTAAAATCCCATTTTAACTGCATAATAATGAGGAATCGAAATCTAATTTGAGTTACACCAGTTCAACTTACGAAGCCACTTAATGAAACCGGGATAGAATAATTAGCCACTTTCCGCTAATTTCCAAGTTATTAATTGGGACGTTAGAAAGGGCCGTCATCTGGCCGGGGAGCTATCTTGAGCTATGTGTGACGCTCTAAACGGTTCCATTGTGTCAAGACAAAAGCTCATTAGGGAATAAGCTGGATTCAAACGAGGCATCGCCGAAATGAAGTCGGACGCATTCACGATACATCAGTTATTGTAGAAAATTTTAGTGCAGGGTTATACGCGTTAGCAGTGAATGCTGTTGCGAATCCTGCACCCCCGGCTATAGGTAGAGGTGGAACACCGCGGTGATTTTAGCCGGTAAGAGTCGGGCATGCCCCTCTGTCACCCCCACGATAGAGGAAGTCCATGAGGATTTCCACCGCGTGAAAAAAAAAAGGGTTATACGCGTTGTTATTAATACTACGGTGTTAAAAGAAAATAATATTTTTATTTTGAATTAAAATACATAAGTAGTTAATATTCGCGTATTAACAAGAGCATGAGTCCTCCTTTTCTTCAGGTTTAGGTGGTGGTGGTGGTGGTGGTGGAGGCTTTTGTTCATTATATGGAACATGAAACTTGTTCAAGTAGTGCCACGGTGTCTGTAGCTGGTACTGCCTCGCTTCTTGAGGATGCTCGTTAGGTTCATAAACCAGTTTCTTTAGCTCGTCATCGTAACGAACTTCAATATATCCGACCAATGGAAAATCCTTTCTCAGTGGATGTCCAGTGAACCCGTAATCTGTGAGAAGTCTTCTTAAGTCTGGATGATGAGTGAAAACGATTCCGAACATGTCATATATTTCTCTTTCGTACCAACTGCAGCTCTTCCAGACGCCGTGCCCGGAGCGGAGAGGCGTCAGTTCGTCAGTGTACGTCTTGAGACGGATTCGTTCGCTAAACCTGAAGCTGAGGAGATCATATTCTACCTCGAACCTGTATTGCCTGCTTGGAACGTCTATAGCGCTTGCTGAAGAGCATTGAGCGAAGCAGGCATGTTGGTGGTCACGCATGAAGTTCATGACCTGGAACATGCCGCTTGGAGCCACCAGTATCTCCAGTTCGTCAGTTGGCTGCATTTGAACCTTCTGCACATATTTCGGCAAAATTGTTGCGACGTACATACCGAACTCATACAGACGTTGGCGCCTCGCGTTGTTGTGACATCTGAGGGTGTGATGAGGTTGCTCCACCGGCTCTATGTAAAACTGATCCTTTTCTTTGACCTGCACATCTTTCTTGTTGTCTAAAACAGGGACACCAGTGTGAATTTTGCGTGTTAAAGCTCTTGCTGGGTTCAGTTTGACTAGCTCCGATAGCAAATATTTCATGATTTCTAAGATAATTTAATAAGATAATGTACTTGATTTGCAAACTCTGTACAATACAAAAGTCGTGAAAACAATATTGACAACAATTGCCATTTATGTGACTTTTTCTTTTAATTCAGTTCTAATGAAAATAAGGTTGTCTTAAAGCAAAAATAAGTATGTATGTGTCGTATTTGTATACAGTTTAATATTTAGAAATATTTTTTTTTTAATTCAAAAGGAAGAACAAATAGCTATAATAATATAACATGTAAAAATAAGAAACATACAAAACTTATAGATAATGTTGCATCCCACAACACTGTTCACATATTAACTACATTATACTTAATTTCACTGATAGAAATAATAATCGCTAGGATTAAAAATACATTTTTTTACATATAAATTGGGCCAGAATCAAATCATGCAAATACATAAAAAAAAGCTTGGTTCAAACGAATAGTTGCAAAACTGATACAATTTTTAACCACGAAACAGTAGTTTGTCGTACAACTGTTGCGATTGGAACACTAACTTTTGTTTGACAGAATCCGCAAGGCAAAGTTGATACATTTTTGTTGTGCACCGAGCCAAAATGTGCAGGCTGCAACTTTTAATTGAGCAATATATTGTTATTACGGTTCGAACTTCTTCGAGTGTGTTAGGTATTAGCGTAATTTTTGAGTGATGCTTTAGTTGGTATGGAACGAAAACAGTGGATAAGCCTGTCTGGGGCAGACTAGATAAGAAAGACGGAGCTCATACCTGGCAGTGAAACGTAAGATATTGTTTTTTATTGATTATTTGGATTAAAAATTGAATATAATAGGTATAGAGGCATGAGGAACAGGGTGTAAAGTTCACTCAATAGAAACGGGAGGATCCTCCAACCAGACGGGTGTTGTGTCTGGCGGGCAACTGCCCGATGATTCGTGTCGGGCAGTATCTATGGTAGTTGCGCGGTAATCTCTGCTTGCGAGATGCAGGATTTTGCGTGACGTCAGTCTGACGCATTGTTTGCAAGTGGCGTTGTAGAAACCGCTACACGTACGCATAATCAGCCTATAATTTTTCACCGTCGGCACACAGGCCTCTCTGTGAGGGAGAGTGGGCCTTAATAAAACTCGGGCCCATTGCGGGTTTGTAAATAGCACACACACTTCTTCGAATTTTTTGTACTAGGACAGTTAACTCATGATTGTGCTTCTTCACCTTTTTGAAAGCAATACTGATGAAATAAATTGCACAAAGCGCCTGCCTGGGTTTACATCCTCGGCCTTTATACCTACAACTCGTAAGTCGGAGTCGTTGCCACTGGGCCACCACTGCTCTCGTATTAGGTATAAGGTCGTAAAATAATGATATATGACTTAAAACATGAAGAAATTCTCTCCCTGAAAATAAAAATCATGTTTAAAATTACATCATGCCAATTGGGTTTCCATCTAGTGTTGAAATCAGATACATAATGCAGTCCACTGTTAGTCCTCAAGTTGCGTCACACCAAACAGCTATCAGAAATCCAAAATTTACCATGGACATCACATCACTGACATCGGTGAAGGAAAAAATCGTGAGGAAACTTGGACTTATAATAAATATACTTAGGGCTGATTTTTCCAACGCCAGATAACTTTATCGGAGGAACAATTTTGAATTTTTGACAGTTCTTCCATACAAAAACTGTCGGACGTCAATTTTATTCCACGAATATGAATTAACTGTCTTCGTTCAAAACCTTTTTTTCCTTTTTTTTTTCATGCACACTAATTGTTCTTCCAGATGATCACTTTAGACATTGGCAGAATAGTCGACATCGGCTTTGCTTGCCATTTATTAAAAATAGAATAGAAGAATTAACTGTCGATTGAAAAATCAGCTTTAAGTCTGAAATCGCCAATCCGCCTTGAGCAAGCATGGTGATGCATGCCATCTCTGTATGAGAAGAAGCGTTTGCCCTACAGTGGGACAATAATAATAGGCTGGTATTTTTATTACTTTGTAAGTACTTTCCTACTTTATTTCTCATTAAATAACGTTCTTATTCCAACATCTGTTTTAACCGAAATTGAGGTGCCAAAGTCTGCTTTTGATTAAACTTTTATGTTCTGTTTTATAACGAATAAAATGCAGGTGGATGCCTGCGAGAGGTGTTCGCTCGGCAAAGAATCTTGTGGTGATTTTATCAATATCGAAGATAATTTAAAACGATAAGTCTGATGGCTTTAAAGGATTTATGTCTATCGAAATCAGGATTTGCTGTAATGGGTTTTTTAATATCAATAAATAAAAATAAATAGCAAGTTTTTGGTCGTCATTGTTTTTATCCGAAGACGGTATATTGGACCATGTTAGCTCATGAAATCGATTGGTCGAATTTGAGACCCATCATAAAATGGTAATTAGTTTGACGATTGTTTATATTATATATTTTTGAACACCGAGGTAACTCACATGATAAAAAAATACCATCCATAGTTTCAAAGTAGTGACTGAGTTTAACTGGTGAGCAAAATGACACGAGTTTGGTTTTGTTTTGATAAATTATGAGCTTGTTAGTTGCTAAATTGAAAGGGTAAAGCTTGGATTAAAACTAGAGTCAAATAGCAGAATGATATTACAACGGACAATATTCCAATCCATACCTATAATTGTTATAAAATAAAGTCGCTTTTAGTGCCAGTCCGTGTTATCGCGTTTTTAGGGTTCCGTACCTCAAAAGGAAAAAACGGAACCCTTATAGGATCACTTTGTTGTCCGTCTGTCCGTCCGTCCGTCCGTCTGTCAAGACCCTTTTTCTCAGGTACGCGTGGAGGTATGAAGCTGAAAGGAGATGTTTGATTTTGGGCTACCACCATGTACACTACATAGATAAATAGGAAAAAAATAGGGGATTTTCATAAAAATACAAAGAAATTCATTTGCAGTAAAGTACAGGTGTACAGCAAATGATTATTGGGAAGTTTTTTAATAGGATAACCCTATTTTTATGGTAGCCATGACAGTTGTTTGACATGACGTTTGACGACTTTGACAGTTTGACTTTTTGTCTGTCTTTGAATCGTTGTGTTCGCGCGTGTTGTATTGGATGTGTTTCGGAGTTTTTAGTGTTTTTTTTTTGTTTTGCGACCACAGTTTGCTACTACGGACATTGATGGATTGCTTCCCTGTTGACCTCAGCTTTGTTAAATGGTTTCTGATTCGCCTGTGATTTCATAATGACCATTGTGTGGTATTTGGGTTGGGCTCGGTACCAAGAGAGCATAGCAGCACCCGGCGTCATTCCTGGATGGAATATTAATAAGAGATGATCTTGTGGAAAATGAATAAAGTCATAAGTTGTTTTATTTATATGTATATCTCTCATAACTGATTTCTCATCCTAATACTAATACTAGGAACTAAATATCATAGAACTTGTCTGAAAAACTGTTACTGCCTAGTTGGTTGGTTGGTCGTAGTTCTTTAGTTGGTTGTCGCTGTAATATAGTTGGTTTCTTCCCAGCTGTTACCGTCAAACAGGGTGAATCGGGACAAAACTTTAAAAGGGATTTTAACAATTAAAATAATATAGTTTGTGGCCAAAAAGGACCCTATTGTGTTTACTGTAATTTAATTAACGATTACGTGCCCTTATTGACAACAAACTATATTATTTTAATTGTTAAAATTCTTTTTAAAGTTTTGTCCCGATTCACCCCTGCATCCCTATTCACCCCGTTTGACGGTACTGTGTTATAAGAATAGTTCACCATTGTAACAATAACGTGCAGTTGTCAGGTACTGCACAGCTCACTACTCTCCTATGAATTATCATAGTCCAGGGTATATTAATAGGCATTAAAGAATGAAACACCAGGACAGTTTGATCAACAAAACAACGTTCAAGCTTTCGTTTCTTGCTCCTCTTGACACCGATATAACCAATAGTTTAAATAGGTAATATAAGATGTACTGCCGCAATCGAGTAGAATATTCTGTAGTCCTATTTTATTTTAAGTAACTATAACGAAACTCGAGTATTTTCGGAATTCGTGTTTTGTTTTTTTTCGCAGATATTATGTAGACCACAGAGCAGACACCATAAGTTAAACGTCATTGTCATAGTGACATTTCGCATATTGCTGATCCACCATATTTATTTTATGTTGCTCTCCTTGACCGAGTGAATTTTAATGTACATTAAAACGAAGTCAAATTATAGAAAATTAACATTCAAAAACGGTTACTATATTGTATAGCGATATTTACATTTAGTGTACATAGTGCTAGCCCAGGCTCCATACATTTATAGAACATCTCCTTTATATCAATTACTCAGGTCTACTGTCCCTTGAAGCTGTGAAAAAATCAAACTTCTAAGCCAACGCAATCAAAAGATACAGCCGTTTATGCCGCAAATTTTCGACACTTGCAAGGGAATCAAAACCTACAGGGTGCTTCCCGTGAAATCAGAATCTTGAAATTTGGTACGAAGTAACGTCTTATAGTACAGATAAAGGGAAAATTGCGAAAACCATAAATTTTTAGTTACATCATATAATAAAAAAAAAAAATTGAAAATTTTAAAGTTACTACTTCTTTTCTCATGAACGCATAGAGGTATTAAATTGAAATTAATATTAAATACTCAGATCTATAATACCTTTAAGCTGTAAAAAAATCAAACTTCTATGTCAACGCAATCAAAAGAAACGGCAATTTAAGCCGCATATTTTCAAACTCGCAACTACTCGCAAGGGAATCAAAACCTTAAGGGTACTTCCA